>BSBN01000026.1:1250000-2500000 GCA_027924645.1 Cunninghamia lanceolata | reverse complement strand
TTTTGCTTCTACTTGTGTTTTTTTCTGTTTGGTGGTAAAGGGAAAAGGGAGTTAAAATTCGCAAACTTTGTTAAAAATAGAGAAAAAATGCATTTTCAGTACTAGTGCATGATATGGTTGGATTCCTTGTGAAAAATGAGCTAGGGTTGCTTTTTGAACCATCTTAAAATTTGCCATATTTTGCAAGATATGATCATTTTGGTAAAATGTACAAGGGAAGGGTTTGTTGTTTGTATATACAAGTCTGCTTATATATCGGGTGCTTTGTTTTACTTGTATACATTTACAAATGCTTTATTTTCTTCATACATACAAAGTGGACCCGAAGTGGTTTTAGGTTAAAATGAATTGATGTTTCGGATCCGCTTTGTATATTTTGCGTTTGTATGTTTGGCAGGTAGAAGATACAAACACTTCATACATGGCGGACCTGAAAAGGTTATTAAATGGTGTTAATTCATTGTATACCCGCGGATTTGAAAAGAAAGGGGGGGCTTGTATAATATACAATGCACATATACAACGCGGACCTGATGGACTATTTAAAACAAGTTAAGTCATTGTATATTCAGCGCTTGTATGTTTCAACATACAAGCGGAACATACAAACGAAATATACAAGGCCCATATACAATGTGGATTTGAAAGGGTTATTAAATGGAGTTAAGTCATTGTATCTTTTACATTATGTATATTGGAACATACAACGAAATATGCATACACCGGACCCGAAACATATTTGAATTAGAATTAAGTCTTTGTATGTTTCGATTTGTATGTATGTTTCGATATACATACATTCTGAAACATACAAAGCAGAGATACATTGTTCGAACCCAAAAGTCTATTAAAAAAGGCTTAAATCCTTGTATATTTAAACATCCAAAGAAAACATACAACGAAATATACAACCCCGGAATCGAAAATTTATCAAATAGGGTTAAGTCCATGTATGCTTTAAACAATGCATATCGAAAGATACAAAATAGCATACGTAGTGCGGACTCGAAATAGAAATTAAAAAGGTGAAAATGCTTGTATATTTTTGCTTTTGTATATTTCTAATATACAAACCGATATGGAAGGTTAAACATACAAGCTGAAATCCAAAGAGTTCAAAATTGGGTTGAAACCAATGTATTACGTCCAAATAGTATATTGGGATATACATTGCACTATGTGCATTGCGTGAACTCGGCAGGTGAATAAAATGTGGTGTATAAAATTTGAGGTCCGAAAAAGACATACAAAAGAGGAAGGTGAGGGGACCCCACCACTTGTATATCGAATTTTCTTGTATGTAGGGGATATACAAGTGAAGGATGCATGAGTCATATACATTGCGGAACTTAGAGACAAATTTAAAGGTGGTTATTTTGTTGTATCACGTCCGAATGTATATCGAAGGATACAAGCACATATGCATTGTGGAATATACATCGGTCGGAATTCAAAAGGTTACGAATTATGGTTAATTCGTTGTATATTCTGTGGCTTCTATGTTTCAAAACATACAACGCATACATACAAGCTGGAACCAAAAAATTGTGGAATGAAGCTAAATCCATGTATATGTCTGCGCTTGTATATATGTTCCAAAACGTACAAGGCACCACATACAATGCGAAATCAAAAGGAAAGTAAAATGCAGTTAAATGCTTGTATCACATCCAAATTGAATAATCGAAAAGATACAGTGCATTTATACTATGGTGGAATTGAAAAAACATAAAATAGAGTTAAATGCTTGTATATTTTGGCATTTGTATATTGCAATATACAAACCGATATACATTGCATACATACAAGCTGGATTTGAAATAAAAGTCCATAATAGAAAAATCATTGTATGTATTTGACTTGTATATTATCAAGCATACATTGCGACATACAAGCCACAGAATTGAAGGCAGATTTAAATCCGATTAAATGGATGTATAATGTCCAGCTTGTATAATGGGCATACAGAGATTTAAACAGAGAAATGCACAGGAGGACAAAGCGATTGAAATTTTGAAGTTATTTTTGAAGCTCGAATGCATATTTTCAGTCAACGATGGTTGACCTAACTTCTCTAAGTGCTGTACATGCATTTTTGGACACGATTTCCACAGATTTAGGGCTTGATTGATGCATTCACACAGTTACTCCTTGATTTAACAAAGTGTTTTAATTTCTTGCTAGTTTTATTAATTGATGATACTTATTGCTGGTCTGTTTTTGCAGGTTTGCAGTTGAAGAGGGAGCTGAAACTTAATGGCGGTGACATCATGGAGGAGGAAATTAGATATCAGGAGTAGAAGAAGATAAGGATGAAGGGCGAGAAAGTCAAAGGTCTTCATTAATGAGGACAAAATGCAGCTGAAGACATTATTGTAGCAGACCACAGAAGTTATTATTGAGTTGCTAGGGTTTCCAGAAGGGCATATTTCACCTAGATTGGATGAATGCTTAGAGATATTTCAGGAGACTAGTTCACTAGCATTTATTGTTGTAACCAGAGGTTTGAACCAGGGTTTAAATTAGGGTTTTTTTTGATTTGGATTGAGGACAATCAGAAAGTCTATATATTGTGCCTTGATACACTGTAAAACTTTACACAGGGGTTACATAGAGATTTGTAGCAGCAGAGATTTGTAGAGTATAGCATTTAGAATAGAGGGACCTTTTAGTTTAGAAGTAGAAGAAGGAGGTCACCTGTGTCTACAATAAGGAATGCGTGGAACATCTGGCTTCCTTACTGTATCTGTAAAGCTTGTAAGTTTTCTGTAGTTTGATCATTGAAGCTAAGAGTCATTCAGACATTGTAAATCTTATATGACTATCTGTTTCTAATACAATTGAATTTGGAATTCTGCATCTATCTTCTGAGTGTTTTCTTGCTCTTCATTGTGTTTGAAACATTTTCTCTTAGAGCTTGCAATTTTAGGTGTATGTTTGTGAAAATGCTTAGAATATACATTTAAGGTTTTGTCTGTGGATTTGATCAAGTTACTATATGGTTTATAAAGTGCATAACAAAACAATTAGATCCTTCAGATAGAGTGAATGAAGTGTAGATTAGATCTTTCTAACTTTTCCCAACCCATCTTAAAATACTTAGCTTAAAATGTAGAAATTTGAAGGAAATTTGTCTCATATTTGAAAAAAGCATGTATAACTAAGTTTGAAGAAGATAGTTTTCATAAATATTTAAGAGAGGAAAGCTGCAATAATTCAAGAAGACGATTCGAAAGTTTTGCAGCATAGTAAATATTTTATGCAAAAGGAATGAACAAGATATTGACATTTATTGATCTTTCGCATAGTTTGAGTCCAGTAAACCAACAAGATACCCTAAACTACATAAGGCCCCTTGAACATTACAGCTTCACATTGACCAACTGAATTTGCCCAATAGGTCAAGACCTGACCATATTAAACTTGGGATTAAGTAAATCTTAACCGATTCCTTCATATCTTTCAAGTCAGTTTTGGTTCATTTTATGTGAATTTTAACTAATTGTTATGATTGCATCAAAATAATCATCAACAGTTTTCTGGTGCTAGAAGGAGGGCCTGACTTGAGTTAGGGTTTGTTTCAAACTGGCTAATAACAGTGATAGAGTGACCAGGTCTAGATCTAGTTCAAGGGATATATTTGTGCAACTACCTAATACAAGGTGAAGTAAGAGCCCTTTGATTTGGAATCCTAAAATATCACAAGCAAGGAGTTCATCTGGAACACCTCCTAGGTCCCCTTTTAACATCCGTAACATTGTGAGTCCTGATAGATCTTTATTCAGATATTTAAATCTTGATTCAGGTACTCCTAGAGGTCCTAGTCCTCTTAAAGATCCTACCCCACTAATAAATCCAGGTATTCCTACAGGTTTAGGTCAAGCTCAAGCACCCACAATGGCTTATTTCAATGTCCAGTCTCCCATACACTTTAATGATTACGATGAGATGCCCAAAAATCTAGAAAAGATATGTCCTAAATATCAGTTACACCAAGACTTGGAAGACCACATTAGAATATTCAAGGAAGCATGCTTTAGGGCTAGATTAGAGCACGAGGATGTTGTGTGTAGATTGTTTCCCTACACCTTTAATGAACAAGCATCTAACTGGTATGTAAACTTACCCAATGGTTACATTTCTTCCTGGTCACTTTTGGAAGAAGCATTTCTGTCAAGATTTAGAGGACCCATTGATCCTTGCATCTTGTATCACAAATTGGCTACCATAAAAAGAGGTGAGGGAGAGCTAATTGATAATTTCAATGACAGATTTCAAAAGGCCTACTCTAGGCTGGTAGCCCCTTACACAGTAGATGATGATACCTTGTTAGCCATGTACTATGTTGCCTTAGATCCTTTAACTGCCATGTTTGTTAAAAGAAAACCTGACATAGATTCAATATCCAAAGCCTATAAAGAGGCAGCCTCAGTAAATCAAGAGATGAGGCATACAACTTGTAGCCCATTTGTTAATGGAGGAAATTTTGGGATGCAAAATTAGGCACAACCTTGGAATGGAGTCCCTATGCATCACACTCCATTACTAAATCAGGTTCCTTCTTACACACCTATGTATACTCCTACCCTAATCCAAGCCATAGCTCCTCACACGAGTAACACTTCTAATAATAGTCAAAATAATGGTCAGCCTTTCTTCCAACCCCCTAGGGATACAACTATGGCAAAAGCGCAAGAGGAAAGGGAAGAAATCAGAGAGATCACTGCACATTTGAAAAGATTAACCACCGAAGTGACACAACTAAGAAATGAGAACCTTCATGGAAGAGGCAACCAAGGATACAATCAAAATCAGAATTATAACCAAGGCCAAAATCAGAACTATAGTTCAAATCAAAATCAACATTATAATCAGAACTATAATTAGAGCCATAACCAAAATAATAGCCAAGGCCAATGTTCAAATCAGAGCCAAAACTATAATCAGCATCAAAGTCATAACCAAGGGCAACCAATGCAAAATAGAGGACCAGTGGTAGATAATAGGGCTTGGGGTAATAATAACAAAAATCAGAATCAGCCTAGGCCATCCAAAACATGGAACACTAGACCAAACAATGGTACTCTAGTTTCTCCTTTTGAGAATATAGATAATCATGATGCAAAACAAACAGCTGGCATCCAAATGGCCAATACATCACTAAAAAACTGGTGCAGATTTCACAATACCGATGCCCATGCTGAGCTTGACTGTCCAAAGTTCCATTTAGCAACCATCATATTCAATATAGAGGTGCAACCTCCTACTTCTGAGTTTCTCATTCCCAAGGGTAATGAGGTAGTACCCTCAGGGTATGATACATCTTTAGTCTTAGAAACCTTTACCTTTGCAACTACAGAAGAGAAAGAAGATGAATTGTTAGAAGATGAACCATACTTTTGTGAAAATCTTTATCCTGAATCAGCCTTTGTGTTAAATGCTTTTCAGTTTCCTTTTGAAACAGAAAATGAAGTATTGACTAAAACGGAAGAGGTGCAGGCTTTTCAATAGACAAATAAAAACCACACCTACAATTTAAGAAATAACACTAGGCCAGGAGGACCTTTCACCACTTCCACTCCTCCTAACAACTTCAATACACCCCCATATCAAAATGCTAGCAACAACCCTGCCATACTCAAAGCTAATCATCATACAAACAGTGGAACAACAGTACAAAAGACCCAAACAAGCAAAACTAAAACAATAGAAACAACAAGGTTAATGAGTTACTTGTGAGAAGAAATAAAGAAAATTAAGGTCAGTATACCTTTGAATGAATTATTGAAAACTCCAGGGATCAGAAATGCTTTTATAAAATCCTTGGATACATCTACGATAGATGAGGTTGTTGCTGATGTAACTGTTCCTAATAGAGATTCACGGCCTAAAGAGAAAAGTAAGAAAGTTGAGTAGCCTTCCAATACAAATGTAGTAATGTGTGCTGATAAAAAGGATGCTCCCCCTTTCTTGTTAACTGTTAGATTGTGTGGGAAGAACATACACAACTGCATGGTAGACTTTGGTGCCTTAGCCAACGTAATGCCCTTAGGAATATGCAAAACTCTCGGGTTGACTCCCACCAGATCTGCTAAAGTTGTCACATAGTTAGATAAGACTGAGGTTAGTGTGATAGGAGAACTCATGAACATTCAAATGCAATTAGCTTCAGACCGTAGGGTAAGCCAATTCATTGACATTCAAATAGTGGACATACCCATGAATTATGGAATGTTGTTATGTAGGGATTGGTCCAAGACATTAAACGGATATATGGCCACAGACTTTTCACATATGTGGCTACCTTGGAGAGGTGTCCCTAACTAGATTTGAATAGAGGCAGAACCTAGGATGAAACACATGATTATAGAGTATAATCGAACGAATGAAATATTGTATGCTACTATTGAACCTGGTGTTTATAGAATTACTAACAATGGGGTGCAAATTG
The DNA here is from genome assembly GCA_027924645.1 of Cunninghamia lanceolata. Classification (NCBI taxonomy): domain Eukaryota; kingdom Viridiplantae; phylum Streptophyta; class Pinopsida; order Cupressales; family Cupressaceae; genus Cunninghamia; species Cunninghamia lanceolata. Next base: position 2,493,549 of record BSBN01000026.1, on the reverse strand, counting down.
AAGAGATCATGATGTTAAACATTAGAGAAAAACATGTAAACAAGGAGACAACATTATTCATTGAGTCTGATAGAAATTCTTCGGATGAAGAAAATAGTGCAATGGAAAAATTTGGTTATGCCATTAGACAAGAGGTGGAAGAATGCATTAACAAGAATCTGCTAGTCCAATGTAAACTGTATAAGAATAGGTGTAGAGTTCACGATAGGCCACATTCTGAGGAGAGTTGTGGAATGTGCAAAGACACCATTGAATATGAATACAAAAAATGCACAAAAAAGGTAGAATTGCAAGAGGAAAATGTGAACCCTGATCAACCACAAGGACACTTTCAGAGTAATGTAGATGCTCTGATTTCAAACTTAGAAGAGGGAATAAAGGACAGGGGTAGTTGTCTTTCTAATTTGCAAGCTGAAAATACACATATGCAAGTTGACCAAATGGAAATACCCATGAATAAACAGACCAACACCTTACAAGTAATAGAAGAGACGAAGCATGCCAAGATAAAGGGTTAGAAAAGTAAAGATGGTATGTGGACATTAAAATGTGACGGGTCCAAATCAAAATAGGGTGTAGGTGCAGGTGTTGAACTTATAGATCCTCAGGGTAAGTCATACCTAGTATCGTATAGACTGCAGTTTTCCTGTACTAACAATTTTGCTGAATATGAAGCCTTAATTATGGGACTTGTCACGGCTGTTAAGAAAAAGTTGAAAATGATTAAGGTATTTTCAAACTCTGAACTAGTAGTCAGACAAGTAAGGAAACTATATGCTTGCAATTACAAGAAAATGATTTGTTACAGACATAGAGTATGGGGTTTAATAGATTCATTTGATGCTTTTAACATAGAGCATATCCCCAGAGAATTAAACCATAGGCTGGATGCACTAGCAGTTGCTGCTAGCACATTAGAACCCTTGACACTGTCAGGATTGAGGCGATTTGCTGTTGAATTAGTTAATGTTCCCAGTATCCCAGACAATGTTACACATTTTCAGGTATTCGGAGGGGATCAACAAATTATTGACTTCCTGATCTGCAATGAGGTATTTGAGGGTCAAATCATTGATGAGCAGGAAAGGCCTGAGATAACATGGGACAAAGAGGATGTAATCAACTTGAAGAGCAATTTCTTACCCAAAGGAGTAATTGAATTAGAACACATTTTTAACTTCGATGGAGTAATAAGACAGAAAGATTTACCCAAAACAGAAGGGGGTCAAGTGTGATTTACACAACTTAGGGACAGAGCAAAATCCACAAAATGTGCCAATTGGAAAAGCTTGCTCTGAGAAAATTAGAAAAGAAATTTTAGATGCTCTGAAAGATTACAAACACATAATAGCATGGACATATGAAGACCTAAAAACCTATGATACGTCCATCATAACTCACGTAATACCTTTGAGACCAGAGATTAAACCATTTAGGTAGAAACAAAGGCCTGTAAATGCCATTCTAGAGCTTTTAATCTTCAAGGAAGTTAAAAAATTGTTGTCTGCTGGAATAATTGTCCCAGTCAGACATTCAGTCTGGGTAGCTAACCTAGTACCAGTAAGGAAGAAAAATGGAGACATCAGATTATGCGTAGATTTTAGAAATTTGAATAAAGCATCTGAAAAGGACAATTATCCTCTGCCTCCTATAGACGAAGTGCTGCAAGCAGTAAACGGGGCAAAGATGATGTCTTTTCTAGATGGTTTCTTAGGTTATAACCAGGTTTTAATAGATAGGGATGACAGATTGAAAACCACCTTCACTTGTAAATGGGGAAATTATGCATATAGGAGAATGCCTTTTGGTCTGATTAATGCAGGTGCCACTTTCTAGAGAGCCATGGACATTACGTTCCGTGGGTTATCAGGTAAGTGCATTATTGTGTATATGGATGATTTGACTGTGTATTCCAAGGATGCATCCACTCACGCTGAAGACCTCAGGAAAATACTCAAGCGATGTGAAAGGTATGGAATTTCCCTTAATCCTAAAAAATGTTCATTTGGAGTTACTGAAGGTAAATTACTAGGGCATGTCATCTCTGAAGATGGAATATCGATTGACCCAGATAGAATAGAATCAATAAAAAGTTTGCAAATACCAAACAATAGGAAAGAGTTAAAATCATTTTTTGGTAAGATTAACTTTGTTTGAAAGTTTATCACGGGTTTTGTAGAGATCGTGCAGCCGCTAAATGCCATGTTAAAAAAAGATGCACTGATGGAGTGGACGCCTGTGGCTAGGTTACATTCGAAGACATTAAGCAAGCCATTTCTGGTGCCCCTATATTGGTGAGTCCAGACTACACAAGGCCATTTTACATATACTCCTTTGCATCCTCTCATTCAGTCGCAGTTGCCTTGACATAGAAAGGTGAAAACAATGAGGAAAAACCCATTGCATTTATGAGCGCGCCGCTGAAAGATGCATAGCTGCAATATCTGGATACTGAGAGACAAGCATTCACATTGATAAGAGCCATGAAAAAGTTTAGACATTATATTTTGCGCAGCCAGATCAAAGCCATAGTGCCAGACGTAGCAGTAAAGATGTTGCTGATGCAGAACAAACCTGGAGAAAAAAGAGCCAAATGGATCACCACACTGCAAGAGTTTGACATGGAAATCATTCCAATGAAACTAGTCAGAGGGCAGGCATTGGTGCAAACAATAGCAAACACAAACCCAGATCTAATAAAATAACAGTATGTGCTGAATTCTCATCACGCATCAGACTGGTATGATGATTTAAGTACTTTTCTAATAGCTGGAAAGTACCCAAATAGGATGAAAGCTTCTCAGAGGAGAGCTTTGAAGATTAAATCACAAAAATATATGGTGCAAAGAGGTCTTCTATTCAGGAAGAACCATGATGGAATTTATTTGAGATGTCTAAATAGAGCTGAAGCAGATAAAGTGTTGACAGAACTGCATGACAAATACGGAACATGTCATGGTTCCCATCTAGCGACAACACATAAAATATTGAGGGTGGGCTATTATTGGCCCACGATGTTCAAAGATACTGAGAGTCACATCAAAAGTTGCCACACCTATCAGACTGTAGCAAATAAGGGAAGAAATCAGGCCAACCCATTACAACCTATGATTGAATCAAGACCATTTGCACAATGGGGCCTGGATTTCATTGGAGTCATCAATCCTCCATCTTTTGCAGGACACAAGTTCATACTGACGGTGACAGACTATTGTACAAGGTGGACTGAGGCCGCATGCTACAAATTCTCCACAAATGAGGTAGTTATCAAGTTTCTTGAAGAAAACATCATCACCAAGTTTGGAACTCCCTATTCATTAGTATGTGACAACGGCCCTGCTTTCTCTTCTTTAAAGTTTCCTAAATGAGAATTTGAATACGGGATTGTTTTAAAGTTTTCTTCAAATTATTATCCTCAAGGTAACAGATTAGCTAAGTCTACAAACAAAATTTTATTAGATATAATCAAGAAGCTGATTGCAAAGAGTCCCAGAGAATGGAATACCTTGTTAAAATATACACTGTGGGTAGATAGAACCAAGTTCAAAACAACTTTAGGTAGTACACCTTATCATTTAGTTTATGGGACTGATCCCATACTTCCAGTAAATCTGAGAATACCAATCTGGAAGTTTGCCAATGGGTATTTAGGCTTTGATAATCATAGGGAAGCCAGGATAGTACAAATGTTACAATTAGATGAGAAAAGAGGTCAAGCCATTGAGAAATTTGCCAAACACCAAGCAGTAGTAAAGAGGTGGTTTGATAAGAGGGCAAGAATCAAGACATTTAGGATATCAAACTTAGTGTTGTGCTGGGAGAAAGCACATGAAAAGAAAGGGAACCATGGAAAATTCAATAAACTATGGTTAGGCCCATTGCAAGTGTCAGAAATAATAGGAGACAACACATTTAGACTCAAGACCTTGACTGGAGAAGATGTGCCATTACCAGTTAATGGCCAACATTTGAAACACTACTTCCAGGCCTAAGGTAAATGGGCAGTCCATTTTGTGTAATATAGTGTAGGTAGTGTACAGTTTTCTTTTTTCTGTTTTCTTTTGTTGTTTTCTTTTGTAGGTTAGTTGTTTGTATAGTTTTGTTTTCTATTTCTTTCTGTTTGTTGTTTTTTTTCTATTCTTTTGTTTGTACAGTCTTCTTTTGCTTTGTTTTGTTTTTTCTTGTACAGTCTATTTGTTTGTTTGTTTGTTGTCTCCTCAGCAGGGATCTTTGTCTTACTTTAGAGTATTAAGGAGCAAGCTAATAACCATTGAAAATGGTATAAAATTTAGAATATTCAGGTTAATTATTTGCAATTTATGCATAACTTGTTGTGACTGTCATGAATGTAGAGAGTTGTTTAGCTTCTGAAATTTTGTATTCAATAAATGTGATTGAGAATTCAAGGAAGGTTTCTCACGATGACACACCTAAAATCCTTGGGTTTGTTGAACCTACCAGTGTAGATATTAGGTGAAAAATCTGAGGTCACCCTTGCTACCATTATAATTCTCAGCTTAATTTCAGCAAGTGTCCACTCCTTACATCATAAAGTTACAAATTGTTATATCTTGTGAAAGTTTTATCAAGCATCAAAATCAATAAAATATAAAATATAAAATGAATAAAGTGGATTATACTAAACATCCAGATTAAGCCATCTAAGTAACTCTACCGGGGCTACGGACACTCACTGGTAGTGGGGCTCTACTTAGGAGAATTATAACGATAACCTTGCCGGGGCTATAGACGCTCGCTGGTAGCAAGGCTCTATCCGGTCGGCTATGAGGGAATATCCTCACCTACGTAGGCTAATATTAGTCACTGGTTTGTTCAACTGATCTTCAAGATGAGGATAATTAATCACGTGCACATACTTAAACTGAAAATGAAAATTCATGCACCCTTATTGAATACCTTAGGTCTCAAGTTGAATAATAATTTGCAGGAAAGATAGTTGGGAGTTATGAATTCATTTCATCTAGTTTTCTTGAACACTTTGAATTTAATTGTTTTGTTTGGTTGCTAGTTGTTGTGATGTTCACAACATGCCCCATTTTGCTCCTTCGCAAAATGAGGACCCCTGCTGTGGCTGTTGCTTTTTGCTTCTGCTTGTGTTTTTTTCTGTTTGGTGGTAAAGGGAAAAGGGAGTTGAAATTCCCAAACTTTGTTAAAAAATAGAGAAAAAATGCATTTTCAATACTAGTGCATGATATGGTTGGATTCCTTATGAAAAATGAGCTAGGGTTACTTTTTGAACCATCTTAAAATTTGCCATATTTTGCAAGATATGATCATTTTGGTAAAATGTACAAGGGAAGGGTTTGTTGTTTGTATATACAAGTCTACTTGTATATCGGGTGCTTTGTTTTACTTGTATGCATTTACAAATGCTTTATTTTCTTCATACATACAAAGTGGACCTGAAGTGGTTTTAGGTTAAAATGAATTGATGTTTCGGATCCACTTTGTATATTTTACGTTTGTATGTTTGGCAGGTAGAAGATACAAACACTTCATACATGGCGGACCTGAAAAGGTTATTAAACGGTGTTAATTCATTGTATACCCACGGATTTGAAAAGAAAGGGGGGGCTTGTATAATATACAATGCACATATACAACGCAGACCCGACGGACTGTTTAAAACAAGTTAAGTCGTTGTATATTCAGCACTTGTATGTTTCAACATACAAGCGGAACATACAAACGAAATATACAAGGCCCAAATACAACACAGATTTGAAAGGATTATTAAGAGTTAAGTCATTGTATCTTTTACATTATGTATATTGGAACATACAATGAAATATGCATACACCGGACCTGAAACATCTTTGAATTAGAATTAAGTCTTTGTATGTATGTTTCGATATACATACATTCTGAAACATACAAAGCGGAGATACATTGTCCGAACCTGAAAGTCTATTAAAAAAGGCTTAAATCCTTGTATATTTAAACATCCAAAGCAAACATACAATGAATTATACAACCCCGGAACCAAAAATTTATCAAACAGGGTTAAGTCCATGTACGCTTTAAACAATGCATATCGAAAGATACAAAATAGCATACATAGTGCAGACTCGAAAGAGAAATTTAAAAAGGTGAAAATGCTTGTATATTTTTACGTTTGTATATTTCTAATATACAAACCGATATGGAAGGTTAAACATACAAGCCGGAATCCAAAGAGTTCAAAATCGGGTTGAAACCAATGTATTATGTCCAAATTGTATATTGGGATATACATTGCACTATGTGCATTGTGCGGACTCGGCAGGTGAATAAAATGTGGTGTATAAAATTTGAGGTCCAAAAAAGACATACAAGAGAGGAAGGTGAGGGGGACCCCACCACTTGTATATCAAGTTTGCTTGTATGTAGGGGATATACAAGCGAAGGATGCATTGAGTCATATACATTGCGGAACTCAGAGGCAAATTTAAAGGTGGTTATTTCATTGTATCATGTCTGAATGTATATCGAAGGATACAAGCACATATGCATTATGGAATATACATCGGTCGGAATTCAAAAGGTTACGAATTATGGTTAATTCATTGTATATTCCATGGCTTGTATGTTTCGAAACATACAACTCATACATACAAGCCGGAACCAAAAAATTATGGAATGAAGCTAAATCCTTGTATATGTCCGCGCTTGTATATATGTTCCAAAACGTACAAGGCACCACATACAGTGTGGAATCAAAAGGAAAGTAAAATGCGGTTAAAAGCTTGTATCACATCCAAATTGAATAATTGAAAAGATACAGTGCATTTATACTATGGTGGAATTGAAAAAACATAAAATAGAGTTAAATGCTTGTATATTTTGGCATTTGTATATTGCGATATACAAACCGATATACGTTGCATACATACAAGCCGAATTCGAAATAAAAGTCCATAATAGAAAAATCGTTGTATGTATCCGACTTGTATATTATCAAGCATACATTATGACATATAAGCCGTGAAATCGAAGGTAGATTTAAATCTGATTAAATGGATGTATAATGTCTGGCTTGTATAACAGGCATACAGAGATTTAAATAGAGAAATGCACAGGAGGACAAAGCGATTGAAATTTTGAAGTTATTTTTGAAGCCCGAATGCATATTTTCAATCAATGATGGTTGTCCCGACTTCTCTAAGCGTTGTACATGCATTTTTGGACGTGATTTCCACAGATTTAGGGCCCGATTGATGCGTTCACACAGTCACTCCTTGATTTAACAAAGTGTTTTAATTTCTTGCTAGTTTTATTAATCGATGATACTTATTGTTGGTCTATTTTTACAAGTTTGCAGTTGAAGAGGAAGCTAAAACTTAATGGCGGTGACATCATAGAGGAGGAAATCAGATCTCAGGAGCAGAAGAAGATAAGGATGAAGGGTGAGGAAGTCAAAGGTCTTCATTGATGAGGACAAAATGTAGCTGAAGACATTATTGCAGCAGACCACAGAAGTTATTATTGAGCTGCTAGGGTTTCTGGAAGGGCATATTTCACCCAGATTGGATGAATGCTCAGAGATATTTCAGGAGACTAGTTCACCAGCATTTATTATTGTAACCAGAGGTTTGAACCAGGGTTTAAATTAGGGTTTTTTTTGAGTTGTATTGAGGACAATCAGAAAGTCTATATATTGTGCCTTGATACACTGTAAAACTTTACACAGGGGCTACATAGAGATTTGTAGCAGCAGAGATTTGTAGAGTATAACATTTAGAATAGAAGGACCTTTTAGTTTAGAAGTAGAAGAAGGAGGTCGCATGTGTCTGCAATAAGGAATGCGTGGAACATCTGGCTTCCTTACTGTATCTGTAAAGCTTGTAAGTTTTCTGTAGTTTGATCATTGAAGCTAAGAGTCATTCAGACATTGTAAATCTTATATGACTGTCTATTTATAATACAATTAAATCTAGAATTCTGCATCTATCTTATGAGTGTTTTCTTGCTCTTCATTGTGTTTGAAACATTTTCTCTTCTTGCAATCTTAGGTGTATGTTTGTGAAAATGCTCAGAATATACATTTAAGGTTTTGTCTGTGGATTTGATCAAGTTACTATATGATTTATAAAGTGCATAATAGAACAATTAGATCCTTCGAATAGAGTGAATGAAGTGTAGATTAGATCTTTCTAACTTTTCCCAACCCATCTGAAAATACTTAGCTTAAAACATAGAAATTTGAAGGAAATTTGTCTCATATTTGAAAAAAGCATGTATAACTAAGTTTGAAGAAGATAGTTTTCATAAATATTTAAGAGAGGAAAGCTGCAATAATTCAAGAAGACCATTCAAAATTTTTGCAGCATAGTAAATATTTTATGCAAAAGGAATGAACAACATATTGACATTTATTGATCTTTCGCATAGTTTGAGTCCAGTAAACCAACAAGATACCCTAAACTACGTAAGGCCCCTTGAACATTACAGCTTCACATTGACCAACTGAATTTGCCCAACAGGTCAAGACCTGACCATATTAAACTTGGGATTAAGTGAATCTTAACTGATTCCTTCATATCTTTTAAGTCAGTTTTGGTTCATTTTATGTGAATTTTAACTAATTGTTATCAAAACAATCATCAACAAGTGGTAATTGAAGAAATGGAACCTACTCTTCTCCTGACCTTATTAGTAATATGTATAGAATTAGACTTGGCTTATCTTGAAGAGATCACTCAAATAATTTATGCTTTTAGAAGAAGAAATGACGACATGGATACTGTTTTCCAACCCATTCATAGAAATCCTCTTCCTCCAACTATTTTTGGAATAGACTAGCACATGGGTTTGTCTGTACCACGACGTCAGCCACGTTATGATCTGACAATAGGATGCTACCCTATCAGAAAAAGCAAGATCCCCATATCTGCTTTTGGGTGTAAAGTGGGTCATCCTCGCTTACAGTGTTTTCAAAGCGATTGTCTTTTCCTACTATTGTTAGTGCTTATGGACATGACTACCTAACAGCTGTCCACTCCAATAGTAGTTTATACATGTTAGTCTTGTATGGTAGGACTTCTAGGGTAGTTTATTGTGTTTTGAGGTTTGCTTGCTATATATAAGAACTTCAACCACATTATTTGGTATTCAGAGTTCCATTCAGAATTTGACAGATTCTTAGGCTAAGTCTTAGGATCACAAGAGTATGCTTTTACTTTGCACCTAGTACGATCTGAATAATCAAAAATTGTGTAGAAAGCTATTTTGTGTGATAATTCTTATTAGTTATTACACTGATCATACATTGTAATCATTTTCATATTATGCAATAAGATCCCTCTGCTACGTTCTTATCATTGTCTGCTAAAATCCAAGTTGCAAACAAATTTTGTATTGCCACTCATGTTTAATATTCATGCTATTCGATGCCTTCCAACAAAGGCTATGAAGATTTGAATAAAATTATTCACCAATTTTTGTGGTCCAAATGGGATGATAGTGTTGGGTTTAAAGTCACTTCTTGGATACATTGTTTGTAACCCAAATTCAGAGGAGGCCTTGGTCTCATTGAACCAAAACACAAGGTATTTTCTTCTTAGATAAGTGGATTATCAAAGCAATCCAAGGAGAGGAACCTTGGGAAATTCTTGTCCAACATAGAATAAATTCTGCATTTGCTAAAGGTAAATTGCAGCATATTAATTGGCAGGATAAGATTCTCCTTGCACCATTTTTTAAAATCAGAGGCTCGTCCCCACTACAATCGATTTGAAAGGCATGGAAATGTGTTTGTCATCTACTTGAGGGGAGGGAATAATCTCTTCAACATGGGTTCAACTTTGCAACATCTACTATTTGGTGGAATAAACATATTCAATACCATAGTCAACACCTGGCTATAAGCTTTCCTAGGAATGCATATTTTTTGTTCAAGAAAGGGATCCATGATTTTAACGATATTTGGGATTTTAATGTGTTGGATTGGTTGCCTTGGTTTGTTGTTAAAACTCATTTTTGTCTAAACGATAAGTATAAATAGTTCCTTATCTTTGTTAATTCTTTAGTTCCTATTGAACTATCTATAAAAATTTGTACTACTATTTGTAATTTTTAAAAGACTGGTGATGGTTCTCAACTTATCATTTCACTGTGTTCTCTTGAAGAAAATTTACAGACAACTTCTTACTTGTCCACCCCTTAATCCTCAACTGAAACTTAAATAGAAATACATATTCAATGAGAAATTTTGGTATATTTTGAGCACTCAAATCTGGAAATCTAAGTTGGATGTGGGTGTTCAGGTTTTGACTTGGAAAATCTTGCATTGTAAATTGCCTATTGATAACAAGTTAAATTGTTTGTTTTGTCAGTCTTAGGAAAGTATGAAACATATATTTTGGGAATGTTCCTTTGTTAGAATTAATAGAAGGCTATTTTAATGGTTTACATGATATTTTTGAACATCATTTGAACTAGAAAGAAGCTTTGTTGGCCTTGGATGTTCGTAATGTTATTACAAATTCTATTAGACAAGTTATTCTCATGCATATTTGGAAACATAGGTATAAATAAATTCTTTCTAACTCCATATATCCCCAGGAAGAAGGAACTATAAGGCTTTACTCAGATGTCTTTTTGAGAATTGACTACTTGTTTGTGTAGCTTCAGAAGATTACAAAGAATGATACAATAATAGGCATTCAAATTTTGCATATCAATATTCAAATGTCACACTTGCAAAAGGATAAGATGCCAAAAAAGTTAAAGCATAATGGATGAGTGCATATTCTCCAAGACTAGTTTTGAACTATTCAATAGATGTAGATGAAGTGAGGCTTCAAAAAAGCTTGCTCCAACAACTTCTCAACTTTGATTCTATGTCTTTATGATTATTCAGTGGTGTTTGATAACTCCTCTACAAATCATAGGGTTCTCCTTTTTGTATCAGGAAGCTAAGAGGATCATCATCATTTTTTACTCGTCATTGTTTATTGCCAATTTCCTAGTTTAGTAATGATTCAATGAGACAAACAAGGGTACATGTCTTGGTGGACTATGTCTTAGATAGGCAAAATTAAAGTATATGGTTGTAGGGTAGCTTTCAACACAGTATATGCTTTCTTCAACAGTCTTTCTGCAGGACAATAGCCATTGGGAGATGGCTTTTAGCACTATTTTGTTATTCAATTGTGTATAATTTTTTTTGTGTATTGTCCTTTCTCATAGTCTTTGACTACATTGTACCTTTGTAACTCACATTTTTAATATAAAAAAACTTATCTTCAAAGAGTTAGGTGAGGTATGATGTCAAAGTTTATAAGAAAGCTAAAGTAGAACAATTTGGTCCTATAATTGTCCTTTGACTTCTTAGAAGAAAACTAAATCAATACACATAATACCAACTACTATATTATTTTATATTTAAAGAATTAATAGAAATGTTTAAGTAAATATTCAAAGAGTTTATATAGATTTGTTGAGTACACAAATTGAATAAGCTAGAGGAGTAAAATTAAAGATATTTTAAAGAATTACAAAATTTTAAAAAATACAATTAAAAAAATTCACTTAATTTCTTTAAATTCATTTTCTTATATTCTTATACAATATGTCTAAGGTTTCCATATAAATTTGGTATGACTAACCTTCTATACTTTTATTGTTTATATTTATTGGGACATATTAAACTTATCTTCCTAAGAGTTAGGTGTGGTATGATGTCAAAGTTTATAAGAAAGCTAAAGTAGAACAATTTGGTCCTATAATTGTCTTTTAACCTTTTAGAAGGAAAAATAAATTAATACACCTAATACGAACTACTATATTAATTTATATTTAAAGAATTGATATAAATGTTTAATTAAATATTCAGATAGTTTATATAGATTTGTTGAGTACACAAATCAAATAAGATAGAGGAGTTAAATTAAAGATGTTTTCAAACATTACAAAATGTTTAAAAATACCATAAATAAAAGTCAATTAATTTTTTAAAATTTATTTTCTTATATTCTTATTCCATATGTTTAAGGTTTTTTACCACTAAGATTGCACCCTTATTGAACTTGGTTCAATAAACCCTGTGATATAAAGGGAATAGCTATAAGGTGTGGGACCTTGTAATTGAAGCCAAACCTCTAGATAAAGGGTTGGTTCCCTGACTAATATTGTTGGTATCATCCACCTCCTAGGAGCACCATCTATAGAAAATAAACTTCACAAAATAGACAGAAGCACACAGGCTATTTCACCAAGCAAGAGTGAATAAATTTGAGATACATAATTTACATATGGTCTAGGATTTTTAAAGCCGTGAAAAATAGGTGATAGGCATGAAACTTCCCGATACAGGAAACACAACTACCCAAAATTATATGCACTTAACTATGCACCTAAATAATAATATTTGCCTAAGTAAAACTTAAGCATAGTAAACGGTAAAACCATTTACTCCAACACCCCCCCTTAAGTGCAACTTAGGGAGAATTATTATGCAAAATCAAGATGCAATATGGGTCCTGGCTACACAACCATGTTAGGTACCCATTTACAATGCAAAAAAGAAATCTCTCACAACCAGAGAAAAGGAGAAAAACCCCGTGGGAAAAAAACCCTCCCCAAAAGAGAGAAAGAAAAACAAAAAATGATGCATGTTGGATGGAGGACTTAATCACATCCCCCCAAGTACTACATACATCATGTATATATAATCAATGGCCCCCCATAAGAGGGAAAGAGAGAGACTATGTAACTCCCACACAATGTGTAATCACCTACAAAAATGGTAAGTGCCTGAAGATAGAACATGATCCAATGTCAACAAACAACTTGTCTCCCTTTTGGAATAAACAAAACCAAGTACAAATGCAGGTATGCTTCCCACTCCATATAGGAATTGAAAGAAAGAAGCATGAAGAATGAAGATGTCTCTGAGATCTACTCATGTGTCGCCAAGACCTTGGAAGATAATGCCACAAACCAATCAGGAACATGCCCAATCACAATAGAAGGTGACAAATAAGGTACCACTGGAAACTGATCTTGAACATTCTCCAAAGACAAAGATGGAGTGACAATAGTTGTACCACAACTATCATCAAATTGGAGGCATATAGCCTCAAATGTGTCTTCCAAGTCAGAAATATGAGATTCTATGAACAAGGAACCAATGTCTGACAAATAAGAATCCCAGTCAGGAAGACAATGAGATAATGGTTGTGATGAATCACTAGATGTGCTCAATGAATCACCACCAAAAGATGAATAGTCCTGCTGAACATGAATGATAGGAGCCTCAATCACTGACTCTGCACAATGAAACACTAAAGGTGAAGGTACATCAACTATCCCTAATGAAGAAGGAGCGTCTAAAGAACCCTCGTCATTCTCATCTGAAGATTCAAAGTATTCCAAAACTTCAAACTCCTGCATAGTAGCATGATCATAGGGTATCCTGTCTAAAAAAAGAAGAGGCATAAGACAATCTGAAACAAGATCATTTGGGAATAGCTAATTATCGGGATCTCCATGTATTTCCCAAATTTTAATCCAAAGAATATGATGACACTCAAAATGATCAATAGCATTCAAAGTGGCATCATCAATGTGCATTGAAATAACTCCTAGGACATGATCCCTTTTGCAATTCCATGCAAATTTCTTACTATTAGTACTAGGAAGGGAAACAAGATTATATAAATGTGGCAACAAATGAAGCCATCTGAGATGTTTTATGATACCATCTCTCCATTGTTTATAGTTTCCCCTTTTCAACATAATCACAACAGGATGAAATGAAAACCCCATAATCAACTATGACAAATCTCCAAAAAAACAAAGACATTAACCTTCAACAACAAAATTAGAAACTCCCAAATATGATATATATACTGCAAAATTAGGTGGATTTATCTCCAAAATTAGGAAAACCGCCATTTGAAAAAGGAAAAATAGCCCACGAGCAAGTGAAACCACAAAAATATGGTCTTTGACTACTTGACAAATCCCCTTATTCACACCAATCACCAACCTCAAGAACTCAAGTCTCGATTATACCATGCACAGATACCAAGCCTATGAGATGATACATAAACTTTGCAACACAATGCAAGTGTTGGTGAATATAAAGTGCAAAAGTCTCCTTTGCGAGGTGAATGTGGCATCCATGACAAAGATTGCACTTGGAAAAAATGAGGCAAAAATTAAAGGGGCCTTTCGAGCCAAGCAAACTCCAAATCACCACGTTCGAGCACAAGGGACAAGGTCATGCCATCAAGCGGCCAATCACCAAGTAGTCTCTACCAAGCCAATGAACATATTCACCAATACATGAGAGAAAGACCTACACAACAACGTGAAACTTTGCTCAGAACATGTTGAGGACCACTGGACTAGAAGAAGGCCAAAGAACTTTTCTCCAGGTCTAATGTGGGATTAAAGTCCCTAATCAAGTTCGTTGCTTCGCCCAAATGGGCCCACCTTCACACACACAACAAAGAATATTTTAAAACCCTAATTAAATATTTGGCAACAAACTTTAAAGTATATGAAGTCTCATGCAAAATTGGCCAATCAAGGGCCTCCAATCTGCACAACCCTAGCAATGAAACGCCTCCTCTCAATAAGAAAAACATGGCACAAAACTAAGAAAATGTGCCCACCTTCAAAAATTTGAGCAACTCAAGAATGCAGCATTGGAATCTGGTGCCAAACACTATGAATCTACACCTTTGTATGCCCTCCACACAATCTGGCTGCTTTAATTATTTATTTAAATGAGAAGGCATTCTCATCATCAAATTCAGCTATTGCCGCAGACAAAAGATCATGCTCCAAAAAAGTGTACTCCCAAAAATAAGGAGATTAACAAAATATAAAACTACAAAACTTAGTGCAGGCCATCTAAATGTAGCTGTGGGCTCTCACGCCTAATAGAAACTTAGGCCAAACAACAAATGCATAGGAGTCTATGAAAAAAACTTCAATCGCAGCCTTAAAAAATACCTTCAATGAGAGAGACAATTGTCGAGTCTCTTGAATAGAAGCAGCTTCAAATCAATTCGATAGCAACAATAAAATTAAGAATAATCAGTAATGAGGCAACTTTGAAATTTGAAAAATTTTAAATACCAAAAAAAAACAACACTCTGATGAAAACTTGCAGAGGAAGGATTGCAGAATGGTTGGCTCTAATACCATGTTGGTGTCATCCACCTCTTAGGAGCACCATCTGTAGAAAATAACCTTCATGAAATAGAGAGAAGCACATAGGCTATTTCACCAAGCAAGAATGAATAAATTTGAGATACATAATTTACATATGGTATAGGCTTTTTAAAGTCGTGAAAAATAGGTGAAAGGTATGAAACTTCTTGATACGGGAAACACAACTACCAAAAACTATATGCACCTAACTATGCACCTAAATAATAATATTTGCCTAAGTAAAAATTAAGCATAGTAAATGGTAAAACCATTTACTCCAAGAAATATAATCCTTTGAAACTAAAAACTACTCTTATCCTACTCTATGTTCATCAATGGAAAGAGATAAAGAAAGATAACTAAAAATTTTAAGTGTGGTGAGGGACCAAATTTTATTGAATGAACTCCTAAATTAGTTTTCTTAAATGCACAAGTGATCTCAATTAGTTGATAAATATATGCAAAACTTCCACAAGCTCTTATATAGGTTAACATAAAGTTGAAATTACAAGGAAAGTAATATTTCACAAGCTAATTTCAAACCTATTCAACATATCACAACACAATAGATGAGATGAAGGCAGAAAATAAACTTTTTCTGATCAAAAGGTATTCCTTTATAGCTGATATAAGGCTCTTAAAAATATTTATTTTAGAAAAACCAGAGATACTTCTTCCATAATCTTAGAGAATAGTGATAAACTTGTGTTACAAGGCATCTATATTTAGATCCAACAACTTGAAGAGAATATAGGAGCTTGTATTTCATAAATAAATACAATTTTAACCTTAAACAACTTGGTCAAACCTTCCTTGGGTGCTTGGGAATATGGGCCTAGTTTTACTTCTCAAAAAGCTTCATCATTGCATGCAAATAATAGTTAGTTGAGTTGAGCAACCTAAAAACTTGGAACTACTCCCAGAAAAACTCCAATAACTACTTTTACCCTTTTAAATGCGTGGAAAGTGATCAAAACTACTTTAAATACTGTCATGATTATCCAAGCTGCCTTAACTCCTCTCCAACTGCTTGTGGCATGAAAATAGGACATGTTTTGTGGCTACAATTGAAAAGATTCCTTTGGAGGCATTAAAAAAATGAATTTCCCTTCATTTGATCTCCAAACTACATTCAAAATGACCATTTTAGCTCACTCAATCCTATTTCCTCAACATTGAATACCTTCATAGGTGTTTGATATGTTCAAGACTCTACTAGGACCTTTTAGAAGGGTTCAATATGCATTTGAAATAATGAATAGGCTTACTCAACTTTATTGATCTCCATGTTGAAATACATAATGTGTATTTCAACCTAGACTGCTTGGCACTGTTAGGCATCATAAAATCACCCTCTTCTCTCTTCAAGACTTATAAGAATTTCAATAGGTACACTAAGAGCTTGGCACTTTGGAGTTCACTCTCCTTACAATGATCTCCTCAATATGTATAACCATCTTTACCTTCTTTACTCTGTACCTTTTCTTCATACTACTAGATTCTTGGTATAGCATTGCATATGGAGCACAATGGAAGTCCTGTAGGTTCTACAGGTCTTAGATTTTTACATGATTTCCATGCCATTCTTGAATGGTTTTAAAGAAGCCATTCATCAGGTTCTTTTCTACTAGGTTCTTAGTTTCCTATAGGTCTTTGTCATCTCTCTTGAAGCTCATGTTGGACAGTGACAACTACTTAATACATGCATAGGTAAGTACCCAAAACACAACACAAAACTTGAATTCTCTCTTCAACACCATCATATTGACATATTCAACAACTATTTATTTCTATGTAGGGCACCT
This sequence comes from Cunninghamia lanceolata, assembly GCA_027924645.1. NCBI lineage: Eukaryota > Viridiplantae > Streptophyta > Pinopsida > Cupressales > Cupressaceae > Cunninghamia > Cunninghamia lanceolata. The sequence continues at coordinate 2,476,576 of BSBN01000026.1, read as the reverse complement.
TATCTTCATGAAACTATTTTAAGAGTCTTGGATAGGTTTATGGATTTATGCACTGATTCTTAAAGAAAAAATAGGTTTCTATAGGGAGTCAATATCCTTTCCTTCATCTCTAGCCCTTTAAAGTTTCATGTACCTTACAACCATTTTACCTTTTTTTTTGACTATCGTACCTCTTCGAATGCTTGATAATCTTGGAATTGTATTGATAGACTAGTGAACTATTTCATGGACTATTTTGATAGTGGTCATGATTGTACAAGTCTCCTTTTGTACTTTTCCATACATATCTTCATTTGTATCTAGACATTCATACTTCTACTACCATAGACTTGAGTTTAACACTTCTTGTATGAAACCATAAGATATTACCTTTAATACTTTGCAAGTCTTGAGTATGTAATCTTTTATTGCATACCACTCATCATTATAGAGACTTATTAAATTCCTCAAGTCAAAGGTTTGGAACAATTTTATAGGTCAAAATAGGGTATGCATCCTTTCTCACTCTCATCACTTCTATCTCTTTTGGCTTTCTTGTTTTGTATCATATCCCATCCAACCCTTTTAGAACACCATCACATTTCTTCATCATTGTATTGTCCACCAAACACTTGACAATGCTCTCAAATGGTGTGCAAAGTCCTTCAACTCTGTACAAATACCAAGAAACACTTTGAATGGTCCTTAAGATTTATATAAGGTTTTACAAATCCTTATCCCTTGTTCAGACCCTATAGGGTTTTTTAGTAGGTAATAGGCCCTCATGATGGTGTAATAAACCTTTAATAGGGATCAAACAAGATTTGATATCTTTATCTGATATTTGCAATGTCTTATGAGACTCGATAGAGCTTATAAAAGATTGTTTAGATGTATTTTGACTGAGTAAACCCTCCCAAGATTTACATTGATCCCTTCTTATTTGATAGAGTCTTTCATATGTATTTGACATCTCTAAATCATTGGCATACCTTAAACAATATTGACAGAGCTCTAGAACTTTTGTTAGACCTCTAGACTCTTGGAAAGACCACTAAAATGGTACTGCTAGACCTCTATAATTTATGATCATTTCTCTTTAGTTTCTTAATAGTTTTGAATAATAGTGGATAAAAATGCCACTTTCCTTGCATGACACATACACATTTCCCAAACTTCTAATAGAAATTCAAGACAATTTGACAAGGATTTATGAAGATAATGGAGCCTAAAATGTAGACGAAGACCTTATAAATATTTGATAGAGCTCTATTAGATTTTCTTGTTTAGATATGGTCTATGAAATAATGATCAGCCCTCGTAATACCTTGATACAACTCTTCATTTCTCTTTGTGCATCCATTCATTTAGATAACAGTCATCAGCCCTTGACAGAGTAACCTACACTTGTCATAGGTATGTGTATGGTCTTGAGACTTGTGGGTGAGGCCTAAGATCTCTGTACACCACCTTCTAAATCTTCATTAGTTGTCCTACATGTGCCTTAAACATTCTCTGACTCTACTACTATTGGTGCAAATCTTCTATGTCTTATGGAGTCTTGAAACAACTTGTATATTGCTCCTTGTAACATCTCATCTAGTAGTGTTGTAGGATTCTTAGGGTCTTCCACATTCATTTGCTAACATTACAATTCCTTGACAAAGACTTCACATATCTATACATGTTAGCATACCCCACTGTGAAATGTAGGGAATAGTGGCAATGTTGACTAGCTCCTTTGATATTTTGTACTTTCCCATGTTTGTAACCCCTTCTCTATGCAATGAAGAAACCCTAGAGCCAAGCCCTTAGAGTGATCTTCTCCATTGTCATGCATATTTTCCTCTTAGTTGGCATCTCTGTTGGATTTTGACAAAGCTTCTATAATGAAAGTATTGGACTAAATGAATAAAAGTATCAAAGACTTCTAATAGACCTTAATACCATAGGCACATGTTTCAATCCTATTTAGAGATCTCCATGCTTCACAAACCTTTCATCTTTGACTCCTGACTCTACTTCTTTGTTATCTTAGGACCACTTCTATTCAATGTAGACCTTCTATACAGATCTTACATTAGGGATCCAAAAGGTTGAACATGTATCATTAGTCCTTTTAACATTTGACCATGAATACTTGAAAGTTTGATGTTCCTTATGCTACCTTAAGCTCATAATATATTAAGGACTAACCCACAATACATGCAGGTTTCACTAAATTCATGAACAATACATAAGAATTTTTCATACCTATACTTTCTCAGGATTGACCATAGAGGGCATACCCTGCTAGAACTTGTTTTCATTATTCATTTCACTTGATGTTCTTGCTCAATAATTCTTTAAAGTTGCTTGATGGTGTATCTTAACCCTGGTACAGGCTTCTTCATGCCTCTATATACTCCTTATTGTTACTGTGGGTAAAAGCAAGAAGTTGGGTTCACATATAGGGGAAGCGTCGGGCAAAAAAAAATCTTGATAGGAACAGGTGCTCAAGATTGGAATTAGAATGGGTACCCGTTATGCTTTGGGATCTCAGCCTAAATGGATACCTATTTAGGAATGGGTACCCATTTCTTAAAGGTATTTAATTTTTTAAAAGAGGGATGCGATCTCATTTTTTCTAGTAGATAGTGACAAAGAAGGATGGTGACTAGGAATGAGTATCCACTTGAGTAGCCCCTAACACTACTTTTTCGACCACCTTTTTGCACCTACCACCTCCTCCTGCCAAACTCGTAGTTCCTAAAGACCTCCAGGTAGGTTTACCTAATTTTTTATGTATTTTTTGTTATATGTAGGTTTATAATTAGAGATTAGGGTTTAATTTTTATGATTTATATTTTTAGTAATTAGGGCTTACAATTTATAAATTTAAGATTTTGGTTTACGATTTTTAAAAATGTAATTAACCCTAAAACATTAAATTTAACTATATAAACCCTAAAATTATGAAATATGAACCCTAAAATGCCAAATTTAACTATAAACCCTAAAACTAAAATTTAACTATAAAATATGGACCTTAAACCCTAAAAATATAAACTATTTAAACTATGAAAGTTATTCTTCAAGGCATTACACTTAGTATCAAATGTCATTATCATGAAAATACAATTGTAGGTGTGAACTAGTTTCCACAATCATCACCAACATATTTACAATGGTTCCAAAATGGAAGCTTGGAATATGTTTAGACATCCTTCAACATATACCAAATAGTACATATGCTTACAAATTGAGGAATCATAGACAAGGCACTAGAAATATTTGACAAAATGTCTTATTATGAGTGTTGGAAAACATAAATAAGGCACACTACTATTGACAAATGTATATGATGAACATATGCAAAATGTGGAACTGGACATCAATAACCCATTGAAATGGTATCTATGTCCAAGAATGTGCATCTTGAGAAAATTTGTTTTCAAATGATATGGGAAAGAAAGTCGAAGTAAGAATTTTACAAGTTACCATTCCTATAGCTGTCTATAGACATCATATCTAAGAAATAAAAGAAAAATATTTACATAGCCAAAGTAAAACTCTCAAGCCTTGAGTTATAGTATGACCATCACCAAAACTATGTACTTTAATAGACAACGATAGATTTTATAAATGTCATTTTATAGAGTAAAACCTAGTAACTTCTTACTTCATCCAAATCTACCATATCTAGACCCACAAATGCTATAGAGAAAAATCAAAACCTAGGCTTAGTGGACATCAACCTAGGATGGTGAACTAGAACCATATGAATCAAAATCTAGTCAGTACCTACATTCCAAAATATTAATTACATAAGATTTAACCCTCCAACATATGTGATCTAATCATATAAAATGAAGGCACAATATATTTGATTATAGCTTTAACAAAGGCTATGTCTAGATCTGTTGGCAACATAGTCAAGAGACACTGTTGGCATGATGGAGACTTGATATTGTCATTGATGGCCATAATCAAACATGACTTAGAATAGCTCCTGTGACAAAGTTGTGCATAACCTTTTGGTCCGGAAAGACTTAGTCAAAATTGATTAAGTACTGATAGGGTATCAAGATAGTGATAGAAATTCAATTGATACTCCTCTGCACTTGAAGATGACATTATGTGGTTCTAGTATGTGATTCTCAGTTGTCTAATGATGTTATTTTCTAGTGTTCAAGTCATGATTTCCTCAAGAAGTCATATGGTGAATTGTCTAAGTCCAGGTGAACAAAATTAAATCAGAAATAGTGTAGAGTACCTGAGTACTTTGGTCTGCATTCCTCTACTAATGAATATTTTGATTTACAGTTTTGAGGTATTGAAGATATATGTCATGAGCATCTAAATCCATAATTATAGAGCTCGAAGTTCATCGGATCACAATTTACAAGTTCTCAAGTATCAGCTTTTAGGTTGACAATATTTCTCTGTGATAGAACAACAATTCTAAGTTTTGCATTTCACTATCAGAGAGTATAATGCTCTACAGTCCTGAAGGTATGATAAGAGGTCCATAATGAATGTTGGTAATGAATTTCAAAGTCTCATATGGTTTGCATTGAAAGTTATGGTATGGCAGTCAAGCTAGTTGCGTGTGCACTTAAGGGTTAAGCTGATAGTCATGTTAGATCGATATGTGGTGAAGGTATATGATTGGAATCATTAATCTAAGTGGTTCTATAATAGTTCTAGACTCATATGAAGAGTCTTGCATGATTGATTGGGTCTGCATTGTTGGTTGGGCACAATAACATGCTGACAAGGTATAACTTGAGTACACAAGCTTTATCTTCTGCATGCCAACCAATATATATATACTCGATTGATTTCAGCTTTGGAAGGATGAATGTGTGTGAATATAGTGCAAATTTGATGTGTGTGTGATCTAAGGCAGTTTTGTGATCAGAAAAGAATAAAGAGGGAAGAAGAACAAAATATATGTGAAGTAGAGCAGAAAAAATAGGGTAAACATTATGAAGACATTTGAGTCTATATACTGAGCTATTAATGGAACTACACTTTAGCATTCTATAAATGCACTTGTACCAATTTTCTTCTGGAAGTGAGCCATTCCTTCTCTATCTTCTCTTCTCTTCCTATTGGCAGTGAGCACTTCTTTGGATAGTGAGCCCTAAGGTAGTGAGCCTTCATGTAGTTTGGTATTGTTATCATAATATATTATGAGCTAACACTCACCATGGTTTTTCCCTTTTAGGGTTTTCCATGTAAAAATCTTGGTGTGTATGTGTTATGTCTTTATGGTTGTTGTTCTTATGTTTATTTTTCTTTCATGTTATTGAATTTGGTAATTGGCTCAATGAACATGTAAAGAAGTGGTTTTGTGGAATACTGATGCACCCCCCTCTTAGTATTCCTTGTATCCATAAATTGGTATTAGAGAAAGGTTCCTTGCAAGAAGTTTAACAGCTTGAGGAAGATTTGGGAAAGAGCACTCATGACAGCCAGAAGGTATCCTACTCCAGGCAGTATCACAATTGATCAAGAATTAAAAATAGCCCTTGAAGATCTTGATAAGTATGAAGTAGATATTTAGGATTTGAAGGAAAATGTCAAAGAAGCAGATGAATACATCCTAAAGCTAAGAGAGAAAGTTAATAGATCAATGGATAGGAATAGAGAGCTAAGTGAATATTTGATTAAAGCAAATGAAACCCTAAATATTTATCAAGGTTGGTTGAGGAGAAAGAAAAAGCTGAGGAACATTTGAATCAAATGTTAAAAGACAAATATGAAGAATGTGAAAAGTTGGAAAAATATATTATACTTCTAAAGTTTGATTTGGAGGTGGCAAATAGTTACAAAGAAAAGTTAAAAATAAGCTTTGTAAAGCTTAATGAGTTGCTTGGTAGTCAAAAAAATCCAGATGACAAGAAAGGTTTGGGATTTGAAAAAGGAGAAAGTTCTAATTCAGGTCAAGAAAACATTGAGAAGAGGAAAAACAAAGGCAACCAATTTAGGAATCAGAGAAGAAAACATAGAAGACCTCTGCTCAGGCAACCAAATGCTCAAAGGTACCCATTTTTCAATGGCTATTGTCTTAAATGCAATAAGTATGGTCATAGGGCTACTTAGTGCAGGAGTATAATAAATCAAAATATTCCATCTTTCTCTGGTCAATGTTTCAATTGCAAAAGAATTGGTCACATGGGAAGTGAATGTAGAAGTGTAATGAGGAATGGTTTTAACAATACACAATCCTTCAATGGAAGATGCTTTGCATGTAATAGATTTGGGCATATGGCTAACCAATGCAGATCAAGGATAAATCCAATCAATAGAAGCAATCAAGGACAGATGAATATTGTGTGTTTATTGGAAGAATATTTTGTCTTCAACTAACTCAAGGCAAAATGGGTATATCAACCATAGTGTGATGAGATTATATCTCTCCTCTTAGCAAGGGGAGGCTCCCTTTTATTGCTACTTACTATAGACTGGTAACTAACTAGACTTATATACAATAAAAACTATTATTAAGATGGTTCCATATCATCATATTCTCTTTTTTCAGAATAGATGTTTATAATTTAAAATAACAAATAGAGTAAAATGACCAAGAAACCCACAAGAGCACAAAGTCTTTCATTGTTTCTTTTGCTAATTTGAAATTGAGAACTAAATAGAATAGGATGTAGCCCAAAGTCTTCACTGAATGCTATGATGAAATCACACGAACATAAAATATAGAAGCAGCTCAAAGTCTTTCCAATATATTTTACTTAAGAAAAGAAAACCATAAACCCAAAAATAATTGTTGCAGCACAAAGTCTCCAAAATCAGCTTTAGAATATCTTCCAGATTATCCAAACTCACACTACTATTTGATCAAATAGATAAGAGAGCATAAGGAAAAAGACATAAGAACAATTTCCAATACAGCACAAGTTACTCCAAGGCAAAGATTGAACACTCACTTACGTTTCTATTTATTTGATAAAATATGATTTACAATTTGAACACAAAGTCTCAAAATGCTCTTCAATTTGGTAGAGTTTTGCTTCAAAAACTAAAAGATAACAATTACAAGAGAGGTCCTCTTTATTTATAGTGAGAGGCCATGAGCAAAAATTGGGAAAGTACAACTACCTTGACTTATTCAACAAGAAGAGTCCTTATTGATTTGGGATTTTCCTTATTTTTACATGTAATTACATATTGAAAAAGTACATGTGAATATGTCCAAAACTTACAATAGAAAGCATGAAAAATACAAAAATATACTAAGGTATGATCACTTTCATCAACTCTCATTCCCATCTTTCTTTAGAAAATCCTCATACATCATCAACACCATTTGCATCTCAAGGCTATCCAGTCGAGAAGTGTTCTTGGAAATGACACTGGCCTTGGTTATTGAGTCCTTGACTAAAATAGATGCCTTTTCATGATTTACCAATTTAGCCTTCAAGTTGTCCAGAGTCAATTGATTATCCAATAGCTTGTCCATAGAAGCAACTGAAAAAGCTTCCTCTTCAAAATCCCTCTGAATCATCTTATTAAACTCTTGGATCATTTCATTTGTAGAAAGAAATTGATGATCATCACTTTTTAACTTACATGGGAGTTCTCCTAGCTTGTGAAGAAGATTAACATCACTATCTTTGCTAAACCTTCTAGCACTTTACAAGTCCTTAATCAAGTTTCTCAACACATTGATACAATGAATCAACATTTCTTTAGTCTCCACATAGAATTCCTGATTGGAAATGATTCCAATCCCTACTAAGGTTTTCACCTTCATCTTCTTCATGTTCAACCATTCATCTAGACTTTGTCCAAGTATTGGATTTCTTGAGATAAGGTATCCACCAGCTCATTCAATTCAGTCCTCACCTTCTCCATTTTACTTTTCCTTTCAACCGTAGTTGTTAGAATAAGTTTCCCTTGTTCAAGTATCCTTTCAAGAAAGTCTCCAACCACTCTCCCCCTTGCATGTATCTTCTCAACCTTTTGTATGACAGGATCATCAACCGTTATATTTTTAGGTACTACTGAGTTGGAGGACAAAGTGATTTTCCATAATACTATAGTCAATTGATCCACTCTGGCCTTGAATTGATCCTTCATCTATTTCTCATGATCAAACTTTACAATTAGAGAATACAGAGTTAATTGAACATCATCTTTTGCACTCTCATGAGTGATCTTTCCTAGCCCAATCCTCAAGATTGAATAGTCATTCATATTAAACTCCTCAAAAGTTACATCTAGTGGAGGTTGAGCTATCTCTACATATTTATGACCCTTATCTTCAAGTAACCTAGAGACAGTCTTCGACTTCTTCTTGGTTTTGGCTTTTACAGGTGTCAATTTCTTGAAGTCAAAGTCATCTGGGGAGATGGCTTGCTTCTTTCTCTTAGGAGTATATGATGAGAGCCATAGAGGAAACACTAACACATTGGCACTTGGATTAGGATTCATGACTGGTGCAATAGGAGCTGTACTCACACTAGTTGTAGTCATTATTGGAGAAGTGTTGGTGAAAATGGCACCTGGTACATCAACATTTATAGCTTTCTTAGAACTAGATACAAACTAATCTAAAACAATTTGATCACCTATGTCATATGACGGAGAGGAAAAACTAGGCAAAGATCTAGAAGAACCAAAGATAATGTCAAAAATAGCCTTAGGACTATCAAAAATTGTCCTAGATGAAGACGGGGAAGAACCAGAAGATGGGATGATAATAGGAGTAACTGGAGTGTTAAAACAATAGGCACAAAGTCTGAAATAGGTAAAGTATGCAAAGGAGAAGAAACTTGGGGTTTTATTGTCATGTCTTTTTGAGGAAACATAGTAGATTCCTCAAGTTGTTCCTATTCCTCTTCTTTTTCTGCTTCCTATTCTTCCTCTCTTTCCTTAAAAGACATATCTCTAGTAATCATCTCCTTAGTAACAGGATCTTCAGTAGCCTATTCTTCTATTACCATCTCTTCAGCACTTGTCTCTTCAGTCACTTTTGCCTTACCATCTTTTGACACAAACTTTATTTTAGGCTTGGAAGCCTTGGAGGAACTAGGTGCATCACTCTTATTTTTTGTCCTTATCTCGACCTTCTTTCCTATTTTCTCTTGAGTTTCCTCTTCAAATCCAGTGATGAAGTTCTTCAATTGAATACCCTTACCTCCCAACCAAACATTGGTGTTATCCAAGATGGGCTCAAATCTTTTCCTTATTGAAGTGACCTCTTTATTTGACCATTGAATAACAGGAAAAGAAGAAACTTCAATATTCTCACTGATATAAGTAGGATTCATAACATTACCTTCATCCACCATGCCTTTTGGGATGTCTGTCAATTCTAAATCCTTACTTTGACTTAATGTCAACCTGTGATAGTCCATTTTCCTGATATCCTCTTCAGTCCTCAAATCGGCCCAGGCATCTTCTACCATAGGTACATGTGACAAAGATTTCTTCTTTATTTTGTCTTTCACCCTTCTATAGTCAAAGTTATTCCTCTTCTTGAAATGCTTCATGGTGACAAGCTACATTTTAGTTTCAATAGCCTTTGCTTTGGTGGAAGTAGCAATAGAATACCTGTCGATCTCCATAGGAAACCTAAAACTAGGATTCTTTAGTTAAATCTATTTATTATGCACACTAATAATTTTCTAGAACAATTCCATTAGCACAATTCTATCACTTGGAAACTTTAGTAACATGTAAGGATAGCCTTGGAAATATCCAACCTGCAGATAAGTGAAAGTTGGAAATTGAAGATACAAGCAACCAAATTTGTTCACTACTGCTCAAGCCTCATCAGAAACTCTTTCTTGCTCAAGTTGTGGATCAAAAAGACACATGAAAACAAAAAAGAAAGCATCATTCACTCTCCTGAAATGATGAATAGCTCCCTTTAGAGTCAGCTGAGGATAGTATTGGTACACAGGCACCACCCTCTGATATCCATCTAATGATAGACCTAGAAAACTCTTCATGGAAGTAGTAACATAAACCAAATAGGATGTCATGTAGAACTTAGAATTTGTAGATACCTTAGTCATTTGCTCATGAATGACATTGCTGATCTATTCACCTGAGAATATCTTTTGATTTCCCCTCAATATCATCCTGATGTAGAGGTGCATCCACTCATGAAAAGTGGAGGAAGAAGAAAGTCCCCTAACTCTGCTGAGAAGAGTTATCAAATCACTAACTTCTTCAACAAAATCACTTCTTGGAAAACTCTTAGCCCATCTTGAAAGATTTGGCCTTGCAAATTTTAGCCATTTGGTATTAATCACCTTCTTTGTTGCCTCTGTATCCTTATCATATTCCTTTTGAGAATAATTAGGATCAATCTCTGCATCGGTGTCATGGCCAGGACACATGAAGACTTTATCCAAGAACTCTGGATCCAACCTTATTATCACATTCCCATTGGCATCATGAACACTTCTATTATCTTTGTTGTAGTGTGTAGCTACTTGAAGTACAAATTTAGGATTACGTGCAACAACAGGGAAAGTAACCACCAAGTGAATATTGCTCTCTACAATTTGTTTCATGAAGTGATTAAGAAGCTGTTGTTTAGTCCTCTGCATGAACTCATCCATGTCCACATGACCGAATTCAATATCTTAGATTTCATCAACATTAGATGTCACTGAAGTCACATGAAACATGCCTTGATATTTATATTTCATGGCTTTTTCTTTCTTTGGTGACAGATCAATCATTTGAATCATAAATTCCTTTGGTGAAGGATGAACCTCAGCAAGCATGTAGAAGCAACTGCAACACACAATGCATAATTTTGCAATGTTAGGAAAACTTGGCAAATGGACAATTGCAATGTTGGAGATTACGTTCAATAGCTTGGGCGTAATGGGGCTAGAGAGCGATAGAAGTGAGAAATAGAGTGAATCCAGGCTATGGTTAACAAAAAGAAAAATTCCCTAGAGTTAGAGAAATTTAGGCGGATGGTGTATGTGTAGAAAAAATGCCCACCTCTGCATGTAGAGGGAAATTTTTTTGATGTCAGGGTGGCAAAAATTGTCATCCCTACATGTTGGGGATTAAATTGGTAAAATGTAAAAGTGATAAAAATTACTAATAGTGCATATCATACCAAAATTTCTCTTATGTATGGGTGGCAAAAATTGCCACCCACACATATTTGGTCAATTAACTATGGCATGCATCGATAGAGTTTTATGTCATTGTAACATAGTTGACAAAATGTGATCAAGAGTATTATGGGCAAAGTGTATGGGTGACGAAATTCACCACCCCTACATCTTGGGAAAAATTTATATATATGTATCGGCAGTAAAAAATCCTACCTATATGTACCTAGTAAAAACTTAGCATGGGTGGTGAAAACTACCGCCCACGCAATTGGGGAAAAAATAACCTACAAGATTGGTGATTCTCGTTGTCTTAACAGGTTAAAGACTTAATAAAAATCAAACTAATGACCGGTGACAAAATCTGATCTGATAAGAATAAAAATGCTGAGGTAAAATTCTAAACTTCAAAACACTAAGACATAAAGAAAGATAAGTGAAAAAAATTAACAAAAGGTATAAAAATAGAAATCTAGGGTTTTAATGAAAAATAATAGAATTCAATTAAACACAGAATATAAAAAATATCTAATGAACAAACACAAACCCTAGCGCATGACAAATAAAAACAAAAAGAAAAAAAGAAAGGGAAGACCCTTATTCGATAAAGAAAGCTTAAAAAATGAGGAAAACCCTAACTTGAAACGTTGCTCAGATATGTTGAAACGCATATAGGTAGCGATGTCGAAGGGTCTCTAATAACGCAGGGTAATCACAAAGGAAAATGAAAAGGAAACAATAAAAATATTTAAATCACCATAATATCAAAAAATAAAAGTGCATTAATTGCACTTCATGTGAACTAGAAGATGCTTAGATGGCAAAAATCGTTGCCTCTAGACATACAAAGGGGAACAACATGTATCGGTAGTAAAATATACCACCCATGCATTGTAACAAAAAGACCAACATGTAGTGGTGGTGAAAAATGTCACCCTTACATGTTGATAAAAATACTCTAATTTTGAAGATTTATCAAACTCAAAATTTGACTTGTTGCGAATAAGGACAAACAACTAAGAGGGGGGGGTGAATTAGTTGTCTCAAAACTTTGACTTTTATTGCTTTTAAACTTCTTAACCACTTATTATCAGATTAATAATTTAACCATGAAAGCATGAATAAATAACACATGAGTAGAAACATAATCAACACACATAACACCAGGACTTTTATGTGGAAACCCAGTTAAGAGAAAACCATGGTGGGGGTTAACCCACAAGATTTATTCTCTATTAAAAGAATAGAAAATGGGAAGGAACTTGCCTTCAAGTGCACTGCCCAAAGCTCACTGCTCAAAAGAGGCTCACTACCTACAGAAACACTCACAAGATTAACACATGAATTAAACTGAGAAAATGCATCTTCTTCATGCCAAAGTTTAGTTACATTGAAGCTCACAACAGCTCTGCTCTGTCCCCAAACACTTCCTTGCTAAATCCGCATCTTCGCTCACATTCCCACATTTCCATGACTTCACAACACTTATTTACACATGACATCGACTTTGGAATGAACATCAAAGTCAGCCTTACATTCATCAACCATTGGAACAATCTCAAAGGTCGACATTACAAACATTTACAAAAAGACTTGACTCAATACAAAATACTACATGTGGATCACTACACTATTGGCTAGACATAATTGGGACTCAAATCTTCCTTGAACAACATGCCACACTTCATAGAACTTCTCTTTGATCATCCGCAATGCGCATGAAACATCCAGTTAGCCAAGACTGGAAAGAACAACAACACCCAAGGAGAAATCTTCAACTACGAGCTTGATCTTCAATGTGGACCACCAACACAATAGGCAAATGATCTAGTGACCTCCACAAGCACAATGAAATCAACAAGAACAACCGTACCACCTCAAATCATTAGAATCACTTGTATCTTCGTACCGAAACTTAAGAACACCAACTATCATGACTGTCACACTAGAAAGATTTCTTGTGGACCTCCAAACCATGAACCACTTGAGTTGAGGATACACACCAACATCCCAATCATACCTATAGAATAGAAAACCATAATATTTCAATGCGGAGCAATCCAGACCAAGTTCCTATCACCCTGTTACCTCTGAACAATAGCAAAAACCTGGTTCTACTTAAATGGCCATAACTTCACTAATACTTCATGCAGACCTCTCAAATCTTGACTAGATCAACTTCATACAATCCTCTACAAACCCTTTAGTCCGCAGACTCTGATCTTCAATTCGCTAGAAATGTGAAGCAATCTACTTTATTGATCTGTACTATCTTCACTATTTCTGATAAGGAGATATGTTGACATCAATTACAACACATCATAGGCATACATTTGCAACAATCTCCCCCTTTGTCATTGATAGCAACATATGATGTGGAAAATTGATTCAACCATCAAGAAAAGAACTTCTCCCCCTTTCTCCTAACACACCTGCAACCACTTTCTTCATTGATCCCCCTTTCACCAGCAACTACTCACTTCCATCCAAGTTTTTCACATGACTTCTCTCTCCCTTTGACATCAATGGAAAAAGGGCACACATTTGCAGTCATGTCTCACCCTTTTGTTATTCAGACAAGACCAAACTAAGCTCAGAACATATTAACTGCTCCCCCTGAGTAGCATCCCCTTAACATCAATCTGGATGACTAGATATGACTATGTGTCCCACCATACTGATGCACACTAGTGCACCTTAGTTCTGAACAGGAGGGGTAGAAACCCCTAGCATCTCTCTGAGATACTCAAAAGTGTCCTTAGGTAGAGGCTTAATGAAGATATCCACAATTTCATCTTTTGAAGAAGCAAACTCCAATCTAACTTCATTCTCATTTACCTTCTCTCTCAAAAAGTGGAACTTAATGGATATGTGCTTTGTCTTTGAATGCAACACCAGATTCTTTGAAATGTTTATTGCACTTGAGTTATCACAAAAGATTGTAGCAGGTTCTTCAAACATAATTCTGATATCCTTCAGAATCTACTTCATCCACAAGACTTGAGTATAATTACTTGTTGCTTCTATATACTCTGCCTCAGTAGTAGATAGAGATATTGCTTCCTTCTTTTTGTTCAACCAAGAAACCAATCTCTTTCCTAAGAAAAATGTAGCACCACTAGTACTTTTTCTGTCATCCACATATCCTACCCAATCAACATCTGTATATGCATGAAGAGTGAAATCATCATCCTTAGGATACCATAGGCCATAATCAGATGTTCCCTTTAGATATTTGAAAATTATTTTGACTACTACAACATGAGATTCTCTAGGATCAGCTTGAAATCTAGCAAAAAGGCCAACTGCATTCATAATATCAGGTCTAGTATGAGTCAGATAAAGTAGTCCTATCATTGATCTATACCTTTTCTGATCTACCTTAGGGGAGTCATCATCTTTACATAACTTGCATCCAGTTATCATAGGAGTACTCATTGGTTTTGAATCCTCCATTCCAAATTTTTTCAACAACTCTTTCACATACTTGGACTGAGATATGAATATGCCCTTATTTGACTGAATGATTTGCATACCCAAGAAGAAGTTTATTTCACCAAGCATGGACATCTCAAATTCACTTTACATCTGATTAGAAATTTTTTTACACATGCTCTCATTTCCACCAAAAATGATATCATCAACAAATACATCAACCATCAAGATGTGTTCATGATCAATTTTGAAGTAAAGATTACTGTCAACTGTGTCTTTGCTAAAACTTAACTTTAGTAGATACTTATCTAATCTTACATACTAGGCTCTTGGTGCTTGTTTAAGTCCATACAATGCTTTCCTCAATCTGCAGACCATATCTCCTTGATTAGACAACTGGAATCCTTCTGGTTGCTCAATGTAGACTTCTTCTTCCAAATCTCCATCCAGAAATGTTAACTTGACATCCATCTGGTAAACTTTGAAATCTTTGTAAGAAGCAAAGGCAAGAAATAGTCTGACTACTTCTATTCTTGCCACTAGAGCAAAATTTTCTTCAAAGTCAATTCCTTCTACCTAAGAGCATCCTTTGCGCACCAATCTTGCTTTGTTTCTCACAACTTCACCATCTTCATTCAATATGTTCTGGAAGACCCATTTAGTTCCAATTACATTTTTACTCTTGGGTCTAGGACCAAGATCCCAAGTATGATTCTTTTCAATTTG
This sequence comes from Cunninghamia lanceolata, assembly GCA_027924645.1. Taxonomy (NCBI): domain Eukaryota; kingdom Viridiplantae; phylum Streptophyta; class Pinopsida; order Cupressales; family Cupressaceae; genus Cunninghamia; species Cunninghamia lanceolata. The sequence continues at coordinate 2,461,343 of BSBN01000026.1, read as the reverse complement.
CTTTAATTCTTCTTTCATTGCTTTTACCCAACTTTCATCATTTTGGTTCAATCTCTGAAATCAAACAATACTCCACTTGTTCTTCAACAATTTTTCTTCTAGTTTGAACACCTTTATTTCTATCTCCTATGATCTGATCTTTAGAATGATTCAACCTTACATACCTGGGTGTTTTGGGATTTTCTTGAACTTCTAATTCTTGAGCTTGTTCCTCAAAATTTGCACTGACTTCTTGAGTTACTGGTATCTCCAAAGCACTCTAAATCTGAGTTTGAGTTTGATTTTTCTTTCCTTCATTTGGATCTTCATTTTGATCATCTGAATCATATCCACAAGTCCTAGAAGGTCTCTCCTTTCTTTCATCTACCTTGACATTAGTACTTTTGACAATTCTTTTCAATCTTTTGTTAAAGCACTGGTATGCCTTGCTTTGATTAGAATAACCCAAAAATATTCCTTCATCACATCTTGGATCAAACTTGCCTAATTCTTCATCTCTTTTGATATATCATTTACTACCAAAAACTATGAAGTATTTGACCTTAGGAGCATTATCAAACCACAGTTCATAAGGTGTTTTACTAGTATTACCTTTGATATGCACCTGATTAAGAGTGTAGACAACAGTACTCACAGCTTCTCTCCAATAAGCATATGGAACATTTGCCTCCATCATAATGGTTCTAGAAGCCTCTTGAATAGTCCAATTCTTCCTTTCCACAACTCCATTCTGCTGAGGAGTCCTAGGAGCAAATAAGTGTCTTCTTATTTCATGATTTTCACAAAATTCATTGAACTCACCAGAGGTAAACTCTCCACCTCTATCAAATCTCAGACACTTTATCTTCACACCAATCTCATTCTCCACCTTAGCCTTGAACACCTTGAATTTTTCAACATCCTCTAATTTCTCTTTCAAGAAAGTGACGCACATCATTTGGGAGTAATCATCAATCAACAACATAAAGTATCTGTCTCCTTGCAAACTCCTAACTCTGGCAAGACCACACAAATCAGTGTGAACAAGTTCCAATAATCCACTTGAAAATTGTTCTTTACTTTTGAATGTAGCTCTACTTTGTTTGGCCAACTAACATTCCTTACACATGCTATTACCAAGTTTTACAAGATTTGGAAGATCTCTCACAGCCTGAGTAGTGCTTATCTTAACAATGTTGTCAAAGTTTACATGACACATTCTCCTATGCCATAACTAGCTCTGATCAATCTGAGCAATTAAACAACTTTTACTAGCACTACTTAAATGAAAGATATTACCTCTAGTCTTTGTGCCAGATGCAATCTTAGTTCTAGAGCTTTCCAAAATTTTGCATTTTGCATCCTTGAACCAGCGATCATACCCTTTGTCAACCAATTGTCCAACACTGAGAAGATTATGCTTCAATCCTTCTACATATAGAACATCATTAGTATTGTTCATACCATCAAGAGAGTTGGATCCTCTACCACGGATTCTACCAAATGAATTATCTCCAAACTTCACAATTCCACCTTCATATTTTTCAAAACTTATAAACTTACTTTTGTCACCAGTCATATGATGAGAACATCCACTATCAATCACCCACTCATCCTTTTCTTCAACCTAAGTAGGCAAGGCACTTTACACATTTACACAACTAGTATATCCAGTAGGCACCAGATCTTCTTCTTGAATAGCAATGAACACCTAATCATTTCCAGAGGTACTTCCCATATCAGACTCATCATCTATAACTCCTTCATCAGCAACTTCTTGGACATAGTAGCATTTCTTTTGACCCCTAGGTTTATTAGGGTTTGGCTTTAAAACCCTCTCCAGACATCTTCAGGCAAAATGACCAATCTTATTGCAAGAAAAACATTTGAAAGGCAATTTTCCTTCATACTTACCGAATCCTCTTGGTAATCTTTTGACAATAAGGGATTCAAGTTGTTCAAGCTCATATTCATCTTCTTCAAGTTCCTTCCTTGCCTTTTCATATCTGGTTGATCTTCTTGAAGAGCTTTCACCTGGATCAAATCTTTGCTTTCTGAAAGCATTGGCCTTAAATGCAGATTCTGATTTAGGAAGAGAATCACCAAACTCACTCATTTCAAATGCTAAAATCTTTCCAACCAACTGATCTCTTGTAACTGTTGTGATAGTCTTGATCTCCTCAATAGCAGCAACTTTATGCTTATATGCAGGAGGTAAGGATCTGAGTACCTTGGCAACAATCTCTGATTCTTCCAATACTCCACTAGCACTCCTGATACTGCTCATAAGTTCATTCACCTTCTGCATATAGGAGGTGATGTTTTCACCTTCACTCATCCTTAAATTTTCATATCTGCCCTTCAGGCTCTATAGCTTAGCACATTTGACATATGTATCACCTTCATACAGAGTTTCCAACTTCTTCCAAATTTCATGAGCAGTTTTCAATTCTAGGACATTTGTCATTTTTGTATCAGTTAGGACATTCAATAATGCTTCTTTAGCTTGAACGTTGTGTTCAGCATCTTTGAGTTCATCTAGAGTTGAAGGGCCTTTCTCCAGAGGCTTATACTCATCCTTAGTTATCAACCAATAAGAATCACCTATGCATTGCAGATGGAATTCCATCTGTTTCTTCCAAAGAGAATAATTTGTTCCATCAAATCTTGCACTATCCTTCTTGTATGTCAACATCCTGGATCTCCTCAAGTGGTCAAGCTTCTTTTAGAGGAACCGACTTTGATACCAATTGTTGAGAATAAGGACAGACAACTAAGAGGGGGGTGAATCAGTTGTCTCAAAACTTTGACTTTTGCTGCTTTTAAACTTCTTAACCACTTATTATCAAATTAATTATTTAACCATGAAAGAATGAATCAATAACACATGACTAGAAACATAATCAACACACATAACACTAGGATTTTTACGTGGAAACCCAATTAAGGGAAAACCACGGTGGGGGTTAACCCATAAGATTTATTCTTTGTTAAAAGAATAGAAAATGGGAAGGCACTTGCCTTTAGGTGCACTACCTAGAGTTCACTACTCAAAAGAGGCTCACTGCCTATAGAAACACTCACAAGATTAACACAGATGAATTGAACTAAGAAACAACATCTTCTTCATGCCAAAGTTTAGCTCCATTGCAGCTCACAACACCTCTGCTCTGTCCCCAAACACTTCCTTGCTAAATCTGCATCTTGGCTCACATTCCCACATTTTTGTGACTTCACAACACTTATTTATACATGACATCAACTTTGGAATGAACATCAAAGTCGGCCTTACATTCATCAACCATTGGAACAATCTCCAAGGTTGACATTACAAACATTTACAAAAAGACTTGACTCAATACAAAATACTACATGTAGATCTCTACACTATTGGACAGACATAATTGGGACTCAAATCTTCCTTGAACAACATGCCACACTTCATAGAACTTCTCATTGATCATCCGCAACACGCATGAAACATCCAGTCAGTCAAGACTGGAAAGAACAACAATACCCAAGGAGAAATCTTCAACTACGAGCTTGATCTTCAATGTGGACCACCAACACAATAGGAAAACAATCTAAAACCTCCACAAGCACAATGAAATCAACAAGAACAACCGCACCACCTCAAATCATCAGAATCACTTGTATCTTCATACTGGAACTTAAGAACACCAACTGTCATGACTGTCACACTAGAAATATTGCTTGTAGACCTCCAAACCACAAACCACTTGAGTTGAGGATACACACCAACATCCCAATCATACCTGTAGAACCGAAAACCATAATATTTCAATGCGGAGCAATCCAAACCAAGTTCCTGTTGCCCTGTTACCTCTGAACAACAACAGAAACCTAGTTCTACTCAAATAGCCATAACTTCACCAATACTTCATGTGGACCTCTCATATCTTGACTGGATCAACTTCATACAATCCTCTACAAACCCTTTAGTCCAAAGACTCTAATATTTAATTCACTAGAAATATGAAGCAATCTACTTTATTGATCTGTATTGTCTTCATTGTTTTTGATAAGGAGATATATTGACATCAATGACAACACATCATAGGTACACATTTGCAACATGACTTGTTTGCCATTTGATCTATTTTCACAAACCTCAAGAAATTAAAGAGAGATGATACTCGAATGAACTCTTCGAAGCTAGGGGACTACACATGAGGGCAAATGAGAATCACCTTGTTTTGCATGCTTAGAGTTGTAGGCTATGAAATAGACAAATTTCATAGGGGTCATCCTATAAAATGAGCACAACTAATTTTGAGGATAACAGTTGGCTCTAACTAGGGAGCTTCCTTCAAACATCCTTTGAAATGATCAAAGGAAGAAGAAATCAAATCTCTAAGTTCCTTCATCCATCCATTGGGCTATAGAGTTAGGCAACACAACAAAAGACACAAAAAGACTAAAAAGAAAAAGACTCAAAATTGTACAAATCTTCACAAACTTATCTGCCACTTTATTGTGTGAAAAGCTTCACATGTTGCCCACTGTGTGGTAGCAAGAAAGGTATTCCATCTTGGTACTCCAGCAAGAAACTATTTTCACCACAAAGTTGGTGAATGACGAAAGGGCCTCTCCATAGGGAATCAAACTTCCCATGCATTCCTTTCGGCTCTCTCCTCTTGTCCCATAACAAGATTTGATCCTCAACTTGAAAATTCCTGGATTTGGCCTTCTTGTTGAACAACTTATTCACTTGACTTTGGTGTTCCACAATGCAATCCACCACCTTAACACATTTTTCCTCAAGCTCAGAAAGGAACATCACGTGCTTGTCAATAGAGCTCTCAAAAGTTTCATTTTCAATTGCTTTTTCCAACTTCAAAGCAGGTAGCTATAATGTAATTGATATGTCAACATTCAATCCATACAACAATTGAAAAGGTGACATACCAATTGCTCTCTTGGGGGTAATGCGATCTGCCCACAAAGCTTCAAACAATGCCTTATGCCAGGTCCTCTAATTTTCATCCACTAGCTTCCTGATGATAGTAACCAAGTTCTTGTTACTAGACTTAGCTTGACCATTCCCTTGATGGTAATAGTCAGATGAGTGAGAAAGAATGATTCCATATTTAAATTAGAAACTAGTTATTTCTTGGGAGTTAAAACAAATAGCATTATCTACTGGTATCTTGTTTGGACCACCAAACCTTGATATTATGTTTTCTTTGAGAAACTTGCAAATTACCTTAGAAGTAGCATGCTTTACCAGAATAGCTTCCACCCACTTGGTGAAGTAGTCTGTGTCTGTGAGAACATAGCTATGCCCCGCACTTGACTATGGATTTACTACACCAATGAAGTTAATGCCCCACTACTAGAAAGGTTCCTCAATTATCACTGGCTTAAGAGGTAGTGTAGCCAACTTGGGTTTTCCCACAAAATGTTGACAAAGCTCATACATGTGCACCTAGTTGTATGCATCCTAAAATAGTGTAGGCCAATAATATCTAGCTCACAAAATCTTGTGAGCCATTATCGGTACTAAAAAATGTCTGCCACATGCCAAACTATGGAATGACTCCAATAGTTTAACTTGTGCTTTATCAACACAATGTAGAAAGATCCCATTAAGACTTCTCTTATACAAACCATTGTCCCAAAGAACAAAATTTGCAGCCTTTAGCTTGATAGTCCTTTTCTCTTTATAAGACAGGTTCTCTAGACATTCACCATAAGTGAGGAAGTGTACGATGTTAGTGTACCATTCATTAGTTGTGCTAACAAATAGAACAATAATAATTACCTCGTTCTCCACTTCTTCACCACCTATTTCTTTTGACACATTATCAACAATGAGCTAACATAGACCTTTCCCAGGTACCAGCTTAGTGTGTTTGATATCTAGATCATATTCCTATATTTTTGTAATCCAATTTCCCCTCTTACACCCAAATTCTTGTTGAGTTAAGATAGACTTAACTTCTGAATCTGGTACTAAGGCGGTAGTGTGGGAATTCAAGATGTAGTACCTAAAATGCTTAACTGCCTTGCAACAACATATGCATGTTTCTCCATGGAAAAAAAATTGAGTTCATGAGCTTTCAATGCACAACTCATAAATGCAATTGGAGATTCAATGCCCTCCTTATTCTTGTGGACTAGGATGGCTGACAATGTATGCTCATAAGCATAACTATACATGATGAAATCTTTTGTATAGTCTAGACAAACCAAAACTAGAGCATGAGAAATGGCTTTCTTGATGTCCTCAAAAGCTTCTTTACCTTCTGTAGTACAACAAAAAGTAGACTTTCCCTTCATCATATTTATAATATGACAAGTCTTTTCTGCGAACTTAGGCACAAACCTCCACAGAAAATTAACCTTCCCAAAGGAGTGTACAATCATCTTACTTGAAGGCAAAGTAAGACTTTGAATGGATTTGACTCATTTAGAGTCAATATTTGTACCTTCCTTGGACACAATATGCCCAAGAAGCTTACCTTCAGTCACCCCAAAAATAGACTTTTTGGGATTCAAGGAAATACCATGTTGCCAACATCTTTCTAGAACTTGTCTTAGATGATAAGCATGATATCGACACTTTTTGGAAAAAATGGTTAATTCATCAAGATAAACAACAATGAACTTACCCATCTCATCATGAAAGGCAAGATCCATCACTCTCTAGAAAGTGGCGCCAGCATTGATCAACCCAAAAGGCATCCTGCGATATGCAAACGTGCCGCAAGGTATGGTGAAAACAATTTTATGTTGATCTTCTTCACAAGATGGAAGAACTCCTGTGTAGGTTAACAGGTGATGATCATCAATTTCTTTTTGTAGATGAAATGATCCAAGAGTTTAATAAGATGATTGAAATGGATTTTGAAGACAAAGCTTTTTCAATTGCTTCTATGGACAAGCTATTGGATAATCAATTGACTCTGGACAACTTGAAGGCTAAATTGGTAAATCATGAAAATGCATCCATTTCAGTCAAGGACTCAATAACCAGGACCCATGTCATTTCCAATAACACTTCTGGACTAAATAGCCTTGAGATGCAAACGGTGTTGACGATGTATGGGGATTTTCTAAAGAAAGATGGGAATGGGAGTTGATGAAAGTGATCATACCTTAGTATATTTTTGTAGTTTTCATGCTTTCTGTTATAAGATTTGGACATATTTACATGTACTTTTTCAATATGTAATTACATGTAAAAATAAGGAAAGTCCCAAATCAATAAGGACTCTTCTTGTTGAATAAGTCAAGGTAGTTGTACTTTCCCTATTTTTTCTCATGGCCTCTCACTATAAATAAAGAAGGCCTCTCTTGTAATTGTTATCTTTTAGTTATTGAAGCAAAACTCTACCAAATTGAAGAGCATTTTGAGACTTTGTGTTCAAATTGTAAATCATATTTTATCAAATAAATAGAAAAGCAAGTGAACATTCAATCTTTGCCTTGGAGCAACTTGTGGTGTATTAAAAAAATTTCTTATGTCTTTTTCCCTATGCTCTCTTATCTATTTGATCAAATAGTAGTGTGAGTTTCGATAATTTGGAAGATATTCTAAAACTAATTTTGGAGACTTTATGCTGCAACAATTATCTTTGGGTTTATGGGTTTCTATTCTTAAGTAAAAGATATTGGAAAGACTTTGCACTGCTACTATCTTTTATGTTTGTGTGATTTGATCATAACATTTGGTGAAGACTTTGGGCTGCACCGTATTCTATTTAGATCTCAATTTCAAATTAGCAAAAGAAACAATGAAAGACTTTGTGCTCTCATGGGTTTCTTTGTCATTTTAATCTGGTTGTTATTTTAAATTATAAACATCTATTCTGAAAAAAGAGAATGTGATGATATGGAACCATCTTAATAATAGTTTTTAGTGTTCATAAGTCTAGTCAGTTACTGGTCTATAGTAAGTAGCAATAAAAGGGAGCCTCCCCTTGCTAAGAGGAGAGATATAATCTCATCACATTGTGGTTGATATACCCATTTTTCCTTCAATTAGTTGAAGACAAAATATTCACCCAACAGTGTTAAAATTGCAACAAACTTGGACATGTGGCAAAATTCTGTAGAAGTAAGAATGTGAAAAGAAACTACTATGCAGAAGAGAAGAAAATAGAGCAGAGGGGAGATAAATGAAAGAATAAAGTTGATCCAGTTGAAACCAAGAAAGAGATGGGCAAGATCTAGATCAACAAAGATGTGATTGAGGTCAAGGAGGGATCTACACCAACTTCTGGTGCAGATACTTCCTTTGGCAAGTAAATTGGGAGCTTTGGCTTAGGGGGAGTAGTATTTAAAATCATAATCCACTAGCCAGATAGTCAGTGCTAGGATCCAACATGAAGATATGATGAAAAGATTTATATGACAGATCTTTTGAAATAAATTCTAGTAGAAAAGGTTCAAATGCAAAGCATTGTGAAGCAATCCTAATTGACTGAATTCTACAGTGAAGAAGTTTGATAGCTTTTGGAGAACAAGCATTTATGAAAACTAAGTTATCATAACAAGGGTTAAAAAGGAGCTCATTCGACAAATAATTCACTTTGCATTCAAGATATCAAGAGCCCAAGGAGAGATGAAGCAAGATTCTAAATGACTACAATGATTTCCATAGCATCTCATAGCAAATCAAGTGAACCCTAATTCAGCAAAAGAGGTATTTTCTATTTGAAACCCTACTATGAACTTATTTGAATTCCTATAGAAATGGATACACCACATGTTATTGATATCACTGAGAGACAATGACCTAAATTCAAGAAACATCCACACAAATCCATGGAAATTGATCTTGATGGTGCTTTTTCAAAAGTCCTCTATGGTGTGATGCATGAAGAAGACATTAGGGCTTACATCCACATTACCCTGGATAAACACAATGATAGAAAACTTAGAGAATTATATATGAATCATCTGTGTGGTGGGGATTACATATTGAAGGAGGAATACAAATTCCTAGAGAAGAAGAAATTCATGCAATATATAGACTTTCCATCATTCATAGAGAACTCATGGGTCTGATACGTACTAAGCAGAGTACATGATGTGTTTATGTGGCTCAATAGACCATTCATGATCACAAAAGATGCTATAAGGGTAGTCACAGGGTTTAATTCTACTAGCACAGTACCTATATTGAAGGCAGTGAAAAACAACATAGTGACAGAAGCCACTAGAGCCAAATTTGATAAAAGGGCATTGACAATCAATGACATTGAAGACCATGTAGTTAGGTTTGCATCCATGGTGATCAGCTACAAAATCTACTACTCAAATCAAGAAAACTCTATTTTTGGTACTACTATATACACAACCTATGAGATGGTGAAGAAGAATACAAAGTATGACCTATGTGAATTACTTCGGTACCAACTAATGGAGAATCTAAAGAAGACAAAAGAAAGCAAGTATCGCTTCAAATTTGGTATGTTGATCATGTGCCTATTTTTCTATTTCATGCAAGAATTACTAGGAATGAAGTTGATCTGGTCTAGCAGTCAACTAGTTGTAATTCAAATTAGAAATCACCTAAATGGCATAGGAAATAAAGGTGCATTGAATGTAGCTCTATGGGGCTATTTTAAGAATTTTCAAAAAGCTATGCATTCTAGACAAAGGATACTTAAATCAATTGTTGAGAGATATAATAATTATATATGTTTCATTGTCAACAAAGATCAATGTATGATGGAGGCTATTGAGCCTAGAATAGTCTGGATTATGCCAATGGGGTATGAAGTAGATGCAGATGTGTTAGATGGATATGCCAAGCTCATGTTAAAAAAACTAAGGGATATCTCTGAGCCAAGATTTGGCACTTATGAAGAGTTATCTGTAAAAGTTCATGTTGAACTAAGGAAACCAGAAACTTAGAAAAAGATGAGGAAAATGGTGGAGGAATACGCCCAGAGCATAGGGATTACAAAAGGAGTTGCTAAAACAAGGGCAAGAACAATTGAAAAGTTGAAGGAAGGTGAGCCTAGCAAGGCTCTAGAAGTGCAAGAGATAAAGGCAAAGGTGCCTACATCTCTAAAGAAGAAGAAAAGAGGTTCCACATATACTAAAACAACCTCTACAATTGCACCTGGATCCTCTAGTCCTACTCCATCTGTAGAAGCATCCACCAAGAAAACCACTAACAAGGGTCCTAAAAGAGAAAAGACAAAAGGACACAAAATATATGTCAGTGTGAGTAAAGATGATGATGAGGAAACATAATCAAATGAAGAAGTTACAAATATGAAGGTTAAATCAATAGAAGCCTCTAGTACTGTACAAGGAAATCCCTCTGGAAAGGGGAAAGGAAGAAAGCAAGAGAAGGCAGAGCCTGTGAAAGTACATGCTACAATAACTCTAGAGGATGTATTGAAATCCATTACAGTTGATGGTAATCTAAAACCTATTGCCCAACTATATGATGACTATGATGATATAGATAAAAACATCATTGAGACTTCTATCATCAAATACTTGGACATATACAATAAAGCCCTTATTGAAATAATTGTTGATCTCCCAGATGACTTGGGAAGTATAATGTCTGCAAGGAAAAAAGATGCTATGGCCAAGGACATTGAGCTTAGAGAACACACATTAATAAAGATATGTCCTAAAATCACCCCAGACGAAAAGGCAAAAGTCTCCAAATTGCTTCATAAAGAATTTAGAACAAAGAAGAGGATGAACACTCTAATGGCAAAAGACATTGAGAAGGTAGTCAAAGAAACTAAGGAAATCACTTTGAGAGTTTTGAAGGTATTTCATCTCCCAACCATATATGATAATGAAGAAACAAGTATTGGAGATGACACATCTACTCCGAATGTTAGCATGGGCCAAGGGCTAGACAAAAATGATTAAGAGATAAAGGAGAATGAAGATCAAACCCCTGCTATTAATGGTCTAGATACAGCTAACACAAATCAAACTAAGATAATTCCTACTCCAGAGCATCAAGCTAATGATCAAGCAACCAAGGAGAAGACTGATGCGCAGAATAAAGTGGATGATCAAGAACATGAACAAGTTGAGAGAAGCCCTTCATTGGTGCAAAACATTGTTCAATAAGAGGCTATGGATCTTGAACCACCTAAGCAAAACCAAGAAGAAGTGTCTGACGAAAGGACAAGAGACACTGCTATTGACACCATTACCAAAGAAACTGTTGAAATGGTAAGGGAATTTCTTGAGAAACAATAGGAAGGTTAATTGTTGGCATCAAATGAGTTTCTATTGTTGAATTAGGTCTGGATAACTGAGAGGGGGGGGGTGAATCAATTGTTCCACAATTTAACAATTTATACCTTTAATCTTCAACTTATAATCAAATGATATAAATATTTCAACATCAATTAGTAACACATGAATAGAAACATAAATAACACATTTGACACCAATATTTTTGATGTGGAAACTTGGTTAAGGGAAAAACCACGGTGGGGGTTAACCCACAAAGATTATACTCTATTAAAAGTATTACAATGGGGAATGCACATGCATTTGGGCTTACTACCTAGAGTTCACTATTCAAAGGAAGGGTCACTACCTACAGAAAGAGAATTACAATAACTTTGAACTAATATTTAGCATCTATCAATGCTGGAGTTTAGTTCCAGTTAAGCATGAAAATTGACTTGACACATTTCATCCTTACTCTGCTCCTCTTACTGCTCTTCTAACATCTAAAATTTTGATCTCTGCTTTTTCACAATATCACCATATTCGTTATACACACACACACCAAAATAATCCAATTCCATCATCTATAAATATCCACAACATGATCTACAATCATTTTACCAGTCAGCTTCAAGAACATTCAAAACTTTGTTGAGTACTCTGCTCTGTCGGCAAGATCCATACATAATATGAGATGCAAACCAAAACTTGCATTTGCAATTTATCAATCATTTCAGCTACCATCACTGGTCATCACCAGTTTCCCAACAAAGAACTTCTATTCATCCAGACTTAAGATCATTCACAAGGTCGGCCTATTCTTCTTCTGTCTATTCTTGTCAAACTAAAACCCGGTACTCAAAAGCTAATAACTTTTGAGTCCTTCATCACCGGAGAACAAAACTCTAGATTTAGAGTGTCTTGACAATGCTTACAACTACCCTAGATTTGCAGCAAACCATGTCTTTCCATCAAAGAGATCTGAACCAAGATACTGGACCCTATCACTTGCTCTATTTTAAACTGCCCGGACTTAGATAAATTCTGATTCTGCGTTCCGGTGTGAACAAATTGTGTTATGCAGATGATTGGGATGATCTTAGTTGCCATCAATGATAACACCTATCAATGCGAAGTAGTGTCTCATGCCAACAATCTCCCCCTTTCGTATTGATGGAGAGACTTAGTGAAAAATGACTAAGTGTCTAATGTAGCTCCCCCTTACTCTATACATGTGTGCTTCTCTATTAGTTCTGAAGCTCCCCCTTTGCTGGATTCTTCATTTTTCACTACTCTTCACTCCCCCTTTGACAGCAATGGCAAAGGGTGGGGTCCGCAAGCCAAGATTCTCCAAAAATTCTGTGTATAATGCCTCATATGTACAAGTAATCATTAAGTTCTATTCACATGAACTTGAGAATGTTTGCAAAGCTAGTTTTTATTTGCACAAGTTTATAGGCCCAAGTACTCTTCATTCCATCTAAGATTGAGATGTGCCCACTCAACAAAAATGAATATGCTTCTACCTTTGATAGATTTGATGGATCACTAGTTTGAATTGTAGTCTGAGCTTCAGATAGGGCATTATACATTGTCTCTAACTTAGGGACAATCAATCCCCAGAGCTCACACATTCTCTTCATAATGTTGCCTTTTTCTTTAACAAGTCTCTTTATCTCATCAATCAAGCTAATTACTTGACATTCCTAACTTATGGGTGAAATAGTTATAGGATCAAAATTATTGGATAGATTTGACAATTTCAGTTTTTGTTCCTTTATCTTCGTTTCAATATTCTCACTTGCTTTGGGCTAGGATAAACAAAATTTATATATATCACTTCCATCACTTAGAGAATTTTGAACACTCTTTATACTGATAGAAAGTATAGTCCTATCATACCCTATCAAAATCTCAAGTTCACTAAATCTCTTATCCAAAAACTCATTTCTGACTTTTGTCTCAACAGACTTCTCAAAGTACTCAAAATAAGTATTTACAAAACTTACAAGATTTTTCAGATGTCCAGAGTCGAAATCAGATATATTCTTCTGGTAGGAAGGCATTAACTTTTCCAAAATCCCGGTAGCAAGCCCTAGTAGCTCATTGTCCTCCATGTGGAACTTTAACATCTTTTATCTAGCCTTTACTTGGGTGAATGATGCTATTTTCATCAATTGAATTGGAGAGAGGGCATCTGGATTGGGTTAACCTTGGAGTAGTTTAGGCTCATCAAGCCCAATCATCTCTTTTTCAAGAAGATTTTTCTCTACATCTGCAGTGCCTCTTGGAACAATTTCTAAACCATCCTTTTGTTCATCAGATTTCTTAGTATCTACTTTAGGTGCTTCAACATTTGCACCATCTTCTTCTACTTTGTCTTTCTGTCCTTTTTCCTCCTCTTTCTCTGCTTTACTTTTCTCTATGTTCTCTGTAGAGGAAATCTTTCCTATTTGTTCGCCACTTTCTACCTAATCCGAAGGGCTTTGTGTAGTAGTAGTATCCTTTTCTTTTCCAGATTGATCAGGTGGAGTTACTCCTGCATCAACTATTTTGTCTATCATATCTATGTCCTCCTGATTGACTTGTTCTTCTTCTTGGACTTCTCCAACATTAGTCTCTTCATAGGTTAACTTTGGAGGATCTAAATTAACACCTTGGTCATCAATTCTTTTGTTAATCTATTCTTTTGGAGCTTCATGTTCTAGAATTGGAGGATTGACTACTTCTACTTATTTCTCTGAAATAATATAATATTTATCTTTGTCTAAATCCTTTCTCAATATTTCTTCTATTTCTTTTGCAATTTCCTCAGTTTCACCAAGCATTAGTTTGTTCATCTAGACCTTGCTTCTGAATTTATCTTTAACTTCTCTGAGGATTTTATCTGCTTCTCTTCTGGTCATCACAGGACACAAAGTGGAGAGAACATACTCTCTAAGTTCTATGTCTTTATCCTTAGCTGCTTCTTTCCTCATTTCCAGTACTTTCCTTCAACTTTTAGGAAGTTCTTATAAAATTTCCAATAGGGCTCTATTGAATTTATTCAAATATATGATAATCTTCCAAAATTTTCTTATTTTCTTGATCAAAATTATCATAGTAAACTCTGATAGGCTTTAGATTTCCATGAACAGTGATTGTTTCTACAATTTCATCAATAGTCATAGCAACCTTACCAATTACTTGCTTTTTACTAGCCTTATTGCTTCTAGAAGGCTAGTCTTCAGAAGTCTTTGAAGTTCTAGCTTTCTTGGATCTTATTTCTTTCACTTCTTCATCTATCTCTGTCTCCTCATCATATTTTGTGCTCTTGTGGGTTCTTGTGGCCTTGGTTTTCACTCCTTTCCCTCCATCACCAGATGGAGTGGCTTCCAGCTTCTTAGTGGAAGTGGACTTGAGTTGCTCAGTAAGAGTTACAGAACTCCTTGTCTTCCTTGAGGAGCTTGGTGGGACTTTTAGAGTGACTGTTGGCTCACTTTCTTCTTTTTCTTCTGTAGTCTGCTCAGTGCTTTTCTTCATCTTTTTAGTTATTTCTCTATTATACTTTACTTGGTTAGGCCAATGTTCTCAGCATACTTTTCAACTTGTCTCTACACTTTTCTCTTGGTCTCCAGCTGTCTGAGCTCCACATGCAATTTTAGACTTAGTTCCTTGTAGGTTCCAAACCCTTCCATATAGGTATCTTTAGGTGTGCTCAGAAGATGTTGAGCATACATATCCAAAACTCTTCCATCCACCTCATAACCCATAGGAATTATCCAAACTATCCTTGGTTCTATAGCTTCCATTAAGCACTGATCTGTGTCAACCATGAAACATATGTCATTTTCATACTTCTCCACAATTGTTTTAGGGATTCTCTCCCTTCCTTGCATTAAACTCTAGAAATTTCTTAAGTAGCCCCAAATGGTAGTCTTTTGGGTTTGGGAGTCACCAAGGCTGAGAAGGTGATCTCTTATTTGCCATGCCACTGGTCTGTCAGTTGTCTAATGCACACCTTGAATTCTAGGTACTTCATTCATAAAATAGAAGAACAAGCATATAATCAAGGAACCATATTTGAAGGCATTTTTCTTATCTTTCTTTATCTTGCTTAGATTCTCAATCAACTAATTTTGTAGTAGTTCACAAAGATCATAATCAACATTTTCTTTTAACATTTGATAGACTGTATATATTGCAGTTTCAGAGACAGAGTTTTCTCTGCTGGAGTGGTAAATCTTGTACCCAATCACCATGGAGTCGAATTTAACATCCGGTTCTATGATATCATTGATGGTCATTGCCCTTTTGTCAAACTTGGCACCGGTAGCATCAGTCACTGTCTGGTTTTTCATGGCTTTCAGCATGGGTAACTCACCAGAGGAGTTTAACCCAGTTACAATCTTGATAACATCCTTTGTAATCTTGAATGGTTTCAATATCCATATGTGTATATGCCTAAAAATGACATGATTTGGTCTAAATAAACATTCTTAATATTTATTCCCTTCTAATTCCTCTATCAATAAATAAATAGATAGATTTATTTATTTGATTCACATTCCTCTAAATTAATTAAATATCAAAATATTTAATTATCTCTTCTAAAGTCAAAATTAAATAAAATCTTTTATTTAATTTAATTCTTCCAAACAATTAAATAATTCTTAATTATTTAATTAAATCAAATCATTCTTCCAAATTTGAATAAATCAAATCAAATTTATTTAAATTCTCACAGTCTCCAAAAATAAAATATAATCAAATATTTTATTTATTCTTCCAAATCATGCACAACAATCAAATAAATTTATTTATCTAATTTGCTTTCTTATCTTCTAATTCTTCAAAATATCTTCCAAATCTTCTAAAAATAAGTCTTCTTCTTCATGCACACAAAATTAAATAATTTATTATTTAATTTCTCTCAAAATCATGCAAAAGGAAATCTTAAGTTGAGTTATCTACTCAATCAACCTTGTTTTTATCAATATCTCTTAAATTAGAAAAAAGCTTTCTAATTTATGAAAGGCATGTCTTATCTTTAGAAAAGAAAGTGATGAACTCAAATAAAACAGCTTTTGTGTGACACTTGTCTTCTTCTTATTCGTTGCACATTCCTCAGCTATTATCAATTGTTGATCTTCTCATTCTCTCCATACCGTTGATCTCTTTTCTCTCAAGTCTATAAATTCAACTCTATTCCTCCATTTCATTCATCCAAGCTTTAAGTATTGTTACTCTGCAGGAATTACAGCGTGCCTTTGGCACCAATTCCTTCATTGCTTGTGATCACACTTTTTACTACGTACTACACACTACTACCTTCATCTTGAAGCTCCTCTTCATTGCGATACTATCACCGCCATTCTCAATCGACATTCTTGAAGCATAGCAAAGAAGTGCACTCTCTGAGGGCCCTATTTCATACACACAAGGACGATTTTGATAGGCAATCAATGGAAGTTTCGATCTAAGGAAGGTTTTCTTTTGTTGATTCATTGCTTATTTGATTTAATCTTCTTATTTCACTATTCTATTGAGTTTTGGGTATTTGATATTGTTTATTATTGTATATTCATTGTTGATCCAATTTTACCCTAACATTTTTGGTGCCCACCGTGGGGCCTAGCCCCAAATCTAACCCAAAAATTAAGTTTTTGTGTTTTAGAAAGTCGTACATGAGGAAACAACACATACGTCAATTTCTAACATGCATCTGTTACCTGCCACGGTGCATACATTTTTGTAGCGCATATACCCTCTGTTTGGGCCCATCTGTTAACTGTTACAGCGCTTTCATTTACGCGACGCATACAGACACTGTTACGACGCTTTTATCATATGAGATAGCGCATCTGTTATTGCAACGCATATACACTTTATTTCGGCACTTTTATCCTTTGTTGCAGCACATATGTATTATGGTGCTTCTATTAACTGTCTCTGCGCATTCAGTCTCTGAAGCAGCGCTTCTGTTGTAGGTAGTGATTTTAGGGTTTTCTAGGAGATTTTTGCTAATGCTAACATCTTTGCAGGAACTCTCTTGATCTGTTTTGTAGGATAGATACTGGTTTAGATTCATATAGTTGCACTTATTAGCTCACATTGCGATTTCTAAAGGGAAAGTAAAATTGATGCTCATACAAATCTCACATAGTTTTAAACTAGGAAAGTGGTAATTGAATCATTGCTATCTTGCATTGTAACATTACTATCTTTTCAAAGTTATTGCTATCTAGATAAAATTGAACTCATAATTGCTATGTGGGTAAAATTGAACCATTGCTATCTCGATTGACCATCACTTCAAAGTTAACAACTCGTGCTATTGTGGATAAAATTGAACTCATCATTGCTATGTGGGTAAAACTGAACTATTGCTATCTCGATTGACCATCATTTCAAAGTTAACAACTCATGCTATGTGGTTAAAAATTGAACTCATCATTGCTATCTTGGTTAAAATTGGACCATTTCTATCTTGCTAATCACTTCAAAGTTTTGTGCTTGCCCAAGAGATAGCTCATCTAGTTTTTTTCATTTTAACTAGGGGAAAAGAACAATTGTATTTTGTGTTTTGGGAATGATACCAGGCCTATGCTCTCCCCTATCTTGGGTGATCAAAATGCCAGACATATCATTTTCGCATGTGTTTTTCCTTTAGAGGGGCCTAATCTTGGATACCGTTCATCCAAGTAGGAACGACCCTAAGTGGTAATAGGCTAAACACCAAGCCCTTCCAAGCCACTATAAATAAATTGTGTTTGGAGCAAAAGCTTCAAACAACGAGTGCAGTTGTGTTATACCGACAGCCAACCTCCCCCAAAACCCTCCAAGGTGCAACCCTTGCAGGCTGGGAGACTCCATAACGGAGAGTAGTGGTACCGCATGTATAACCAATCGAACGGTTGCCTTTATTACTCATCCTTGTTTTAGTGAGACCAAAAACCTCTATAATCCTGTACAAGGAAGGGCGATTATTACCTCCCGAAGATGCCTCACCTAGAGATAGGGAGAATTCAATTTTATACTATCCTTTGAAACCATAGGCTGTACTTGCTTTCTTTTTAGTCCAAAAAGAGTCAAAAAATCACAAAAAAAAAAAACCATAAAAATATTCTTTGTGTTTGCTGTGTTTTCTTACCATAAATTCCAAAAAATCAGATCAAAAAAACAATCTTGCAAACAAAGTACCAAAAACACCAAAAAATTCCAAAAAATTACAAAAACATTGAGAAAAGCCAGAGCGACACATCCATCCTCTATTTCTGTGCATCTGTGTGAACCTGCAATGCATTTGTAGTGACTTTTAGTGCTTTTATTGACTGTTCCAGGGCATACACGTTTTAGCAGTGTGGCACATATATCTAGACTTCCAGTGCATTTATCTATTTTCATAGCGCATACACGACAGTGAGCACTTGCATAGTTTTCGAGGGAAAAATTTTACCAGTTCTCGATACCCATTTCGGTGTAGTGTCAAGTTCAGAGATTAGGTTCCACCTTGCACTCAGTTTTCATCCATTTCACGTCAAAATCTCTCTTTCATTAGTCATCCCATTCACCTTCTATCAGGTCTTTCTAGTCCAAAAGTCAAAACTATCCCATATTAGGTCAGCACAGGCCCCTTTTTCATATCACTTTGGATTCAAGCAAACCTAGTAGGTCACAAAACTTTGCTAGTAGGTCTTGGTGCACAACTAGTCCCTACACAGTAAGACAGGTATCGAGTACCCTTACTAGTGGTTATCGTCTTGTATTGGCCATCTTGCTTGGAGTCATTGATCGAGAAAGTCCTTTGTCCAAATCTAGTCATAAATATCCTATTCTCAGTAGTCTCCATCGACACCTTGCCAAAATCTCTCGTCCCATTCCACCTCATCCCACGTCACCTTGCATGGTTCTTACTAGATCTCAATACAAAAAGCAACTTGAAATGGCCAGATCATCCAACCACATCTTCACACCTCATGATAGTGATGAGGAAATCTCTAACGAAGACTATCAAAGAAGCATCCAAGATCAAAAATTCCAACACTTAGTAGAGAAAGTGCTCCATGTAGACCCTCATAAGTATTTCTATCATCTTTCTAGTCTTGGAATTAAACTCCCCGCGGATTTTTATATAAGCACAATCCTGGAAAACATAGAGGATGATCATGAAAAGGGAAAGAATACCATAGACCTAAACACAGATGATAAAGGAAAGAAAGCCATAGACCCAAATGCTCCTATGGAAGAAATGAGGAAAGAACTCGAGGGTCTAAAGAAACAAATGTCAGATCTCAAGATGGGTACAAACACTAAAAACTACTCCTTGGAAGATATTGCACCATACCCCTTTGATAAAGGTTTGATCATGAAACCGTTTCCCTATTGATTCAAAGTTCCTAAGTTTGACAAGTAAAAAGGGAAAGGGGACCCTAGAGATCACATTAGGGAATTCAACGCAGCATGCTTGGAAGTAGCTCACAATGACACTTACTTAATGAGATTATTCCCTAGATCTCTAGGTAGTCAAGCTATGGAGTGGTTCTCGCGGCTTCCACCGGGCATCAAAACTTTTGATGAGCTAGTCAACAAATTTATCATGCACTTCTCATACAATATTGAACGTGAAGTCTCTATGCTTGACCTATGCAACACCAAACAAAAGAGTGGTGAATCATTTGCTACCTTCCTACAAAGATGGAGACAACTAGCAAGCGAATGCTCATACGATGTACCTGAGAAGCAACTAATGGAGATGTTTGTCCATAACCTCAACACCGATCTTGGCTATCAAATACAAATACAATGCCCTACATCATTCTTAAAAGTCATCGAAATGGGATTGTTTATCGAAAAAGCTATGATCACCAAGGGTTAAATCAATTTATACAAGAACACACCTACCTCCAACTACACAACTGACAAATCAAAGTTTTGGACCAAGAATAAGAATGTTGTCAATGATAGAGTGGTTGACACCAAGGTGGCAGCTCCCAAGCAACAACCCATACTCACTCAGAGAAGAAAATAATGTTACGCCCAACAAAACATTCTCTCGGGAGCCATGACCATGGTTCAGTGCCAATCCAAGATGAAAGTTTACACCGTTGGGTGAGTCCCAAGAGTCCGCATTACGGAAGTTACTGGCTAACAATGAAATCTCTCTACTGCCAACAAGTGATTATGAACCTATAGTCAAACCTCCCTATTGGAAAGACACTGACTATTGTGAGTATCATAGGGGAAGGGGTTATACAACCAACAATTGTATCTGTCTCAAACATGTTATCCAAGATGTGCTTGATCAAAATCAAGGAGGAACCCAACAACATACCTCCAATGAGCCACATGTGGCTTACAGGGATCCACTTCTCAATCATGACAGGTCGTACAACAATAATAACAACCATGGAAATAACAACAATGGCAACAACAATCGTAACAGGCCAAATCAAAATAGTGGGAACAGTAATGCCAACTATGCAAGTGTACCATTCAACTATACTATCAATTGCCTATCCAAGCATGTCCCACAAATCAATGTGGTCAAGCCCAATCAACAATTAGAACCTAACAGAACTTGTTGTAGTATCATTACTCGCAGTGGTAAAGTCACGTTGAATACCGTCCCTCCAAGGTCATCACCTTCTCAGTCCAACTTCTGTTAGTATAATATCATAGACCAACTACAAAAGACTCTGGCCCACATTTCTATCTTGGAGTTGTTGCGTCTATCTCCTTCTCATAATGAAATTATCAATAAAGCCTTAGTGGAAACCACTGTGTCCACTAACTTGGCCCAAGAGAAGTTTCAGGCCATGGTAGGTAATCTGACCTCCTCAAGTACCATATCATTTACCGAACAAGATGACCTCTTAGTGTCTCAAGCTCATAACACCCCTCTACATATTGTTGCTTTCATCCACAAGCACCGCATCAAGAGGGTTCTCATTGATGGGGGAGCCAGTTTAAATATTTGCACGTTAAAGCTAGTCCTTACATTGGGGTTCTCTGAAAACGTAGTTAATCCAAGGAAGAAGATTACTATCAAAGCCTATGATGAAGAAGAGAGAACTACAAAGGGAACAGTAGTCTTACCCATACAAGTGGGACCAGTGATGAAAGATGTTGTGTGCCAAGTCCTAGATAGGGAGCTCACCTATAATATTCTCCTAGGAAGACCGTGCATTCATGCCATGAAAGTTATTCCTTTGACCTATCACCAATGCATAAAATTCTGGCATAATGGCAAGCAAGTCACCATCCAAGGAGACCCTGATCCCTTCCAGCATTGCAACTCTGTCCTTTCAAAACCTGATTACATCATACCAAACAATAGAGCATCTACATCCCCTACCCCACAACATGATCACACCTCTGAAGCTTCCTCATCGAGGCCCAAAGAGTAGAAGATTACCATCAAAGAAACTGGAGTTGGGGAATACTCCATAGAGCACAACCTCAATCTAGCCAAGATGTCATTATCTCCTAGATCCTTTGGTCAACCCAAGCATTTTCCAAAGCCATATGCTCCTCCTATAGCTCCCACAACTCCCTTTGTAAAATGGGGGACCTTATCCGATGAAACAGAGGAAAGAGATGTCTTACAATGGCTTTATACCGAAGAAGAAGAGAACATACAACAAGAACCACCTAGGCTCCCAATAGAACTCTATGGATGAGGAGAAGCCATCCTACACAAAATGGGTTATGAAGAAAAAGGCCCCATTGGCCTAAGGAAAGAAGGAATCATAGAGCCCATTCAACCTTCTTCATCCTCACTGGCTAGAAATACAAATGGCCTAGGATATAAAGGCAAGGGCAAGGCCAAAGAAAATGCTTGTCTTGTAGAAATGATCCATACACTTCAAGTGGACAGTGACACAGATTCCAATGAATATGAGTGGGATGAGCTAACAGAGAATTCCTATGATGACAAAGAGTGTGATACCATTCAAACTTATAGCCCCTACCATGAGGGACAAACTCTACCGAATAGACCACTAGAGTCTGATTTGCCTATCTCTGAGAATACAACTTTCAAGGAAGGTTCAAGTTCTATCGCAATAAACAATTTGGAGCAAAGTACCATCCCAAACACTCCCCCTACCAATACTCCTAGTATATCCATTCAAACTATCAACGAATCAAATCTATCCTCTGAAACCCTCCCCCTTGTGCATCTTGAACTTATTGACTGGGATCTACGAGGAAACCCTCAACTAGATATGTTCCAAAATGATGACACCTATATTGACTACATGGAACTTAGGGACGACCTACCCAAAGGAGATCATAAAGCTAGTTTCGCTATTGAACTTAATACCGTGGCTTACTTCAGAGAGGGTGCCAAGCCTTCCAGTCGCAAAAATATCAAAATAAAAACTAGATCTGACGGTGAAAACTGTTCTGCTGCAGTGTCAGATCCCAAAACAATAAAAAGAAAGGACACATCCGAAGGTGAAAACCCAACTGTGGCACCTGATGATGGAAGGCTTGACACTCTCCCCAATGACATGCACTAGGAGAAGTCTCAGATTGTTGTAGAACCCATAGAGCCAGTTAACATTGGAACAGAGGAACAACCTAAGATCATTCACTTCGCTAAGTCTCTTACTCCACCAGAAAAGACCAAGTTTGTACCATTCTTCAAGAAAAAGAGGGGCAGCTTCGCTTGGTCATATGCAGACATGCCGGGTCTAGACCCAAACTTGATTCTACATCATCTTCAATTAGATCCAGGAGTAAAACTAGTGAAATAGAAGCTTAGAAAGATGCATCCACACAAAGTACTATTGGTCAAAGAAGAACTGAAGAAGTTGTTGGATGTGGGATTTATCAGAGCAATAGATTATATCCAACATTGTACCAGTGTCCAAACTTGATGGTTGATTCAGACTATGTAATGATTTCAGAGATCTAAACAAAGCTTGCCGCAAGGATGATTTTTCGTTGCCAAATATAGATATCATAGTCAACTTAACAATAGGACATACCATGTTATCTCTCATGGATGGCTTCTCAGGATATAATTAGATCATGATAGCACCAGAAGACCAACACAAGACATCTTTTACTTGTCCATGGGGCACTTTTTGCTAGAATGTCATGCCATTTGGGCTAAAAAACGCAGGAGCCACATATCAACGTGCTATGACTACTATATTCCATGATATGATGCATGTAACAATGGAAGATTATGTTGATGATATCCTAGCAAAGTCACTCACAAGAGAATCACACCTGGATGTGTTAGAGAAAGTCTTTCAGAGACTAGAGCAATTCAAAGTCAAGTTGAACCCAAAGAAGTGTGTGTTTGGTGTCACCTCAGGCAAACTCCTAGGTTTTATTGTATCAACAAATGGAATAGAGGTGGACCCTACCAAAGTCAAGGCTATCATGGACATGCCACCACCCAAGACTCTTACTCAACTAAGATCTCTACAAGGCAAGCTACAAGCAATCTGTAGATTCATATCACAACTGGCAGACAAGTGTTAACCATTCAGTCATCTCCTACACAAGAACATTCCATTTAGATGGGATGACAGGTGTGAAGAGGCATTCAACAAACTGAAAGAATATCTTATGAATCCACCTATTCTCATGCCTCCTATCTAAGGGAAACCATTGATACTCTATATATCTGCTACACCTATAGCTCTTGGGGCTCTTCTAGCACAACAAGATTATGAGAATAAGGAAAGAGCCATCTACTACATCAGTCTCACATTGGTGGGCTATGAGTTACAATACTCTCAGATAGAAAGATCATGTCTTGCGGTAGTTTTTTCTTCCCAAAAACTCTGACATTATATGCTTGCACATCTAGTAAAACTTATTGCAAAAATAGATCCACTGAAGTACCTACTAAGCAAAGCAGCTCTTACAGGTCACATAGCAAAATGGGTAATGCTCCTAAGTGAATACGACATTGAGTATGTAGACAGAAAAGCCATCAAGGGACAAGTCATTGCTGACCAACTAGCGGATGCACCACTACAGGATTCCACACTATTACAATTTGAGTTTCTAGATGAATCCTTATTCATTATCTCAACACATTCTTGGAAACTATACTTTTATGGGTCCTATACCAACCATGGATGGGGGGTAGGAATCCTATTTGTAACTCCTCATGGTGACAGCATACCGAAGTCTTACTGCTTGTTATTTCCATGCACCAATAACATAGAAGAATATGAAGCCTTAGTCATTGGCCTCAAGATGGTAATAGATTAGAAAATCAAAGAACTACATGTCTACAGTGATTCTCAACTAGTGATAAATCAAGTCAATGATGATTACCAAACCAAAGATGAGAAGCTTGTCCCATACAAGCGCATGATAGATGACTTCAAGGAGTACTTTGTGATTATATCTTTTTAACAGATACCACGCATTGAGAACAAAGCAGCAGATGCCATGGCGACCATCACCTCTCTTCTTGAGATACCAAAGAATGAGTCACGGTACGAGTTCTTAGTGGAAACTATTCGACAACCAACTTATGATCTTCCTGAGACCCATTCCATATGCCTTTTAGTTGGATCTGATTCACCTTGGTACAGTAAGGTTTACGCTTACCTCAAGGACAACACCCTCCCACTTGACTTATCTTCAAACCAATGACGAACCTTTATATGCCAAACCATCACTATACCATCATTGTGGACACCCTATACCGATGTGGTCTAGATGGTACTTTACTCTGATGTTTAGAACGAGAAGAATCCGTAACTGCCTTACAAGACGTACATGAAGGGATTTGTGAGACACACTCTAGTGGTCCTTCCTTAGCCAAGAAACTCATGTGCTTGGGTTATTACTGGCTGAACATGGAAGCAGATTCATATCAGTTTGTCAAGAAGTGCAAGCAGTGCCAAATACATGGGAACCTGATACATGCACCAGCTCAAGAGTTGAGACCTTTAATGACACTTTGGCCCTTTTGCCAATGGGAACTTGACCTTGTGGGAAAGATCCATCCACCCTCATCCAACGTCCACAAATTCATCATAACCACCACTGAGTACTTTACAAAGTGGATTGAAGCCGTTCCCCTAACCACCGTCACAGGTAAACAAATCTCCTCATTTATCCTGAACTACCTCATCTACAGATACAGAATTACTTCATCCATTATCACGGATAATGGAAGACCCTTCAAAAATTAGGATGTCCAAGAACTCTATGACCGATTCAAAATCCAACACCATTTTTCATCACCCTACTACCCCCAAGGCAACGGTCAAGCTGAAGCATCCAACAAGACCATCTTGAAACTCCTCAAGAAGACAGTCAATGATGTTGGTCGTGATTGGCACATCCAACTCAATCCCACTCTGTGGGCCTACAGAACCAGCATACGCACTCCCACATGTGCTACACCTTACGCCCTTGTCTATGGCTCAGAAGCTATCCTTCCCATTGAGGTTGAGTTACCATCTCTTAGGGTGTCATTAAAAGGTCTCATATCAGATGAAGAATACAGAGTCTCCAAATTGCAAGAACTAGAGTTGCTAGAAGAAAGGAGACAGAAAGCCTTTGACCATCTCAAAGCATATCAACAAATGATGTCAAGAAGCTATAACCATAGAGTTCACCCAAGAGTCTTTAAGGTTGGAGATCTAGTACTTAAAGAGAATCCCCGCAATCAACAGGATAGGGAAAAGAAAGCAAGTTCGAACCCAACTAGCTTGGGCCTTATGTGATTGTAGCTACTTATGGATCGGGGGCATATCAGTTAAAAACATAAGAGGGTGAGCTGTTTGATGACCCAATCAACAGCATGCATCTTCGCTGGTTCTATACCTAGGAGAACCCCATTGTAAGGGGGGCATAAAATACAAAACAATCAAAAAATAAAAAAAAAACTAAACAACTAAAAAATTAGAAAAGTACAAAAAAATCATCTTTTGGTGAAAAACTGGCAAACAGGCACCTTGGACAGGTATCATGATGAAAACCTGGTAAACAGGCGTCATGTTTACTTTCTAGCTTTTCGTGCAAATAAAAGCAAGTAGTGAAAACCTAGTAAACATGTGTTACTTGTGATAAACTACCTTCTCCATCTTTGGGAAACCAATCACCTTGTGTCCATTCTTCCTCGTGTCCCATTCGACCCATATCTATCCCATAATAAAATCTTGACAGTAACCTATCATGGCTTGATACTCTATCTCTTTGTTGGCCTTATCAACCAAGGTTTTATCCCATATTGTATCCATAGTGTGAGCCTAGCATAGTGTCTCTCGTCAGTATCCATGGTCCAAGTCCATGAACTACGTTGCCTCTGCATCATCATGTAGGAAAGGCCATTATTCTAATGTGCCCCTGAGGCTTCCTTTATCCCATCCGTCCCATTTCTTGTCATTTGTCTTCTAGTCCATCCATGGTCCGTTAGGGTTTACCCAAAACTACGTTGCCTCTGCATCATCACGTAGGCAAGGCCATTATTCTAATGCACCTCTGAGGCTCCCATTGTCCCATCCGTCCCATTTCTTATCATCTCTCTGCTAGTCCATCCATGGTCCATTAGGGTTTATCCCGAACTACGTTGCCTCTACATCGTCACGTAGGCAAGGCCATTTAGAAATGAGCCCCCAAGGCACTAGGTCAGTTCCTTAGGGTCTGTCTTGCTAATAAAGATTGTGAAATCTTCTCACCAAGTAACCAAGCGCAAGTAGAACCTGCTTTCAAAGCAGAAATTTTGACACAAGACATTAACCTATCCAAAGCAAAGAAGACTCCTAAGGCCTTCTAAATGATTTTACCCAAATTATGGCAAGAAACAAACACATCTAAATGCAAAATTTTTTGTGGATTTAGAAACATGGTTAAATTACAGAGTCTTGATTTTTGCTATCATGCCTTTCAATGCTACTCAAGGATGCCAAAAGCTAGAGATATTATGATGGGGGCATGATTATTTTCTTTGTTTGTTGTTTGTGGATTAAACTTTAGTAATGTGAAACCTTGTCTAAAGACATGATCAGCAAAAGATCATCAAGGACATCAAAGGTCTAACATGAATGAGGGCAATCCTTGTTTGTTGATATGCAAGAAATACTCAGGTCATCTCGGTTCAATTATACCTAGATGCTTGTATTAACTTGCTAAAGCAAAATCCATGTAAGTGATACTCAGGTCATCTCGGTTCAATTATACCTAGATGCTTGTATTAACTTGCTAAAGCAAAATCCATGTAAGTGATACTCAGATCATCTCAGTTCAATTATACCTAGATACTTGTATTAACTTACAACATTTCAGAAAAGTACCAAAAAAAAAATTCACCTAATGATGAAATAAAGAACTTCAAAATACTTGCAACGTCAAGATGTCAAAAGAAAAGCATCCATTATACATCCATTTACACATCCATACATCCACATCCCATGCAATAAAAGATCCAAACAATGCAAAGTAATAATACAAAGTGAAGCTTGTCAGTCTTTCTGTCAAATCATTCTTTCAAATCAATCTTCTATCTACCATTATGTCATCTCTATGTCGATAGTGCACATTTGGACATCACAAAAACATAGCATATAGTTGCATATCATATCATATGAGATAGTCATTTACATGATTAAATCAATTGCATACACAATAGAGGGCTTTAGGTCATCCATATACAATCATCACAGTGTCGAAACAGAAAAATTCAAAAACATAGCTAAGTGCATCACATAAGTTGCATAATCATATAGATACCAGTCACATTCACACACATTAGAAGCATATCAAGTAAAACATCTAATTCTGCATTAGATAAGCACATACATCGCATCATGCAATAGAAATGCATCATAACCTCATACATATAGAAAGAATCAAAATAGCTGCATCATCATACAAATATCATAAAATGTGTCCAAATGTACAATATCAAAGTATCTGTCTCTGAATCAGTGTCATATATAGTAAATGCATCCCAACGGATGGTGATACATGTCTCAAAATACAAAAATGGTACAGGTCTATCTGGCTATCTAAGCCATCAAAAAGGTACATAGGATCCAAATTCTGCAAGTCTCTACTCCTGCTGCTGCGGACCACTACTCCCAGCAGTGTCTCCTCCTCCTCCGCTGGCCCCAGACTACTATGGGCCCATCACGGAGGCCCCTAACCTCAATCCACCTACTCTCTGCGAGGCCATAGACTGATTCCTGTAGCTCAGAGCCCTCTGACTAACTGACACCGCACCATGGTATAATATATGATAATACTGTGACTGAGCCTATGCTTTGGCAAGCTCACCCTGTACCCGTGCTAGCTACCCTCGCACCTATGCCAACTCTGTTTGTACCTATGCTAGTTGTGCTTGTGCCTGCTGCCCCTGCCCAACCGAAAAGCTACTCATCGCATCTGTCCCCAAGGCTACCACTGTGGTATCCCTCTCCACCTGGATAACTCGTATCCAAGCATCTGCCATGTCTCTCTCTCTAGTAAGCCTAGCAATGTACTCTGCGTCTATCTCTCGTCAAGCTTCAACCCTCCTGAGCTATGCCTGCAGCTGTCTAACCTATCCTCTTAGGGTAGCTATGCTCCTCTCATGGACATCTGCCTGTGTTGGACCCTGGGCTGCTTGTGCCTATCCCTACCCATGTGGCTGGGGCACCTACTGCTGTGCCACCTGCTGAGGTGGCGGCATCTGTGCCCACTGTACCTGCAGTGCCTGCTGTGTGACCTGTGGTCCCTCCCCAACTCTCCGCCTCTGTCTAGGTCAGCCTCCATCATCTCCACCTCCTCCCCCTCCTCCTCCATCATCTCCTCCATCTCTGCCACCTCTCCATCCTCCTTTCCCTCTCCCCCTCCCCCTCCTCCTCCCATGGCCAACCTAGCCCTCATCATCTGAGTCTGCCTCATCTATGAGAGGCACCAGTACCCCAGGTCCTGAATATCTCAGGAACGGGTGAGCAGTGAAACAATCCTCGTAGTCCTACATCATCCCCACATCCGCTATCTCCCTCATGTCCCAAGCGACGTAAGGTGTCTGCCGAAACTTTGTTAAGGCCTCCTCATAAGATGCCATCGATCCCCATTTGACCCTCTCAGCATGTGTTCATGCAAACCGAGCCTGCCCCTGTGGCATGCCCTGGCTCCTGCCGAACTGTCTCTATACTCTGCCTATAATCTGTCTCTCTAGTATGAAGCGTGTCCGTCCTATCAGCCATCTCATCTGAAAGCAGTAGGGTAGCTCATTTGCCTCGTCATCCCACGGCTCGAAGTCTAGATATGGTCCCCAGATGACCACATCTACCCCATCCAAAGCATGTCTCCAGTACTCTAGCTTCCCTAGCCTATGCTAGGAGATCACCCTAGCGTAGCCATAATTGTATGGCTCTCCCCTCTATCTATCAAACATACATATCGGTCTCGTGATCACTATGTGCTCCCATAGCCAAAACTGTAGTAGTGATACGCCTGTAGATAGGCTTGTATTCATGTGATATACTACCTAATGCATATCATGGTATAAATGAGCAAGTAAATAGACACCCCAAGCATATCAGGTGCCCTCTATCACCATCCTCTCCATGATCCTACCCCATCCGATGGGGAACCCATGCGATCTCCTGTCGGGGCACACGACGCCTCCGATCAGTCCAACTACAATCCCTGGGAAGTAGTCGTAGTAATCATGAATATCCTGCCAAGGGATTAGTGTAGGAGCACCTCGAGACATAGAGAATCTGGAAAATTCTATGCATTTTCTATTTTGTCCAAATGTCATATTGTAAGGCCTTCATGCTATATGGAGTCATATTTGGTTGAGTAACGGCATAATGTTGAGTTGTCATTAAAGAATTGTAACCAAACTTAGGATTGTAACTTACAGCAGAGGTGGTTCATTTTCCACCTTGTGTAACTGCCGGATGAGTCTTTAAATAGTTGATCTCTGTTCGTGTAGGAGAACGAACAGACAGAGAGACAGAGAGAGATGAAGGAGAAACTGATGTATGTACAATTTTGAGAAGTAATAAATTCTGTTTGGGTCTGTAATAGAGATTCAGTTTTGGAACCATTCCACTAGTCAAGGTTTCCACTGAAACTAGTGGAATGGATTCCCTAGGATTTAGGTTTCCTTCTATTCAATTTTTTTTGGTTTGCTCCTGTAAGATTTATTAAGAAATCTGTGTAGCTGCAGAATAGTAGAAATCTGTGTAGTTATTCAGTTACAGTGTTGTTGAAGAAGTCTGTGTTCGACATGGTGTTGAGTGAGTTTCACAGAAAAGAAGAAGATTAATAAATTTTACTGAGTGTATCGGCCTATCGACCGATAGAAAAAACTAGTGTCACTGAATATGCATTTTATGTGTATACTGCAATTGTATGAGAAGATACATCTCGTGTGTATATCATTAAAGTATATCAGGTATACAATTCCTATGTATATCGCTAATGTATGTTGAAGAACATTTCCTGTGTATATCATTAAAGTATATCAGGTATACAATTTCTGTGTATATCGCTAATGTATGTTAGTATCATTTTGTGTGTATCCTGCAATTGTATGTCGCGGTTGTATGTTGTGAAGATACATTGAGAATATGCAAGTGTCCGATACAATGAGTGATTGGTAGAAATGGTAGAAAGAACCAGTACAGCAAGTCAAGTAATGTATGTGCAAAGTTGAATGTATCAGTGCATCGACGAAGGCAGTTTGAAGAGTCATCAGAGTGAGCAAATGTGTCGGTGGTAGAATTTTTGAATAGGTTGAAAGTGTTTATCTTGCCGATAGGAAGAATGTATATGGTTCGATGTTATGTGGACCTAAAGAAAGGGATTTTTAAAGTTGTTTGAGCATTATCTATTTGTATTGTGGGTTGATGGGTATTTTCACCTTGTTTTAAATGCTTCGGCTGAGCGCTCTGCATCAAGGATGACCTATCCAACTAGCTCCGAGTCATCAAACACTCACCTGCACACAGCGAGTCCTGCATCTCGGTGTGGATCATACTCCACAAGCCCACCCTGAATCGGCAAATGCAAAATCCAGTAGATGTCCTCCAATGTCACAGCCATATCTCTAGTAGGAAAGTGAAATGTACCATCCTCGCCGTGGAACCTCTCCACTGCAGCAGTCAGCAATCCCCAGTTCACTCGAACCTCAGGCATGAAGCATATG
This sequence comes from Cunninghamia lanceolata, assembly GCA_027924645.1. Taxonomy (NCBI): domain Eukaryota; kingdom Viridiplantae; phylum Streptophyta; class Pinopsida; order Cupressales; family Cupressaceae; genus Cunninghamia; species Cunninghamia lanceolata. Next base: position 2,430,055 of record BSBN01000026.1, on the reverse strand, counting down.
TAATCCAGTCCCATAGCACCAAGCACCTCTCTATCTATCTCAGTCAGCATGTATCTTTGCAACAAATGCATAGGGAACTGCTCCCTAGACTGAAGCGTATCTTGTATATCCTCCTGCAAGCATGCAAAGCAAGGTGTCAACCTAAAGCTGCAAGTACCATACTCAACATATCTATAGAAACATATCAACTAACTTAGCATTTCAAATTGATCAAAACAGCACACTACATCTCTTGACTAGATTCCTGCAATCTTGGAGATAGCTTATCGATTGACGTGTCAAACAGGACGCCAATCGAGTCAATTTTGCTAATTGCTCTTCCTATCTATGGCATATGTACCACAACAGGTGGTAAATGCACCGTCTTTTAACAAAAGCACCGTTTCTTGACCTATGCGCCACTTCTGGCAAAAGCACTGCAAAAACACATGCATGTGCCGCCCTATCCTACATATACGTTATTTCGATACATGCGCCGCTACATACCATGCATGTGCCACAGGATTATGTATGCGCCATCCTATTCTATGCATGCGCTGATTTCATAGAAGTGCCATCCTCTATCATGTGTGCGCCGCAGAAACACCTATGAACCGTTTCGCATGACATATGCACCGCACTACCTTTTAGCGCTTCCATCTACCTATTTTTCTCCTAGCATTTATTGCTACCTAATTTGACCCTAGGAAAAGTTTTTTGAGGTACATACCATGGGTCCTGCCTCTACTGGCCAGTCGAATCGACGAACGTGCTCGAATCGATGCTCCTCACATGGAATATCTGCCTCTCTAGCTGCCATGCTACTCTAAGCTCTCCAAGACCAATCCAACAAAGACAAGTGTGCAAATGAATTATCTTATGGACCCAACTCCTATATATACTATGCAAACCCTAATCTGGTTAGGTGGTGACTGCTGTAGACACCTAAAATTGGATTGCTCTGCAAACCAATTTTCTGTACCTCTGCAATAATCCACTCCCCCCATCTGCATGTCCCTTGTGATCAATTGACTCACTCAATTAATCAACTTAAATCTTACAACCCTATCCTCATCAATTGAATGAATATTGCTAATATTTATTTAGATGATTTATCCATTTCCCTGATCCCTATTAATTAGATAAGTCATGCTTATCTGATTAACCTAGACTTAGGTTAATGAAGATAACACTTAATTAACCTTGCTTACCTCATCCTCCACAATCCTCCACTAACTGAATTTAAAATTCAGTTGTCCCCCACTATCCTCCACTAACTAAATTTAAAATTTAGTTGTCCCCCACTATCCTCCACTAACTGAATTTAAAATTTAGTTGTCCCCCACTATCCTCCACTCTTCTCAAAAATGAATTTTCAATTCATCCACTAGGAATAAAAGATTCACTTTTATTCCTAGCCCTTGATCTCATCTTTCAATCCTCACTCTCCATCCTCATTTCCAAAATTCTATAAATTAGACCCCTCTCTAAGCCATTAGAGAGACCTCTTCATGCATCAAACCTCTGCCAAAATCACTCCACAATCTCCTCATCTCATTAGACCTCTACCAAAATCAGTCTAGCCATTCCCCATCTCCATCTCAATCAGGCATCAAACCACTTGTCTCTCATCTACATTGTGTTTTATGCATTGAGCAATCCACATCTTGCATCATTTGGGAAACATCTGAGGAGCTACGTAGGCGCAAACTCCTTCCCTCCTGGATCCATGAGTCAGAAGGAAGGTATAATCATTTGTTTTATGCATCTGATTAGTATTATAACCTTCATTTTGATTTCATTGATTACATTGGCATGCCTAGTGGGACCCACAAGGTCCCAATCTAACTATCTCGTGAGTTTTTTTTGTGAAAGACGTGTTTTTTATAGATTAGCGCTATCCACCCTGCGCAGTGGCACTATCCTTGACACGTTTTAGCGCTATCTACTATTTTAGCGCCATCTCTACGGAGCATTTTCTATTCTAACTTCCACTCACATGTCTCTTTTAAAGCATTTTCTTATTGTTTTTGTGTCAAAATGCTCTTGGTTTTTGTAGGAATGTTGATTAAACAAGGGGAGGTTATGCCAAAATTTCTCTAGAAGAAAAAACATTTTTTTTGCAGGATGGATGAGTTCAGACACATTTTAGCACTATTAGAGCCCAGAGCGACGCTATCTTCAAACTGTGACCAGACCGCCTGACAAGTTGCGCAGTGGTGCCTTCCATGACCTATTTTAGCGCTATTATCTATATTAGCACTTTCTTTCTATTTTATTAGCGCTATTTCCTGTATTAGTGCTATCTTATCTCTGTATTAGTGCTATATTCTGTATTAGCGCTATTTTCCTTTTGTATTAGTGCTATTTTCTGGATTAGCACTATTGTCTGTATTAGCGCTATCTTATCTCTGTATTAGCACTATTTTTTGAGACTAACTTTGTTCTCTGTGTAGGGACTGACAGCTTTTGTGCAGGTCATCAACATCACTTGGAAGTTACTAACATCTTTTTTGTAGGGATTTCTTAGCTTAAAGAACATTTATCTTTGGTGCACCTAAAACGAATCTTTCTTCCAAACAATCTACAATCAAATATTTCATTTTGGTGCACCTAAAAAGAATCCTTGTGTGCGTTAGTGTTAAGAACATTTGATTTTGGTGCAACTAAAATTAATCATTGCTTGCAACAACAACTATCAAAACACTTCGATTTTGGGCTTTAAAATGAACCATAAATTGCATCAATGAGATCATTGGGTTAAAAAGAACAACAACCTTGCATTCTTCACTCATATAATCAAGAAAACCAAATATTAATTTGTGTGAAGTGTTTTGTGATTTATGTTTGTAGTGTGAAAATTGTATGCTCTTCCCTCGCACCATTTGGTGACCTTCGGAATCAAAAACTTCTCATAACACTTGCATAAATCACCCCCAACATAATCCAAAGAAATAAAATGAACCATGTTTAGTGTGATGCAAACACAAACAATACGTATGCTCTCCCCTTGCATTTTTGTATGAACTTGGGGATCAAGAGTATTTTTGTGTTTGTATTGCTTTTGTTAATCCTTAGAGGGCCTGCCACCCTGCTTCGAAAGGTGGGAACGACCCAAGTGGCAACAAGCTAAAGCCAAGCTCTTTCAAGCTGCTATATAAATTAATGTGTTTGTGACGAAAGTCATAAGCAACAGGTGTTGTTGAGTTATACCAACAGCCAACCTCCCCCAAAACCCTCCAAGGCGTAACCCTTGGAGGCTGGGAGACTCCATAACGAAGAGTAGCGCTACCGCATGTATAACCACCTAAACGAAAGCACTCACTATGAACCTTTGTTTTAGTGGCCCAAATCCCTAAGGTTGTACATGCTTGATTATCACATTTTTTCATAAATCAAACCTTTGGTCATTGTGTTTTCTTGCTTGTTTGTTTGTCTACTTGCCAAGAAAAATCAAATTCATCCATCAATCCAACCATTTGCATCCTTTAATGCCATTCCTCTCTATTTCAATGCCATTTTCCATCTATTTTAGCACCTTCTTCATCCATGTCTAAAAATCAATATTTCCCACCAAAAACATCAATTTTATAAGCCCATTTTCAAAAAAATTCTGGTTGGGAGGCTACGCCCCCAAACCCCTGTTAGCGGGGGATCACGTCCGTCCCCCCGCACCCCCCCTCATGTCGAGCCAGGTTTTCCTCCCAACACCACTAAACCATCCCCCCATTTGTCAAACCCCACAAGTTGAGCTTATGCAATCCCTTTATTTGAGCTTGATCAAATTCTAATCCACTTCCTCTCTAGTCATAATCTATCTTCATCATCCTAATCATTCTTATCCACTTCATCTTAATCCAATCACCCATCTATCAGAATAATCCTAACCACCTATCTTATCCACATCATCATCCAAATCATTCAATCCAATCTTATCCTAATCACCCTCATCATCCTTAATCCAATTCATGAACATCATTCTAATCCCATCTCATCCCAATCAAATCCAAAATCTAACCAAATCCATAATCTTCCAAACCATATTCTAAATCCAATCCAAAATCAACATCGATCCCAATCAACATCCAAGTTCTCCAACATCATTATCAAAATCCAAATCCAAATCAACCCAATCAAAAATCAAGACCTTAATTGATCACCTAATCAAATCAATCCAATCAACCCTCTTGCTTAAGATCATTAGTCTATCAAAAGCATAGAGAACCATCCAACAAATCAAATCAAATCAAATCATCCTAAGGTCTTGAAATTTTGATTCCCAACATCACAATCATCCATTATCCCCCATCATCCCATACTATCTTCCACAGAATGGATCTTTATGAAGCAATACAACAAGTACAAAGACTTAGAAAAGTCTATGAGAACATGGATCCTAATGCTAAGGAACAATTCAAAAATGACATTAAAGATATACCCTTAGCACACCTCATCATTGGAGATTCCCAAACCCCTACCCCATCTTCATCATATCAACCCTCATCATATCAACCTTCAACATCTTACATATCCACACCATGGACCTCATACCAACCTCCATCATATCAACAAACACCCTACACATCATCCCCTTCCACATCATATCAATCGTCATTCTTTCAACCTTCATACCAACCTACATCTTACATATCCACACCATCAACCTCCCATCAACCTTCATCATATCAACTTCCATCATATCAACCTCCATCATCCTCATATCAACCTCCATCATCCTCATATCAACCTTCAACCTCATATCAACCTTCAAACTCATACCAACTTCCATCATATCAACCTTCATCATATCAACCTTTACCCTCATATCATTCACCATCCCCTTACACATCCATGCCATCATAATTATCCAACCAATCATTTACCTCCATCTTATCCATTCCCCAACCTTTGTCATGCTAACTTTGATCAAGGCAACACCAATCTAGCACACCTTATATCTGAAATCCAAACCTCATATCAACAACCAAATCCCCCATATCCTAATCCCCATCCATCAATCCCAAATCTCCCAACACAATATCCCTCCAACCTTATCAACCTTAATCCATCACCTTATGTATCTCCCAATCCACCAACCCCTATCACATATCCACCATCTAATCCACCATCAAATCTTCCAAATCCTAACACCACGACATCCAAAGAATCCTTGTGGGATTTCCTCCAAAGAACATCACCAAGCAAAGCAATGGAATCTCCCAAATCCCCCACCTCTCCAACACCACCATCTAATCCTACGCCTATCCTTGAACCCATCCACGAACCATCACAACCTAATCCCATCACCCACATATCCAATCCCAATCCTAATCCCACACCAACCACCATCATTATCCATCCATTATATTGTTCTTCAACCCACACAATCATGAAGGATACCATCCATTGGCTATTAGTAAGGAATCAAATACCCTCATCCAATCCTACATCTACCAAATCTCTTGAACCACCCTCTATCATAAGTCAAGAACCATCATGCAGCCATGTTCAAGAATCCATAAGTCAAACACCTATCACATACATCCAAACACCTATCACATCCATCCAAGAACCTACCACATCTATCCAAGTCACTCCCACTTCTATCCAAACACATGAGCCATGTCAAGAATCAAATCCAAAGCATGTTGAAACATCAACCCCTTCTCCTAATCAAGATCTAACCATCCCATCTAATACCATCCACGATCCCCTCCCATATATTGATCAACTTATTGATCTCACCCCATCTTCTACCACCCTCCATGAATCCTTCACCTCCATCTACCAATCCCATCCAAAATCCATCCCCTTATCCACTTGGCACAAGCACTTTCATCCATAGTGACTCCCTTGTAGGAGGTGAACAATTTCCATCCACCACCTATCTTTCTCGAACAAATAATGGACTCGCATCTTGTTTCCAAAGCACCAAACATCCCATTGCATGTCGCATACTCCAACACATGAACTATCAAGGCAAAGGCTTAGGCCTTCATGAGCAAGGCATCTTGGAGCCCATCCACACCAAATTCCATCCATCCTCGCGTGGCCTTGGCTATACATCCCAAGACAAACAATCTAAACATGTTGATACCATCCACCCACCTTCCAAAATCCACTCATCCAATCCCAAACATGGTGCATCTCATCGCACTCCCAAAACATATGTCGCCATCCCTCCTCCATCATCCTATCATTTGCAAAAGCATGTGACCATCCATCTCCCTCCATCAAATTTACCTCCACTACTTCCAACTCCAAATATCTCTATCAAATCCACTTTACCTCCACTCCTACCAACTCCTAATATCCCTATCCTCAAATCTCCTCATCCATTTATCCATAAATCCACTTTTAATTTCTCCACCCATAAACCCCCTAAAATTCCCAATCAAGGCCAACAAAAGCACACATCTTTCAAACATGAAGCTTCCCCCAAATCCATGGGATTCAAAAGTAAAAATTTGAATGCCTCAACTCATAAAGCACAAAAGCCTAAAGATATTATCCCTTCCAATCAAAATGAAAAATCAAAAAGGCTATCAAAGGCCACACCATCACAAAAAAAAGCAAAAACAAAAATGGTGTGGGTCCCCAAACAAAGATCACTCAGACCTAATGAGGCATCCACCTCCCAATCTACTGCAAAATCCCAAACATCCCACTCCCCATCTAAAAATCCCATAATTCCTAAGTCTATTTGGGTCCCTAAAACCCCAAATCGACCATCCAAAAATCCCCCATCCCGATCCCCATTACTCCCAACTCCACATCCAAAATACAAGCTTCCAAATACATCATGATGTGTGCAACCATTGGTCTTGGTTCCCCTCCACCACTTAACATTCCAACATACCCCCATCTCTCCATCTTTCATTCACTATCCTACATATCTTCCCCATCACATTCCTATGGTCCATGCTTTTGCATAATCCACATCATCCACATCATAATCCATTCCATCTTCTCCTATCTACCAACATCCATGCAATCATCCTCCATAATGCTATCCAACATGGGACCATCTTCTCCTTGCTATGGAAATAGATGCTAGTCCCCATTCCATCAAAAACGCAAAAAAATCAAAAAATCAAGAAAATAGTAAAGAGAAAAAATCCATCCAATGGTGAAAACCACTCCTTGTGGCGCTTTGGGAAAGTACGATGATGAAAACCCCTTGTGGGCGTCATGCGTAATCCCTTCTCCATCCATTTTGTATCCCTACACTTGGGGGTAAAACAATATCCTTGATCCACATCCATAACATCCTTTGCATATCATATCCATGCATCCTTATCCTATCATATTCCTATCCACTATCCCCTATTTATCCTATCATTTCCCATCCATCCTATCCATTATCTCTTGCTTTTACCATCTCCCACCTTAGATCTTGATAAAGACAAGGGGCAAAATATCAACAACATGCTTTGGAGGCCTCTTGACATTCTTCCTTTGTCAATATATCATCCATCCACCTACTGCAAAATCCATCCATTCAAACATGAACCCATCATGCAAAACCCTAAGCATTGGGGCATATGATTCCTTGCAACCTATCCCTTGGAGAAAATCCTTATCCCCATCTCCCATCCATCTATCTTGCAATCCATCTATCATGAATCTCCTCTCTATCACCTTCCACTAACAATCCCTCCACCTACTTATCATGTCTCCCTACTAGATCCTTCATCCCCCATCCTACACCTTATATGCATGTATCTATCCATTTATCACAGTCTCCTATCCATTATCTTTTCATCACCAATCCCCTTATCCAACCCCATCACCTTCACCTCTAGACTTGGTGTTCCCTTGTCATTGGTATCTAGCACAAAGGCTATCCACATGAAATCCAAGGCAACCATCATAATAAATCATGCCCTTTCTACAAAATAAAAAAATCCAAAAACATCACAAAATCAAAAAATCCAAAAACATCACAAAATCTAAAAACATCACAAAATCAAAAAATCCAAAAACATAAAAAATTAAAAAATCCAAAAACATCACAAACATCAAAATATACCAAAACAATCGAAAACACAAACTTCCAAAAAGAATCTATCCATCAAAAAAATCAAACTTGCTCCATCACACTCTCATCATCATCACATTTATCATCATCCCACATCATCATCACATCTATCCTCAATAAGTTTACACTCGATCCAAGCATTGCATCACCTATCAAAGCATTGTCCCTTTATCAAAAATCATCAACTATCAAATCAGAATCAACCACAACTTGTCACCAACACATCTTGAGCCAATCTTAAAACATCAACTAAACATCATCCAATCATCTATCAATTCTTTCCTTAGGGTATATCTTTCCTACGATAGGCAGAATCTATCAAATCATCATCCATTTTGGCAAAAGATACAATGGTTACTTGTTTGGTTCGTTGGTCTTTTGGTTTTTGATTTTTATCTTTTGTCCTATTCGAAGATCACATCAAAGCTACCTTGATCTTATTATATCATGGTATGTGGCGAAAACATCTAGCATGGGGCATAGTCTTGCTTTTGTATGTTGTGCTTGTGGGTTGGTCTCATTACTCCAAGCTAGTATTCATATCTTGTTGATCATAGGGTCGGTTCTAGCATATTGATCTCCTTACGCATCTAAGGTTCATCATACCTTTTGTGTACTAAGGGCTTATGCTATGAGTCCCCTTCCCTCGTCTAGACAAGGTTGTACTATCTTGGGCATGCATGGGATCATCCCTTTGTCTGCGTGTCTAGTCCATGCAAATGTTGGATAAACATCATCACGCTGGTGTTCTATACCTTGTTGACAATATCCACTTTGCTATATCAAACCTAGTATTGCTCTAAATCAATTTCAACACAATGATCATCCACCAATCATCTCCAAACATCATCATCCTTTCATCCCACCACTTATCCTCTGACCACATCTACCAATCTGTTTCATCCATTTCGAGAGCACACCCATGTTCTCGCAACCCGCCTGTCCTCTCGAGGGGGCATCACCCTTACCAATTATCCCCAAACCTTACCCTATTCTTCCAAACCAAAATCTTTTTTCTATCCAATCCAACTCTATGTTCTAACTTCTTTGAAATGATGTTACTTAGCTGCAACACCATCTCAAAGAGGGGCAAATGTAGACACCTAAAATTGGATTGCTCTGCAAACCAATTTTTCGTACCTCTGTAATAATCCACTCCCCCCATCTGCATGTCCCTTGTGATCAATTGACTCACTCAATTAATCCACTTAAATCTTACAACCCTATCCTCATCAATTGAATGTATATTGCTAATATTTATTTAGATGATTTATCCATTTCCGTAATCCCTATTAATTAGATAAGTCATGCTTATCTGATTAACCTAGACTTAGGTTAATTAAGATAACACTTAATTAACCTTGCTTACCTCATCCTCCACAATCCTCCACTAACTGAATTTAAAATTCAGTTGTCCCCCACAATCCTCCACTAATTGAATTTAAAATTTAGTTGTCCCCCACTATCCTCCACTAACTGAATTTAAAATTTAGTTGTCCCCCACTATCCTCCACTCTTCCCAAAAATAAATTTTCAATTCATCCACTAGGAATAAAAGATTCACTTTTATTCCTAGCCCTTGATCTCATCTTTCAATCCTCACTCTCCATCCTCATTTCCAAAATTTTATAAATTAGACCGCTCTCTAAGCCATTAGAGAGACCTCTTCATGCATCAAACCTCTGCCAAAATCACTCCACAATCTCCTCATCTCATCAAACCTCTGCCAAAATCACTCTAGCTATTCCCCATCTCTATCTCAATCAGGCATCAAACCACTTGTCTCTCATCTACATTGTGTTGTATGCATTGAGCAATCCACATCTTGCATCATTTGGGAAACATCTGAGGAGCTACGTAGGCGCAAACTCCTTCCCTCCTGGATCCGTGAGTCAGAAGGAAGGTATAATCGTTTGTTTTATGCATCTGATTAGTATTATAACCTTCATTTTGATTTCATTGATTACAACTGCGACTATTTCCCACACCTATTTCTTCCAGTTTTCTTCCCATTTCTCTGAAACGCATCCTATTTTTCTTCATCCTAACCTAATTTTCCCTTCATCTTCGTGAGATTGTCCGTCTCACGCCCTTATGCCTTCTTCTTGTCTAATCTCCCGAGGGGGCATCCTATCGTCATAACTTGTACTAGGGGCAAACTGGGTTATGTATCATTATCAGACTATTTATTCTTTGAGGCAATGTCGTAAAGTGCATTGCATCAAAGAGGGGCAAAATGTATATGCCTAAAAATGACACGATTTGGTCTAAATAAATATTCTTAATATTTATTCCCTTCTAATTCCTCTATCAATAAATAAATAAACAGATTTATTTATTTGATTCACATTCCTCTAAAGTAATTAAATATTGAAATATTTAATTATCTCTTCTAAAGTCAAAATTAAATAAAATCTTTTATTTAATTTAATTCTTCCAAACAATTAAATAATTCTTAATTATTTAATTAAATCAAATCATTCTTCCAAATTTGAATAAAACAAATCAAATTTATTTAAATTCTCTGTCGCCAAAAATAAAATATAATCAAATATTTTATTTATTCTTCCAAATCATGCACAACAATTAAATAAATTTATTTATTTAATTTGTTTTCTTATCTTCTAATTCTTCAAAATATCTTCCAAATCTTCTAAAAATAAGTCTTCTTCTTCATGCACACAAAATTAAATAATTTATTATTTAATTTCTCTCAAAATCATGCAAAAGCAAATCTCAAGTTGAGTTATCTATTCAATCAACCTTGTTTTTATCAATATCTCTTAAATTAGAAAAAAACTTTCTAATTTATGAAAAGCATGTCTTATCTTTAGAAAAGAAAGTGATTAACTCAAATAAAATAGCTTTTGTGTGACACTTGTCTTCTTCTTATTCATTGCACATTCCTCAGCTATTCTCAATCATTGATCTTCTCATTCTCTCCACCATACCGTTGATCTCTTTTCTCACAAGTCTATAAATTCAACCCTATTCCTCCATCTCATTCATCCAAGCTTTAAGTATTGTTACTCTGTAGGAATTACAGTGTGCCTTTGGCACCAATTCCTTCATTGCTTGTGATCACACTTTTTACTACGCACTACACACTACTACCTTCGTCTTGAAGCTCCTCTTCATTGCGATACTATCACCGCCATTCTCAATTGACATTCTTGAAGCATAGCAAAGAAGTGCACTCTCTAAGGGCCCTATTTCATACATGCAAGGATGATTTTGATAGGCAATAAATGGAAGTTCCGATCTAAGGAAGGTTTGCTTTTGTTGATTCATTGCTTATTTGATTTAATCTTCTTAGTTCACTATTCTATTGAGTTTTGGGTATTTGATATTGTTTATCATTGTATATTCATTGTTGATCCAATTTTACCCTAACAATATGAACTCATCATGTATTCAGCTTAAGACGTATTGAACCCATTCATTTTCATCAAATATCAGAAACCTAATGATTTACAGCAAATGTTTTCTTTCTAGGTCTTTGTATTTTGGTTTCAATTTGTGCTATCATCCGTTAAGTAGTTGTTAAGTAAATCCAAGATTTTTAGGTTTCCAAATTCATCCATGTTACAGTGGACGTATGTCCTAATATCCTCAATTTGCAGTACACCATGTGGAACCTTAGAGAATGTGCCCAATGATTCAACTTCAACTAATTTGTATGGATGCTTCTTCAATATTGGTCAGGGCCTTTTAGTTACATCAACAACTAGAGGTGTAGCCATTTGCAGAAATTGAAAATTCAAGAGATTTCGCAAAAAATAGAAAATACCTTGTTACGTCGATTAGGGTTTTTGTTTGGAAATCCTTTTCTCACTCCTAAATCTTAAGAATTCTTAGCTCTAAGATCATCCACTTCTTTCTTCTTGTTTTCTCCTGATGCACAGTGTTCCAAATGAGGAATGAATAACATTTTAAAGCTTCGCATCACCTAATTTGCCTTTGTAATAAATGCTCTATTTTTGAATAGTCTTTCATGTATCACTCTGTAATTTTCCATAATCACTTCCTTTATTCCAGAAATCCTTCCAAAAGTTCTAAATCAATTCAAGGTACCTTTTCTCATTGTGCCAGATCCAAGAACTCACTTATTGGTTGGGGGAATTTTATTTACAATGCTGCTCCCCCTGAGCCAGGACTCCCAAATCAATTCTCGGAGAAATTTTCAGCACTAGATTCCAGTGTGGATCCATTATTGTCATTCATAATTGTTTTCTTGACCCATATCTTGTTTGATTCATTCTAAGTCTCATTCGCATCAATTTTTTCTTTGCCTTTGTCTTGTCTCTGCTCATCCAATTTTCTGTTTACCAGACCACTTCTTCCATTGTTCCTACTTCTGTAAAATCTTGCAATATGACCAGATTTATTGCAATTAAAGCACACAACATTTCTTTTCTTATAAACCTAATTTTTTCTTGATATGCACTGATTAGCCATGTGTCCAAACCCATTGCAAACAAAATAGTAACCATTGAAAGAATTTCTAATTCTTCTATTGTTAGCATTATTCATCATCATATTTCTACATTCATTTGATCTATGACCATACCTCTTACAATTAAAGCATTGATCAGAGAAGGATGGACCATTTTGATTTACTATGCTTTTGCACTGAGTAGCTTTATAACCAAATTTATTGCAATTGAACCAATTTCCATTGAATGATGGATATCTTTGAGCATTAGGTTGTCTTACTGGAGGTTTTCTCGTTCTGTTTCTCCTATTCCTTGGTTGAAGATTTCTTTGTCTAGATTTAGAGCTTTCACCTTTTTCATATCCAAGACCATGCTTGTCATCAGCCTTTTTCTATCCTTCAAGTAGTGCCTCAAGTTTAGCTGAGCTTATCTTGAACTTCTCTTTATATTCATTTCCAACTTCTAGGTCATGTCTGAGAATGACAATTCGCCTTTCAAGTTCTCTCTCATTGTCTCTACTTTCTTGTAGATTAGACTCTAGATGGCCAGCTATTCTATCCAATTTACAACATTCTTGAGTTCTTTCTTTTAGTTTTTAATTCAGATCTTCTTCAATTTTCTTCCTGTCTTCACTTTTTTTGGTTTGCCTCATCACCCCAGATTCCATTTCAATTTTTAGAATAGCAACTTCTTTTGATAGCTTCTCACATTCCTTTGTCTTTTCTTCCAAAGCTTCATTCATGCCATTTTCTTCAGGTAAACTGGATAGCTGCAGAAGTAGCTCCTTTTTCCTTTGCATAGATTTCTTTAATTTATCTGTTACCATTTCAATTGTATCATCAACATCTTGAAGTTCACCTCTTAGATTACTAATTTCTACTTTAGACTGAACAAGCTCTTCTAGGGCCAACTGAAGTTGATCTTTGAGTGAACCCATTTAAAACTTCTTCCAAGATCTTTTCCTCAAGCTGTTAGGCTTTTCAAAGGGACCTTGCTCTGCTAGCAATTGTTGAATTAGGTCCGAACAACTAAGAGGGGGGGTGAATCAGTTGTTCCACAATTTAACAATTTATACCTTTAATCTTCAACTTATAATCAAATGATATAAATATTTCAACAGCAATCAGTAACACATGAATAGAAACATAAATAACACACTTGACACCAAGATTTTTGATGTGGAAACCCGGTTAAGGGAAAAACCATGGTGGGGGTTAACCCACAAAGATTATACTCTGTTAAAAGTATTACAATGGGCAATGCACATGCATTCAGGCTTACTGCCCAGAGCTCACTGCTCAAAGGAAGGCTCACTGCCTACAGAAAGAGAATTACAATAAATTTGAACTAATATTTAGCATCTATCAATACTAGAGTTCAGTTCTGGTTAAGCATGAAAACTAACTTGACACACTTCATCCTTACTCTACTCCTCTTACTGCTCTTCTAACATTTGAACTTTTGATCTCTTTTTTTTTAGAATTTCACCATAGTCATTATACACACACACCAAAATCATCCAATTCCATCATCTATAAATATCTACAATGTGATCTACAATCATTTTACCAATCGGCTTCAGGAACATTCAGAACTTTGTTGAGTACTCTACTCTATTGGCAAGATCCATACATAATATGAGATGCAGACCAAAACTTGCATTTGCAATTTATCAATCATGTCAGCTACCATCACTGGTCATCACCAATTGCCCAACAAACAACTTATGTTCATCTGGAATTAAGATCATTCACAAGGTTGGCCCATTCTTCTTCTATTTGTTCTTGTCAAACTAAAACCCGGTACTCAAAAGCTAATAACTTTTGAGTCCTTCATCACTTGAGAACAAAACTCTAGATTTAGAGTGTCTTGCCAATGATTACAACTACCTTAGATCCGCAACAAACCTTGCCTTTCCATCAGAGAGATCTAGACCAAGATACCGGACCCTATCACCTGCTCTATTTCAAATTGTCTGGACTTAGACAAATTATGATTCTAACTTCCGATGTGAACAAATTGTGTTATGCAGATGATTGGGATGATCTTAGTTGCCATCAATGACAACACCTATCAATGCAAAGCAATGTCTCTTGCCAACATCTACAAGTTCCTTTAAACCTACTTCTATGTCCCCACTACAAAAGATGAAACTCGGGACAATTTTTCATGCAAAAGCATATGAAGAAATGTTGAAATCACATATACAAGATAGTGAACTCATTGGTGAAGCATCTGGTATCCTGAAGTTGATGCCTTCAAACCAAAAGGACACATCACTACCATCAACTGATCAACTCAAAGGCCGGATAAAATCAGTAAGTACTCATTTAGATTATTTTGAGAAGTCTGCAGAAATAAATGTTAGAAAAGAATATAATGAGAAAAGGTTAGATGAATTAAAGGCCATGATGGACAATAATAAAATATTGCTAGATAATAGAATCAAAGGTATAGAGAAGGCCATTAAGGAATCATATGATATATACAAATTTTACTTATCATGTCTGAAAGTTACTAAGGAGTTAGAAGGAAAAATCAAGGATCTAGAACTCCAATTGTTAAATATCTCTAAGTCATGTGATCTGGCAGTTGAATCAATAAATAGTAAAGAGACACAAGTTGTAAATATCCACAATAACTTAATCAGTCTGATGAATATGAGGGGAGAAATTAAAAACAAGTTGTGCCAGTTAAGAGGGATGATAAGTCCTAAAATAGATTCAATGACAAATCTTGTAGAAGAAGATTTGAAAGCAAAAGTAATAATTGATACATCCTCAGATGTGTAGAAGGTAGAAAAATTAGTTTTTCTGATAAATGGTGACATTCATATTTTGGAGAGTACAAAGAATAGGTGGGATGGAGAGTCAACTCTAATAAAGACCATTTATAATGATATTTTACCTCCTACAACTAACTAAGATGGAATATTGTACCTATACATATGCGGCAGAGTATAACAGTTTTGAAGTTTTGATGCAATTTTGCTACTTGTACATACACCTTTTTCATTGATGTCAAAGGGGGAGAAGAAGATCCAGTGAAAAATGGCCAAACATCTCAAAGGAAGAAGAAAAATAGAGAGTATATAGTAAGGGGGAGCAGACAAGCATTTTTTACTAAGTGTTGCCATCAATGCCAAAGAGGGAGATTGTTGGCAACATAGTCAAGAGGCACTGCTAGTATGATGGAGACTTGATGTTGTCATTTATGGTAAAAATTAGACATGACTTAGAACAGCTCCTATGACAAGTTGTGCATAGCCTTTTGGTCCAAAAAGACTAACTTAGCCAAAATTGACTAAGTACTGACAGGGTATCAAGACAGTGATAGAAATTCAGTTGATACTCCTCCGCAATTGAATATCACATTATGTGGTTCTGGTATGTGATTCTCAGTTGTCTAATGATGTTATGTTCTAGTGTTCAAGTCTTGATTTCCTCTAGAAGTCATATGGTGAATTGTCTAAGTCTGGGTAAGTCAAAAATAGTGCAGAGTACATGAGTAATTTGGTCCGCATTCCTCCACTGATGAATGTTTTGATTTGTAGTTTTGAGGTATTGAATATATATTTCATGAGCATCTAAATCTAGAATTATAGACCTTGAAGTACATCGGATCACAATTTACAAGTTCTCCAGTATTGGCTTTCAGGTTGACAATATTTCTCTGTGACAGAACAATAGTTCTAAGATCCGCATTTCACTATCAAAGAGTATTATTGGAGGTATGATAAGAGGTCCATAATGAATGTTGGTTATGAATTTCAAAGTCTCATATGGTTCGCATTGAAAGTTATGGTATGAAAGTCAAGCTTGTTACGTGTGCACTTAAGGGTTATGCTGATAGTCATGTTAGATCAATATGCGGTGAAGGTATATGATTGGAATAATTAATCTAAGTAGTTCTATAATAGTTCTAGATTCATATGAAGATTCTTTCATGATTTATTGGGTCCGCATTGTTGGTTGGGCAGAATAACAGTTTGACAAGATATAACCAGAGTACACAAGCTTTATCTTCTACATGCCGACCTAGTTTGAGGATATTTTTGATGCAGATATATATACTTGATTGTTTTCAACTTTGGAAGGATTAATATGTGTGAATATAGTGTGAATTCAATGTGTGTGTGATCTAAGGTAGTTTTGTGATCAGAAAAGAATAGAGAGGGAAGAAGAACAGAATATATGTGAAGTAGAGCAAAAAAAAGTAGGGTAGACATTATGAAGACATTTGAGTCTGTATACTGAGCTATTAATGGAATTGCACTTCAGCATTTTGTAGATGCACTTATAGTTGTTTTCTTCTGGCAGTGACCCATTCATTCTCTATCTTCTCTTCTCTTCCTATTGGCAATGAGCCTATTTCAGTGAGCACTTCTTTGGCCAATGAGTCCTTGGGCAGTAAGTCCTAAGGCAGTGATCCTTCATGTAATTCGGTATTGTTATCATAATATATTGTGAGCTAACACTCACTGTGGTTTTTCCCTTTTTGGGTTTTCCATGTAAAAATCCTGGTGTCTATGTATTATGTTTTTATGTTACTGTTCTTATGTTTATGCTACTTTCATGTTATTGAATTTGGTAATTGGATCAATGAACATGCAAAGAAGTGGTTTTGCAAAATACTAATTCAGCCCCCCTCTCATTATTCCTTGTATTCATCAAGATCATCCTTTTAGAGATAAGCACCATCTTTAGATTAATGTTGAGTGATAAATTTTTTATGATCGTTTTGTCTCTAAAATATATAGCTCCACAAATCCTAAAAAGAAAACTCAAAACCTAGGCTTGATGAATATCAACCTAGCATGATGAACTAGAAATCATGATTAGAATATGGCAAATAATAGGCCAATTGCTAAGAAAAAGCAACCCTTTTTCACTTTATATTGTGTTAAACCTAAGATGATGGTCCTAAGGGGGTTCAATAATATAATTCAAGAGAAATAATAACAATAGCATTAGTCCTTCAACCACCATTCCCTATGGATAATTTAACCCTCATTATTTATCACTAATTCTAACTTTTAAAAGTTTTTGCAACAAGACCTTTATTATCTAGATAAAATATAAAATTGTAAGTGTACCTAGAGATATAAAATTAACTATTCCCCTTGAGGTGAATCCTCTTAAAATTTTTCATTATACACACAACGTAGATTACATATTATACAACCCTGTAAATATAGCACAAACATAGGCTCTCTAAATTTTTACCAAACATTATCTTCTTGGGTTGTATAAGTTGGAAAAACATCCAATACACCTAGCTCTTTAGATACATGTCACATATAAAGGTTAACAATAATAAAAATATCTATATTATTAAGTAGTGCATATTGGTAGGACTTAAAATTATTCTAAACTATGAGGAGGACAATGATTATAATTTAAATGAAAATTTTCATCATTTAATGAGTAAGATTGATTATGTGTATTGATTAGTAAACAAATTTATATTCCACAAGGAGAAATGAGAGCATTAATACATTTCAAAAAATTCCTAAGAAATGAGAGCAGTAATACATTTCAAGAACAATCTACAAGTTAAATCTTGGAAAATAACACTATGGCATACTACCATATGCAAACCCAATCTATGCATTACATTTCCCCTATATCAAAGACCAACTTGAGGTTTAGGAGCTATCTCATCTTGAATGGGTTAATGTACTCCATTCTTAGCTTTAATATAGAATGACTTATGTTCATGAGAGAATGGACCATCAAGGCACAAGGACTAAGGATCACGTGTCAATCATGGAATTTAGTAAAATAATTAAGCCACATTTAATAAGGACATGACCCATACTCATCCATGTCACTAAGAACATTCTCAAGATCTATACCAACATGATGTAAATTTTTCTTATAAGGATTAATCACCCCATTGCCAATATGTAAATTTTAAATGTAAACTTGATTTGAATTAAATTAAAGTAGTTCACTCAAATTTATTTATTTATGATAAATATTAAATATTTATGACAAATTTATTTGTTTATATGTACATTATATTATTAGTGATAAATATTCAAGTTTATTAAATATTTATTTAGATATTTATTTGTAAGCTTTCAATATGGATATTTACTTGTACATATGGATAGTTACGTGCATTTGTAAGTTTTCAATACATGGATATTCACTTACATTTAGATATTTGTAAGTTTATTTAGATATTTATTTGTAAGTTTTCAATATTGATATATTTACTTACATTTGTAAGTTTTCAATATGGATATTTACATATGAGTAATTAAATATTTATTTATTTTTCTTCTACTTGTAAATGTAGGTGGTCCAATGGACCAAATACCCACACATGATGAATTTGTAATAGACGACATTTTGCAAATGAACATGGGACCTCCATCTCAAAACCTCCCACCTCCTCCACCTCAAAACCCACCACCCTCTCCACCTCAAAACCTATGAGGCCTATCTTTTCCTTACCATATATTTTTGCTTACGATACATTTGTGATGGATTTTATTATGGACATGTAGATATTGGGTGTTGATCCTGTACTTAGACCTTCATTAATTTATCTTATGCTTGATTAGATGGATGGTTTATGCTTTGTGGATGATTAGATCTCATGTTAGATTTCATTTGATGATTATCGACATACGTATTGATGGTGAAATTGATGATTTATGTTACATTATGAGTTCCTAATTTTACTTGTGAATGGAAATGATTTCAAAGACATATATATGTTAGCATGTGGCTATTAGTCTTGTTATATGTGATTATTCAATCATGTGTGTGATGTATGTAGTTCACTTTGCTTCAGCTATTTTACCATGCACTATTAATGGGTTTCTAGAAGTGTGCAGGTAACTTTCCATGCCCATGGAAAATCAGAGGTCGAACAATAACCATATGTTATACCCCTGTTAAGCTGACCTAGTCCTAAGTAGTACTAAGGTCATATGTGTTTGAGAATGTTGATTATGTTGTATTCGATTTATGATACTTTGTAAGGTTTACCCTTTTTTTAATTTATCTCTTGATGTGTTGTAAAAAGTGTAATGTTGAGTTTGCACAATTTTTAGTGCTAAATGTTTGAAACACTTTTTAAGTGATTTTATGTGTTTCCAAGTGTTGTTAATGGTCAAATATTGACCCTAGGTCATACCCCTAGGATCTAGGACCATTCCTAACATGTTTAAACTTGATTTGGACCTTTTATGGTCACCCAAACTTGACCCTTGAGTCAAGTGACGAGTTTGGGAAGTGTGAGAGGCGGTTGGAAGGTCACCATCTCACTTAACCTTACCTCACCCACTTGGGTAAGGTTACCCTTGCTACACATGCTTTAGAATATTCTTGGAGCCTCTCACATGTGTGGGACCTCTTCCCTATGTGTGAGAGCACTTGTGGGGAAGAGTGTAGCTTAGTTGAATGAGAAGGTGACAAGTGTCACCTCCTCATTCATAAGCTTCCCTTGTGTGCTCACATCTCCCTATGCTCTCACACACATGTGTGAGAGCATTTGTGGGAGCGTGTGTAGCCTTGTGGAATGTGGAGGTGACAAGTGTCACCTCCACATTCTTGTGGGCTTGTCAGGAGGGTAATGTGGATGGAGGAGAGGGTGACAAGTGTCACCTTCTCATCCATTAGGGTTTGAGAGCCTTCTCTATTTATCTCTCTCATTTTGATGAGATGATGGTTCTTTTTTTCTTTTCTTTTGGGGAAATTTTATGCTTGTGTTGGGAGAGAAGGACTTGTAGATCTTGGAAGGAATTGGGAGGACTTGTGGAAA
This sequence comes from Cunninghamia lanceolata, assembly GCA_027924645.1. Lineage (NCBI taxonomy): Eukaryota > Viridiplantae > Streptophyta > Pinopsida > Cupressales > Cupressaceae > Cunninghamia > Cunninghamia lanceolata. The sequence continues at coordinate 2,409,820 of BSBN01000026.1, read as the reverse complement.
GCTCTTCACCAACATCCTCCATCCTTGAAGCTTGAGAGGTATTCCTCAAGGATTCAAGCCTTTTATTTTGCGTATTTGCTTATGAACTATGTATGTTATGATGGTTGTGTTCATGTATATTGTTGTAGTTTTGTGTTTATGGGTTAAGTGTTGTTGGGTGAGCTCTCCATGTGAGAGAGCTCACCTTTGTCTTAGGTGAGAGAGGATGTGAACCTCTTCGATTTCCCCTCTTTGTTTTGGTATAGTTTTATGGCCAAGGGCCTTTATTTGGAGTTTTGAGGAGTTTGATATTAAGGCATGAGTGCCTTATTTTGTGAAATGAGAAGTATGGCAAGAGGCCAAGTGATTATGATCATTTTTGAGTTTTAAGAGTGTGGGTCTCCTTGAGTAGAGAGATTCCACTCTCTAAGCCTTCAAATACATTTTTAAAATGGGTTAGTTATGTGTTTTGGCCTTGGATTGGTGATAATGTGCATGATGTGAATGCATTGTTCCTTGGTGGTTTGCTCCTTGGTTATTGGAAGGCCTTCTAGCTTGGGGGTGGCCTATATTTAGGCCTAGGTTGGGAGGAGAGCTTCCTATGGGTATTGTGAACCTTTTTGTGTATTTTTTAGGTGCATTGGTGGCTATGAAGGAGTCTGGTTTTGTCGAGGAAGCATGAGTTTAGTGGTTCTAAGTTTTGTTGCAAAAGCAAAGGCATTGAGATGCCTATTCCCTATTTAGGGCTTGTATTAAGTTTATTCTCTTATTTGGAAGGTGAAAATCACAAGTGTTGTAATCTTACCTCTTTGCAAACATTATAACATGTTACATAAAATAGTTGTAGTTTTATCATCATTCATGTTGAAATGAAAATAGTTCTCTCTCTCACTCTATTTATTATGAATAAAATGCAAAGGAAGATAATGTATAGGTTAGTTAGTAGTGAAACTAAAACCTACTTGTTGTTGATAAAGAAAAGAAAGATATAGATTTAGAAGGTTAGTTTAATCCATAAGCTCCTATACCTATTCATATATTTTAATATGTGCCTATGTGCCAGATAAATGAAAAATATACATACATACATACATATATATATATCTTAAATGTCATACTTTATTTGTAAGTTATATCAAATCAAGTTATTCTTTTGTAAACTGAAATCGAATGAAGCACATTTTGTTTTAGTTTATTTTATTCACACTAGGGTTTTATTTGAAAGAAAATAAGATGCAGACAACGGCATCGTGGCCATTGCCCTGCACACTATTTGGAGGGGGATGCACCCCTGTCCGCCCCCACAGAGTCTTAAGACTCTACGGTGGGTGGTAGGGGGGCCACCCCCCCTTTTTCTCCCTTGTTTCATGGCACTTAGTGCCCTTTGTAGATTCTACCGTGGTCATCGGCCATGAAACGGCCTTCGGTAAATGAATATAGGGCTCGGCCCTTAAAACCTTTCTGCCCTTTAAGCTTAAACTCAGCCCTCATCTTTGATTACGGCCTATGCAACATTTTATATAAAATATAATATAATATAATATAATATATATATATGTGTGTGTGGGGTTTAAAAGAAAAATAACCAGAGAGCTTTTTAATAGAAAACTTAGAAAAATAAGACTATAAACTTTCAAACATGTATTCAAACAATAGAAGGTTATTTTTAATTCTAAAACTTTGTAACCCGTGCTTGAGGAGATGAAAACATAGAAATGAGCCTAGTAAACAAAGTAAGAAAAATGTTAGAAAATATAAGAACAACCTATAGGAGTACAAATTAGAAAACTTTAGACAAATATAAACTTTTTAGAAAATTCTCCTATTGGGAAGATATCCCCCACTTAGGGAGATACCTTCCCACTTGCTCCTCTTGTAACCTGCACAACCAACCAAAAACAATGCAAGTTGTGAATGTGAACAAATGGGATGAATTTGGTGTATTTATAATTCCACCTCTAGGGTTTGGTGCCCTAAGTGTTAGGGGATGATTAATTTAATTACTCTGATTTAGTTGTGTAATCCCACTTGAGGTATGGAGGAACTTTTGGATTGTTTTGGATATTTAATTCTTTTATTTGAATGTAATATTCTATCTAATGTGTGCTTTAAAGGTGAATGTAATTTAATTCTTTTGTTAGATGTATTGACTGAATTTCTTTGCAAGTTAATTTATATTTTTTTCTCTTTATGGTATTTGAAACTATAGTATAGACATGTTAGTGTTTTATTGAGTTAATCTTTTAAATTGTTTGGGAAGGGAATTTAGTTAATGTTTTGCATTTAAATTATTTAATTCCTGATAGGGGTTAGATTGTAAAATTTATTTTAATTTAAATTTTGCAACCTCCTATAGTTGATGAGGTGGCATTATGCTACCGAAATCACTATAGGATTTATCTTAATTAGTTCCATTTTGCCCCGTTATGCTACTGAAATTATTCTAGATTAATTTGAGTTAATTGTTATTATTAATTGAATTATTTTATGTTGTTGTTAATAAATGTTAGATTATGGTATAGGTTAGAATTTGTTATTTTATTATTTAAATGTTTAAACCCTTAGGTCTTTAGTAGACCTAAGGTTAGATTTTGACTTATATCAAAATCAACTCACTTCATTTTAGTGACTCTAGGGTTAGAATCCAAAGTAGAATCTAACCCTCTTAGTGTCACTCCTTGTGACATACACCCCATTAGTGACTTACATTTTGTAAGGATGGTGAAGTGTGTGTTGCATCATCCCATTGTGATTGACCTTCCCCGCCTTTAGGTGATGCACATCACATTGTTGTTAAGACAACCATGTTGTGTGCATGTCATCGAGCGTGCATGTTGCGTGTGAGGGGGTTTTGTAGAGTTGGGTGGAAATTTTTTTGGTAATTTATGTCATGACAACATGGCAAATATGGACATGACATTTGGTTATCGTGTCATAACCACATGGAAAATGTGGTCATGACAAAACTCCCCACCCCCCAACATGATGAGGCTGACTTGCAAGTGAATATCAATGAAAATATAAACATAATTGAAGGAAAATTTAATTTGATCCAAAATTAGCCTCACATGCCCCCCATGTAGTACGGTTTGCATCTTCAATGCAAACCATTGTTGATTCTATTAGGTCCATTGAAGCAGATCTAGATAGATTCTACCTTTGATAGGAGGAGTGGAGGTAATTTTATGCAAATGGACTCTCGTCTAGAGAGATCCTAGTTCTTCATATTACTAAACAAACCATAGCCCCATACTTTATTGACCTTGCAACAAATCAATCTATACCTCCAATGAATTTTTTTTAATTAGGTGGTGTAAGCATCATGAGATTGCAAGACATTCTTGGGAGCGATGGTGGATGGTCTTTGATCATCCACTACATGCTAATTTTGAGGTTCCATTATGTGTTTTGAGGAAATTATGGGCAGAGTTTGAATGGGTTTAAAACCTAATTATTTTTACATTAGATCATTCCAGGGTGTTGGTGGTGGCATGCACCACAACATAGGGTATGGGCACACATTGATCCAAATCAAACCATTCCTATTCCACCCATCATTTATCCTATTTCACCCAATATTTTTGTACCCATTCAACACTAAGCAGTACTTTCCGCATTAGGAGCATTGAGTGCACTCTCAAGAAATTTCATTGAACAAGCTACTCACATGGCAGATGAAGTCAATCGTAGAGAGCATGGAGGAGTTGGTGCAAATGGTCCTAGCACCTCACACATGTTGATGCCACTTTTGTGTCAAAATTGTAATCAACCGTGTTATGGTTCTTCTCCTACATCCACTTTAGATGCAACTATATCAGAGGTTGAGTCATTCTTGGATTTACTATATTATGATGATCATCATACATAGGTACATGTCACATTTTCATTTGTTTCAAGTGCATAATGAACATATCAAAATTTATATTTAATAATGAATTAAATATATATTATGAACTGTTTGGTGTAGATCTCAAGTGGTTCCAGGGCTTCAGCTCAATTTGATCAACTTAGTTTTGCATCGACAACTATATAACTCAACACACCTTATGAGGTAAACCAATATATTAACCTTTAAACTATATGTATCTAGCTCTAATTTAATGTTTCTCCAAAACTTAGATATATTATAATTAACTTGTATAATTTAATTTAACTATATGTGAAACATTTTTGTTGCAATAGGGAGGTCATGCGACTTCCATGTTCGACTAATGAGAAGGTATTGTGAGTGTTCCTCCATCATCATTTGTTATGCTCGAGTCATCCCTGATGTGTATTTTCAAAAATTGTACTAAATTTGTACTTTATATTTTTTAGTTTATATATTTATATGTCCATATATGTATGTAGGATGATAACACTATTTGGATAGCAATTGGTCATGCTACTGATCAGGGACAATTTCATGAGTCATCAAGAATATTTTAGGTCCTAAATTAGTATTTTTTTATACAATTTCTAGGTCTTTTATATATATGGTTACATGTTTTGGTAAATATTATAACCTAATTCAAGTGTTTTATCTAAATATCTAGGAATTCGTAGTTGATACTTTTGCTCTAGAATCAACAGCTATATGGTACCTAGGCAACAAAATGTGGGAGTAGATGAGCATGATTATATAGTAATTTATGCACACTTTAGTCTAGATTTAAATATTTAATTTTATGATTTTATAAATTAAATCAAATTTGGATGCATGTGGGTTAATTTGGATGCATGTGGATTAATTTGGATACATGTGGGCTAATTTGGATTCTAAGTTCCAGTATGATCATCTCCAAAACTATACTTTAATAGGAACTGATATATTTTATAAATGTAATTTTATATAATATTCTAACCTTATGCAAGTGCTTTATTTGAATATCTGGGAATTATCAGCTGAGACTTTTCATCTAGAATCAATAGCTATATAATCTGGGCAACAAAATGTGGCAGCAAATGAGCATGATCGTATAGTAATTTATGCACACCTTAGTCTAGATTTAAATATTTAATTGAATGATTTTATAAATTTAATTTAATTTAATTTAATTTAAATCATATGCACATGTGTCATTTTTTAAAATTTTATCCGATTTCAAGTTTCTTTCTCTTCTACAACATGAGGGAGATCCATCACTTTCATGAGGAACAAAGAGGCCTCTTGATTTTAGTCATGATAGGACATAAACTATTTATTTCATGGACTTTGATGCATTATTTAATTATATGCCACTAGGACTATGACTATGTTGAATAGTATTTCATGGACTTAGAGATATTTTAGTATTTCATGAACTATGATTTTTATTTATTTATATGCTGACTATGACTAGATGTTTCCGTACGTTTCATGGAATGTCTATATTTCAGTATTTCATGGACTTAGAGATCTACATATATATTGACTATGCTTTTACATTTTAGTATGTTAGATAGTGTGTTTATGCTTTATTGAACTTCTCTTATTATCAGGACATGTTAGAATCTAGTACATTTTTGAATAAAATGAAAAACTATAATTATATATAAAAAATTGTGACTATCTAATGTATAAAATAGTTCTTGATAAATGATTGTTCAAAGATAGTTCATGCTAAAAAATGATAAAATAGAGTACACATAATAATTCCTTACATGATATAACACAATAGACATAGCCACCACCCATTGTGATATAATAATAATTAACCGTCCATGTGATAACATCATCAAATTATTAAGTTGGCTCACCATATTAATACATGCCATAGGTTGTCTAGTAGGCTCATAATATTAGTGTGTTCCCTTGATTGTTGAGCTAAAATTTGAATGCACTTCCATTTATTTCATATAACAGAAAAAACAACATTTAAAGTTATTTAAAACAAGGAAGAAAGTGGTGGAGCATTACTAGTTACATAGAGGAGGGTTAAGAAATAGTTTGTTTAGACACAATTTATAAGATAAATGGAATAATATAGAAGTTGAAATAAGAATGAAATAATATATTGAAGACACAAAACATTGATACATTGCAACCATAACATGATGAAACATATGAGTACATACAATTCAAGATACTAGGTCCACTTTTAGTTCAAGACTACAAAATTGATCTAACATTTACAGTATGATGAAAACTTGTAGTGACAATCATGCTAGATCTACTTGTAGGGGACCTACAAAAATAATGAATGTAAGTAAATTAACTATATATACACAAGTCAATAAAAATTATAAGATCCTACATAATTTTGTTAGTATGCAAAGTACATATCACATGAATTTTACAACAAGAGATTCATTGTTTATTAATTAAATCACATACCAAGGTTTACATTTCTCAAATGATCTTTGACTTATGGTAATTTATTAAATGGTAACATTGAATCATCTAAAATTATTTTATATAATTCAATTTGAGTCATGTCTAATAGATAAATTTTGGATGAGGATTACGAATTTTGGACCCCACTCTTAATTTTAAAACATCTCTAATATTAGATGATACCCTTGTATTATCCTTCTAATATTTTTCAATTAAAGATTTAATTTCATTATTTAATTTCATGTCAGACCTTGGGAGTCTACCACTAAAACTCCAACATTGATTAACTGGATCATTTTCAATGCTTTCTCTTCTCTTTTTTGCTCTTCTCAAAGTTTTAGGATTTATATTTAGAAATTCACTAGTCATACTTATCATTCTTTCATTTGAAATTGACTTATTAACTAAAGCAGTTATTATAGCTCTTCATGTTGCATTGCTATCTTTAGATTGAATATTTTTTTCAATAGAATAAATAGCATTAGAAACACTAGATATAATTTGTTTCATTGATTCATATTTCTTTTTAGCTTTTAAAAAATGTCCAAATTTTTCATTAATTTTCATATTTTCCACATTTACATCAATTGTATCATGAGTTGACATTGAAATCCAAGACTTCTTCTATAAAAAATAGTTTATATAATCTATTTGCATGGGTTCTCATTTTTCTCCAAGAAATCTTACCAAAAAGATTATCCAAGACATTTCTTTCAATTTTAAAAAAGATATTTTCATTTTCACTCATATAAGGGATTTCATTCTCATTTCTTGTTTCTATATTTTTAGTAGTACAATTGAGCTCATCATCGGTATATACAACTTCATTTAAATAACTAATGTTATGTATGAAAAAGATGAATGATGAAGACTAGCATGCACACTAGATCAAACCCTCTTTCACAATAACATTCAAGGACAAGATCGAGCCAAATCTCTACCAAATGAAGGTGGACTTAGCTACAAATCTTGTACTTAGGAGTGCTATGAAAATATCTAATTTAATGAATCATTTTATCAAACCCTAGGTCAATCAATGCACTAAACCCTAGATTTTTAAAGATATGATTATAACAGAAGATGTGTAATAGATAATCAGAAACTAATTTCACAAGAGTGATCAGGAAGATGGCAGAACTTGTGTCCCAAAAGATGGAATGTTGGAGGACTATTTTAGGGGCACCCAAGTCCTGGAAGTCAAAATCTTCAAAAACTGCAAACTAGAGAAATGTTACAGAGACTGCCCTGATGCTAGATCTAAAGTCTGTTAAAGCATAAGGACTATTTCACAAGCACCCAAGTCTAGCACAAAGGAATATTCTGGAAATGTTGTCAAATCTCAAAACCCTTTTCCTTACTCAGTCTTCTTATGTCTTCACTTTCTCAAATCTCGCACCTATAACCTACACACAAGAAAAAAAGGGGTTTGGGGGTTATGGTGTTTATGGACTTGCCTTAGTCAAATCTTAGGATAGCATTCAAGCTTCCCAACACCATTGTTTGATAAAGAGAGCATGCCCTTGCAGGATAGAGGCTGAACACAAATTAATGAGATGAAATTAAATGATGATGAACACAAATGATATCACCTATGTGATGAAACCCTTAGGAGGATGAATTCTCTTCAACTCATAAGGAGAGATAAATGATAACTTCAAAACCTACAACAACACACAATGACAATACCAATCTACTCTAGAATCACAATGAATGCTTTGAATGCGCTTTACTCCAATGCTTCAAGTTGTCTATCTCTATCTAGGTTCATAATGAATTAGAAAACACACTTATATATGTTTTCTCGCTAACATTCATCAAATTAACCAAAATAGCTGACAAGGAAAAACCCTTTTAAAGGTCTTATGCCGACATGCATTTAAATTTGCCCTGACCAATCAGGGAGGACTTGGGTATGGGTGCCCAAGTCCCAATGCACCTTTTTGGTCTAGGGTAAGGTAAAATATGGGCCTCTTGTTCCTAATTTACATTAGTTTTGGGTGGTTAGATTGCATTGGGATGAAGATTTAGAATGTATAATGTAATCATGAGGACCTAGGAGCTTAAAAAGGAGGTAAAAAGATACGTGTCCACTTTTTACACCATAAAATTTAGCCCCCACTTTAATTTGTGTATGATCTTATGATCACTATATTCATTAAAGTACAACCGAAGCATATCAAACAAATCAAACACTAGATAAAAGACACACCCTAAGTTTGGAAGAACCATTTCTAGACCCCAAGCTTAGGAAAGCATAAGAATACACTTGACAGTCACGCAAAACACAGAGAATATAGGAAGCAAGCATGCAATACACATGGCAAAGACAATGAATGACATGTAATACATAAAGAAAACATGAGTATAGTCACGTAATACACAAGGCATACACGAAGAGAAGACATGATTAAACAATTATATATATAACCCTAACTAGGTGATGGGGGGAGCTCATCAATATGTGTCACCATCAAATTCACACAAAAAACACAAAGTGGGGGAAGATCATCACTACATGTCACCACAAAACATGTAAAACACATAGTGTGTGGTGATCTCATCACTACACACCACCACTAAAACATGTAAAACACTCAAGGAAGACACAAAAAACATAGGGAATACATGAGCATTGTAGAGTATATCGTCAACACACTATACGTCTTATATGTAGCAAACATGAGTGATAGGGAGGAATTCATCGCTACACTCCACTATCTAAGACACACCAAACACACCTGATAGTTGAGCTACACTACCACAACTACCAAAGACATGCTTAAGGGTGAATAACTCAAGATCCAGTCCCACCTCCATAAAGGACTTTTAAAAGGATGTGCAACCACTCAAGGGAATATATAATCCCACCTTCTATGGAAGGGATTTCAAAATGAAACCCCACCTACATCTATAGATGCCTTATAGTGAAAAGGAAGCATACACACAAAGTATACAACTCCACATGCATCATGCAGATGCCTTACAGTGAAAAAGAGGTATATGCAAAAAAAAATGAAGTACACAACCCCACTTGCATCCGCAGATACCTTATAGTGAAAATGAAGTATATCCAAACATGGTTTATCAATAATATCTAAAGTATCCAAGCATTTACCACAATATATGCCCCCACCTTAAAGTGGTTGATCCCACTTGCTGGTATCAAACACATTTAAGGTAAAGTAATAAACGCAAGGGAACAAGAGGTTTCACAAAGCCCATGACCTAAAGTGAGATGTGCTTAACAATCGTCAAATGTTCCCAACAATCACACATGTTAGTATCAAATTCTAATAATCAACAATGCATAGAAATAAGGTAACATACCACATAAACAGGCCAAGGCTATACTTACAGGTTTGGAACCAAGTATAGTTGTTAGGTTATACTTCAGGTCTCTTAGAACCAAGTATAGCTACAAGCTAAGATACAAAACATTCCAAAGTGGCTAGAAGCATATTAGAGTATTGCAAAGGTTTGTTACAACAATTTCACAATACAATACATGATCACATCACAACATGAGGTGATTCTACAAGTCAAGCATCAGTAACATGTCAACCCCATCTTCATATATGGACTGGGTCCATTTTTATTCTTGTTGTAGGGACGCATGGTCCTTATCAGTGTTTATTTGTTATCATTATCCACTGACTAGTAGAGCCACAGAAGAAAGAAATCATGAAAAATAAGAGAGGATACAAAGGTAACTTAGGTCCACAACATGGAAATAGGTCCCCAAGACAGCTTCCACAATGTTATGCCCCCAAGGCACCACACATAACATTTGTAATAATAGAGAGGAGAATAGAAGAATAGAAAAGGTTCCAGTACAAAATTAATCTTTTGTGATGAAATGCTTCACTCTTTAAGGTTGTCTCCCGATCCTTGTAAGGATGACAGGGGAGGAAACTTAGAAAAAATTACTTTACCTCTTGGTCAAGGGGATTCCTTTAGTTCAGGCTACTTTTCACTCTCTATTTGTTCGATAGGAGGAATTGTAGCCTCGAGAGACTGAGATGGTCTAGGAGTATTCTTTCCATGTGATAGTTGAGCAATTAACTTTGCCTTATATTATTTATATGCTAGGAAAAATTGATCTTCTCTTGGTTGATTAGGTTTAGTAGGTTGCAACCAAAAGTAATCCAAGTTGAAATTTCTACTAGTAACTAAAGGTTTCCATCCACTATGATGAACAACATGCACTCGTCCTTGATGAGGTAACTTTAAGCTTTTATGAATGGTAGAAGGAACTACTTTCATGGATTTCAGCCAAGGATGTCCTAATTTCACATGAAAGAGGTCTGAAGTGGGAATGATAATAAAGGAAGCTTCCAGGGATTTTTCAACCACCTTAATCAAGAGTGTTATTTTTACAATAGCTAAAAGGAAATATCAATTATGTGCTTTGATCATTATATGTGTAGAATCATAGGTATCTTGTGCTAGCTCATGCATCTATAAGAATTATTTAGTTATCACATTCATCATACAATTAGGATTGATAAGGACTCCTCTTGTAGGATTCCCACTTATTCTTGCTATAATGTAGAGAGAGCCATCAATTTCTCTAATTGCAACCTCATGTTGAAATATACAATGTGCAAGTTACAGGTGTGAGATTTGAGAAAGTGAAGACACAGGAAGACTAAGTAAGGAAAAAGGTTTTGGGATCTGAAAACATTTTAGGAATATTCCTCTATGCTAGATTTGGGATCTTACAACACCACCCTTGTTTTGATTGGATGCCATGTATGTGAGACTTTTGAACAAGGAACTAGCTTGAGGAAATTGAGTTTTTGAATCTTTTTGCAAAGATCAAGAACACACAAGTGTCACTACAAACCAAGTGATCCTAGGGCAATGTTAAAGTGTTGTACACAAAGGCAAATATAGATCTCTTTAAGATGTATTGTCAAATGTGAAAGAAGTGTTATATTCTTATGTTGAAATAAACAATGTGTAATTACACATATAAGAATTTTGTAATTAGAGAAATTGATCACCCTCTATACATTATAGCAAGAATAAGTAGGAATCCTACAAGACGAGTTCTTATCAATCCTAATTGTATGACGAATGTGATAACTGAAGAATTCTTATACATGCATAAGATAGCACAAGATACCTATGATTATAAACATATAATGATCAAAGCACATAATGGATATTTCCTCCCAGCTATTAGAAAAAGAACTCTTCATTAAGGTGATTGAAAAATCCCTGGAAGCTTCCTTTGTTCTCATTCCCACTTCGGACCTATTTCATGTGAAATTATGACATCCTTGGATGAAATCCATGAAAGTATTTACTTATACCATTCATAAATGCTTAAATTTACCTCATCAAGGACAAATGCATGTTGTTCATCATAGTGGATGGAAACCTTTAGTTACTCATAGAAATTTCAACTCGGATAAGGCCTACATAAGTGATTTTCCAAGAGCATGCAAGATTTTCAAATGGATATTGATGTATATGAAATGAAATCAATGTAAGATCTGAATTTAACTATCAAAAATATGCAAATGCTCGAAGCTATGGGTTCACCAAAATGTTATGTATGAAAAATATGAATGATGAAGACTGTCATGCGCACTAGATCAAACCCTCTTTCACAATAACATTCAAGGATAAGACTAAGCCAAATCTCTACCAAATGGAGGTGGACTTAGCTATAGATCTTGTACTCAGGAGTGTTATGGAAAGATCTAATTTAATCAAGCCTTTTATCAAACCCTAGGCCAATCAATGCACTAAACCTTAGATTTTTAAAGATCTAATTAAAACAAAATATGTACAACATAGAATTAGAAACTAATTTAATAAGAGTGGTCAAGAAGATGTCAGAACTTGAGTCCCAAAAGATGGAATGTTGGAGGACTTTTTCGGGGGTGCCCAAGTCCTAGAAGTCAAAATCTTCAGAAGCTACAAACTATAGAAATGTTATAGAGACTACCCTAATGCCAGATTTGAAGTCTTTTAAAGTAGGACTATTTTGTAAGATCCCAAATCTAGAATAGAGGAATATTCCTAAAATTTTTTCAGATCCCAAAACCTTTTTCCTTACTTCGTCTTCCTATGTCTTCACTTTCTTAGATCTCGCACCTATAACCTACACACAAGAAGAAAAGGGGTTTAAGGGTTATGGTGTTTAGGGACTTGTCTCAGTCAAATCTCAGGATAGCATTCAAGGTTCCCAACACCGTTGTTTGATAAAGAGAGTGTACCCTTGCAAGGTAGATGCTAAAAAAACCAATGAGATAAAATCAAATGATGATGAACACAAATGATATCACCTATGTTATGAAACCCTTAGGAGGATGAAATCTCTTCAACTCATAAGGAGATATAGATGATGACTTCAAAACCTGCAATGACACAAAATGACAATACCAATTTGCTCTATAATCACAATGAATGCTTTGAATGCTCTTTACTCCAATGCTTGAAGTTGGATATCTCTATCTAGGTTCACAATGAATTCAAAAACATAGGTATATATGCTTTTTCACTAACATTCATCAAATTAACCAAAATAGCTGACAAAGAAAAATCCTTTTAAAGGTCTTATGCCGACATGCAATTAAATTTTCCCCACCCAATCAGGAAGGACTTGGGTGTTGTGTGGTTCCTCTTGTAAGATTCCCAGTAGAGAGGGCCATCCATTTATCTAATTGTGACCTCATGTGGTGTAAATTATATGACAAGTTCAGGTGCCTTCCTTTTCTTATTAGATCGGGGAGGAACCACACCACCCTTGTTTTGATTAGATGCCATGTATGTGAGACTTTTGAACAACAAGGAATGAGCTTGAGAAAATTGAGTTTTTGAATCTTTTTGCAAAGATCAAGAACACACAAATGTCACTACAAACCAAATGATCCTGGCTCAATGTTAAAGTGTTGCATGCAAAAGCAAATATAGATCTCTTTAAGATGTATTGTCAAATGTGAAAGAAGTGTTATATTCTTATGTTGAAATACACAATGTGTAATTACAAATATAAGAATTTTGTAATTAGAGAAATTGATGGCCCTCTCTACATTATACCAAGAATAAGTGGGAATCCTACAAGAGGAGTCCTTATCGATCCTAATTGTATGACCAATGTGATAATCAAAATATTCTTATACATGCATGAGCTAGCACAAGATACCTATGATTCTACACATATAATGATCAAAGCACATAATGGATATTTCCTCCCAGCTATTGGAAAAATAACACTCTTGATTAAGGTGGTTGAAAAAGCCCTAGAAGCTTCCTTTGTTATCATTCCCACATCGAACCTCTTTCATGTGAAATTAGGACATCCTTGGCTGAAATCCATGAAAGTAGTTCCTTCTACCATTCATAAATGCTTAAAGTTACCTCATCAAGGATGAGTGCATGTTGTTCATCATAGTGGATGAAAACCTTTAGTTTCTCATAGAAATTTCAACTCGGATAAGGCCTGGATAAGTGCTTTTCCAAGAGCATGCAAGATTTTCAAATGGATATTGATGCATATGCAATGAAATCAATGTAAGATCTGAATTTAACTATCAAAAATATGCAAATGCTTGAAGCTATGGGTTCACGAAAATGTTATGTATGAAAAATATGAATGTTGAAGACTATCATGTACACTAGATCAAACCCTCTTTCACAATAACATTCAAGGATAAGACTAAGCCAAATCTCTACCAAATGGAGGTGGACTTAGCTACAAATATTGTACTTAGGAGTGCTATGGAAAGACCTGATTTAAGCAAGCCTTTTATCAAACCCTAGGCCAATCAATGCACTAAACCCTAGATTTGTAAAGATCTAATTATAACAAAATATGTACAACATAGAATCAAAAACTAATTTAATAAGAGTGATCATGAAGATGTCAGAACTTGTGTCCTAAAAGATGGAATGTTAGAGGACTATTTCAAGGGTGCCCAAGTCCTAGAAGTCAGAATCTTCAGAAGCTACAAACTAGAGAAATGTTATAGAGACTACCCTAATGCCAGATCTGAAGTCTTTTAAAGTAGAAGGACTATTTTGTAAGATCCTAAATCTAGCATAGAGGAATATTCCTAATATGTTTTAAGATCCCAAAACCTTTTTCCTTACTTAGTCTTCATGTGTCTTCACTTTCTCAGATCTCGTACTTGTAACCTACACGTAAGGAGAAAAGGGGTTTGGGGATTATAGTGTTTAGGGACTTGTCTTAGTCAAATCTTAGGATAGCATTCAAGATTCCCAACACCATTGTTTGATAAAGAGATTGTACCCTTGCAGGGTAGAGGCTAAAAAAAACAATGAGATGAAATTAAATGATGATGAACACAAATGATATCACATATGTTATGAAACACTTAGGAGGATGAAATCTCTTCAACTCATAAGGAGATATAGATGATGACTTCAAAACTTGCAATGACACACAATGACAATACCAATTTGCTCTAGAATCACAATGCATGCTTTGAATGCTATTTACTCCAGTGTTTCAAGTTGGATATCTCTATCTAGGTTCATAATGAATTCAAAAACACTCTTATATATGCTTTTTCGCATCAAATTAACCAAAAGAGATGACAAAGAAAAATCTTTTTAAATGTCTTATGTCGACATCCAATTAAGTTTTCCTTGACCAATTAGGGAAGACTTGGGTGTGGTGTGGTTCCTCTTGTAGGATTCCCACTTATTCTTGGTATAAGGGCCATCAATTTCTCTAATTGTGACCTCATGTGGTGTAAATTATATGACAGGTTCAAGTGCCTTCCATTTCTTATTAAATCAGGGAGGAACCACATCACCCTTGTTTTGATTGGATGCCATGTATGTGAGACTTTTGAACAACAAGGAACTAGCTTGAGGAAATTGAGTTTTTGAATCTTTTTGCAAAGATCAAGAACACACAAGTGTCATTGCAAACCAAGTGATCCTAGGGCAATGTTAAAATGTTGCATGCAAAGGCGAATATAGATCTCTTTAATATGTATTGTCAAAAGTGAAAGAAGTGTTGTATTCTGATGTTGAAATACACAATGTGTAATTACAAATATAAGAATTTTTTAATTAGAGAAATTTATGGCCCTCTCTACATTATAGCAAGAATAAGTGGGAATCCTACAAGAGGAGTCCTTATCAATCCTAATTGTATGACAAATGTGATAACTGAAGAATTCTTATACATGCATGAGCTAGCACAAGATAACTATGATTCTACACATATAATGATCAAAGTACAAAATGGATATTTCCTCCCGGCTATTGGAAAAATAACACTCTTGATTAAGGTGGTTGAAAAAGCCCTTGAATCTTCCTTTGTTATCATTCCTACTTCGGACCTCTTTCATGTGAAATTAGGACATCCTTGGTTGAAATCCATGAAAGTAGTTCCTTCTACCATTCACAAATGCTTAAAGTTACCTCATCAAGGATGAGTGCATGTTGTTCATCATAGTGGATGGAAACCTTTAGTTACTCATAGAAATTTCAACTTGGATAAGGCCTAGATAAGTGCTTTTCCAAGAGCATACAATATTTTCAAATGGATATTGATGCATATGCAATGAAATCAATGTAAGATCTGAATTTAACTATCAAAAAGATGCAAATGCTTGAAGCTATGGGTTCACGAAAATGTTATGTATGAAAAATATGAATGATGAAGACTATCATGCACACTAGATCAAACCCTCTTTCACAGTAACATTCAAGGACAAGACTGAGCCAAATCTCTACCAAATGGAGGTGAACTTAACTACAGATCTTTTACTCAAGAGTGCTATGGAAATATCTGATTTAATCAAGCCTTTTATCAAACCCTAGGCCAATCAATGCACTAAACTCTAGATTTGTAAAGATCTAATTAGAACAAAATATGTACAACCTAGAATCAGAAACTAATTTAATAAGAGTGATTAGGAAGATGTCAAAACTTGTGTCCCAAAAGATGGAATGTTGGAGGACTATTTTGGGGGTGCCCAAGTCCTAGAAGTCAAAATCTTCAAAAGCTACAAACTAGAGAAATGTTATAGAAACTAACCTAATGCAAGATCTGAAGTCTTTTAAAGTAGGACTATTTTGTAATATCCTAAATCTTGCATAGAGGAATATTCCTAAAATGTTTTCAAATCCCAAAACCTTTTTCCTTACTTAGTCTTCCTGTGTCTTCACTTTTTTGGATCTCGTACCTGTAACCAGAACATAAGAAGAAAAAGGGTTTTGGGGTTATGGTGTTTAGGGACTTATCTCAGTCGAATCTCAGGATAGCATTCAAGATTCCCAACACCATTGTTTGATAAAGAGGCTGTACCCTTATAAGGCAGAGGCTAAAAAAATCAATGAGATGAAATCAAATGATGATGAACACAAATGATATCACCTATGTTATGAAACACTTAGGAGGATGAAATCTCTTCAAATCATAAGGAGATATAGACGATGACTTCAAAACCTGCAATGACACGCAGTGATAATACCAATCTACTCTAGAATCACAATGAATGCTTTGAATGCTCTTTACTCCAATGCTTCAAGTTGGATATCTCTATCTAGGTTCATAATGAATTCAAAAACATAGTTATATATGCTTTGTCACTAACATTCATCAAATTAACCAAAAGAGCTGACAAAGAAAAATCCTTTTAAAGGTCTTACGCTGACATGCATTTAAATTTTCCCCGACCAATCAGGGAGGACTTGGGTGTGGGTGCCCAAGTCCCAAGGCACCTTTTTGGTCTGGGGTAAGGTAAAATATGGGCCCCTTGTTCCCAATTTACATTGGTTTCAGGGGATTTTGCATCGAGATGAATATTTAGAATGTATAATATAATCACGAGTACCTAGGAGCTAAACAAGGAGGTAAAAAGACACGTGTCTAGTTTTTACTCCATAACAACTAATATGATCAATATCATTGAAAGGTGGGTTTGAAGACATACCTGGATTTATTTCTATAGTCACATTTTCCATATCATTGAAAGCTAGGTTTGAATACATACCTGAATTTATTTCTGTAGTCACATTTTCTTCCATATTCACCATTTGCACATTTGCATCATCTGCATTCATCCCATCCTTTGTAGTCTCTTGAATGTTCTTCTCTTTAATAGTCCTAGAACTATATACTTCAATATTCTTCATTTCTCAAATCTTTGTTCTTCTATCTCTTTACCTTTTTGCCTCCTCTATTTGCTTTGATTTCTTCGGGTGTCATGAACTTGCTATGTTTTTCTTTGACATTTTGTGATCCCATGATTACCAAACCCTCTTGATAAAAACAACAAAAAATATTTAATATATTTTTAGATTGATACCTCTTTGAAATTTTGAAGTGCAACTAGATGTAGATCCTTTGTTCCATAAATTTTTAAGTAAAAGTGTTTGTGAATAACAAAAACCCTCTTTCTTGATTCCTCTTGAAAATATCCCATGTCCTTGATTACACTTCAAAAAATTTCATATGATTGACTCCTTTCAAAAATTGAATAGAATATGGCATGCCAAGAGATTTCATAGGGCACCTGTGAATTAAAAAATGTAGAAATTGTCATTGTCAAGGTGTATAGAGAAAATACAAGTTGTAGATATATAGTGGTAGTATGTTTTTACTTAAAATGAGAAATAATAGACATATTAGGAATGTGTACCCATTTAAAAATAGGTACCCATTCTAAATATAGAACGGGTACCTATTCTAAAAACATAACAGGTACCCTTTCCATTTTTTATAAGGGTACCCATTTTAGAATGGGTACTCATTCCTAAAAGTTTGAAACCACAACCTGCATTTTTCATCTAGTTTTAAGCTTGAGAAAGGCATGGTAAGTGACTCGTAGCCTTGGACCTATAAGTACAAGTCCATGTTCACAGCAAGAGAAAAGACTAACTTTACCAATATAGCTAACAATATTTTTTTTATCTTTTTTACAAAATTAAAACCAATTATAGATGACGATGTGTATTTTTCATATATGTAATTTTTCATATGATTCAACTTGTTTTTCTATTTATTAATTAACTTATGAGCAAATTGGTCCATAAACTTGAAATGTTAGGTTTTAATATTTTTTAATAACTTTTAATTTTTAAAAGTTTGTTTTTTAAAAATTATATGTCATCAACTTATATATCATTCTTTACACAATGAAAAAAACATATTATTAGTTTAGCTCAAATTGTGTTGGTTGTACATGAGGGTTTTTCAAAAACAACAATTAGGGCCAATAAAAAATTTATAAAAAAATATCCTCATCAAACTTCACTATAATACACATCTTTCCTAAAAAGGATTTAGAAAAATACTTTTATTTAGGTCAAATTATGTTGTTCGTACATGTGCATGGTATGGTCCTAAAAAAGTAACTTTTAAAAAGTGTTTTTTGTACAAGCCTATGCAAAATTAATTTGTATCATCTGGGTATTAGAATAAATTACATATGTGAAAACTAGACTCAAAATACTATATTTCATATTACTGGACTTTCTTAAGATTCTATGTGTAAGTGATTCAAGTTTTGACTTCAACTGTGACAAACTTTAATTTTCAGGAAAAGCACTTCCACTTTTTAACTAAAAAGTGGACCAAACTTCTTGCACTTACCCCTGTGCTAAGTCTCTTTATTTGTCTACATAACCCTTCATAGAAACTCCAAGTTCTTTAGTATCTATATAAATACAACCCTAAAATGCTACAAATGATCACTTTAAATGATTGCCTTTTAGGTATCTCTGCATTCCTTATCAAACCAGGTAATGGTTGAAATACATAATGGGTATTTCAACCCTTAGAAGTGATAGAATAAATTTGAGGTTTTCCTACTTTTTCTTACATTTTGTTGCATCTTTGTGAGGTTTTCAGGCTTTGGGACCTCTACAACACATGGTGCATTGCATCCATGTACTAAAACTCTAAAAGATATGAACCAAATCTAAAAACCTACTAAGGCTTTGACCATTTCAAATGCAACATTCCCTCTAATGCATGTGTGAGGTTCTTTTGGATTGTTTAAGGTGATTTTAAGAGCTTTTGATTTCAACATGTACCTTGATAAAGCTAGGGAGACAAACTTAATAATCAAAATGTTTCACATCACCTTAATATAGCTTTTTCAATGGCTTAAAACTCTCATGCATTAAAGATTGTAATCAAAAGGCCTATTTTTTCACCTTTTAAACCAAGACATAAGACCTCTAAACCAAGGCTTAAGACATGTGATCACTCCAAAGACACCTCTAGTGACTATCTGAGCCCACAGAGCACAAATAAGTCAACATTTGGGTATTTCAACCATTAGAAGCAATAGGATAAAGGTGAGGTTTTCTTGCTTTTTCATATGTTTCTTTGCATATTTGTGAGCTTTTCAGGCTCTGGGACCTCTACAACACCTAGTACACTTCATCCATGAACTGAAACCCTAAAAGATATGAACCCTGCATGTTGGTTAAGAAAACACTAATAATATGGTAAAAGACCCTAAAAGATATGAACCAAACCTAAAAACTTGCTAAGGCTTTGATATTTCAAATGCAACATTCCCTCTAATGCATGTATGAGGGTCTTTTAGATCATTTAAGGTGATTTTAAGAGCTTTTGACTTTAACATATACCTTTATAAAGCTAGGGAGTTAAACTTAATAACTTATATGTATCACATCACCTTAATATAACTTTTTCAAAGGCTTAAAACTCTCATGCAACAAAGATTGTAACCAAAAGACCTATAAACCAAGACATAAGGACTATTTCTAAACCAAGACATAAGGCCTATAAACCAAGACTTAAGACATGTAATCACTCCAAAGATATCTCTAATGATTATTTTATCCCAGAGAGCATAAATAAGTCAACAATTTCCATATAAATTTGGTATGACTAACCTTCTATACTTTTGTGGTTTATATTTATTGGGGCCTATTAAACTTATCTTCCTAAGAGTTAGGTGAGGTGTGGTGTCAAAGTTTATAAGAAAGCTAAAATAGAACAATTTGGTCCTATAATTTTCCTTTGACTTTTTAAAATAAAAAAAAATTAATACACCTAATACCAACTAAATGCTTGTTCTATAATGAAAAAGGTATCTTTGTTTCAAGGCCATTAAACTTTAAAACATGTTTTAAGTACTTCTATATATCCAAATGTTACTATCCCATAGAAGGGTTGTTTAAATAGTTGTCTCTCAATTCTTGGTACTAAGGGATAAAGATGTTTACATATTCTTATAAGAAAAATGAGATAGAGTAATTTAGATTAACAATTTTTCTTCAATCCTTGATACTAAGAGTTGAGAATTCTTAAAAATTTATATAAAAGATAAAATAGAGTCATTTATCTTAAAATTTATTCCTAACACCGAAGATTAGAGATCTTATAAAAAAAATATTAAAAAAATAACAATTTAATCAAATAATTGTTCATTAATCCTTCACATTAAAGATGTTAAACATATATTTAGAATATAAATTAAATAAAATAATTAAATAAAATCATATTTCAATCTTAATAATAAAAACTAAAGATGTTTGTAAAGAAACTAAAATAGTATAATTTATTTTAATTTGTCCTTCAATACTTGCCCCAAAAAAATTATAAAATAGAGTAAGTTGATCAAATAGTCATACTTCAATTAAATCTTTTAACATTAAAGGCTATTACAAGAATTTATTTGTATAGAACAATTTAACTATAATTAGGTTAAATCTCTCTCCCTCAATCAATATTAGTAAATCAAACAAAAATGTTTCATGATTTATACATCTAATAAAAGAGTCAATGCATTGATGATATAAAGAGAGAAAAAAGAGGTCAATACGTACTCCATAATTAAAAGATCCGCTTATTTTCACAACACTAGGGGAGAGGAGCTAGTAGTTGAACACCCTATATATTATATATTGTCAATGATTATTCCACACATAAATAAAAATTACTAATTGTTTGTTATGTCGGAAATGTCCCCTTGGGGGCTTTTCCCTCTTAAGGTTTAGCTCATGGGTCCTTAGAATGCATTTAGAGCATCTTGCATGATAATTTTGACTCTCGATGAGAAAACCCTGAAGTCTTATGGAAAATAGGACCTAGGGGTGCTATTTAGATGATCCTTGAACAAAAATAGCAGGGTGGACTTGGGTGCTAGTGCCCTAGTCCTGTTCTATTTTGGGTCTATCGTAAATTTAAATGTCAATTTTATGACCATTATTTAGGTCCTATGCCAACATCTTAAGTTTGAATTATGAAATTCTTAGCGAGAATCTTTGTAGTTGCATATATAAGCATGTTTAGTATTTCATTTGTAAACTAGAAGATGGTTGCGAATTTTATGCATTTTGTGATTTCAAGATATTCATTGTTGCAGAACAAAGCATTGTTATTATGTTTGTGTTTGTAGATTTGACATCATCTCCTCATGGCATGAAGAGCATCTTCCTTCCATGAGATCTACACTTCAAGGTGATATCTATTGTGTTTTTTTATCATTTATCATTTGGATTTTGCCTGTATCCCATTCAGATACACACTCTTATCTGATAACGGTGTTTGAAAGACTTGAATGTCTCTTTGAGGCTTGACTGAGGCAAGCCTCTAAACACCACAACCCCCTTCCACACTCCTTTGTGAATGCAAGTTATAGGCACCAAGTTTCACGGAGTGAAGTTGTAGAAAGGAGGTTGCATACAACAAGGATTTGGGATCTGAAAGAAAGAGGACAAAGGTGAGCATTTGAAGACAAGGGCGCTCGTGCTAGTGTCCTTCATCTTTTTTGGGGCAAAAATAGAAGATATAGTGCAGATCAGTGTCAGAAGGAGATTTAGATTTTGTGATGAAAATTGTACCTTGGATAGGGGCTCTAGTTATAGTGTCCTTGGCTATTCTTCTTTCCAAATTTTGAAAAATAGTGAGTTAAGAATCTCTCTCCTTCATCTTAGATTAAAGGGATTTGTTGTAATTCAATAATTTGCTTACTATTTGCTTATTTAGGGTTTTAAGAGTAATTGATCATTAAAATGAGATATTGTTTGATACATTTGAGCTTCTGCATTATTCCAAGTGGCAGCCCAACCTGATAGGTGATTGCTCTCGATTAATGGAGATTCAACTTAGTTGATATACCCTTAAATATTTGGTGAGAAGGAAGGATTTGCCTTTGAAACCTAAACCAAAACATTTCCCCCCTTTCAACCCTAAACATTTTGGTGAACCCATTTTTTTGGACTTTTTGCACCTTGTTGAGTGTTATTTGATAGATTTGCATTCATTAATTCTATTGCATTTGAAAAATTACAAAAAAATCAAATTTTTTTTGAAAATTTTCAAAATGTTTGCATTCTAGGGTTTGAATTTTCACATAATTTATATTAATTTAGTTGTATTTTATTTAATTTCTGATTTTGTATTAAATCTGACATTTATTTCTCATCATACTTTTTTTGATCCATAATAAAGTTTGTATATTGATTTCAAAAAAAGGAGTTACATCTACTATGCAAATTCAAAATGTAGATTTTTCTGCTCTATCCCCACCCAAAAAAGACTAACAAACAAACCCATAAGTCTACTGGATATACATCTATATGCCATGCAGGTCCAACCATTATAGAGTCTTAAGATAGTATACAGCTTTCTTCTATAAAATGAAAGCCCTAGCCAACAGTATACACCAACGCTATAAACTAGAAACCCTACTAACAAAGCAAAGAGAAATTTGACACCAGAGCTTACACATTATCTTCATCATAATCATTTAAAGTTTGGTGGTAGTCTTCCCCTATCTCCATGCTTAACATCTTTTTGATAAAGCTTACCACAACTTTGGCCTGATCTTTAAGCTAAATCAACTTGAAACCCTTGATATCCAACAGAAATGGATAATATTTGACAACTTCCCCTAGTTGCTACAACAACACCATGTCCTTCGGCCTTGGGGATCCTACCCCTAAGGTTACTGTAGCCAATATATCCTCTAATCCACCCAATAGCTTAGGGATAAACATTCCATGGGTTATGGCTTCCACCTCTAGTTTAGGGATATTTAATTCAAGCAATGTTGCCATGAACCTAGACAGAATGTTTGAATCAACTTGATACCTTTCGTTGTCTCCAACATACGCTTTATGTAGCACCATCCATGTTACACCGACCATTAAGGTATCATGAAGCCATATGATTCTACACAACCTTTATTCTATGATTTGACCAAGAAAGGCCATTTTCCTTTTGTCACTGATTAGTCAAACAAGAGTATCCATTCCTTCACAGTGAATACAATTGGTTGAGAAGAGAATCATGAACCTATAAGACTTTGGCATTTGGCTAACACTTTCTCTACTATGACCTATCATCAATGAAAATATATAAGCTTTGTTTCTTCTTGAAGGGCACTAAATAATTATGGAGCTTGTCATGTCATGTCCTAATCACTACTAGTCTCACTTGGTGTGGTAGCTAAGAAGCCTCTAGAATGTTTTCAAGTATTAATTCACCTTATGTGAAAATCAACTCCAACCTAACACTTTGGAATAATATCTTTATTCCATCATTGCTAAATGAGGAAAAATCACTTGATGATCAAAGAGAAAAGGATCGATGATCAGGAGAGGAGATCATCTACCCAAGGCCACATGTCCATTGTTTAAACCTACTTGCCAGCTGGCAATCCACATCCTAAGATAGTGCATATGACCAAACTTAAATCAACAACCTTATCTTCTACTCTTGGTCTAGACTTTCCACCACTGGAAGGGTGGAAAGTTTCCCACCCTTCCACCCACATTTCTCATCATACATTTATTGCATTTGAAAAATTACAAAAAAATTGGATATTTTGAAAAAATTGGCATCTTAGGCTTGCATTTTAGCATAATTTGAATTAATTGGCATTTAATTTCATTAAATTTCTGTCATTTTCATTAGATCTGATTTAAATTATATAAATTCATTATTTATTCACTTGCATTGCATTTTCATGCTTAAATTGATAAAAATTGCTTGAAATTGTGCATTTTTCATAAAAACCTAGTTTTCTATTAGCTAGGGTTTGTAGTCAAAATCTTGTTTCAGATTTTTCTATCCTTTTTAAATACTCATTAGGACTGATTTCTAATTGCAGTGTTGCATCATAGTGCTTTTCT
The DNA here is from genome assembly GCA_027924645.1 of Cunninghamia lanceolata. Classification (NCBI taxonomy): domain Eukaryota; kingdom Viridiplantae; phylum Streptophyta; class Pinopsida; order Cupressales; family Cupressaceae; genus Cunninghamia; species Cunninghamia lanceolata. The sequence continues at coordinate 2,385,432 of BSBN01000026.1, read as the reverse complement.
TGCAAAATTTCATGTCTAGGGTTTGAAAACCTTGCATTCTCACTAGATTTGGCCTTATTGTCTCTCTAGAATTGCATTACAAGCATGTTGTGAGGGATTTTTATACATTATTTGACTAATATTAGGGTTATTATATTCTTCCACTCCTCAAATATCTTACAAGACCCTTTCTATTAGGCGTTTACATTGAAAATTGGTGAAAATTTGCATATTTTAAGTGTATTTTCACTAGGTTTTGACTTATCATAACTCTACAGTTGCACTATAGGCATGTTGTGAAAGATTTTACTGCACCATTAGACTGTTATTAGGCATATTATTTTCTATCCCTCTTAAAAATTTTCACAACAACTCTTCTTTCACTCATTTGCATTGAAAAACAAAAAGGTGAAAAATCAAGCATTTTAGATCTTAAACATATCTTTCTCCTAGGGTTTGTTCTATTAGTTTGTGCATTGAGTGTTGCATGCTTTTGTATAAGTATAATAACCTGCTGCCCTAATAGAAATATCTATTTAAGAAGAAGTAGATGACTCATGTGTGAGGACTACCCTCTTTACTTCTGTTCTTGTGACTACTTACATTACTGTTTACTGATACTTTTATATTTGTGGGACAGTAGTTCCTGGATTTTCAAAATATTAAACTTTATTATGATAAAGGAAAAACTAATTGGGTGATGTTTGGATAACATTTACATTTCAGAAAAGTTAATTAGGTGATGATGGAAAGAAAATTGTAATATGATTTCATTATGCTATTTAGAACTATGTCATGGTAATGCATGTTTTAAGTTGCTTCGGCTATGATGATTATATGTGAAACTGATCTTGTAATTGAGTTTGCAGGATTTAGTAATCAAACCACAAATACCGGAGATCATTCCGCCCCTTTTTGTTGTTATCCCTTGTTAAGCCGATCTGGTTCCACGAGGAACCAAGATCAACTTTGTGTTTGATGTGGTGTTGTAATGTGGTCTTTCATAAGGTCAAATGGGTTAGGTCTACCCTCTTGTAACACTGAATTATGATTTGTGTTGTAAAAAAAATGAATTTGAATTTCTTTTCTTTTATTTAAAATTTTGAGGCCTTTTCTTGTGTTTTAACTTGACCCTGGGTTATACCCCATTGGTCTAGGGTCCCATTTGGCATGGGTAACCCTTGGGTAACCTCCATATGGTCATCTTAACTTCACACTAAAGTTAAGTGACGAATTTTGGAGGTATGGGAGGGATAGGATGGGTTGTACCAACACTCAAACCCATCCCTCTTCAATCCCCAAGGTAAAAGATGACTACAAACCCATCAATTATGGAGGAATTGACTTGAAGTCACCCTCACCATTAGTGAGATTTCTCATGAGTTGTGTGGTCATCCATAATGAAGGAAGGAAGAAGAGGCATGGGTCACCTGTCTTTTCCTCCTTTAACTCCTTTTATTTCTCCCATGCGTAAGAGAAATGACATGGGGTAAGGGATAAGGAGGACTTTAGGGATGGGTGAGTGACATAAGCCAACACTCATCCCTTGGGACACAATAGTAGTTTTGGGAAGAGTGAGGAGGTGACAAGTGTCACTCCCCATTCTAAACTAAAAAGACTTGGGGGGTTATTTGAGTCCCATTTTTGGGGATGGGGGGGAGTTAGTTGAATTTTGGGGATGAGAGAGGAAGGGAGAGGGAGTTTGGTGGCTTAGGTTGGAGGAGATTTCAGTGGAGCTCTTCATCAGCTTCTTCCATTGAAGGGCTTTGTAAGGTTGGTTTTTATTACCTTTCTTTCGTATATCTAATTGTTGCATGTAAAGTGTGTGAAAGTTATTTATTTGCTTGTGTTGTAGATTTTTTTATTGTGGGGAAATGTTGTTGGGTTGTTGACAGAGCTTCTCCCACTTAGGAGAAATGCTCATCAAGTGTGGGGTAGGGGAGGAGTGATCCTCCTCGGGTGCATACCTGGTTCTTTTGGGATGTTGAAAGCCTTGAGGGTATGAGTGTGTGACTTTGAAAAGAATTGTGTTATTTAGCTTGAGAGTCAAAATACGAACTCTTTGGAAAATTTGTTATCAGATTTGGTTTGAGGCCAAGAGAAAATTGTCTTGATTATGTTATCTAAAAGGGTGACACACTGGAGTTGAGTGTGTCCACTCTCCTACCCCTTGTGAAACTCACTGTAGTTGAGTTTTTGTGTTGTGTAATTTATCCACGGGAGTTTGTGTGTTTTGGGTTTGTTGTTGTTCCCTGTTATGAAGTGGATTGCTTGAGTTACCTAGGTGTGTGTATGATCTCCCTAGCTCGGGGGTGACCCTCTTGCGGGTCTACGGTAGGGAGGAAAGCAGCTTGTGTGGTTTTTTTTTTCCTCTTGTCTGATATGCAGGCTTTCTGGGAGATTGTTGAGAAGTTTGGAGAATATTACTAGATCTGAGAAATTATGTTATTTTTCCTTTACTCTTAAGGAGAGCTAGGTCTTTAATAGCTCCTTCCTTGTTGTTTTCCACGAGGAGAGATTTAACTCTCTGTTGTTGTGAAACTTGTTATTTGGGAGTTGAAAGAAAATCCTCCCTTAATGTGATGTTGGTTGTAATGTTCATGTTATTATGTTTTTACCATTTTGGGCATAAGAGGAGAAAAAGAAAATTTGGTTTTAAGAAGAAATTAGAATTGTCTATTTCTTACATTCCTGTTAGTAGAGTTGAAAGTTAGTTGTTGTGAAAAATATCAAATTGTAAAAATTTATGTCGTTATAAATTTAGTGAAATAGTAGTCCTTTGTAAATTATATGAAGTTGTAACTTTGCTATTATAATGAAATGGAAATTGGAATAAAAAAAAATTATGCTTTAGAAGTTTAACTGAAGTCTCTCTCATACTTGTTGCTTAGAAGGAAAATTATTGGCTTGAAAGTTAAATTAGATCAAGAAAGAAAATAAATTTTAAATTATCCTTGCATATAGATTTTAATAAATAATGCTACTTTGGAGATGTTGAAAAATAAATCTTATAAGAAAGTGTATTATACAAGCTGAATTGTTAATCGATTTCAAACAAAATTCCTTGACGATAAATATTAAACCTATAAAATTTGTATTCTGTTTTGATCTTTGTTTTATTATATGCTTAGATTGATGAAACTGTTAATTGCATTGGAGCTGGGAACTGGTGTAATATATATATATATATATATATATATATATATATATATATATATATATATATATATATATATATATATATATATATATATATATATATATATATATATATATATATATAAGTGGTAAATTGTTTATACAAAATTAAATTGAATTACATTGTTTATACAGGATTAAATTGTTTATACAGAATTAAATTGAATGGAAATAAATATACAAAAAAAAAAATTGTATTCTCTATTTTTCTGTGGTAAAAACACAGAGAGGATTTAAAAAATAATAATAAATAAATTTTAATAAGGGTGGGGATTTGAACCCCCACCGCTAATTGTTAAAGATGGGTGTGGGGAGGGGCAGAGCCCCCACCCACACCCCATGTAGTGGGATGTGGGGAGGGGCTAAGCCTCTCCCCACACCCCCGCCAACAAATAAACTCCCCACAGACGGTTTAAGCCGTGGACCCCGGATTCTCCCCTTCGCAGCCACCACTGCAGCCGTTGCACCGCCAAGACCCCATCCCCCGCCGCTGTCTCTGTGGCCACCCTCCGCTGCCGTCCATCCGCCACTGTGGATTCTTCAATCTGCCGCCCAAATCTCCCCTCCACCCAACCTCCGCCCTGCACCCTCCAGTTCACGTGGCCACTAATCAAGCCTGCCGCCCCCATTGCCACCACCATCGCCATTAACCCTGCAACCCAACACAAAAAAAAAAAAAACAAGGGTTAGGTTTCTTTTCTATTTCAAAAAAAATAAAGACAGTTAGGGTTCAAACAAAATAACCAAATAAAATATGCATTGGTTCCATAGTTTGGGCTTTTTATAAAGAGGAGAGCCTATATTACAATAAAACAAAGGAATATATTACTGTATATATATATATATATATATATATATATATATATATATATATATATATATATATATATATATATATATATATATATATATATATATATATATATATATATGAGAATTATTTGCTATAAATCTAAAAGAGAAGCCATAATTCCCTTAATAATTAAAAAAAAAGAGAAAGGAATTTTATATTAATAGGATTAATAATGACAAAGGAAGAATATATTATAAAAATATGTATAATTGATTTTCAGAAGAGTTTCTCAGAAGTTTCAACAGTTATCGCAAAATTAATAATCAGGAAAATGAAGAGGAAATTAAGCTCCTCCCATTTAAAAAGAACACTGGAAATAAATGTAAAGAAGCCATCATAGGCATTCCATGTGTGGCCAATTTAAACTCAAATATAGTTTAGTAAACGTCCAATTGAGAAAATAAAAGAGAGAAAGAAGAAGAAAAACTAACATTGGAAAACAAAGAGGAGAAAATGCGCAGCATTTTCGAACTAGGCTAAGAGAACTAAGTAAGTTCATCCTTCCAATAATCCGGTTAGGAACATGATGGTTTTAAAAATATTACAAACGTAGAGGTGAATCCTAGAGCGGAGAAAACTAGGAGACTGAGTCTAGCGAAGTAGTAAACTAGTTTATGTGATCTGGTCCATCCGGAAATTAGGAATAATGTAAAAAAAATACAGTGATAACTCTGATTGATGAAGAACATGAAGAAAAGACAGGATAAACATAAAGAAAACTTAGAAACCAAAAGAGAGAGACCGAAATATAAACAAAATTTTTTTTAGAGAAATAGTTAAGGTGAACACGATAGAAATACAATCAAAATTATGATCCAGAGAAATGGAAGAGAGGGCAAATGAATGACCTTATCAAGAATACTAAGTCCGAAGGAGGAGTATATTTCAGGAAATGAGAAATGATACAGATAATCATGCTTTGTTGAAAAAATGACCAAATAGGAGATCAAGTTTAAATTCATTATGAATAAGGCATCGTGGGAAGTTGTTAAACTATCAGGGAACCCCATAATAAGTGTAGTGTTTAATGATTCCCGCTCACACTGTGAGGAGTTATGCTGCCAGAATCTTCTGAGATTTAGGGTTAGGAACCTTGAAATTACAAACCTTGTAGCGACGTTAACTGCATCGTGGAGACCCCCTTGTTGGACTGCTTGCGTCTGGGTGAACGCAATTGTACTTAGTACCCCGCCGACATTTGTAGTGTTTTCACCTCGAACGTACACCACCGAGCATGCTTACGCATGCAAGGGGGTTTCTAGGGAAGCGTGGAAATTTTTTTGATATTTCATGTCATGACCACATGACAGATGTGGAGATGACACGTGTGATGCGTGTTGTGACCGCCTGGAAAATGTGGGCATGACATTTGGTATCAGAGCCAAGTTTAAACACTGGGCATATTTGGGCATGTTAATGTTCTGTAACTTTGACTAATTAGTCTCTACCTTGTTTTGTAGGATGCCTCCTTGACGTGTTCGACGAGCGCAATCACGCAACATAGCATCCGCTGAGGTGCACAACGATTCCTCAGTAGAGGGATGGGCACCCACAGTTACAGTAGCACCACCTGTACCACAAATACCACTAGTACCACAAGCACCACCTGTACCACAAGCACCACTAGTATCACAGGCACCACCAGTATTGGATATAGGTCCACAGATCTTATAGGCACTGCAAGCTATGTTAGAGAGGTTACTGCCAGTGATTCCTGAGCCACGTGTTGAGCCTCGCGTTGATCTACGAGAGGAGCCACGTAGGGAGCCACGTGTCGAGTCATGTGTTGATCCACTTGTGGAGCCCCGCATTGATCTGCGAGAGGTGCCACATGTGGAGCCTTTCATTGAGATCCCCGACACTACAGTAGAGGAGGTAGGGTCATCCTACCGTGCACAGAGTAGGAGTCCTCCGAGACCTTTGAGACGAGATGAGACCATGAGGGTAGAATAGGTACATCATGGACTGTATGAGAATGGGGTGGAAGTGCCAGTTGTGGGACTTAGAGACAGAGGGGACCCCATCAGAGATCTACTTAGGCTCAACCCACCCACTTTCGCAAGTGCTACAAAGGGAGCTGTGGCTGAGGCTTGGTTGATTAGTTTAGACAGGTGTTTCGCGTTGCGACCATACGGAAGCAACACGAAAGCACGAGTGGTAGTACATCTCCTGAGAGATGCAGCAGCTACCTAGTGGCGCACTGAGGAGTGCAAGCGCTGACTTTCCGTAGATACACTCACTTGGGATATCTTCATAGAGTGCTTTAATGCATGATATTTGTCAGAACATTATAGACAGCGCAGGATCGATGAGTTCTATGATTTACAGCAGAAGGGACTCATTGTTACTCAGTATGAGAGCCGATTCATTGAGCTTTCTCATTACGCGGAGTACCTCCATGATGAGAAACTCTTGATACATGAATTCATCAGAGGGATGAATCACGAGATAGCAGGACCAGTTCGTATGGCAGATCCCCAGACCATGAGCGAGGCTGTTGAAAAGACCCTTATAGCAGAGAAAATTCAGGGACGAGGGCAGAATTCACGCCTGTAGTATCAGGATCGTAATCCCCAACAACAGCAAAACTTTTGAAGGCCTCAAAACACAATATAGAGAGGAGGATATAACTTTTCATCATTACCTCCTAGGCCTCCATAGCAGCAATAGCATCAGCAAAAATCTAGATCCCAGCAGAGGGGTCAGGGAGGATAGAACTGTGGTTGGAGCAGCAGAGCCCGCGCAGAGACTAGAGGTAGCAAGGTTCATCAGCAAGACCTGCGAGGTCTCAGCAGTCTTACAGAGGCTCACAGGGGTCCATTGGACAGCAATAGTCGAGCAGGACACAGTTAGGGTAGTTACAGGCTAGAGGACCGTGTTATGTGTGTGGTGGGGTAGGACATTTGGCTAGAGAGTGCCCACAGGGATTTACAGCAGGGGGACAACCCCGATCAGGAGGATCTGAGCAGACTGTAGGTGACGTGGGTAGATCTCACCACATGTTTGTAGCGGTTGATAACTGCCAGGCTGATTTCTAGGCCTCAGTCATCGAGACAGCAAGTACGATTGGGGACTTCCCCATCTCTATCTTTTTTGACTCTGGAGCTACCGACTCCTTTCTGTCTACATCGTTAGTGGAACGTTGCAGGCTGGTGGCTTCTAGGCAGGACATTAGGTGGGAGGTTGAGTTGGCCTCTGGGGCCAGGATGTCAGTAGATACCATGGTTAAAGACTACAAAATCACATTAGGTTCCTTCACTACATCATGTGACCTTAGGGTTATGCTATTAGGATCCTACGGTGTAGTTCTGGGTATGGATTGGCTTGCGGTACATAGAGCCAAACTAGATTGTCGCCAGAGAATGATTAGCTATCTAGATGATCATGGTTCACCGGTTGAGATAGTGGGCATACAAAAGCCCACGGCTGCTCGTATGATATCCATCCAGCAGCTTAAGTGCTGTATGCGGAAGGGATGCTAGATGTTTGCTATTACGGTCAGTGATAGAGTAGAAGACGAGCCTGAGGCTACTTTAGATGATCACCCTGTCCTTAGAGAGTTTGCTGACGTATTTCTGCCAGAATTACCAGGTATGCCTCCACGCAGAGAAGTTGACTTCCACATCGACTTAGTGCCGGGTGCGGAACCAATATCCCATGCACCCTATAGGATGACTACACATGAACTTACCGAACTTAAGCTGCAGTTAGAGGAATTACTTGAGAAGGGGCACATCCAACCTAGTGTTTCACCATGGGGCGCACTGGTTATCTTCGTGAAGAAGAAGGATGGGTCTCTTCGATTATGCATGGACTACAGGTAGTTGAAAAAGGTGACGATGAAGAACCGTTATCCTCTGCCTAGGATTGACGACCTTTTTGATCAGATGTAGGGAGCCAGAGTGTTCTCAAAAATTAATCTAAAATCTGGGTATCACCAATTGTGCATCACAGAGGTAGATATTCATAAGACTACTTTTCAAACCAGATATGGCCATTACGAATTCACAGTGGTACCCTTCGGGTTGACGAACGCCCCTGCAGTGTTCATGAGTCTCATGAATGGGGTGTTTTGTACTTACCTAGATCGGTTCGTGATCATATTTCTAGACGATATTTTGATTTATTCACGGACCAAGGAGGAGCATGTAGAGCATTTGCATCAAGTTTTGCAGCGATTACGAGAGCAGCAACTTTATGGCAACTTAGTGAAGTGTGCCTTTTTCAGGACAGAGGTGCAGTATTTGGGACACATTTTATCAGGCGATGGTATCTCCGTAGATCCATCTAAGATCAGGGTAATTCAGGAGTGGCCAGCACCCACCAATGTGATAAAGGTCAGAAGCTTTATGGGGTTAGCTAGGTATTATCGTCAGTTTGTCGAGGGCTTTTCTAGGATAGCACATCCCATCACTTCCCTTCAGCGAAAAGGGAAGGGTTTCATTTGGACCGAGCAGTGTGAAAAGGCCTTTGGAGTCCTCAAGGAGCGTCTTACCAGTGCTCCTATTTTAGCAGTTCCAGATCCTACAAAGGATTTTGTTGTTTGCACAGATGCATCACTAGAGGGTTTGGGAGCTGTGCTTATGCAGAGCGGTAGAGCGATTGCATACAAATCGTGAAAGCTTAAAACACATGAGTTAAATTACCCTACTCACAATTTAGAGCTCAATTCATGCTCTTGTTCATTGGAGACACTTCCTCTTAGGTCGAGGTTTTGAACTCCATTCAGATCATCATAGCTTACAATATATTTTTACACAACCAAATTTGAATGCTCGCCAACGGTGTTGGATGGAGTTCCTATGCTAGTACGATTTTGATGTTTACTACATCAAAGGGAAGGAGAACGTGGTCGCTGATGCTTTGAGTCAGAGGCACCACGAGATCCTGACCTTGACTTTGAGGGTGGACTTGAGAGATCGCATCTTACAGCATCTACCAGAGGATGAGTGGTTTCTTGAGGTTCAGCAGGAAATTCTAAATTAGAGGGCCCTTGAGGGCAAATTCGCAGGATATACCCTTGAGTCTGATGGTTTTCTTAGACATCGGCAGCGCATCTATGTACCGCATGCGGGTAATCTACGTACCGTGATTCTATCAGAGGCTCATAGAGCACCCTATGCAGCACATCCAGGAGTGAAGAAGATGCATGCTGATTTACGACAGCTTTATCATTAGGCTGGGATGAGGCGTGACATTGTAGAATATGTTTCTTGTTGCCTAGAATGTCAGAGGGTCAAGGCCGAACATCAGCATCTAGCAGGACTGTTGTACCATCACGAGATACTTGAATGGAAATGGGACACCATTTCTATGGATTTTATCATTGGTCTACCTATGTCATCACATCACCATGATGCTATTATGGTGACAGTTGACAAGCTGACCAAGGTGGCACATTTTTCACCAATATGCACAATGTACAATGCACCATCAGTGGCGAAGGTGTTTCTTGATCAGATTGTTAGACTGCATGGAGTACCTCACCGCATCATATCTGACAGAGACTCCGTATTCACTTCATCATTTTGGAGAGCCTTACATCAGGCGTTGGGCACACAGCTCAATTTCAACTCAGCTTATCATCCGGAGACTGACGGACAAACAGAGAGAGTTAACCAGGTATTAGAGGACATGCTTCGCATGTACGTTATGGATCATCAGTCTAGATGGGAGGAGTACCTATATCTGGTTGAGTTCACCTACAATAATAGGTATCACAGCTCATTGGCTATGCCTCCTTTCCAGGCTTTATACGGCAGACCATGCAGAACACCATTGAGTTAGGATCAGATAGAGGATAGAACGGCCATTGGTCCAGAGATAGTTCAGAATATGGAACAGCAGGTCAAATAGATTAGACAGAGACTTGAGGAGGCACAGGACAGACAGAAGAAGTATGTCGATGCTAAGAGAACTGACTGAAGCTTCTTTGTGGGTGACAGGGTATTTTTGAGAGTGCGACCACACAAGAGTCCAATCTGTTATGGGAAGGGCTCTAAGCTCACACCTCAATTTGTAGGACCTTTTGAGATCTTGGAGCGGATAGGACCTGTAGCCTATCATCTAGCTTTGCCACCTAGCCTGTCGCATATCCACGATGTATTTCATGTCTCCGTTTTACGTCGTTACATCTCTAACTTATCTCCAATGTTGGATTGGAGTGCTCTTCAGGTAGAGGCAGACGGATAGCTGGCGTTGGAGCCAATTCGCATATTGGCTCATTGGATGTTGGCCCTTCGAGGTCAAGAGCTGGACTAGCTTAGGGTCCAGTGGGACCTATATGACGAAGTCACTGCGACATGGGAAGATGCAGTGAGACTAAAGACCCTTTATCCTCACCTCTTTGACGACTTCCAGAAGGAAGTACAGTCTTAGGGGGAGAGGATGTGAGGACTACCCTCTTTACTTCTATTCTTGTGACTACTTACATTACTGTTTACTAATACTTTTATATTTGTGGGACAGTAGTTCCCAGATTTTCAAAATATTGAACTTTATTATGATAAAGGAAAAACTAATTGGGTGATGTTTGGATAACGTTTACATTTCAGAAAAGTTAATTAGGTGATGATGGAAAGAAAATTGTAATATGATTTCATTATGCTATTTAGAACTGTGTCATGGTAATGCATGTTTTAAGTTGCTTCGGCTATGATGATTATATGTGAAACTGATCTTGTAATTGAGTGTGCAGGATTTACTAATCAAACCACAGATATCGGAGATCATTCTGTACCTTTTTGTTGTTATCCCTTGTTAAGCTGATCTGGTTCCATGAGGAACCAAGATCAACTCTGTGTTTGATGTGGTGTTGTAATGTGGTCTTTCATAAGGTCAAATGGGTTAGGTCTACCCTCTTGTAACACTGAATTATGATTTGTGTTGTAAAAAAATTGAATGTGAATTTCTTTTCTTTTATTTAAATTTTTGAGGCCTTTTCTTGTGTTTTAACTTGACCCTGGGTTATACCCCATGGGTCCAAGGTCCCATTTGGCATGGGTAACCCTTGGGTAACCTCCATATGGTCATCATAACTTCACACTGAAGTTAAGTGACGAATTTTGGAGGTATGGGAGGGATAGGATGGGTTGTACCAACACTCAAACCCATCCCTCTTCAATCCCCAAGGTAAAAGATGACTACAAACCCACCAATTATGGAGGAATTGACTTGAAGTCACCCTCACCATTAGTGAGATTCCCCATGAGTTGTGTGGTCATCCATAATGAAGGAAGGAAGAAGAGGCATGGGTCACCTGTCTTTTCCTCCTTTAACTCCTTTTATTTCTCCCATGCATAAGAGAAATGACATGGGGTAAGGGATAAGGAGGACTTTAGGGATGGGTGAGTGACATAAGCCAACACTCATCCCTTGGGACACAATAGTAGTTTTGGGAAGAGTGAGGAGGTGACAAGTGTCACTCCCCATTCCTCTAAACTGAAAAGACTTGGGGGGTTATTTGAGTCCCATTTTTGGGGATGGGGAGGAGTTAGTTGAATTTTGGAGAGTTTTATTTTATTTTTATTTTTAAATTGCTTTTGAGAGAGGAAGGGAGAGGGAGTTTGGTGGCTTAGTTTGGAGGAGATTTCAGTGGAGCTCTTCATCAGCTTCTTCCATTGAAGGGCTTTGTAAGGTTGGTTTTTATTACCTTTCTTTCGTATATCTGATTGTTGCATGTAAAGTGTGTGAAAGTTATTTATTTTCTTGTGTTGTAGATTTTGTTATTATGGGGAAATGTTGTTGGGTTGTTGACAGAGCTTCTCCCACTTGGGAGAAATGCTCATCAAGTGTGGGGTAGGGGAGGAGTTATCCTCCTCGGGTGCATACCTAGTTCTTTTGGGATGTTGAAAGCCTTGAGGGTATGAGTGTGTGACTTTGAAAAGAATTGTGTTATTTGGCTGGAGAGTCAAAATACGAACTCTTTGAAAAATTTGTTATCAGATTTGATTTGAGGCCAAGAGAAAATTGTGTTGATTATGTTATCTGAAAGGGTGACACTCTAGAGTTGAGTGTGTCCACTCTCCTACCCCTTGTGAAACTCACTGTAGTTGAGTTTTTGTGTTGTGTAATTTATCCACAGGAGTTTGCGTGTTTTGGGTTTGTTGTTGTTCCCTGTTGTGAAGTGGATTGCTTGAGTTACCTAGGTGTGTGTATGATCTCCCTAGCTCGGGGGTGACCCTCTTGCGGGTCTATGGTAGGGAGGAGAGCAACTTGTGTGGTTTTTTTTTTCTCTTGTGTGATATGCAAGCTTTCTGGGAGATTGTTGAGAAGTTTGGAGAATATTACTAGATCTGAGAAATTATGTTATTTTTCCTTTACTCTTAAGGAGAGCTGGGTCTTTAATAGCTCCTTCCTTGTTGTTTTCCACGAGGAGAGATTTAACTCTCTATTGTTGTGAAACTTGTTATTTGGGAGTTGAAAGAAAATCTTCCCTTAATGTGATGTTGGTTGTAATGTTCATGTTATTATGTTTTTACCATTTTGGGCATAAGAGGAGAAAAAGAAAATTTGGTTTTAAGAAGAAATTAGAATTGTCTATTTCTTACATTCCTGTTAGTAGAGTTGAAAGTTAGTTGTTGTGAAAAATATCAAATTGTAAAAATTTATGTCGTTATAAATTTAGTGAAATATTAGTCCTTTGTAAATTATATGAAGTTGTAACATTGTTTATACAGGATTAAATTGTTTATACAAAATTAAATTGAATGGAAATAAATATACAAAAAAAATTGTATTCTCTATTTTTCTGTGGTAAAAACACAGAGAGGATTTTTTTAAAAATAATAAATAAATTTTAATAAGGGTGGGGGTTTGAACCCCCACCGCCAATTGTTAAAGATGGGTGTGGGGAGGGGCGGAGCCCCCACCCACACCCCACGTAGTGGGATGTGGGTGGGGGCTCCACCCCTTCCCACACCCCCACCAACAAATAAACTCCTCGCAGACGGTTTAAGCTGTGGACCCCAGATTCTCCCCTTTGCGGCCACCACTACAGCCGCTGTGCTGCCAAGACCCTGTCCCCCACCGCTGTCTCTGCGGCCACCCTTCACTATCGTTCGTTTGCCACTGCAGATTCTTCAATCCGCCGCCTAAATCTCCCCTTCGCCCAACCTCTGCCCTGCACCCTCCAGTTCGCGCGGCCACTACATCAAGTCTGCCGCCCCCATTGCCACCACCGTTGCCATTAACCCTGCAACCCAACACAAAAAAAAACAAGGGTTAGGTTTCTTTTCTATTTCAAAAAAATAAAGACAGTTAGGGTTCAAACAAAATAACGAAATAAAATATGCATTGGTTCCATAGTTTGGGCTTTTTATAAAGAGGAAAGCCTATATTACAATAAAACAAAGGAATATATTACTGTATATATATATATATATATATATATATATATATATATATGAGAATTATTTGCTATAAATCTAAAAGAGAAGCCATAATTCCCTTAATAATAAAAAAAAAAAAGAGAAAAGAATTTTATATTAATAGGATTAATAATGACAAAGGAAGAATATATTATAAAATATATGTATAATTGATTTTAAGAAGAGTTTCTCAGAAGTTTCAACAGTTATCGCAAAATTAATAATCAGGAAAATGAAGAGGAAATTAAGCTCCTCCCATTTAAAAAGAACACTGGAAATAAACGTAAAGAAGCCATCACAGGCATTCCATGTGTGGCCAGTTTAAATTCAAATATAGTTTAGTACACGTCCAATTGAGAAAATAAAAGATAGAAAGAAGAAGAAAAACTAACATTGGAAAACAAAAAGGAGAAAATGCGCGGCATTTTCGAACCGGACTAAGAGAACTAAGTAAGTTCATCCTTCCAATAATCCGGTTAGGAACATGATGGTTTTAAAAATATTACAAACATAGAGGTGAATCCTAGAGCGGAGAAAATTAGGAGACTAAGTCCAATGAAGTAGTAAACCAGTTTATGTGATCTGGTCCATCCAGAAATTAGGAATAATGTAAAAAAAAATACAGTGATAACTCTGATTGATGAAGAACATGAAGAAAAGACAGGATAAACATAAAGAAAACTTAGAAACCAAAAGAGAGACCGAAATATAAACAAAATAAATGTTAGAGAAATAGTTAAGGTGAACACGATAGAAATACAATCAAAATTATGATCCAGAGAAACAGAAGAGAGGGCAAATGAATGACCTTGTCGAGAATACTAAGTCCGAAGGAGGAGTATATTTCAGGAAATGAGAAATGATACAGATAATCGTGCTTTGTTGAAAAAATGACCAAATAGGAGACCAAGTTTAAATTCATTATGAATAAAGCATCGTGGGAAGTTGTTAAACTATCAGGGAACCCCGTAATAAGTGTAGTGTTTAATGATTCCCACTCATGCTGTGAGGTGTTATGCTGCCAGAATCTTCCAAGATTTAGGGTTAGGAACCTTGAAATTACAAACCTTGTAGCGACGTTAACTGCGTCATGGAGACCCCCTTGTTGGACTGCTTGCATCTGGGTGAACGCAATTGTACTTAGTACCCCACCGACATCTATAGTGTTTTCGCCTCGAGCATACACCACCGAGCATGCTTACGCATGCGAGGGGGTTTCTAGGGAAGCGTGGGAGAATTTTTGATATTTTGTGTCATGACCACATGACAGATGTGGACATGACACATGTGATGCATGTTGTGACCGCTTGGAAAATGTGGGCATGACATCATGGGATCTAGTGCTCTTGAAGAATACGATATTCCTACCTTTGAAAATCCATTGAATAGCTTCTTTACAAAAGGAGAGACACAAATTTTGCAAGACACTATACCTCATACAACCACTATGGAAGATCAAATATTTCATAATGTAGAGAACACTATTGAGGTTGCCGCACATGTACCTAATTAGAAAATAAACAAACTTAATAAAGAACTAACTGATTTTTAAGCATTTGTTGAAAATGAAAGGATAGTGGAAGAAGCTATACCTATGATTCACAACATAAGAGAATTGATAAAAGGAGGACATGATGGTATTAATGTTATTCAAGTTTTAACACATATTATATACACTAATGTTATGCTGGTGACTCTGTTTTAGGTGAAAAAGAAGAGGATGTTTATGTTTAGGGTTTGTGTGTATCCTCCTTTCTCCTCAAACATTTAAGGACTTCAACTGAGTAGGAAATCTACAATCAAGTTTTCAGTCACTTGGATTATTAGGGAAAATTGGAATTATGTGATTTAGTTGATTGATTATGCCCAATTATGCTTAAAGCCCTAATTATGCAAATTTGGAAGCAAACAGACAAATTATAGGAAATGCTTACACACAGAAATACCAAATGATAATCAAATGCATACTAGATTTCAAAGTTTAGAAAATAGAAAAGTTGGGGACTAATGAGTGGGTGCCCTAGTCCAGTGCCACCATTTTCTTTCGGATATGGGAACCTTGTCTACAACCTATTCCTATTGTTCTGGAGATTCTCCAGTTGTAGGATCCGAAGGAGAAATGAGTAGGTACTCGAGTCCAGGTCCCTATTTTCTCTTTAGATCTGCAATTCGGATAGTCTACAACACTCTCCTGCAACTCCACTTTTTTTGATCCTACAACCTATAACCTGCAATAAAAAAATGGGTTGGGGCTTATGGTGTTTAGAGGCTTGCCTTAGTCAAGCCCCAGAGAGACATTCAAGTCTTTCGAACATCATTGTCAGATAAAGAGTGTGTATCCCAATGGGATAGAGGTGAAATCCAAATGATAAATGATTGAAAACACAAATGATATCACCTTGTAGTGAAGATCTCATGGGAGGAAGAAGCTCTTCATGCAATGAGGAGATGAATGCCAAATCTACAAACATAAACACAATAACAATGCTCTGCTCTACAACACAATGAATATTTTGAATGCTCTAATCAAAAGAATGAATAAAGTTCACAATTGCCATTTAGTTTACAAATGAAACACTAATCATGCTTATATATGCAACTACAAACATTCCCGCTAAGAATTTCGTAATTGAAACTTACCGTTTCGACATAGGACCTAAAAAAGGTCATAAATCGACACTTAAAATTTAGGCCTAGCCCAAAATAGGGTAGGACTAGGGCACGAGCACCCAAGTGCTCCCCCCAATTTTAGGTAGGGATCATGTCAAGTGCATCCCCTGAGTCCTAATTGCCATGAAACTTCAGGGTTTTCTCATTGAGAATCATCAAAATCATGCAAGATGTTCTAAATACAAGAACAAGACCTGAGAGCTAAACCTTAAGAGGTAAAATCCCCCAAGGGGACATTTTCTGATGTAACATTTAGGCCCCACCTTAATGTATTTCTAAACGTAAGGCCAATACATGCATTAAAGTACAGTCAAAAAACACAGCAAACATGCCAAGCACGGAGAAGACATGCCAATCACAGAGAAGACTGTAACAAGAATGTAAAACATGGAGAAGATAGTTACAATCATGCAAAACATGGAAAATACAGCATTGAAGACATACAAAACACAGTGAATGTAGTGAAGACAGTGATGATTTTCTTTTGTTTTCATATATATGAAATGCAGATGCAAGTACAAAAAAAGCAAACACACCACCCATAATGCAAGAGGGACTCACCACCACCGGTCTTTCAAACTACATATTGGGCAACACGTGTAAAACACACCATACAAATCCTAAAGCATAGGAGGGACTCCTCGCCACCGGTCTTTAAACTATTCTTGAGAACAAACACACATTACACACACACTTGGAAGACACAGAGAAAGCACGGCAGCCAAGCGATGGAGTGTTCCTATTTCTAGGCTCATCACCATCTTAGGTACATTACAGGCACACACCAATGATTGGGCTTCACTAAAACAATTGTTGAAGATACGCTTAAGGGTTGAGTTAGTCACAGAACTACTCCCTGCCTCACGATGAGGACTTTTGAAAATGATAGGATGTGCACTCTCCATGAAAAATACACCATCCCTGCCTCACGACGAGGGCTTAGATGATTGAAAAAGATTTGAAACAAATCTCAGAGTGTAGGAGGGACTCATCGCCACCAGTCTTTAAGATTGCACCTGAGAACAAGCACACTACTAACATCTAGAACAGACAGCTTACCTTGCATATGCCCCCACCTTAAGGTGGTTGATATCAGGTATCGATATCAAGAACTTTAAGGTAGGAAGAAAACACACAAGGGAACATGAGTTTTCACAAAGCCCATGCCTCCCAGAGGTGAAATGTACTTTACGATTGCCAAATGTTCCCACAAAAACATTCTTGCAAGAAAAGTGTTAGTGTCCATATAATCACGATAAACAACAATGCATGAAAACTAAGGAATGCAAGATTCAAGATCAACAAAGTGCACAGAGCAGTAGTATTGTTATGTTTTGTAAGTGCGATAAGACATCATCAAGATCACACAGAGTGCTTCTACTAGCCAAGCATGAGATAATATAGTACAACCCCATCGTTATATAGGAACTAAGTCAAATTTTTTATTTCTTGCTAAAGGGACACTAGGTCCGCATCAGTATAAAATGTTTTTCATCATTCGCCCACTAGATAGAAACACTGGAGGAAGGAAAAGAATAAATCAAGAGAGGAGAAACAAGTTCCTTAGGGATAGTCATGTAGGAGGGTGTCCCCAAGTCACCAACCACAATGCTATGTTCATAAGATGTTGCAAGTATGAGGTAAACCAGTGTTGTCATTGATGTCAACATACTCATATTGCTTTGACAAGAAGGATTCAATGAGCAGTGTGCTGAGGATATTGAGAAAATTAGCCTCAGTCAGGAACAGTAAAGAACAGTGATGAGAAGAAGGCAAATGTACTGTATAGGATGCGAACCAGAGGATGCGGATTAAAGGGTTTGTAGATATGAGTCTTGAGATGCTTCAGTTAAGATTTCAGAGGTCCGCATGAAGATCTAAAGGAGTTGTGGCTGTCGGTGTAGAACCGGTTCTGGCAAGTATTCAGAGGTGACAGAGGATCACAAAAAGGTCTGGTGAGGTCCGGAACTATATAATCCTAATCTGCAGATTGGAAGGAGTCTTTGGGATGTCCTTGTGATGTTCCATCTCGAGTTGTGTATAATTTGGAGGTCCGGAAGTACCTCCTGCATTATGACAGTGGGGACAGTCTGTGTTCTTGAAGTTCCGGATGAGGAAGACAAGAGATTCCAGTAAGTAGAGGAAGTGCAGATGTATCCAGTCATTCAGGCAGGCTTGTGAAGGTTCTTGGATCATGTTGACGTTGTGTTGTTGGTCCGCATTGATAGTAGAGCCCGGAATTGAAGTTATTCTTCCGGATGAAGTTCTTGCTCTGTTTAGCCGACCGGATGAGTTGTTCATCCTGCGAATGTTCTTGTGGTGGCTGACCGGATGTGTTATTCATCTTGCGGATACTCTTATGGTTGTTTTCCAACTTAGATGTTTGTTCCTAAGTTGATGTCTTGTATAAATAACGGTTTGTGAGTTCATTTAGATGTGTGGATTGTGTGGATGAGTGTGGCATAGCGAAGAGAAGTGCGAAAGGCAAAGCAGAGGTTTTTGGGCTTAAATGGAACTGATCCGGACATGGTAGAGATGTCATTCTCCAGTTCAAGATTGTGATTCTTATCACTTTGTAGACAGTGTGTCTCCTTGTAGGCAGTGGGCCTCTTTGTGAGCAGTGTGCTCGGGCAGTGAGCCCTAATTGGCAAGTGCCATTCTTTTTCTTATTCTTCTAACAGAGAATAATCCTTGGGTTAATCACCCCGTGGTTTTTCCCTTAACTGGGTTTTCCACGTCAAAATCTTGGTGTTCAATGTGTTGATGTTTATCTGCTCTTGTGTTTATGTATTATGCTTTCATGGATGATTAATTGATATGCTGTTAACTAACAACGAAGAATCAAGTGTTTGAAAGAACAAGAAGTTTTATACAACTGATTCACCCCCCCTCTCAGTTGTATGCCTTAAATCCAACATAAGACACAACACACAACAATGAAAATGGAGGAGAAGCAATATAGAAGAATGACGATACAAATAGAAGAAGGGTCATAACAGAGGAGGTCTCCTAGTAGCCTGGACCTTACAAGAGAATCAAAGGTCATCCCAGGAGGCCTAAACAACACATAACACATCATGGGGGAACACATCACAAGAGATAAAGGGTTAGAATATTTACCTGGTAGGGATAACTGGGCTAGCAGTCATCACGGATCTTGATTTTTACTTTAATGGTTAAGGCTTTATCTCTTCTTCTCTCTTCCACGTGTTCATGAGTTTGCAAGGGTAAACTTGTAGGAAAGGTATCCATTGATGATGGTAGAGAGGGGATGTTGCTATTTTCAGTGTCAATTATAGGAGCTCTTGTAATGTCGTTTGAATGAGATTGTTGAGGAACCCAAAAAGTGCCCATTTCAGTCCATATATAGGATGTTGGAATACCTTGGGTTTGAGGGATAGCTCGTTCTTCAATGTCATGTGAATTTTATTGTTTTCAAGGTATGTGATGGTTCAAGTAAGGATACATGATCTATTTCTTTGTTCAAGATGTAATTGAGAAGTTCTTGAACATCAGGTGGTAGATTTTTGGTTTCATCAGGTTGAAGCAAATGGTCACAAAGAGAATCTGCATCATCCAAATCATCATCCTAGCTAAGGAGAGTGAGAAGAGATGGCAAAGTGGCAGTAAGAAATGTGTCAATGTTATCTTCTTCTTGTGCCAAAATATCCTCAAGTGGGGTTATGTTGGGACAAGTCTCTTTGTTCAATGAATCACCCATTGCTATATTATTCTCATAGGTCTCAAAAAGGTTTTGCATTATACATCATGAAATAAAGGGAGAGAGGGAATCATGTTTTCACTAATGCTTTCCCCATGATTGTTTTCAGCAATGAAATTAGTAAGATTCTCCATGATCGAAGGGAAAACATCCATCATAGCAAGAAAGCTATAAAAATAGGCTATTGTTCAAAGGATATCACAGGTAGTGCTCATGTTCATGTCAATACCATAGATGTATGCTCATGTTCACGTCGGGTTCACCAAAATGTTTAAGGTGAAAAAGAAGAGGATGTTTATGTTTAGGGTTTGTGTGTATCCTCCTTTCACCTCAAATATTCAAGGACTTCAACTAAGTAGGAAATCTACTATCAGGTTTTTAGTCACTTTGAATATCAGGGAAAATTGAAATTGTGTGATTTAGTTGATTGATTATGCCCAATTATTCTTAAAACCCTAATTATGCAAATTCAGATGCAAATAGACAAATTACAGGAAATGCTTGCACAGAAATACCAAATGACAATCAAATGCATACTAGATTTTGAAGTCCCTATTTTCTCTTCAGATCTGTAATTCTAACAGTCTCCAACACTCTCATGCAACTCCACTTTTTCTGCTCCTATAACCTATAATCTGCAATCATGAAAAAATGGGTTGGGGGTTGTGGTGTTTAGAGGCTTGCCTCAGTCAAGCCCCGGAGAGACATTCAAGTCTTCTGAACACCGTTTTCAGATAAAGAGTGTGTACCCCAATGGGATAGAGGCAAAATCGAAATGATAAATGATTGAAAACACAAATGATATCACCTTGTAGTGAAGGTCTCATGGGAGGAAGAAGCTCTTCATGCCATGAGGAGATGCATACCAAATTTGTAAACACAAACACAATAATAATGCTCTGCTTTACAACAAAATGAATATTTTGAATGCTCTAATAACAAGAATTCATAAAGTTCACAATTACCATCTAGTTTACAAATGAATCACTAATCATGCTTATATATGCAACTACAAACATTCCTACTAAGAATTTCGTAATTGAAACTTACTGTGTCGGTATAGGACCTAAATAACAGTCATAAACTGACACTTAAAATTTAGGCCTAACCCAAAATAGGGCAGGACTAGGGCGCGAGCTCCCAAGTCCTCCCCCTATTTCAGATAGGGATCATGTCAAGTGCATCCCCATGGTCCTAATTGCCATTTAGGGTTTTCTCATCGAGAATAATCAAAATCATGCAAGATGCTCTAAATGAAAGAACAAGACCCGAGAGCTAAACCTTAAGAGGGAAAAGCCCCCAAGGGGAAATTTTCCAATGTAATAGACTGTATGTACAAAATTTATTAATAACATGTCGTCACCATCTTAGACAAAAGTATCGATACCTATACCGACTACAGGAATATCTACATTTACACCAACAATTTTAACTACTAATGCAAATGCTTGTAGTAATTCTACCACTAGTATTGGAGTATCTAATGGCACTAATTCACAAAATTCTGAAGATGTGGGATTTAACTATCAGAACCTGGTATCTAAGGTGACCTCTTCTATGAATAACTATTCTCAACCACCTCTCCATCCCACTTATTCACAACCACCTTCCACCTATCACTATATTCAAACACCATTTACCTATTCACAACCTCTGCTTGTCACTACGCAAGCTTAGTCACCTCCACACTTTGGTTCTAATTCCTCACAACAAACTATATCTCCTAATAATGCCATCTTAAACCAACTATTGCAAGGCATGACTTATTTACAAAAAAAGGTGACAAATCTAACAAACTCTTCACAACCTAATATACCAACCTATCATGCCTGTAATCCCCTATCTTATGCAATCTTGAGAACTCCTATGCCTGAGAGGTTTGAAACTCCTCGCGTTGAAAAATATGGTGGAAAAGGTGATCCTAATACTCATGTGGCAGCATTCATGACTATGTGTAGTGATTTCTACTTTGAAGAGGATTTGTTAGCAAAACGTTTCCTGTGATCTCTCAAAGATACTGCTTTAGAATGGTTTTGCTCTTTACCTCTAAATTCAATACACTCTTTTTGTAGTTAGTTGATCAATTCTTACAACATTTTCAAGCGAACATTGGAACTCAAGTTTCCTTGATTGAATTAGTTAATTACAAGAAAGGCCCGAAAGAGAAGTTAATTGAGTTTATTAGTCGGTATCAATCTCTCGATGCACAAATTCAATATCAGATGAAGGATGAGGATGTTCAGAAGGTGTTTATTACAAATCTACAACCTAAAATCCTTGATAAGATTCTCTTGATGAAGCATAACTCCTTTCAACATTTATGTATTTCCCTTCATGATTATCAACTTTTGTCTAGTCAGTATGAAAATCAAAACTCATTGGCTCAAGTTGGCCAATCCATGAGTGGACTATCACAAAACAACTTTAAGAGGAATAATAAGACTTTCATCAAGGCTAATGGATAAAATTCAAACAATTTCTCACAAGTGTTTGCTATCACGAATCTGAAGAAGGCATTGTTTCAAAAAAGAAAGTTTACTCCAATATTTGAATCCTATCATTCTATCATGAATAAAGCTATGAGTAATGTTGGTTAACAGATTTGCTCTTATTCTGAAAATTACTTGCTCTGGCCCTATACCCTTCTTTCAAGAACAAATGAGTTAAACAACAAATGGGTGAACTTTTTGAATTAGTTCCCCTCTGAATTAAGGTACAGCTCCCTTTATGATTTTCAATGAATTTTAGCTTATTCAGCTAACTAAATCGCATTTTTAACCAGAAAATGCCTAAGGCTGACTAACATCCATACATAGCCATGTCATGAATGCGATTAATTCATACAGTAGCAGGATAGAATGCACAGATTCTACTTTAAAACCTTCGAATACATGAATATATTTATATAAATTTGCTGAACTCGTAAGGAAAAATAACACACACAATGAGTTGTTCAAACAAGAGCAATTACCGGGTAAAAGAAGATTTCTCACAGAAAATCAAATTTCACACATTTAGACGCACAGATCCAAATAAGTAGCAATCGTTCTTCTTTTCATTCACAGACGAAAATTTTTCAAACAATCATCATATATGTAAAAAAAAAAGGTAAACACAGTTTTTCTGGAATTCCCCTTTCTTTCTCCTTTTTTTTTTTTTTTCACTTCTCTCTCCCTTTAAAAATTTTGAAAAACAAATATATATCAAGGTCTTAACCATCCTCGAGCAAATTAAACCCAGAGTTAACATCACTCTGACCCATACGGGATTTAGTTTTAACAACTGATCGTAAAAGATTAAAGTTGCCAGAAATAACATAAATTAAAAGACTTGAAAAAAGAAAGAGCTGATGCGGTTATGACTGGGGCGATGAATCAGCATCCCCTGATTTGCTGTCGAGAGCCTGGGAAGCATGCTGGGTTCTCCACTCCTGAAAGGCAGCCACGAACTCCTGAATCTTAGGAAAGTTTGGTATGCCTATATGCTTTATCCTCAATTTCCAGACCTCCTTTTCTCTTCGCATTTTCCCGAATTTTTCCTTATGTTCAGGGAGTGCGTCGATACAGAGGTAGAGCAGGGATTCGACTTTAGAAACTCTGGAGAGATCCTCAATCAGAATATTATCATTCTCTTTAACAAAACGGATCTTATCCCTAAAGGATTGGGCTACTGCTTCAACATCTTCTTCAGGATTTCCATCATCCTTCATGTATTTTACGTCAATACATTGTAAATCACGTTGTAATGACTGAGTGAAGTCTGTTATCTCCTTAATTAGCTTTGAGACTTCAAAGCGTGCTTGTCGGGATATGGAGTTCCTCCATTCGATATTCTTTTTGTTCACATACAATAAATCCTCATCTACACCAGTCAGTTTCATTTCTGCCAAAAACTTTTCCAGCCCATATTTCCGAACTTCCTCTATTTGGTTCGTCACACTGGTCCACTTGCCTTCGTCCTTAGCCCAGACAGCAACCTGTGCTTTAAGATCTTCAATGGTAGTAGCAGTTAGGTCATATATGCCTTTGAGTTCATGAATATACTCAGTTCCCTTTTGCTCAATGCTGTCTAACCAGCCATCAAATGTTTTTGAGACCATTTTGTTCCTATGAACTTGATCTAACATTTTCTGGTTGACGGGTGACTTTGGGTCGAAAGACAAGGGAACTTGTGAGATTGGCTGTGGGTTAGGATTGTTGATGGCTTCAATATATTCTGCCATTGCACGCAGAGCTTGTTTTAATTCTCTTTTGTCCCTTTCATCTTTCATCGTTCTATTGACCATTCTTTTAGTTGAAGCTTCGAGATGATGTACATCTGCAGCTCTGGAGGCAGTACCGAGGTCTATCTTTTCCACAGTGAAATCATGCACTGTAGGATCTTGAACCTCTCCCTCGGTCACTGGCTTGGCTATTTCTGCGCTCCAGTTACCAGTGCTTGGGTCAATATCTATTCTGGACACTGTTTTAAGTCTTTTGGACTTGGGGGTTTTCCCCAGACATTTACTTACCATATCTTCCAGAGGGAGAACGAAAGGAACCACCTTCTTTTTATCAGATATAGAGCTCTCTAGCCACTTTGGTGCCGGGGTTGTCTCCCTGAGTTTTTCTCTATCAGAAGGTTTATCTGAAATCATCAACATCTCCGGAGTACCCAAAACATCCTCTGACTGTGAACCAGTATCAACTGCTTCTGTTCCGGTTGGGCTTGCTTCTTTGTCCCCCATGGGGTCCTCTGCTTCTTCTTCTGAATTTAAGTCGACAATTATTGTTTCAGAAACTGGCTTCTTCCTTTTACCTTTGGTTCTCAGCCTGGTGACACGAGAAGGCAGAATATCTGTGAGGACCCTTCTGGATTTCTTGGTGACAGGGCTCTTCTCAGGTGATGACTCGGAAGCACCTGCACCACAGATAGCAAGAGGTTGATTAGAAGGATCCAGGGGAAGTGGTGATGGAACCACTGAAGATAATTGTTGAACATTTTTATCTTGAGACCCCTGTTGTTTCCTTTCTCTCAACCATTTTTCAGTCCTCCTTATCACTGGGAGGGTCTTAATTTCAATCCTGTCCTCCTCCCTCTTGCTCCAGTCCACCTCTGGAATGGGTAAGTGCTCCACCTTCTCAAACTGTGGATCAACTACTTCTTCATCATCGACAAGAATTCCAGAAATGTCCATGTTTAAATTGAAGGTAATTATTTGTCTTAAAGAAAACCTGCACCATAACCTTCTCCTAACTTCAAATTCATCTGGACAATCCATCCAATAATCCTCCAGCTTAGGAAGGTGCGAGTGCCCTGTTCCAGAATTTAAGTTGTCTTTAACAAAATTTTTACTGTCGAATTTGGCTCTGGCAGTGAAGAATTGAAAATTGAACCTCTTGAGGTTCACCCCCAGATTTAAAGCATCAGAAGTTGACAGGCATGAATAATGCCCAAGTTCAACAGGAAAAGAAATACCACAACCCCTTTTTGATGGAAATTTTTTATCAACATGTGCCAATTGCCGACATACCTCTATTAGTACAAAACGGTCAAATACATATCTGGGCAACTTCATTGGTTCACCATCGAATCCCCCAACTCTGATATAGGTGAACTCAGAGAATTGGATGAAAAAGCTACCGTAGATACTGATTAGCTGCATTGCTTCACTGGTCATTCTCTTACCTGGGTTGCCTGTCAATTCATAGGTCATCTTCCCAGTGAAGACATCATTGATCCTCTTGTAATTTTCATAACAATTTTTTCTTTGCAACTGTGAGTAATATTGATAAACTTTGCTGCTTTCATCTAAAGGCTCATGAGGCAGGTCAAACCAATCTCTTGTGGAGGCTAAACAGTAAAATAGATAAGAAGACATAAAGAAATCCCTGTTGCCCAGACGATTATTTAAGCTCTGATGCAGACAGTCAGCTATTATCTCGGCCCAATCCAAGTATTGTTCACCCTGGAGGACAACTTGTATAAAAAAATACATCCAGTCTTCCCAGTAATAGGCATGTTGATTGCCTCTCAATCTGTTCAATAACACCACAATATCCCTTACCTCCTGTATTAAATGATCTCTAGTGAGGGGTCTGGGCAGCCTTGAACCACCTTTCTGAAATTTTAGCAGCCAATTCCGTGCTATCACACTCTTGTAAGTTGGTTTCTTTTCTGAGAAATATCCATTGGAGGAGGTAATGTCGAGGTTGGAATATGCCCCCTTATGCGGTATCTTCATCACAGACATAAGGGTTTGTCTGTTGACACAAAACAGCACATCCCCGTTGGCATTTTTGACACATCTGTTCTGGGGGTCATATCTGTTTATACATTCTTGAACCAATTCAGGGCATAGAATGGCCTGAGGAAAGGCTGCAGCTTCCACTAAACCACTGTCTACAATCTTCTTCATTGTGGGGGTTTGGACAGGGTTCTTTGTTCTTTCTATGAATTCCTCCAAGTCATACTGAACTAATGCGGTGTCTCCAAACTCTGGGTGGGAATAAATAAGACTGGGGCCGTGTTCATCCCCCAAACATGTAGACTTCAAAGACATATTGGGAAGACTATGATATAGCAATTCGAATCTCGAAAATAACAGAAATTCTAGGGGTTCTTCTTTCCAGTATAAGAACTCGGAATAGTACAGGGGGAAACATAACTCACCTTCAGGAAATTTGAAAAAACTGCGAAAACTTGAAAAACGAGAGCCTTACACTTCCAGCGCTATTCTCCTCCGCGTCGCACAATGTGATCACTTGCTAAAATTGGGTTGTTTTTGGCTAACAATGGCACTTACCAGAATGAATGTTTATCGCTCGGATCAATACGTGCCAAAATTTTTTGAAGGGATGTGAACTCTGATTTTTTCATTAATAGTAAGTAATGTTGTCGCGCCATCATGAGGTACAATAATTATCCGTAGCCTCCGTTAAATTAGAGCTCTCGCTTTTATGATGAGTTTCTGACAAAATCTCCTCCAACTTTCCTGCTAAATTTGGCTTGGAAAACCGCGGGAGCAGATGGGACCAAACTTATCAAATCTCCGCACCATTGAACCTTTGAAACATGGTTCAACGCGATGGTTCAATATGAAGGTTCAACGACACATGGGTTATATAGACCAACAGAAAGTTACGCGGCTTCTAGTATAAGGTCGCGAGTTATGAAATAGTGAACTCTTTGAACTTTGAACTATTGAACCTTGAACCTTGAACCATTGAACCCCGCGGAAGAGTTCAAGCAGGAAGTTCAAGTTCAACGACACATGACATGAGGTAACTGCGCGACCGGATGGATGAAAAGGCTATGAATATTGAACCTTGAACCTTTGAACCCCGCGGAAGAGTTCAAGCGGAAGTTCAAGTTCAACCCGAAAGTTCCAAGACGCTTGAGGCAAACACAAAACAACTTGCTTTATATGACACTTCAGACACATTGAACCATTGAACTTTAGACTTTGAGAATGGTTAGGGTTCAAAGGTTCAAACCCTTAAGTAACTTTGTTTACAAAGGTGACGCACGGGTAAAAATTGAAGGATCGGGAGCCGATTTACGAAAAAAAAAAGGATGACCGGGAATATAGCACGATAAACTGGCTTTCGATCAAGAAATATTACCGATACATAAATAAACAAGGGCGACTCAAAAGGTAACACTGGCTCTGACTGGGGACTGCATTTCATGGCAAATTGCAGAGAACTCAGAGGCTCTGGTTTCGCAGAAAAGGAAAACAAAAGAAAGAAAGAAAGAAACAGGACGGGAACGAACAAAAACAGGAAAAGAAACACAGAAAGAAACAAAGGGAAGACTATGTACAAAACTGGGGAACCTGTTCACAGACGATACAGCTTGAGATCCTGTCCATTATAGGACAGGGGTAAAACAGTTCCATCAGGATATTCCAATTTGAAAGAATTTGGACCCAATGCCTGGTGAATCTTAAAAGGCCCTTTCCAGAGGGAATCAAACTTGCTGTGCGCGCCCTTTGGTTCTCTCCTTTTGTCCCACAGTAGTATTTCATCACCTTCCATGAACTTCCTGGGTCTTGCCTTTCTATCAAAAATTTCCTTAACTTTAGCCTGATGTACAGTGATTCGGTCAACCAGTTCATTTCTTTCTTCCTCAATTTTGGTTAAATACATGATCCTCTTCTCCAGGGAATCTTGGAAATACTGATCCTCAATTACGTTTTACAGTTTGGCTGTAGATAGCTCCAGTGGTAATGATAATTGGGCTCCTATCCCATAAACTAATTCAAATGGTGCCATCCCGATCGCTCTCTTTGGGGTTACTCTGTCAGCCCAGAGAGCTTCATATAACTTCTTATGCCAATCCCTGGGGTTGTCATTAATCAATTTCTTCATGATAGCAATTAGGTTTTTGTTACTGGACTCAGCTTGTCCATTCCCTTGGGGATAGTAATCCGATGAATGAGAAAGAGAAATACTATGTTCATAACAGAAGGAAGTCATCTCACCTGAGGAGAAACTGGTAGCATTATCAACTACAATCTTCTGGGGCACACCGAATCGAACTAAAATATTCTCCTTGAGAAAATCACAAACCACCTCAGAAGTTGTTCTTTTTACAGGGGCTGCCTCAACCCATTTCGTGAAATAATCTGTTGCTGTTAAGATATGGGTATGCCCTGCACTTGAGGGGGGTGAGATAGGTCCAATAAAATCCAATCCCCACTGTTTGAAGGGTTCTTCAACAACAACAGGCCTCAAAGGTAGAGCTGCAAGTTGTGGCCTGCCCGAGAACATTTTACACTTCTCACAATTAGCCACGAACCTATACGCGTCCTTGAACATCCCTGGCCAGTAATAACAATTTCTGAGGATTTTGAAAGCTGTAACTGAAGAAGAAAAATGTCCGCCGCAAGCTTCATTATGGAAAACTCCCAAGAGTTTATCCTGCTGTTCTTTATCCACACATCTCAGAAAAGTCCCATCTAACCCTTTCTTGTAAAGAACATCTCCCCAAATAACATATTTTGCAGCTTTCAGCTTCAAGTTTCTTTTCTCTTTAGGAGTCAGGTGATTAGGACAGTCACCATATGTAAGATAATGTGCCACATCCAGAAACCATGGATCCTGTAAACTTACCAATAAGACTATGGGGAGTCCCTCCCCTTCTTGTTCTTTATTCTCAGCAATCAGCTTACATAAACCTTGACCCCTGATCAGCTTAGTAGGTCTAATTTCCAGATCATACTCCTGTATTTTAGCAACCCACGTTGCTCTATTATTTAATCCCACCTCCTGCTGAGTCAAAATACTTTTCACAGCTGAATTTGGAACAAATACAACTGAATGGGAATGGAGTATATAATATCTGAATTGCTTGACAGCTTTGACCACAGCGAAGGCTTGTTTTTCGGCTAGAGAATATTTTAGCTCATGCTTTTTTAGGGGAACACTCATAAAGGCTATGGGGGCCTCTTGATCTAATTCATTTTTCTGCAACAAAATTCCTGACATGGTGTGTTCCGAAGCATAACAATAAATGATAAAATCCTTCTGAAAATTAGGATTTACCAAAGTGGGGGTGTTCGCAATAGCCTCCTTGATATCCTCGAACGCCTTCCTAGCAGCTTCGTTCCATTTGAAAGGTTGTTTCTCACTCATCATCCCGACAATGTATTTTGTAATCTCAGCAAAGTCAGGGATGAACCTTCTGAGGAAATTGATTTGACCGAAGAAGGACTTGACTCCAGTCCTGTTTGAGGGGAGACTAAGCTGTTGAATTGCCCTGACTCTCTCTGGGTCGATCTTGATTCCATCTTTTGAAACTAGGTGTCCTAACAATTTTCCCTCAGTCACACAGAAAACTGACTTCTTGGGGTTGAGTGAGATGCCGTGGCTCTGACACCTTTGCAAGACAGACTCCAGATCTCTCAAGTGATCTTCTCTATTCTTGGAAAAGACAGTTAAATCATCAAGGTAGATAACGATGATCCTGTTCTTCAGGTCCCTGAAAGACGAATCCATTGCTCGTTGAAAAGTTGCTCCTGCATTGATCAAGCCAAAGGGCATTCGATTATAGGCAAAGGTTCCCCGAGGTGTGGTGAAAGCTGTTTTATGTTGATCCTCTGCAGCCACACCTATCTGATTGTAACCTGAAAAACCATCCAGCATAGACATCATTTCAGACCCAGCAACTGTCTGCAAGATGTGGTCCATCACAGGCAGAGGATAGTTATCTTTCAGGCTGGCTTGATTTAAGTTTCTGAAGTCAACACAGATCCTTATTTCTCCATTTTTCTTCCGGACCGGAACAATATTTGCCACCCAGGTGGAGTGATGGATTGGATAGATGATTCTGGCTTTCAACATCTTATCTATCTCTTTAAAGATGGCTTCAGCAACTTTTGGGTTGTAATTCCTCAGCTTCTGTCTGAATGGAGCTGCGTTTGCTTTCAGAGGGATATGGTGGTGAAACTGTCCATGTCTAAAATTTTTGAGGTCATCATAGCACCAGGCGAAAACATCCTTATATCTGATTAGCAATTTGATCAATTTGTTTTTTTCCTCCGAAGAGCAGCATTTACCAATGGATATCCACTTAGGATCGGCTTTATCTCCAATATTTATTTTCTCATAATCCTCTGCTTTATCAGGAATAGAGGAAAGCTTGCCTTTAACATATTCATCTCTTCTAGAAAATAGATGTTCCAAAGAAACCAGCCCTTTAGGGATTTTGTTTCCCTTTAATTGAATCATATCATCTCTTGAATTAATCCCAGCGTCAGGACTGAATTCTTTGCACTCTGCTTCGGAACCTTCAAAATAGGTCCCCAGGAACATTTCAGCGTTTTCTAAGAATTTTCTAATTTGATTATCACTTTCAAAAACCTGCCAGTTCTCGGCATTGTCAGGGACATTTGGGCGATATATCATTTCTACCCTATAAGAATCTTTCTTGAAATCTGGATGTGGTAAAAGGAGAGAAGCTGATACTGCCAGAGAATCTGCTCGGGAATTCAGATCCCTGGGAATTGTTTCTATAGAGAAAGCATCAAAATATTCAATTTCATCCCATACCCTATTTCTATAGTGCCTTAGTCTTTCATTCTTTACAGAAAAGATTCCCCTTACCTGCTTCACAATTAGTTCAGCATCACCCTTTACCTTAAGTACCTTCACACCTTTCTCTTTGGCTTCAAACAATCCGAGCAGTAAGGCTTCATATTCTGCAGTATTGTTGGTATTTTTGAATTCTAACTTAAAAGAATAAGAGAACAATTCGCCTTCAGGTGAGATTAACACGACTCCAGCCCCTGAACCAGCGGTAGCACAGCTGCCATCAAATTCCATAACCCATAGATCATCAGAATGTACAGGTCTTTGCACTAATCCTTCCTTGGGTTCTGCCTCGAAACTTTGTTCAGAAGAGAAGAAATAATTACCGAATTCACATTCCTCAAACAAAATCTGTGCCTTGGGATCATCAGAGGGATAGACAGTGAACTTGCACTTGGGCTCAGGTTCCAACTTCACTCTCTGCTTTCCTACTAGAATTGTAGCCTCTGACCAATCCAGCTTGATTTGTCCACCTAGATCCTTGCAAAATGTCCTGCTCAAAAGCATTCCATAACTGGCAGGGATATCTGCTACCAGAATAGTCAATTTTACCCTCTTATCAGGGTAAGCTGCAAGTGCGACTCGTGCATCTTTAATTTGCCCAAGTAAGGAAACCTGTTTTCCGTCCATAGAATAACATCTTCCAAATGTTTTTGTAAGTGATAACCCTAGGGCTTTAGCTATAGAAGAGGGCATAATATTATCAGAGGCTCCTGAATCTATAATGCAGTTGCTAAGTTTATGACCATTGATATACAGGGACACATAAAAAGGATTAGGTTTCAAATCATTATAGGGAATATTGTTGGATGTATTGGGAGTTGTATTAGGGGCAGACAAAGGTGACTCAGATGAGGAAGTAAATAATCTAGCAATAGGGGATTCAGCATCGACTTCCAATTGATTCGCAAATTCGGTTTGTGCAGGACTACCTTTAACATGTTTAACTAATTTGTCAAGTTCAGTAGGTTTCAACTTGAGATATTCAATAGGAGAAATTTGAATTTTTGCAGATTTACAAAAGTCTACAATATCAAAGGAAGCATCTAGCTCATTTCTATGTAGCAATTTATTTTCTTGAGCTTTCAAATTAGCATCATGAGTTCTAGTTAAGGGCTCTTTACCTTTGCCAGGTATTTCTTGAGTATTAGAAGATTTCATATTCCTCTGACCTCTAGTTAGCACCGCGCATGAAGGGTCTTCAAGGGTTACCAATATTTCACCTCCCCTTTCTGAATCAGACTCATATTCAAGGAAGTGTATCTCAGAACCGCCAGGTTCCTCGTAGTTCCTTTCATCTTCTGTGGCTTCCCCTAGCATATCTTGAGTAGCAGTCATCTGAGTGTACCTGAGCATTTCTGGGCAAGAATTCCCATCATGGTCAGTAGTCAAGTGAAAAATGCACATGTTTCCTCTTCCAGGAGCAGGTTCAATAGCCAGTCTTGGTTGTGCTGCCGTTAAGGGTAAAGTTCTACCAGTATTTGCTTGCTGATTCAAATTTCTTCTGCTCATATCTTGGTACGGTTGCTGGAAAGGGGCGCCAGCCTTAGGTAATTGCCTCTTTAAGGCAATCATATCATTAACCAACCTCTGCACTATAGGGTCCGTAGAAGATGAGGATTGGGCATTTGGCACCTGAACCTCCCTCTTCCATTTGCCGGCCATGATGAGATCATCCTCCAATCCAACTGCTAGGTTTTGTGCAGCTGTCAAATCGGCAATTGCACCTCTCCTGAGATGGAAGCTAATATCGGGAGGCATAGCGTTAATAAAGAAACATTTCTGATTTTCGCCAGACGGTCTTTTTGTAGTAGTGATTTTATTCACAATTCTATTAAATTTGGCCACGAACTCCCTCATAGGTTCATGAATCTCCTTTTTAAGTTGAGTCAGCTGTGCAAGGAGGTAATGTTCGTCCTCTGCACTCTTGAACCTATTTTCAAAGGCGATTTTCATTTCATTCCAATTGGTAATTGAGGCATCAGTCAGGTGGTAGAACCATTGTGCAGCAGTGTCGGTCAAAGTCTGTACAAAGAGTCTTATGGCAACGTCCTGGTGTTGAACACCCAGTACACTGCATGCTGCTGCAAAGGCACATAAATGTTCTTCTGGTGAAGTTTTACCGTCTCCATTGAACCTGGGCAAATTCTCTCTTGCATTTTTAGGTAATGGATTAAGGTTGGCCCCTAGGTTCAAAGGCCCTATGGCAGCTCCCCAAGGTTGGGCCATGGGTAGAAAATTTATAGCTAAGGGGATAGCAGTGCCTGAAAGGGTTAAAGCTTGGCAGAGAGGGGAAGTAGCAGGCCTAGAAGGACTAGGGGGTCTACTTCTTGCTTTTCTTGCACGGGTAGGGATATAAGGAAAATTAAGGTTTTGCAATATTTGAAAGGTAGGGTCTTCAACTCCCTCTCTTCTCGAAGACCTGGTGTAGGGCCTAGAATCCAGCTTAAAATAATATTGGAAATAGGTAGGCAGTTATTGATTTCTTTGTTGTTCTTGATTTCTTTGTATCTCAAGGGCTTGGTTTCTTGCAGCGTTTCTTGCCTGCCTTCTTCTTTGCCTGAGTAACAGTAATCTCAGGTTATCGGCCAACTCTTCTTCTTGTTCCAACACTCTACTCGCTCTTCTGTAATCTTCACTATTTCGACGAGTACGCCAAGCAAGAGTATTCAACTGACCAATGATATCTTCCTATTCGTCCTGAAATCCAAGATTGGGTTGCAGAACAGGAATTATGTTTTCGTGTGGAAGCACCATTGTTGCTTCATATTCAGGCGATTAATAATTAATGATTTTGTCTAATTTTTCCCCAGTAGAGTCGCCAAAAACTGTTGGTTAACAGATTTGCTCTTATTCTGAAAATTACTTGCTCTGGCCCTATACCCTTCTTTCAAGAACAAATGAGTTAAACAACAAATGGGTGAACTTTTTGAATTAGTTCCCCTCTGAATTAAGGTACAGCTCCCTTTATGATTTTCAATGAATTTTAGCTTATTCAGCTAACTAAATCGCATTTTTAACCAGAAAACGCCTAAGGCTGACTAACATCCATACATAGCCATGTCATGAATGCGATTAATTCATACAGTAGCAGGATAGAATGCACAGATTCTACTTTAAAACCTTCGAATACATGAATATATTTATATAAATTTGCTGAACTCGTAAGGAAAAATAACACACACAATGAGTTGTTCAAACAAGAGCAATTACCGGGTAAAAGAAGATTTCTCACAGAAAATCAAATTTCACACATTTAGACGCACAGATCCAAATAAGCAGCAATCGTTCCTCTTTTCATTCACAGACGAAAATTTTTCAAACAATCATCATATATGTAAAAAAAAAGGTAAACACAGTTTTTCTGGAATTCCCCTTTCTTTCTCCTTTTTTTTTTTTTTTCACTTCTCTCTCCCTTTAAAAATTCTGAAAAACAAATATATATCAAGGTCTTAACCATCCTCGAGCAAATTAAACCCAGAGTTAACATCACTCTGACCCATACGGGATTTAGTTTTAACAACTGATCGTAAAAGATTAAAGTTGCCAGAAATAACATAAATTAAAAGACTTGAAAAAAGAAAGAGCTGATGCGGTTATGACTGGGGCGATGAATCAGCATCCCCTGATTTGCTGTCGAGAGCCTGGGAAGCATGCTGGGTTCTCCACTCCTGAAAGGCAGCCACGAACTCCTGAATCTTAGGAAAGTTTGGTATGCCTATATGCTTTATCCTCAATTTCCAGACCTCCTTTTCTCTTCGCATTTTCCTGAATTTTTCCTTATGTTCAGGGAGTGCGTCGATACAGAGGTAGAGCAGGGATTCGACTTTAGAAACTCTGGAGAGATCCTCAATCAGAATATTATCATTCTCTTTAACAAAACGGATCTTATCCCTAAAGGATTGGGCTACTGCTTCAACATCTTCTTCAGGCTTTCCATCATCCTTCATGTATTTTACATCAATACATTGTAAATCACGTTGTAATGACTGAGTGAAGTCTGTTATCTCCTTAATTAGCTTTGAGACTTCAAAGCGTGCTTGTCGGGATATGGAGTTCCTCCATTC
The DNA here is from genome assembly GCA_027924645.1 of Cunninghamia lanceolata. Lineage (NCBI taxonomy): Eukaryota > Viridiplantae > Streptophyta > Pinopsida > Cupressales > Cupressaceae > Cunninghamia > Cunninghamia lanceolata. The sequence continues at coordinate 2,350,504 of BSBN01000026.1, read as the reverse complement.
GATATTCTTTTTGTTCACATACAATAAATCCTCATCTACACCAGTCAGTTTCATTTCTGCCAAAAACTTTTCCAGCCCATATTTCCGAACTTCCTCTATTTGGTTCGTCACACTGGTCCACTTGCCTTCGTCCTTAGCCCAGACAGCAACCTGTGCTTTAAGATCTTCAATGGTAGTAGCAGTTAGGTCATATATGCCTTTGAGTTCATGAATATACTCAGTTCCCTTTTGCTCAATGCTGTCTAACCAGCCATCAAATGTTTTTGAGACCATTTTGTTCCTATGAACTTGATCTAACATTTTCTGGTTGACGGGTGACTTTGGGTCGAAAGACAAGGGAACTTGTGAGATTGGCTGTGGGTTAGGATTGTTGATGGCTTCAATATATTCTGCCATTGCACGCAGAGCTTGTTTTAATTCTCTTTTGTCCCTTTCATCTTTCATCGTTCTATTGACCATTCTTTTAGTTGAAGCTTCGAGATGATGTACATCTGCAGCTCTGGAGGCAGTACCGAGGTCTATCTTTTCCACAGTGAAATCATGCACTGTAGGATCTTGAACCTCTCCCTCGGTCACTGGCTTGGCTATTTCTGCGCTCCAGTTACCAGTGCTTGGGTCAATATCTATTCTGGACACTGTTTTAAGTCTTTTGGACTTGGGGGTTTTCCCTAGACATTTACTTACCATATCTTCCAGAGGGAGAACGAAAGGAACCACCTTCTTTTTATCAGATATAGAGCTCTCTAGCCACTTTGGTGCCGGGGTTGTCTCCCTGAGTTTTTCTCTATCAGAAGGTTTATCTGAAATCATCAACATCTCCGGAGTACCCAAAACATCCTCTGACTGTGAACCAGTATCAACTGCTTCTGTTCCGGTTGGGCTTGCTTCTTTGTCCCCCATGGGGTCCTCTGCTTCTTCTTCTGAATTTAAGTCGACAATTATTGTTTCAGAAACTGGCTTCTTCCTTTTACCTTTGGTTCTCAGCCTGGTGACACGAGAAGGCAGAATATCTGTGAGGACCCTTCTGGATTTCTTGGTGACAGGGCTCTTCTCAGGTGATGACTCGGAAGCACCTGCACCACAGATAGCAAGAGGTTGATTAGAAGGATCCAGGGGAAGTGGTGATGGAACCACTGAAGATAATTGTTGAACATTTTTATCTTGAGACCCCTGTTGTTTCCTTTCTCTCAACCATTTTTCAGTCCTCCTTATCACTGGGAGGGTCTTAATTTCAATCCTGTCCTCCTCCCTCTTGCTCCAGTCCACCTCTGGAATGGGTAAGTGCTCCACCTTCTCAAACTGTGGATCAACTACTTCTTCATCATCGACAAGAATTCCAGAAATGTCCATGTTTAAATTGAAGGTAATTATTTGTCTTAAAGAAAACCTGCACCATAACCTTCTCCTAACTTCAAATTCATCTGGACAATCCATCCAATAATCCTCCAGCTTAGGAAGGTGCGAGTGCCCTGTTCCAGAATTTAAGTTGTCTTTAACAAAATTTTTACTGTCGAATTTGGCTCTGGCAGTGAAGAATTGAAAATTGAACCTCTTGAGGTTCACCCCCAGATTTAAAGCATCAGAAGTTGACAGGCATGAATAATGCCCAAGTTCAACAGGAAAAGAAATACCACAACCCCTTTTTGATGGAAATTTTTTATCAACATGTGCCAATTGCCGACATACCTCTATTAGTACAAAACGGTCAAATACATATCTGGGCAACTTCATTGGTTCACCATCGAATCCCCCAACTCTGATATAGGTGAACTCAGAGAATTGGATGAAAAAGCTACCGTAGATACTGATTAGCTGCATTGCTTCACTGGTCATTCTCTTACCTGGGTTGCCTGTCAATTCATAGGTCATCTTCCCAGTGAAGACATCATTGATCCTCTTGTAATTTTCATAACAATTTTTTCTTTGCAACTGTGAGTAATATTGATAAACTTTGCTGCTTTCATCTAAAGGCTCATGAGGCAGGTCAAACCAATCTCTTGTGGAGGCTAAACAGTAAAATAGATAAGAAGACATAAAGAAATCCCTGTTGCCCAGACGATTATTTAAGCTCTGATGCAGACAGTCAGCTATTATCTCGGCCCAATCCAAGTATTGTTCACCCTGGAGGACAACTTGTATAAAAAAATACATCCAGTCTTCCCAGTAATAGGCATGTTGATTGCCTCTCAATCTGTTCAATAACACCACAATATCCCTTACCTCCTGTATTAAATGATCTCTAGTGAGGGGTCTGGGCAGCCTTGAACCACCTTTCTGAAATTTTAGCAGCCAATTCCGTGCTATCACACTCTTGTAAGTTGGTTTCTTTTCTGAGAAATATCCATTGGAGGAGGTAATGTCGAGGTTGGAATATGCCCCCTTATGCGGTATCTTCATCACAGACATAAGGGTTTGTCTGTTGACACAAAACAGCACATCCCCGTTGGCATTTTTGACACATCTGTTCTGGGGGTCATATCTGTTTATACATTCTTGAACCAATTCAGGGCATAGAATGGCCTGAGGAAAGGCTGCAGCTTCCACTAAACCACTGTCTACAATCTTCTTCATTGTGGGGGTTTGGACAGGGTTCTTTGTTCTTTCTATGAATTCCTCCAAGTCATACTGAACTAATGCGGTGTCTCCAAACTCTGGGTGGGAATAAATAAGACTGGGGCCGTGTTCATCCCCCAAACATGTAGACTTCAAAGACATATTGGGAAGACTATGATATAGCAATTCGAATCTCGAAAATAACAGAAATTCTAGGGGTTCTTCTTTCCAGTATAAGAACTCGGAATAGTACAGGGGGAAACAGAACTCACCTTCAGGAAATTTGAAAGCACTGCGAAAACTTGAAAAATGAGAGCCTTACACTTCCAGCGCTATTCTCCTCCGCGTCGCACAATGTGATCACTTGCTAAAATTGGGTTGTTTTTGGCTAACAATGGCACTTACCAGAATGAATGTTTATCGCTCGGATCAATACGTGCCAAAATTTTTTGAAGGGATGTGAACTCTGATTTTTTCATTAATAGTAAGTAATGTTGTCGCGCCATCATGAGGTACAATAATTATCCGTAGCCTCCGTTAAATTAGAGCTCTCGCTTTTATGATGAGTTTCTGACAAAATCTCCTCCAACTTTCCCGCTAAATTTGGCTTGGAAAACCGCGGGAGCAGATGGGACCAAACTTATCAAATCTCCGCACCATTGAACCTTTGAAACATGGTTCAACGCGATGGTTCAATATGAAGGTTCAACGACACATGGGTTATATAGACCAACAGAAAGTTACGCGGCTTCTAGTATAAGGTCGCGAGTTATGAAATAGTGAACTCTTTGAACTTTGAACTATTGAACCTTGAACCTTGAACCATTGAACCCCGCGGAAGAGTTCAAGCAGGAAGTTCAAGTTCAACGACACATGACATGAGGTAACTGCGCGACCGGATGGATGAAAAGGCTATGAATATTGAACCTTGAACCTTTGAACCCCGCGGAAGAGTTCAAGCGGAAGTTCAAGTTCAACCTGAAAGTTCCAAGACGCTTGAGGCAAACACAAAACAACTTGCTTTATATGACACTTCAGACACATTGAACCATTGAACTTTAGACTTTGAGAATGGTTAGGGTTCAAAGGTTCAAACCCTTAAGTAACTTTGTTTACAAAGGTGACGCACGGGTAAAAATTGAAGGATCGGGAGCCGATTTACGAAAAAAAAAAGGATGACCGGGAATATAGCACGATAAACTGGCTTTCGATCAAGAAATATTACCGATACATAAATAAACAAGGGCGACTCAAAAGGTAACAAGTAATAATATATTGAAGCTTCCCCTGATTAAACCTTTGGATCCTAGTAAAATGCAAGGACCTTATTTCGATGCCAATGCCTTTTGTCATTTTCATCAACAACAAGGACATGATATTGAATGATGTATGCATCTTAAACATGAAATACAAGACCTCATCGAATCAAATGTTATATAGGAATCAAGTGTGAATGATAATGGAAATAAGTTGGTTGCTCCACCAAATCAAAATTTACAAATATTTACTAATCATTTCCCTAAGCATACTGATAATAGAATGATGGAACAAAATACACTCGAAGTAGAAGATGACTATCTGAACTATGATGAGCTAATTGCTACAATAGAAGTGGATAAGGAATATACTAAAGTATCACCTCGTCCATGAAGAAATGGTATTTATACTAAGGTTCCAACCCCATTATCCCTTCAAGGATTAGGAGATAACCAAAATGCATTGGAAAGATAAATAGAACAATTGAAGCAAGAGAATCTGACAAGAGAAAAGAGTGAGATAGTACAAAATAGTCCTTGTCAATATGATAGATAGAATCAACAAAATAAGAGAACTAAAAAATGGAAAAGAGCAAGACAGTTATCATCAGTTGGAAATAATAGTGGTTCTCCTCCTCATAAGCAACAAAAGATATCACATACACAACGGTTTGAGAAACAACCATCGCATGGACTCCCTGACAACAAACAAGACTCTCATAAGAACCACTCAAGTTTCATACAAAACTTGATAGAGCATCTCTCCAAGAGGCTCACAAGTTACAAATTTTAGTATGATTGTACTGACAGGTAAGTATTTCTAACCCTTTACGTTTGTGTTGTGTTTCCCTCATGATGTGTTATGTGTTATTTAGGCCTCCTAGGATGACCCTTGATTCTCTTGTAAGGTCAAGGATACTGGGAGACCGCCTCTGTTGTGACCCTTCTTCTATTTGTATCATCATTCTTCTATATTGCTTCTCCTCTATTTTTAGTGTTGTGTGTTGTGTCTTATGGACATAGAGTTGCGGTTGGTGACTTGGGGGCACCCTCCTACATGACTGTCCCTAAGGCATTTGTTTCTCCTCTTGATTTATTATTTACCTTCCTCTAGTGGTTCTACCTAGTTGGCGGATGATAAAAAACATATTATACTGATAAGGACCTAGTGTCCCTTCAGTGAGAAATCAAAAAATGGGCCTAGTCCATACATGATGATGGGGTTGATATATATTATCTGACTCTTGGCTAGTAGAACCACTATGTGTGATATCTTGATGTTGTCTTTTCACACTTACAAAACATAACAATACTACTACTCCGTGCACTTTGTCTATCTTGGATCTTGCTTTCCTTGGTTTTCTATGTGAATGATTACATGCATTATTGTTTATCATGATTATATGGATGCTAACACCTTTTCTTGTAGGGAATTGTGTGTTTGTGGGAACATTTGGAGATCGTAAAGTGCATGTCACCTCTGGGGGGTATGGGCTTTGTAAGAGCCCATGTTCCCTTGTTTGTTTTCTCTATACCTTAACCTGCTTGATATTGGTACACAATATCAACCATCTTAAGGTGGGGGCATATATAAGGTAAGTTGTATGATGACTTTGGTACTAAAGAAGCATTTTTGAAGTCCTCTACAAAGGTGGGATGTTCTACCTCTGAGTGAGTACACATATTTCTTTCTTTTATATTGCAATCATTTAAGCCCTTTGTGGAGGTGGGGATTGTGTATTTCTCGAGGAGATTGCACATCCTATCATTTTCTAAAAGTTCTCTGAGTAGGCAGGGAGTGGATCTAAGACTATCCTAACCCTTAAGCATGTCTTTGATGATTGTTATGACAATGCCCAATCATCGGTGTGTGCCTGTAATGTGCCTGAGATGGCTACGAACCTAGCAATAGGTTTCTTCTATCGCTTGTCTGTCACATTTTCTCCATGTCTTCCATGTGTGTGTATGGCGTGTTTGTTCCCAAGCATAGTTTCAAGACCAGTGGTGATGAGCTCCTCCTATGCTTTTGGATTTGTATGGCATGTTTGTTCTCAAGTGTAGTTTCAAGATTGGTGGCGATGAGTTCCTCCTACACTTTGAGATTTGTTTGGCATGTCTATTGCCCCTTATACAATTTCAAGACTAGTGGCAATGAGCTCCTCCTGCATTTGGGTTGTGTGTTTAATTTCCTTGTACTTACATTTAAATTTCATATATGATAAAATGAAAAGGAAAATAACCACTGCATTCACTGTATTCACTATGTTTGGAATGTCTTCAATGTTGTCTTCTCCATGTTTTGCATGTCTTCACCATGCCTGACATGTTTGTTGTGTTTGTTGACCTTACTTTAATTCATGTATTGGCCTTGCATTTATACATACATTAAAGTGGGGGCTAAATGTCATATTGTAAAATATCCCCTTGGGGGCTTTTCCCTCTTAAAGTTTAGCTCTTAGGTCCTTAGAATGCATTTAGAGCATCTTGCATGATAATTTTGACTCCCTATGAGAAAACCTTGAAGTCTTATGGAAAATAGGACCTAGGGGGTGCTATTTGGATGATCCTTGAACCAAAATAGCATGGTGGACTTGGGCGCTAGTGGCCTAGTCCTACCTTATTTTGGGGCTGCCCTATATTTACATGTCAGTTTTATGATCGTTATTTACGTCCTATGCTGACATCTTAAGTTTGAATTATGAAATTCTTAGCTAGAATCTTTGTAGTTATATATATAAGCATGTTTAATATTTCATTTGTAAACTACAAGATGATTGTGAATTTTATGTATTTTTTTAGTTTTAATATATTGATTGTTACAGAGCAGAGCATTGTTATTGTGTTTGTGTTTGCAGATTTGACATCATCTCCTCATGGCATGAAGAGCATCTTCCTTCCATGAGATCTACACTTCAAGGTGATATCTATTTTATTTTTTATCATTTAGATTTTGCCTCTATCCCGCTGAGATATGTACTCTTATCTAACAATGATGTTTGGAAGACTTGAATATCTCTCTAGGGCTTGACTGAGGCAAGCCTCTAAACACCACAACCCCCTCCCACACTCCTTTGTGATTGTAGGTTACAGGTACCAAGTTTCGTGGAGTGAAGTTGCAAAAAAGAGGTTGCAAACAATAAGGATTCAGGATCTGAAAGAAAGAGGACAAAGTTGAGCATTTCGGGACAAGGGTGCTAGTGCTAGTCTCCTCAATCTTTTCTAGGGTAGAAATGGAAGATGTAGTGCAAATCAGTGTTGAAAGGAGATTCAGATTCCATGACGAAAATCGTACCTTGGATAGGGGCGCTAATGCCAGTGTCCTCGACTATTTCACATTTTTTTATTTTCAAAAATAGTGAGTTAACAATCTCTCTCATTCATCTCATTCTAAAAGGATTTGTCATAATTCATTAATTTGTTTACTATTTTGCTTATTTAGGGTTTTAAGAGTAATTGAGAATTAAATTGAGATATTGTTTGATACATCTGAGCTTCCGCATCATTCCAAGTGGCAGCACAACTTGATAGGCAATTTCTCTCGCTTAGTGGAGATTCAATTTGGTTGATATGCCCTTAAATGTTTGGTGACAAGGGAGGATTTGCCTTTGAAACCTAAACGAAAACATTTCCCCCCTTTTTAACCCTAAACATTGTTGAACATAATTACTTATAATTGAATGAAATCTTTAAAAAACAACAAATCATGTAATGTCACATCGGCGCACCAACAGATAGAGAAAAAGAATGAGAGAGATAGAGAAGAGAAAGAGAGAGATAGAGATAGAGAGCTTAGATGGAAAGGAGGATAAAGAGAGAAAGAAGAAAATAGAGAAACATATAGATATATAAAGAGATAGAGAGGAGACAAAGATATCTAGAGAGAGGTAGAGTGGTATAGAGATAAAGTGGGAGAGAGGGGGAGATTGGTAGAGAAAGAGAGATATAGATAAGAGATAAAGAAGGGGAGATAAGGGGCAAAAAGTGAAATAGAGATAGAGGAAAAGAGAAGGGGAGAGAGAAAGAGAAAGAGAGAGGATAAAGGGAGACAAAGCGATATATAGAGAGATGTATAGAGATAGAGAGATATAGAGATAGAGAGGGAGATATAGATCTATATATAGAGAAGGTGATCAATAGAGGAATAAAGAAAGAGAGATAAAACAAAAAGAGAGATATAGATAAGAGATATAGATAAAAGAGAATAATTTTTGATTAATCATTGCATGCTAACAATCCAAATATGGCACATGTCCATCAGGAGCTATACTCAAGGTAGAATGTCAATTTCATGGTAGAGGGAGACAAAGAGATATATAGAGATAGAGAGATAGAGAGGAAAAGAGATGAGAGTGATCTGGAAGACATGGTTTTAGACAACATCTTGAAAGAGGCCATGCAAAATGATGCCAAAAGAGTGACTACTTACCAATTGTATGGAGAAGCCAATAGTTTCTCAACATGAGGTGGAATTTGGGTATTCCAAGGAAAAGAGGAGCAAGAGGTATTATAAGGGCATGAGGAAATGATTGTGGAGGGAAATTTGTGACAAAAATAAGGGCCAATAATTCATCATGACTACATCAGTGATTTTTTTATTTATAAACATTCACAGTCAATACCTTTTACTATGAATACCTCCATCAACCATTTTCTAATCCCTACACATATAAAGGAAACCTTAAAACATTATCCAGATTAGAAAGATTTAATATTAAATCAAATTTGATTTTTCATGAATTGTTATACTTAACAAGGCATATAACAATTCCATCTAGAGAAATTAGTTCTCCGTGCTTATTGTCCAAGTGGTAACTTGTAATGATTTAATTATATATTTATTTTTATATATAAAATCTACATTATAGTTATATGAGAGAGATGGAGGAGACAAACAGAGTTAAACAAAAAGAGAGATAAGTAGAGAGAGAAGGAGAGAGAGGGGAAGAGAGATATCTTTGTATAGAGAAAGAGACACAGAGAGATATTTTATATATACAATGAGAAAGAGAGATAAAGAGGGGAGACAAATAGAGTTAAACAAAGATGGCTTGATGAATAGAGAGGAGAGAGAGGGGTGGATAAAGAGGGATAGGAAGATGGTGGGGAGAGAGAGGGAGATTGATAGAGAGGAATATATATTCACACACATGCATAAAGAGAGATAGAAAGTGAGGGTAGAAGAGATAAATAGAGAGGGAGGTATATTAACACACACAGAGAGGAATAGAGAAAGCCATATAGAGTAGGAGAGAAAGATAGAGATAAGAGATATAGAGGGAAAGAGAGAAAATAAGAGAGAGATATAGGTACAGGGATAGAGAGGGATAGATGCAAAGAGAGAGAGAGAGAGAGAGAGAGAGAGAGAAGTGATTTATAGGGAAAGAGAGATAGATAAAAGAGAGAAAGAGATAGAGGAATAGAGAGAGTGAGAGACATAACGAGGGTAGGAGAGAGAAATAGAGAGGGAGAGACAAAGATAAGAGAGAGAGGGATATTGAGACAAAGTGAGAAAGAGAGAAAGAGAGAAAGAGTAGGAGAGAAAGATTATATATAGAGAGACTCATCCAAATTATTATATAAGTGTAGCACACATGGAGAATTGTATTCTATTTTGGGTTTGTCGACTTCTCATGAGGAGTGTAAAAATTAGCCCATGGTTTTACTGAAATGACAAATGGTTTATACGATGGAAATGTTTTATAAATATAACCCTTGGCATAGTGTTTTGATATCATTTGAATTGTAGTGTAGGAATTTGTAAACTTTTAGTTTAGGTCTAAGTATCAGCATGCTATTAAAGTGTTAACATATAATACATTTCTTATGTTGATTTCTATATTTGTTGTGGTATGATTCAAGTGAATTTAAAATAATATTTGAAAATCAAAAGTCATGACCAACACCTTGATAATTGAGACAATAATTTTTATGAGGTAAAACTTTGAATTGTGGAAATTGAAGGTTGAAGATCTTTTAGTAGAGAGAGAGATCAGTAGATCATAATAATTGTTGCACTCAATTCTATACCGATGGTAATGGATCAAGATGAATGGGAAAAGTTGGATACAAGAGATAGATCTACTATTACGTTATCTTTTTAATTTAGTCTTGATGAATGTTTTAGTTCAAAACATTGCTAAGATTTTATGAGATTAAAATATTATATTATATCAAACTAAGTGTCTTATAAATAAGTTATTTTTGAAAAGAAATTTGTATTCTTCAAAGATGCATGGAGTTTTTGTAACCAAACATTTAAATGATTTTTATGTAGTAGTGAGTCAACTAGATTCCATAGATGTAAAAATTTAAGAGGAGGACAAATATATCACTTTGATAATTCACCTTAAAGACCTCTTTAGTGTACCCATTGCACACTAAAGTGTACCTTATTCATAGTTCATTGTGTTGGTGTGAACACATAATTCACACATGTTAAGTTGACTTAGTGAGTCTTCTAGATGTTTAGTTGAGTCTAGTTGTGTGTTGAGTTGTCTTATCCTCCACATGTGCAATTAGTTATCATCCTCTAATTGACACATGTTCTAGGAATATCTCCACTTTCCACTCCAGCTTTCTAGCTCTCATAATACCTTTATAAGCAAGGCTCTCTCATTGTATTTAATATGATCTTTGTATAGAATCTTTGATCCATTGTTTTAGCATCTTCTCTGTTATCTTTGTGTGGAAGGTTCTCTTGATTGCAAGTGATTCTGGCTTGTTGAGTCACATTGACTCTTACATGGTATCAGAGCCTTGTCTACAATTTCCTTCCCTCATTGGAGAGGCTTTGTGAGGATCTTGTTAGGTGTATCTTGAAGCGAAACGGACATCACCGTTGCGATCAGGAGACCCAAATCTGCATAAATCAGCTATCCAAATGCCCAAATCAGAGAAGTTGAAAAAAAGCCAAATTTTTTTTGCCTCTGGTCTCTTGGCAGAAAAATCCATACGGTTGTACGGCTCTATGTAGTCTTTGCGCCAGACACTGCGCCATCTAATTTGAGCATCATCGATCAAAGGATTCCCGTCGGCATTGTTTAAGGCTTCAATATATGTGGTCGATCTTCTGTTTTTCCGCCCCCTTACATTACCCGGCAGGCTAGATCTACCAGTCGACATTTAGACCATCCTCAGTGGATTTTGCTAGTTGCATTAGATCTTTCAGGCATCCACGAGCAATTTTTTTTGTGGTTTTCAACAGTCATTACATTTTTTCCACAGTCTGCATTTGGTTGGCAATTACCAAGTTTTTTTGTTTCTGAAGTCAGTTTTCATAAGATCGTCCGTGGCATATTCAAACAAACAGCTCGTTAGTTGTTTCAATCCCGTACACGGCAGTTTGAAAGTCTTTTAGTTGATGGCATCTACAGTCAACATCTGAAGATCTCTGACATCTTTTAGAACTCGGCATCAGGAATAATTACCAGCAGACCGTCGAGATACCAAGCAGTATTCTTAGCGTCCATGAAGTCTACATCTGCCTTTGGTGGTCAAGATCTGGTTTGGCGTAGTTTGGTAGCCTTCAAATTCCCATTCGACGGTTTCTTATATTTCCGGCCATTGTGTCTTTTGGCAGCAGTTAACAATGCAGTCCGTGGTCTTAACAAGACCATAATCGGCGGGCTTTAAGCAGTTTCATCTGGTGGTCTTTTGCTATATAAGCATCGACTAACCAATTCCAGTCGACGAACTTTGAATTGTTTCTTGTGTGTCAATCCTTCAATCAGCAGTCGGTATCCTAAAATTTAGTCAATGGTTTCCTAAGAGCATTGGCAGTCTAAGCCACATCCACCAGCGGCTTGTTTTATCATCGATCGGCAGTTTTTTTAAAACAAGATTTGCAACATTTCTGGCGACGACTTTAACCAGCGGGTCAAACACAGTCGGCATTGTGCTAGTCAACGGGCATCAACAACATTAAGATCCCTCTGGGAATTTCAAATCGCTGGTAGTCTAACCCTTGTCGGCCTCAATAATCCAGCGATCATTGATTATTTGATGGTAGATAAAATCATTCGTCGGTCTTGCACACCATCTGGCGGTTTGCAGTCTTAGTTGCGACGGATCCAACAGTATAGTCGGCAGTCAAACATCATCTTGCAGCAGGGGACGGTTTTATCGGCGACCAAAGAACTTCACGCCGGTGATATTTCTCACCTCCCGGCCAGCTTTGTTTTCAAATGGGCAGTCTACAGAAACATTCTGTTGTTTCTATCAACTATTGGCAGTTGGCGATCAATTCACAGTTGGCGTCTTCAGTCAAAGATTGAAAATCCACAGGTTTAAGAATTGTTTCCGCCGAATATTATTTGTCTTCGGCAGTCGACCAAGCAGGGTTCTATGTCTCAGCAGCATCAATATATGATCGGCAGTTTTTTTTTTTATAGGTGAATATTAAACCTTTGGCAGTCGACCATCTCCATTTCTTGGTGGATATTCTTTGCAAATGACGGTCTTAGATCCACTCCTCACGGCAGTTTTAACTGACGATTCCTTGAATCTTCGTACCACAAAAGGCCTTTGATTCTTTGCCAATTTTTCTCAGCTCGTCGGTGGTATAACTGTTTGCACGGTGGGAGCCTTTTGGCTTAGGCCCCGCCGGCCTTCACACATATATATATATATATATTTATAGTTTTTTTAAAAACAAAAAAAAACTATTAAATTTGCCCAGCGATTAGAATACCATGGTTTTTGCAAGTAGGTACTTTCTCCCCTCAAATGATGGTCAACTAGTGTTTTTTGTCCTCTGAATGGTACTTTTGCAGCAGCGCATATACAGGGACGGAGAATATTCTGTCAGGGCCCTGTTTTGCCCCTCAAAGTCCTAAAATAGGGTTTTTTTTTTTTTGCACAACTTTTGTCCACGGTGTCGAAATCGGGAAAACGAGATATCGTTGGAAAGATGACAGAGAGCACTTTGTAGTGGTATTAGTCATTTTTACAAATTTTTCTATTTGACAGCATTTATTGCAGGTTGAAGACAGATCTCTCTTTTTAGCTCCCGAGCTCATAACTTTTTTGCACGATCTCCAATTTTCACGATTCAAATGGCATCGAAAAGGTATTAAAGAGCTCTTTGAAGCCATCCATACACTTTTCTTAGATTCCACTCCAAGATCATTTTATTACATTTGTCATTTTTTGGCATTTGATTGATAACTTGGGTATTTTGATACTTGAGAGGGTGAAATTTATTTTGAGAGGATTTGTTTGTTGTAATACATCATTGTGAGTTATTGTACTCACACTCAGATCTCTTTTTTAAGAGATTTTCATTGTTTTCCCAATTTTGGTTCTTGAGGACAATTGTAAAATGCACTAAGTATAAAGTGCCACAAATAAATATGGGGGGGGGGGTGCTCTCTTACATAGTAAAGGGGTGTTGTGTTGTTGTCTCTCTTTTTCATCATGGATGTGCCTCAATTTCCACTTTTAACTCCATATAATTATCTTGAATGGAAGAAAAACATAGAGTTTGTGTTGTATAAACAAAAGTTACATAGAATAACTGTAGGCACAGATCATGAACCCACAGGTGCCGCTGAGAAAAGAAAATGGTTAGATAGAAGAGATGATGCTTATGGCACATTTTGTCTTGCTATTTCTCCCGATCTAAGATTTCATGTTGAGTCTTGTACTACACCAAATGAGATATTGACAAAACTAGACAATCTCTTTGGTAAGCAAGATAAAATAAGAAGGTTCAAATTGGAGAATGAGCTAATTGCACTTAATCCTCAAGATTTTGATCAAATTAAAGACTTCTTCACCAAATTTAAGTCTCTCAGGTTACAACTCAAGCAATGTGGTCTTGAGAAAGAAGATGAACAATTGATTCTATCTATTCTTGCAAAATTGGGTCCTACATATTCAATTTATGTTTCTACCTTTTATGCTACAATGGATGCCTTTGGTAGTGAGTTTAAAATGCCTTCACTTGAGGAGTTTGCTACACAATTCACAAGAGAACAAGCCAAGCTACTACACATGGGCACATTGAAGTCTCCTAGAAAACAAGCTCTAATTGTAACACAAAGCACAAAAGATCCTAAGGCTTCAAATAATAAGGGCAAGAAACAAAAGGATTAAAAGTCTAATGAGCAAGAGAAAGAATAAAAGAAAACCCCCAGCTCTTCTTCCAAAGAGGAGTCAAATAAGAAGAAGAAGCCAAAATGTTCTTATTGCAAGAAATTGGGTCATGATGGGACTAAATGTTATGAGAAAAAAATTGAAGAGATGTCACAACTTCTTCAAAAACATAACATTGAGTATTCTCCATCAACAACAATTTTACCCAAGTCTTTTTCTTCACCACCATCATTATCTACATCTACAGGAACATCAGGCATTGCTTATGGGACAGAAAAAGGAAAAGGACAAGCACTCTTTGCTTCAACAAGTCTACAATCAGAGAGATGGCTTCTTGATTCAGGAGCTTCTCATCATATCGTATCTTCATAGGGGATGTTCTCTTCATTTCATTCATGTACTTCACCATATTTTGATGGGTAACAATACATACATGCATGCAATTGGAAGAGGAAACATTGAAGTTGGAGAGAATACGTTCAACAATGTGTTGTGTGTACCTTCCTTGACAACCAATCTCCTTTCCATCTACTAGATTACTCATTGTGGTGCAGGGAGGACAGTTGAGTTCACTCTTGATTCTGTGATCATACGAGACTTGGAGAGCAGAGATATCATTGCTATTGGGATGGCTGATCATACATCTCGCTTGTACACTTTCTCCCATTTTATTTCTGATGATGATGTAGATCCATTGATTTATATTCACACTCATGCATCAAGTGTGAATCATGTTTGTAGGGAGAAGTTTGGTCACTTGAACCTTGGTGTTCTTGCATCTACTTCAATTCTTGAGACTAGTTTTGAGCTTCCTCCTTCTCCTGCTTCTACCGAGATTGGCATTGACATAGCTTCATCCATTTCAGTTGAGCAAGATATTCTTTGTCTTCCAGATACAGGTTTGTGGGTTGAGTACTTGACAGGCATTTCAGACTTGTTTCCTGAGTCCTATCTTGATGACTTGGAGGACATCATTGATGACATTCAACTCCTCTTTGAAGGAGTTGATTCTTCTACTTCAGATGAGCAGGCACCATCTTCTCTTCACTTGTCATAGCTCGACACTGAGTTGGAGAATCTTGAGCATCATTCGGAGCATTCTTTATCTTTAGAGATTGATGATCTTGAGTTTTCAATTTGTCTTGGATTGTCACATTCTTTGATTAAGCATGCATCACCTGATTATGTGACATTTTTTAGTTGTGACATGTGGACACTTGAGTAGTTTTTAGAGATAGCTTACATCATGAGGCTTTTTCCCTCATACCTTGAGATGGAGTTTCTTCGACATCAACCTTTGGACTTGATTCTTCCTAAGGGAAAGAATGTTGTCTGTAGGCTTTGGATTCTCTTCAACATTCTTCTTCAAGCATACACCATCGGCATAGGAGCTACTTCATTGTGGGGGGGACCTATAGTCTCACACTTGCTCTCCTATGGTGGGGTAATTGACTGTACATATGTGTTGGATGTAGTCCTTGGGGGGTCTTGAGTCCTCCTTCCATCACATCTTACATTTGTTTTTTGCATTCTCACTTTTGGAGAGGATTTTTGTCCCATGAGGTTTTCTCCTTTTCTCCACTTGAGATTTGTTGTACATGGGTATCTAACATAGCCTAGTAGCCAAGACCCATCCACCATTGCATCTTTGTTTTAGGCAGCTACTCCCTAAGTTGCACTTAAGGGGGGGTGTTGGTGTGAACACATAATTCACATATGTTAAGTTGACTTAGTAAGTCTTCTAGATGTCTACTTGAGTCTAGTCGTATGTTGAGTTGTTGATAGTTAGAGTGAGTTGTCTTATCCTCCACATGTGCAATTAGTTATCATCCTCTAATTGACACGTGTTTTAGGAATATCTCCACTTTCCACTCCACCTTTCTATCTCTCACCTTGCCTTTATAAGCAAGGCTCTCTCATTGTATTTCATATGATCTTTGTATAGAATCTTTGCTCTATTCTTTTAGCATCTTCTTTGTTATCTTTGCGTGGAAGGTTGTCTTGATTGTAGGTAATTCTGGCTTACTGAGTCACATTAACTCTTACACATTGATCCATACATGGCATGATCAATACAATTGGAAATAATGTCACTTATTGAAGTGGCTCAAAAATGGAAAGAATGCTACATCACTATATCCATTGACAAACATAGAATTTGCACCATACATATCCAAATCCATTGACATACATTAATTTTGAAACTTCTTTTGACTAGGGACATGGAATTCTGTAAGAAAATAATCATGATGAATGACATATCTTGCTAAGTATGTACCTAGGCCTACCATTTCAACTAGATGGGACTGACATGCTTGGGAAACAAGAAGATGACTAGTAAAGGTTACTATCACTTGCAAATAATTGACTAAAACAAAAAAAACTTTACTTGCATACCTACTTTTACCCACTACTATTCAAAAACAACTTTACTTGCATGTATGTCAACATAATTTAAATCATTTCTTCTTAATGGAAGACAACAAAACATATCACTATATTTTTCAATGTTCAAATGATGGATGAGCAACAACCATTCACCTGCAACAAGATGGTATGCTCTCTTCTCAAGAAACCACTAATTACTTTTATCTACATGCTATCTCCACTAACATTGCGATTTCTACTTTATTTAGTTTTTTTTAAATATATATAAGTTTGTTTTAGTTTTTTATATAAGGTCACACTACTATAGAATACTTCCACATCATTAAGTTTCAATTTATATTTTAAATTATTTTAAAAACTTCTCAATAATTTAATTTAAATAAAATAAAATAATGATATTTATAAATAAAATAATTACCTATTATTACTTTTTTTTAAATACCATAACAATCTTAAAAAGATTTAAAAAATTGCACTATTGTGCTAGCAAACTTGCTTTCCACTTGACCCAATGTGATGATGTTCCAAAAGCTCCCATTTGGCACACACTTGAGTATAGTGGAAAATGTAAATTTATCCCATTGGAGACCTATATCCACCAAACTTTCACATTTGAGATACATTAAATAATTTCAAATGAGCAACCAAGTTTCTTATAAAATCAAACCATAATTTTTTTAATATAAATATCTTATAGAATCTTTTCAAGAATATTAAATATTATATTAATCTTTATGATCAATAATTTAATATAAATATTAATAATAATACATTAATTATATTACTAATATTTCTTTAAGAGTATAATTATAAAAAACTTTTAAATAAATAATCCAAATTAAATTAATTCTTGAATAATAAAATAATTCTTAAGCAAATAAAATAATTTCAGATTATATCTCTATACTTTTAGATAAATGTATTTAAGATATCTATACTAATAGTTATTTTATTTACTTAAAAAAGTATTTTATTTTACTTTACAATTATTTAAGATTTTTTTTGTTGAGTAAATATGGTCTAATGGACGGCTCCCTTTCATTAAAATATATGGAAATATATACATTGTTAACTACTTGGAGTAGACAAAATTCTAAATCAACACAACTACAGTGTTTTTATAAACAAGGGAAACCCTTAATATTTCTAACAGTCCCCTGGATTTTATAAATTCAACCTAAGATCATAGGGTAGGTAGCCAAAATGCCCTATCTACATACAAATTTCAATGAAATTCTATCCAAGTATCAATAGGATGCATACTATTAAAACTTCCATACCAATATTCTGTTCTTCATCCTCCTCAGATAAGCAAAGAGACCATCCATTCAATGCTTAGTTCCTTAGACAAACCCACTACTTGTTTCAAAAAATCAATTGCCTTATCCTTGCGACGCCATTGGACCACCATTGCAGGATTGTTAATAATTATGAATGGCTTCCAAGCTGCAGTAGGGGAGCTAGTGAATAAGTACCACCTTCCACAAGTAAACCAAGATCACGAGCAACAAGCAATAGAATGTCATTTAAAGCCCCTAACATATTTTTTTAGTAGTGCTTTTACCATGGCTCAGACCGTATCTTTATCTTTTCCCAAGTCTAACATTACCACCATGAACATAGAACAAATATCAATATTTACTTTGTAGCAATGCTACATGACCAGAAAATCCTCTCCCGACATTCATTGAATCACATACAGTAGCAGTCCAGATTGTGTTCTAAATACATTTTTTAACCTCAACTCTGTGATAACCCCCAGAAAGCCATTTGGTAGCCTTCGCATGTTAGCCTAACACATGTATGCATGGAGCCAATAGTAGATGGAAATGAAAGAGTGTATTGAAAACCGTTTTGCATCGATATAAAATCTTGCTCACCTTGCTGCCTCATTATTGTAAGTGGGATATCATTAATTAGTAGTAAAAATAGGCTTGTGTTAATATCTCTTGCCATTATAATCTAAGATCTTCCCAGCGTTGAGATAAAAATGACGTCCTCATTGATCGTGACTCATAATGGGTGACAATAGATTATAGTTTAGGATTTAAACGTGAACTTAGTTCTTCCCAATCCTTGATGATCGAACTGATTTTCATTTCATTAGCTGTCCCAAAGGCAAAGTTGGCAAGGTAATCGGTAGTAGAGTTAGCTTCCTGTAAGTTTGTTGTATATTGTAGGAATTAAAAGGAGTTAATGTATGGCCATGCCTACATCAATATGTTATTAATTTTCCAACTCACGGTGTGTCTTTCGAATTGAGTAAATTATAATCATCAAATCATCTTTTATCTTAATGTTCCTTAGTCCATGTTGGTGACAGGTTTGAAGGCCAAGCACCAACACTTGAGCCTCTGCCTTATTGTTCATTCTAACATGAATGAAGTTGCCTTCTAAATCTCTTATTATACATCTGACACCAGATTGGCCCAAATTTGCACACAAAGAACCATAAAAATTCAATTTACCCTGCCACAAGGTGTGGCTACCACTATTTTCTTTTCTTTTCTTAGTAATAGAATTCACTCCATTGTCCCCATGAATGGGGAGCTCTTAGACCATGCCATTTCTGGGTCACATCACAATCCCAAGACGAAAATTTCTTATTTTTGGTTGATTACACAAAGGCTCTATTGTTTGCGATCTCAACCAAGGCACTCTCTAATTTATTAATAAATGATTCCACCGACAAGGTAGAGGCCTGAAAAGTCAGGTTTCTCTCCTTTCATATCTCCCAAATCAATAAAGATGGACTTAAAGTCTAGAAGCTTGCAAAATTTAACTGTTCTTAGATAATTGGCCAAGATAGGAAGAGTCCTTGATGTCATTTGGCACATCAAAGCTCCAACCCAACCTCATGTAGAGCCATTTCCAATATTTATGAGAAAAGGGCCAGCCAAGAAAAATATTGTTCACACTCTTTTCCTTTTTCTCACATATAGCACATCTAGATGGGCCACGATAGCTCATATTTTTTAATCTTTCATCAATTAAATTTTTTTGGTATTATATCCTAGGCAAAGGATCTAACTTTTGGGAAGCAATTTTTGTGCCAGAGGTGATGAATCAACCATTCTTCCTTTACAACCTACTTATCTACCACCAGATAGCCCAATTTGACTGAATACTCCTAAAACATGGCACAATTCAATTTTATTCTATCATACCCTTCAAAAATAAATATTTTCCTTTATTGCATCGTATATGTGAAAAGCTACTGCAGTCTATCTGGAATGCCTAGAACCTTGGGATCCTTCCATCTTCATTCAAGGATTCCCCCATTGTTGTGTTGAGTGACAAAGTCCACAACGTTATTACCCCATGCCTCTTTTGTGATTTATTGTAACTGACTTAATTCTTAGTGTTGATAGAGAAGGATGGTCATTCCATGATTCTTCCCAAAAGTTTGTAGAGAGTTGAAAATTTGAATTTCCCATGTTATGTGGTTTGTGATAATCCACCTACAAGAAATGATAAAATTCCACAAACTTGAACCTCTCGAAGGATTGGAAATTGTCAGTATTCTCATAAGATCTTCTAAATCCAAATATTTTTTCTAAAGGATTTTAGCCCACTTGAGGTGTATATACATGAATAGATTTCATATAATTTTATCTCCCAGCACCCTATTTATTTGGATGGTTTTTTTTAATTTCAATCCCACCTTCATCCTTGGACCTACAAACTTTGTCCAAAGCAACTAGTTACATTGTTTATTTTATTTTTATTTGAAGAACCTTTTTTTATAAGTAAAATATGAGAAGGGAGGTCACTCCCTCTCCATTGATAACAAAAAAATGTTACAAATATTCATCAGGGGAAAACACCCCAATACAACTAGAGCAAGAAACAAAAATTTCCTAAGAGACATTACAACCTTAATTAAGATAGTTAAATTTCATTTCTCAAGCTAGAAAATCCATCTTCTTTTCTAGTCTCAATAGTCAATTAAGCCTACCGGAATTGGAGAAAAAATGATGAATGTTTCTTTAAGTTTTTCCAATTTCACCTTCTCCACTATGTAACAAATTTGAGGTATGAAAGGCATTGTTAATCGATCTAGTGCTTTGTAGTTTGCACACCTCATTTCTTATTTAATTCTAACCCTAGAAGAATAATAGTGCAATGGATCAACTACCAAATCTAAATTCACAAGAGAAGGAATCCCAAAGTCATGTGAAGGGATACAAAGAAATAGAGCCATGAATTATGGACTATGCTTGGTTTATGTGAAATATACCTAGAGTATTTGTATGTATGTGTTTAAATTAAGGTACCATCAACCTTGTAAATCCTATTACATGGTTGCCACTATTCTTTGAAAGTTCCAAGGTTCTTGGAGAGTTCCAACATCCTTCAAGATAGGGTGTTGATTTTGCAAATTTATTCATATGGTAATTAATTATTTACTGGCAATAGTAATTAATCAGTTACTGCAATGGTTTACTATTTACCAGTTTGAGCATCTCTTACTTTGGGAATGTAAATGAGGTGGCAAGGTAAAACTAGGTGCCCATCTTGGAGTGGCTATTCTTGGATTGTTATGACATGCATAAGAAAAAATCTTTGCATATTTATTAATAGTCCATGACATCTTATAATAGAATCTCCTAATTTCAAGGGATTGTATGAAAAATGAGGTTCCCAAAATAAAGAGTTAATTATAGTCAGTTATGACACACTGTAAGATGTAAGAGGCTATGTTTAGCATGCTGGTGATATTCCCAAAATGAGGCATGTTTGGACACCCCATTTCATGTATTCTCATTTTTTTTATATATTCTAGTGCTTGAGGAGGTAAGTTGAACAGAGTTGAACATAGCACAGAGATTGTGAGGTTGCACTTGCAGGTTGAGGAGATGTGTTGAGATTGTTCACAGGTACACATGTGTGTTGTTAGATTGAAGGAAATGAGGAGAATGGAAGTATGGTTGTATTGTAAACTTGTTTTCAAAGTTAATACAAGCTTTTCCTCTCTTCTATGTGGAGTTTTTTCTTGCAAGGGTTTCTCCATGTAAATCATGTTGTGTGAAGGTATAATGGTGTTTGTTGATTTTTCATATTTTTTTATTTAAATCCATTAAATATCTTCATGGTATTTTAAGTATTAAGCAACTTATTTTATGCTTTGCATACAATTTTTAGATTTCTATTTTGTAGTAGTCAAAGCCTTGTATCTCTTCAAGTTATAAATTGGATTTGAGATTGAAAATTTACCAACAATCGGTATTAGAGAAAAAGGTGGCTTCATGGATTTTGCATGCATTTGCATGTCATAAAACATGATCAATGTATCCATGGAATTGTTGTTCTAGGTTTTCCTCCATTTAGATTTCTCTGAACTGGGTATTGCATGTTTTTTAATTTAACTTGAAGAGCTTGTGAGAATCTGTTGGAAGGTATTGTGTATGTTGGAGGTCTTTTGGGTTGTAGTAGATGTTCTATATGTTAACATTATTTTGTAGATTTGTGAAATTGAAAGCCATGGAATCTACATTTGTATTAGATATTGTAAATAGAATATATGTTGGGCACTTCAGGCTCAGGGTTATGGGTGTTCATGGAGCTAGACTTGTGGGAGTGAACTGGAGCTCTGATTCAGAAATATGTGAGTATCTTTTTGTTTGGTGGTTTTATTACTGTGAAGGGTGAAATGGATTAGTCAATTAAGATTAATAAACCCAAACATCTATGAAATATGAAAGTAAACACTTTACCTTGTGGTCATGTGTAGTGAAAGGGTGTTCATGTTGGATGGTTTCTTTTGGTACCTTTATCACATGGAAAAACACTTACTATTTTGACTACAGTATGGAGTGCTTATGTTGGGTTCATGGTTTTAGTCCTTGGCTACATGAAAGCATCGGATGATCATCCACTAGTTTCTTGTGGGTTCTGGAGCTGATATGTTTAATATTTTGTAAGATTCCAGACAACATGGTTCCTCTATTTCCTTGTGAGTTGTGGAGTAGATCATTTTGTGACTTGAATGCTCTTGGACAACTTGGTTCCTTTTGTTAGTTTTATAGTTTTCCTATTTCTAAAAGATGTGAATTTGTAGATGTGTGATGTGTCATTATTCAGATGACATATTTGGCATGAATGTTGGATGTTCAAATGATTTCAGAATTACAAGGAGAGATGGTTTTTTAGGTTTTACATGTTAACCAAAATTTGTGGTTTGTAGATCTACAGAAAGATTGTGTTAAGACTTTTAGAGTATTTGTAGATGGAAACAATTACATATTTGTAGGGTTTCTTGTTGGGTTCTTATTGATCTATGACTCTTATGTGGATTTGTTTGGAAATCAAGTCTAGAGTTGATCCTAGTGTTTGAGTCTTAGAAATCTACATGTTATACCTGTTACCTTTGTTCTGCATGTTATTGATGTGGTGTAGGCTCTATTGTTTAGTTATTTGAGACTGGAGCATTGACCATATTTTTCTCATTTGAGATGCTGCATGAGTGCATAACTTGTAAATTATTTGATGAGGATTCTATTTGGTTGGCCTCTTCTTGGTCACTTTGATTGCATTGGTATGTTTATTGCAATGACACAAAACAATGGTTTGGATTACTTGATATAGTTCTTCATTGTAATCTATAATAGTAAGTTAAATGGTGCATGAGAAGCTATGTTCACTTTTAGTGGAGTTTTTGTAATGATTTTGGTCATGACACCATGCATAGATCGGTATCACTTTCAATGGGAATTTTGTGCAGTTACATAGTGTGTTCTATCTTCTTTGTTCCAAGATTTTGGTTCTAAATTGTTGTTGTTGTAGTGTATAGTTTAACTATGTGAGAGCCATAGATAATCTTTGATTAGGTGATGAATGATCTTTTGCAATGGTTGTCTGTGTCATAAGTAGTGTATAGTTTAACTATGTCTTCACTTAGGTTGTCGTGAGGGTTCATTGACATCTTTGGTTCTATTGATAGAGGATGCTTGATCTTCATGTTATTTGAAGAGGTGTTAACATCTTGTTCCATGGAGGAATCTTAGAGTCTTTAGTAAAGGTGTTATTGTTCTTCCTTTGGAGAGGATGTAGTTCTCTTTGATTTTGATTATTAATCATTTTCTTGAAGCTTCATGATTTTGTAGGTTGCATTTGAATTTTGCATGGATTGATTGGTTGATGATGACAGAGACTAGAGGAACTTGGGTTAGGCTAGATATCTCTTATGTTTAGAGATATGTGTTGGAATTGTTACTTGTTATGAAGTTTTTTTAGCAGTAAAGACCAAGGATCCTATACCTAGAAAATGGACTTGAGTCCATCATAGACTTGATGAGAAGGTTGGACATCTTTAAATTGAAAGCTTATATTGCTTGGTGTTGTATGTACAAGACAATTTTGTATCCCACCCTTGGTCTACTCAACAAGTGAATGATCTAAGAGGTGTTATCCACCTGATTATTAGATGCATTCTTTATTATGTATCTTGTCTTCTCTTGTGCATTAGTCTTGAATGTTGAGTTTTGAGGATGTGTTGAGAAGTAGAGGCATGGTTTTATGTATTTCCATTGTTCTCCTTGTGATCTTGATCTTGGGTTAGTTTTGAGGATTTGTTAGGAGTGGTACAGGAGATGGTTAGTGGCTTTAGGCATATTCCCTTATGTTGTGGGAATGTTTGGCTAGTCTGATACACTTTCTGCAAGAGGTTTATATCTATTTCTACCATGTTTTAATCATAATTTGAATGTTAAATGTTGATATCCTTTTAGTTTGGGAGTGTTGATGGAGATCTTACTTTACATAGTTTGGTATAAGGACATGGTCTGATTTTCAGGTTCTTTCTTTCCTGGTATATTGTCATCTTCTTGAAGGTTCTTATGTTTATGGAGTTGAGGTTTTGTATGGATTCAAGTGTTGTTGTTTGTACTTCATTATTTTTTGGCAACAATTTTGGTAGCTCCTGGATCTCTTTCTTCATTGGTTTGGAGGACTTGGGAGAGTTATTTGGATTGGCAATGAGAGATGTATTTTACATATTATTGTATGCTTCTTTGATACTATGATAGAGGAGTTAGCCACATCCTCTATGTGAAGTTCTATAGGGGGACTTGTTAATGTTATAATCTTGTTTTTTAGATTTGACATTACCCATGTAGTGGGAGTTCCAGAAGGTATATGTGTTATGTATGAGAGGGTTACCTCTCTTGGACTAGTTACACTTTACTATAGTAAGTTGCTTCAAAGTTTTTTTATCACATGTCTATGTGTGTTATTACCTTGGAGTCTTCTTTTGTAGGATGGTGGATAAACATGGACTTGTTTGCATCTATTTGGGTTGTTGATAGTATGAAGTTCTACCTAAGATAGTTTTGTTTACCCTAGTTTGAGGTATGGATTGTTTACATGAGCTAGAAACTTGATGTGGTTGCTAAATTCCAATTGGTATGAGTGTGGTAGTCACTCAGGGTCATTTTTTATCATTTGAATTTGATGCTTGTGTTCATGTATAGATTGGTGTAGGATTTAGTTGGCTTGTTCCTTATCTTATCATGGGTGATGTGATGTGAGGAGTTCTTTCTTGAGATGGTGGTTATCATAGTTGATTTTGTAATATCTTGTTGAAGCACAAAATCCTGTTGAAGAACCAATGGTACATGGTTGGCTAAGGGGTGTTTTTCACTTGTTGGTTTTTCTTGTGGATATGTATTTACAATGTATGATGTCAAGTGGGAGAATGTTGGGATTAAGGTTCCATCAACCTTGTAAATCCTATGACACGGTTTCCACTATTCTTGGAAAGAACTTACAAGGTTCTTTGAGAGTTCCAACATCATTGGAGATAGGGTGTTAATTTTGTAAATTCACTCATAAGGGATGAAGGTTCAACTAACAGTGGTAGTTATTTTTTATTGGTACAATAATTAATTATTTACTAACAATAGTAATTAATTAGTTACTGGCAATGGTTTTCTAGTTACTGATTTGAGCATCTTTTACTCTGGGTAAATCAGGTGGCACTTGGTAAAACTAGGTGCCCAGATTGGAGTGACTATTGTTGGATTGTTATGACATGCGTAAGAATGAATCTTTGCATAGTTATTAATAGTCTATGACATCTTGTAAGAGAATCTCCTAATTTCAAGGGATTGTATGATAAATGAGGTTCCCAAAATAGAGAGTTATTCATATAGTCATTTATGATAGACTATAAGATGGTCTAAGAGGCTATGTTTAGCATGTTGGTGGGATTCCCCAAATGAGGCAGTTTTGGACACCCCATTTCATGTATTTGCATATTTTTCTATGTATTATAACTCTTGAGGAGGTAGAAGTAGAATAGAGTTGAAAAGAACATAGAGATTGTGAGGTTACACTTACAAGTTGAGGAGATGTCTTGAGATTATTCATAGGTACATAGTAGTGTTGTCAGATTGGAGACAATGAGGATAATGTGGTGCAGGAGCACCAAGGTAATCATTTGCAAATTTTAACATTTGAAGGTTTGATATGTTAATCTTGGGGTATTTGAGTCATTTTGTCCTCAATAAGGTCTAAATATACCATTCACAATGTAATTTGAGTCTTAATAGGTCCATTTTGCTAAAAGTGTCAAATTATCAAAAGTTGTCATGAAAAATGCAAATTTGTAAAAGTTTCAAGAGTCATTTTTATGTGGGAAGTTCAAAAGTTGGTTATGTTCAGTTTGGGGAGTTGGAGAAGGCTTTTTAAGCACATGTAAATGTTTGTAGAAGGTTAGTTGAAGATTTTGTGAAGGAAAAATAATAAAAACCCCTGTTTCTTTGAAATTTCTGCTAAATCTGCTACTACATGACTGTGTACAGATCTGTACAGACTCCTTGTGCTATGAAAATAGTTTGAGAAGGCAAATATCTAAGTTATCTTTCAAATGTAGCAATTTTTGTGAAATTTCATAAAGATTTGAGGTTTTTAGAGGTGTTTTACTAAAATTTCCTGTGTAAAATTGAATTTCAAAGTTTGAGAGTGTAAAATAGACATTTAGGCCATTCCACCTATTGCATCATGCTGTAACTTAGTGGAATGGCCCAATTAGGGTTATATTTTGTGTTTGTATGATTGACAGAAATAGGGAGGCCATTTGATGAGTTTAAGGTGTTATTCTAGGCTGGCAGAGCCTTCAAATGTGAGCAAATTTGGTGGTTAGAGGGTAGGGTTTGATAAAATGACATTGGTGGACCATTCCAAATGATGGATTAGTCATGCTAGACCTAATACAAGTTGTTTGAACCATTGGCAAGGTGTGGCAGGGTGTGGAAGGTATATTTCCAATAAACCCTCATTGTATGCAAGCCTACAAGGCCTAGAAGTGGGATTTTATGTGTTGGGTGAATTTGTGAGTGAACCCATTGATAAATATTGTGGATTTTGTCTATTGGAGACCTATTGAGAGTGTTGGGATTGAGTTTGGAAGTTTGAGCAAGGTATTTCACCTAGTTGCTTTGTAAAACTGGGCTAATTTGCCCTTAAAATGGCGGGACAGTCAATTTTAGGCTGAGATGTTTCAAAACAACCCTACCTCAAATCCTGATATGTTGAATAAATCCAAAAAGGGTATCTGTAAAACTAACCCTCTTGTGGGTTGAAGGAATATTCTGCAAGTTATGGTGGAAAAACCTCTAAAAGAGGGCTACAAGGCATAAAAAAAGGCTAAAGGGGGAAAACCCCTAATATTAGGGTCTTGAGACCTATAAGTTGATTTTTTTGGGAGTTGGTGGTTAGTATACCTTGCTTGAAATCATAATGGAAGTATGATTGTATTGTATTGAGATGAAATCTTATTTTGAAGAATTACATCTTCACTAGGAGGAATATACTCTACCTACATCTAAGTCACCTAACAATTAGTGCACTAGCCCTCCTCAAATGCCATAAATGGGTCATTTATAAAATACTATAAGAGATCTTCCACTTGTGCTTGAATGGATTTGATTCTAATCCAATCCTAAAATGCCCATTATTGCATGGACAGAGAAGATCACTAGAAAAGGTTGGAATATGGCTTCACAACTTCCAATTACATTTTCTTGGAAGTTTCTGAAAGCATTGTAAATACTAAATCCACATTGTGCAAATCCTATGATCAATTTACTACACATCTTAAGAAAATCTTTCATTTTCTATTCTCTACAATATCCACCAATCAAAGCATTATGAAGAATTTAATTAAGAATAAAACCTTTTCCAACCATTATTTTAAAACAGTATTATGTCTAATGTATTTTTACTTTTTTAAAAAACATAGTGAAAATGATATGAATAACAACATTAGGCACCGAAGCCCTGGTTGTTTTACATTGCTTTTGGAGATAATTTATGCATCCATCTAAATGCAAGCTCCCTGTTGAAATCAAATTAACTACAAAAACTATGGTATGGGCTAGGGTCTACAAGAACCTAACACAAATTGTCATTACTACTTATATGTTCACATTTTTAATCAATTCCTATAATAGTCACGCCTTCCTTCTCTAGAACTTCCTATTTTCTTAGTTTCTTTGTAGATACTCATTTTAGCGAGGTATTTTGTCAAACAATTGATGTACCTTGTCTATGCTTACATACTCTATGCACATGACTTATCAAAATATTTCCAACCATTGTATTTGACAAAAATCGCCCTTCCATTCCTATTTGATGGATGTCCATTTATTGTCCCAAAGTGTGCATTTTAGCACATGTTGGAAATATATTGGAGAGGTCATAGAATTTGGCTTCATGCCTACATAATGCATTTTCTTCAAAATTTCTAAAGTCGTACATCAACAAATCCATTTTGTGCATATCCTGCAATCATCACATCCCATCAGATGAAATCTCTTTGAGCCATTCTATCAAAATAGTTAACAACCCTATTTATATTTTCCCATTTTGTATATTCTTCTACCAAGGAAACTGCAACTACAACATTAGACAAATATCCTTCATCCCTTTATGCCTAGATAGATGTCCACCTCTCCAAAGCTCCCATTTTCTACAGGCTACGCAAGATGAGGGAATGCGCATGGAAAATACACAGTGATATCCACACTTCGTCACCATTTAGGGAAAACAAATGAAAACTTACCATTCTATTATGAGTTGGAGGTAGAAAGAGTTTTTGAATCCTAAAACAGGCCAATATAGGATGTGTCGATGGTTCGGTGAGTTTGCAAACTCACAAACTCATTGAAAAAAGATGCATTTCAGAAATTTAAAAAGTTCAATGAACCATAAAATCACTAACAAAGAACATTTTGGTGTTTTAAGGAGTTTTCCAACTATCAAAAGTACCGACAAAGGATATGGTCGAGGGTTTGGAAAGTTTGTGAACTTTCAAAAGTGCTGACACCGTTTGGAACATATCTTGTAAAATCTTTTTAACTTCATACATACAAGCATAGGCCTTTCTCATTAATCAAAATGCCCAATATGTGGAAATAATGAACTTCCACTATGTTTTTTTTTTTTTGGCAAATTAAGTGATTTAATAAATCATATTATTTTAATATTTTCAAATGGAATTATTTCAATGGCAAATTTTGACCATGAGTTGTGAATCAAATTGAATGAACTATTTTGTTTACCTAAATCTAGAATTTCAAGTTATGATTGTGGATGGAGGTACAACTAGTTGTTCACAGAAATGCTACAATATTAACCTCAACATGAGATACTACAAGATAGATTATCTAATGTTTGTTATGTCCATGGCTGGAGTAAACATTACTTTTGAATTCCAATGGCTCACTACCTTGGGAACAATTGAGATGAACTTCCATGAGTTGTTTATGTGTTTTCACTCAAAGGATATGACATTTGAACTAAGAGGGTTGCGTGTAAAGTGTCCACAGAAGCTCACATTAAATGAAAAATATGTTTAACAAGAGGGTAGATAGGGGCATGGCTTATTTATTGTCATTAGAAATACAATAGTCAAAGATTCCTACATTGCCAAATTTTCAAGAAATTATAGTTTTAGGGCACATGCCAAGAGATTTCCTCCCAAAAGAGAATATGATCAAGCCATTCAACTAGTACTAAGAAACCTTCCACAATCCATCACATCTACCTTGAAGATACACCATAAGGTTAGAGTAGTGAAGAACACATTCAACACCAACAAAAGACAATCTCTAGTCTTAAGGAGAACAAGGAAATGACATAGAACATAATGAAGTAGTAAGATTCTCAACATAGAATGTCAACCCAAACAAAGATACAAGAACAAGTGATGAGGAGAGCATAATCATTTTGGAACTTGAAGAAATTCTTTAGACATGCACTAAGAGGCTATGAATGAAGAGGATTACAAAATATCTAGTCAAGTGGAAGAATCTAGCCATTAAAGGTGCAACATGGGAAGATGAAGCATTCAAGAAACAACATTGAGTGATAGCCAACATTGAGGACAATGTTGGTTTTAAGGGGAAGGGCATGCTACATCCTTAACCTATAGTGTGCTTGGGGATATGTTTAGTTGACTTTTATCTAACATAACCCTTACTTCAGTTATACATATGACCATTTATATAGTTTTATATAGGTAGTTAGGTTGGCCTAGGTGTCATCCATGGAATAAGTATGGTATATATATAATATACGAGGTAGTAGTTAGCTTATTATAATCATATTTTGAATTATGTTCTTACTGAAGACATTTAGAGGTTTGTCCCTTCGAAGTGGCTTATTATTATCAAGTATTTACAACATATTTCTGATTATATTCTTCTCTTGTGCAAGTAATTTCATTACAAACCATGTAGATAATGCCAATCTATCCTCTTTATTAAACATTTTATAGAGTGACATAGATATTTTGATTACATTACAAATAAGACAACTCTTAAATACTACCATAGAACATCCAAAGGCTAATATTTAGGAATGGTTGTGCAAGTTCATAATAGTTATAAAACTTTGTTGTAATTGATGTAATGTAAGACATATTTTGTTAGATTTTGAATTCTCAATTAAAGGGTATATGTAATTATGCTATATCTAATTATAGGTCTAAATTTTGAATGAATTCTACAAGTAACTCCATGACCCATCCTTTATTTAACTATTCCCAATTATTTAGACAACTTAAAAAATGGACGATCTTAAAATTCTTATTCATGCCTTATCCTCTTTGGACATGAATACATCATCCTTGATATGGTGTCTAAATTGATCTCATGTTTTTTAGTTCAAAATTAAATGAATATCAAGGAATAAAAGGAAACAAATTATTAAACTTTAGCATATTATGAGAGGAAGTGCTATAAATAGGACAATATATTACACATTTTGTAGTATTTGGTAAGTATATATAGACAACATTATACTTTATCAAATAAGTATAATGCATACACATGAATATCACTACAACTTACAAGCTCAATGAACTAGAACTTAAGTTGAATTTGACATGAAAGAAGACTAGCCAGTGATGGAAGATAAACTTGAAAGTAGAAAACATAAAGGACTAAAACTTCTTAATTGAACTCATAAACATGTAAAACATAGAACTCTGATTGTCAAATGCCAATGTTTTGTGGGATTGGTATTGTGTAGGAGGTCTAGTATGGTAGATGATAAATTAGAAGTAGTTGCACCTCCCATGAAAGATGTCTTGAGGCTCTCTAAGGCATTGGATACATCTCTTATGGAAGGTCTCTCTCTTGGTGATTCACTAGTACAAACCATGAATAAGAGAAGGAATAAATCTATCATCTTCCATGCTTTCATTCACATCTCTCAATAGCCCATTATCCACAATATCTATCAATCTATTTGCAAAAGCTAACCTAACCGAGTTTTGCAAGTTCATGTCTCCCAAAGACATGGCATCACATGTCCTATTACTTGTAACCATCTCTAATATTATAATTCCATAACTATAAACATCTCCCTTTTATAGAAACACTCCCACCCAATCCATACTCCACAATAATTCTTATTCATGAAATTCTTAATAAGCTAATAAAAGAAATGATAATGCTAATTTATAAACAAAACTCCATAGTTTACTTCGAGAAATATAGCTAATGGATCCTTTGAGTGCAAATGTTGTACTCAATGAACCTATGGAGTTTGGAGTAGTAGTTAAATGAGATATACCAAAATCGGTCACAAGGGATTTCATTTTGGCATCGAGAAGCACATTGCTAGGTTTTAAATCATAGTGCATAATTTGTAAAGGACAATCATGATGTAAATATTCTATGACATGGGTTACATCTATAGCAATGCTCAAATGCTCACTTGATCCCAATTTTCAAAATCCCTAGTCATCTTTGTCAAGGTGCAAATGTTTCTCCAAGCTCCCAATAGATGCGAAATAACCAAACCTTTGAAGGTAGGGTAGGAAAATGCACTTATGATTCTAATGATGTTACAATGTCAAATCCTCCCTAACACTTTGCACTCTATGTTAAAATTCTTATGAGTTTCTTCATTTTGTAAATTTAGAGTTTTGATGGCAATTATCTTTCTATCCATCAAAATGCCTTTGTAGATTGATCCAAAGTTACCCTCTCCAAGCAATTTTGACTCATCAAATCTAGATGTTGCATTGACAAGATATTGATAACAAAATTTGGGATAGCTAAGTCTTTGAAAAATAACTTTAGAATCCACAATGCAAAAGAATAACAAAGCATACCACAAGATAACACAAGATGTAACTTGGAAAACCCTTATCAAGGGGAAAAACTAGCTTTCAAAAGCACCCACAAAACCCAATGTATTATTTCAAGAACAAGATTACAATACACTTGCAAAGTCTTCATGCAAGGCTTCTAAAACATCAAGCACTCTAGTTGTATTCCTCCATGCAAACAAGCAAATGAGAACCATGTAGCCACAAATCCTAATCCATGCTTTCTCATATGCAACCTACAAGAGATATTTAATCTAACCTTAACCAACAAGCCAAAGGTTATACGAGCCAATCTCAACAACTGCTCATTTGCTTTGTTTTATAAAGACAAACTTGTACAAAACCACTAAGTGGTATTATATAAACCATGTGTCTCAAAACCATGACCCCCAAATCAAATATTTTTCTCAATTGAATCCAATAATGTCTAACCCATGTGGTATTCCCATCTCTAAAATGCATCATAAATAAAATTTTTTTTGTTGCTCCAATTTCTGATCACATGACCAGCAAGTTTTCAATCACCATTGATCACCAATGGCTCTTTCGTGTAGTTGGTCTTGCCCAAGGATTTGGTTAGTAGGGATTTTGGGTGTTCCTCTGATGTTGCTGTTGACAAGGGAGTTTCTTATAAATCTGGTTCCCTCTCAATGGTTAGGATAATAAATTGTTGCCTACTACGTGATCCCTGGCTCTCATGCAAGAGGATTTTCCCCCTCTCCCAGTTGTTACAGTCATACTTGGGATTAATCTAGTCTCTTTGGTTTTAGATTATATGGGATCGACCTCTCAAGTAGCACAAGGGTTTTGTCCATTTATGAGGCATTTCTTCTGTAGTTGGACTTTGTTCATGTAGGGATGTAGTGGCTACTTACAAGCCTACACCAGAGGTTATTCTATCTACTTTCATGGGCACCCCTAGGATTTCTTCATACACTCCTCCTTATACAAGCCATGGGAAAAACTTCCAATGTACATGCCTCTCCCCTGAGCCTTGTCCCCTCCTATAGTGGTTCTTGGACATGATGTGGTGGACAATAGGATATTTTTTACTAGTAAGGGTATGATTTATAGATTTAATCTTCTATGGCCTTCCCTCCCAAATTTGCATCGATGGATATATGAGCATTGGAAGCATCTTTTAGAGGATAGGGTCAAGATTTACCCCTATGCTAGGGGGTTCTTCATCGTAATGTATTTAACTTGCTTGTGGACAAGGATGTCATGATGGATGAAAGAGTGTGGATGTGGAGCCAACACCCTCTTTCAATTAAGCCTTGGTTCCCTTCTTTCAACCCTCTTACCAAATTTGTTGATTCAATGCCAATTTGGGTTAAATTGCCAAATCTACCTCTACAGTTCTGGTGTAACTCAAGTTTTGAGGCCATTAGCAACACTCTTGGTTGTTTTCTAAAGGTCGACACAACTACATCAAACTACTCCCACACTTCCTTTTCTTGCATCTTGGTGGACACTGATTTATCTAAGGCTCTCCCTAGGGAGGTTATCTTAGACGTGGAGGATCAGTTGTGGACTCAATCTATCTACTACAAGGGTCTCCCCTTCCACTATAGATGTTGCTTTGCCATTGGTCATTTGGATTTGAATTGTCTTTGCTCTATTTGCAAGTTGAGATCTTCTACTTGGTGGTAGAATGCCCTCACTGACCACCTTATTGTTCCTGAGAGCTCCAACTCTAGCTTAGAGGAGTCAGCTCCTTTTGGGTCTCAATCGACGAACCCTCTTGTTGTGGATATCCCTCTTGGGACTGGTGTGTCTCCTATGGCTCCCTTGGCTCTTGTTGGGGTTTATCCCTTGATTCCAACTCTTGATGTTTCATTGGCTCTCAGTGCAGATTGTGCTAGGGACCTTGCCCCTTTTTTTTCTTTGGTTCTAGCGCTACAGTTGATAGGTCTTATCACGGTTTCTCAATGATTGACATCTCATTGCATGGTGCCCTAGACTAGGTAGTTAGAGCTGGTTTCCCCTCCCCTCTCTCCTCACTTGAGAACCTAGAGAACTATGTCTCCTAGACTATTATTCAAAGGTAGAAGAAAGGTCTTCCTAGGTCTGTATCTCAGTCCCACACCCGAGTTAGGAGTGTGTGGTTGGCTAGGGCAAGGTCTGGCATCATTTAGGTCAGATCCTTTGGTATTGTATTGTGTTTAGTAGCTTGGCTGTAGTTGTGTTATTTTTGTTACCTTTAGTTGTTCCATTCCTCATGGAACTCATTTTGTGTGCGTTGGACTGTCTGTTGTAAAAGGGTTCAGGCCCTTTCAAAACCCCCCTTTACCAATATCAATTAGCTCAAAGAGAAAGAAAGAACTCCTTAGAAACATGGTATTAAGCAAATCAAAGAGGACAATGCTATTCATACAGATCTGCCAAACATTCTCTAGGCTTTTGTAAGACATTATGAAAAAGTTTTCATTGCTCAAGATTACACTCCTGAGTGACAAACTGGTTTGTAGGATTGTCTTGTTGTTGTTCCAAATAGGCTGTCCTCAGCCCAGACTTGCTTCTGTGATCAACTTTTGACCATTGAAGACCTTAAAGAAGCTGTCTGCTCTATGGAAGATGGGAAAGCACATGGAATTGATGGCTTTCCTTGTGAGTTCTACAAATCCCTTTGGGATAATTTAGGAAAAGATTTACACAATGTTTACCTTGAAGCATTTCATTCCAATTCTTTAGGAAATATTATAAATCAAGGAAACATTAAGCTCATACCTAAAGCTGGCAATCCAGAGGATATTTGTAACTGGAGACCCATTACCCTCCTCAGTGTCTCCTACAAAATCATTTCTAAAGCCCTTTCACTCAAACTCTGCAACCTGCTTCCTTTGATTGTCAGCCCTAAACAAATAGGCTTCATTAAGTCTAGATATATATTAGATAATATCATTGCAGTTTGGGAGGGAATGGAATGGGCCCGAAAATCAAACCAAAAAGTAATTTTTTAAAAATTGATTTTGCTAAGGCTTATGATCACATTGAATGGCGCTTTATCCTTGTAATGCTTGCAGCATTAGGGCTTGGACCCTCTTTTATTTAATCTGTCAAAATGCTCTTTTCAGATGCTTCTACTTGCATCACTATCAATGGCCACCAGTCTCATACTTTTAGCTTTTTTAGATCAATCCACCAAGGATGCCCTCTTGCCCCAAGCCTATATGTTCTTGTAGCATAAGATTTTGATTATCTTCTTGCTCATTTAGTTTCCAATAGGCTTGTTCATGGTATTTATTTACCAAATTCTTCCAGCTAGCTGGTTAATAGTCATTTTGCTGATGACTCCTTTTTAACCTTACTGGAAGAAGAAAATTCAGTTAAAAATGCTCTTGGTTATCTAGAGACCTTTTGTTTAGCCTCAAGTTCTTCCATTCAGTGGCACAAGACGTTATGCTATAGACAGTCTATACTTCCTGCTCCTCATTGGCTTCAGTAATATGGCTAGCACTGGGTTGACCATGGTGGAATTTTTAGATTCCTGGGTATTCCTTTTGCGTTCTAAGGCACTTCTACCACCCTATGGCAAGCTGTTCTTACCCATGTGGAGCAAAAACTTGCAATCTAGGGTACTAAGCCTCTTTCACTAGCTGGTAAATTCCAAGTTTGTTCTAAGATCTTGGTTACAACCCATGTTTATTATTCTTCTTGTTGGGCTCCTTCAAAAAGCTCTTATACCAAACTAGAAAAACTCTTGCGGGATTTCCTATGGACCTCTTCTGATACTCGCCATGGTTTTCACTGTGTTGCATGGGAATTTTGCTGCCTTCCCAATGATTCTAGAGGACTTGGTATTCTTTCTACTCACCACCAAGGAAATGCCTTGGCTGTCAAATGGATTGTTTGTGCACTCACTGGTTGTGAGGCATGGAAGGTTTTACTTTGGCATAACATTGAAATGGGACATCCTATGCACAAACCAGCTTGGAAAGGAATTGGTTTTTCTACTCTCCTTGTCATGAGAGAACCAATTCAAATCTCGGGCACATTTGTGGTTAAGAGAATTTGGAAAGCCTGGGAAAAAATTAAAGCTTGGTTATGTTGGTCTAGTGATGGTTTTCATGCTGGTCTTTCATTCAATCACCTTAATATTTGGTGCTCACCTCTCCTAGCTTCTGGAACTCAACCTTTGGCTAAATTGCAAGGTTTAAAGGCTCTCAAATTTCACAAAAAAGGTGTTCAGACCATTCAAGATATGTTTCATAGGCCCACTATGAGCCTTTTGGCTTGGGAAGCATTTCGTGTAAAATTTTCTCTTTCAAAAGTTGATAAGCCTACTTATGATAGAATCATCATGGCTATTCCACCTAAAATGTTGCATAAGGTTGGAATTTAGTCCAACAAGCCATCGTGGAAGGACTGGAAATGGTATCCAGACACACCTTTGCATCATTTCAAGCCACAGATGGCTTATAGGTGGCTTTTAGCTCATTGACCTATGGTTGCCACTCTTAATAAGCGTTGGCTTATTCATAACTCTTTATGTCTTTAATATTCCAGGTTTAAAACTATTTGGTCTTCCATTCTTGAGCCAAAACTTGATCATTTTACCTGGTGCATTCTCTTTCAAGGCTTGCCTATTGGTACTAGGCTGTTTCACATTGGGGTCTAGGATCCCTGTTGTCCTTTTTTGTGAACAGGCTAAAATGATTCAACATCTCTTCTGGTATTACACCAGAGCTCAACAATTATGGTTATGGATTCATGATTTTTTCGCCCTTTCAAACCTGAGCCATTAACTTGGCAAATCATCCTGCTGAGTGATTCACACAGGTTCCCTGAAAAATTTACTCAAATCTGGCATATTTTCAGGGTGGAGATTTTATTTGCATTATGGAAAGATCGTAATTCTTGTATTTTTTTAGAAAGCAAAATTGGAACTTATGTTTCTCTGTGCATTAAAACTATCATCTATTCTAATGTTCTTCTACAAATTCAAGTGCAAGCTAATAAAGTTGCCTTGGAAGTGGCTCACTTACAAGAGTTGTTGGATCATTGGGGGAATGCTCCCTGCACTATGGCTCATGTTCCTCCCTCACCATCCTCTGTCAGAGCTCGGTCTCCTAATAGATGCAGAAGTGGGCTGGCTAGAGATTCTTGACCTCACTCCTAGCCTACTCTGCGTCATGGTGCTCATTGGTGAAGGCGCTCGGCCTCTCCACGTACACGTTTGCATGGATAGACCTCTGGCCGTGCAGCTGGGGATAATGCAGGGTGGCCCGTTATGGATAATGCAAGTAATGCTTGTTGGCTTGCAATGGACAATGTAGGCTGGAATGCTCCTGGTTCTTCTCATCCACCAAGTACAGGGTGGGATAATACTAACATTTTACCTCTATTAAATTTGGCTATCTCACCTCAGCACGAGGAGCCAAATGTTCATAATGAAGAATAGGAAAATGAAGATGGCTAGGCTATGCCTGATGTCAACCCGGACCCTATGGACATTTGGAGGAAACTAGATGATAGGGATCCACCATCTGCAGGAATGGCATTGGCTACTTAATTATGTTTTTTCTTTATTTTTATATGGGTCATGTCCCTTTTGATACTTTGTTCTAGATCTTTTTGGGCTTAGCCCATGTGACTCTTGGGGTGTGCCTTTTAACCACCCATTATTTTTTGTGAAGTGTTGTTTTATTTTAATAGATAACTCGCATTTTCATCCAAAAAAAACATTATTGTTTTGTGAGGTGTACAACAGGGTAAGTGCAAAAAGTTTGGGGGCCAAAAAGTGGCCAAATTTTTTTTTTTAAAAATTAATACATAACGTGAGTGTGTTATAATGCGCTCGCATTATGTTTAATTATATATATAAAAAAGAGCATTTCTGCTCATTTCATTTCTTTATTTTCCTCTACACCCGCAGCCTGCAAACCCTAATTAGCGCGATCGCATTTTTGAAGACTCAATTCAACACTAAAATCTTACCGATTCATTGCTAAAATGCCACCACGATGTTGAGTAGGCCAAAGGAGTGAGCTTCACTTATTTTTTTTTTTGAATTTGTTTCTAAATAGGTAGGTTTGAGTTGATTTTTGATGTAAATTTCCTTAATTGTCAGGAAATGTTAATGCACCTCCTCCTCCTCCTCCTCCTCAAAATCCACAAAATCCTGAAGTGGAAATACCTACAGAAGAACAACCCGAACAACAAACTCCTCCATCCATTCCTCGACATGCCCCTTGGAACACAAGAAAATCTAATGCGAAAAATTGAAAATAATAAAAAAGAAATTGAAGACATAATTGCAAGGTTGAAAGACCCTTCAACTTAAACCTTGCATAGGTCCATGCTTGCTCAATCTCTTGAATCTATGTTATCAAATGTAGATTCAATTAGCAAGCAAATATCTAGTTGGTCAGATAAGAGGAGAGAGTTTAGAGAGTATTATGTAGACAAGCTATCATATGAAGACGTGAAAAAGTTACAAATTAAAAAATTAGACTTGTGTTCCATTTTCACAAACCCACAAACAAATCAACCTCCACCCATTACATGCAAGAGGTTCCCTATCAATTGGTGCAACAACCAAGTGATAAGGAAAAATTTTGGGCAGAGGCGGTGGATGGTTTTTGACCATCCTCCATGCAATATTAATAAGGTCCCGCAATATTTTTTGAGGAAGCTCTACTGCGAATTTGTCCTCAATAAAGTGCCAAACTATTTTAATATGTGGAACTTCCAAGGTAGAGGTGGGGGGTCAGCACAAGATAGACCAGGGGCACGTGTTGACCCATAGTGGCCAGTGAGACAAGTAATCAACAGACTAGCCCATGAGCATGTTTCTATCCCTTTCATTGTGAAGGAGAGTGTTGAGGTCGATACACTTCAGTCCATTAGTTCCTTGACCCAGAGCATCATAGAGCATACCAATCCTATAGCACAGTGTGGGTTGGGAGATAGTGCGAGGAGTAGGGTCCCACCCCATGCTTGTCAGACTTGCGGGTCAGCCTGTGGTTATGACCCCATGAATAGTCAGGGCACAGGTGTACAGGCTACATCTGCAGCTGAGCAAATGGTGATGACAGATACCCTCCTGAGTGAGACTTTCAGCCTTGATACTTAGGTGGATATTAGCAAGTTCATTGAATTTAATTTATTAAATTTTATTTTTGAAATGAAAGATTAACTAATTTATTTTGATGATTTTAATAAAATTTCAGGGTCATAGTGTTGATGCAGTTTTCAGTGGTTCTCCACCTACATATTACACTACATCATCTACTATCGGGGTATGTAACTAGTAAATAATTATAAATATTACATGTGAATAGCATCGTTATATGAATGGTATTCTAATATATGATTTTGGATGTTCAATAGGTTAATATTGGAGATTTCATGGCAGCACCTGCTAGTAGTGGTGGACTTCAAAGCTTCACAAAGGTAATAAAATAAATAGTTTAATGAATGAATTGTACTTACTAGATTTTTTTTATGTGACTTGTGTGCTTTATTGTGTGTACTTCCATGTTTAGGTGAACGTGTGTGTATGTTAGGAGCCATGATTTGCATCACTATTATAGTTTTCATAATTGATTAATGTTGTTTTATTTCCAAATGATGTAGGCTATGGAGACACCTCCCGATGTTCATAGGGAAATGGAGCATGGTGTGACCTTTGCAATTCATAGCTCCATGCCATTCACAAAGGTATGAGGCAGATTAGTAAATTTCAATTTACATTCATTGTTATAGTTCTTTATTTTTGAAAAATTAAAAGATTATTGATTTGAAGTTTAATTTCTATCTGGATGGTTTCTATAGGACATGACATCACCACAGCATATTCCTACTACTATGGCAAGTGAGGAGACAGATTATATGGTAGCGGTAAGTGATTATTTTGTTAAATGTTTCATTTTTTATAACATGTAATTTCTATATATTAATGTCTATACTTTTTATTATAACAGCTAAAGATGAAGGAAGAACTAAATAGGAGCAGCCCTTGGGTTTGTAGTAGACCACCCACATACGCGTCTCCATCCCCTAGAAGATCAAAGGCTGCCCGTGATCTATTCTCTTCACTAGCTAGAGGGGAATGACTTTTTATTGTGTTCCTTTGTGTATGCCTATATGGCATTTGTGGACATATATTTTGTATTGCATATAGTTGACATTGTATGCCTATATGGCATTCTTGTAAGCCTATATGGCTATTTTGTATATATGTTATACTTATATTGACAGATATTGATGTATACCTATATGGATATTTGGTTAATACAAATCTTTTTTATTGATGGCGTCCATACTTGCATTATAAATCCACGTATGAATGGATATTTGTAGATGGCTACTTCAAATATTTAAAGTCTAATTGTATTACATAGGATGCTTGTTGATCCAATAAGCCAGCTATTGTTATTCAAGTACCACCTAAACCTCATTTTGGAACCAAAAGATAAAAGTTGTATTTAAAATAAAAATGAATCATCATGTTGAACAGAAAATATTCATATTCTTTATGAGTTGCTCAATTAAAAATATTCAAATGAGTATGCTGATCCATATTCTTTATGAGTTGGTAAATTGAAAATATTTCTTAATTTCTTGTTATTATACCATATTGGGATGCAAAGAGTATGTTTGTTGTTTTGAATAAGATAGTCAAAATCATATGCTTATGAGCACTTGATGACCATTGTGGTTATTAAATGTAATTCCTCTTGCATATAAGGTGAGGTTATGAGATTACATTGAGTCTTACCTAATTTTAGTATGCAACATAACATTGGGGCTATAGGCTTCCATAAGTCATCAAGAATCAAGGTTCAAGGTTGTCATTGAAGTCAAAGGGTCAAAGTTGTTTGTCATTGATGTCAAGGTTGATGCCATGATGTTGATAAGGTGATACAGTGATTCAAGGTAGGTGATGGTCATGAGGTTCATGATGTTGTGAATATGGTTTTCATGATAAGGTCTCTCAATTCATGTTGATGTTGCATAAGACAAACATGGTTCATATGATGCAAGGTTCATGTTCATGGTGGATGTGGTTTTGTTCATGCAAGGTTTTGTTGTGAATATGGTTTTCATGATAATGTCTGTGTTGAAAGGTTGATATGATGCAAGGTTCATATTCATGGTGGATGTGGTTTTGTTCTTGCAATAAAAATTTAGAGAAGACACAAGATTTCATAATCATAATCTTATTGATAGTTAGGGTTTGTATATTGGGCATTAAACCCTAAAAAGAATCTACTTTTCTTAAGACTTTAAAACCCTCAATTGCTTGTTGTGTGTAAAGTGCACTTTTGTTTTAATTTAATATTGACTTATAATCAAAAGTTACTATCACCTAAATTAACCTACTAAAGTTTTTTTAAGTCATTAGTTCACTAACCCTTCAACCTAACTCAATTGGCGTCTTTGGTAAACTCTCATAAGCTTAAGCGTCATATCATAATCGAAGGTCATATTTAATTGATATGAGCATGGGAAAAAGGATTGGAAGGTCAGTATTTAAAAGGAATTTAGAATACAAACAATCATCTCTATGCGGTTGAATTTTATGGGCATGCCTTTATAAAAGGCTAAAAGATAGCTTTATGCAGGATATCATGGTATTTGTAGTGTTTGAATATTGAAGACTAGTTAGTGTTTGTAGCTTAGACTATTTTGGCATGTTTGGGTGTGAAACAGGACCATGCCTAGCCTAAACGTACCCATCTAGATGTGTTGGAATTGTTGGTTTAGCCGCATGAGGAGAAGAACAAAAGTTACACCCCTTTGCAACTTTAAAAATTTTTGGGGCAGCAGAAAAACTTTCAACACAGGCAAATGCCTCAGAGATATAAAAAATTGAGAGAGGTTATTGTAGAGGGACCCTACGTGATCGCATTTCCTCAGACGAAATGTATCTAAGTGACATAGTTTCTCAGTAACAACTCGTCAAAGATTGTTGCCTTTTTGTACTTTGGACTCTTCAGGGATATCACTGGTACAATGTAGCTTGGACTGTTTCAACATGTTTGGGTGTAAAACAGGACCATGACTAGCCTAAAGATACCCATTCAGATGCATTTGAACTACTAGTTTGATCACACAAGGAGAAGAACAAAAGTTACACCCCTTTGCAACTTTACACTGCCTCCTAAAAATTTTTGGGGCAGCGAAAAATCTTTCACCACGAGAAAATGCCTTAGAGATATAAAAACTAAGAGAGGTTATTGTAGAGGGACCCTACGTGATCACTTTGCCTTAGAAGAAATGTATCTAAGTGACATGGTTTCTGAATAATAGCTTGTCAAAGATTGCTACCTTTTTGCACTTTAGACTCTTAAGGGATATCGTCGGTACAATGTAGCTCGGACTGTTTCGGCATGTTTGGGCACAAAACAAGACCATGCCCAGCCTAAACTTACCATCCAGATGTGTTGGAACTGTCAGTTTGGCCACACGAGGAGAAGAACAAAAGTTACACCCCTTTGTAACTTTACGCTGCCTCCTGACAATTTTTGGGGCAGCAAAAAACCTTTCACCATGGGCAAACACCTTAGAGATATAAAAAATTGAGAGACATTATTATAGAGGTACCCTATGTGATCTCTTTGCCTTAGACTAAATGTATCTAAGTGACACAGTTTCTGAATAATAATTCATCAAAGATTGCTGCCTTTTTGCACTTTGGACTCTTTAGGGATATCGCCTGTATAATGTAGCTCAAACTGTTTTGACATGTTTGGGTGCAAAACAAGACCATACCTAACCTAAATGTACCCATTCAGATGCATTGGAACTGTCAATTTGGCCACATGAGGAGAAGAACAAAAATTACACCCCTTTGCAACTTTACACTGCCTCCTTCTGACGATTTTTGGGGTAGCAGAAAACCTTTCACCACAAGAAAATGCCTCAGAGATATAAAAAATTGAAAGAGGTTATTGTAGAAGGACCCTACATGATCACGCTACCTTAAACAAAATGTATTTAAGTGACATAGTTTCTAAGTAACAACTCATCAAAGATTGCTACCTCTTTGTACTTTAGACTCTTCAGGGATATCACCGGTACAATGTAGTTCAGACTGTTTCGGTATGTTTGGGTACAAAAAAATATCATACCTAGCCTAAACATACCCATCTCGATGCATTGGAACTGTCAGTTTGGTCGCAGCTAGAGCAGGATGAAAGTTACACCCCTTTGCAACTTTACATTGCCTCCTTCTGAAGATTTTCAGGACAACAAAAAACCTTTCACCATGGGAAAATACCTCAGAGATATAAAAAATTGAGAAAGGTTATTGTAGAGGGACTCTATATGATCGCATTGCCTCAGATAGAATGTTTCTAAATGACACATTTTTTGAGTAACATCTCATCAAAGATTGCTACCTTTTTGTACTTTGGACTCTTCGGGGATATCATCGATACAATGTAGCTCAGACTGTTTCGACATGTTTGAGTAAAAAATAGGACCATGCAT
This sequence comes from Cunninghamia lanceolata, assembly GCA_027924645.1. Lineage (NCBI taxonomy): Eukaryota > Viridiplantae > Streptophyta > Pinopsida > Cupressales > Cupressaceae > Cunninghamia > Cunninghamia lanceolata. The sequence goes on along the minus strand of BSBN01000026.1, from coordinate 2,307,148 downwards.
AGCATAAATGTACCCATCTAGATGTGTTGGAATAGTCAGTTTGGTTGCATCAGGAGTAGGACGAAAGTTACATCCCTTTGCAACTTTACACTACCTTCTTCTAACGATTTTTGGGGTAGCAGAAAACCTTTCACCACAGGTAAACACCTCAGATATATCAAAAAATAAGAGAGGTTATTGTGGAGCGACTCTAGGTGATCACATTGCCTTAGATAGAATGTTTCTAAGTGACACAATTTTTGAGTAACATGTCGTCAAAGATTGCTGCCTTTTTGCACTTTGGACTCTTCAGGGATATCGTTGGTACAATGTAGCTCAGACTATTTCGGCATGTTTGGGTGAAAAAAAGGACCATGCCTAGCATAAATGTATCCATCCAGACACATTGGAATGGTCAGTTTGGTCGCATTAGAAGCAGGACAAAAGTTACACCCCTTTGCAACTTTACACTACCTCCTTCTAACAATTTTTAGGACAGTAGAAAACATTTCACCATGGGCAAACACCTCAGAGATATAAAAAACTGAGAGAGGTTATTGTAGAGGAACCCTACATGATCATGTTGCCTTAGATGGAATATTTCTAAGTGACACAATTTTTGAGTAACATCTCATCAAAGATTGTTGCCTTTTTTGCACTTTGGACTCTTAAGGGATATCATCGGTATAATGTAGCTCGGACTATTTCAACATGTTTGGGTTAAAAACACGACCATACCTAGTGTAAATGTACCCATCCAGATGCGTTGGAACAGTCAGTTTGGTCGCATCAGGAGCAGGATGAAAGTTACACCCCCTTGCAACTTTACATTGCTTCCTTCTGACAATTTGTGGGGCAGCAAAAAACCTTTCACCACAGGCAAATGCCTCAGAGATATAAAAAACTAAGAAAATTTATTGTAGAGGCACTATACATGATCACTTTGCCTTAGACAAAATATTTCTAAGTGACACAATTTTCAAGTAACATCTCATCAAAGATTGCTACCTTTTGCACTTTGGACTCTTCACGGATATCATCGGTACAATGTAGCTCGGACTGTTTTGACATGTTTGGGTGAAAAATAGAACTATGCCTAGCCTAAATGTACCCATATGGATGCATTGGAACTATTAGTTTGGTTGCATCAGGAGCAGGACACCAAAAATATAAAAGTTGCTTTGTGTAACTTGACAACATTGACCAATTTTTGCAACAGGACTCAAAGACTCAAGCTGACTCCAAATGACTCAAAATGACTTAAAAATAAATGAAATGGTCTTAGAAGACCTTATTACATACAATTGACTCATTCAAAACAAAATTTTATTTTTTAACCCCTCTTGGAGGCATGACAACCTAGGTGCCCCTGCACCATTAGTGCAACTGAAGTCAATAAAGTTTTCCTATTAAAAAAAAGAGCTTCCCTTAGCTTTAAGAAATATAAATATTCTATACTGACAAGGCCAACCACGTGAAGGTGGAAGCTCATGTGGCCTCACCTAAGACCTAAGACACATGTAGTCTAGTAGATGCAGGACACCTAAGACACCTATTTTCTAATCTCTATCTACCTGGTTGACATATTGTATATAGCTAAGACACAATTAGAGACACCTATTATCTAGTTAGAAACTGAGACACCTATATTTTATACATTACCTAGATTTTATACATTATTCTCAGGATCAACTTCATCCATCACTTAGGTCTAACCCCATGAAGCATAACATGATGATGTAAAAATGTGTATATGTGTAAGACTGCAACAACAAATAAAAAAAGACAAACCTTACAAATTAATGTGCATACTTATAACTCAATGTAACATGACTTTACAAAATCAATGTGAATACTTACAAATTAATCCAATGAACCATCCAGGTCTGCTCTACTCTTTATTGTGTCAAGTATTGCTTCATGGTCAGACTCACGCACCTTCCACAAAGTCTTGTTCAAACATCTACCTCGATACTGTATCAAATGAACATTGGATACCACAACAAGGTTCGAGTAATGAAGAATCTTCCAATGCATGTCAAAGTCCTGAAACAGCCAAACATTAACACTCTTATGTGGGTACCTTCTAAGCCATGTTACAGTAATAACCACTGAGCCTGTAGAGTATTCGATATTTTCTCCATCTGTAACTGGGGCCTCTAATTTATTTTTGGCCTCAACACAATGACATAAGTAATAATTTGTACCCTCTTCATTATCTTCATTTGCAATAACTACATATAAGTGCCCTACATTGATATGTGTAGCAAATTAGTTGAAATTAGTCAACATTACAAAAACACTACAAAGTAAGATGACATTAGGAATTTCAAAAACTATGCAAATAGATATATTACCTAGTTGAACTAGATCTAATATGTGGTCAAAGTCAACTGATGATTCCATCTGTGTTAGTTCTAATGTCGTCAGGGGTCGATACATGTCAAGTGGGCTAAGATAACTTAACTGTCATTCGTCAACCCACTCCTTTGACTTGCACTCATCCCAGACTTGAATTGTACAAAAAGAACAAAAGCATGACATATTTCATGTATGGATACTCCATAAACCTGCAATTGAGCTTCTGAGAGAGTGCATCTCACTTGATCATGTCAATGTAGAACAGTCCTCATATGGTGCAATATTAGTATCATCTATCAACCAAAAAAGCTATGAACTGAAGACTTACCTCATTACCTGGACCCATGGAAGCATTACACCACTCGACAATCAATTTTGCATCTATCAACTTTGCATTGTCTTTATACTTTAACTCTTCTCGTACTATGGCTCTTTTGATACATGCTCCTGCACCATCATGCTTCCCCTTTCGATGCCTAGCCTCACAAAAGTTCCACATATGTTGAATACCTGTAAAATTATTTCTCCTACTCAGCCAATAGAAATTTCGTGAGTTCTTGAATTGTGACACACAGTTATCTGAACATATGATATGCTGACTGAACGATATACCCCTTCTAGCCAAATCATTGTAGAACACCTGAAAGCGACCTTGCACAAACTCTGTAGAATGCGTGCGATCATTACTGATATAGAAATTATACTCCCTTATGATCTTTTTGTCATCCTCTATACTATCATTCGCATGAATGAATGCGATGTGCACAAATATAGAAACCTGTGTGGAGTTGTAATATTGTGATTGCACCTCATGCTATGACTGTAGACTATAGTTGTTTGTAAAGTCGACAAATGACACAATGCTGCCAATCAGAAATGTGTCCTTGCATAACTTAAATTACAAGTCCAACCATCGAGCTCTATGGGCATGTCTTGCATACTCATATACTATGCTGTCACAAAATATAGGCATAAACTGATACACTAGAATCTTTTCAATAACCAATTCACACCTCTTTGCTTCTTTACCATCTTTTATATTGTATGCCACTGTTTTATACTTGCCAAACTCTATTAGTTCATTTCCAACTGCATGTGTTCTTTCCATACGTTCACATATTGGCAAACGTTGTAAGCCACCGCAATGATGACATGTGCCATCTAAGCATAATTTCTTGTAGAATATTTGACCTTCCTCTCTTTCACATAAAATTCTTGATATGAAGTCTCTTGAAGATGTTGGTGGGGCACGTATGGCACAACCCTGCAAAACATTGTTAGTATGCATATCTAAACATATAGACCTATAAACATCAAAATGGTTAGAAAATTCAATATGTAATCTACAACAACAAGTAGTACATGTGTGATTTATCTTGACATAGAAAGGTTTTAGCATTCCAAAATATCTATGACAAATTTTAATTTGAGGATACTTCTCTAGAAATTTACCATAAAACTGTGTTTGAGTCTCATCCAAAAAATGCTTTGGATGTGGCTCAGGGTTCTGACTACTGATTCTCCTTCTTACCACATCCCTTTGATTTGGAGATACCCTTGTGTAATTCTTCCAAAAGTCTTCAATTAGTGATCTCAATGCTTCAATAGTTGGTTTATCTTTTCGTGGTAGTCTCCCTGAGAATGCCCATAATTCATTGGCATTAGTGTCCTCAATTCTTTGGTGTCTTCCAATGGCTCTTGATAAATTTTTCCTATTAATTCTCAATTCTTGACTCGTCTTTCTAATGAGATGAGCTTTCCTCATTTGACTACTTACTATAGTCGATGTAATCACACGCAGTGTTGCATTACTATCTTTTGTGTGTGAGGTGTTACCCACACTCTCATACGCACTCATTAGATTCTTGACAATAGATTTTTCACTGATGTTCTCAACCCAAGAATCTTCATGATGGACCTATACTTTATACTTCACATCATTTCAACGAATAGTTGACATCTTGCAGTCTCATTTAACTTTTCAAAGAACAATCTCCAAATCTTATGAGCATATCTTCTACAAGTGTATTTTGGAATCTTACCTTCCATTGGATTCAAAATATTCTCATCAATATTAATCAAATACATTGGCTTTCTATGCAAAATTCTAGGTGGTGTTAAGTTAGGTAAATTCATCTCAACATTAGGAATTTCATCAATATTTAAATGAGATGGGCTAGATGGCATACCTTCAATCGAAGATGGAATAGATGACATACCTTGAGGTTGAGGTGGGAATAATGGCGTACCTCCTTCATCACATGTGAGTGATGATGTACTCTCAACTTGAGATGTGGTAGATGGTGTTCCTACATGTTGACTTGTGGTAGAGGACATGTCTCCAACTATGGTATTCAAATCTCTCATAGCACGAAGTTTTTGCATTCATTCTCTTTGTGCCACCAATACCATATCTCTTTGTGATGGTTGTGGTTCCTCTTCAATTGGCATGTCTTCATTTATCATTTCCAATTTTCTCTTCTCATGATGTTCCCTCATAGCCACTTCTTTCTTTGCATTCTTAGCTTCTATCTCTTCCTATGTTGGTTTAATTCTTGATCGTTTCCTCAGCATGATGGAGAATTTATTTGTAGCATGATAAAGAGACCAATATTAGTTCCTAAGAAATGACTCCATACAAATAACTAAAATATATGTCATTCAACCCTTCATAGTAAATGTACATACAATCATCATGTAAAAGAGTAAATGTCACTCAACCAAAATAGGTACAAGGGTAAGTGCAGGAAGATGGGGGGCCAAAAAGGGGTCTTAAGTGGCCACTTTTTTTCTGAAATCAAGAAATACTGGCCTTGGATGAGAAATTGAGCATAGTTACACTCAAAATTTGGAGATGCAACCAAAACAATGTTCGTAGTGCTCCGAGTCTACTTTCTAAACTACTATTTTGTTTTGAAAATGGCATAGGTTAAAGAGTTCAAAAGAGGGAGCCACAAAAATTGGTGTTGTTTCTGTCAAAAAAACATAACATAGCATGTTTTGTGGCTCCCTCAAAAGGTCAACTTTTTTTTGGTATTCTTAAAATCGCTTTGGTGAGAAATTAGCTAATAGCATGTAGTTTATGCCCGATTTTTCTGATAATTTTTTGATGAATATTTGATTTTCTACTAATTTTTAAAGTGGACACATCCTAAAAAATAGAATTTTGGCCGTGCTACCCCTATAAATTTTGAAAACTAATTGAAAATCATTTTTTTATTTTTTTAATATTTGTAGAATGGAGTTTAGTTTCTAAATATGTAATTTTTTTGAAATTTGAATGAATAGTTATTTTACAATGAAAAAAAGACCAAACAGTGGTTTTTGCCTAAAAACGGACACACAAACAAAAGAAATTAAAGATGAAAGGCTTAACATTGTTAAAATATGAAAAAAATCACATCGTCAAATATCTAAGAGAAAGCCTAACATTACCCATGTGTTCGATTTGTTCAACCTTGAAACACGTGCAAATCTGAGGGTTAGCACGAACGAAATTATGTGAAATTTTGAAGAATATAGAAAAACACGTCTGTGACTGTTCATAAGGCACTCCAAGCCTTTGGGTTGGAAATCCAAAGCAAATCCCAAGCCCAAGGCTTGGGATTCCCAAAGCAAGAAGTAACGCGAGCGCGTTATAACGCGCTCGCGTTATGTTTTGCCTTGCATTTTTCTTTCCCGTGTCTTTTGCCATGTTTGACATAACGCGAGCGCGTTATAACGCGCTCACGTTATGTCCCACTCAAATTTTTTTACATTCAAGGCTATTAATCATGAGGGTTAAGGCATAAGGGATAGAGTTGGAGGGTTTACGGATAAGGGATTACCGTTTAAGGTATAGTATCGAGCCCGTTGAGGGTCTAGGAATAGGGATAGCGTTTAAGGTTTAGGCATGAGGGATGACAGATTACGGTTGAGGGTCGAGGGATCAAAGTTAAGGGTTGAGGGTTGAGGTTCAAGGGTCAAGGGTTTAGGGATAGGGTTTAGGGTCGAGGGATTAGGGTTAAAGTAGAGTGTGGAGGGTGTAAGGATTAGGGACAGGGTTGGAGGGTTTAGGGATAAGGGATTAGGGTTTAAGGTATAGTATCGAGTCTGTTGAGAGTTTAGGAATAGGGATAGCATTTAGGGATTAGGGATGAGGGATTATAGTTGAGGGATGATGGATTAGGGTTGAGGGTTGAGGGATTAGGGTTTAGGGATAAGGTTTAGGGTTGAGGGTTGAGGGATTAGGGTTTAAGGTATAGTGTTGAGGGTTGAGGGTTGAGGGTTTAGGATTAGGGTTTAGGGTTGACAGATTAGCATTTAGTGTCGAGGTTAGGGTTAGAGTGTCGAGGGTAGAGGGATTAGGGATAGGGTTTAGGGTTGAAGGTTTAAGGATTGAGGGTTGAGGCTTTAGGGATGAGGGTTTAAGGCTTAAGATATAGTGTCAAGTGTTGAGGGTGTAGGGATAGGGTTTAAGTTTTAAGGGTTAAGGGTTGAGGGATATGGATTAGGGTTTAAGGTATAGTGTTGAGGGTCGAGGGATCAGAGTTAAGGGTTGAGGGATTAGGGTTTGACGTTGAGGATTGAGGGTTGAGGTTCGAGGGTCAAGGGTTTAGGGATAGGGTTGAAGGTCGAGGAATTAGGGTTAAAGTAGAGTGTGGAGGGTATAAGGATTACGGATAGGGTTGGAGGGTTTAGGGATAAGGGATTAGGGTTTAAGGTATAGTATCGATTTTGTTGAGGGTGTAGGAATAGGGATAGCATTTAGGGTTTAGGGATGAAGGATTAGAGTTGAGGGATGACAGATTAGGGTTGAGGGTTGAGGGATTAGGGTTTAGGGATAAGGTTTAGGGTTGAGGGCTAAGGGATTAGGGTTTAAGGTATAGTGTTGAGGGTTTAGGGATAGGGTTTAGGGTTGAGGGATTAGGATTTGACGTTGAGGGTTGAGGGTTTAGGGTTTAGGGTTAGGGTTGAGAGATGAGGGATCAGAGTTAAGGGTTGAGGGAATAGGGTTTGACGTCGAGGGTTGAGGGTTGAGGTTCGAGGGTCAAGGGTTTAGGGATAGGGTTGAGGTTGAAGAGATTAGGGTTAAAGTAGAGTGTGGAGGGTGTAAGGATTAGGGATAGGGTTGGAGGGTTTAGGGATAAGGGATTAGAGTTTAAGGTATAGTATCGAGTCTGTTGAGGGTTTAGGAATAGGGATAGCATTTAGGGTTTAGGGATGAGGGATTAGAGTTGAGGGATGAGGGATTAGGGTTGAGGGTTGAGGGATTAGGGTTTAGGGATAAGGTTTAGGGTTTAGGGTTGAGGGATTAGGGTTTAAGGTATAGTGTTGAGGGTTGATGGTTTAGGGATAGGGTTTAGGTTTGAGGGATTAGGGTTTAGGGTTGATGAATTAGGGTTTAATGTTGAGAGTTGAGGGTTGAGGGTTGAGGGTTGAGGTTGAGGGATAGGGTTAATGGTCAAGGGATTAGGGTTAAATAAGAGTGTTGATGGTAGAGGGATTAGGGTTTAAGGTATAGTATCAAGCCTGTTGAGGGTCTAGGAATAGGGATAGCGTTTAGGGTTTAGGAATGAGGGATTAGAGTTGAGGGATGACAGATGACAGATTAGGGTTGAGGGTTGAGGGATTAGGGTTTAGGGATAAGGTTTAGGATTAGGGTTGAGGGATTAGGGTTTAAGGTATAGTGTTGAGGGTTTAGGGATAGGGTTTAGGGTTGAGGGATTAGAGTGAAGGGTTGAGGGATTAGAATTTGGCGTTGAGGGTTTAGGGTTTAGGATCAGGGTTGAAGGTCGAGGGATCAAAGTTAAGGGTTGAGGGATTAGGGTTGTATGTTGAGGGTTGAGGGTTGAGGTTCGAGGGTCAAGGGTTTAGGGATAGGGTTGAGGGTCGAGGAATTAGGGTTAAAGTAGAGTGTGGAGGGTATAAGGATTAGGGATAGGGTTGGAGGGTTTAGGGATAAGGGATTAGGGTTTAAGGTATAGTATCGATTCTGTTGAGGGTGTAGGAATAGGGATAGCATTTAGGGTTTAGGGATGAAGGATTAGAGTTGAGGGATGACAGATTAGGGTTGAGGGTTGAGGGATTAGGGTTTAGGGATAAGGTTTAGGGTTGAGGGCTAAGGGATTAGGGTTTAAGGTATAGTGTTGAGGGTTTAGGGATAGGGTTTAGGGTTGAGGGATTAGGATTTGACGTTGAGCGTTGAGGGTTTAGGGTTTAGGGTTTAGGGTTAGGGTTGAGAGATGAGGGATCAGAGTTAAGGGTTGAGGGATTAGGGTTGTATGTTGAGGGTTGAGGGTTGAGGTTCGAGGATCAAGGGTTTAGGGATATGGTTGAGGGTCAAGGAATTAGGGTTAAAGTAGAGTGTGGAGGGCATAAGGATTAGGGATAGGGTTGGAGGGTTTAGGGATAAGGGATTAGAGTTTAAGGTATAGTATCGAGTCTGTTGAGGGTTTAGGAATAGGGATAGCATTTAGGGTTTAGGGATGAGGGATTAGAGTTGAGGGATGAGGGATTAGGGTTGAGGGTTGAGGGATTAGGGTTTAGGGATAAGGTTTAGGGTTGAGGGTTGAGGGATTAGGGTTTAAGGTATAGTGTTGAGGGTTGATGGTTTAGGGATAGGGTTTAGGTTTGAGGGATTAGGGTTTAGGGTTGATGAATTAGGGTTTAATGTTGAGAGTTGAGAGTTGAGGGTTGAGGGTTGAGGGTTGAGGTTGAGGGATAGGGTTAAATAAGAGTGTCGATGGTAGAGGGATTAGGGTTTAACGTATAGTATCGAGCCTGTTGAGGGTCTAGGAATAGGGATAGCGTTTAGGGTTTAGGATTGAGGGATTAGAGTTGAGGGATGACAGATGACAGATTAGGGTTGAGGGTTGAGGGATTAGGGTTTAGGGACAAGGTTTAGGGTTAGGGTTGAGGGATTAGGGTTTAAGGTATAGTGTTGAGGGTTTAGGGATAGGGTTTAGGGTTGAGGGATTAGAGTGAAGGCTTGAGGGATTAGAATTTGGCGTTGAGGGTTTAGGGTTTAGGATCAGGGTTGAAGGTCGAGGGATCAGAGTTAAGGGTTGATGGATTAGGGTTGTATGTTGAGGGTTGAGGGTTGAGGTTCGAGGGTTGAGGGTTTAGGGATAGGGTTGAGGGTCGAGGAATTAGGGTTAAAGTAGAGTGTGGAGGGTATAAGGATTAGGGATAGGGTTGGAGGGTTTAGGGATAAGGGATCAGAGTTTAAGGTATAGTATCGAGTCTGTTGAGGGTTTAGGAATAGGGATAGCATTTAGGGTTTAGGGATGACGGATTAGGGTTGAGGGTTGATGGATTAGGGTTTAGGGATAAGGTTTAGGGTTTAGGGTTGAGGGATTAGGGTTTAAGGTATAGTGTTGAGGGTTGATGGTTTAGGGATAGGGTTTAGGTTTGAGGGATTAGGGTTTAGGGTTGATGAATTAGGGTTTAATGTTGAGAGTTAAGGGTTGAGGGTTGAGGGTTGAGGTTGAGGGATAGGGTTAATGGTCAAGGGATTAGGGTTAAATAAGAGTGTCGATGGTAGAGGGATTAGGGTTTAAGGTATAGTATCGAGCCTGTTGAGGGTCTAGGAATAGGGATAGCGTTTAGGGTTTAGGAATGAGGGATTAGAGTTGAGGGATGACGGATGACAGATTAGGGTTGAGGGTTGAGGGATTAGGGTTTAGGGACAAGGTAGGGTTAGGGTTGAGGGATTAGGGTTTAAGGTATAGTGTTGAGGGTTTAGGGATAGGGTTTAGGGTTGAGGGATTAGAGTGAAGGGTTGAGGGATTAGAATTTGGCGTTGAGGGTTTAGGGTTTAGGATCAGGGTTGAAGGTCGAGGGATCAAAGTTAAGGGTTGAGGGATTAGGGTTGTATGTTGAGGGTTGAGGGTTGAGGTTCGAGGGTCAAGGGATGATGGTTTAGGGATAGGGTTTAGGTTTGAGGGATTAGGGTTTAGGGTTGATGAATTAGGGTTTAATGTTGAGAGTTGAGGGTTGAGGTTGAGGGATAGGGTTAATTGTCAAGGGATTAGGGTTAAATAAGAGTGTCGATGGTAGAGGGATTAGGGTTTAAGGTATAGTATCGAGCCTATTGAGGGTCTAGGAATAGGGATAGCGTTTAGGGTTTAGGAATGAGGGATTAAAGTTGAGGGATGACGGATGACAGATTAGGGTTGAGGGTTGAGGGATTAGGGTTTGATGTTGAGGGTTGAGGGTTTAGGGTTAGGGTTGAGAGATGAGGGATCAGAGTTAAGGGTTGAGGGATTAGGGTTTGACGTCGAGGGCTGAGGTTCGAGGGTCAAGGGTTTAGGGATAGGGTTGAGGTTGAAGGGATTAGGGTTTAAGGTATAGTGTTGAGGGTTGATGGATCAGAGTTAAGGGTTGAGGGATTAGGGTTGAGGGTTGTAAGGATTAGGGATAGGGTTAGAGGGTTGGAGGCTATAGATTTTAAAGCTAAGTGATGTCTCTTAGGTGAATTCCTAGCCCAGGTGCATGTGTTGGGAAAAACTCTATGGCTCTGGCGCACTCCCTTATGTGAACAGTTTAGCTCTGGCGCCTAGCCATAGAGTGAGCCAGAAGAAGTAGTTTGGACATTAGAAGATAGGCGCTCATTCTACAATGAAGAATTCCACCTTCCTAATCAACAAAGACTTGAAAGAATTGACAAAGGAAGCCAAGGCGCACCTTCTACTTGTTTCCACCTCCAAAATGCGCCTAACCTTGAAAGGGGGTTCAAAGATGTTTGTTAGACCTTTTCACTCAAGGCGCTCACCTTAGGCGCACTTTCTAAGTCCTTGTCACCTCAAGGAAACACCTAGTTTGGAAGGCGCTTGCCCTGTTCTCCACTCCTTTCAATTGGCGCCTAGAACATAGAATGCATGAAAGGAGCGCCTAGACTCCAGAGGGCTCATTTGGGCGCCTAGCATTTAAAACACTTTCTTAATGATGATGTTTTGGCGCCTACTCTTGGAAACAATCCAGAGCATCCATAAACTCTAATTGGCGCCTAATGTTGACAAGGCGCAACTTCAAGAGGTCACCTCAACTTGGCGCCCAAGTCAGAAAAACCTGTAAATCCTTCATTTGGTATCTGTTTATTTGACAAATTTTTCTCTGCAAAGCTATTGAGCTTGTAATCTTGAGCCCTGCGAGTTTCAAGTGTTGGGGTGATGCTCCCTCAACAAGCAAGGTGATGCTCCCTTGTGATACTGTGAGGTGTTGACATTCAGTTGACATCATTGAGTTCAATTGAGTTGCTCAAGTAAGGAAGACATTGTAACATCAAGGCTTCAAGGCCTGTCCTTGTATTTCCATTGAATGAGTTGTACTTCATGCTATTGAAAGCATTTTCCATGTAATAAGACATTGCAAGTTGATTGAATCAAGTAACAAGACAAGTACCCAACTCTAATGTTGTTTTATTCAAATAGTTATCTTGATGTATATCTTTATGTTATTGAAGTAGTTGATGAATTGTTAGCAAGTAAAAGTGTTTAAATAAGGAAAAATTTTCGTAGAACTAGTTGGGTATCTTACACTTACACCATGCCTATCCATCAAACATCACAATGCAATCAAAATCCTAACAACATGCCCATGATCCAAGATCAAGTGCAATCATGCAAAGATATTATCAATCACAAGCCTATTAAGAATGAACTAGAGTCTTCTAGTACCATACTTTTCCATCAAACACCATCATGTAATCCATGGCCTATCAAGCCTATCAAAGAAAATGCAAACATCCTATGTAATACAATCGGACTTTAAATATTTGAAGTAGCCATCTACAAATATCCATTCAAAAGTAGATTTATAATGCAAGTATGGACGCAATCAATAAAAAAAATTTGTATTAACCAAATATCCATATAGGCATACATCAATATCTGTCGATATAAGTATAACATATATACAAAATAGCCATATAGGCTTACAAGAATGCCATATAGGCATACAATGTCAACTATGTACAATACAAAATATATGTCCACAAATGCCATATAGGCATACAACAGAGGAACACAATAAAAAGTCATTCCCCTCTGGCTGGTGAAGAGAATAAATCACGAGCAGCCTTTGATCTTCTAGGGGATGGAGACATGCATGTGGGTGGTCTACTACGAACCCGAGGGCTACTCCTCCTATTTAGTTCTTCCTGCACCTTTACCTGTTACAAAAAAAAGTATAGACATTAATATATAGAAATTACATGTTATAAAAAAATGAAATATTTAACAAAATAATCACTTACCGCTAACATATAATCTGTCTCCTCGCTTGCCTCAGTAGCAGGACTAGGCCCTGGTGATGTCATGTCCTATAGAAACCATCCAGATAGAAATTAAACTTCAAATCAATAATCTTTTGATTTTTTAAAAATAGACAACTATAACAATGAATGTAAATTGAAATTTACTAATCTGCCTCATACCCCTGTCAATGCCATAGAGCTATGAATCGCAAAGGCCACACCCTGCTCCATTGCCCTATGAACATGGGGAGGTGTATCCGCAGCCTGCATCATCTGAAAATAAAACAACATTATTCAATTACGAAAACTATAATAGTGATGCAAATCATGGCTCCTAACATACACACATGTTCATCTAAACATGGAAGTACACACAATAAAACACACAAATCACATACAAAAATTTAGTAAGTACAATTCATTCATTAAACTATTTATTTTATTACCTCCGTAAAGCTTTGAAGTCCACCACCGCTGGCAGGTGTTGCCATGAAATCTACAGTGTTAACCTATTCAACATCCAAAATCAGAAATTAGAATACCATTCATATAACGATGCTATTCACATGTAATATTTATAATTGTTTACTAGTTACATACCTTGACAGTAGATGATCTAGTGAAAAATGTAGGTGGAGAACCACTGAAAACTGCATCGACGCTATGACCCTGAAATTTCATTAAAATCATCAATTTAAATTAGTTAATCTTGTATTTCAAAAATAAAATTTAATAAATTAAATTCAATAAACTTGCTAATATTTACCTGAGTATCAAGGCCGAAAGTCTCACTTAGGAGGGTATCTATCATCACCATCTGCTCAGCTATAGATGTAGCCTATGCACCTGCGTCTTGACTGTCCATGGGGTCATAACCACAAGCTGACCCGCAAGCTTGGCAAGTATGCGGTGGGACCCTACTCCTTGCACTATCTCCCAACCCACTTTGTGTTGTAGGATCAGCATGCTCTATGATGCTCTGGGTCAAGGCACTAATCGACCTCAGTGTATCGACCTCAACACTCTCCTTCACAATGGAAGGGATAGAAACATGCTCGTGGGCTAGTCTGCTGATTACTCGTCTCACTACCCACTGTGGGTCAAGACGTGCCCCTAGTCTATCCTGTGCTGAGCCCCCACCTCTACCCTGGAAGTCCCGTATATCAAAATAGTTTGGCACTTTATTGAGGACAAACTCGCAGTAGAGTTTCCTCAAAAAGTATTGTAGGACCTCATTATTATTGCATGGAGGATGGTCAAAAACCATCCACCACCTCTGCCCGAGATTGTCCCTTATCGCTTGGTTGTTGTACCAATGGATAGGGAACCTCTTGCATGTAAGGGGTGGAGGTTGATTTGTTTGTGGGTTTGTGAAAATTGAACACAAATCTAATTTTGTAATTTATAATTTTTTGACATCTTGATATGACAATTTATCTGCATAGTAATCTCTAAACTCTCTCTTTTTATCGGTCCAACTAGTTATTTGCTTGCTAATTGAATTTACACTTGATAACATAGACTCAAGAGATTCGGCAAGCGTGGACCTATGCAAGGTTGAAGTGGAAGGATCTTTCAACCTTGCAATTATATCTTCAATTTGTTTTTTGTTGTTTTCAATTTCCCCCATTATATTATCTTGTGTTCCAGGGGCATGTCGAGGAATGAATGGAGGAGGTTGTTGTTCTGCAGGTATTCCTCCTCAAGATTTTGTGGATTTTGAGGAGGAGGAGGAGGAGGAGGAGGTGCATTAACATTTCCTACAATTAACGAAATATACATCAAAAATCAACAAAAACCTACCTATTTAGGAAGAAATTCAAACAAAAAAACAAAGATAACTCACCCCTTTGGCGTGCTCGATGTCGCGGCGGCATTTTGGCGATGAATCGACAAGCTTTTTGTGTTGATTGGCGTTTTGTAGAATGCGAGCGCGTTTTGGAGGGTTTTGACACCATGGGCGGAGGAGGAAAAAAATAGAAATGAAATGAAATCACGCTTTTTTTTTTAATTTATAGCGCTTTATAACGCGAGCGCGTTATAACGCGCTCGCGTTATGGCTCGGTAATGACAAGCCTGGGGCTTGTCATTACCAAGCCATAACGCAAGCGCGTTATAACGCGAGCGCGTTATGACTTAAATTTTTTTGAAAATTTTTTGGCCACTTTTTGGCCCCCCATTTTTTTGCACTTACCCACAAAGCATACACTGCAAATTATTGCAGCCATGAAAAGAGTACATAGGACTTTATGCTTTAAAAGGTTGAGGAAGACCTAATTTGACATGTTTGTTGTTACTAGGGCTACTAGGATTTGGAATTGAGAAGGTGTTTTGTTGGTACTAGGGATACTAGGATTTTGGTGGATTGAGAAGGAATAGACAACAATTGAAGAGTGTAGACTTCAGTAAGGGTTTAGAATGGTTGTGTCTAAGTTCCTGAGGGGTAAGAAGACCTCTACTAGCCTTGTTAGGTTTTGAAGTATTAAAGACCCTCTTTGTGCCTTTGTATAGGGAGATTGCTTGAGAGGAAAGCTTATGAAATTTGAAGAAACTATTGGTATGATCCCTTTGGATTGAGTTGAACCCTACCTCTACATCACATACCTAGGATTGTCATAAAAATCATTAGACTAATCTTTGTAATTTAGGGTATTGAATAGTATATAGTCGACCAAGGTAACCACCATCATGTGCTAACAAAGGACAATTATGAAATTTTGAAATATTGTTGTGTCATGTACATGTACAAATCATCATGAATAGGTGCATAAGGAATGTCCTAGCCCAAGATCTGTGCATACAAATCATCATGTCATGTGCATACTTGTATGATCTTGGCACCTATTCATTTGTATTTTAACTTGTTAATATGACAAGATAATAGTGGGATTGTATTTTTATTATGTTGCAAGGATTTATTCTTCTATAATTTGACATCATGGTATGTTAAGGTCTATTTATTACACATAATTATTAAAGAGCCCAAGTGTAGAAAATATACATGGCATCATGTGAGATTGTAGGCTGCTTTCTTGATTGGGAATGTGTCTATTTTAAACATGTATGATAAAGCATGATAAAGTAATTCAAATAGAATTAAGGAAAATGTAAAGAACATGAATGTAGTGTTAAAGCAAGAAACTCAGTCCACATGTAGGGAAAGTCGCGTGGGGAAAAAAAATACCACCAGGAACAGGTACCTATTTTCAAAGAAATGGGTACCTGTTTAGGAACGGGTACCCGAACCTAAACGGGTACCCATTTAGTAACGCGCACTCGAGCCTAAACGGGTACCTGTTTAGCTTCGGGTGCACGTTACTAAACGGGTACCCATTTTCTAAAAAGTATATATTTTTTAAAAAGAGCCCTGTAGGCTCATTTTCTTCCACTCCAACCGACAGTGACAGGGATAGTGGAAGCCTTAGAACGGGTACACATTGTTGAAGGCTAAATGAGCATAACACTAGATTTTTTTGGCCCTCTCACCTCCTCCCACCACCTCGTCACTACTGCGCTCCTCCAGGTTGATTCTCTACTAATTTTTAGCTTGTTTTAGATGGTTTTTTTTCTAATTATAGGATTAAAATGAAAATTAGGGTTTTACTTGTTATTAGAGTTTTATGATTTTTTGTGATTGTCTATTACTGCAAACCCTAAAACCATGTTACTGTAAACCCTAAAAAACCTAAACTATAAACCCTAAAAACCAAATTATAAACCCTAAAACCATGTTTTACTGTAAACCCTAAAAACCCAAACTATTAACCCTAAAAAACCAAATTATAAACCCTGAAACCATGTTGTACTGCAAACTCTAAAGCCTAAACTATAAACCCTAAAAAACCAAATTATAAACCCTAAAACCATGTTGTACTACAAACCTTGAAAACCTAAACTATAAACCCTAAAAAACCAAATTATAAAGATTTAATTTTGTGTGAGTATGATTCGAATGCATTCAACTTTTCAATGACTTCTAACGAGAATGTAATAGCATTCAAAAGAAGCTTTATGAATTGAATTGTTGTGGTCAAACAAAATTTTATATTGAATTGACTAGAAATTCCAAACAAGCCACTCTTCCATCCTCCTAAAAATGCAAACTACTAATAAAAATATCTTATAATTACTTTACTATATATATCTTCATCATCATTTACTAGTATTCCGTTTATGACCTCTACAACTGTTATTGCTTTTGAGGATCCCATAGTTTCATTTGAATCCCATGCCATGCCCATTGACTACATAGTTCTCCATCTCTTAGATTCTCTCCGCTTTAAGCATTCTTTTCCTCCTATTAATTCCATTGCAATCACGTTCATTATCCACATTTCTATTATCATTATTCTTACTAGCATTATTTGTATTTATTACCTTATGCTATGTAGAATTCCATGATTTGTCCATGCTTGTATTTCTCATCTCACTTTCCTAATATCAAATCCCACTTTTGATTCCTATAGGCTTGTAAGTGGATCTTTCATGTTTTCATTCATCAAGTGTTGAGTTCCAAAGAGTTAGCTTACCATGAGCCACATTGAAAAGAAATACATTCTTCAAAAGTTATTAACTCATCTGCATGCATACCCATCTATCATGTCATTACTAGCCTAGTCTAATATTTAGTGATGAACCCTTGCATATTACTCTATTTGCATGGGGTTAGACCTAGGAGGTTGTTGGCCCATGCCCCAAAGTGCAATTTTTTATGTTTCTTATGTGCCTTATTGCTTTGGTAAACCCTACATTGACAAGTGATTGGAAATATTATAATAGAGAAATGGGAAGAATACACTTGGTATTGGCTATCATGCACTTTTAAATCAAGTGATAAATAATTTGATAAATGATCAAAGGAAATAATCAATGATAGTTAAACAAACAAGACAATGGAAATAGAAATTCACAATGGATTAGGAAAAGTAAAATATAAATACAAGGGTTTAGATGCACTTGTAGGAGATGGTTACCACTACGAATGGACTCAAAATAAACATTAACTAATAAATTTTTAGGTGTGTTTAGAATAGTTTACTAATAAATTCTCTATCTAGAAACCAATCAAGACAAAAAGTAGAAGACGGTAAAAAATAGTAAAATATGTCACAATTGAGCTTAACTAAGCTAGAAGTAGGATAATAGAGAAATGGGAAGAATACACTAAGTGGCATGGGTTATCATGCACTTTTAAATTGTTACAAATAATGTGAAGAATGATCAAAGGAAATAATCAATGATAGTTAAACAAACAAGACAATGGAAATAGAAATTGACACCGGATTAGAAAAAAGTAAACTATAAATACAAGGGTTTAGATGCACTTGTAGGAGATGGTTACCACTACAAATGGACTCAAAATAAACATTAACTAATAAATTTTTGGGTGTGTTTAGAATAGTTTACTAATAACTTCTCTATCTAGAAACCAATCAAGACAAAAAGTAGAAGATGGTGCAAAATAGTAAAATATGTCACAATTGAGCTTAACTTAGAAGCTAGAAGTAGGATAATAGAGAAATGGGAAGAATACACTTGGAATGGGCTATCATGCACTTTTAAATTTGGACTATATAAGGTGTCAAAATGTTTCCATTATAATTTTGAGAAAAATGATGATAGGACAAGGTTGTTAGGTAGAGTGACACCTTGGGTGTCACATGGCCCTCTCCTAGTACCTTGGTGTATGACTAGGACCTAGAAGGCAACCTTGTCCACTATGTGAAAATGATCTAAAAATTTAGACATAGCTTCATCTTGTGATTTTTTGCATAACTTGCTCTTGGTAACTTGTGAGATTTTTTCTAATTATTCCATATTTTATCTATAAATACCCATTCTATAGTTCAGAAACCCTCTAAAAAATGGTTAAAGAGGAATGAAGTAGGAAGGCGAATATAATATTTTAGGGAAATGTTGGATTAATTTAAGGAGACATTGATATGAAAAACTAAAGCTAGGTTTAAACTAAGGTTTGAAGGAGAAAGAGGGAATTTAGGAGATGGAAAAATAAGACTCAATGAAAAAAAGTAAAGGGGAATAATATGGATATAGAGAGGAATAATATGGGAGAAGAAAAGAAATAATATGAAAGATACTTGATGAAAAATAAAGTAGAAATGAGAATCTAAAATGAAATTGAGGAAAGAAAATGGTTTAGAAAGAGGTAAGTCGAGAAGGAATGTGGGTTTGAAAAGGGAAGATAAAATGTATAATAGAGGAAGAATGGAGTTAAAACCAACAAATATAGTAAACATAACATTCCTACACTTATTCAAGAAAGATGGCTCCAAAAAAGCAATCAAGTGGAAACTTCACAATTTTTCTATGTTCAAATGGGGAGAGGGAGGCCTATTCTATATATTTTCATACAAAAATAGAAGTCCAAATAATGTGATAAATGATCAAAGGGTTAGATTTAATGTGATAAATGATCAAAGGAAATAATCAATGATAGTTAAACAAACAAGACAATGGAAATAGAAATTCATGCACCAGATTAGGAAATAGTAAACTATAAATACAATGGTTTAGATGCACTTGTAGGAGATGGTTACCACTACAAATGGACTCAAATGGTTTAAATAAGGGTATACAAGATATATTTAGGGTTGAGGCATCATCATTTGATCATATTATATGATAAACTTGTGCATGTTTAATTTTCAAGTATTACTTGCTCCCTAAATTCATGGATATTTTAAACTAAATCATTTATAGATCTATTAGATTAAGTTTAAATTTATAGATATTTGTTTGTAAGTTTTCAATATGTATATATTTGTGAAATTATACATTTGTAAGTTTTTTATATGAATACATATTTGGAAATTTGCAGGAGACATCTAATGGATGACCAGAGTCTAGATGAATTTTTAATAGATGACATTCTTTATGAAAACCCCCCACCCCGTGATCCACCTCAAAACTCCCCATCCCCTCCACCTCAAAACCCCCCACCCCCTCCATTTGATGAGGCCCAATTACAGAAAAACATTAATGAAAATATTAATGCAATTGAGGAGAACATTAATTTGATTAATAATTAACCTCACTTGATGCCTCCTCATGTGGTTCAATTTGCATCTTTGATGCAAACCATTATTGATTTTGTTAGGTCTATCGATGCAGACCTAAATAGATTTCAGCTTTGGCGGGAGGAGAGGAGGCAATTCTATGCGAATGGTCTTTCATATAAAGACATCCATGACCTCCACATAACAAAACAAACATTAGCCCCATTTCTATAGTCATGTTTTCCATATCTTCAAAAGTTGGGTTTGAAGACATACATGCATTTGTTTCTATAGACACATTTTCTTCCAAATTCACCATTTCCACATTTGCATCATCTACATTCATCCCATCATTTATAGTCTCTTGAATGTCTTTCTCTTCAATACTCATGGAACTAGATGCTTCAATATTCTTCATCTCTTGAATCATTGCTCTTCTATCTTTTTACCTTTTTGCTTCCTTCTCTCTATTTGCTTCAATTTTTTGAGGTGTCATTACCCTCCTTTATTTTTTTCTTTGACGTTGATTTGATCCCATGATTACCAAACCCTCTTGATAAAATAACAATTGATACTTAATCCAATTTCATAATTGATGTCCTTATTTGAAATTTTGAAATAGAATTAGATGTAGATCCTTTGTTCCATAGATTTTGAAGTAAAAGGTAGATATAAAAACAAAAACCTTCTTTCTTTATTCCTCTTGAAAATAGCTCATGCACTTGATTTCACTTCAGAATTGTTCATATGATTGACTCCTTTCAAAATCTGAATAGAATATGACCTGTCAAGAGATTCCACAAAACACTTGTAAGTAAATAAATGTAGAAATTGTCACTGTTGCGGCGTACTGATCAGACTTGCAAGTTGCAGGGATACAGTAATAGTACATTTTTCCCTAATATGGAAAATAATAGGTATAATAGAAACAGGTACCCATTATGCAACGCGTACCCGTTATTTGAAATTGGAAATCTCCAACCTCCTTTTCCCTTCCCTTTGCTTGGGTTTTAGGCTCAGGATAGGCATGGTTGACCGACCTTGAGCCTTGGACCTGCAAGTTTTTTTCTAAGTACAGCACAAGAAGAAACACTGAGTTTACCTATATGGTTGAGGACCTTTTTTTCTAAATTTTTTTACGAAATGAAAACCCATTACAGATGGCATTGTCTAGTTTCCAAATATGTAATTTTTTTTTTTATTGGACATGTTCTATTTATTATTTAATTTATGAGAAAACTAGTCCAAAAAATTGAAATGACATGTGTTTGTATTCTTTTAATAACTTTTAATTTTTAAATTTAAAAAAATATATATATATATATATATGTCATCAATCTACACATCATTCTTTACACAATGAAAAAAAAAAAATTATGATTTTTTTTGCTCAAATTTTGTTGGCCGTACACAAGGGGTTTTCAAAAGTAGCAATTAGGCCTAATAAAAAATTAATAAAAAATAAATTATTTGGAAAAAAAATTTAAAAAAAATCCTCATCAAACTTCACTGTACTACACATCTTTTCCCAAAAGGATTTTAAAAAATAATTTTATTTAGGTCAAATTATGTTAGTCGTACACGTGCATGGTATGGTTAAAAAAAAGTGACTTTTAAATAGTGGTTTTTAGAAATGCCTATTGAAAATCAATTTGTATCATCTGGGTATTGAAAAAAATTACATATTTGGAAACTAGACTCCGAGTACTACATTTTATATTTGGTGACTTTTTTAAAGATTCCATATCTAAGTGCTTCAAATTTTAAGGTCAAATGTGACAAATTCTAAAAATCAGGGAAAACACTTCCACTTTTTGGCCAAAAAGTGGACCCAACTTCTTGCACACACCCTGTAAAGACTTGACATACCTAAAACATGGAGATTCGAATGGAGAGAGTACCCAATTATGTAGTGTTTTTTTCTTCTTGCATCAAACTCCTCAACAATTTGAGTTTTTCACCACTTGCTTCCTTTTCAATGTTAAATTGAATAATAGTCAAATATAATTAGTAACAACAATACTATTAACCAATCTATAATGTTAAGTTCCTAAAATTGAATCACAATTAACATTGCAACACTGCAAAAATTGAAACTTGAATAGATATATATCAAAGTTGGTGTGAAAACTATGGTATTTCCTCCTCAAGTTGGCAAAGCAGAAAAGGTGGTGGAAAGATCATGCAAAGGTGGTAGAATGTGTAAAATGTGCATGTGAACTTCCCAACAGCATGAAAGCACTTTTTTCTTGTCGAAACATGCGCATAATCAGCATGAAAATAGAGCATGTGGGTCTGGATCATGGGGGTCAACACTTTTTTACCATTTCTATAGTAGGACAAAACACACTCACGTTATAATGTGCTCGCGTTATAACGCGCATGTTTTAACAAGCTCACGTTATAACACGTTCGTATTATAACAAAATCACGTTATAACACACATTTTTTCCTACTATAGATTGATCCATAAATATTTGTGCCTATCTCACCTTCGATAGCACCTTTACAATATCTCACCTCTAGTTTCATTAGCTCATGTTGTATATCTCACTTATCTCTCCCCCTCACCTCTCTACCTCTCCCCTCTCTATGTCTCTTAGTCGCTCCTTGTCTAGCTCAACCCTAAACCCTAATCCCTCAACCCTCAACCCTAATCCCTCAACTCTCAACTCTAATCCCTCATCCTTAAACCCTAAACACTATCTCTATTCGTAAACCCTCAACGGGATTGATACTATACATTAAACCCTAATCCCATATTTCTATACCCTCCAACCCTATCCCTAATCCTTATACCCTCGACACTCTACTTTAACCCTAATCCCTTGACCCTCAACTCTATCCCTAAACCCTCAACCCTCAAACCTCAACACTCAACCCTCAACGTCAAACCCTAACCCCTCAACCCTTAACTCTAATCTCTTGACCCTCAACCATATCTCTAAACCCTCAACCCTAAAACCTCAACCCTCAACCCTCAACGTCAAACCCTAATCCCTCAACCCTTAACTCTAATCCCTCAACCCTAAACCCTATCACTAAACCCTCAACACTATACCTTAAACCCTAATCCCTCAACCCTAAACCCTAAACCCCATCCCTAAGCCCTAATCCATCAACCCTCAACCCTAATCCCTCATCCCTCAACCCTAACCACTATCCCTATTCCTAAACCCTCAACATGCTCGATACTATACCTTAAACCCTAATCCCTTATCCCTAAACCCTCGAACCCTATCTCTAATCCTTATACCCTCGACACTCTACTTTAACCCTAATCCCTCGACCCTCAACCCTATCCCTAAACCCTCGACCCTTGAACCTCAACCCTCAGCCCTCAACGTCAAACCCTAATCCCTCAACCTTAACTCTAATCCATCGACCCTCAACCCTACACCTAAAACATAAACCTTAAAGCCTCAACCCTTAACCCTCAACATCAAATCCTAATCCCTCAACCCTTCACTCTAATCCCTCAACCCTAAACCCTATCCCTAAACCCTCGACACTATACCTTAAACCCTAATCCCTTAACCCTAAACCCTAAACTCCATCCCTAAGCCCTAATCCATCAAACCTCAACCCTAATCCATCAACCCTCATCCCTAATCCCTCATCCCTAAACCCTAAACACTATCCCTATTCCTAAACCCTCAACGGGCTCGATACTATACCTTAAACCCTAATCCCTTATCACTAAACCCTCCAACCCTATCGCTAATCCTTATACCCTTGACACTCTACTTTAACCCTTATCCCTCAACCCTCAACCCTATCCCTAAACCCCCGACCCTCGAACCTCAACCCTCAACCCTCAACGTCAAACCCTAATCCCTCAACCCTTAACTCTAATCCATCGACCCTCAACCCTATCCCTAAACCCTAAACCCTAAAGCCTCAACCCTCAACGTCAAATCCTAATCCCTCAACCCTAAACCCTCAACACTATACCTTAAACCTTAATCCCTCAACCCTCAACCCTAAACCTTATCCCTAAACCCTAACCCCTCAACCCTCAACACTAATCCTTCAACCCTCAACTCTAATCCCTCATCCCTAAACCCTAAATGTTATCCCTATTCCTAAACCCTCAACGGGCTCGATACTATACCTTAAACTCTAATCGCTTATCCCTAAACCCTCCAACCCTATCCCTAATCCTTATACCGTCAACACTCTACTTTAACCCTAATCCCTCGACTCTCAACCCTATCCCTAAACCCTTAACCCTTGAACCTCAACACTCAACCCTCAACATCAAACACTAATCCCTCAACCCTTAACTCTGATCCCTCAACCCTCAACCCTATCCCTAAACCCTCAACCCTAAAACCTCAACCCTCAACCCTCAACGTCAAACCCTAATCCCTCAACCCTTCACTCTAATCCCTTAAACCTAAACCCTATCCCTAAACCCTCAACACTATACCTTAAACCCTAATCCCTCAAACCTAAACCCTAAACCCCATCCCTAAGCCCTAATCCATCACCCTTCAACCCTAATCCATCAACCCTCAACCCTAATCCCTCATCCCTAAACCCTAAACACTATCCCTATTCCTAAACCCTCAACGGACTCGATACTATACCTTAAACACTAATCCCTTATCCCTAAACCCTCCAACCCTATCCCTAATACTTATACCCTCGACACTCTACTTTGACCCTAATCCCTCAACCCTCAAACCTCAACCCTCAACCTTCAACCCTCAACCCTCAATGTCAAACCCTAATCCTTCAACTCTTAACTCTAATCCCTCGACCCTCAACTCTAAACCATAAAGCCTCAACCCTCAACCCTCAACCCTTCACTCTAATCTCTCAACCCTAAACCCTCAACACTATACCTTAAACCCTAATCTCTCAACCCTAAACCTTATCCCTAAACCCTAATCCCTCAACCCTCAACTCTAATCCCTCATCCCTAAACCCTAAACGCTATCCCTATTCCTAAACCCTCAACGGGCTCACTATTATACCTTAAACCCTAATCTCTTATCCCTAAACCCTCCAACCCTATCCCTAATGCTTATATCCTCGACACTCTACTTTAACCCTAGTCCCTCGACCCTCAACCCTATCCCTAAACCCTCAACCCTCGAACCTCAATGTACTCAACCCTCAATGTCAAACCCTAATCCCTCAACCCTTAACTCTGATCCCTTGACCCTCAACCCTATCCCTAAACCCTTAACTCTAATCCGTCAACCCTAAGCCCTATCCCTAAACCCTCAACACTATACCTTAAAACCTAATCCCTCAACCCTAAACCCTATCCCTAAGCCCTAATCCGTCAACGCTCAACCCTAATCCATCAACCCTCAACCCTAATCACTCATCCCTAAACCCTAAACACTATCCCTATTCCTAAACCCTCAATGGGCTCGATACTATCCCTCAACCCTTAACCCTTAAAACTTGAACCCTAAAACCTATGCCTACACCCTTGACACTCGACACTATATCTTAAACCCTAATCCCTTAACCCTCATCCCTAAAGCCTCAACCCTAAATCCTTAAACCTTTAACCCTAAACCATATCCCTAATCCCTCTACCCTCGACACTCTACATTAACCCTAATCCCTAAAACCTAAACCCTATCCCTAAACCATCAACCCTCAACACTATACCTTAAACCCTAATCCCTATCCCTCAACCCTTAACCCTTAAAACTTAAACCCTATCCCTACACCCTCAACACTCGACACTATATCTTAAGCCTTAAACCCTCATCCCTAAAGCCTCAACCCTCAATCCTTCAACCTTCAACCCTAAACCCTATCCCTAATCCCTCTACCCTCGACACTCTAACCCTAACCTTGACATTAAATGCTAATCCGTCAACCCTAAACCCTATCCCTAAACCCTCAACCCTCAACACTATACCTTAAACCCTAATCCATCAACCCTAAAACCTAATCCCTCAACCCTCAACCCTAATCCCTCATCCCTAAATGCTAAACGCTATCCCTATTCCTAAACCCTCAACCCTCAAAACTATACCTTAAACCCTAATCACTTATCCCTAAACCCTATCCCTCAACCCTTAACCCTTAAAACTTAAACCCTAAAACATATCCATAAACCCTCGATGCTCAACACTATATCTTAAACCCCAATCCCTTAATTCTCATCCCTAAAGCCTCAACCCTTAATCATTAAACCTTCAACCCTAAACCATATCCCTAATCCCTCCACCCTCAAAACTCTACTTTAACCCTAATCCCTTGACCATCAACCCTATCCCTAAACCCTCAACCCTCAACTCTCAACATTAAACCCTAATCCGTCAACCCTAAACCCTAATCCGTCAACCCTAAACCCTAATCGCTCAACCCTAAACCCTATTCCTAAACCCTCAACCCTCAACAATATTCCTTAAACCCTAAACCATCAACCCTAAACCATAATCCCTCAACCCTAAACCCTATCCCTAAACCCTCAACCCTCAACACTCAACACTATTCTTTAAACCATAATCCCTCAACTCTAAACCCTAATCCCTCAACCCTAAACCCTAAACCCTATCCTTAAACACTCAACCCTCAGCAAGTTATACCTTAAACCTTAATCCCTCAACCCTCAACCCTTAACCCTAATCTCTCATCCCTAAACCCTAAATGCTATCCCTATTCCTAAACCCTCAACCCAAGACACTATACCTTAAACCCTAATCCCTTGCCCCTAAACCTTAAACCCTATCCCTCAACCCTTAACCCTTAAACCTTAAACCCTAAAACCTATCCCTAAACCCTCAACCATATACCCTCAACAATATACTTAATCCCTAATACCTCAATCATCAACCCTATACCTTAAACTTGAAACCTACACCCTCAAACCCTCATCCCTAGACCATATAACCTCACCCTTATATCCTAAACCTCAAATATTGTGCCTCAACCCTATACTTAAATTAAACCTAAACCATGCATGCTCTCAACCCAAGTCACCCTATGCCTTATATACCCTCAATCCATATCGTAAACCCTAAACCCTAATCCCCGTGCCTTACACACTTAATCTTATACACTCAACAACCTGAATATTAACCCTCAACTATAACCCTCAACCCTCAACCCTCAAAACTCTACAGGCTCAAGTCCTTATATACACTAAACCCAAAACACTTACATACATACATGCATACATACAAACATACATACATACAAAGATGCACACATACAAGCATGCATACATACCTACAAGAATAGATATCAACATCCATGAAACATACTTATTAAATTTGAACATATCTTAATCAAAGGATGACATAACGCGACTGTGTTATAATGTGCTCACGTTATGTCAAAATGGGAAAACGCTGGCAAACATGCAAAAAAGCAAAAAAACACAACATAACACGCTAGTGTTATGTTGTGCTTTGGGAATCCCAAGCCTTGGGCTTGGGATTTGCTTTGGATTTCCAACTCAAAGGCTTGGAGTGTCTTTTCAACATCCACAGACGTGTTTTTACAGATTCTTCAAGGTTTCACATAATTTTGTTCATGCTAACCCTCAGATTTGCATGTGTTTCAAGTTCAAACAAATTGAACACCTGGGTAATGTTAGGCTTTCTCTTAGCTATTTAACGATGTAATTTTTTTCACATTTTGACAATGTTAAGCCTTTCATCTTTAATTTCTTTTGTTTGTGTCTCCGGTTTTGGGAAAAAACCACTATTTGGTCTTTTTTTCATTGTAAATTAATCATTCATTGAAATTTTAAAAAAATTACATATTTAGAAACTAGACTCCATTCTACACATTAAAAAAAAAGAAAAAATAATTTTCAATTAGTTTTCAAAATTTATAGGGGTAGCACGGCCAAAATTCTATTTTTTAGGATGTGTCCACTTTGAAAATTAGTAAAAAATTAAATATTCATCAAAAAATTATCAAAAAAATCGGGCATAAACTACATGCTATTAGCTAATTTCTTCCCAAAGCGATTTAAAAAATACCAAAAAAAAGTTAACCTTTTGAGGGAGCCACAAAACATGCTATGTTATGTTTTTTTGACAGAAACAACACCAATTTTTGTGGCTCCCTCTTTTGAACCCCTTAATCTATACCATTTTTTTTTTAAATTAGTAGTTTAGAAAGTAGACTCGAAGCACTACGAACATTGTTTTGGTTACATCTCCAAATTTTGAGTGTAACTATGCTCAATTTCTCATCCAAGGCCAACATTTCCTAATTTAAAAAAAAAGTGGCCACTTAAGACCCCTTTTTAGCACCCCATCTTCTTGCACTTACCTAACACACCTTTCCCAATATTTTTACCTTGCTCACGTTCTCCAAAGCATGTACTCCATCCATATTTCTGTCCACTATTTTTGTTTTATTATAGTTACCTATATGTTAGGCGGCCTTTGTTCAATCCCTACATAGCTCCATAATGCTAATCACAGTTGCATATGACAAGTTGGATAATTTCCTCTATGCCCAGGCTCATTCAACTATCTCCATCTTACATGCATCCCAAGCAGTGTAAACGTATGTGTTGGCATCTAACCATCCACTATGTGCAACCAATTCCACATTGGATTTAGCATAGCTTATACCATAATTCTTTGAATAATCATGGACTTCCCCTTTGCAATACTTGGGCGTAGGCCCCTTTTGTTTTGCTAGGCTAGACTTAGAATGTAGGATAGACAAGCTCCTACCACCATGCATTAGAGGCACAAAAGAAATTGTAAACATCGAGGGTAGGGCATAGGTAAATCTCAGAGCAACAGGGATCTAGAGCACACTTTAATTTAGTTAGTGGTGTTGGTGTTGGAAATAAGCCACACCTAGACCGACGATGGACTGGTCCAAGAGGGGCTAGTAGCTCAGTGGTAGAGCACTCCAGCAGTGAATGGAAGGTTCTAGGTTCAAGTCCTAGCTGGTCCATGTCTCAACATGGTATCAGAGCCAGGCCCAGGCTAGGAGCCCCAAGCACATGAGAGGTGTGGCTTAAGGGGGCGTGTTGGTGTTGGAAATAAGCCACACCCAGATGGACGATGGATTGGTCCAAGAGGGGCCAGTAGCTCAGTGGTAGAGCACTCCAGTAGTGAATGGAAGGTCCTAGGTTTGAATCCTAGCTGGTCCATGTCTCAACAAGTAGAAGGAGGCAGGCCTGGGAAATATAACATATTTTGTTAAATTTCAAATGCTCAATTAAAGGGTATATTGAATGAATTCTGCAAGTAGCTCCATTGTTTATTTAACTGCATGTAGCTCCATGATCCATTGTTTATTTAACTGTTCCAAATTATTCAACAATTCAATAGATGGATGATCTTTAAATTCTTATTCTTGATTTCTCCTCTCTAGACATGAGTATATAATCCTTGATATGCCATCCAAATCGATCTCATGTTTTAGAGATTAGAGATTAATGTATATTGGGGAAGGAAAGGAAAACACTTCTTAAACTTCTGCACAATATGAGAGGAAGTGCTATGAATAGGACAATATGTTACACATTTTGCATTATTTCAGTAAGGATATATAGACAACATTATACTTTCTCAAACTAGTATAATGAATACACATGAATTGGAATAGCTTACAAGCTCAAAGAAATAAAATTTAACTTAAGGTGGATTTGACATTAAAAAAGACTAGGCTGTGATGGAAGACACAGTTGAAACTAGCAAACACAAAGGACTAAAACTTCTTAATTAAACTTATAAACATCTAAAATGTAGAACTTTGACTCCCAGATGCCAAAGTTTCCATGGGATTGGTATTGCGCAGGAGGTCTGATATGGTAGGTGTTAAATTGGAAGTAGCTGCACCACCAATGAAAGATGTCTTGAGGCTCTCCAAGGCATCAGCTACTTCTTTTATGGAAGGTTGTTCTCTTGGTGATTCACTAGTGCAAAGCAAACCAACATAAATGAAAGAAAGAAGACATCTATTGTCTTCCATGTTTTCATTCGCATCTCTCAATAGACCACTATCAACCATATCTGCCAGTCTATTTGGAAAAGCTAACCTCACCCAGTTTTGCAAGCTCATGTCTCCCACAAATATGTCATCACTTGGCCTCTTCCTTGTAACCATATCTAATATCAGAATTCCATAGCTATAAACATCTCCCTTTATGGAGACAATCCCACCCAATCCATACTTTGCAATCAATTTTATTCATGAAATTCTTAAAAATCTATTAAAGGAAATGATAATGCTAATATAAAGAAAATTCAAAAAAATTACCTAGAGAAATACAGTCAATAGATCCTTTGAGTGCAAATGTTGTCGTTCTCAGTGAATCTATGGAGTTTGTAGCTATTAAACGGGATATACTAAAATCAGTCACGAGGGCTGTCATGTTGGTGTCTAGGAGCACATTGCTAGGTTTTAAATCACAATGCACAAGTTGCAAAGGACAATCATGATGTAAATATTCCATGCCATGGGCTACATCTATAGCAATGTTCAAACACACACTCAATCCCAATTGACAAATATTTTGATCATCTCTGTCAGGGTGCAAATGTTTTTCCAAGATACCATTAGATGCAAATTGAAGAACCAAACCTTTGAAACTAGGGTAGGAAAATGCACTTATGATTCTGATGAGGTTACAGTGCCGAATCCTCCCTAACACTTTGTACTCTCTGTTAAAACTCTTATGAGCTTCTTCATTTTGCAAATTAAGAGTCTTGATGGCAACTCTCTTACCATCCCTCAAAATGCCTTTGTAGACCGATCCAAAGTTACCCACTCCAAGCAAGTTTGACTCATCAAATCCAGATGTTGCAATGACAAGATCTTGATAAGAAAATTTTGGATAGCTGAGCCTTTGAAAAATAAAGGTTGAGGGATGGACTAGTTGCCTTGAAAGTTTATGCCTGCATAGCATTCCTATAATGAAGAAGCATAATAGAAATGCAATGGTTCCAACAACTGATAAGCCTATTTTTTTTAAGCAGGGAATGTTTTTCCTTGGTCTGATTTGGGCATGGAGGCAATGAATAATTTTTTGGGCCACATAGGCCAAGGTTCCCCATAAACAATGCTACAACAGTCCTATTTGGAAACAACCCTCCAACTGGAATTTGCCCAGACAAATTATTGAAAGAACGATCCATTTCTTGGAGATTTTGTAATTTGGAGAGTGAATCCGGTATTGGACCTTCAAAGGCATTGTGAGACAGATTTAGATACTCTAATGCCGTGCAGTCTCCTAGAGAAGTTGGAATCGCCCCACTGAGTTGATTTCCAGATATATCTATGGCTTAAGCCATCACAAGTTTACTCATCTCCTGTGGCAAGGGCCCTTGCAGAGAATTCAATGAAAGGTTGAGGTAGAATTGCAGGTTTTTAAGTCTGGCAAGAACTTCACAAGGTATCCTTCCCCCTAGTTTATTGTAAGATAAGTCAAGGAGCTCCAACTTCTGGCATCGATCCAAACTAACAGGGATCTCCCCTGATAACTTGTTGTGGTGAAGGAAAAGAAGTCTTAGCTGCTGGGACCTACAAAGAGAATCTGGAATTTTTCCAGATAATTGGTTGTGACTAAGATTTTAGAGTCCGAGATGTTGCATTTGACCTATCTCACTTGGAATGATTCCTTCTAATTTGTTCCCACCCAAATGCAATCTTTCCAAATTAGGGAATCTGTTCATTCCAGATGGAATATTGCCGCTGAAAAGATTATTGCCTAAATGTAAGGTGGTTAAGTTTGTCAGATTGGTAATCTGTTGTGGTATGCTTCCGCTTATCATGTTGTATCCTAAATACAAGGAGTAGAGATTGGAAGACAGTTGACCTATGGACGGGGGCAATATACCAGTGAAATGATTATGTGGCATATCCGTTTCTTCCAAGTAGGAGCAATTTGTGAGAGCCGTGAGAAAGGCCAATGTGTTACTGCTGTCACTAACAAGTTGGTTGGTGTGTAGATAAAGCTTGACTAGAAGGTCCAACTTACCCAGCTCCATTGGAACCGTTCCACTGAGTTGGTTTTGGTTTAAAGCAAGCATTTTGAGACTTGAACAATTTCCAAGGGAGTTTGGTATGTTTCCACTAGGCTGATTTTCCCATAAACTAAGTAATTCCAAACTGGAGAGCTTGGTACCAATTTCCCATGGACATCACTTAGCTGGTTTATAGATATATCTAATTTTTTCAGTTTTGAGAAATTTTTTAAAGAGCTGGGAATGGTACCTGATAAGTTATTTCCCCAAAGGTTAAGTATTTCTACGTCAGTGAGCATGCCGAATTCAGGGGGAATGGGGCCGTAGAGCTCATTTTCGCTCCAATCCAATTCAACTAAGGCGGACAGATTTCCTAAAGAACTAGGCATGGTGCCTGATAAGTTATTTCCCCAAAGGTAAACTCTCTCTACGCCAGTGAGCATGCCCAATTCAGGGGGAATGGGGCCGTAGAGCTCATTTTTCTCCAAACCCAATTCAACTAAGGCGGACAGATTTTTGAAAGAGGGCAGAATGGTACCCGTGAGATTGTTTATGCCCCAGTAGAGGTACTTCAAACTTGTGAGAAGACTCAGCTCAGGCGGAATGCTGCCAGTGAGGATATTGCTAGAGAGATCTAGGTATCGAAGAGAGGAGAGATTCCCGAGCAGAGGAGAAATGGTGCCGTCTAAACTCAATTGGGATAAATTGAGGGCGATAACAGAGTGAGAAGAGGAATCGCAGGTAACGGCAGACCAGTTGCAGAGGGGGTGAAGGGTAGTCCAGTCGGGCAGAGAAGTGGCGTTGTTAGAAATGGCAACTTTGAATCGCAAGAGCAATTGTTGTTGTTGTTGTTGATGAGAGAGATTATTGAGAGAGTAAGGAAGAGCAGAGAGTGAAAAGATGGAAAGCATTAAAGGTAACAACAAAAGAGAAGCCATGGTAGACCAAACTAGGGAAACCAGTGGAAACACAGGAGGCAAGGCAGTAGGTCTTTTTAAACTAATTAGCCGATAGGCTTTTAAATGTGAGCATTACAGTGCTCGGAATTGTCTCACGCCGTAAAAAAAAATTCACGCCGGAAAATTTTCTAAACTCGTCGGTTGTTCCTATCGGCGTATTCCTTGAACCTCCTGGGTGCGAGTGCTAGTTCTATTTTATTTTCAAGAGGGGAAAATACAATTGTCTTAGCTGTGAGATGGAACATACGCCTAACCTAAGATGCTACGTATGTACCTTTGGCCTTATAAAATATTATGGAGCCAATTAATGCCCCCTTGTTATGTGGGGCTGCGTGTACTATTGGTCTGATTTGTTAACTAAATTCAACAAATTGGGGTTTAGATTGTAATATGTATAAATTCATGATGATGGAGATATTTGTTTTTTCTTCTGGGTTGGCAACCATTTGAGAGGGAGTGAATGCTTTATTTTAATTCCGAAATGGAAAACATCTATAAATTATGTTTAAATTATAGTATGTAGTTCTTGTATTATCAATCCTAGTTGTAAGGGTGGTAAGTGCTTCGTCGTAGTCAATAGTTACTAGCAAGCAGATATACACACATTTTTTAATTATATTTGAAAGATGAAAATAATTTTGTGCAGAATGCTAATGAGAACAGGGATGTGGGAGCTTAAGTCTGAGTAATAGTGTGTTGTTGTGGGAGTTAAATTCTCTCACCACGTCTTCTTTACTTCCTCACCTTTTATCCATCGTCATTGGGCCACAATACTATAAAATAGAGATATCAGATTCTACTAAGATATTTGGGAGGGACATGTCATAGAGCTACTAAGTCCCTTCACCTATGAAGCCATAAATTTTTTGTCACTGTGTTTAGTCAGTCGTGTCAATGCGTTCTTTGATTGTTAGAGTGACACGTTTTGTTTGAATTTTTTCATACAAATACTCTCAAGATGTGCTTCCAATCTTAGAACATTAATCATTACATTAACCCAGTAAATCTTTGTTTGGAGACACTGAATGACTGGAAGCATGAAAATCAATTTCGTCGCACTGGTGCTATGAAATGCATGAAGTAGGAAGGCTTACTTATGCATCAAATAATACAATTTTCAGCGTTCGTCTTCTACATATATTTGACCTTTCTTAGCTTTCAATTGCTATACAAAACTCAATCCTCTATCGTTAAGCAAACCCTAAGAAACTTAATAGAGAAGTCAAAACAAAGGGAGAGGTGTTGTTTTGACGAAGAAATTATGAGAAGTGGCCTGCAGTGAATTGTTTCAAAAAATGTTCAAGATAGAAAGTTTGGGGTGGAAGAGCTTCTGGCCTTGTTATGTCGTAGGATATGGAAAAGAAGCCCGATAGTTTGTTCTCGTGACCTCCCCATTTTGGGTGGATAGTATCGATGAACTCCAAATCCAAACTCCATTAAGATGTTCGTATCATTTAGATTTGAGGTTTGCTTCTCTCTTATTTAGCCTATAATTTGAATTGCTTTTAACCAGATCTAATATGATTCACATTGTAGGACGTTTGTGGGCACTCGTGATTTAGAGGGCAGTATACAACATGAGGTTTTAGATGCTTATCACCTTTGATTGTAAAAAGTCTTAAAGAATATATTCAACTTTACTGTGATTTCTTCTTTTTGATGAAGAACCTATGTTTGTGTTCAATTATTTTAGAGTTATGTATGTGTGACCTGCCTAATATTATTATTGTGTGGAAAATTTCATTTAGAGAAAAGTATGTTTAAAGAAATCATTCCATTTCATTATGAATATGATTATCTAACCTTATGTCCCATGCGACTGCTTAGCTCCATACAAATTTTATATTATGCATAAAGGATAATTTAGAATTATAGTGGAACGGTTACCTTTTAGGGATTGAAAATAAGCTTTGAAAAAAAAGGGGGCTGAAATTATGCAGCGGCATAATGAAAATATGCCATGTGGCTGCATATATTTCCTTCCCTCTTTTTTTCATTTTCTTCTAAATCTTATCTCCTAAATTTTATATATTAATAAATATTTTTTTATTGATAATTTTTTTTAATGTAGTTAAAAACTACAATTTAAAAAAACTAAAAAATAAAATATTCATGGGGTCAGTAGCTCCACAAATATCTCTTAAAAAATCGAGCAATGGGTACTGGCCAAAATAAGCTAAGGGCCTACATGGGGACATGCCCTAAGCATTTATTAGTACCTACCTTCAACAGTACTATTGCAATGATGTTTTTTTATCTAGTGATTAATCTATCTAGAGTAAACCAATCAAAATAGAGTATTATTTTCATGTTGAACAAATTTTTAATTTTTCCTAAGTCTATATGAGAAAATTTTAACAGAAATTATTTGAAAAATCATTTATATGTGTTGTGATTGGCTAAAAATTTGAGCTATTAAGGACAAATTTTGCGGAAATACTATTTTGAGTAAAACAAACACACTAAAATTGAGCAGAAAAATATGGTTGGGAGGGAAGTATGAAATGGAATGAAGCGAGGAGCTGACAATACTAATAGATTAACCTATTTAATTAAATTCGTTCGAGAATTCGGTTATTAAACAAATAATATTTTTTTAATGTTTTTGATTAGAGGGTAAAACAAGATTTGAAAGGTCCCGAACCTTTTACAAACAAACTTCAATGTCAAAAGAGGTTGACCAACAACACAACAGTAGCCCAACTACCAAGAGAACAAGTGCCAAACATAAACATAGCATCCAAAACATAGCACTCCACATAACAAAGAAAGACATACAACCTAAGCTATGCCATAAGTAGCTCTAGCCTTCCTCACACCCTTAACCCGAGTGTGGGAATGAGAGATTGATTTCGGAAGACCCTTCTTCCTACGATGCACTAACATCCAAGAGACATCATTATCCAGGTCCACCGAGCAAAGGGAAGGAGGAGGGGAATCCT
Organism: Cunninghamia lanceolata; assembly: GCA_027924645.1. Lineage (NCBI taxonomy): Eukaryota > Viridiplantae > Streptophyta > Pinopsida > Cupressales > Cupressaceae > Cunninghamia > Cunninghamia lanceolata. The sequence goes on along the minus strand of BSBN01000026.1, from coordinate 2,271,733 downwards.
CCACAACCCTACCCACAGGAGAAACCTGAGAGGAAGACCCAACGGGAGAGGAAGACCACTGAGGAACCACAATAGGAGCCCTTGCAAAAGACACAACTCTAGAAGGAATTGAGGTTTTAGCCAATCTAACACCACCACCACTAGCCAAACCACCAGAGATGGGCAGCACATCCAAACAAACACGATCAGTAGAAATAGCAATGAAACTACCATCAATAGCCAAACCAAGACAAGAGGGCGCACTAGAGATGATGCTGAGACCATTAGCCACACAGCAGCTAGAAAGTGACAAAGCTGGATCGAGCACAAAACAAGGGACCATGCAAGTTGCATACCCTAAAACCATCGTTGCAGCATCAGATAAAGACTTCTTGGGAGACTCCGATGAAGAGTCTTCAAAATCTACAGTAAAATGATCAGGAGCAACATCCTTCCACCAAGAAGAAGATCTCAAAACCTTTAGGTGAGGGCAATTTGATGCAAGGTGCCCTATAGCAAAGCACCTATGACATTGGAAGGGAATACCTTCATAATCAAAAGACTGGGTCCAAGGTTGATCCACTAACTATAAAATAATATCTGCAGGAAGGGGCTTGGACATATCCATTTCAATTAACATCTGTGCATAGGTAGTATGAGAGAAAGAAGATGTAGCTGAATCCACCTTCCTAAAACAACCCAAAGAGTTTTTAATTGGTGAAAAACTCAAATCACACCAGAAATGAAGGGGGAAATTTGGGAGATGGATCCACACCAGTTTGTTATGGAAAGATTCAGTGAGAGGGTTAAAAGAGGGATACCATGGCTTCACCATGAGGGGGTACTTGCCCATAAACCATGAATGCTCTTCAACAAATTTTTGATCATAGATGGAAGCAAAAATTACCACAAAGCATCCCCTTGCACAGGGGTAAATTTCAACTTTCCCATCTAAATGGGGGAGCCAAATAAGTTGAATCCATTTATTAAAAGCATAGAGCGGAGGCCACGCGCCATCAAACTTGCAAATCAATCCTTTTTATGAATAAAACTCCACATTTTCTAATTCATCCTCACCCATAACCACCACGGGAGGAGGCTAGGAACTTGGGTCCACAACAATCCTCACCATCGGAGAGGCACTTCCAATACCAACACACACCGCACCTGCAAAAGACTTGCCACCAGCAGCCACTCCACCTAAGTTGGGCGTTGTAGCTGCAACAGAACCACTACTAGTAGCCACATTGCCGCCAAAGAGTAGTGGAAAACCTCCTTCGAATCCAAATTGACACCAACAACCAAATTGCCACCACCACCATCAGCCAAGCCACATCCATTGGGCGATGTTGCAGCAAAACTACCGCTACCAGCAGCCACATTGCCACCAGAGAGTAGTGGACAAACCTCCTTCAAATCTAAAGGTAGGGTTTCAGAAATGAGTCGGAGAGGCATTTCGAATTGTTTAAACTTCTTGAATCCCACTTATGATCCTTGTATAATATTTTTTTTAATGTTAAACAAATAACATTTTTTATGTAAGTCTATTCAAAAACTATAACAAAAATTTAATATTTATATTAATAGAATATTCATATTAATGTGATTAATTTAATTTTGGTTCATTATATATATTATTTATAAGTTTGATATTTTAAATATTAATGAAATAATATAATTAATTATATATTAATAATAGAATGTCTATTGAATTAGTAGAATTATCACTATAATGTATTTATATTTATGTTATGTTATAGTAAAATGAAATATTAATATATATTTGTGTATTAAGCTATTAAATTCTATCAATTTAATGTGATTAGTATACGATTTATATAAAATTGTAATGCTAAATTTGCATTAAAATAATCACTTTATTTGGGTTGGTTTAGTAGTTTGAATTTAAATAAATAATACACAACTAATGCCTTTGATTTCAAAGTCTTATTAGAATGACACTTGTCTATACTATGTCATTTCAAATATTGAATGAGACTAATTTACTCTTTCATAATCATTTTGATTTCAAAGTCTTATTGGGATGACACTTGTCTATACTATGCCATTTCAAATATTGAATGTGATAACTCTTCTATCCATGTTTCCTTAAATTATTATTATATTATTTCATACTCATTTTCATTAATTTTTCAATTAGAAAATAAATACTATTATTACAGTACTCCAACCTAAAGCTACTAAATGATTAATTAAATATGTTTATTTAATTTATTATAATCTCTATATTGATATTAATATGATTATTTAATTTTTATTTATTTATATGCATATTAATTTTAACATTAATATTTTAATATCAATAAAAATTTTAGTTTCAATTTTGTATCAAAATCACATAACTAGTGATTAAATTGATTTTGTAAATTTTATTCTTTTATAGTACTTGCCTTGCACATACGATTGTGTTCAAAACTCTTTAACTTGTAATTATTTTTTGTTAAACAAGCTAATCAAGAGCATTTTTTAAAACAAAAATATTAAATAATTTTTTATCTACAATTTGATTTGGATTGAGGAGATACAATTCTATTGGCTAATTGATTGAGGGTCTTATATTTCCCCATCTTCCTTGAATGTCTCCTCCGCTCCCCCCTATATTCTCTCCATCATTCCCTATTTTATGAGAAATTTTTTCATTTTTTATTAGTTTGTATTTACTTCCACTTGGGTAAGTGCAAAAAGATGGGGGGCCAAAAAGTGGCCACATTGTTTTCAAAAAAAAATAATGCATAACGCGAGCACGTTATTACTTCTTATAAATAAAAAAAATCTTTTCACTTCATTTCATTTCTTTTTTCTCCTATATACCTACAGCCTGCAAACCCTAGGAAGCGCGCTTGCATTTTGTAAAACTCAATTCAACACAAAAATCTTTACAATTCATCACCAAAATGCTGCCACGACGTCGAGCATGCCAAAGGAGTGAGTTTTATTTATTTTTTTGTTTGAATTTGTTTCTAAATAGGTAGGTTTGAGTTGATTTTTGATGTAAATTTTATTAATTGTCAGGAAATGTTAATGCACCTCCTCCTCCTCCTCCTCAAAATCCACAAAATCCTGCGGAACAACAACCTCCTCCATCCATTCCTCAACATGCCCCTGGAACACAAGAAAATATAATGGGGCAAATTAAAAATAACAAAAAAGAAATTGAAGATATAATTGCAAGGTTGAAAGATCCTTCCACTTCAACCTTGCATAGGTCCACGCTTGATAAATCTCTTGAATGTATGTTATCAAATGTGGATTCAATTAGCAAGAAAATATCTAACTAGACGGATAAGAGGAGAGAGTTTTGAGACTATTATGTAGACAAGTTGTCATACCAAGATGTGAAAAAATTACAAATTACAAAATTAAACTTGTGTTCGATTTTCACAAACCCACAAACAAATCAACCTCCACCCATTACATGCAAGAGGTTCCCTATCCATTGGTGCAACAACCAAGCGATAAAGGGACAATTTTTGGCAGAGGTGGTGGTTGGTTTTTGACCATCCTCCATGCAATAATAATGAGATCCCACAATACTTTTTGAGGAAACTCTACTGTGAGTTTGTCCTCAATAAAGTGCCAAACTATTTTGATATGCGGGACTTCTAGGGTAGAGGTGGGGGGTCAGCACAAGATAGACTAGGGGCATGTTGACCCATAACGGGCAGTGAGACGAGTAATCGGTAGACCAGCCCATGAGCATGTTTCTATCCCTTCCATTGTGAAGGAGAGTGTTGAGGTCGATACACTTCAGTCCATTAGTGCCTTGACCCAGAACATCATAGAGCATGCCAATCCTACAGCACAGAGTGGGTTGAGAGATCGTTTGAGGAGTAGGGTCCTACCCCATGCTTGTCAGACTTGTAGGTCAGCCTGTGGTTATGACCCCATGGATAGTCAAGACGCAGGTGCACAGGCTACATCTGTAGCTAAGCAAATGGTGATGACAGATACCCTCCTGAGTGAGACTTTCGGCCTTGATACTCAGGTAAATATTAGCAAGTTTATTAAATTTAATTTATTAAATTTCATTTTTGAAATACAAGATTAACTAATTTAGTTTGATGATTTTAATGAAATTTCAGGGTCATAGCGTTGATGCAGTTTTCAGTGGTTCTCCACCTGCATATTACATTAGATCATCTACTATCGGGGTATGTAACTAGTAAACACTTATAAATATTACATGTGAATAGCATCGTTATATGAATGGTATTCTAATATCTAATTTTGGATGTTGAATAGGTTAATATTAGAGATTTCATGGCAACACCTGCCAGCAGTGGTGGACTTCAAAGCTTCATGGAGGTAATAAAATAAATAGTTTAATGAATGAATTGTACTTACTAGATTTTTGTATGTGACTTGTGTGCTTTATTGTGTGTACTTCCATGTTCAGATGAACGTGTGTGTATGTTAGGAGCCATGATTTGCATCACTATTATAGTTTTCGTAATTAAATAATGTTGTTTTATTTCCAGATGATGCAGGCTGTGGAGACACCTCCCGATGTTCATAGGGCAATGGAGCATGGTGTGACCTTTGTGATTCATAGCTCCATGGCATTGACAGGGGTATGAGGCAGATTAGTAAATTTCAATTTACATTCATTGTTATAGTTGTTTATTTTTGAAAAATCAAAAGATTATTGATTTGAAGTTTAATTTCTATCTGGATGGTTTCTATAGGACATGACATCACCACGGCCTATTCCTGCTACTCAGGCAAGTGAGGAGACAGATTATATGGTAGCGGTAAGTGATTATTTTGTTAAATGTTTCATTTTTTATAACATGTAATTTCTATATATTAATGTCTATACTTTTTATTGTAACAGCTAAAGATGCAAGAAGAACTAAATAGGAGCAGCCCTCAAGGTCGTAGTAGACCACCCACATGCATGTCTCCATCCCCTAGAAGATCAAAGGCTGCCCGTGATCTATTCTCTTCACCAGCCAGAGGGGAATGGATTTTTATTGTGTTCCTTTGTTGTATGCCTATATGGCATTTGTGGACATATATTTTTTATTGCATATAGTTGACATTATATGCCTATATGGCATTCTTGTAAGCCTATATGGCTATTTTGTATATATGTTATACTTATATCGACAGATATTGATGTATGCCTATATGGATATTTGGTTAATACAAATCTTTTTTATTGATGGTGTCCATACTTGCATTATAAATCTACGTTTGAATGGATATTTGTAGATGGCTACTTCAAATATTTAAAGTCCAATTGTATTACATAGGATGTTTGTTGATCCAATAAGCTAGCTAGTGTTATTCAAGTATCACCTAAACCTCATTTTGGAACTAAAAGATAAAAGTTGTATTTAAAAAAAATGAATCATCATGTTGAACAAAAAATATTAATATTCTTTATGAGTAGCATACAATGTCAACTATATGCAATACAAAAAAATGAATCATCATGTTATTCTTTATGTTTGAGATCCTGAAAATGACTAAGTCTGGTAGCTTGATATTTTGTAACACTAAAAATTGACTAAGTCTGAAATCTGGTGGATCCTCCAAATTCTATAATCTACATGTTAAATCCGGTGGCTTTGAGACCTATCTCAAACATCCTGAAAGGTATATTGAAAAATATTTAAAGTATATTCAATATACCTTATCCTCTGGGACTTACACTTCTAGGTGCAAAATTGCTCTAGGGAGTTAGGCACGCTTTCCCACCTCTGCAGACTCAAATCAACGCCTAAGATTGAGACCTCAAAGTGTGCCTAGAGAAGAAAATAAACCTTTGATCATCCCAAGTTATGGCGCCTTGAATGGAATTGATACAAATGACCTTAAACATTGAAAATTTGACAAGGAAAACACATTATGAGTTTAGGCGCCCTTCATGCTTCATATCAACAAATTTGGCGCCTTGGCAACATAGTAGATGAATAACACCTCAAAATGAGTGCCTAAGGGTGATGTAGTCATACAAGGGTGCAAACAAGTGTTAAAAGCCTTAAAATATCAACGAATAATCCAAATTCAAGTAAGGCGCCTTGCAAAGGAGGTCTTGAGCAACATAAACCTTAGGCACAATTTCTTGCTTCTACAATCAAATTTGAGTGCCTAAGGAGTGGATTGGTGATGGACATCACTTTGAGCGCCTTAAAAGTGTTTGAAGGTTTGAATTGGTGAATGATAGCGCCTAAAGGTCTTAGAACCAACTAGAATAAGAAATTGAAGAGTGAGTTAACCACTTTGAGCACCTTGAAGGAGAGAAGTATGTATATGAAGATTGATTGAATGTTTGGAGTTTAGGCACACTTTCCTTGTCATCTAATCACACATTGTTGCCTAGGAAGAGTTGACATGAAACAATCCTTTGAGTGGACTCCTTGATGAGATCTCTCCCATTGCTTAAACTTGTTGAAATGTTAAAATCTAAGTCAAATGGATTCTAGGTGCTCTTTGCCTTCACAATGACCTTGAATTGGTGCCTAAGCATAACAAGAGAGTTTAAATCCATTCAATATGGCACCTTGTAAGAGGAGAGCTTAAGAGCATGAGACTAGATAGCATTTAAAAGTCAAGATCATCAAAATCCAAAGAAATGGGCTAAGTAAGCTAAGGCACCTTTGCTTGTCATTCAATACCTCCATGAGCGCCTAGATTGAAATTTCATCCAAGGACATCTAAGAGTAGGTGCCTAGAGGGGAAAAGTCATCCTAAGACCTTCATAATTATTTAAAGCATAAAAAATGCCAAGTATAAAGCTTCATGATGTTGGGCGCTCTTTCACCTCCATATAGATCTAGATTGGCGCCTTAGATAAAGTATCACAAATCTATATCATTGAGTAAGTTCCAAGAGAGAAAGGCTTACTTCAAGCATGTTTAATCATTCAAGGTCTTACAAATAATGAATAGAGTCTAAATTGATGCTAGGCGCCTCCTCTTGTCTCTTCTATCTAGTTTTGGTGCCTAAGGAGAAATTGCATTTAGTGAACTTATTAATTGGCACCTAGGAGGAAAAGACCTTAAACTTACATTATTGAGTCAGCATATTAGAAATTAAGCCATTCCTAGTCAATTGGAGTCATAAAATATTAAATACAAAGTCAAATTGGACTTAGGTGCCCCTTCATGTAATTTCCCACCATCATGAGCACCTAGATCTAGGAAGATCATCCAATTGCACCTAGGAATAAGATACAAGTCCAAGACCTCAAATTTGAGCACCTAGAAGTGTGATGGATTGAAGAAGCTACATTGGCGCCTAAGGATAAGTTGTATCTAATGACATCACCTAATTGAGCGCCTAGGAGGTATAAAGCTTAACATTGACATGAGGACAAGCGCTTAGTAAAAGAGAGTTTCTCAAACATTTAAACATGTGAATGAAGTCATAGAAATGCACTAAGTTATCTAGGCACCATTTTCCCCTTGTGTACCCTTACATTTGTGCCTAAAAAGAAGTTGCTTCCATTCATTGGAGTGTTTGAGTATTGAGGATTTCTTAGCAATGCTTTGCAACTTTACACTGCCTCCTTTTGACGATTTTTGGGGTAGTAGAAAACCTTTCACCATGGGCAAACACTTCAGAGATATTAAAAACCAAGAGAGGTTATTGTAGAGGCACTCTACGTGATCGCGTTGCCTTAGACGGAATGTTTCTAAGTCACACAGTTTTTGAGTAACATCTCATCAAAGATTGCTTCCTTTTTACACTTTGGACTCTTCAGGGATATCGTCGGTACAATGTAGCTCGAACTGTTTCGACATGTTTGGGTGAAAAAAAGGACTATGCCTAGCATAAATGTACCCATCTAGACGCGTTGGAATAGTCAGTTTGGTCGCATCAGGAGCAGGACAAAAGTTACACCCCTTTGCAACTTTACACTACCTCCTTCTGACGATTTTTGGGGCAACAGAAAACTGTTCACCATAGGCAAATACCTCAGAGATATAAAAAAGAGAGAGGTTATTGTAGAGGCACTCTACATGATCATGTTTCCTCAGACAGAATGTTTCTAAGTGACATAGTTTTCAAGTAACATCTCGTCAAAGATTGCTGCCTTTTTGCACTTTGGACTCTTCAGGGATATCGTCGGTACAATGTAGCTTGGACTGTTTCGACATGTTTGGGTGAAAAATAGGACCATGCCTAGCATAAACGTACCCATCCAGACATGTTGGAACTGTCAGTTTGGTCGCCTCAGGAGTAGGACGAAAGTTACACCCCTTTACAACTTTACCTCCTTTTGATGATTTTTGGGGCAGCAGAAAACCTTTCACCATGGGCAAATGCCTTAGAGATATAAAAAATTGAGAGAGTTTATTGTAGAGGCACTCTACATGATCACGTTGCCTTAGACAAAATGTTTCTAAGTGACACAGTTTTTGAGTAACATCTCGTCAAAGATTGCTACCTTTTTGCACTTTGGACTCTTCAGGGATATCATCGGTACAATATAGCTCGGACTGTTTTGACATGTTTGGGTGAAAAACAAGACCATGCCTAGCATAAATGTACCCATCCGGACACGTTGGAATAGTTAGTTTGGTTGCATCAGGAGTAGGATGAAAGTTACACCCCTTTCCAACTTTACACTACCTCCTTCTGATGATTTTTGGGGCAGCAGAAAAGCTTTCACCACGGGCAAATGCCTCAGAGATATAAAAAACTGAGAGAGGTTATTGTAGAGACACTCTACATGATCATGTTACCTTAGACAGAATGTTTCTAAGTGACATGGTTTTTGAATAACATCTCGTCAAAAATTGCTACCTTTTTGCACTTTGGACTCTTCAGGGATATCATTGGTACAATGTAGCTCAGACTGTTTTGACTTATTTGGGTGAAAAATAGAACAATGCCTAGCCTAAACGTACCCATCTGGATGCGTTGGAACTATCAGTTTTGTCACATTAGGAGCAGGACACCAAAAATGCATAACATGATGATGTAAAAATGTGTATATGTGTAAAAATGCAGCAGGAAATAAAAAAAGACAAACCTTACAAATTAATGTGCATACTTACAACTCAATGTAACATGAATTTACAAAATCAATGTGAATACTTACGAATTAATCCAATGAACCATCCGGGTCTACTCTACTCTTTATTGTGTCAAGTATTGCTTCATGGTCAGACTCACGCACTTTCCACAAGATTTTGTTCAAAGGTCTACTCTGATACTTTATCAAATGAACATTGGATGCCATGACAAGGTTTGATTAATGAAGAATCTTCTGATGCGTGTCAAAGTCCTAAAATAGCCAAACATTAACACTCTTATGTGGGTACCTTCTAAGCCATGTTCCAGTAATAACCACTAAGCCTATAGGGTATTTGATGTTTTCTCCATCTGTAACAGGGGCCTCCAATTTTTTTTTGGCCTCAACACAATGACATAAGTAATAATCTATTCCCTCTTCATTATCTTCATCTGTAATAATTGCATATACGTGCCCTACATTGATATGTGTAGTAAATTAGATGAAAGTAGTCAATATTACAAAAACACTACAAAGTAAGATGACATTACCTGGTTGAACTAGATGAAATTAAATGCATATACGTGCCCTATATTACCTGGTTGAACTAAATCTGATATGTGGTTAAAGTCAACTAATGATTCCATCTGTGTTAGTTCTAGTGCCGTTGGGGGTCGATACGTGTCAAGTGGGCTAAGATAACTTAACTGCCATTCATCAACCCACTCTTTTAACTCGCACTCATCCCAGACTTGAATTGTATAGGAAGAACAAAAGTATGACATCTTTTGCATATGGATACTCCATGAACCTGCAATTGAGCTTCTGAAAGAGTGCATCTCATTTGATCCTATCAGTGTACAACAGTCCTCGTATGGTGCAATGTTAGTATCATCTATCAACCAAAAAAATTCTACAAACTAAAGACTTACCTTCATTACCTAGACCCATGGAAGCATTACACTATTTGACAATCAATTTTGCATCTGTCAACTTTGTATTGTCTTTGTACTTTAACTCTTCTCATGCTATGGCTCTTTTGATACATGCTTCTGCACCATCATGCTCCCCCTTTCCATGCCCGGCCTCACAAAAGTTTCACATATGTTGAATACCTATAAAATTATGCCTCCTACTTAGCCAATAGAAATTCTATGAGTTCTTGAATTATGACGCACAATTATCTGACCATATGATATGCTGACTGAACGATATGCCCCTTCTAGACAAATCATTGTAGAACACTTGAAAGCAACCTTGCATGAACTCTGTAGAATACATGCAATCATCACTAATATAGAAATTATACTCCCTTATGATCTTTCTGTCATCCTCTGTACTATCATTCGCATGAATGAATGCGATGCGCATAAATATAGAAACCTGTGTGGAGTTGTACTATTGTGATTTTACCTCACGATGTGGCTATAGACTATAATTCTCTGCAAAGTCGATGACTGAAACAATGCTACCAACCAGAAATGTGTCCTTGCACAACTTGAATTGCAAGTCCAACCATCGAGCTCTATGGGCATGTCTTGTATACTCATACACTATGCTATCACGAAATATAGGCATAAACTGATACACTAGAATCTTTTCAATAACCAATTCACACCTCTTTGCTTCTTTACCATCTTTTTTATTGTATGCCACTGTTTTATACTTGCCAAACTCTACTAGTTCGTTTCCAACTGCATGTGTTCTTTCCATATTTTCACATATTGGCAAATGTTGCAAGCTACCGCAACAATGACATGTGCCATCCAAGCATAATTTCTTGTAGAATATTTGACCTTCCTCTCTTTCACATAAAATTCTTGATATGAAGTCTCTTGAAGATGTTGGTGGGGCACATATGGCACAATCCTACAAAACATTGTTAGTATGCATATCTAAAAATATAGACCTATAAACATCAAAATGGTTAGAAAATTCAATATGTAATCTACAACAACAAGTAGTGCGTGTGTGATTTATCTTGACATAGAAAGGTTTTATCATTTCAAAATATCTTTGAAAAATTTTAATTTGAGGATACTTCTCTAGAAATTTACCATAAAACTGTGTTTGAGTCTCATCCAAAAATGCTTTGGATGTGGCTCACGGTTCTGACTACCGATTCTCCTTCTTACCACATCCCTTTGATTTGGTGATACCCTTGTGTAATTCTTCGAAAAGTCTTCAATTAGTGATCTCAATGCTTCAACAATTGGTTTATCTTTCCATGGTAGTCTCCTCAAGAACGCCCATAATTCATTTGCATTAGTGTCCTCAATTCTTTGGCGTCTTCCAATGGCTCTTGATAAAGTTTTCCTATTAATTCTCAATTCTTGACTCATCTTTCTAATGAGACGAGCTTTCCTCATTTGATTACTTACTATAGTCGATGTAATCACACGCCATGTTGCATTACTATCTTTTGTCCATGAGGTGTTATCCACACTCTCATACGCACTCATTAGATTCTTGACAATAGATTTTTCACTTGAAGCCTTTGATGTTCTCAACCTAAGAATCTTCATGATGGACCTATACTTTATACTTCACATCATTTCAATGAATAGTTGACATCTTGCTGTCTCATTTAACTTTTCAAAGAACAATCTCCAAATCTTATGAGCATATCTTCTACAAGTGCATTTTGGAATCTTACCTTCCATTGGCTACAAAATATTCTCATCAATATCAATCAAATACTTTGGCTTTCTATGCAAAATTCTAGGTGGTGTTAAGTTAGGTAAATTCATCTCAACATTAGGAATTTCATCAATATTTAAATGAGATGGGCTAGATGGCATACCTTCGATCGAAGATGGAATAGATGACATACCTTAAGGTTGAGGTGGGAACGATGGCGTACCTCCTTCATCACATGTGAGTGTTGATGTACTCTCAACTTGAGATGTGGTAGATGGTGTCCCTACATGTTGACTTGTGGTAGAGGACGTGTCTCCAACTATGGTATTCAAATCTCTTATAGCACGAAGTTTTTTCATTCATTCTCTTTGTGCCGCCAATACCATATCTCTTTGTGATGGTTGTGGTTCCTCTTCAATTGGCATGTCTTCATTTATCGTGTCCAATTTCCTCTTCTCACAAAGTTCCCTCATAGCCACTACTTTCTTTACATTCTTAGCTTCTATCTCTTCTTGTGTTGGTTTAATTCTTGATCATTTCCTTGGCATGACGGAGAATTTGTTGTTGGCAAGAGACACTATATGGATTCATGGTTGTTGTCATTGATGGCAACAAAGGTCATCCCACATATCCGCAAGTCATAATGTGTCTCTACCGGAAGTCAGAATAAAGATTGTTGTGGTCCGGTGAACAAGAACAGAGCATGTGGCAAGGTCCGACAGATTGATCTGGATCTCTCAGAGGAAGTGTCTTGGTGTAGTACGGATTTGAGGAAGTCAAGAGGACTACCTTGAGTGGTATATTCCAAGGATTTAGCCTCTGGTGATGGACAAGGAGAAAGATATGAATAGTTGAGTATCGGATTCCTGAGAGACAGTGAAAACAGAGGAAGAACTGACTGACAGAGTATCAGACTACTTTCCGGATGTGTTACTATTGATGATAGAGGTTGTGAAGGCATGAATCATGTTTGACCGACATGATTAATGATATCTACAAGTATATGCTTGATCCGCATTGCTTGGTGAGGAAGGATTCAGCCGACAGAACAAAAGTTTGTAAGAAACTAGACTGTTCCGGATGCCGACTAGAAAGGTGATGAAATTACTTGTGCGGATATATATAGAGGATGGATTTAGTTGTGAAGGGGGTAATAATGTGATGATATATGTGAATAAGTCCAGAACAGAGCAGAAGTAGCAAAAAGGATCCGGTATGTGAAAGATAGCAGAATAAAGAACAGAGGAAAGATGAAGTGCAGCAGATCAGTGTACTGAGCCTAACTGGAACTGAACTCCAGCATATGCAGATGCTTCCAATCAGTTCAAGACTGTGATTCTTATCACTTTGTAGACAGTGTGTCTTCTTGTAGGCAGTGGGCCTCTTGTGAGCAGTGTGCTCGGGCAGTGAGCCCTAATTGGCAAGTGCCATTTTTTTGTAATCTCCTATTCTTCTAACAGAGAATAATTTTGGGTTAATCACCCCGTGGTTTTCTCCCTTAACAGGGTTTCCACGTCAAAAATACTGTGTTATGTGTTTCTTGTTTCATGGTAATGTTTTTGTGTTTGATTCAATGCTGCATCAATTAATAAGAAAGTTCAATAAGGGAAATAATTAGGATAACTGATTCACCCCCGCCCCCTCTCAGTTATCAACAATTGGTATCAGAGCCAAGTTCCTCCTAATAGAGCCTAACAGCTTGAGGAAGATCTGGGAGTTCAAATGGATGCATATGGTTTAAGGGAGCAACTCAAGACTGCTCTTGAGGATCTTGAACAGTCAAATTCTGAAGTCAATGAATTAAAGGAAAGACTCAAACAGGCTGATGAATTCATGAGAGAATTAAAAGACAAATTAAGTCTCTCTATGAAAAGAGAAAGGAGCTGCTCCAACAGTTGGCAAGACAAAGTGAAGAAAGCAATACAAATGAAGAATTGACTGAGCAAACCAAGTTATGTGAAAAGTTATCAAAAGAAGTCATTATGTTAAGACATGAAATGGAATCAGGAACTATAAAGTTTACTCAAGAGATTGAAGAAAAAAGAAAGGCTGAAGACAATCTAAGACAATCTCTTAAAGAAAAATCAGAAGAATGCCACCAGATGGACAGGATTATCAGACATCTTGAATCTGATCTTGAAGATGCCAAAGATAATGAAGAAAAACTTGAGGATCAAATTGCCTCTCTCAAAAGAGACCTTCAAACAGCAAATGGATATAAAGAGAAATTCAAGATAAGTTCTGCTCAACTTGAAGTTCTTCTTGGAAGTCAAAAGAGGACAGATGACAAGTATGGTTTGGGATATGAGAAAGGAGAAAGCTCCGGATCCGGTCAGAAGAATCTTGGATCAGAAAATCCAAGGAGCAGGCCTAGAAGACCTCCGGTAAGACAGCCAAATGCTTAAAGATATCCATCCTTCAATGGATACTGCCACAGCTGCAACCACTTTGGTCACAAAGCTAATCAGTGCAGAATGAGAATGAATCAGATTAATTCATCCTTCTCCGGACAGTGCTTCAACTACAAAAGGTATGGACACAAATCCCATGAATGCAGAATTATGCAAGTAAACAAATCATTCAAAGGTAGATGCTTTACATGCAATAGAGTAGGTCATATGGTTAATCAATGCAGATCAAGAGGATATCAGTCAAATATGCAAAGAAATGTTATTTGCCAAATCTGCAATAGGTCCGGTCATAATGCTAAAGTCTGCAGAAACAAGTATCAGGACAAAAGAGGTCCGGTGTATAATCAGAATCAAGACAAGGGTAAACAAAAGATGAATGCGGATGAAGTTAGGAATCAGATGAGCAAGATTTGGGTGAAGAAAAGTTCAGAGAATGTAGAGGTTGGATCCGCACCAGACTCTGGTGCTGATATTTCTTCCGGAAATTAAAAAGTGAGCTTAGGCTCAGGGGGAGACTCAAAGAAAATCCTGTTCCCCCAGCCAAACAAGTGGTGCCGGATGTGGCACAAGATGCGGATTAAAGGGTTTGTAGATATGAGTCTTGAGATGCTTCAGTCAAGTTTTCAGAGGTCCGCTTGGAGTTATGAAGAAGCTGTGATCGATCAAATAAGACCTGTTCAGGGAGATGCTCCGGTATGACAAAGGATTACAAAAAGGTCCGGAGAGATCCGGAAGTGCACTATCTTGTTCTGCGGATTGGACAGAGTGTTTGGGATGTTCTTGTAATATGTTACCTCGATTTATTCATGATTGAAAGATCCGGATGATATTCACAGATCAGGACTAATCCGGGATACTCCAAGCTATCCAGACAAGGCAAACCAGAATAATGTAGGTGAAGCATTTATTGCAGACAGATATTAGGGTTCACGGAGCAATATAAGGGATTTCTCAAAAGTCATTTGCTCATTCTGCACTCAAGAAGAAGCGAATAGTGGAGCTCTGCAACAAGATTCATCAAGCACACCAAGGATCTCCTGCCGAAGTCATTGCATAAAGAAATCAATCCAATCACTCCGTGCAAATCGAAGGCGCATAAGGTATTCTCCGTTTTTCATTACCTCACCGCAAATCTTTGAAGAATGGCTACTCCAAATATAGTTAAGATCTCCGATAGACCTCACCCCTCATTCAAGAAACATCCTTACAAATCATTGGAGGTAGATCCACTAGGAGCCTTCTCTAGTGTTCCTCATGGTGTATTGCATACGGAAGATATTAGGGTTTACATCCATGCGAATCTTGAAGACTTTGGAGAATCAAAACTGATGGATATCTATCACAAACAACTGATAGATGACTCCTTTGAGATCAAACCTCAGTATAAAGCCATCCAGGACAAACACTTTGCACAGTGCATTCATTTCCCCTATTTTGAAGAAGATGAATGGGTCCGGTATGTACTAAGTAGAGTACATGACAACTTCCTATGGTTGAACAAGCCCTTCAAGATCACCAAGGACGCAATTAGGGCTGTAACCGGTCTGCACTCATCCGGTGGATTACCTGTTCTCAAATCTGTCAAAAATTAGACAGTCAGTGATGCAACCGGATCCAAGTTTGACAAGAGAGCTATGACAGTTGATGACATCATTGAACCGGATGTCAAATTTGCAGCTATGATAATTGGTTACAAAATCTATCACTCCAGTAGGGAAAATTCAGTACCGGGAACTGCAATCTACACAGCCTATCAGATGTTAAAGGAGAATGCAGACTATGACTTGTGCGAGCTTCTAGTAAACCAACTCTTTGAAAATCTGCAGAAGATTAAGAAGGACAAGAAAAACTCCTTCAAATATGGCAATCTGATCCTTTGTCTCTTCTTTTACTACATGAATGAGCTTCCCGGATCTAGTGGATGGGTATGGCAAAATGACAGACCGGTTGCCATACAAATCAGAGACTATTTGCATGGACTTGGGGATGCCAAAGCAAGAAATACAGCTCTATGGGGATACTTCAAAAACTTCCAAAGCATGATGCATGCAAGAGAAAGAATACCCCAATCCCTTGTAGAAAAGTACAAAGACACAGTATGCTTCATGGTTGAAACAGATCAGTGTCTAATGGAGGCAGTAGAGCCAAGGACTGTTTGGATCATGCCCATGGGGTATGAAGTGGATGAACAGATAGTAGAGCTGCATGTTCAACACATGCTAAGCCAGCCCAAAGATCCTAAGGCAGAAAGGTTTGGAACCTTTGAGGAACTGAGTGTAAAGTTACATGTAGAACTCAGGGAACCGGAGATAAAGAGGAAGGTAAGAAAAGAAGTTGAGCATATTGCTCAAGGCCTAGGCATCTCAAAAGAGGCACTTGATGCCAGCCGGGAAAAGAGGAGGAAGGCTGAGGAAGAAGAGAAAAGTAAAGAAAGTGTTCCGGTTGAAACTCCCACCCAGACCAGATCATCAAAAAGATCTGCACCTCCCTCAACCAAAAGTTCAAAACCGGAAGTCCAGGCATCTGGTAAAAGATCCAAGACAAAAGCCACAAGGGCTTATAAAAGCCAAAAGGATGAAGAGGAAACAGAGTCAGATGAGGGAGTAAAAGAAATAAAGAAGCAGAAGAAGAAAGGATCCGGTAAATCTTCCTCAGGACAAGACAAGGATGAAATGGCAGAGGTATCTGTTGAAAAGCCCACTTTGTCTCTAGAGAATGTAATCAAGTCGGTCACGGTGGATGGAAATCTTCAACCAATGACTGAATCTTATGATGACTTCAGTGAGGCTGACCAAAAGACTCTGCAGGAAGCCACAGTCAAATATCTGAACATATATAATAAGGCTTTCATTGAGATCATATCTCTTATTCCTAAAAGCCTAGAAAAAGAATTGGAAGTAAGAAAGAACAATGCTCATGCAAAAGATCTTGAGATCCGGGAGCAGATAGCTATTCAGCTATATCCTCAAATTGATCCCAAGACAATGAACATAATCTTCAAGGACTGCAAAGATGAGTTCAGAAGTAAAGCCAGGATGAATCAACTCATGCTTGGTGAGACTGACAAAGTGGCCCAAGAGACAGAAGAGATCCTCCGGAAGGCCTTCAAAAGGTTCAATCTTCCTGTTGTAGAGGACTTAGGTGCAGAAACAGCTGCGGATTTGGAATCATCTATTCCGGAAGAAGTGGGCCCTGAACATACAAGCATCTCTCCTCCGGTTTCCCCTACAGTCTCCGGATCCAAAGAAGAAGAGCAATTACAGGAGAAGGAAGCAGGGGTGAAAGATAAAGAGGTTGACAGTTCCAAGACTGCAGAAGAAAAGAAACATCTGTCTCCAGCAAGAGACACTGCACAAACTGTTCAACAATTTTTGAGCAAAGAAACTTTAGAGATTGATGAACTGGAGCTTCTAAAAGGCCCATTCGACTTTGACTCTCTCTCTCCGGTACAAACAATGAAGATAGCTTCATTTGCAAATGCCAAGGCAAATGAAAAACTCCTGAAGTCTCATATGGAAGACTGTGAGTTGATAGAGGCTGCTTCCGGAGTACTTGTAAAGATTATGCCATCATCCAGATAGATCCGACAGCCTCCTCTTCCGGTAATCTAAAAACCTTAGTCAGCAGTGTTGATACACATTTTGATTCTCTAGAAAAATCAGCTGAAGAAAAGGTCCGGAAGGAATTTTTGGATAAAAGATTTTTAGAAGTATTAGAATTAATCTCTAAAGATAGGAAGATTGTGAGCATTGGAATAAAGAGCTTAGAGAATGCTCTTAAGGATGGCGGTGACATCTACAAATTTTGTATATCTTGGCCAAAGGCAACAGCAGCAATTGATAAGAAAATAAAAGAGGAACAGGACAAGCTACAAAGCTTATCTCAGAGTTTTGATCCTCTCTCTTCCTCCATAATAAATCAAGAATGTCAGACTATTGCAGTCTTGAATGAAATAAAGAATCTTGAGAAGGAAAGGAAGAATATCACTAACCGGATGGGAGAACTTAGAAGGATTATAATCCCTAAGTTGGAAACTATGCATGAGGCCATCAGTGATGCTCAGACCACCGCCCAAACAAAAGATCCGACAGATCTCAAGCGGGCAGAAGCTTTTGCATTTTTGTTGAGTGGTCACATTTCAATTTTGGACAGAATGAAGCAAAGTTGGGCTATAGAAATGATCCAATTGCAGACATCCTTTGCAGACATTCTTCAGTATATGTGAGTATGTAAATATGCGGCTATGTATAGAAAATTTTTGAAAATTTTGGTGTGTGGACCCCACCCTTTGCCATTGATGTCAAAGGGGGAGTGAGGAGCAGTGAAAAATGAGGAATCCAACTAAGGGGGAGTTCTGGAAATTGTATATAAAGACAGAGCATCAGCAAAGGGGGAGCATAGTGAAAACACTTAGTCATTTTTCACTAAGTGTTGCCATCAATGCCAAAGGGGGAGATTGTTGGCAAGAGACACTATATGGATTCATGGTTGTTGTCATTGATGGCAACAAAGGTCATCCCACATATCCGCAAGTCATAATGTGTCTCTACCGGAAGTCAGAATAAAGATTGTTGTGGTCCGGTGAACAAGAACAGAGCATGTGGCAAGGTCTGACAGATTGATCCGGATCTCTCAGAGGAAGTGTCTTGGTGCAGTGCGGATTTGGGGAAGTCAAGAGGACTACCTTGAGTGGTATATTCCAAGGATTTAGCCTCCGGTGATGGACAAGGAGAAAGATATGAATAGTTGAGTACCGGATTCCTGAGAGACAGTGAAAACAGAGGAAGAACTGACTGACAGAGTATCAGACTACTTTCCAGATGTGTTACTATTGATGATAGAGGTTGTGAAGGCATGAATCATGTTTGACCGACATGATTAATGATATCTACAAGTATATGCTTGATCCGCATTGCTTGGTGAGGAAGGATTCAGCCGACAGAACAAAAGTTTGTAAGAAACTAGACTGTTCCGGATGCCGACTAGAAAGGTGATGAAATTACTTGTGCGGATATATATAGAGGATGGATTTAGTTGTGAAGGGGGTAATAATGTGATGATATATGCGAATAAGTCCAGAACAGAGCAGAAGTAGCAAAAAGGATCCGGTATGTGAAAGATAGCAGAATAAAGAACAGAGGAAAGATGAAGTGCAGCAGATCAGTGTACTGAGCCTAACCGGAACTGAACTCCAGCATATGCAGATGCTTCCAATCAGTTCAAGACTGTGATTCTTATCACTTTGTAGACAGTGTGTCTTCTTGTAGGCAGTGGGCCTCTTGTGAGCAGTGTGCTCAGGCAGTGAGCCCTAATTGGCAAGTGCCATTTTTTTGTAATCTCCTATTCTTCTAACAGAGAATAATTTTGGGTTAATCACCCCATGGTTTTCTCCCTTAATAGGGTTTCCACGTCAAAAATACTGTGTTATGTGTTTCTTGTTTCATGGTAATGTTTTTGTGTTTGATTCAATGCTGCATCAATTAATAAGAAAGTTTAATAAGGGAAATAATTAGGATAACTGATTCACCCCCCCCCCCCTCTCAGTTATCAACATTTGTCTGTAGCATGATAAAGAGACCAATATTAGTTCCTAAGAAATGAATACAAGATAATAGTGGGATTGTATTTTTATTATGTTGTAAGGATTTATTCTTGTATAGTTTGACATCATGGTCTGTTAAGGTCTGTTTATTACACATAATTATTAAAGAGCCCAAGTGTAGAAAATATACATAGCATCATGTGAGATTGTAGGCTACTTTCTTGAATGGGAATGTGTCTATTTAAAACATGTATGATAAAGCATGATAAAGTAATTCAAATAGAATTAAGGAAAATGTAAAGAACATGCATGTAAAGACTTGACATACCTAAAAAATGAAGATTCGAATGGAGAGAGTACCCAATTATGTAGTGTTTTTTTCTTCTTGCATCAAACTCCTCAATAATTTGAGTTTTTCACCACTTGCTTCCTTTTCAATGTTAAATTGAATAACACTCAAATATAATTACTAACAACAATACTATTAACCAATCTATAATGTTAAATTCCTAAAATTGAATCACAATTAACATTGCAACACTACAAAAATTGAAACTTGAATAGATATATATCAAACTTGGTGTGAAAACTATGTTATTTTCTCCTTCTCAAGTTGGCAAAGCAGAAAAGGTGGTGGAAAGATCATGCAAAGGTGGTAGAATGTGTAAAATGTGTATGTGAACTTCCCAACAGCATGAAAGCACTTCTTTTTTGTCAGAGCACGCGTAGAATCAGTATGAAAATAGAGCATGTGGGCTTGGATCATGGGGGTCAACACTTTTTTACCGTTTCTATAGCAGGACAAAACATGAGCGCGTTATAACATGCTCGCGTTTTGTCCTGCTATAGATTGATCCATAAATATTTTACCTATCTCACCTTCGATAGCACCTTTACAATATCTCACCTCTAGAAGAGTATAGACCCTACCATTCTGTTGATTTTCTGGTTCTGTTCATTTGTTTAGCGTCTGCATGAGTTGTAGAGTAAACAAAGTGTCATCAGTGTAACAAGCCTCTCGAAGGAGCTTTTGAAACCTACATCGATCAATGGTGTTAGGCCGATCAGAAGCGTATTAGGGAAAAGTGAAAGGAGATCTCGCGAAGGATCGAAGGTATTGGAGAGACAAAGGGTATCTTACACCGATCCATCGGAAGCAAATGGTGTATCAGCGACTCTAAAGTGAGTCCCACCGATAGCATTCGTCACATCGAAGAAGACAAGGATCATCGGCGCATTGGCCCAAGCGTATAAATGTCCACCGATGACAAAAGTGTCACTGAAGATGATTGGTATCGGTGTATCGGCAAAGTTAATGCTAGTATGGCCGATAATGATTGTGTTGCTGACAGAGAAAATCAAGGTTGACGCTGGAGTGTGTCCATCGGTACATCACCCTGAGTTCATAGGCATTCACTGATGAAAGGAGTCTGGGTGACAAGTATGGTTCAAAGGTATATCAGAGTGATCAGTGTGTATCGGAGGAGTGGTTCTCAAGCTCGCCGATGGTAAAGGTCATACTGACGGTTGGAGCATAGTGTTGAGCTATCGGTGAGAGAAGTGAGATCGACGGAAGAGTTTTTGAATGTGTTGGCAATGTTCAGTCTCGCCGATAATGAAGAATGTGTGTGTAGTTCGGTATCATTTAGACCTTGAGGAAGTTATTTAAAGCTAGTTAAGCAATAATCTTTCTGTACTATGGGTTTGATGGATATTAATCCCTGATTTGAATGCTTCCACTATGTGCTCTGCATCACTATCCCTAATCCTTATACCCTCGACACTCTACTTTAACCCTAATCCCTCGACCCTCAACCCTATCCCGAAACCCTTAACCCTCAAACCTCAATGTACTCAACCCTCACCGCCAAACCCTAATCCCTCAACCCTTAACTCTGATCCCTCGACCCTCAACCCTATCCCTAAACCCTAAACCCTAAAGTCTCAACCCTCAACCCTCAACATCAAATCATAATCCCTCGACACTTCACTCTAATCCCTCAACCCTAAACCCTATCCCTAAACCCTCAACACTATACCTTAAACCCCAATCCCTCAACCCTCAACCCTAATCCATCATCCCTCAAATCTAATCCCTCATCCCTAAACCCTAAATGATATCCCTATTCCTAAACCCTCAATAGGCTCGATACTATACCTTAAACCCTAATCCATTATCCCTAAACCCTCCAACCCTATCCCTTATCCTTATACCCTCGACACTCTACTTTAACCCTAATCCCTCGACCCTCAACCCTATCTTGAAACCCTAGACCCTCGAACCTCAACTCTTAACAGGCTAGATACTATACCTTAAACCCTATTCTCTTATCCCTAAACCCTCCAACCCTATCCCTAATCCTTATACCCTCGACACTCTACTTTAACCCTAATCCCTCAACCCTCAACCCTAACCCCAAAACCCTTAACCCTCGAACCTCAATGTACTCAACCCTTAATGTCAAACCCAAATCCCTCAACCCTTAACTTTGATCCCTTAACCCTCAACCCTATCCCTAAACCCTAGTCCCTAAAGCCTCAATCGTCAACCCTCAAAGTCAAATCCTAATCCCTTGACCCTTCACTCTAATCCATCACCCCTAAACCCTATCCCTAAACCCTCAACACTATACCTTAAACCCTAATCCCTCAACCCTCAACCCTAATCCGTCATCCCTCAACTCTAATCCCTCATCCCTAAACCCTAAATGCTATCCCTATTCCTCAACCCTCAACAGGCTTGATACTATACCTTAAACCCTAATCCCTTATCCCTAAACCCTCCAACCCTATCCCTAATTCTTATACCCTCCACACTCTACTTTAACCCTAATCCCTCAACCCTCAACCCTATCCCTAAACCCTTGACCCTCGAACCTCAACCCTCAACCCTCAACATCAAACCCTAATCCCTCAACCCTTAACTATGATCCCTCAACCCTCAACTCTATCCCTAAACCCTAAAGCCTAAAGCCTTAACCCTCAACGTCAAATCCTAATCCCTCAACCCTAAACCCTATCCCTAAACCCTCAACACTATACCTTAAACCCTAATCCCTCAACCCTCAACCCTAATCCGTCATCCCTCAACTCTAATCCGTCATCCCTAAACCCTAAATGCTATCCCTATTCCTAAACCCTCAACGAGCTCGATACCATACCTTAAACCCTAATCCCTTATCCCTAAACCCTCCAACCCTATCCCTAATTCTTATACCCTCGACACTCTACTTTAACCCTAATCCTTATACCCTCGACACTCTACTTTAACCCTAATCCCTCGACCCTCAACCATATCTCGAAACCCTTAACCCTCAAACTTTAATGTACTCAACCCTCAACATCAAACCCTAATCCCTCAACCCTTAACTCTAATCCCTCGACCCTCAACCCTATCCCTAAACCCTATACTCTAAAGCCTCAACGCTCAACCCTCAACGTCAAATCATAATCCCTCAACCCTTCACTCTAATCCCTCAACCCTAAACCCTATCCCTAAACCCTCAACACTATACCTTAAACCCTAATCCCTCAACCCTCAACCCTAAACCTTATCCCTAAACCCTAATCTCTCAACCCTCAACCCTAATCCATCTTCCCTCAACTCTAATCCCTCATCCCTAAACCCTAAATGCTATCCCTATTCCTAGACCTTTAATGGGCTCGATACTATACCTTCAACCATAATCCCTTATCCCTAAACCCTCCAACCCTATCCCTAATCCTTATACCCTGGACACTCTACGTTAACCCTAATCCGTCGGCCCTCAACCCTATCCCGAAACCCTTAACCCTCAAACTTGAACGTACTCAACCCTCAATGTCAAACCCTAATCCCTCAACCCTTAACTCTTATCCCTCAACCCTCAACCCTATCCCTAAACCCTAAACCCTAAAGCCTCAACCCTCAACCCTCAACGTCAAATCCTGATCCCTCGACCCTTCACTCTAATCCATCAACCCTAAACCCTATCCCTAAACCCTCAACACTATACCTTAAACCCTAATCCCTCAACCCTCAACTCTAAACCTTATCCCTAAACCCTAATCCCTCAACCCTCAACCCTAATCCATCATTCCTCGACTCTAATCCCTCATCCCTAAACGCTAAATGCTATCCCTATTCCTAAACCCTTAATAGGCTCGATACTATACCTTAAACCCTAATCCCTTATCCCTAAACCCTCCAACCCTATCCCTAATCCTTATACCCTCCACACTCTACTTTAACCCTAATCCCTCGACCCTCAACCCTATCCCTAAACCATTGACCCTCGAACCTCAACCCTCAACCCTCAACATCAAACCCTAATCCCTCAACCCTATCCCTAAACCCTAAATCCTAAAGCCTCAACCCTCAACCCTCAACGTCAAATCCTAAAACCTCAACCCTTCACTCTAATCCCTTAACCCTAAACCCTATCCCTAAACCCTCAACACTATACCTTAAACAATAATCCCTCAACCCTCAACCCTAAACCCTAATTCCTCAACCCTCAACCCTAATCCGTCATCCCTCAACTCTAATCCATCATCCCTAAACCCTAAATGCTATCCCTATTCCTAAACCCTCAACAGGCTCGATACTATACGTTAAACCCTAATCCCTTATCCCTAAACCCTCCAACCCTATCCCTAATCCTTATACCCTTGACACTCTACTTTAACCCTAATCCCTCAACCCTCAACCCTATCCTGAAACCGTTAACCCTCGAACCTCAATGTACTCAACCCTCAACGTCAAACCCTAATCCCTCAACCCTTAACTATGATCCCTCGACCCTCAACCCTATCCCTAAACACTAAACTGTAAAGCCTAAACCCTCAACATCAAATCCTACTAAACCCTATCCCTAAACCCTCAACACTATAGCTTAAACCCTAATCCCTTAATCCTCAACCCTAAACATTATCCCTAATCCCTAATCCCTCAACCCTCAACCCTAATCCATCATCCCTCAACTCTAATCCGTCATCCCTAAACCCTAAATGCTATCCCTATTCCTAAACCCTCAATGGGCTCAATACTATACCTTAAACCCTAATCCCTTATCCCTAAACCCTCCAACTCTATCCCTAATCCTTATACCCTCGACACTCTACTTTAACCGTAATCCCTCGACCCTCAACCCTATCCTGAAACCCTTAACCCTCAAACCTTAATGTACTCAACCCTCAATGTCAAACCGTAATCCCTCAACCCTGAATTCTGATCCCTCGACCCTCAACCCTATCCCTAAACCCTAAACCCTAAATCTTGAACCCTCAATGTCAAATTCTAATCCCTCAACCCTTCACTCTAATCCCTCAACCCTAAACCCTATCCCTAAACCCTCAACACTATACCTTAAACCCTAATCCTTCAACCCTCAACCCTAAACCTTATCCCTAAACCCTAATCCCTCAACTCTCAACCCTAATCCGTCATCCCTCAACTCTAATCCCTCATCCCTATACCCTAAATGCTATCCCTATTCCTAAACCCTCAACGGGCTTGATACTATACCTTAAACCCTAATCCTTTATCCCTAAACCCTCCAATCCTATCCCTAATTCTTATACCCTCGACCCTCAACCCTATCCCAAAACCCTTAACCCTTGAACTTCAATGTACTTAACCCTCAACATGAAACCCTAATCCCTCAACCCTTAACTCTGATCCCTCGACCCTCAACCCTATCCCTAAACCCTAAACCCTAAAGCCTCAACCCTCAACCCTCAATGTCAAATCCTAATCCCTCAACCCTTCACTCTAATCCCTCAACCCTAAACCCTATCCCTAAACCCTCAACACTATACCTTAAACCCTAATCCCTCAACCCTCAACCCTAAACCTTATCCCTAAACCCTAATCCCTCAACCCTCAATCCTAATCCATCATCCCTCAACTCTAATCCCTCATCCCTAAACCCTAAACACTATCCCTATTCCTAGACCCTCAACGGGCTTGATACTATACCTTAAACCCTAATCCCTTATCCCTAAACCCTCTAACCCTATCCGTAATCCTTATACCCTCGACACTATACTTTAACCCTAATCCCTCGACCCTCAACCCTATCCCAAAACCCTTAACCCTCAAACCTCAATGTACTCAACCCTCAACGTCAAACCCTAATCCCTCAACCCTTAACTCTGATCCCTTGACCCTTAACCCTTAAAACTTGAACCCTAAAACCTATCCCTACATGCTCGACACTTGACACTATATCTTAAACCCTAATCCCTTAATCCTCATCCCTAAAGACTCAACCCTAAATCCTTAAACCTTCAACCCTAAACCCTATCCCTAATCCCTCTACCCTCGACACTCTTATTTAACCCTAATCCCTTGACCATTAACCCTATCCCTCAACCTCAACCCTCAACAATCAACATTAAACCCTAATTCATCAACTCTAAACCCTAATCCCTCAAACCTAAACCCTATCCCTAAACCATCAACCCTCAACACTATACCTTAAACCCTAATCCCTATCCCTCAACCCTTAACCCTTAAAACTTAAACCCTATCCCTACACCCTCAACACTTGACACTATATCTTAAGCCTTAAATCCTCATCCCTAAATCCTCAACCCTCAATCCTTAAACCTTCAACCCTAAACCCTATCCCTAATCCCTCTACCCTTGACAGTCTAACCCTAACCTCGACATTAAATGCTAATCCTTCAACCCTAAACCCTAATCCGTCAACCCTACACCCTATCCGTAAACTCTCAACCCTCAACACTAGACCTTAAACCCTAATCCATCAACCCTAAAACTTAATCCCTCAACCCTCAACCCTAAACACTATCAATAAACCCTCAACCCTCGACACTATACCTTAAACCCTAATCCCTCAACCCTCAACCCTAATCCCTTAACTCTCAACCCTAATACCCCATCTCTAAACCCTAAACGCTATCCCTATTCCTAAACCCTCAACCCTCGACACTATACCTTAAACCCTAATCCCTTATCCCTAAACCCTAAACCCTATCCCTCAACCCTTAACCCTTAAAAATTAAATGCTAAAACCTATCCATAAACCCTCGACGCTCAACAATATATTTTAAACCCCAATCCCTAATCCCTCTACCCTCAACACTCTACTTTAACCCTAATCCCTTGACCATCAACCCTATCCCTAAACCCTCAACCCTCAACCCTCAACTCTCAACATTAAACCCTAATCTGTCAACCCTAAAACCTAATCCGTCAACCCTAAACCCTAATCCCTCAACCCTAAACCCTATCCCTAAACCCTCGACCCTCAACACTATACCTTAAACCATAATCCCTCAACCCTAAACCCTAAACCCTATCCCTAAACCCAACAAAACTGCTTTGCCTTATGTTAGGTTATTAAACCCATCATTTTTGACACTCTTCTCTTAAAGATATTTGAGTTGCAAGAATATGTCAGAAAAATGGCTATGAACTTTTTAATGTTAGTAATGTTATATGGCATGTTTTTCTAGCCCATCTGGGGTTCATTATGCCAATAGGTGTACACACTATGAGAAAAGCTTTGCATATGGTACATCCACAGTGAGTAATTAACAGTTGAAATCAAAAGGATGATCATTATGAGAAAAGCTTTGCATTGGGGTACATCTATGTTTCTTTCTATCCACCTCGCACTTAGGGGAGGTATATTGTTATGAAACAGGCAAATAATCTCCCATTGTTTACTAGCTCTATCCACAAGAACTACTAAACTATACCTTAAACCCTAATCCCTCAACCCTAAACTTTCAACCCTAAACCCTATCCCTAATCCCTCTACCCTCAACACTCTACCTTAACCCTAATCCCTCGACCCTTAACCCTAAACGCTATCCCTAAAGCCTTAACCCTAAACCCTAATCCCTCAAGGTCCTAAACTCTAATCCCTTATCCCTAAACTCTAAATCCTATCCCTAACTGCCCAACCCTCAACCTTAAACCTTAATCACTCAATCCTTATCCACCCCTCTCCTCCCCTATCTGGCTCACTCCCATCTCTACCCTCCTCTACCCTCGACACTATACATACATACATATAGGCATACATAGATACATACATACATATAGGCATACATACATACATACATATATACATACATACATACATACATACATACATATAGGAATACATGCATACATACATTATTAATAGCCTTGAACATAAAAAAATTTAAGGGGAACATAACGCGAGCGCGTTATAATGCACTCATGTTATTTTAAACATGACAAACAACACAAACTTTTGCAGAAAAGGAAAAATGCAAAGCAAAAACTAACGTGAGCACATTATAATGCGCTCGCATTATGTTTTGCTTTGGGAATCCCAAGCCTTGGGCTTGGGATTTGCTTTGGATTTCCAACCCAAAGGCTTGGAGTGCCTTTTCAACATCCACAGATGTGTTTTTCCATATTCTTCAAGATTTCACATAATTTCGTTCGTGCTAACCCTCAAATTTGGACGTGTTTCAAGGTCGAACAAATCGAACACCTAGGTAATGTTAGTCTTTCTCTTAGCTATTTGACGATGTGATTTTTTTCACATTTTAACAATGTTAAGCCTTTCATCTTTAATTTCTTTTGTTTGTGTATCTGTTTTTGGGCAAAAACCACTGTTTGGTCTTTTTTTCATTGTAAATTAACTATTCATTGAAATTTCAAAAAAATTACATATTTAGAAACTAGACTCCATTCTACAAATATTAAAAAAAGAAAAAAATGATTTTCAATTAGTTTTCAAAATTTATAGGGGTAGCACGGCCAAAATTCTATTTTTTAGGATGTGTCCACTTTGAAAATTAGTAAAAAATCAAATATTCATCAAAAAATTATCAGAAAAATTGGGCATAAACTACATGTTATTAGCTAATTTCTCACTAAAGCAATTTTAAAAATACCAAAAAAAAGTTGACCTTTTGAGGGAGCCACAAAACATGCTATGTTATGTTTTTTTTGACAGAAACGACACCAATTTCTGTGGCTCCCTCTTTTGAACCCCTTAATCTATGCCATTTAAAAAAAAATAGTAGTTTAGAAAGTAGACTCGGAGCACTGCAAACATTATTTTGGTTGCATCTCCAAATTTTGAGTGTAACTATGCTCAATTTCTCATCCAAGGCTAGTATTTCCTGATTTCAGAAAAAAAGTGGCCACTTAAGACCCCTTTTTGGCTCCCCATCTTCTTGCACTTACTCACTTACAGGTTTTTTTTTTTATCACATCAAGCACCTCAGGCTGCACCTTGTATATATAAAAGTATTTGAAATATAAACATTACAGAGAGTTGCAGGGGATTTTAAACAATCCACCTTGCACACAAAAAACCTTCCCACTAGACATACTTAAACTGATTACAAAATGATGCCCCAACTACAAAAATGGCATCACCATTGAAGCTGAGATCCACACTAAAAACCCTGACTTGATATCTTCTCAGACCTATCGATTTATAGAATAGAAGCATATACATACTACCCTACCAAGCAAAAAACCACAAGACACTGTGACATTGCTCCTCATCCAAAATTACCAAGTTTTCCTACCCTTCGATGCCACTAGAACCTTTGAGCCCTTCCTCTGCAAGGTAGGTCTGAAGCCACTTGGAACCATCCTTCGACACCATCTTCAGGATTTGTTTCAAGAAACGAATTACCCTCGCGGTTGCAACACAGAACCTCAACAATAGGCTTGGATCACTGCAAAAGACCACTGGGTACCTCTTAGTGACCGCCCCTGCCTTTTGATTAAATAGTAATCTCCAGGCAAGGGAATACCTCTGCCTTCCTCATAGTTGGCTAAAAAATCCTCCAGCCCTCCCAAGAATTTGCTCCAAATCAACTTCCTGCACAACCCCCAGGCTATCTCTTTGGACTCCCCTACCTCTAGAAGTGCCACAAAAAACATGGCCGCAATGTCAGAGTTAACCCTATGCCTATGGAAGGAGTGGAGAAAAGCCTCTCCAAGAACCATCCTAACTGCATGCAGAATTAACCCATTTTTAGACTTAAACACTCCACTCAACCGCTTCTCCAACGCCACTCCCACAAACGCCACCTGCCTCATGGAACATTCAAGAATTATTGGGGTGTCCATCTCTGAGTTGAGATTACTGTCACTGATTCACAAACTTCTATGCATTCATTCCATCGCCCCCTGATGGGATTAAATGGCTCGCCACCCCCATTCTCATGCTTGTCATTATTTGATGGACATGTTTCTTCATCCGAAGTCATCATGAAACTTTAAGGGAATTAATCCTTGTCGCACGCTTGGCCAGCTCGTCTACCTCATCGTTCCCTTCTCTATAGACATGTGAAAATTTATACTCCCCAATTTCCCCAAGTAGCTGTGAGATGGGATTTAACCACTAGCTTAACTTCCAATTAGGGGCCCACCCTGATCTAATCACATTAATAGTGATTAGTGAATCTCCCTCCAAATGCACTCTATTTAAATTTAAATTCCTTGCACTCTGTAGACCTATTAGCGTTGCTCTGAACTCGGCTTCGTTATTGGTTCCAATTCCTAGGGAGATTGATTTTTTGTCTAAGATTCGCCCTTCGTGATCTCTAATAATGCTTCCAGCTCCACATTCTCCCGAGTTCCCACTTTCTGCCCTGTCAAAATTGACCTTATACCATCCCACATTTGGAGCCTCCTAATGCACATTTTTTTCTATCAACCTTCACGGGACCAATCCCTGGAGCCCCATGAATAGGGGGAATCTCAAGACCTGGCCAATTCTTCTTCATGTCATTGTCCAAATTAGAGAAGCAATTGGATTTTATTCTTTGATTTCTAGCCGCATTATTGACGGTTTCTACTATTGCATCTTCTATCTTTCTCTGGAACATATCCTTACTCAATGACTTGTCCTGAAATACTCTCCTATTTCGTTCTTTCCATACCTCCCAGAGGATGATTGAAGGGGCAACAATCCTAAGGCTATGAAGCATTCCACGAGTTTTTGAGTTTTGGCCACATCAGCAGGAGAGTTTTCAAATCTCTTGGCAGTGGACTTTGATAACCCAATTTGTTCATCGCTTGGCACCAACAATCCTCAGCCATCTCACACCCTACCAGCAAGTGGTCTATGTCTTTTGTCACCTCTTGGCATAGGTAGCATATGCTAGGGCCCTGTATCCCCAATCAAGATAGCCTTTCCTTGGTTAATATTCTTTTTTGAAAGGCTAACCAAGCGAAAACCCTGCCTTTGGCAGGCAAGCTTTGTGCCAAAATAGATGTTTGGGCCAGGCATCTTTTTCCAGCTTCTGCTCCTTCAACTTGTAGCCCATCTTAACCTGGGAGGCCCCACACCACCTAATTCTGTCCCTTTCCTCTGTGATAACCACATGTCTTTCTTTCAATATTCTACTTAGCTTCTTGTTCTAATCACTTGGAGCTATTATCTTATTCAAAGGTTTCCAATCCCAGCCACCTATCCCCCCGTTGTCTTTCCAGACCAAGTAGTCTCTCACTTTATCTCCCCATACTTGTTCCAAGGTGGTTCTTAGATCCCTCAAACTTCCATCCTGTCCCAACGTTTCCTTTCCATCCCATGAGTCTTTCCAGAAGGAAGCATCTCTCCCATCTTTTATCTCCCAAGAGATGTGCTTAGTGATAATCTCCCTGCTTTCCAAGATGAAGTTCCAAATTGATGATCCTCTTGGGGGATCCAAAGTTGTCAGGATTCACTTTGGGTCTTTAGAATCTAGATATTTGTTTTGCAAAATGCGCACCCATTTCTATTCTGGTTTGTTGTACATTAGCCAATTTGGCTCCCATGGCTAAATTCATTAACTCTAGTTGGCGGATACCTGCACCTCCTGCATACTTTGGTGAGCAAGCCTCTTCCCAAGCCACTAGTGGGATTTTTTGCTCAGTTGAGGTTCTGCTCCAAAGGAATTTCTTCATTATTCTATTAATCTCCAATGAAACCTTGCTCGGTAGTTTGAGGCAAGACATTGAATAGACTAGGACAACTAACAAAATAGCCTGGTTCATCATAATTCACCCTGCTAAGGACAACCACTTTCCTTTCCAAGCTTCCATTTTTCAGCTACAGTTTTTCAATAACTCATCCCATAGTTCCTTCTTATTTAGACCAGTGAATAAGGGGATTCCTAAGAACTTACCCAGGAGTCTTGTGGACCTCAGCCCCAAAATTCACGCAATGTCTCTTTGGATCCCTAGCTGAACGTTAAAAAAGAACACTTCTGACTTCCTCCAATTTATCTTTTGGCCTGAAGCACTACAATATTTTTTCAAGGCTTTTTTGATGTGTCTTGCCTCAGCCCTGCACACTTTTCCAAACAACATAGTGTCATCTGCAAATTGTTGATGAGTTACCTCCTCTACCCTTGGAGCCACTTTTATCCCCTTCCAGAACCCATGTCTCTTTTCTACCTTGATTTTCCTTCCAAGGGCTTCCACCATTATGGTAAAAAGAAATGGAGACAACAGGTCCCTTGCCTCAGACCCCTATTTGAAGAAAAGAACCCCTGAGGTGACCCATTTACCAATACTACAAATTTTGGGTTTGATATGCATGCCTTCACCCATTCAATCCACTTTGGCTCAAATCCAAAGTTTTTTAGCACTTTGAACAAAAATTCCCTGTCTACCTTGTCCTAGGATTTTTGAATATCTAATTTGATGATCATGCTTTCACTCCCCTATCTTCTCACCGAGTGAATTGCTTCGTGAGCCACAATGATCCCTTTGAATATTGATCTTCCAGGGGCAAATCCACTTTGTTCTTCTGAGATGATTTTCCTAATTACTGCCTTCAATCTGTTTGCAATGATTTTAGTGATTACCTTATATACCACATTACAAAGAGAGATTGGCCTATAGTCCCCCATTGATTTGGCTACTTTTGTCTTAGGGATAAGATCTAGGAAAGTGTGGTTTATTATCCCTAGCACTGAAGCTTCTCTATGAGATTCTTCTACTACCTCCACCAAGTCTTTCCCAATGATGCTCCAAAAATGATGGTAGAAGCTCGATGAGAACCCATCAGGCCCTGGTGCCTTATCGGCATTGAGTTGGAAGGTGGCGTTCTTGACTTCTTCTTCTATCACCTTCGCCCAGAGCTTCTTATTATCGTCTTCTGTCAGCAGCTTCGGGATGTTGGATAAAAGTTCCTCCTGTGCCTCTAAATCGTGTTGGCCTTCACTATTTAGCAGATGTTGGAATATTTCCACTGCTTCCTTATTGATGTCTTCTTCTCTATTGATTGTGGAGCCATCCACCTTTATCAATTCAGAGATTCTATTTCTGCTTCTCCTGGCCTTCGAGGAGTTATGAAAGAATTTTGTGTTTCTGTCTCCTTCTTTTAGCCATGTTTCCCTCAATTTTTATCGCTAGAAAATCTCCTCCCTTGCCAAAATGTCTGCAAGATCCTTCTTTAGCTTGGCTTCCACTAGAAAGTCATCCCTCTCCATACTGAACACAATTACTTTTGAATTCAAAACTTCTAGTTTGTTTTCTATCCTCTCTTTCTCCCGAAAGATGTCTTTGAAGTGTTCCTTATTCCACTCCTTAAGCTTTGTCTTTACCTTTGCTAGCTTCTTCATAAAGATGAAGTGTTTGTGCCTTCCATTCTCCACCTCCTCCTTCCAGGATTCTTCAACTAGACTTCTCAGTCCTTCATCTCTTAACCGCATTTTTTTGAATTTGAGTGGGCATCTAGTCGGGGGCTTATCAGGAAGCACCATTAATTGCACAGGGTAGTGATCTGAATCAGACCAAGTTAGGATGGCTGCTTTGAATATTGATGTTAGGTCTTCCCAATTGCTAGCTAGTAAGAATCTATCCAGCCTTTCTGCTATGTTTGAAAAACTTCCCTTCTATTCATCCAGGTGAACAAGTCATTCTTCATTTCAATATCCCTTAGCAAGTTTCCTTCTATGAATTCCTGGAAGTCTTTCTGTACCTGTATGACTTCAGTTCTGCCCCCCCTCTTTTCCTCATTATTCTTTGTGGCATTGACATCCCCTACTATCACAATCTTCCTTCCTTCTTCTTCCAACAAGACTATCCTGATTTGATTCCAGAACTCCTTTTTCTGGCAGTTTCTGTCAGGCCATACACATTCATTACATAGAATTCTTTTATGATATTCAATACTTTCAATCTTAGGAACTGCCAGGAATGACTAAATTGTCTAGCTCTATTCCTAAGAGTTTCATTGGATTCCACAATATTTCAAGGCCTCTTGAGGCTCCTTTGGCTTCAACCCAAGATCCTTCCTAGTATTTTAGTAGTTTTACAAAACCTTCTCCCTCCTGTTTATCCAACTTTGTTTCTTGCAACAAGAAGAGATCTGCTTTGCTTTGGTTGATTAGGTGCTTGACTATTAGCCTCTTGTTAGGGGCCTTTAGGCCTCTAAAATTTAGTGATATTGCTCTCATTCTGCCTTGGGAAGGTTCCTTACCTTCCTAGACCTTAGAGTTAACTGCCTTTAGCCCTTCGCACTCCCTTCTATTTCTAATTCTTCTCTCCTTGTTTTCCTTCCCCTTTTGCCCCCCTTCCCTATTCTGGGCATTTTGATCTTGGAGTGTGATTGGGAGATGGTTCTTTCTCCCTTAGTATATCCTTCCTCATCAATGTCCAAACCATCCTCTATCTCAAATTCAGAGAAATACTCCTATGAGGGCGGCTCTTCTTCTGCCCCCACATTGTCTTCATTCCCTTCAACACTGTTTGACTCAGGAGCCTTTGCAGCGTAATTCTCCCTTTGAATGGCTTTGGTGAAGTCCTTGGCTTCTTCTGCCTAGGTTTCCTTCTCCTTCTCAAGCTTCATGTCTCCCTTTTTATTTTCTGGAGGAGGAGCATTTCTTTCTTGTTCAGTCTTTCCATCCTCCATTCCTCCTTCCTTGGTCACACTCACCTTCCCATGCATCTCCTTTTATTCTTTTGCTTGGGACTTAGGGGTTCTTATCTCATTTTCTTCTTTCGATTGGGCTTCTAGAAATGTCCCTTGATCCTCCTTCTTCTCAGGATCCTCCTTATTTGAGTCGCTTCCTGACATCTATTCAGGATTATTAAGATAGTCCTTCTTAGACCTTTGATCTTCTTCCAAGACCTCCTTCTCCTTTCTTTCGTAATCCTAAATGTTGTGCTCTTTGGAACGGTAGGCCAGACAAAGAACTAATTCATCTTCTCTTTCCACTTTTTGCCTCCAAATTCCTTGTTTCGTTTGGATCTCCAATTCCTCTTGGATAAGAGGGATGGGGTTTATTTCCACACAAATTCTGGCATACATGCCATAGTTCCTTTCTTCTAGGTTTCCATCTGCTTCCATGAAGACTCCTAGCTTATTGCCAATATCCTTTAGGATGTCCCTTTCCCAATATTTTAAGGGTAAATTGTATAGCCTCAACCATACTTTGCTCACTTCCACCAACTGTTTGTGTGGATCAAAATTTGATTCCTAGTCTTTGATATAGAAGCTTGTCCCATCCATGAAATAAGGGTCTGTGTTGAAAATTGATCTTTTACTTCTCACATCCATGCATTCGATCAGGAAGAAGCTGTTTGTTAGTGATTTTATGCCAACTGTACCCCAGTTTTTTTCACACCATCTTTTCAACTTGGATACAGCTGGCCATTTCCCACCCCATTTAAGGAAAAATGCATTTTCCCTTAATCTTTCTACTGATGAAATTAACATGCTTAATTCCAAGTAAAAAGATACACTCCGGGCCTTTAGCCCACCCATGCTAATCTTGCCTCGAGAGGCCTACTCTAGGTTTTTACCTTCATCATTTTGCTTTATTTTCTGGTCTGTATTCGCCTCTGGATACTCATGTCACCTCCAGTTTTCTTTCATCCTCCTTTCCCAGAGTTTATTGTCCCATCCCGATGAGTGGTTATTCCTTTGCCAGTTTTGTCAATGCCTTCCATACCAGTTGTTTCTTTGCCTATTGGGTCGCCCAGCTACCACTTGGTCTTCTTTTTCTTTTGGACCTTGCCTGTTTTGCTGCTAATCGAGCCCCTGCCTTGCCATAGTATTCCTATTGAATATGCTTCTAGGGTTGCCCACCCAATGGTGCCTTTTGTTTCATTGCCACCCCAACTAATCTTGATTTTGTCTTTGTCTGAACATCCCTTCCAATCTAGGGTTTGGTCGAGACCTTCACTCTCCTTGTTGTTGCCTCTCTTCAAATCTGTTCTCCAATCCCCACCATTCCTCTTCAGATGTTCTTGCTCTAATTTGCTCCATTGGATAAACTTCCTCTACTTCGGCTGCCAACTCTCTTGCTCTGAATTTGCTTCTTCCATCACCTGCTCTTCTCCTATTCGCCCTGATCCCACTCTCCATCCTTAGTAAAATTTCTTTATACAAATAGTTTTTTTTTCATTTACAGGTTTATTATTATTATTTTAATGATGATTAGTTCCACAATTAACTTAAACAAACTCCTAATTTTTCTATATAACATACACACAAACCATCTTATCTCCATTTCAGTATTCACTTCCATTATGACAATTTCTCATTTCGCTAAATACTAATTAATGGAGTAACATCATTTTAAAAATATTTCCTAACATATGTATAAACATAAATATACTTATATAGTAATTTAATTAAATAATATTTAAACAACTTAACTATTAAATAATAAGATTTAGGCTTCTTTAATGCAATTAAAATTATTCTAAACTTACATTATTTTCTAATTACAAGACAAGTTTTATTATTACAATACTCCCCACTACATGGCACTTGTTTTCTCATGTGACCATCTAATTATTGTGGATAGTAAATTATTGTTGTGACTATCTAATTATTGTCGATAGTGAATTATTGTTCAATAAAATATTTTATTATTATTTAGGAACTATGTTTTCTTTTCTTTACTTTTTTAACAAATTACAAATTACAAATTATAATGTTTATAAAGGAAGATGATTTTGTAATGAAAAATAAATTAAGCTTTTATGTTAATTTCACATTAATTTAAAAAAATTAATACATTGGACAAAAATTTTTAAAAGAAAATTTATTAATTTTTGTATAGTGTTGAATCATCTAAAAAATATATTTATTTTTAAAAGGATGTTTGTTTTTTAATGGTGACATTATATTTAAGTGAAGAAAAGTGGATTACATTAAATAAAATCAATTTAGTTTTCAAAGAGAAATTTATTAATCTCAAGAGAAAATATTTGTCATATCTTGTTTGTTGTTATTTTTCTCCCATTTTTTAATTGTGTGATGTTACATTAAGTGAAAAATAAATAAATAAGTGCTAAGTTCAAATTTTAGTTTTTTCAACAAAAAAAATAAATAAAAAAGTTTGGCACATTAAACAAAAGAATTATTCTTCAAATTAGCAATCATTTCTTGGATAGTCATATATTTTACAAATTAATTCTTAAATTACCATATTTTGTAATAGGTAAGGAGGAATTATACATTATAATTTCTTTTCATGTATGATCAATTGTTTGGTGATAAATGGATTGGTTTTTTTTTATCTTTGTTTCTTCTATGCTCAAATGCCTAAAAGAAGTGGAATACATGTGACTAGTTATCCCTTTAGTCAACCTCCTTTGTATCCTTTCATATGGATAGTAAAGTTATCATAACTTGCTTGAGTTGGCTTATTGGTGAAAAACTTGCCCTCTTGAAAGAGAGTTCATAAGTTCAAATCCTGCAGGGGTAGGGTATGTATGTTTTTATCTCTTTAATTTTATAAGAAACATGAATCTTAAAAAGCCTTCGATTCCATGGAGACACTTTTGGAAAATTGGTTCAAGCAAATTTGGTTGAGCTACCTCCGCTAAGATCATATTCTCCATATATTTTTAAACCTAGTTGGTATAAATATGATTAATATTGTACATACCATAGGTATAAGGGTCATGTCGTATCTGCTTGCGTAAAGTTTAAAAGATTGGTCAATAACCTAGAAGATTGTGGTAAGATTGTGTTAGATCAAACCAATCTATCTAATCCCATTATCCTTCCATCTAGCCCAAGTCCCAATCCATCCAATCCCATTATCCCTCCACCTAATCCTAATCCTAAGCCTACAACACCATCTACCCTAATTATCCATCCCCTATATTGTCCTATCACACATACCCTTGCAAAGGATGTGATCCATTGGTTACTAGCTAGGGATAACTTATCCCCATGTCTGAAACCTATCCTTGTACCTATCCAGGAGCCCTCTATTAACATGCCTAGCCCTTCAACCCTATCATGTGACCCACAAGCCATCGACCCTATTCAAGAGCCTCTTATCATCAGCCCAAGTCAAAGTTCATCATACTCTCTCATGGATGAATACCAAGAACCCATCAAACTTATCCAAGAGGCTCCTACATACCCTTCCATTCAAGCAACCCAAGAGATATGTCAAGAACATAATCCAATGCATGTGGAAACATCAAGCCCCCATCCTAATCAAGATCAAATTACTTCCATGCACCCCATTCATAACATATATCTCTTCCATGATCAAGATGAAACCCATGATGAAGAAGCTATTCCTGAGCAACTTGATCCTATACCTATCCATGAGAAACCAATCCAAATCTCACCCATCCATAATCTATACCTTCTTTATGATCAAGATGAAACCCATGATGAAGAACCTATCTATGAACACCTTGATCTTATCCTTCCTCACATACACATCCATGAAGAAGATATCCAAATTGCTCCAATCTATCCTCCATCTAGCCCCGTCCATGATCTACAAACTTCTACTCCCCTTGATGAGACAAAGGCCTCCCAAGCAAACATAGAAGATCAAACCAATAATGATCCTTCCACATCCACCATCAACCCTATTCCAAATCCACCATCCTATCCTATTGGTCTTACCACATTCATCCATGAGTGTTCCTCCTTAGAACACCAACAACCATTATCCTCTATCTCACCTTCTCCATCCTATAAGGAACTCATGTCTAGTGTTCCACCTATACCTTGTCCCATTGTCCACCACATGCTTCAAAACATGAACTATCAAGGTAAAGGCTTAGGCCTTCATCAACAAGGTATTTTGGAGCCTATCCATGTCAAGGTCCTTCCATGCTCATTTGGCCTTGGATACACACCTCAAGGTAAACAAT
Organism: Cunninghamia lanceolata; assembly: GCA_027924645.1. NCBI lineage: Eukaryota > Viridiplantae > Streptophyta > Pinopsida > Cupressales > Cupressaceae > Cunninghamia > Cunninghamia lanceolata. The sequence continues at coordinate 2,233,085 of BSBN01000026.1, read as the reverse complement.
CCAAAGATGTTGGTACTTCCTCCATACCTCCTAAGTCCACTTCCTATCACAAATCCCATCATACACCCAAGACATAGGTTGCCATTTCACCTCCATCATCTTATAAATGTCAAAAGCATGTGATCGTGGACCTTCCACCATCAACGGTTGCCTCCATTACTTCCAACTCCTAACATTCCTCCATCGAATCTACCTCCATTGTTTCCAACACCTAACATCCCCATTATCCAATCCCCTTATCCATTTATCCATAAATCCTCTAAAAATCCTAATCATGGCCAACAAATGCACACATCATCTAAACAAGGAGCTTCCACCATGTCCATGGGATTCAAAAGCAAAAATTTGGATGCCTCCTTCCATAAAGCAAAAAATCATAAAAATCATCATGCCTTTGGACACAAAAGCAAACAATCAAAGCAAAATCCATCCAAAAAGTTATCCAAACCCATACCCTCACAAGCAAAGTCAAAAACTAAAATCGTATGGGTCCCTAAGGAAAAAGAAAGCAAATCAAATGAAGCATCCACCTCTCAAAAATCCCAACCATCCACTTCCACCTCACATTCCCACTCCATTCAAGAATCTCATATTCTATCCCACAAGAAAAATATAAGTCTATGTGGGTACCTAAAGCACTTCATCATCCATCTTCTAAGCAAACATCACCATTACTTCCTACACTGCCTTCCCATCAAAAGCTTCAATGTTTATCACGGTGTGTGAAACCGTTGGTCATGGTTCCATTCCATTCCGCAACATTTCCATATACCTCCATCTCCCCATCATTCATCCACTATCCTACATATCTCCCCCATCATCTTCCTATGGTCCATGCTTTTGGCTAAGCCCTTCCATCCATCTCCCATCCATAAGCCCTACACAATTCACATCATAATCCACTATCGTTTCTATCATAATCCACCATCTACCTAATCTATCTTTCATGCAATCCCCTACCAACATCTATGAGAATAATGACCTTGACATAGTTCATGCGATGCCATCACTCTCTAATGGGACTATCACTTTCATGGCACTATGAAAGGAAGCTAGGTGTGCGGAAATCGCTTCCTACACTAATCTAATGAGGGGAGAGATATACAAATTCAATTTATTCCTTATCACTACAGCAACATACAACATCTAACAGAGTTATTATAGCAATACACAAGAACCAGAAGGAAGACAGAAGAAGAGAGACAAAGATTTACGGTGGGGAAAACCCTTATCGGGTGAAAAACCCCACACTCAGAAACCTACACAATGTATTAACAAACCTGAAAGTTGTTTACAGTACACTTGCAATGCAAGCTTCAATAGTCTTCGACACTCGTGTCTGGAGTCAATTCGGCAGCATAACAGTACCTGTAAACCTGTGATACAAACTCCATCTCCAAGCACTTGTTTAAGTAGGAAATATAAGGCAATATTGGACCTATCTTGGGATGGACGTCCAACATGGCTTCATGGACCAAAACCCATGCCTAAGGACACTTGGTCAATAGAGTAAGAATGTGCTTGACACTCGTCCACAGCTCCCATCCCAAAGAGGTCGCCTATTTCCAAAATGGGCTATGACAGATGCTCTTACGACACTTACGACTGTCATAGAATCTGTAATAGTGGTTACAACTTACAACTGTAAGAGAATCTGTCATACACATGCTATAAATAGCATATTCTCTTCCAACATGTCATATTCCACCTTAGGGTGCCCAAATATGCCTTATTCAAAGATGCTTCATGACACATGTCATCACCTGTCTTACAGAGTTCTATTTCTGACTCTTACATGTCATAGATTCGTCATAGGAATCTGTCATAACCATTTCGGTCAAACATTCCCTTACACAACATGGAAGATGCTGACACATGGAAAAATTCTCCTACCACAAAGTGGGATGCCTATCTCCTCATGTGAGGACAAAATTATAAGTTGTCATATTCCATGTAGGATCGACACATCACCGTGCCACATCCCACAATATGACAATATAGAATTTACAAATATTTACAACATAGGCAATTAAATAATAAATGTAAACATTACAAATGTAAGGAATTACCAAGATTGAGATACCTTAATTCCCAACATTCTCCCACTTGTCGAACACCTTGTAAGAGCCAATAGAAAAACAAGACTTAACTGCTATAGGCTGAGAGGCCCATAGACTTTGAACACCATCTAAACTTCTCTGTGCCCATTGGTTTCATCAATGCATCTTCAACATTCTTCAAAGTATCTACCTTCTCCAAATTTACCTTTCCATCCTCAACCATGTCTCACATGAAGTGAAACTAAACATCAATGTGCTTTGTTCTAGCATGGAAAGTTGGATTCTTCGCAAGGCAAATTGCACTCTGACTGTCACAACTGACTGTGATCTGACCTGCATCAACACTAATATCTGAACACAATCTCTTAAGCCAAATGGCTTCCTTACAAGCATGAGTTATTACCATATACTCATCTTTTGTCGTGGACAAAGCAACAACAAGTTGTCGCTTACTCATCCAACTAATAGCACCACCAAATAGTGTAAACACATAAGCATTGGTGGATCTCCTGTTGTCAATGTCACCTACCCAATCTGAATCCACAAATCCACAAATATCAACAGAATGTAGAGGTCCTAAAACATTACCATGATAGAAAATGGAATACTCGAAAGTACCCCACAAATATCAGAACACTCGCTTAACTGCATCCCAATGAACTCATCCAGGATTAGCCATAAATTGACTAAGGACTCCCACTACTTGGGCAATGTCTGGTCTTGTGTAGACCATAGCATACATCAAACTGCCAACAACACTAGCATAAGGTACTCTGCTCATGTCCTCCACCTCACTAGGAGATTTTGGACAATCCTCAGTAGACAACTTTGTCCCCAAAGAAACAGGAACACACAATGGTCTACAATCTGCCATGCTGAACCTGTCCAACACGGTCTTCACATACTTACTCTGGCTTAACCAAAGTTTTCTTTTGGTTCTATCTCTTCTGATTTCCATTCCTAGAATGTACCTGGCTGCGTCTAAATCTTTCATTTCAAACTGTGCTGACAACTGAGATTTAAAATAAAAAATCATATTCTTACCCTTCCCAATGAGCAACATATCATCAACATACAATGCTACAATGAGAATACGATCACCATCAAATTTATAATACACACAGTGATCCGATTTAGATCTCACAAATCTAATTGATGACACAAAGGCATCAAACTTCAAGTACCATCTCCTAGGGGATTGCTTCAAACCATAAAAAGACTTTTTAAGTTTGCAAACCAAATTTTCTTTACCTTTCACCATGTAATGCTCTGGCTATGACATGTAGATTTCTTCCTCCAAGTCACCATGAAGGAAAGCTATCTTCACATCCATTTGTTCTACCTCCAGTCATAAGTTGCTGCGAGAAACAACATGAATCGAATGGATGTCAGCTTTGTAAAGGGAGAGAAGATCTCACCATAATCTATACCCTCCACTTGTGAATACCCCTTCGCAACTAATCTAGCTTTACTTCTCAACACCACCATCTGCACCAAATTTCTTCTTGAACACCCATTTGCATCCAACAGGTTTCCGTCCAGGAGGCAAAGGCACCAAGTCCCAAGTTTGATTCTTCTCCAAAGAAGCCATTTCATCCTCCATGGCCTCCTTCCAGGAACCTGCATCTTTCATGTCCATAGCCTCTGATACAATTCTAGGTTCATCACTATTAGTAACCAAAGCATAAGCACAACTAGAATCAAGCAATGTAAAACCAAACCTTTCAGGTTGCTTTCTTATCCGTGTAGACCTCCTCAAAAGCTGAGGTTGAGGTTCAACTTCTTCATCTGAGATTTCAGAGATGCTAGAGTTCTCCTCATCATTAGGTCCAACATTGTCTTTATGTTCAGTCTTCTCAGGGGTAGCAGGAAACAGAACAACATCCTCTTTCTTTACTATTTCTTCTGGCTGCAAAATAGTGGAAGAAGGTGTAAGCTCTCTGAAGATGACACTTCTGCTATACAACACTTTTTCAGCCACAAGGTCCCAAAGCTTGTATCCTTTCACACTGACACCATAGCCAATGAAGATACACTTAACAACCTTATTCTCCAACTTTGACCGCTTCTCCCTAGGCACATGTGCATATGCCTCACAACCAAAAACATGAAGATGACTTATTGAAGGCTTTCTACCAGACCACACCTCCATGGGTGTCTTTCCAACAAGAGCTGATGTAGGAGATCTATTTTCCAGATAGCAAGCAGTGGCAATAGCTTCAGTCCAAAACTTTTGTTCTAGGCCAGCTCCACTAAGCATACTCCTAGCCTTCTCCATCAGTGTCCTGTTCATCCTCTCTGCAACTCCATTTTGTTGCAGGGTGTATGGAGTTGTCTTATGTCTTTCAATCCCAAGTTCCTTGTAATACTTATCAAATTTTATAGAACAGAACTCACCACTGTTGTCAGTTCTCAAACATTTAATCTTCTTACCAGTTTGATTTTCAGCAAAGGCCTTAAACTCCTTAAACTTGCTATAGACTTCAGATTTACATCTGAGAAAATAAATCCATGTCCTTCTACTATAATCATCTATAAAAGATACAAAGTATACAGATTTTGATAATGAAGGAACATTAACAGGACCAAACACATTAGAATGAATAAGATCCAACACACCAGAAGACTTATGAGAACTCGAGTAAAACTGAACACGGTTTTGTTTTACATAAATGTAATGTTCGCAAAAGTCAAACTCAAGATTACAATCATCTAACCCCTTAATGAGGTTCTTATTTTTTAGGGTACGCAGACCCTTCTCACCAATGTGGCTAAATCTCTTATGCCATAACATTGTCTTTTCAGTAGGAAGTTTAACTTCCAATGCACGATTACAACCATTAAGACTAGAAACAACAGATTTTTTCACTGCTCGTTTAGATGGTGGGGATGAAGTGACTACTGCCCTCTTCCTTGAGTCAGAAGAACTATTGCATTGTGAAATGCATGCCTCCAGCTGAAATAGAGTACCTCTCATAGTACCCTTACCAAGCACCATAGCTCCTCTAGTCATCTTGCATCCTTGTTTCAAAAAGACAACCTGCACACCTGCATCATTCAAACTACTTACAAAAAGCAGGTTCCGTGCTAAGCCTGGGATGTGCATAACTCCAGAAATCCCTTCACTCGACCATCATGGAATTGGATAGAGACTCTTCCACGACCAACAATCTTCAGATGAGAGTCGTCACCTAGATACACCTTTCCACCATCAAACTCCTCATACTTAGTGAACTAGTCTCGATGCAAGGTCATGTGGAATGATGCACCAGAGTTGATTAGCCACACATCATCAGATGCATGGGTTGCCAAGGTTGCGATGAAAGCATCATCGTCATCCTATGACTTGTCAGAATCTGAATCAGGAGCTTTCTTCTTTTTCTTCTCCTCTTTGCATTCCTTTAGGAAATGCTTGGTTTTTCATAGTTCCAACAAAGGGCCTTGGAATTTCCAGGAGATTTGGATCTCCCACAGGATTTGGATCTACCCTTCTCAGCTTTCTTGTCCTTCTTCTTCCCTTTCTCTTTGGGTCTTCCATGAACTGCAAGGGCCTCTTTAGCTGTCTCAGAAGACTTTCTTCACATATCTTTAGACAACAATGAAGAAACCACTTCTTCCATTTTGAATGTGGATGTGGTGCTTCCAATTGCCATGACAAGATGATCCCATGAGTCCGGCAGAGAACAAAGCAGGGTCATACACTGATCCTCCTCCTCCATCTTTACACCAATAGATGTCAATTGTGCAACCAACATGTTAAAAGCATTATATGTTCAGCAACGGATACTCCATCCTCCATTTGAAGAGAATACAACTTCTTTCTCAAAAGAAGTTTATTGACATGGGATTTTTCTTGATACACATCTCCCAACTTCTTCCAAAGTAGTTTTGCAGTAGTCTCCTCATGGACATTTAACAACACAAAATTAGCAAGACTAAGTCTTATGAGACCCTTAGCCTTCCAATCCTTGAGATCCCACTCATCTTGTGACATTGCAACTAGTTTAGTTCCATTAACACTTTCCCAAAGGTCTCAGTCAACAAGCATGTCTTCCATCTTGAGCTTCCATAGCTCAAAATTACTACCATTGAACTTCTCCACTTCAAACCTTCCTGATGTGCTTGCCATCTGCTTAATGCAATAGAAATCAGAATACTCTGCACAAACTCCCACTCAACTTAAGACCAGCTCAAAAAACCCTTACCCAATAGCTAAGACCAAAACTAGCGAGGCTCTGATACCAACTGAAAGGAAGCTAGGTGTGTGGAAATTACTTCCTACACTAATCTAATGAGGGGAGAGCTATACAAATTCAATTTATTCCTTATCACTAAAGCAACATACAACATCTAATAGATTTATTACAGCAATACACAAGAACTAGAAGGAAGACAGAAGAAGAGAGACAAAGATTTACGGTGGGGAAAACCCTTATCGGGTGAAAAACCCACACTCTACACTAATCTAATGAGGGGAGAGGTATACAAATTCAATTTATTCCTTATCACTACAGCAACATACAACATCTAATAGATTTATTACAACAATACACAAGAACTAGAAGGAAGACAGAAGAAGAGAGACAAAGATTTACGGTGGGGAAAACCCTTATCGGGTGAAAAACTCCACACTCAGAAACCTGCACAATGTATTAACAAATCTGAAAGTTGTTTACAATACACTTGCAATGCAAGCTTCAATTGTCTTCGACACTCGTGTCTAGAGTCAATCCGGCAGCATAACAGTACCTGTAAACCTGTGATACAAACTCCATCTCCAAGCACCTGTTTAAATAGGAAAAACAAGGCAATATTGGACCTATCTTGGGATGGGCGTCCAACATGGCTTCATGGACCAAAACCCACGCCTAAAGACACTTGGTCAATAGAGTAAGAATGTGCCTGACACTTGTCCACAGCTCCCATCCCAAAGAGGTCACCTATTTCCAAAATGGGCTATGACAGATGCTCTTACAACACTTATGACCGTCATAGAATATGTCATAGTGGTTACAACTTACAACTGTAAGAGAATCTGTCATACACATGCTATAAATAGCATATTTTCTTACAACATGTCATATTCCACCTTGGGGCGCCCAAATATGCCTTATTCAAAGATGCTTCATGACACATGTCCATCACCTGTCTTACAGACTTCTATTTCTAACTCTTACATGTCATAGATTCATCATAGGAATCTGTCATAATCATTTTAGTCAAACATTCCCTTACACAACATGGAAGATGCCAACACATGGAAAAATTCTCCTACCACAAAGTGGGACGCCTATCTCCTCATGTGAGGAAAAAGTTACAAGTTGTCATATTCCATGTAGGATCGACACATCACTGTGCCACATCCCATAATATGACTATGGAATTTACAAATATTTACAACATAGGCAATTAAATAATAAATGCAAACATTACAAATGTAAGGAATTACCAAGGTAGACAGATGAGTCCTTTCTATCCATGTCCACCTATCCCATCAAAAAGTCAAACCAATATTTCAAAAAAATAAAAAAATAGAAAAATAAGAAAAAGTAGAGAAATCATTCGTCCAATGGTGAAAACTTGGGAAACAAGTGCCTTGGATAAGTACCATGATGAAATCCTAGTAAATAGGCATCATGTGTAGGTTGATCTTCTATGTCACTTATACTTAGGGACACATTGTCTCATATAACCTATCATTTTCCATCCTACCATTTCTTATCCTATCTTACCATCCTTATCCATTACACCCACATACATATACCTATCATATTGAGCCCATTCATTCTCCCTTCCTCCTTTTGATCTTGATGCAAACATTGGGGTAAAATATTGATAAATGTTTTGGACATCTCTTGATATACCTTATCTTTTCCAACAAATTGATCCTATCATTATCCTCTTGTCATTTGCCATCTTTCCATAAGTCCTATCGTTAAAAGCGTTGTCATGAAAACTCCTAAGCATACTATCTAGAATGAGGCATGTTATTCCTATGTGGCATAGCCCTTTGAGATCACATCCTTTCTCTTACGTGGACATCCTTTCTACTCCACTATTGCCTATCTATTTATCTATCCATCCTACATCCATCCTTGCACCTAGACTTGGCTTCTCCCTTTGTCATTGGTATTTAGCACTAAGGCTACCCCAAATTGTAAATCCATTAACATCCCAAAACATTAAAAAGCCCCAAAAAAAATCATATAAAGTCCTGAAAAAATACAAAAAATCAAATATTCCCCAAAATCGAAACAAAAAATCAAAATATTTCAAAATCCAAAAAATCAAAACATCTCAAAATACAAAAAAATCAAATATTCAACAAAAAATCCAATCAATCCATCAAACTCATCAATCCTTTAAATCAATTCTTCTAATCAATCACATTCTTCCAATTCATCCAAATCAATTCTTCAAAGTCACTTCATTGAAATCAATCACCTCATCAAATCAAGCCAATCTATCAAACAATCAAAATCATATCAATCCATCTCCCTTCATCATCACCAATCAGAACTACATCTCATCTCTATCATTAAGTGCCTTGATCCCGTGGATACAAGGTATGTAGGCAGTCTGTGATACGATCAAATCAATTATTTTTCCATCACTTCTTCCATTCATCCTTATCACATCAATTCCAAGCAATAAATCCAAATGTAAGTCATCATTAATCCATATCAATCAAGTCAATCAATCTTGTCAAATTATCCAATCACATCAACGGTCTTGATCCTATTCTTATCATAAACCAAATCAATAAATTATCATCATCATCATTAATGGGATATATCATTCCTGCATCCTTGTGTTGATCTAGGGATACATCATTCCCCGCAATGAGAACACTATTATCATCATTAATCAATCAATCAATCAACAATTAATCAGTAGTTTACAGCTTGACATGGGCAATACCTTGTTTGTTTTTATATCATTTGTGCATGCTTGCTTGCTTGCTTGTGTGTGTTATCTTTTTATCTTGCATTTATATCACATCTATATCATTCCAACTAATATTCATATCTTGTGTATGTTGGAATAGCTTTTTACATTATCCTTTGCATCTAAGGTCACATCATACTTTTTGTGCATTAGGACTTTAATGCTCTAAGTTTTCTTCCTCATGCATTAGACAAGGTTGTATTACACTGGGGCACAAGACACATCATCACCTTGGTCCTTATACCCTGGTGCATAATGTCTAGTGCTATATCAAACACCATGGTTGCTCACTTTCATTGCAACATAACACATCATTCATTTCTTCTATCCAATTCCTTATCTTGCTTCCTTGACCAACCACTTTCATTTCGAGAGCATACCCGTGTTTGTCCAACCCGCCTATCCTCTCGAGGGGGCATCCTCATCCTATCTTTCCTTCATCATCTTTCTTCCTCTATCTATACCTTCTTTCTTCCTCTATTCATACCTTAGCTTCTTTGAAATGATGTTACTCGACACAAATCTTATCATCTCGAACATCATCTCAAAGAGGGGTAAAATGTAAACACCCAAAAATGTCCACCTTGTCACAACATTACATCATTTAAACATCTTGTAACATGTTTTTCCCTAAGTACCCATGTCATCACCTAATTAGTTAAATAAATCTTATTTATTTGACTAATTTCATTTATTCCCTTTCTATCCATAATCCCTTCTTCTATAATTAAATAAATTTTTATTTATGTAATTATCCATGTCCATTTATCCTCTCTAATTAAATAATTATTTATAATTGTTTAATTAATCATTTATCCATTTGCCTATAATTAATTAAATAAATTAAATCTTTATTTCATTAATAAAATCTTAAACATATCTTCTTGCTTTCTTTCCAAAATTAAACTCATGTATATCTAATTTTAATTTATTTAATTAGATAATTCACTAATTATCCCTCTTATCTTTGTTAGGATTTATTTCCTTTAAAACAGAAAATCAAATCTCTTTCTATCCTTTTAAATCCTATCTTATCTTGTTTTATTTCCTCTTTTGTCAAATAAAGAAAAAATCAAATCCTTATCAAATCTTATCTCTAAAATCAAATCTTCTTCCCTCCACATCAAACAGTCTATAAGTATGGCCTCTCACAAGCCATTTGGATAATCAAATCTTATTCTAACATCCTTACTCTATCAAAATATTCTTCCAATCCTCTAATTTTATATCTATCTTCTTCCATCAATCTTCATCCAATTGTTATGCTGTAGAAGTAAGCAATCAACATTGATCAATCATTCATGGATACACTTATCATTCAAGATATCTGAGGTATTCGAAAGGTTTGGGTAAAAGGTATTGCATGTTATTGTTTATCTTTCATTTTGTCCAAATTTCTCATTTATATGTGTGTGTGTGTGTAAGGGGATAGAGAGAGATAGAGTGATAGATGGAGAGGGAGACAAATAGAGATAAAGGGAGAGGGAGAGAGACACTTAGAGATAGTGAGAGAAATAGAAAGAGATAGAGGGAGAGGGAGAGATAGAGATATAGAAGGGGGAGAGAGATAGAAAGAGAGGGAGAGGGAGGGAGAGATAGACAAAAAATATAGAGAGATAGACATAGGGAGAGAGATATAGATATAGAGAGTGCGAGAGATATAGAGAGATAAAGAGATAGAGGAAGAGAGGGAGAGAGTGAGCGAGAGAAATATATATATATATATATATATATATATATATATATATATATATATATATATATATATATATATATATATATATATATATATATATATAGAGAGAGAGAGAGAGAGAGAGAGAGAGAGAGAGAGAGATATCTATAGAGATAGAGATAGAAAGAGGGAGAGGTAAACAGAGGGAGAGATAGAGAGATAGAGATAGACAGAGAGAGAGAGAGAGTATAATGTGAGAAGCGTTATAACACACTCATGTTATGCTTTTGCCTTGGTAATTTCCAAGCCTTTGGCTTGGATTTGCCTTGGGCTTCCAACCCAAAGGCTTGGATTGTGTTTAGGTCATCCAAGGATGTGTTTTTTCCAAATTCTAACAAAATTCACATAATCTAGCGCGTGCTCCCCATCAGGATTGCACTTTTTTCAATGAAAAGTTGAAAAAAATACCACCATAAACCTTAAGCTCTCTGTTAGCTATCTAACCATATAATTGTTTTCACATTTTGAGTATGTTAAGGATTTCATCTTTAATTTCTTTTGTTATTGTATCCATTTTTTGTCAAAAACCAATGTCTGGTATTTTTGACTTTTTTTAACCATTCATCAAAATTTTAAATAAATTACACTTTTAGAAACTAGACTCCATTCTACATGTATTAAAAAAAATCAATTTTTGATTAGTTTTCAAAAATTTTAGGGGGGAGCATGCTCAATTTTCTATTTTTTAAGGATGTGTCCACTTTGAAAATTAGTAAAAAATTAATTATTCATGAAAAAATTATCAGAAAAATTAGGGATAAACTACATGGTGTTAGCCAATTTCTCACTGAAGTAATTTTTGAAATACTAAAAAAAAGTTAACATTTTAGGGGGAGCACACCAGATGCAATGTTATGGTTTTTGAGAAAAACAGGACCAATTTTTGTGCTACCCCTTTTTGCGCCCCTTAATCTCAACTATTTTTGAAAAAAGTTGGTAGTTTACAAACTAGATTTAGAGCACTACGACTCTTGTTTTTTTTTTATCTTCAAATTTTGAGTGTAACTATCTTCAATTTCTCATCCAACATCAATCTTTCCCGATTTCAAAAAAAAAGTGGCATCTTAAGACCCCCTTTTGGTCCCTCATCTTTGTGCACTTACCCATGCACAACCTCCACAAGCTCTTGTACAGGTTAAAATAAAGTTGAAATTACAAGGAAAGTAATATTTCACAAGCTAATTTCATACCTATTCAACATAACACAACACAACAGATGAGATGAAGGTAGAAAAATAAACTTTTTATTGATCAAAAGGTATGTCTTTATAACTGATATAGGGCTCTTACAAAATATTTCTTTTAGAAAAACCAGAGATACTTCTTCCATAAACTTAGAGAATAATGATAAACTTGTGTTACATGGAATCTATATTCAAATCCAACAGATTGGAGATAATATAGAAGCTTGTATTTCAGAAATAAATACAATTTTTGCCTTAAACAACTTGATCAAACCTTCCTTGGGTTCTTGGAAATATGAGAATGGTTTTATTCCTCAAAAAGCTCCATCATTGCATGCAAATAGGAGTTATTTGAGTTGAGCAACCTAGAAACCTGGAACTGCTCCTAGAAAAAATCCAACAGCTACTTTTACCCTCCTAGATGAGTGGAAAGTGGTCAAAATTGCTTCAAATGTTGTCATGATTATCCAAGCTGCCTTAAATCCTCTCCAACTGCTTGTGACATGAAAATAGGATATGGTTTTTGGCTACAATTGAAAAGATATCTTTGGAGGAATTAAAACATGAATTCCCTTCATTTGATCTCCAAACTACATTCAAAATGACCATTTTAGCTCACCCAATTCTGTTTCCGCAACATTGAAGACCTTCATAGGTGTTTGATATGTTCAAAACTCCACTGGGACCTTTTAGAAGGGTTAAATATGCCTTTGAAATAATGAATAGGCTTACTTGACTTTACTGATCTCTAGGTTGAAATACATAATGTGTATTTCAACCTAGACTGCTTGGCACTGTTAGGCATCATAAAATCACCCTATTCTATCTTCAAGACTTTTAAGCATCTCAATAGGTGCACTAGGAGCTTGGAACTTTGGATTTCACTCTCCTTACAACGATCTCTTCATGTATAACTATCTTTACCTTCTTTACTCTATACCCTACATAGCATAATGGCAGTCTTGTAGGTTCTACAGGTCTTAGATTTTCACATGATTTCCCTACCATTCTTGAATGGTTTTAAAGAAGCCATTCATCAGGTTCTTTTGCACTAGGTTCTTAGTTTCTTATAGGTCTTTGTCATCTCTCTTGAAGCTCATGATGGGCTGTGACAACTACTTAATCACATGCATAGGTAAGTACCCAAAACACAACACAAAACCTAAAGTCTCTCTTTAACACATTCATCTCAACATATTCAATTAACTATTGCTTTCTATGTAGGGCACCTTATCTTCATGAAACTATTTCAAGAGTCTTGGACAAGTTTACGGATGCATGCACTGATTCTTAATGCTAGAATAGGTTTCTATAGGGAGTCAATATCCTTTCCTTCATCTCTAGCCCTGTAAAGTTTCATGTACCTTACAACCATTTTACCTTCTTTGCTGATTGTCATACCTCTTTGAATGCTTGATAATCCTTGACTTGTATTGATAGACTGGTGAACTATTTCAAGGACCATTTTGATAGTGGTCATTATTGCACATGTCTCCTTTTTTACTTTTCCATACATGTCTTGATTTGTATCATTATAACTCATACTTCTGCTACCACAGACAAGTTTAACACTTCTTGAATGAAACCATAATATATTACCTTCAATACTCGGCAAGTCATGAGTATGTAAGCTTTTCTTGCATGCCACTCATCATTCTACAGACTTCCCAAATGCCTTGTCAAAGGTTTGTAACAATTTGATAGGTCAAAATAGGGTATGCAACCTTTCTCACTCTCATCACTTCTATCTCTTTTGGCTTTCTTGTTCTGTATCATATCCCATCCAACCCTTTTAGAACACCATCACATTTCTTCATTACTATATTGTCCACCAAATGCTTGACAATGCTCTCTAAGGGTGTGCAAAGTCCTTCAACTCTTTACAAATACCAAGAAACACTTCACAGTCCTTAAGATTTATATAAAATTTTACAAATCCTTATCCCTTGTTCAAACCCTATAGGGTTTTGTATTAGGTAATAGGAGCCATTATGGTGTAATAAACCTTGAATAGGGATCAAACAAGATTTGATATCTTTATATGATATTTGCAATGTCTTATGAGACTCTGTAGAGCTTATAAAATATTGTTTAGACTTATTTTGACTGAGTAAACCCTCCCAAGATTTACATAGACCCCTTCTTACTTGACAGAGTCTTTCATATACATTTGACATATCTCTAAATCATTGGCATACCTTAAACAATATTGATAGAGCTCTAGAACTACTATTAGACCTCTAGACCTTTGGACAAACCTCTAAAACCACTGCCAGATCTCTATAATTCTGATCGTTTCTCTTTAGTTTCTTGATAGTTTTGAACAATAGTGGATAAAAATGCCACTATCCTTGCATGACATACAGATTTCCCTGTCTTCTAACATAAATTCAAGACAATTTGACAAGGATTTATGAAGATAATGGAGCCTAAAATGCAGAAAAAGACCTTATAAATATTTGATAGATCTTTGTTAGATTTTCTTGTTTAGATATGGTCTATGAAATAATGATCAATCCTCTTAATACCTTCATACAACTCTTATTTTCTCTTTGTGCATCCATTCATTCAGATAAGAGTCATCAACCCTTGAAAGAGTAACCTACACTCATCATAGGTCTATGTATGGTCCTAAGTCTTGTGGGTGAGACCTAAGATCTCTACACACCACATTTCTAAATCTTTGTCAGCTACCCTATACGTGCCTTAAACATTCTCTGACTCTATTGCTCTTGGTGTAGATCTTATGTGGCTTATGAAGTCTTGACACAAATTTTATATTCTTCCTTGTAGCATCTCATCTAGTAGCATTGCAGGATTCTTAGGGTCTTCCACATTCATTTGTTGACATTACAATGCCTTGATGCCTTCACAAATCTATACATGTCAGCATACCCCACTATGAAATACAGGGAGAAATGACAATGTTGACTGCTCCTTTGATATTTTTTACTTTTCCATGTTTGTAACCCCTTCTCTATGCAATGAAGAGACCCTAGAGCTAAGCCCTTTGACTGATCTTCTGCATTGTCATGCATATTTTGCCTCTTAGTTGACATCTCTGTTGGATCTTGAAAAAACTTCTATAATGAAAGTATTGGAATAAAATTCTAATGAACAAAAGTCTCAAAGACTTCTAATAGACCTTAATACCATAGGTACAAGATTCAATCCTATTTGGAGGTCTCCATGCTTCACAAACCTTTCATCTTTGACTCCTGACTCTACCCCTTTGTTATCTCAGGACCACTACTACTCGGTGTAGACCTTATTTGCAGATCTTACATCAGGGATCCAAAAGGTTGAACATGTATCATTAGTCCTTTTAACATTTGATCAAGAATCCTTGAAAGTTTGATGTCCCTTATGATACCTTAAGATCATAATATATGAAGGAATAAACCCACAATACATGTAGGTTTCACTGAACTCATGAACAATGCACAAGAATTTGTCATACCTACACTTTCTCAGGCTTGACCACAGAGGGCATACCTTGCTAGAACTTGTTTTAATTATTCATTTCACTTGATGTTCTTTCTCAAGAATTATTTAAAGTTATTTGATGGTGTACATCTTAACCCCAGTGTAGGCTTCTTCATGCCTCTATATACTCCTTATTGTCACTATGGGTAAAAGAAAGAAGTTGGGTCCACATATAGGGGAAGCATCGGGCAAAAAACAATCCTGATAGAAATGGGTGCCCAAGCCTGGAATTAGAATGGGTACCTGTTATGCTTCAAGATCCCAGCCTAAATGGGTACCTAGTTAGGAATGAGTACTCTTTTCTTACAGACATTTAATTTTAAAAAAAAAGAATGCGAGATCATTTATTTCCAGTAGACAATGACAAAGAAGGATGGTGACCAGGAATAGGTATTTGCTTGAGCAGCCCTTGCTACCACTTTTTCAACCACCTTTTCGCACCTGCCACTTCCTCCCACCAAACTGGCAGTTCCTGAAGACCTCCAAGTAGGTTTACCTAATTTTTTTATCTATTTTTTGTTGTCTGTAGGTTTATATTTAGAGATCAGGGATTAATTTTTATGATTTATATTTTTAGTGATTAGGGTTTACAATTTTCAAATTTAAGATGTTTGGTTTACAATTTTTAAAAAATATAATGAACCCTAAAATGTTAAATTTAACTATAAACCCTAAAACTATGAACTATAAACCCTAAAATGCTAAATTTAACTATAAAGCCTAAAACTAAAAATTAACTAGGGTGAGTGTAGGATCATGATGGGCCAAACAATACCTCTAAGTGGCAATGAAAATGCTAAAAAATAGACTTAAGAAACTTCACGAGAGAATTCGAATGGGTTACCTACATAATTTGAAAAATGTGTAGTAATAAAATTTGTAGGAAATTGAATTTAGTTTATGGACTACTATTTTTTTTTTTAAATAAATTTATTTGGTGAAAATTGGATATTTCAATGAGGCACTACTTAAATTTTTGAAAAAAAAAAAAAAAAGTAGGCGTCATTCTGGCCAACCTAAGTATGAGAAAAAAAAGTATTTTTTTTATAAATCTTTAGATACAAGTAGAGGACACATGCCCAGATGTGACGCATATTTTTATGAAATTTTTTTGTAAGTAAATAATTAGTTATGAATTTTTTATAACTTTTTTAAAAATATTAAAAAGTAATTTTCTAGCCAACCTAACCTGGTTAAAAAAATATGAGATTCAATTTTTTGTTAAGACCTATAGCTAATGAAGTGTAGAGTGTGACAAATTTTCGATTTGAAAAAGGTCAAATGATTTGAAAGTTATGGATGTTTTTCAATTAGTGTACCTCTCAAGAATTCAGACATAGTGTAGGTAGAAAATTATTAATAATTACCTATTAAAATTATAATCAGACATATATTATATTTTTAAAATCCTGACAGTGTCCCGAATAGACCCTTTTGATTTTATCAAATTTGGATAAAAAAGTCTGTCAGCATCAAGGGTGAAGTCGAGGAAAATCTGTAAAAACATATGAATTCTTCATTCACGTTGAAAAGGTAGGTTTGGATTCCCAAGCCTAAATTTTGTGGAGAATTTTTTTTAAATCAAAATAGAAGAAATGGATATCCATTTTGAAGAAACGGAAATGGATATCCATTTTGGAAAAATGCATTTTTTAAGCATTTTGCCAAACTGGATATCCATTTTGAAAACGGATATTCATTTTCCCAAAACGGATATCCATTTTGAGAAAACTTACCAAGCCTAAATCTGAGCCTAAAAAAGCGTTTCACGATTTTGGCTAACACTTTCACGTGATTTTTTCTCCATTACCATTGTTTGGCCCATCATGATCTCGCACACACCCACTATAAAGTATGAACCTTAAACCCTAAAACTATAAACTATTTAAACTATGAAAGTTATACTTCAAGGCATTACACTTAGTATTAAATGCCATTATCATGAAAATAATAAGAGTTAAAATATATCCACAACATCTTGACTAATGTGACCCATAATACCATATCAAACACAACACATTCAAAATGAAGAGTAATTTCCTATGTTGAAGACTCATAGTTTAATAATGGATTGTTCAACCATTCATATAATACATTCTCCAAGACTCATCTACAACTTCAACTAGCTAAGCATTTCACCTAAGCCTTTCCACAGAGCCAATGGTTTATCCACCAATATCTGGAAGTGAAAAATTACACTAGAAAGGTAGAAAATTCATTTCTCTACCATAACTTTCTTTCAGGAAATCATAATATTCCTTAACCAAATATAGTTTCTACCCACTAGAAAACAACAACCATATGATTTTTAACAAACAAAGATCAATATATAATCATACATTACATATTATACTAGTTTGAATGACTACCTTCTTGAGATACATATTTACTTACATGGATGTAAGAGGCATTCATGATACAATTAGAATAATAGAAGACAAGACATATGGATCTATCAACCATATACTTAACAACAATGACCACTACATTTTTGGTGTCTATAAGGCATGAGAACATGTCTCCAAAATATGAAAAAACACATTCATTAAAAACTAGTGTTATATATGAAAAAGAGAATGAAGAAGACTAGCATGCACACTAGATCAAACCCTCTTCCACAAAAGAATTCAAGGACAAGACTGAGCCAAATCAATACCAAATGGAGGTGGAATCAACTATAGATCTTTACTTAGGAGTATCATGGAAAGATATGATTTAATCAGGTGTTTTTATCAAACCCTAGATCAAAAATGGACAAAAACCTAGAGTTCTATGATAAATAGAGAATAACTTTCAAACCATGATAGATACGGACAATCTGGAAGAAGCATCAGGATCAGTGAACAGAGGAGAACATGATTCCAGAAGTAGATGTGTTGAAATACTATGGTGCCTGCACCCAAGTCCTTGGAGTGAAAATTTGCCAATGGTCAAAACTGAGAAAATGCTCCAAAGAGTGCCCAGATGTTGTTTCCAAAGCTTGATTTGTCAGGAGGCCAACTAGAGGACTACGGGGTGGGTGCTATTGTGATGTTCACAACACACCCCATTTACTCCTTAGCAAAATGAGGACCCCTGCTGTGGCTGTTGCTTTTGCTTGTTTGTGTTTTGTTTTGCTTGGTGGTAAAGGGAAAAAGAAGGTGAAAATTGTAAACTTTGATTAAAAAAAAAAAGAGAGAAAAAATACATTTTTAGTACTAGGGCATGATATGGTTGGATTCCTTGTGAAAAATGAGCTAGGGTTGCTTTTTGAACCATCTTAAAATTCACCATATTTTCCAAGTTATGATCATTTTTGTAAAATGTACAAGGGAAGGGTTTGCTGTTTGTACATACGAGTCTGTTTGTATATGCATGTCACATATACAAGGCTCTTTGTATGCAAGTTCGCTTGTATACAAAGACCTTTGTATATCACTTTGCATACACAAAGTCCTTTGTATGTACAAAGTCATTTTATACTTAGTCGCGTTGGCTATCGGGTTGCATATGCATTATTTGTTTGCATGTTGGGTCGTTGTAATATTACATACATTGCCTTTTATACATCGCTTTCATATACAAAGGCAATTGTATGTCCTTTTTCCTTGTATGCATTTTAATAAAGGTTTTTGATTTATACATACAAGATGGATCCGAACTAACTCAGAGTTGAAATGGATACATGTTTGAGTTCCGTTGCATGTATCTTTCATTTGTATGTTCGGCAGGTCAAAACATACAAGGTAAAATACACAAACACTTTGTACATGGTGCGGAATCCAAATATTATGAAGCATGGTCAATTCGTTGTATATCCGTGGGCTTGTATGTTTGAGTAACATACAATACAAATATACATTGGGCGGACCCGACGGACTTATTAAAAAGAGAAAAATCCTTGTATATGTTCCAGCTTGCATATTGGCGCACACAAGAATAATTTACATGCAAGAACGGATTTGAAAAGTTTTAAAGCAAAGTTAAATGGTTGTATATTTGGTGCTTGTATGTTTTTACATACAAGTGAAACATACAAGTTAAAGGATATAAGGCTCGTAATATACAAGCATCAGACCCGAAAAATCTATTAAAATAGCTTAAGTCCTTGTATGTTTTTAGCTTGTATATTGGCGAGGTACAAGTGTTTTATACATCGGCCAGACCTGAAACATTTATAAATTTGAATTAAGTCTTTGTATGTTTCAACTTGTATGTATGTTTCAATATACATACATTATGAAACATACAAAGCGAAGATACATTGCCCGGAACCAAAATTTCATGAAGAAGAGTTAATTCAATGTATATCGGGCTTGTATATTCTTATATACAAGCCAATATACATTGCACTTATACATTGCGTGGACGCGAAGGAAGGTTAAGAAGAGTTAAATCGATGTATGCGTCCGGCTTGTATATAATTTACATACATTGCGATATACAAGCCGATATGCATTGCATACATACAAGCCAGAATTCAAAACAGAATGAAATCTGATTAAATGAATGTATCACGCCCGACTTGTATGTCAGGAAATACAAAGTTTTAAACAAGGAAATAAGTGGGAAAACTAAGTGATTGGAATTTTGAGGTCGATTTTGGAGCCCAATTGCATATTTTGGTCAACGATGGATGACCCGACCAGTTTAACGCTGTATAGGCATTTTGGATGCATTTTTTGCAGATTTTTTTTGGGCCCGATTTCTACATTTTTGCACAGTCACACCCTGATTTAACAGGTGTTTCAGTTCCTGTTATTTATTAAGTGAAATGATACTTATTGTGTATCTATTTTTTTGCAAGTTTGCAGTTAAGGAAGGAGCTGAAACTTGATGGCAGTGACATCACCGAAAGGAAAATCAGATCTCAGAGGAAGTAGAAGGAAGATAAGGATGAAGTGTGAGGAAGTCAAGGGTCTTCATTGATGAGGACAAAAAGCAGCTTAGGACATCATTGCAGCAGACAACATAAGTTATTATTGAGCTTCTAGGGTTTCTAGAAGGGCATATTTCACCTAGATTTGATGTATGCTCAGAGATATTTTGGGAGACTTGTTCTCCAGCATTTATTACTATAACCAGAGGTTTGAACCATTGCTTTAACTAGGGTTTTGAGCTGTATTGAGGATGATCATAAAGTTTATATATTGTGCCTCTGTACGCTGTAAAACTTTACACAAGGGCTACATAGAGATTTGTAGCAGCAGAGATTTGTAAAGCATAACATTTAGAATAGATGGACCTTTTAGTTTAGAAGTAGAAGAAGGAGGTCGCCTGTGTCTGTAACAAGGAGCGTGTGGAACATCCTGCCTCCTTGCTGTATTTGTAAAGCTTGTAAGTTTTCTGTAATTTGATCAATGAAGCTAAGAGTCATTCAGACATTGTAAATCTTTTATGACTATCTGTTTCTAATACAATTGAATCTAGAATTCTACATTTATCTTTTGAGTGTTTTCTTACTCTTCATTGTGTTTGAAACATTTTCTCTTAGAGCTTGCAATTTTAAGTGTATGTTTGTGAAAATGCTCAGAACTTACATTTAAAGTTTTGTCTGTGGATTTGATCAATTTGCTGTATGACTTACAAAGTGCATAATAGAACAATTAGATCCTTTGGTAGAATGAATGATGTTTAGATTAGATCTTTCTAACTTTTCTCAACCCATCTGAAATACTTAGCTTAAAACATAGAAATTTGAAGGAAATTTGTCTCATATTTGAAGAAGCATGCATAATTAAATTGAAAGAAGATAGTTTTCATAAATATTTAAGAGGAGAAAGCTGCAATAATTCAAGAAAATCTATTAAAGCTTTGCAGCATAGTAACACTTTTATGCAAAAGAATGAACAACATGCTGATTTCTATGATCTTTTGTATAGTTCAAAGTCCAGTAAACCAACTAGAAACCCTAGATCACGTAAGGCCACTTGAACATTACAGCTTCACATCGACCAATTGAATTTGCCCAACAGGTCAAGACCTGACCATATTAAACTTGGGATTAAGCAAATCTTAATTGATTTCTTCATATCTTTCAAGTCAGTTTTGGTTCATTTTATGTGAATTTTAACTTATTGTTATGACTGTCTCAAAACAATCATCAATAGGTGCCATAGTCCAGTAGGGTAGATTTACAACAACTTTTCTTTAGATCCCAAATCCTTATCCTTCAAATTGCTTTTATGTACCTGCACTTCGCCAACTCCCGCACCGGTAACCTGCAATCACAAAGAAAGGGGGTTGAAGGTTGTGGTGTTTAGGAGCTTACCTCGGTCAAGCCCTGAAAGGACATTCAAGTATTCCAACACTGTTGTTAGATAAAGTGTATGACCAAGGGAGGGTAGAGGCTAAAGCAATGATGAAATAGATTGATTGAAACACAAATAGATATCACCTTTGAGGTGAAACCCTCATGGAGATGAAGAGCCTTCAGATCATGAGGAGATGGATTAATAAAGCCAAATCTGTAATAAACAAACACAAGAACAACACAATTCTGCTCCGCAACACAATGAATGCCTTGAAATTCCTTAGCTCAATGTCACAATTTCACATTATTCATCTAGGTGTAAAATGAAGTCCTAAACATGTTTATACATGCATTCCCACTAACATTTCATAATTCAAATTGAATAGGCTGACAAAAGAAACCATTTTAATGGTCATAAGATGATGCACGTAAATTTGGGTCTCAACAAAATAGGTTTGGACTAGGGAGCAGGTGCCCAAGTCCAGAGGGCTATTTTTGGTCTTGACTAAGCATTGAGATGGGCCTGTAAGCTCCATTCAACATGGGTTTCAGGGAAAATTGCTTCGAGATAAGTTTCAAACATGCATAATGAAATTAAGGGGACCTAGGAGCTAAACTAGGAGGTAAAAAGTGCTAGGGATACTTTTTATGACATAACATTTAGCCCCCACTTTAATGTATGTATGTTCTTACGATCCATACATGCATTAAAGTATGGTTGAAAACACATCAAACACTCCAGACACATGAAGCTAAGGCATACACAAAGATTGAGGAACTATTTCTATACCCCAGTCTCAGGTAAGCACTAGAAAACACATTGAAGACATGCAAGACATAATGAAGACAGTAAGAAGCATGCAAAACACAGTGAATATAGTGAAGCACGCAATACATGATGAAGACATAAGAGTAATCACACAATACATTACGAAGACATTGATATAACATTATATATGAAATAAAATCCTAACTAAGGGGTGGAGGGGGCTCATTGCCACATGCCTTTAGACCACCAAAAATATGCAAACCAAAGACCTGAATGTGGAGGGGGCTTATCACCACGTACATTTAGACCACACTTGGGGGAAGACATGCCAAACAAAGACCCAAATGTCAAGGGGGCTCATCGCCATGCACCTTTAGACCACACTTGGGGGGAGACACAATAAACACACAAGGAAAACACACAAAATACATGAGCGTCGTATAGCATGCCATAGACACAATATACATCTTATACATAGCAAACACGAGCGATGGAAGGAGCTTATTGCTAAGTCACACCATTAAAATACGCCAAACACACCTAATGGTTGAGCTACGCTACCACAACTGCCAAAGACATGCTTAAGGGAGGATGACTCAAGATCCAACCCTGCCTCGCGATGAGGACTTTGTATAAAAGGAAGTGCACTAGCTCATGAGATACACCATCCCACCTTCCATAGAAGGGGTTTGAAAATTTAACCCCACCCGCGTCATAGAGACGCCTTACAGTGAAAAGGAAGCATGTGCTCAAAGTATACAACCCCACCTGCATCACAGAGTTGCCTTACAGTGAAAGGAGGTATATGCAATAGATCAATGTACACAAACATGCTTTGTTAGTGTCAAAATAATAAGATAGATACCATTATATATGCCCCCACCTTAAGGTGGTTGATGTTGCTTACCGATAGCAAGCACATTACGGTAGAGTGAAAACATGCAAGGGAACAAGAGATCTCACAAAGCCCATGCCCCCAAAGGTGACATGTGCCACGATCTCCAAATGTTCCCATAAACACTTTTGATAAGATATGCTAAGATAAACAACAGAAGATACATCTATGCATGCATTAGATCACATCCAAGAAACCAAGGCTACACTTAAGGTTTGGATCTAAGTATATCCATTGCGCTTATACTGTAGGTACCTTAGAACTGAGTGTAACAACAAGGTGAGATACAAAACAATCCAAAGTACATGAAGCAATTGTATTGCAAAGGTTTGTTAGAAGAGATAAGACAACATGATGCATCACATGGACTAATTCTACCAATCAAGCGTCAATTATATATATATATATATATATATATATATATATATATATATATATATATATATATATATATATATATATATATATATATATATATATATATCAACCCCATCTTCATGTATGGACTAGGTCTATTTTTGCTTACTCGCTGAAGGGACACGTGGTCTTTATTAGTATTTGTTTGTTTTCATCATCTGTCGACTAGGTGGAACCACTTAAGAAGGTAAACAATAAAAATAAGAGAGGAGAACAAGTGCCTTAGGAACACCATGTAGGAGGATGCCCCCAAGACATCAACCGCAACGCTATGCCCCTAAGGCATGACACACAACAATAAAATAGAGGATAGAATGATAGAAGAATGTAGAGACACATAGAAGAATGGTCACAACAGAGGCAATCTTCTTGTATCCTTGACCTTACAAGAGTATCAAGGGTCATCCAAAGAGACCTAAACAATATATAACACATCATGGGGGAACACAACACGACATATCAATATATATGTCTAGGAGAAGGCCACCATGGAGAGCATCTAGAATAGGTGCTACATCGAGTGTGGCTAAAGGAGGGAGAAATACTTACCTGATTCAATGGGATATCTCCTAGTGGACAATCCATGTCTCTCATCACAGGATGTATCGTATGTAGTTTTGGTCTTGTTGATATTGTATTAACATTAAGTTTAGGACGATGATAGGCTTTGGTAGGATTCAAAGAATGATATCCAATACCGACTGTGTAGTTAGTTCCAACAACTTGTAGAGGTACTCTAATTCCTTGTTGGTTTACACCACAACCATTGCCTATGTAGTCGCAATTGTTATAAAGGATTTTAAATCATCGAGCATAGAGGGATGTCATTTCTTTAGAAGATGGTGAGCTCTCATAATCTGTAGTATAATTGAGAGTATTGTCTTTATTTTCTACCAAGGAGACTTTGGGTTTCTTAGGTGTTTCCAAAGATTGCTTAGATGAGATCGATGCGACTTTTGATGTGTCAAAGTTATTAAGTTTATATTCCCCCACACAGGAAGGAGTAAAATCTAATGAACTCCAATCGTCACCAAAAAGTGCATTCAATGGTTTAGAGTCTTACACAATGTTATCTATGGCAAGATGTGTTGATAAATCAAATCGTAAGTTATTTAGACTCATATGATTGTTAACTTGTTTTTGTGTTTCAATATGTAAACAATTATTTGGTTCAGGATCAGCTTTAATGGTGTGGAGCTTGTTTTCATAAATAAACTTTATTGATCGATGAAGGGTAGATGAAACTGCCCCATGGCATGAATCCACGGTCTACAAAGAATCATATTATATGAAAGCGAACCAGGCATGACATGAAAAAGGGTAGATAATGTCACGGGTCCAACCTTTACGAGTAAAGTTATGGTACCTAGGGATTGTCTACTAGCATTGTTAAAGCTACGAATGCTAATCCTATCTGGTTTGATTAAAGAAGTGTCGATCTTGATTTTGCATAGTAAGTCAATGCCACAAACATTAAGAGCCGATCCATTGCCAATCATAACTCACTTTATCAAATTTTTATCTATTGTGATAAATATTATAAGAGGATCATTTTCATTTTGAACTTTGATTGACAGTAATTCGTGTGTTTGAAATAGAATATATGTTTTTGTTGCATGCATACAATCTAACAGAGCTGCTACATCATTCATCTTAATAGCAGGTGGTACAATCACCTTTTGTAAAGCTTCTTGGAGCATTCCGTGGTATGTAGGCAATGTTTGTATTAAATTCCAAAGACAAATCTTAGCCGGAATAGCATGAAGTTGCTCGACAAGATCATATTCTTGACCACCTTTATGAGTAAGGTAAGGTGGTTGATGGAGCATAGGTTGAGAAGATGGAAGAGAGATAGCAACATGTGGTGCTTTCTTACTTTACTTGTTATTGTGGATGTTGTATGTGTGAGAAATCATGTGAAGTTGTGGCACATTTTGAACACCTTGATTTCTTTAGTGATTTGTCTTGTAATGTTTAGAATGTAACCCAGGGGTCGAGGTGGTTTTGGATCACCTGGAATTGTAATCACTAGTTTTAAGAAAGAAGGTGAATTAGGTGCCCCTACACAATCATCTTAGGAATATTACTACAATTTTCTACTATCCCCTTAGTGGGTGGAAGCAATCTATTAAAGGTAATTGAATTAACATTGCTTTGATTTTTATTAAGCTCGACATTCATCCCTATAGAATTTAATGTGAGGGACGTTTCTTTATCTACCAATGCTTCATCATTTAAAGGGAGAGAATTGGAACAAAGAGAAAAGGAATTGTTTATGGTTTTCAATCTTTAGTGACATCCAATGGAATAGAACTTGTAACCAAAAGAGAGCTACCCAAGGTCTTCACCTCCTTAGAGATATCCAAGGTTCTTGAACATTCATCCAAAGGAGGAAGATCATAAGTATTGACTTCCTTAGGGATGTCCAAGGTGTTTGAATATTCATCTAGAGGAGAAATAGGATTCATCATCATCATCATCATCATCATCAACATCATATGTTTTAGATATTAGTTCCAAGGCGTGAATAAAAGAAGAACTTTCACACTCATATTTCTCATGAGTCTTCATGGAGATGTATTTGGTTAGATCTTCTAATACTGAAGGGTAAGTATTCATGAGAGCTAAGAAATTGTCAAAATTAGATACATAATCAAGGATTTCAAATGAAGAGCACTTAAATATATCCTTGTGATACATGGATTGTATGTGGGTGAGAACATGAGGATTCATATGAAGGAATTTGTAGAAATTTTCAAAGTCTTTGATATATGCATGTAAAGGCACCAAAGAGAAATGATCTATGAAGATTCCATAATAGAATATCTTAGAATAACAATGCACAATAAGATCTTTTCATTTATCAAATATAACCAATATGAGAGACTTTTGTACACCACAACACTAGTTTGAGGAAACCGGGTTTTTGAAACTTATTACCAAAAAAAACACACTAGTTTCCTTACAAATGGAGTGATTAAGATGTAAAGAGTGCTGCACAAGAGGTAATATAAACCACTTTTAGGATTTCTTGCAAAGAAATGTTGGAGAGAGAGGTTAAAATGCTTATGTCGAAATACACATTGTGTAATTACAAACATGTGAAATTTTCAAAGTAAAGTATGAAATGATGCAAAATTTTAAGATGAGCAAAGAAAATATGCTTTAAATCATTTCTATATCTGAATTGAAAGATATTTATTCCATATGCAATGAAACAATGCAAAACTATGCTTGTTTTTGAACCTAAAATGCTTGTTTTTTTCACCTTTTTTCAATGTAAATGCACAAAAGATGTTATGAGACTATGTGAAATGATGAATTAATGGAATATAATCAGTTATAATGTGTAAAATATCTTAGATCTGATACAAGAAGGATGGCAAAGTCCTACAATGCTCAATGAACAATCAAAAGGATGAAGGTAGTTATTTTTGTTGAAATACACAATGTGTAAATGAAAAAGGTACAAGTTTCAAAGCTAGGATGAAAAAGTATGCACTATGATCCAACACTACACTTCAAATTAGTTTTGAATGAATGTTGAAAAGGAGTAATAAAATCTGAAAGTGAAATTTTAACTACAAACCCTAGTTTTCACAAAGACTAGGTTATATGAAAATGCAACTTTTTAAGCAAAACCCTAGCAAATGAGATCTTCAAATGCAAGATGTGATATGATGAAATGATGAATGACTTTAATATGGATCAGATCTGATGCAAATATCAGAAAATTAAATCTTTTTATGGTATGCGAGATAAAGTATACAAAACTATGTCTTAATGTAAGCCTAAAATGTTTGTTTGTTTTTTTTTTTCTTTCAAATGTATGCAAAAATTTTCAATGCAAGATGAAAAATATGATATGAATGAGTGCAAAGACTAATTAAAACACTCAAAAAGATGCTAGATTCTTTCTATTCCAGGTTCACCAAAATGTTATATATGAAAAAGTGAATGAAGAAGGTCCTAGCATGCACACTAGATCAAAACCTCTTCCACAATAACATTCAAGGACAAGACCAAGCCAAATCACTACCAAATGGTGGTGGAATCAAATACAGATCTTATACTTAGGAGTGCCATGGAAAGATATGATTTAATCAGGTGTTTTAATCAAACCCTAGATCAACAATGGTGGTAAGTTCACAAAGATGAGGGACCAAAATGGGGTCTTAAATTGCCACTTTTTTTCTGAAATCAGGAAACATTGATGTTGGATGAGAAATTTAAGATAGCTACACTCAAAATTTGAAGATGGAACAAAAACAAGAGTCATAGTGCTCTGAATCTAGTTTCTAAACTACTGATTTTTTCCAAAAATGGTTGAGATTAAGGGATTCAAAAAGGGGGAGCACACAAATTGGTCCTATTTTTCTCAAAAAAATATAACATAGCATCTGGTGTGCTCCCCCTAAAATCTTAACTCTTTTTAGTATTTCAATAATCATTCCAGTGAGAAATTAGCTAATACCATGTAGTTTATCCCTGATTTTTCTGATAATTTTTTCATGAATAATTGATTTTTTAGTAATTTATGAAGTGGACCCTTCCTGAAAAATAGAAATTTGAGTGTGCTCCCCCCTAAACTTTTTGAAAACTAATCAAAAATCAATTTTTTTTTTAATACGTGTAGAATGGAGTCTAGTTTCTAAAAATGTAACTTATTTCAAATTTTGATGAACGGTATAAAAAAAAGTAAAAAATACTAGACACTGGCTTTTGACAAAAAATGGACACACTAACAAAAGAAATTCAAGATAAAACACTAAACATACTCAAAATGTGAAAAAATTTAATGGTTAGATAGCTAATAGAGAGCTTAAGATTATGGTGGTATTTTTTTGAGTGTTCATTGAAAAAAGTGCCATCATGATGGGGAGCACGCTTTAGATTATCTCTAGATTTTGCTAAAAATTGATAAAAAATATGTCAAAGAAAACTGAGCATAACGCGAGCGCATTATAACGTGCTTGCGTTATGTGAAATCAATAATACGAGAATGTTATAATGCGCTCACGTTATGCTAAGCATAACTGGCAATACACATGCCAATTACATTTGCTTGAAAGTTTCTAAAGCCTTTTCAACAAATCCATTTTGTGCACATCTTGCAATCATTGCATTCCATTATGGAACATCTCTTTGAGTTGTTATGTCATACAATTGGCATGCCTTGTCTATGCTTCAACACTTTACATACATGTTTACAAGGGCAACTACACTTCCTATCATCTCTCTCTCTCTCTCTCTCTCTCTCTCTCTCTCTCTACTTCCCTCCCCTATCTACCTCCTACCCTCTTTCTGAGTCTTTGCTTCCCTCGTCTCTCTACCTCCTACATTCTCTCTCACTCTCTTCTCCCCTCTCTCTACCTCTTACCCTCTCTCTCACTTTCTACTTCCCTCCCTTGTCTACCTCCTAGGTCCTCTCTCTTAGTCTCTGCTTCCCTCCCCTGTCTACCTCCTACCCTCTCTCTCTTCTTCCTTCCCCTGTCTACCTCCTATGGTCCTCTCCCACTCTCTACTTCCCTCCCGTCTCTACCTCCTATCCTCTCACTCACTCTCTACTTGCCTCCCCTCTCTACCTCTCCTCATCATTCTTCCCATCCAATGAAATTTCATAAATTATCTTGTTTCCATTTCATCATCCCAATTTATATCCTCATCCATCTTTGCATGTCCTAGTTTTCTTGTTTCCATATTCTTTGTCAATATGTGTGAGGAGAGGGGGGAAGAGGGAGAGAGGATGGAGATGGATGGGAGAGAAAGCTGGGAGAGATAGGGTGATAAGGAGAGAGAGAATCCTAGTTTTCTTGTTTTGGAGAGAGAGAGAGGGTTGGTCGAGTTTATGAGTTTAGGGTTGCTTAAGTTTAGGGTTTAGTAGAATTATTTAGGGTTGCTCAGGTTTATCATTTAGGGGTTAGATTTTAGGGGTATTATCTAGGGTTTAGGGTTGCTCAGGTTTAGGTTTTAGGGGTTAGGCTTAAATGGGAATTATTTTATAATTTCCCTCCAATCCTCCTAATCCTAATGCATTAGTCCACCCATATCCTAATCCATAAATCCCTATCATCCATCCACCATATAACTCACTAGCTAATCCACCATCAAACATTCTAAGCTCTAATCCATCAACCCATGTGAACACTTAAAAATTTTCTCCAAAGTGTCTTTACAAAATCCAAAAATAAAAGCAAAGATATGGAGCCATCCAAATCCATTAATCTAATTTCATCCTCCTCTAACACTCCCAATACTAATCCATCTGGGCCTCCTATATCCATTCACTCGATCCTAATCCTAACCCCACAACATCTTCCATTATTATCCATTAACTATATGCATATCCTAGTCCATCAACCCATGAATCCATGAAGGATGTGACCCAAGGACTATTAGCAAGGAGTCTGAGAACATCATGTACTCAAATTCCTATCCTTGAGCCTAACAAAGAACCTCCTAATAATAGGTATACCACTCCAACACCATCATCCACTCATATGTCTATCAATTTCATTGAAGAGTCTCCTGCCATAAGTCCAAGTCAAACCCCATCATGTGTAGCCATGTTGTAAAACATCCAAAGATTATTGATCTTGGATCCAAGAACCCATCATATCCATCTAAGAAACCCAATAGCTATATATTAAGAGCCTAGTCCAAAGAATGTGGAAACACCAACCACCCATCCTAATCAAAATCTAAACATCCCATCTAATCCCATCTCGGTTCCCTTACCATCTCATGGTCAACCCCTATGTACATCGATCCCATCATTAATATCATGTACTCAAATTCCAATCCTTGAGCCTAACAAAGAACCTCTTAATAACATGTATACCACTCCAACACCATCATCCACTCATATGTCTATCAATTTCATTGAAGAGTCTCCTACCATAAGTCCAAGTCAAACCCCATCATGTGTAGCCATGTTGTAAAACATCCAAAGATTATTGATCTTGGATCCACGAACCCATCATATCCATCTAAGAAACCCAATAGCTATACATTAAGAGCCTAGTCCAAAGAATGTGGAAACACCAACCACCCATCTTAATCAAAATCTAAATATCCCATCTAATCCCATCTCGGTTCCCTTACCATCTCATGGTCAACCCCTATGTACATCGATCCCATCATTAATCCTCCAACATCTCCTAGTGAACCCCCATCACCACCTCTTACTCCCCAATTCAATGAATATCAATGCATCCCCACTTACCCTATCCATATCTAATATCACACTATCCATGCTTATCCTCCCTATGATCAAGATATTATCTATGATCAAGATCTTATCCATGAGTAAGTAACTCACATCACTCCTATCCATCATCCCATGCTAGTCCTATTCATTATCCATCAATACCCATGATGAGACACTTGTTCCCCAAGAAAACATAGACAATCAAACAAATAACTTAGATCCTATCAAATCACATCCCAATGAGTATAATGATTTAATTAAGATCCAAGAATTCTACATCCATTTCCCATTGATCCTCCATCATCCCCTATCGAACTATATGTTTAGGTGTTTAACCTGGTTGTTCGAGTTTAGGGTTTAGGGGCCAGGGGCATTATTTGAGGTTTACATGAGTTTAGGGTTGCTCAAGTAAATAGGGTTTAGGGTTTAGGGTTAGGGTTAGGGTTTAGGGGAATTATTTAGGCTTTAAGTGTTTAAGGATGCTTGAGTTTAGGGTTTAGGGTTTAGGGGTTAGGGGTTTAGGGTTTCTCGAGTTTAGGGTTTAGAGAGAGATAGAACGAGGGGACCAATAGAGATTGGGAGAGATAGGGAGATAGAGGTTTAGGGTTGCTTCCAGGTTTTATGGTTTAGGGGTTAGGGGTTTAGGGGTTTGGAGTTGCTCATTTTTAGGGTTTAGGGGTTAGGGGTTAAGGTTTAGAGGTTTAGGTTTATGGTTTAGGTAGAGAGGAGAATAGGGAGATATAGAGGAGACCGAGCCTAGGAGAGATATCTCTGTCTCCTCTATTCCTCTCTCTAACTATACTTGTAACGCTCCCACCAAGGAACCCCAGAAGACAACACTAACCAGGTCAAATTAATGGAACAATTTTTTTTTTAACAACCACTATAGAATGCATAACATAACATAGTAAACTAACCTAGGTCCTCTAAGATTCCCTGATTGTGCTACTCACAAAGCTAACATCAAGATTACTAGAACATATCATAAAAGATAACATGATTGCTCTAACATTACAATCACTTTCTAGCTAAACATCATATGAAAGATACATCACTTTACAATACTTTTTACAAGATGAAATCATCAATAGTTGTTACATCATTACAATATGTACAACATTATTTCCCCTAATACATGAGGAAGGTCACATTAGATTACATCAAGAGATACAAAATGAGATATAATCCAATATACAAATACATGATAGGTTGCCTACGCAACTGAAACAGGAACTGGAATCCACAGTGCGATGATCAATCACCACACTTTCGAACATACAAAAAGATTACCCAATGGAGAAAAGCACCAACCTCCTGACCATGTGGAACCCTGAGGTCCACCCCCCATGCTAGGAGATAACACTAGGTCCCACATCTAATAGACAGTCAGGAAAGTAACAAGATCATAACAAGGATTATACATGGCTTCAACTCAACTTTGCTGACCTCACCAACCTCACTTACAACACTTACTTTACTTTCGGAGGCACAACAAAACTTATCAATGAAACCCATTAATACTTAACTCTACTCTTTATTAACAAGACTAATATTACCACCCATTAAATTAAGACAAAGCAAATTGACTTAGAGAAAATCTCTCAAGTTGAGATCACGAAATGAAATAGATTAATCATAAATCACACATATATCCTAAAGTCATATGGATCACTAAGGTATAACATAAGACAAAATCATATAATCTCTAAAATTTAAGTAGTTCAAAAACTAAAACTTCTACCTTCCAGTCTATTTACTATGGTTTTTCTTAAGATGTGCATACAAAGTGATAATTTGCTAAGGATCAACAATACATTATGTTATTTCTCCAATCTACTATTCTCAAATTTGGACAAGTACACATCGAGGTTCTACCTACATCCTTGATTTTCATTAGAATAAGATGAAAAGTAAAATATATCCATTCCTAATTAATTATATATGATACAAAGGAAGGTTGTACTTATAAGTAATTTAAACCATGAATCCTAAATTCATTAAGCTTATTATAAGAACTAGCATCTCAATTTCTAACTATATTCCCACTTCAAACTATAATCATTTCCCTTTAAACAACAAGAAAAGTTCATTTATAAATCAACAAGATAATATTTAATTTATCTTTTATAAGGAGATTAAATTTATATTATCCCCTTTTATTAAAAAAATAATTCTAAAACAAATACAATATCTAAGATAAAGAAAATAAAACAAAATCCCATATCAGAAAGAATCTAAAACTACTCATATTTACTAATTTTAAAAGATTTAAAATAATCCATCTCTTTTAGATTATAAGAGAGGACATAATCGAATGAGGAGGTAGTTATGGTTCTATAAGATAATTTGCAAGAAAGGATTGTAATACCGAATAGTAATATGGATGGTTCGAAATGATAGTAATTTATTCTTCCAATATAATCAATACAAATATTTAGTAACTTGTAATCTTAAGTCAACCACCCACTAAGCTAGTTTCTATAACAGACTTTCTAGATCTTGTTTTGCATGTTTCAAGCCTAAATAAAATGGAAATTTTGGTAAGATAAAATAATCTGAAGATATTAGCTAAGACACCTTTCATCATTTCAAAACTACTAACAAATAGATGAAAAGCATACTAACATATAGACGCGACACAACATACTATCTTTAGTTGAGGGCATAATTTGTTCTTTATTTTCTATAAGAAGCCCTTACATATAGCCACGACACAAAAATACTCATAAATCTAATATCATGAGATAAGTAACACTAAATTTTATGGAGGAAAAGTTTGTTGAGATCTTTCAGTGTCCAAACAAATATATCATAATATCTTATGAAAACAAAGTATAGAATTTTAGACTTGTATTCGCAAAGTAAGCGCAATCAACCAAAATCTTATTTACTCTTTGTGTGTAGGTCATATATGGGACTGTTGAAATAACTTGTTTCAAAAGTCTTAGAAGATATCTTAATATGTTCACAATGATTAACTGACCGCATACTTAGCATTACAACCTATGATAGATTTCTAAATGCCTTACTATGATAACCTGTATTTAACAGAGTGAGTCCACAACATTGATTTCTAAATGCATTATAAAGCATTTATTATAAAGAAAAATGAAAATGAACTAGAATGGAGTCACATAATTCTATTATCTAAATTTCTAATATATAAGTTTGTGTTAAAGAAGGAATTAAAAACTGGATACCTGGTTTTGAAGCGCTAAGGACTAGAGAAGGTAATGATTAAGATTAAATTGAAGCTTTTTTTTTTTTAGATTAGAATAAAACTCTTATGCCCAAGCATGGAAAATCTAATGATAGAAAGGTTTACAGAGATTTGCAAAGAGAAAACGAAAGGTGCAAGGAAAACAAAGACCAAAGGATGCATGATGTGTTTCTTGGCAAATGCATTTTTATTACAGTTTGCTCAAAATGAAGCTTCAAATTCATCTATTGAAGGCATGTAGGGCACAGGATTTGATCTTAGCTATCAAACAAGAAAACTCAAGAGTTTTGATTCAGCCAAATAGAAGGAGAGTAAGATTGAAGGAAAAATTATTTATATAATGTGGCCTAAGGCAGAACAAGACATAGTCAGTATGCCTCAAAGAGAAGTCAATGCTGGTATGCA
This sequence comes from Cunninghamia lanceolata, assembly GCA_027924645.1. Taxonomy (NCBI): domain Eukaryota; kingdom Viridiplantae; phylum Streptophyta; class Pinopsida; order Cupressales; family Cupressaceae; genus Cunninghamia; species Cunninghamia lanceolata. The sequence goes on along the minus strand of BSBN01000026.1, from coordinate 2,198,524 downwards.
GGATCAACACAAAATGGATTTGTTAAAAAGGTGTTTTAAACTTTTAATATAATACAATTAGCAAGCGACCAACCACTACTAGCATCCTCTTAGATCGCGCCAGTATGGAAGCTTGGTTCCAACAGGGTATGAACATCCATCGTAGTATTTGGATTGCTAGATAATATGCATGCAAAATGTGAAGGCTTAGACTCGATTGACAGATTGCCTCATAGAGATGTCATCCCATGTAATGCAATGAATAGAGGGTATACGCAATGTGCCTCACTGGTGTTATGAAGATGAGCTTAATAAAGACAAATGAGAAACCCCTTACGCTTTACAGTTACAGTAGATAAACAAGAGTACACGACCAACACTCGTACATGGCTAACTATCCACAGGTTGCCCTATATTGACATTAGTTGCCATGGTAGCATTGATAGGAATAGAAATAAAGATATGAGTGCACCATGATGAGAGCATAGAAATAGGGTATGAGCAAATGTTATCAGATAAACTAGTTGGAATTGCTCTGGTCAACATGAATGCAAAATGTGATGGCACAGTTAGGGAATACAAACGATTTATCAAAAGATCCATTACAATGTTTTCCCTCGATAAGCACAAACTGGTTGAGCGTCAATGGATACTCATCCAACAAGAGAACTTTCCTCCTTAAAGAATTCTTTGAATCACATCAAATATGGAATTACAGGTAGAGGTTAAGAAATTATCTTGATAAAATAAGGATACACTACTCAGTATCATTCTTCAAATCATTAAATGTAGAGATTTGCAAGATATCTGGTAGAAAGGTCGACACAAGCAAAGAATGCACATGCAAAGACTAAGGAATATGACCCCCAAAGAAAAGCAAGGAAAAGGTGCAGCAAGTCGCCAAGAATGGTCATTACGAATCTAAAATTAAAAATCAAGCAAATATAAATCCAGACATATCATGTAGATATTTTAAAGCTTAACTAGTAATTGATTGGATGAATCTATAAAAATCAATAAACCAAGCAATGAAGATATCCAAAAATTTGCCAACATATCTGTAATATTTGTCAGTCCTACCTTTCTTCCCAATTATCCCCCTTCCTCTTCTTCGCCCCAAATAGATGTAATCTCATGGAAAGCAATACTTGTAGGATATGCACAAAATAGATTTTGTTGAACAGGCTTTAAAACTTCCAAGCAAATGCAACTGACAGGCATAAATCCAAATTCACACCCTTTGCCAATGCCTCAGAATGGATAGGGTACGTGAGTGGCCTGACAGATCACCTCCGAGAGGCATCCCTCGTCCCATGCAATGAGTGCAAGATATGCACCAAATCCCCCCAATGAACAGGGTTTTTTTTTTTTCAAACTTTCAGGAATCATAGTTTGGAGGTATAAATCGATGTCATGGAATGTAATGATTTCAGGATATGTACAATACATTTATCGATTGTTTTTTTTATGCAGGAATAAATGCCTCATTTCCTAGGTAGAATGGAGAAAATCAAAACATCTATTTTTAGAAACAAGGGAGAAATCACTCCATTGACTACACATGTAGGAAAACTAGTAAATCGAAGTTTGAAATCCAACCTCGAACAACGCCTAGAACACTGAATGAAAAATCCCTAAAAGAAAAATCCCTAAAACTCCAAAATATTTACAGGAAGACAAAACAATATCCATTAGAAATTTCCAACTATCCCAACTGATTTAATTTATTAAATTAATTTTCCCGACATAACATAATAATAAACTTTAACTTGATTAAAAGCATTATATTTGAAAGTCAATATAACATGAAAATATTCAATTTTACACAGATAGGTAAAACCATTTACCCAACATTCATTTACATATTATAATTAATTATAAGGCCCAACTTTATAATATTTTATCATATTATTATTATTTATTAAATTTAACATTCCATTATAAATTTATTTCATTAATTATGGTTATATATTTATTTACCAAGGCATATTATTAGACAAATTAAACCAAAAGCCAAAACAATCACTTGACCACTATGCACGATTGAAAAGCATGACCACAACAACAATGACTAACTATCACGACCGTACCAACAACACTGACTAGGTTTAAAACTAGATACTCATCCTTTTCAAGGATGATGGCTAGGGCAGGGGACCAAGTGTTATCTTCAATCAACTGATCCATTGGGTTTCAAGGTATGCTTAGACATACCAATTCAGGTGGAGACATATCCTAGTACCTGTTCACTCAAGCATACCAATTAGAGCACATATTCTTAATAGCCAAAGCACTTGGAAAGGAACTCTAACATTCAAATCTCATTCCGTATGTACCCCATACGTTCAATGGTACGATGCCGCCCTTTCCACCTATCTTAACAACATACTACTGCATCACCTAACTATCCAAATAAATCTCTGCATAATAATAATAACATAACAATATGCATCATACCCACGAAAGTACTAACAGAAGCTCATGTTCCATCTTCATCTTTAGGTTCCCTAGCCAGACTACCTGCATAGCCAAAGTGAAAATGGAGGGGCACAACAATACCTACCTCTCTATCTCTCTCTCTCCCTGTCTCTCTATCTTGATCTCTCTTTCGATCCCCTCTCTCTAACTCCACCTATCCGTCTCTATCTCTCTATTTGCCCCTCTTTCTATATTTTTTCCTTTCTCTAACTCTATCTCTATCTCTCCATCTCTTTCTGGATGTCCTTGGGCTCTCTCCCTATCCATGTCCCTCTCTATCTCTCCATGTCTCCCACTCCCTCTCTATATATAGGATAGATAAATAGAGAGAGAGAGAGACTCTCCCATGTAAATACAAGGTTACATTTGTCCCTCCTAGTATAAACAAGTTCTATTTCATGAATCACATGGATATTTGAGTCTAGGGATACTCTTGGACCGTCACTTAATTACCTATTTGATGCACTACATGCATAGTTACAATATATTTTATGTGAGAGCATGACATCCTAGACCATGATTTTGGCACTGACATTGAGAAGGTTATGATTTTTGCATGCATGAACCTTTATGTTTTCATGCTTCCCAAAAACTAGAGGCCCCAGTTATAGATGGAGAAAACATCGAATACCCTACAGGCTCAGTGGTTGTTATTGGAACATGGCTTAGAAGGTACCCACATCTAAGTGTTAATGTTTGGCTATTTGAGGACTTTGACATGCATCAAAAGATTCTTCATTATTTAAACCTTGTCATGGCAACCAATGTTCACGGTCAAGCAAGGGTTGCCAATTATTTCATAAAAGTCCATAGGAAACTAGTTTTTGGGACATGTTTTGTATGCCTAGATGGCTTTGTATGTACATACTTTTGTATGTTACCAATGTATATTTTGTATATATGCCTGTATGGCTTTGTTTGGACATGCCTATATGGCTTTGTATGTAAACTAGATGTTATGTTCATGACATTATGTATATGACAATTTATATTAAATATTAAATATGATGATCAATTATCCTTACATGAATTGGGTTTTACACGTGCTAATTGCATTTACTTGAAATTAAGGAATGCATAATTGTGCAGGTCTATTGGTTGTCTATTGTTTGATGATACCATTATGCTTTCAGGATATGTTGTTGGGTTTTGTGATATAAAGACACTTGTTGGATTGGGTTGTGGTTCTTCCTCATGAGAGGAGTTTGTTCATGTCTTCATGCTTCTTTGTACTACATGTCTTCAGTGTTCTCAGTTTCTTCATGTGTCAAAGATTTCTTCAGTGTCCTCATGATGTTGATGTTGATCACAAAATATGGTGTTAAGCACCTTAATTGTTTGGGGCAGTAGGTTACCGGCAAAGTCCCTTAAGATCCCTAAGACAGAAAAATTGCCAAACTTTGACAAAAGTTTTCTCAGAATTCGTGGTAGCTAGGAATGTTTTGTTTGGACCTACAGGTGCATGTGGGGTCCTTCCACAATAACCTTTCTCAGTTTTGGTCAACTCAAGTCCATTTGACTGCGCTGAAATCAAACGCATTCTTATAAAATGCTTTAGTTTCATGCAGTGGAAAGGTGCTAGGAGTGATATTTTTGCATTCCATAGGTCATGGGGCTAAACAAACTTCGCCAACACATTGGGGTGGGTGGGTAAATGCTAGGGGAAGTCTCATTTCATGTGCCAAGCGCTCCAGTCATTTGGGGCAGTAGGCTACTAGCAAAGTCCCTTAAGATCCCTAAGACAAAAAAACTACCAAACTTTGACGGAGCAGTTCTCAAAATTCATCGCATCTGGGAATGTTTTGTTTGGACCTATAGGTGCACGTGGAGTCCATCCACAATAACCTCTCTTGGTTTTGTTCAACTCCAATCTGTTTGACCGTGTCAAAATCAAATGCATTCTTGCAAAATGCTTTAGTTTCATACAGTGGAAAAACGAACTTCACCAACACATTGGGGTGGGTGGGTAAATGCCAAGGGAGGTCTCGTTTCATGTGCCAAGAGCCCCAATCGTTTGGGGCAGCAGGCTATGGGCAAAGTCCCTAAAGAGTCCAAAGTGCAAAAAGGCAACAATATTTGACGAGCCGTTACTCGGAAACCATGACACTTAGAAACATTCCATCTAAGGAAACGCAATCAAGTAGAACCCCTCTACAATAACCTCTCTCATTTTTTGATATGTCTAAGGCATTCGCCTATTGTGAAAGGTTTTCTGCTGCCCCCAAAATCATCAGAAGGAGGTAGTGTAAAGTTGTAAAGGGGTGTAACTTTCATCCTACTTCTGATGCGACCAAATTGATAGTTCCAACGTGTCTGGATGGGTAGATTTAGGCTAGGCATGGTCCTTATTTGTACCCAAACATACCGAAACAGTTCAAGCTACATTGTACCGGTGATATCCCTAAAGAGTCCAAAGTGCAAAAATGCAGCAATCTTTGATGAGCTATTACTCAGAAAGCATGACACTTAGAAACATTTTGTCTAAGGCAACACAATCATGTAGAACCCCTCTACAATAACCTCTCTCAATTTTTGATATCTCTGAGGCATTCGACCATGGTGAAAGGTTTTCTGCTGCCTCAAAAATCATCAGAAGGAAGTAGTGTAAAGTTGCAAAGGGGTGTAACTTTCGTCCTGCTCTTGATGCCACTAAAATGATAGTTCCAATGCATATGGATGGGTATGGTCTTGTTTTGTACCCAAATATGCCGAAATAGTTTAAGCTACATTGTACTGGTGATATCCCTGAAGAGTCCAAAGTGCAAAAAGGCAGCAATTTTTGATGAACTATTACTTAGAAACTGTGACACATAGAAACATTCTGTCTGAGGAAACAAGATCACGTAGAACCCCTCTACAATAACCTCTCTCAATTTTTGATATCTCTAAGGCATTCGACCATGGTGAAAGGTTTTTTGCTACACCCAAAATTGTCAGAAGGAGGTAGTGTAAAGTTGCAAAGGGGTGTAACTTTTGTCCTGCTCCTGATGCGACCAAACTGACAATTCCAATGCATCCAGATGGGTATGTTTAGGCTAGGCATGGTCCTATTTTGCACCCAAACATGCTGAAACTGTTCGAGCTACATTGTACCGATGATATCCCTGAAGAGTCCAAAGTGCAAAAAGGCAGCAATCTTTGATGAGCTATTACTCAGAAACTGTGATACTTAGAAAATTCTATTTGAGGTAACACAATCATGTAGAAACTCTCTACTATAACCTCTCTCAGTTTTTGATATCTCTGAGGTGTTCTACCGTGGTGAAAGGTTTTCTTCTACCCCCAAAATAGTCAGAAGGAGGTAGTGTAAAATTGCAAAGGGTTGTAACTTTCGTCCTGCTCTTGATGCGACCAAACTGACAGTTCCAATGCATCTAGATGTGTATGTTTAGGATAGGCATGGTCTTGTTTTGCACCCAAGGCATGTCAAATGTTTGACCTAACACCTCAAAGAGATCTTCTGTCATGGAATGCAATGATTGCAAGATATGCAAAAAATGGATTTGTTGAAAAGGCTTTAGAAACTTTCAAGGAAATGCAATTGGCATGTATAAATCCAAATTCCACAACCTCTTCCAGCATCCTCCAAATTAGGATCTTTGGAACATGGCATGGACAACCATCAAAGCATAAAGGATATAGGAATTTTGTGAGATGTTGTAATTGTTGCTGCCCTTGTAGACATGTATGCAAAGTGTGGAAGCATAGACAAGGCACGTTGACTATTTGATCATACAACACCTCAAAGCATAAAGGATATAGGAATTTTGCTAGATGTTGTAATTGTTTCTGCCCTTGTAGACATGTATGCAAAGTGTGGAAGCATAGACAAGGCACATGGACGGTTTGACCTAACACCTCAAAGCATAAAGGATACCAGAATTTTGTTAGATAACAACCTTATGATTTCATGATGTCCCTTGACCATCCATGCTTTTGATTGTTTTGTGCCTTCTTGACTACGTATGAGGGTTTGGTGAGTTGCCATTGGCACCCAAACCCTATGTCTTCATTAGAAATCCTTGAATGCTAATTATTGCCATTATGCTTCTTTCTTATTAATTCTTACTAATTAGGGTAATCATATAGAAATATATAGTATCTCATGTATTCTTACAAAATGCATATGGGAATTTTATCAAATGTTGTAGTTACATTGAATGATGCCTCAAAAAAATGTGGTCTATTGAAATTTTGAAAAATGTTGTAGTTGCAACTGTTAGGGTTAGCCGGCAGAAGATATCAATTAAAAGCAAATAAAGATTAAACAGAGAAATTGAAATACACAGAAATAATAACAATGAGAGACAAGTTTTAATGTGATTCACCTAAACTCAGGCTACATCCACCAAACAGAGAGTCCAATATTATTATTCAGTAAATCAAACCGATTACAATCAGCAATCCCTGCAAAATGCTACAATACAATAATCAAAACCCTAACCCTTAGCCACTTTTTATCAAGCTTTTTGTCAGTTACAAAATAGGGTTTTCTTATGTTGGTCAATGAAAAAATTAACTCCCGCTACATTATGAAATAATAAAAAACCATGTGAGGTTTTGAGGGCGTTGCTCCCAAGCCCCCACGGGGGCGCTGCCCCTCGACCTTGCCCTGTATCATGACAGGGAACGTGCCAGGGGTGCTGCCCCTAGACCCCGCAAGGGGCACTGCCCCTTGACCCCATCTTGGGGACGCTGCCCCCAAACCCCCGCAAGGGGCACTGCCCCTTGACCCCGTAGGAATTTAGGGGGGAAACCGCGCCGATAAAAAATAGGGTAAATATAACCTCCGAGTCTGATTAGGCTCCATATAACAACAGCAACTACCCTAGAAGACATGTGTGCAAAATGCGGAAGCATAGAGAAGGCGAGTGAACTATTTGACATGATGCCTCAAAGAAATGTGGTCTCATGGAATGGTATGGTTACAGGATATACAAATAATGGATTTGTTGATAAGGCTTTAGAAACTTTCAAGCAAAACCAATTAGTGGGTGTAAAGCTAAAATTGACAACCTTTGACTACATCCTCTCTGTGTAAAAAACTAAAGCTATGCAACTAATGGATATGCAACATATTATATATGTTTAACATGTTCAAACTATGTAAGTAATAGATGTGCAACAACTATAAACTAGATCACACTTGACAGACAACACTGTGATCACTGTCCCTAGATTGCCAACACATAACTGCAACAACACATATGCAAGAGAATATATCAAGCCTGCAAGTTTGACACTACAAGAGGATCATAAAGTTGCTACCTCCAAGTCTACAATCATCAACAAACAAAGGTCTGCTACCAAACAACACATCAAAAAGGTCAACTTCTCCTTCATGATGCATCATGATGCTACATACATCTAGAAGGTCTATTCTATTAGGATGTATGCAAAATGTTGAAGCACAAACAAGGCAAGTGAATTATTTGACATGATATAAAAAGAGTCTAGTACACCAACTATGTATGCAAAATGTTGAAGCATATGGGAATTTTATCAAATATTGTACTTGCATGGAATGATGACTCAAAGAAATGTGGTCTCATGGAACATGCCATTATTGTAGGATATGCACAAAATGGATTTGTTGATATGGCTTTAGAAACTTTCAAGCAAAAGCAATAGGCAGGTGTAAATCTAAATTCCACAACCTTTGACTGCATCCTCTTTGCCTATGCCAAAATGAGATCTTTGGAACATGGTATATGGACATCCATCAAAGCATAAAGGATATGGGAACTTCAATAGAAGTTGTAGTTGCAACTGCCCTAGAAGACATATATGTAAAATGTCGAAGCATAGATAAGACAAGTGAATTGTTTGACATGATGCCTCAAATAAATGTGGTCTCATGGAATGCCATGATTGCAGGATATGCATAAAATGGATTTTTTGATAAGGCTTTAGAAACATACAAGAAAAAGAAATTGACAAGTGTAAATACCAAAATGGGATCTTTGGAATAGGGTATGGACATCCACCAAAATAGATTGTTTGGAATAGCGTATGGACAACCATCAAAGCATAAAGGATATAGGAAATTTGTCACATGCTGTAATTTTGCAGTTGCCCTTGTAGACATGTATGCAAAGTGTGGAAGCATAGACAAGGCACGTGAACTATTTGGCATGATGCGCCAAAGAAATATCGCCTCATTGAATGCAATGATTGCAAGATATGAACAAAATGGATTTTTTGATAAGGCTTAGAAACTTTCAAGCAAATGCGATTGGTGGGTGTAAAACAAAATTCCACAACCTTAGCTAGTATCCTCCTTGCCTATGCCAAAATGAACATCCATCAAAGGATAAAACATATGGGAATTTTGTTAGATGTTGTAGTTGCAACTGCCCTCAGAGACATGTATGCAAAGTGTGGAAGCATAGACAAGGCACGTGAATTGTTTGGCATGATGCCTCAAAGAAATGTCACCTCATGGAATGTAATGATTGCAAGATATGAACATTTAATGGATTTTTTGATAAGCCTTTAGAAAGTTTCAAGAAAATGCAATTGGCGAGCACATAAAGCCAAATTCCAAAAACCTTAGAAGTGGTATCTTTGGAACATGGTATAGACATCCATTAAAGTATAAAGGATATAGGAATTTTGTCAAATGTTGTAGTTGTACAAGTACCCTGCAAGACATGTATGCAAAGTGTGGAAGCATATACAACGAACGTGAACTATTTGACATGATGCCTCAAAGAAATGTTGTCTCATGGTATGCAATAATTCCAAGATATGCATGAAATGGATTTTTCATAAGGCTTTAAAAACTCTCAAGTAAATGCACAAAAGTAAATTTCAACCAAATACAAATTTTGGCACATCTAAAACCAAATTACATAACCTTATCCAACTTCCTCCTTGCCTATGCTAGAATGGGATCTGGGGAACATGGTGTGGACAACCATCAAAGCATAAATGATATAGGAATTTTGTCACATATATTGTATTTGCAGCTGCCCTTGTAGACATGTATGGAAAGTGTGGAAGCATAGACAAGGCGCGTGAACTATTTGAAATGATGCCTCAAAGAAATGCATAGTCCCACAGAATGCAATGATTGCAAGATATGCACAAAATGGATTATTTGAAAATGATTTATAAGTTACTTTCAAGAAAATGCAATTGGCATGTGTAAAACCAAATTCCTGTAACGATAATTGATCATCATATTAAATATTTATTATAAACTATCATATACATAATTTCATGAACATAACATCTAGTTTACATACAAAGCCATATAGGCATATATACAAAATTATACATCGGTAACATACAAAAGTATGTACATACAAAGCCATCTAGGCATAAGAAAAATGTCCCAAAACTAGTTTCCTATGGACTTTTATGAAATAATTGGCAGCCCTTACTTGAACGTGAAGATGGAGAGCCAATCCATGACTCATCCTCTCTTTGTCATCGAGTAGACCTCTTCAATAGTTCAAGTTCATGCAACCCCACCTATTAATACAATCAACCAATATGCACATTACTATAGAAAATGTACATGAAATATATAACATCACATATGTAATCGATCACTTAACACCATTTGATGATCACTCTCCATCATCTTTTCTCTAGCTTCTTTATCTGGAGTTGGACGGGCTAGAGTTGTGACCTCCTGTGAGAAGCATCAAGAAGCAAAATTAACTAAACATAAATATCATTTATGTACATCAAATGACATGATATAAAACAAGAAATACAAAATTATGACATTTTCATGTTATTGGCTTATACCTCGGTCAAAGGATTTGAAGACATCATGGCTACAACAGTGCCTATCTACACTGACTCACGAAGATGAGGAGTCTCCACATTCAACATCTCAAAATCAAGTTCAATATTATTTGACCAAAATAAATACATAACATTATTTTAAAAATGCATAATGATTAGAAATGGTTAAATTTACCTTTGTAAAAGTGGTGGATTTGTGTCCAGGGGACCAAGGAAATCATGGAGGTGTCGGTGACTATTGAAATCATAAAATTGTCACAAAATAATATTACCATTAACATATCTAGAATAATTGCGATCATGTGATAAATTACATACTTGCTGACTTGACCTCCTCTCATAACCAGCCAATGGACGACAAATGGAGGCAGGAGGAAGACTCTAACCCTGGAATTTCATTGCGCAGACAATTATATACGTGTTATTTTGACTTATAATATAGATAATCATATAAAATTAATTACAAATTTCAAATAACAATATATTAAATCAAGATGAAACTTGTAACAAATTACCTGAGAGTCAATACCAAATGTAGTCTGTAAGAGATCATCGGTGATAATAATTTGATCCAATATGGATGTCTCCATCTTTGGATGCTGCTCCTGCATCACAGCATGTTGTCAAGAGTCTTGCCATGGGTCCTATGTCTCAGCATCCTACTGAGAGTCCTGCCGTGTGTCCTGCACCATCCCATAATCACACAAGTTCCCACATGAACTACACAAATGTGGGGACACATTGTTGGGAATTAGGGTGTCTCAACCTTTGCAAATTCTTAATGTTATATTTATTTATCCCATGTTGATTTGGCATAGTCGGCACCTTGTGTACATGCAGCAGGATAGTTTTTGGTGACTTTGGTAGCCATAGTTTCCCCCTTGAATAATTAACGGGGGTTTGGGGGCAGTGCCCCCAAGACAGGGTTAAGGGGTGGAGCCCCTTGCAGGGTCCCAGGGATAGCGCCCCTGGTGCGCTCCCTGTCATGGTATAGGGCGGGGTTGAGGGGCAGTGCCCCTAAAACCTTAAATGACTTTTATTTAATGACAAGTGTCGATGAGTATCTTTGCAAGAGAGAGAGGCATCTTTGGGTGGTCAAGGGAGGTTATGACAGGTGGTAAGAGGAATATGATATTTTTAGTCAGTGTATGATAGATTTTCTTACAGCTATAAGTGCTATCAGTTATGACGGATTCTATGACTGCTGTAAGGTTCGTAAGAGCATCTGTCGTAACCTATCTTGGGACTAGGCACCCACATTGGGATGGGATGTTGGACAAGTGTCCTTAGGCGTGGGTTTTGAGGCATGAGTCCAAGATGGATGCCCATCTCTAGAAGGTTCCATATTTGCCTTGTAAACTCTATAAAAATAGGTGCTTGGATGGGAGATAGATAGTTTTTGTACAAGTACTGTTATGCTACCAGAATATCTCCAAATTCGACATTCAAAGACTCTTGAAAGAGTATTGGCTCTAAAATTGTATTGTAATATGTTATTGTTTACTGTAATACATTTGAGTTGTGTTTTGGAGTGTGGGGTTTTTCACCCATAAGGGTTTTCCCCACATAGATCTTGTCTCTCTCTCTCTCTTCTATATACTTTCTATGTGTATGTGTATTGCTGCAATATCTCTGTTATTGTGTTAATAATGTTGTAACTGGAAAGGTTAATTTGAATTTGCACTCTACTTCCCTCATTAGATTAGCTTAGGAAGTGTGTTCCGCGTACCTTGCTTCCTTTCAGTTGGTATCAGAGCTTGATCACCTTTGGTCCTAGTTGTTGGGTAGGGGTTTTTTTAGCTGATCTTAGCTTGAGTGGGAGTCCTCTATAGAGTATTTTGTAATCTTGTTGTAGGAAAGAGATGTTAGGCACACCCGAAAGAATTGAGGTGGAGAAGTTTAATGGCACTAATTTTGAGTTGTGGAAACTCAAGATGGAAGACCTACTTGTTGATCGTGACCTATGGGAAACTGTATCCGGTGTAAAACCAACCGCAATGTCACAAGCATATTAGGATCTCAAAGATCAGAAGGCTCAGGGTCTCATAAGACTCAGTCTAGCTGATTCTATTCTATTAAATGTCCATGAGGAGAAGAGAACAAAAGACCTTTGGAAGAAGTTGGGTGATGTTTATCAAGCTAAATCCCTAATGAACAAACTTTTTCTAAGAAAGAAGTTGTTTTCTCTGAGGATGGAGGATCAGTTGTAGATCACTTGAATGCTTTTAACATGCTAGTTGCACAATTGACATCCGTTGGTGTGAAGATGGAGGAGGAGGATCATTGTATGACCTTGCTTTGTTCTTTGCCAGACTCATGGGATCATCTTTTTATGGCTATTGAGAGCACCACATCCACATTCAAAATGGATGAAGTGGTATCTTCGCTGTTATCTGAAGAGATGCAGAGAAAGTCTTCTGAGGCAGCCAAAGAGGCTCTTGCGGTTCATGGAAGACCCAAGGAGAAAGGGAAAAAGGACAAGAAAGCTGAGAAGGGAAGATCCAAATCTCTTGGAAAGTCCAAGGCCCTCTATTGGAACTATGGCAAAACTAGACATTTTTGAAAGGAATGCAAAGAGGAGAAGAAAAAAAGAAGAAATATCCTGATTCAGATTCTGACAAGTCACAAGATGATGGTGATGCCTTCATTGCAGCCCTGGCCACTCATGCATCTGATGATGTGTGGTTGATTGATTTTGGTGCATCATTCCACATGACCTCGCATTGAGACTGGTTTACAAAATATGAAGAGTTCGATGGTGGAAGAGTGTACCCAGGTGATGATTCTCATTTGAAGATTGTTGGTCATGGAAGAGTCTCAATCCAATTCCCTGATGGACGAGTGAAGGGGATCATTGGGGTTATGCACATCCCAGGTCTAGCATGGAACCTGCTTTGTGTAAGTATGTTGAATGATGTAGGTGTGCAAGTTGTCTTTTCGAAGGATGGATGCAAGATGACTAGAGGATCTATGGTGCTTGCTAAGGGTACTCGAAGAGGTACTCTATTTCAGCTGGAGGCATGTACTTCACAGTGCAATAGTTCTTCTGACTCAAAGAAAGGAGCTGCAGTCACTTCATCTCCACCATCTAAACGAGCAATGAAGAAATCTGTTGTAACTAGTTTTGATGGTAGTGCACATGCTATGGAAGCTAAGATTCCTACTGAAAAGACTATGTTATGGCATTTGAGATATGGCCACATTGGTGAGAAGGGTCTGCATACCTTGAAAAATAAAAACATCATTGGGGGTTAAATGATTCTAATCTTGAGTTTGACTTTTGTGAACATTGCATTTATGGAAAGTAAAATTGTGTTTAATTTTACTCTAGTTCTCACAAGTCTTCTGGTGTATTGGATCTAATTCATTCTGATGTGTTTGGTCTTATTAATGCTCCTTCAATTTCAAAATCTATATATTTTGTATCTTTCATAGATGATTACAGTAGAAGGACATGGGTTTATTTTCTCAGAAGCAAGACTGAAGTCTTTAGTCAGTTCAAAGAGTTTAAAGCTTTTGTTGAGAATTAGACTAGTAAAAAGATTAAGTGTTTGAGAACTGATAACAATGGTGAGTTTTGTTCGGTAGAGTTCGAGAAGTTCTGTAAAGAACAAGGGATTGAAAGACATAAGACAACTCCTTATACCCCACAACAAAATGGAGTTGTAGAGACGATGAATAGGACCCTGATGGAGAAGGGTAGGAGTATGCTTAGTGGAGCAAGCCTCAAACAAAAGTTTTGGGCTGAAGCTGTAGCCACCGCTTGCTATTTGGTAACCAAATCTCCTACATCAGCTCTTGTTGGTAAAACACCTATGGAGGTGTGGTTTGGTAAGAAGCCTTCAGTTAGACATCTTTGTGTTTTTGGTTGTGAGGCATATGCACATGTGCCTAGGGAGAAATGGCCTAAATTGGAGAACAAGGTTGTTAAGTGTATCTTCATTGGCTATGGTGTCGGTGTGAAAGGATACATGCTTTGGGATCATGTGGCTGAAAAGGTGTTGTAAATCAGAAGTGTTATCTTTAGAGAGCTAACACCATCTTCCGTTGTTCTACAGCCAGAACAGACAGAAAAGAAAGAGGATGCAGTTTAGTTTCCTTCTACCCCTGAGAAGACTGAACATATAGACCCTGTGAGACATGATGATGAGGAGAGCTCTAGTAGCTTTGAAAGCTCAAAAGAAGAAGCAGAACCTCAACCTCAGCCATTGAGGAGGTCTACATGAACAAGAAAGCAAACTGATAGGTTTGGTTATTCATTGCTTGATTCTAGTTGTGCTTTTTCTTTACTTGCTAACACTGATGAACCTAGAACTGTGTCAAAGGCAATGGGTATGAAACATGCAGGTTCCTGGAAGGAGGCCATGGAAGATGAAATGGCTTCTTTGGAAAAGAATAAAACATGGCACTTGGTGCCTTTGCCTGAAGGACGGAAACCTGTTGGATGCAAATGGGTGTTCAAGAATAAATTTGGTGCAGATGGTCGTGTTGAAAAGTACAAGGCTAGACTAGTTGTAAAGGGGTACTCACAAGTGGAGGGAATTGATTATGGTGAAATTTTCTCTCCTGTTACAAAGCTAACATCCATTCAATTCCTGTTATCTCTTGCAGTAGCTTATGACTTAGAGGTGGAGCAGATGGATGCGAAGACAACATTCCTTCATGGTGATTTAGAGGAAAAAATCTACATGTCACAGCCAGAGCATTACATTGTTAAAGGTAAAGAAAATTTGGTTTGCAAGTTGAAAAAGTCTTTGTATGGTTTGAAGCAGTCTCCTAGGATGTGGTACTTGAAGTTTGATGCCTTTGTGTTGTCAATTAGATTTGTGAGATCAAAATCAGATCATTGTGTATATTATAAGTTTGATGGTGATCGTATTCTCATTATTGCATTATATGTTGATGATATGTTGCTCATTGGGAAGGGTAAGAATATGATTTCTAATTTTAAGTATTAGTTGGCAACACAGTTTGAAATGAAGGAATTAGGGGCATCCAGGTACATTCTAGGAATGGAAATCAGAAGAGATAGAACTAATAGAAAACTTTGGTTAAGCCAGAGTAAGTATGTGAAGACCATGTTGGATAGGTTTAGCATGGTAGATTGTAGACCATTGTGTGTTCCTGTTTCTTTGGGGACAAAGATGTCTATTAATGATTGTCCAAAATCTCCTATGAGGTGGAGGACATGAGTAGAGTACCTTATGCTAGTGATGTTGGTAGTTTGATGTATGCTATGGTCTGCACAAGACTAGACATTGCCCAAGCAGTGGGAGTCCTTAGTCGATTTATGGCTAATCCTGGACGGGTACATTAGGATGTAGTTAAGCGAGTGTTCAGATATTTGAGGGGTACTTTTGAGTATTCCATATGCTATCATGGTAATATTATAGGACCTCCGCATTCTGTTAGTATTCGAGGATTTGTGGATTCAGATTGGGTAGGTGACATTGACAGCAGGAGATCCACCAGTACCTATGTGTTCACTATGTTTGGTGGTGCTATTAGTTGGATGAGTAAGCGACAACCTATGGTTGCTTTGTCCATGACAGAAGCTAAGTATATGGCAGCAACTCATGCTTGCAAGGAAGCCATTTGGCTTAAGAGATTGTGTTCAGATATTAGTGTTGATGCAGGATAGATTACAATCTATTGTGACAGTCAGTGTGATTTGCCTAGAAAAGAATCCAACTTTCCATGCTAGGACAAAGCATATTGATGTACAGTTTCACTTCGTGTGAGACATGGTAGAGGATGGGAAGGTGAATTTGGAGAAGGTAGACACTTTGAAGAATGTTGCGGATGCATTAACGAAACCAGTGGGCATAGAGAAGTTCAGATGGTGTTTGGAGTCTATAGGCCTCTTGGCCCCTAATAGTTAAATCTTGTCATTGCTTTTGGCCCTTGCAAGGTGTTTGAAAAGTGGGATAATGTTGGGAATTAGGGTGTCTCAACCTTTGTAAATTCCTAATGTTGTATTTATTTATCCCATGTTGAGTTGGCATAGTCAGCACCTTGTGTACATGCAGCAGGATAATTTTTGGTGACTTTGGCAGCCACAGTTTCCCCCTTGAATAATTAATGGGGGTTTGGGGGCAGCGTCCCCAAGACGGGGTCAAGGGGTGGAGCCCCTTGTGGGGTCCCAGGGGCAACACCCCTAGCATGCTCCCTGTCGCGGTATAGGGCGAGGTCGAGGGGCAGTGCCCCCGAAACCTTAAACAACTTTTATTTAATGACAAGTGTCGATGAGTATCTTTGCACGAGAGAAAGGCATCTTTGGGTGGTTAAGGGAGGTTATGACATGTTGTAAGAGGAATATGATATGTTTAGTCAGTGTATGACAGATTCTCTTGCAGTTATAAGTGCTGTCAGTTATGACAGATTCTATGACAGCTGTAAGGTGCGTAAGAGCATCTATCATAACCTATCTTGGGACTAGGCACCCACATTAGGATGGGATGTTGGACAAGTGTCCTTAGGTGTGGGTTTTGAGGCATGAGTCCAAGATGGATGCCCATCTCTAGAGGGTTCCATATTTGCCTTGTAAACTCTATAAAAATAAGTGCTTGGATGGGAGATAGTTTTTGTGCAAGTACTGTTATGCTGCCAGAATATCTCCAGATTCGACATTTGAAGACTGTATTGTAATCTGTTATTGTTTACTATAATACATTTGAGCTATGTTTTGGAGTGTGGGGTTTTTCACCCGTAAGGGTTTTCCCCACGTATATCTTGTCTCTCTTTCTTCTGTCTACTTTCTATGTGTATATGTATTGCTGCAATATCTCTGTTATTGTGTTAATAATGTTGTAACTAGAAAGGTTAATTTGAATTTGCACTCTACTTCCCTCATTAGATTAGCATAGGAAGTGTGTTATGCGTACCTTGCTTCCTTTCACACATGACACCTACTGCTCTCACCCTCATCGGCCTGAGTAAGATCATTAGCATGCTGTGATAGAGTTTAGGTGAGAGTAGTCAATGAATGTAACATCTCCACCTCAACACTCTCCTTCAAAGCCAAAGGGAGTGACCTATGTTCTGGCCTAAACAAGGGTACAGGCACATGGTCTTCATTTCCCTGAGCCCCAGGTCTATCTTGGGCAGAGCCTCCACCTCTACCCTGGAACTCACGAATATCAAAATGATTGGGAATCTTGTTGAGGACAAACACGCAATGGAGTTTCCTCAATAAATATTGTGGTACCTCTTCATTGTTGCATGGGTACTCATCAAAGACCATGTACCATCTATCCCGAAAGTTTTGGGATATTTCTTCATTCCTACAGCAATGAATAGGAAACTGTATGCAAGTTTCTTCTAATCTTTGGCCAGTTTTTGGATTAATAAAGTGTGCACATAAATGAGATTGTAATTTTTTCATTCTTGACTTGTTCATATGACAACTTGTCAGCATAATATTGCCAACAACTCTCCCTATAGTCTTGGAATTTGATGATTTGTTTTGTCACCGATTCAGCATGGGAAACAATCTCCTCTAGTGATTTTGCAATCACCCTCCTACGTTTAGTCATTCCACTTGGATTATTTAGCATTTGAATAATAGTTTGAAGATGTTTCTTGTTATCTTCTATTATTCATAGGTTGTTTTCTTGACTATCTCTTACATTGTGTGGAAGTGAAGGTGGGTTTTGAGGGTTTGGAGGGTTTTGGGGGTTGTTTTCACCCTCATCAGCTGGATTTGGGTTTTCTCTTGCCTCAAAACTATAAATGCAATATAAAAACCAATCAAACAATGCAAAATCCAAAAATTCTTCTAAAACTAACAAAAATTGATCAAGCCCTACCTTCTTCAGCTGCTAGACCCTCCAAATTTGTTGCACAACACCTTTGCTGGTGAGGTGGCATCATGAAAATGATGTTTTCTCTCTTGTACATGCTTGGAGGGGCTTTCCCTGGATGCACTCGCACTTTCTTGCAAGGTTTTTGGCACACAAAAGATTTCTCTTGCGATGAATGGCAAAAATGACAAATGTTTTGCACTTTTTATGTCAGACAGAATGTGAGTGCATTATAACGCGCTCACATTTTTCCTTGTTTTTGACTATGGTGGCGACTTTCTGGTCCCCCATCTTTATGCATTCACCCATGGACAAAACCCTATTTCTATGATAAATAGAGCATAAATTTCAAACTATGATAGATACAGACAATCTGGAAGAAGCACCAGGATCAATGAATAGAGGAGAACCTAATTCCAGAAGCAGAGATGTTGAAAGACTATGTTGCTTGTGCCTTGGAAGTCCTTGGAGTGAAAATCTGCCAATGGTCAAAACTAAGAAAATGCTCCAGAGAGTGCACAGATGTTGTTTCTAAAGTCTAATTTGTCGGGAGGCCAACTACAGGACTACGTGATGGGCGTCCTAGTCTAGTAGGGTAGATTTACAACAACTTTTCTTTAGATCCTGAATCCTTATCCTTCAAATTTCTTCTATGTAACTACACTTTACCAACTCTCGCATCGGTAACCTACAATCACAAAGAAAGGGGGGTGGGGGTTGTGGTGTTTAGGAGCTTTTGTCAGTCAAGCCCCAGAAGGACATTTAAGTCTTCTAGCATCGTTGTTAGATAGAGTGTGTGCCCAAGGGAGGGCAGAGGCTAAAGAAATGATGAAATAGATTGATTGAAACACAAATAGATATCACCTTTGTGGTGAAACCCTCATAGAGATGAAGAGCCTTCAAATCATGAGGAGATGGATTGATGAAGCCAAATCTGCAATAAACAAACACAAGAACAACACAATTCTGCTCTACAACACAATGAATGCCTTGAAATCCTTTAGCTCAAAGTCACAAGTTCTCATTATCCATCTAGGTGTAAAATAAAGTCCTAAACATGTTTATATATGCATTCTCGCTAACATTTCATAATTCAGATTGAATAAGCTGACAAAGGAAGCCATTTTAACAATCATAAGCTAACACACTTAAATTTGGGTCCTAGCAAAATAGGTTTGGACTAGGGCACGGGCATCCAAGGCCAGAGGGCTATTTTTGGTCTTGATCAAGCATTAAGATGGGCCCCTAAGCCCCATTCAACATGGGTTTCGGGGGAAATTGCTCTGGGATAAGTTTCAAACATGCATAATGAAATTAAGGGGATCTAGGAGTTAAATTAGGAGGTAAAAAGTCTTAGGGATAATTTTTACGACATAACAACTAGAAGAAAAGAGGAACTTTGACAAATGAAATGCAAGTGTCCTAGTAGAGACATAGGTAAAATGTGGAAGCATAGAGACAATGCGTGAACCATTTAACATGATGCCCCAAGGAAAAGTAAATCTCAAGGAATGCAATGAGTACATGACACACACAAATGGAAGTGTTAAAAAAATCTTTAGAAACTTTCTAAGTAAATACAATTGTAGGCGTGAACTAGTTTCCACAATCTTCGCTAGTATATTTACTATAATTCCAAAATGGAAGCTTGGAATAGGTTTAGACATCCCTCAACATATACCAAATAGTACATATGCATACAAAGTGAGGAATCATAGACAAGGTGTGAGAATTATTTGACAAAATGTCTTAGTATGACTATTGCGCAACATAGATAAGGCACACTACTATTGACATATGTATATGATGAGCATATGCAAAATGTGGAACTAGACATCAATAACCCACTGAAATGGTATCTATGTCTAAGGATGTGCATCTTGAGAAAATTTATCTTCAAATGATATGGGCAACAAAGTCGAACTAAGAATTTTTACAAGTTACCATTCCTATAGTTGTCTATAGATATCATATATAATAAATAAAATAAAATTATTTACATAGCTAGATTAAAACTCTCAAGCCTTGAGTTACAGTATGATCATCACCAAAACTATGTACTTTAATAGCCAATGATAAATTTTATAAATGTCATTTTATAGAATAAAACCCACTAACTCGTTACTTCATCCAACTCCACTGTATCTAGATTGACAAATGCTATAGAGAAAAATCAAAACCTAGGCTCAATGGATATCAACCTAGGATGGTGAACTAGAACCCTATGAATCAAAATCTAGTCAATGCTTATATTCCTAAATATTAATGACATTAGATTTAACCCTCTAACATATGTGATCTAATCATATAAAATTAAGACACAATATATTTAATTATAGTTTTAACAAAGGCTATATCTGGATCGTCCTTTTAGTGATAAGCACCATCTTGAGATTAATGTTGATGTTAGGGTTAGCCGGCAAAAGATATCAATTAAATGCAAATAAACATTAAACAGAGGAATGAAAAATACACAGAAATGATAACAGTGAGAGACAAGTTTTAACGTGGTTCACCCAAAACTGGGCTACATCCACCAACAGAGAGTCCAATATTATTATCTAGTAAATCAAACTGATTACAACCAACAATCCTTGCAACTCAATACCACTGCAAAATGCTACAATACATCAACGAAAAACCCTAACCCTTAGCCGCTTTTATGAAGCCTTATGTTGGTTACAAAAATAGGGTTTTTTTTATGTCAGCTAATAGAAAAATAACTCTTGATGCCTTAGTAAAATAATAAAAAGTTAATATCCCTGGACCCCGCAAGGGGCGCTGCCCCCAAACCCCCACAAGGGGCGCTACCCCCAAACCCCGTTAAATAATTTGGGGAAACCGCGCCAGTAAAAGTGGGGTAAATTTAACCTCTGAGTCTGATTAGGCTCCATGTAACAATAATCTCCCACTTGGAGACTGATCAGACTCCACACCATATCATCTCCCACTTGGAGACTGATCATAACACCGCTGACCCTGTAGCTCCCACTGGAAATAAGCACCCTGGACTTTGTTGGTTTGATTTTATTGTTTTTTCAGTCTTGAAGACGATCTGAAGCTGAAGAAGAGCTCATGTTCTCCCTTGTTACTACCTTTGTAAACATATCTGCTAGATTTTCATCTTTATGGATCTTTTCCATCCGTAATTGTCCATCATCCAACACTAATCGAATGAAGTGATACCTCAACTGTATGTGTTTGGTCTTTGAATGCAAGGTAGAATTCTTTGTAAGATGTATGGCACTCTGGCTGTCTGTAAACAAATAACTGTTAGCCTGTTGTTTGCCTAATTCTTCCATGAAAGATTGCATCCATATCATCTCATTGCTTGCCTCTGTTGTAGCTACATACTTTGCCTTTGTGGTGGATAAAGCAACCACCTTTTGCAACCTAGAGATCCAACTCACTACTGCCCACCTACAATAAAGATATAACCTATACTACTCCACTTGGTATCAATATCTCCTACCAAATCTGAGTCTACATAACCTGCTAAATCAATATTAGAGCCCCCAAAACATAAGTGTCTATTGGATGTACCTCTCAAATATCTGAGAATCCATTTTACCGCATTCCAATGCTCCAATCCTAGATGACTCATATACATGCTTACAACTCCTACAACATGTGTAATATCTAGTCTCGTGCATACCATGGCATACATTAAACTTCCTACAGCTGAAGCATATGGTACCTTGGACATTTTGTCTTCCTCCTCTTGTGTCTTTGGACACATCTGTGTAGTCAATTTCAAATGACTAGGCAAAGGTCTGCTGACAACTTTTACATTCTCCATATGGAATCTCTGCAACACCTTTTCAACATAATCAGCCTGAGATATAGTTAATTTTTTGTTCTTCCTATCTCTGCAAATTTTTATACCAAGGATTTATTTTGCTGCGCCCAAATCCTTCATAGAAAATGATTGTGCTAACTATTGTTTTAACTCTCTTATGTGATCCATGTTAGACCCTGCTACAAGCATGTCATCAACATGTAAACATAAAATAATGTAGATTTTATTATCCAACCTCTTAAAATAAACACAATGGTAAGAATTACACTGGCTATAGCCTTGCTCAGCCATAAAACTATCAAATTTCAAATACCATTGCTGAGGTGCTTGTTTCAAGCCATACAAACTCTTCTTCAATCTACACACCTGTTTCTCCTTACCTTTATCCTCAAATCCCTATGGTTGTTCCATATATATATCTCCTCCAAATCACCATAGAGAAAGGTAGTTTTCACATCTAGCTTTTCCAAATGCAAATCTTCAGTAGCCACAATACTCAAAACAATACAAATATAAGTCATCTTGACAACCAAAGAAAATATCTCATCAAAATTAATGCCTTTTTTCTGTGTAAATCCTTTTACAACTAACCTGAATTTAAATATTTTCTTACCTCCATCTTCTTGTTTCAACCAATAAACCCATTTGTTTGGTAAAGCCTTTTTACCTGCAGGCAACTTACATAATTCCCAAGTCTCATTTTTCAGCAAGGAGTTCATTTCTTCTTTCATTGTAACTCCCACTGAACCTTTGTATCCACCTGCATGGCTTCATCATACCCTTCCAGTTCACCAGCATCTATGAACAAAATAGAATACAAAGAGGGAGAAAACCTTTCAGGAGGTCTACTTAGCCTTGTTGACTGTCTAACATTCACTAGAGTTTGTGGTATTTCTTATTGCTAGTACGGAGCATGAGGAACTGTTTGAACATCACTATCTAGAGTATCATAAAACACAACATAATCATTTTCTTTCTTCTCATGCTGCTATAATTGATCTTTGTACAACACCTTCTCATTGAATACAACATCCCTGCTTCTCACAATTTTCTGATTTTCAAAATCCCAAAGCCTATAACCAAATTCATCAATGCCATATCCAACGAAGGTATATTTTTTTGTTTTTGCATCTAGTTTGGTTCTATTTTTAAAATCTACATGTGCAAATGCTTCGCATCTGAAAGTTTTGAGAAAAGAATAACTCACCTTCTTACTTGTCCATGCTTCCTCTGGAATACCACAGCCCAAAGGAATTGAAGGACCTCTATTAACTAAATATATAGCGGTGTTGACAACCTCTACCCACATGTTTAAAGGAAGCCCAACATACAATATCATGGTCCTTGCATGCTCCATTATTGTCCTATTCATGTGTTCAACCACTTCATTCTTCTGTGGAGTCCCTAGAACTATTTTCTGCCTACGAATTTCATTAAAAAAAAAATAATCCTCAAATTTTTTGATGCAATACTCACCACCATTATCAGATCTGAGACATTTTAATCTTTTACCCGTCTCATTCTCAACCAAGCTTCTCTATTTCTTAAATGTTTCAAATACATCAGATTTCTGCCTAAGGAAATAAATCCAAACCTTCCTAGTTGCATCATCTATGAATGTAACATAATACTGAGAGCCACCAAGAGAAGATACCTGAGCCGGTCCCCATACATCTGTATGCACAAGCTCCAACTTTTCACCTTTCTTTTACTTCCCATCCTTGAGAAAACTAACTCTCTTTTGTTTTCTATACACACAACTTTCATAAAAATCCATATTAATACATTTCAGACCTGATAAAACTTTCTTAGAATGAAGTACCTTCATACCTTTTTCACTCATATGCCCAAGTTTGTTATGCCACAGTGTTGTCTCAAAACCTACAACAACTGTTTTAGTCTCTTCCTGTGAACCTGCAACAACTGTTCCTGAACCTGTTTATTTTTTCTCTACAACAACTAAAGTAGAAGGAACAGTATGACTTGTACAAAGATATAAGGTGCCTGCTTTCACATCTTTTGCTACTATTAAGGCACCTCTTGAAGCCTTCCAATTTTTGTCAGTAAATGTAACAATGCAACCTTCATTAGCTAGCTACCCTGCTGAAATTAAATTCCTACTTAGCCTTGGAATGTGCCTTACCTCTTGTAGTAGCTAATGATTCCCATTCTACAACTTAATCTTGATTCTTCCCTTTCCAACAATCTAACAGGGTTCATTATCTCCCAAATAAACCAACCTAAAATCCCCTTGGACATAATCAAGAAAATAACTTCTATGGGGCATAGCATGAAATGAGGCCCCTGAATCTAAAACCCATGAATCATCAACATTATCTAGGGAAAGAATCAAAGCATCATCTTTAGATTTATTACTTACCACATTTTCCTCCTTATTGCCTTCTTGTTTGTCTCCTTTATTCTTTCGAGACCAACAATCTCTCTTCAAATGACCTAGTTTCCCACAGTACCAGCAATCCTTCTATCCTCTGGATTGGGACCTCTTTTCCTTTGATTTTCCTTGTGACTTACCATGACCTCCAGAACCTTTTCCTCTCTCCTTTGATCTGCCCCTACTTTCTGCATTCAAAACACTACCTGATGTGGACCCTCCTGAGCTTTTCTATTGCATTTCCTCGCTAAGGATAACACCAACAACATCATCAAATTTCAAAGTATTTGAACCAGAGATAGAGTTACTTACAACCATTACCAAGCTATTCCATCTTTCTGGCAAAGAACATAATATCAAGAGAGCCCTCACCTCTTCATCAAATTTCACTTTTACAGAAGTTAATTGACTGGTAATCGTATTAAACTCATTTAAATGATCTGTCACAAATCCACCTTCAATCATTTTCAGATTAAACAAACGCTTCATGAGACATACCTTATTTGAGGCTAAGGGTTTTTCATACAATTTAGCCAAAGCTTTCATCAGTTCACTTGTTGTCGTCACTTCTGTTATATTGAATGCCACAGATGGTGCTAGGCACAACCGAATGGTTCCTAGTGCATTTCTGTCCAGAAGATTCTAATCCTCATCAGTCATTGCTGTCGATTTCTTGGCTATTCCTTCCAACAGCCTCCATAAATCCTTCTGATAGAGATAATCCTCCATCTGCATCTTCCATAACTTATAGTTCTACCCATTGAATTTATCTACCTTCAATTTACCCTCGTCTGTCATTGCTCCCACTCAACCGTGAGACCTTCTTGCATATGATAATTGAACACAACCCTCTCTAATACCACTTGTTACGGTTAGCCGATAGAAGATATCAATTAAATGCAAATAAAGATTAAATAGAGGAATGAAAAATACACAGAAATAATAACAACAAGAGACAAGTTTTAGCGTGGTTCACCCAAACCCAGGTTACATCCACCTACATAGAGTCTAATATTATTATCCAGTAAATCAAACTGATTACAACCAGCAATCCTTGCAACTCAATACCGCTGCAAAATGCTACAATACATCAATGGAAAACCCTAATCCTTAGCTGCTTTATCAAGCCTTATGTCGGTTACAAAAATAGGGTTTTTTTATGTCAGCCAATAGAAAAATAACTCCTGACGCCTTAATAAAATAATAAAAAATCTTTTACCCTGGACCCTGCAAGGGGCGCTGCCCCCAAACCCCCGCAAGGGGCACTACCCCTTAAGCCTATTAAATAATTTGGGGGAAACCACGTCAATAAAAGTGGGCTAAATTGAACCTCCAAGTCTGATTAGGCTCCATATAACAACAGTTGAGTGATCAAATTTTTATGATAATTTTGTCTTTGAAATATATAGCTCCACAAATCCTAGAAAGAAAACTCAAAACCTAGTCTTGATGAGTATCAACCTAGCATGATGAACTAGAAATCATGATTAGAATATGGAAAATAATAGGCCAATTGCTAAGAGAGGGAAATCCTTTTTCACTTTAGATTTTTTTAAAGCTAAGATGATGGTCCTAAGGGACTTCAATAATATAATGAAAGAGAAATAATAATGATACCATTAGGCCTTTAAACAATAATTCCCTATGGATAATTTAACCCTCATTATTTATCACTAATTCTATTTTTTTTTTTTTGCAACAAGGCCTTTATTATCTAAATAAAATAAAAAATTGTAAATGTACCTAGAGATATAAAATTAACTTTTTCCCTTGAGGTGAATCCTCTTAAAATTTCTTATTGTACATACAACCTAGATTCTATATTATACAATCCTGTAAAGGTAGAACACACATAGGCTCTCTAAATGTTTACCAAACATTATCTTATTGGGCTGTATAAGTTGGAAAAACATACAATACACCTATCTCTTTAAATACATGAAACATATCAAGGCTAACAAAAATAAAAATATCTATATTATTAAGCAGTGCATATTGGTATGACTTAAAATTATTCTAAACTATGAGGAGGACAAAGATTATAATTTAAATGAAAATTTTCATCATTTAGCGAGTAAGATTAATTATGTATATTGATTAGGAAACAAATTTATAGTCTATGAGGAGAAATGAGAGCATTAATACATTTCAAAACATTCCTAAGAAATGAGAGCAATAATACATTTCAAGAACAAGCTACATGTTAAATCTTGGAAAATAACACTATGGCATACTACCATACACAAACTAAAGATGCATTACATTTCCCCTATATCAAAGACCAACTTGAGTTTTAGGAGCTATCTCATCTTGAATGGGTTAACGTATGAGTCCATTCTTAGCTTTAATATAGTATGTCATTTGTCCATGAGAGAATGGACCATCAAGGCACAAGGACTAAGGATCACATGCCAATCATGGAAGTTAGTAAAATAATTAAGCCACATTAAATAAGGACATGATCCATACTCATCCATGTCACTAAGCACATTCTCAAGATCTATACCAACATGATGTAAATTTTTTTTATAAGGATTAATCACCCCATTGCCAATATGTAAATTTTAAATGTAAACTTGATTTGAATTAAATTAAAGTAGTTCACTCAAATTTATTTATTTATGATAAATATTAAATATTTATGACAAATTTATATGTGATAAATGTACATTATATCATTAGTGATAAATATTCAAGTTTATTAAATGTTTATTTAGATATTTATTTATAAGTTTGCAATATGGATATTTACTTGTACATATGGATAGTTACTTACATTTGTAAGTTTTCAATACATGGATATTTACTCACATTTAGATATTTATTTGTAAGTTTTCAATATGGATATATTTACTTACATTTGTAAGTTTTCAATATGGATATTTACATATGATTAATTAAATATTTATTTGTTTTTCTTCTAATTGTGAATGCAGGTGGTCCAATGGACCAAATACCTACATAGGATGAATTTGTAATAGATGATATTTTGCAAATGAACCTGGAACGTCCACCTCAAAACCCCCCACCCCCTTAACCTCAAAATCCCCCACCCCCTCAACCTAATGAGGCTTGCTTGAGAGAGAATATCAATGAAAATATAAACATAATTGAAGAAAAAATTAATTTGATCCAAAATCAGCCTCACATGCCCCCATGTAGTACGGTTTGCATCATTAATACAAACCATTGCTGACTCTTTTAGGTCCATTGATGTGGATCTAGATATATTATGCCTTTAGCAGGAGGAGAGGAGGTAATTTTATGCAAATGGACTCTCGTATAGAGAGATCCTAGATCTTCATATTACCAAACAAACCATAGCCCCATATGTTATTGACCTTGCAACAAATCAACCTATACCTCTAATGAAAAAAAGAATGTCAATTAGGTGGTGTAGGCATCATGAGATTACGAGACATTTTTAGGAGATATGGTGGATGGTCTTTGATCATCCACCACACGCTAATTTTGAGGCTCCATTATATTTTTTAAGGAAGTTATGGGCAAAGTTTGAAATGGGTTTAAAACCCAAATATTTTGACATTAGATCATTCTAGGGTGTTGGTGGTGGCATGCCACAACACAAGGCAGGGGCACACATTGATCCAAATCAACCTGTTCCTATTCCACCCAATGTTACTTCTATTTCACCCAATATTCAGGTGTACCCATTCAACACTAGGCAGTGCTTTCGGCATTAGGAGCATTAAATGCACTCTCGGGAAATCTCACCGAACAAGATACCCACATGGCAGATGAAGTCCATGGTAGAGAACATGGAGGAGTTGGTGCAGTTGGTCCTAGCGCCTCACACATGTTGATGCTACATTTGTGTCAAAATTGTAATCAACTGTGTTATGGTCCTGCTCCTGCATCCACTTCAGATGCAACTACATCAGAGGTCAAGTCATTCTTGGATTTACTATATTTTGATGATTATCCTACATAGGTAAATGTCACATTTTAATTTGTTTCAAGTGCATAATGAACATATCAAAATTTATATTTAATAATGAATTAAATATATATTGTGAACTATTTGGCGTAGATCTTAAGTGGATCTAGGGCCTCAGCTTGATTTGATCAACTTAGTTTTGCGTCAATAGTTGTACAACTCAGTACACCTTACCGAGTAAACCAATATATTAACCCTAAAACCATATTTAGCTAGTTCTAATTTAAAGCTTCTTCAAAACTTAGATATATTTTAATTAACTTATATAATTTAATTTAACTATATGTAAAACATTTTTGTTGTACAGGGAGGTCATGCAACTTCCATGTCCAACTGACCAAAAGATGTTGCAAGTACTCCTCCATCATCATCTACTATGCTCGACTCATCCCTGGTGTGTATTTTCAAAAATTGTACTAAATTTGTACTTTGTATTTTGAGTTTATATATTTATATGTCCATATATGTATGCAAGATGATAACACTATTAGGATAGCGAATGGTCAATCCACTAATTAGGGACAATTTCATGAGTCATCCACAATATTTTAGGTCCTAAGTTAGTAAATTTTTATGCAATTTCTAGGTCTTTTATATATATGGTTACATGTTTCGGTAATATTCTAACCTAATTCAAGTGTTTTATCTGAATATCTAGGAATTAGTAGCTGATACTTTTGGTCTAGAATCAACAACTATACCACCTGGTCAACAAAATGTGGGATTAGATGAGCATGATCATATGGTAATTGATGGGGAGCCTCAAACACTAACATAGTATATGCTTGGCGTGACTTGTTATTATTGGTTCCTATACCCTGATTCACCATTACGACCAATCATCATTTGTATCTGACGAAAGATACATTCTCCACATACATTCCCAACATGATTTTGTGATATGCATTCGCAATCTACATTCGGTGAGACTCTTGTCTTCGCTGTATGCTTCTAACTCTTTTGCCGATGTCACTCCTTTGCCCGATGGCATCTACCTTCGGTGTATCCTTCCCTATTGGTTAGACTTTCTCCAGAACCACCAATAATCTGATCACTCAGATCTGATCCTCAAGCCATGACTTCCATTTAACAGCTTGATCCTCCCTTTGGCCAGACTATTCGCGTCAGTCTGAGTGAGAAATGCTTTGTCGATGCCCTTTGTCTCACCGAAACAACTCCAACTCCTCCAATCCAAACCCTAGCACATGGAGATGTTAGGCGATATAATGTGCACAACCAAATTTGGTCCTCTGTGCCGCCAAACAGGAAAACAAAATAGAAAATGAAAATAGATAACTGTACAATGAAGCCATTCCACTGATTTTGACAGAAATCTTATCAGTGGAATGCTTCACATTGACATAATGCAACAATAGGAAAACACAGAAAGGAAAAGAGATCTACAGCTATGCAATTTTGTATTTACAGAGAACGGAAAATAGATTGATGACACAGAATAGTCTTTATTTCTCCTTAACAATGCTCGATTACATTCAATTTCTCCTCTCGATCTGATTACCATATCATCTGTTTGACTTTGTTCAATTCCCTGGGTTTATAAACTCACCTAGAGTAGTACCAAACTGACTCCAAGTGGCTGGGAGACAACTGTTTTAAATAGCTTCCAACTGCCCTACTACCTATTTTTGGCATTATGCGGTTACAATTTGACAAAAGTCCCCTAAGTCACTTGGGACTTACAAAATGAACCTAGTTACAAACTAAAATGAAAATACATTGGTCAAATAGACTTTATTACAACGCAAACATGATTTTCTAAACAAACATAAACTTAAATGCCTCACGAAGGCCACCTTGTGTTAGGTGCTCTTGCACCATACACCCCACCTTGAAAAGAACTCATGTCCCATGAGTTGAGTCTTTGTCTTGTACCACCTGTATCCATTACTACTTCATGCCTTCCCCATGATCTCTGGATTGCAACTTGCTTCCATGGAATCAAAAACTCATGCCTAGCATTGTAGGCTCTACTCATACCTTGCCATGAGTGAGTGCTTGCAACCAAACCCAGACTTTGTTCGCCATTGTTCCTTACTGTCATATCTGCCTGATCTAGGGACATTTCCTCATCCCCTTCTTCATCTTCTCCATCAGACTCCTCGTCTGATCTTGGTCCATTCCTCAATGTCTTTAATTCATCCTGGAGTGCTTCCCTGACTCCAGTTTTGATCATCTCTTCCATCTCTTGAAATTTCTTGACCACTTCGGTGGTCATCCCCTTTGGAGGCATATTGCTAGCCCCTCCTTCACTTTCTCTGTCTAACATAAACATTCACAGACAGCACCAACACTTCTGCAAATCCTCAATTTGACTACAACACAATGCTCAATTAGTTGTCCATCCTACATGCTTCTATAGACCCATTCCTCTCGTCCAACAGTAGATCCTGGAGATGCAATACCACCTTCTCTTGCAGTGGCCTCACTCTGCACCCTCTTCCAGCCAAACCTCTATTGGTGAATGGTCTTGACACACCTCATCATCGTCTGCCCACACACTACAGGAATCCTGTTCCTCCTTGCAACTAGATGGCACGAGCAACTCGTCATCTGCCTTCTCAATGACAGAAATCAAATACACAACACCTCCGCCCAGAGATTTCGCGAGCTCTGATACCAATATGATGGGGAGCCTCAAACACTAACATAGTATATGCTTGGCGTGACTTGCTATTACCAGTTCCTATAACTTGATTCACCGTTACGACCAATCATCATTTGTATTTGATGAAAGATACATTTTCCACATACATTCCCAACATACTTTTGCGATATGCATTCGCAATCTACATTAAGTGAGATTCTTGTCTTTGTTGTATGCTTCTAATTCTTCTGCCGATGTTGCTCATCTGCCCGATGGCGTCTACCTTCGGTGTATCCTTCCCTATCGGTCAAACTTTCTCCAGAACCACCGATAATCTGATCACTCAGATCTGATCCTCAAGCCGTGACTTCCGTTCAGTAGCTCGATCCTCCCTTCGGCCAGACTATCCCCATCAGTCTGAGTGAGAAATGCTTTGTCAATGGCCTCTGTCTCACCAAAACAACTCCAACTCCTCCAATCCAAACCCTAGCACATGGAAATGCTAGGTGATCTACTATGCACAACCAAATTTGGTCCTCTGCACTGCTGAATGGGAAAACAAAACAGAAAACAAAAATAGATAATTGTACAATGAAGCCATTCCACTGATTTCAACAGAAATCTTATCAGTGGAATGCTTCACATCAACATAATACAACAACGGGAAAAAATAGAAAGGAAAAGAGATCTACAGCTATGCAATTTTGTATTTACAGAGAATGGAAAATAGATTGATGACACAGAATAGTCTTTATTTCTCCTTAACAATTCTCAATTACATTCAATTTCTCCTCTCAATCTAATTACCATATCATCTGTCTGACTTTGTTCAATTCCCTGGGTTTATAAACGCACCCAGAGTAGTACCAAACTGACTCCAAGCGGCTGGGAGACAACTATTTTAAATAGCCTCCAACTGCCCTACTACCTATTTTTGGCATTATGTGGTTACAATTTGACAAAAGTCCTCTAAGTCACTTGGGAATTACAAAATGAACCTAGTTACAAACTGAAATGAAAATGCATTGGTCAAATAGACCTTATTACAATGCAAACATGATTTTTTAAACAAACATAAACTTAAATGCCTCACGGAGGCCACCTTGTGTTAGGTGCTCCTACACCATAATATGATGGGAGCCTCAAACACTAACATAGTATATGCTTGGTGTGACTTACTATTATCGGTTCCTATACCCTGATTCACTGTTACGACTGGTCATCATTTGTATCTGATGAAAGATACATTCTCCACATACATTCCCAACATGCTTTTGTGATATGCATTCGCAATCTACATTCAGTGAGACTCTTGTCTTCGCTGTATGCTTCTAACTCTTCTGCCAATGTCATTCCTCTGGCCGATGGCATCTACCTTTGGTGTATAGATCACTGGGTAATCTTTTGAGGTGTTTGACTAAACAACATGGAGAAGCATGGGATATGGTCATCCCACAAGCAGAGCTTGCATATAATGATTCTGTTAATAGGAGCACAGGAAAGAGCCCTTTTGAAGTTGTATATGGGATTCATCCCAGGGAAATTTTGGAGCTCAAGGATCTCGAGAACATGGAGAAAAGGAGTGCACAAGGAGAAGATTTTGCAGTCAGTATGAAGGATATCCATGATGCTGTAAGGGAAACTCTCCAGAAGAACACAGGGAAATACAAAGAGAGAGCTGATCAGAAGAAAAGGGATGTCCAATACAATGTTGGGGATCTAGTAATGGCATATTTGAAGAAGGAAAGACTTCCGAAGGTGCAGCCCACGAAGTTTCTTATGAAGAAGATAGGTTCATGCAAGATTGTACACAAATTTGGGCCTAATGCATACGAAATTGAACTTCCTCTAGGTTTAGTAATATCACCCATTTTCAATGTATCAGAACTATTTCCCTTCAAGGGAGACAATCTTGTTGGTTCAGATGTGACAGAAGCAGGGGATGCATAATGGATTTCTGATCTTCCACCGAGTCAGCCAGTACAACTGGAATGTATTTTGGACACAAAGGTTCAAAAGAAGACTCGACATAAGACCTACAAGCAGTATTTGGTTAAATGGCGTGGTTTACTTGATGAGGATGCAACCTAGATGAGCGAGGATGACATCATCAAACATGGGGTTTCCATTTCAAACCTGGTTCCTCAAGGTACTTGAGTTCTGTTAACCCTGGGAGTATGGTGCAGGGGCACCTAGATACTTTAATTAATTTCATGTTCATTTTGATGTTTTGGTGTTGTATAAGGTCCAAGTGACCAATTGTAAGGCCTAGTGCCATGGGTGAGTCTGAGTGGAATAAATCTAGGACAAGTCGTATTGTCTGGTAGTTGAAGAGCAAACGCATTGTAACTAAATGGATTGATAGTTGCAGAATGGTTGGCATTCCCACTGATGCGAACTGTCACAAATAGAACATGTATAAACAGTTCAGCGAACAGGAAAAGAAGAGTGTAAGAGAGTAGTATAGTAATTGGGTGGTGATCTGTGGTAGAACAACAGTAAGAAGATAGAAGAGTTGTTTTAGTGCAGAAGTTCCCAAAAGTAAATAAAAGATCCTGTTTTGTCTTGTGTTCTTTCACCGTGTCACTGTAGCTAGTTTCTATTTTGTAATTCGGATGGATTACTGAGCCATTCCACCGATGAGATTTCTTTGAAATCTGTGGAATGGATCAGTTTGTACAGTTTGTGTTTTTTTTTGTTTTTGTTTATGCTCCATGTCAGGATTGAGTGTGGAATGTGCTAGTCAAGCCTAGCATCTCTATGTGCTAGGGTTTTGAGAAGAGAGAAAGTGTCTATGTTGCAGAGTTTGTTATCGGTAGGACAATAACCGTCGGAGAGAGCCCAGACGATGGTTGTTTGGCCGGAAAAGCAAGAAGTGCTAAGTCCTGTGTCGGAGAGACTTAAGCGTCAGAGTGATAAGTTCTTACGAGGTCAATGATAATTGTCTTACCGAAGTTGAAGAGTGGTTGAAGTATGAGTATATCGACGTAGCATCGGCCTATCGGCTGATAGAAGTTTTAGTTCCCCGACGGTTGAAGTCATGCCGAAAGAAAGAAGGTCCCACCAAATGCATATCGTCAATGTATATTGAGATTGTATGTGGCGAAACATACAACTGGTGACCAGGTGTAATGGTGAATCGGTGCATGTGAACTTTAGTCCACCGGCGATAACAAGTCAAGAGATGTATATGAGTTGATTTTAACAAAGCATCGGTATATTAGTGTAGTGTATCCTGAAGCGGCCGATAATAATTATCTGGCTAACAAGTGAGGTTCAAATGTGATAAGAGAAGTTCAAAGAGTTTGATGGTTCAAGGAGTTCAATGGTTCAACCGGTTCAATAGTTCATAATTTGATCTGTTTTGTTCGCTTCCATTGTGCACTCTGCATCAGTAATTTATGCACACTTTAGTCTAGATTTAAATATTTAATTTCATGATTTTATAAATTAAATCAAATTTGGATGCATGTGGGTTAATTTGGATTCTATGTTCTAGTATGATCATCACCAAAACTATACTTTAATAGGAAGTGATAGATTTTATAAATGTCATTTTATAGAATATTCTAACCAAATTCAAGTGCTTTATTTGAATATGTAGGAATTAGTAAATGGGACTTTTGGTCCAGAATCAACAGCTATACCACCTGGGAAACAAAATGTGGGAGTAGATGAGCATGATCATACGATAATTTATGCACACCTTAGTCTATATTTAAATATTTAATTTCATGATTTTATAAATTAAATCAAATTTAAATCATATGCACATGTGCCATTTTTCAAAATTTTATCCTATTTCAAGTTTCTTTCTCTTCTATAGCATGAGACAGATCCATCTCTTTCATGAGGAACAAAGAGGCCTCTTGATTTTAGTGATGATCTAGGACATAGACTATTTATTTCATGGACTGTGATGCATTATTTATTTATATGCCACCAGGACTATGACTATGTTGAACAATATTTCATGGACTTAGAGATATTTTAGTGTTTTATGAACTATGATTTGTATTTATTTATGTGCTGACTATGACTAGATGTTTCAGTACATTTCATAAACTACCTAGATTTCAGTATTTCATAGACTTAGAGATCTATACATATATTGACTATGCTTGTATAGTTTAGTATGTTAGATAATATGTTTATGCTTTATTGAACTTCTCTTATTATCAGGACATGTTAGAATCTAGTACATTTTTTAATAAAAGGAAAAACTATAATTATAAAAAATTGTGGCTATCTAATGTATAAAATAGTTCTTGATAAATGATTGTACAAAGATAGTTAATGCTAAAAAATGATAAAATATAGTACACATAATAATTCCTTACATGATATAACACAATAGACATACCCACCACCCATCATGATATAATAATAACTAACCTTCCATGTGATAACATCATCAAATTATTAAGTTGGCTCACCATATTAATACATGCCATAGGTTGTCTAGTAGGCTCATAATGTTAATGTGTTCCCTTGATTGTTGAGATAAAAGTTGAATGCACTTCCATTTATTTCATATAAAAGGAAAAAAACACCATTTAAAAGTTATTTAAAGAAAGGAAGCAAGTGGTAGAGCATTGCTAGTTACATAGAGGAGGGTCGAGAAATAGTTTGTTTAGACACAATTTATAAGATAAAAGGAATAATATAGAATGTGAAATAAGAATGAAAGAATATATTGAAGACACAAAACATTGATACAATGCAGCAATATCATGATGAAACATATGAGAATATACAATTAGCCAATAGGTCCACTTTTAGTTCAAGACTACAAAATTGATCTAACATTTACAGTATGATGAAAACTTCTTGTGACAATCATGTTGGATCTACTTGTAGGGGACTTGCAAAAATAATGAATGTAAGTAAATTAACTATACATACAAGTGTCGATACAAATTATAAGATAAAAGGAATAATATAGAAGGTAAAATGAGAATGAAAGAATATATCAAAGACACAAAACATTGATGCAATACAACTATAACATGTGATGAAACATGTGAGTATATATACAATTATTTAATGGATCCACTTTTGTTGAAGACTACAAAATTGATCTTGTAAGGCCTAATCATTTTCCAACAATTTCTTATGAATTGATAGATTTAACAATGAAGATTGTGATATAAGAATTTAGTAATAAGATATTTGGTTATTCATAAATTCATGTTTGAAAGTTGTTTTAATCTATTTGTAGTTCACAAGTAAATAGGTTTCAAGAAGACAAAAAGTTAACATGTTCAGTTTTAAAAGATCAAGATATGTTGGAAGAAAAAAAGGGGGGGAGAGAGAAGGCTCCTGTTGGAAATTTGGAGAAAGGAAAAGATGGAATTTGTGGTGAAAAATCTGGTATTAAAGCTTAGTATGGATGGAAAGACCATGGATAATGTGGCTTTGCACCTGTTAATAACTTTCAACCGTATTGCTGAAGAATAGATACAAGACAGAACCATTGGCCCTTTGAAATCAAGCTTCCAAGTATGATATTGGATGTTAACAATTTATTGTGTCTATATTTTGCTTTAGCTATATAATCTAGGGTGAATCCCTTATTTTTGGAGCCTCTGAATCATATGATATGATACGCCTTGGTATATTTTACAATTCAAACCTATATGTTTACATCCAGTTGTATATACCAAAGTTCTATTTGCTTATCTAATAAATTCTCTTTTGTTACGCTTTATGGAAAATACTTAACCCTTTTTATAGTTTTAAAGTTCCTTATCCCAGTCATTTTTCAACTAACCGGATCATAGTAAGATCTTTTTAACCACCTGGTTTGTTAATCCTTTCACATGCATATTATTCTTTTGGAGCTGCATACCATTTGGCCTGCATATAATTTCTTTCCTTGGATTGTATATTATCATATTGGCCTCAGTGTTATTTAAATGACCTGAGTGTTCTCTCCTATCAGTTATTTTTTTTTAAGTCTTCCATCGGTCTTAAGGACGTTATTGGCCACTATTGTTTTTAACAACCTGATATTTGTTTGTTTGCTAATGTTGTGCATCGGCCTAATCTTATTGATGTCAGTCAGTGGTCAATTCTACTATTGTTTTGGACGTCTGGTACAATAGCTACCATTTTCTCAATATCTGGTTTCTTCTTATTTATGTGGATCTTGGTGAGGTGGCTAAGCATGAAATAAGTCGAAGACTTTAAGGAAATTTTACTGTTAAAAGAAGGAAATCATGGCTTAGTGAGTGGTAGCAATCAATAACGGGCGATTCGTTTTAGATGTGTAGTTGTCTGCACATAATTGGGCAACCCAAATTATGTTTGATTTCAAATATTAGTAGAAAACACATTTAAAGTAGTAAATTCTTCATGAGAAATGCTCATTAATCGCACATTTAATCTTCATAAATTCATTTTCTCAGTTACGCCTTCTCTGATTGCGTCTGTGGGAAAATTAGTTTCGAGGAGGAAAGGTTCGAAGGAGGCGTTAATAACTCTGTACTTTAAAGAGCATTTTATATCTTTATGCATTTTCAATTTTAAATCTATCTTTATTGCTACCTTTAATCTCCGCAAGAATTTTGATTTGTCTCAAAACCCTAGATTTTGCAATCTATGATTGATGGATTTGAGAAACTTTAGACTTTTTTTTAAAGAAACTGTAATATGAAAACATATCGAATCCTTTTTTATATATATAAAACTTTGTAGTATTCAAGTTTATTTTGTATTTATTAATCAATACTTACTTTTCTAAGCTGATTGAGGAACAAAAATCATAATATGATAAGTTAATGTTTATTAAGAAATAAGTCTTGTAAAAGTTTATAAATTAGAATGGTTGATAATTGTTATTTGAGGGATCCATATTAGGGTTAGCAAAAGTAAAGTATATTCTTTATTATTATCATTCCGTCTACGTCTTTTTGGTATTTATGATTTAGGATTGGGTTAGGCCGAAATTACCAAAAATAGAGCTTTCTCTGTAAACTTTAGATACATATGTGTTTGCAGCCAGATTTATAGTTCTCTGGACCACTGTATTGTCTGCTATCTTGGAATATAAGTTATTTGTATTAAATAATTATTTTTACAATAACTATAGATGTATAATACATTTGTAGAATATTACCCCATTTGTAGATAAAATAATCTATATATATTTTTTCTCTGTTTTATAATAGTTGTTCTTAGTAAATAAAAGAATTAAGTATGCCCTGGTACTTAGTTTTGCATTTGAAGATCACACGTTTGTGTTTCAATGAATTAGTTCTAAGGGATATATTGTTGTTCTCTCTATTATTTAACTATTTTGATACTTAGAATGAATTCATGAATTTTATGATGATTCTAACAAAGTTGTTATGATGATAGATTTTGTTATAGACCCTTTGATATTCCAACATAATCACGCATAGAAGTTGTGACGATCATTCTACTAGAATAATCCTTTAACCCCTTGGAATGGTTCTTGAGTTTGTCCTAATGTTATGGTTACATGATATCTATTGTTGATTTGTTCAATGTTTGAACTACAAAGTCTCTACGCTACGCGTACGTAGGCAAGGCCATCATGATCCCCCGAGACATTAGGTCAGCCCCTTAGGGCCTTAGTCTTGTTTTATTTTGTAAATTGATGTCTATTTTATATATTTAATGACCTTGCATAACTTATATTTTCATTCAGTGTGCAGGATATTGGAGCTAAGAAAGTATTTTCCACCTTGTTTAAGGATGTTCATTTGACATTTATTGTTTAATGAGTACAATGCTATATCATAAATTTTCATTTACAATGAATAAAATAGTACTTATGTTTTTAAGAAAGTTTAATAAGTTAGATTTAAATAAATTCCCTCCTGTCATAGTCTTTATTTCATTATTTCTTCTACACTAATTATTTATTGTCATTTATTGACATTTTTCATGAGTAGGCAATTATAGATCTAACATTTGTATGATGAAAACTTGTAGTGACAAACATGTTGGATCTACTTGTAGGGTACTTGCAAAATAATGAATGTATATAAAATAACTATATATACATGATTCAATACAAAATATAAGATAAAATGCATAATATAGAAGGTGAAATAAGAATGAAAGAATATATCGAAGACACAAATGTTCATCAATACAATCATGTTGGATCTACTTGTAGGGGACTTACAAAAATAATGAATGTAAGGGGAGGTAAGAGGATGGCTTAAGGGGAGCTAAGAGGATGACTTAATGGGACATAAGAGGATGACTTAAGGGGAGATAAAAGGATGACATAAGGGGATGTAAGAGGATGGCTTAAGGGGAGATACATGAGCCCTGACTCAAAGTATGTGCCATGTGAGAAAATTAGTTCTATAATTAGGAGATGACTTAAGGTTATAGGTATGAGGGTGGCTTAAGGGGAGCTAAGAGGATGACTTAATGAGATATAAGAGGATGGCTTAAGGGGAGCTAAGAGGAGGAATTAAGCGGATGTAAGAGGATGGCTTAAGGGGAGATACATGAGCCATTAGGTTTGAATCTAATAATGAGAATGGATGTATCATTAGGACTATTTGTATAGTGTAAATCATTTGTACATCCATAGAAGGGAATACCAACTTTATTCTCATGGATGCATGTGGGTTAATTTGGATTCTAAGTTCTATAGGTGAATTTGAACTAGGAAGCAAGGTATGTGCCTTGTTTTACAAATTATACCCATAAAAAATTAGTTTGATTTGGGGGACATTTGATTTTTTTATAAATTAATATACTTAATATAAAATTGAATAAACTTATAAATTATAACATTAACTAATTAAATTCATATGATTAATTAAATTTATACAATTTATTAAATTGATATAAAATTTATAAATTAATTAAATGTTAATTATTATAAATTATTATAAATTTTAATAAATCTATCAATTGATACAAAATTGAAATAAAATAATACATTAATATATAAAATTTGATCATCATCAATTTAGTTAACTAATCTAAGGTAATATCAAATTAGTTAGGTTCATAACTAAGGTATAAGATATAGTTATTAAAATAAATAAATATGATCCATGACCATATCAAATAGATAAAATATAATCCATGAACATATCTATTACTATGAGGTTCAACTCCTAGTAGAATAGCTCTAAGAGTATAAAATGTTATAACCTTATTACTAATGTGAACCATTCTACATGCATGCATGTATGCATGTTTAATCACATATGTATGTATGTAAATAACATGTCATTAATTTTAAAAAATTATTAGAAATACACATGCTATAATAATGTACAAGTATTGTCTCGCTTGATTAGCATTTTCATGATTTCAATCATGGTGATTAACCAAGCCACTCAAAGTATGTGTCATGTGAGAAAATTAGCTCTATAATTAGGAGATGGCTTAAGGGTAGGTAAGAGGATGGCTTAAGGGAAGATAAGAGGATGACTTAAGGGGACATGCAATCACTTATATAAACTTATTAGAGAATGATAGTAAATTAATTAACTATATATTAACTATCAATTAAATATATACAACTATATACATACCTACAAATTTATTCCATTGTACCATCTGCATCCTCTCTTTTTTGTAACGCGTCTATAATTGACTCATGTTCTTCCATAGAAAGTGTCCATAACTATTTATTAGCAGGTCTCCCTTGATATCTAACTAGTTTTATATTTGTTGCCACAACCAAATGGGAGTAGTGTATAATCTTCTTATGTCTTTCATAATCAAATGTAGGCAAACCATTCTTTCTTATTAAATATTTCTGTAGCCAGGTGTCAACTACAACCACAAAACCTATTGGATACTCATAGTTATCATCATCTACTCTAGGATGTAACAACTTATGTTTTTTCTCAACACATTGAGCCAACCAATACTCTGTTTCCTCTTCAAGTGCAACAACATACACATGTCCTGCAAAAAAATTAATTAATTCAATAAAGTGTGAAATATAATTCACATACATAGATGCATACATATACAATTATATATATTACA
The DNA here is from genome assembly GCA_027924645.1 of Cunninghamia lanceolata. Lineage (NCBI taxonomy): Eukaryota > Viridiplantae > Streptophyta > Pinopsida > Cupressales > Cupressaceae > Cunninghamia > Cunninghamia lanceolata. The sequence continues at coordinate 2,157,751 of BSBN01000026.1, read as the reverse complement.
AAATAATGTAATAAAACAAAATAATGAATTAAAGTACCTTCTTGTACAAGGTATGAAACACAATCATAGTTATCTGATGCAAACACTTGATTATCATCTTCAATTGTTGTTTCAAGTTGATCATGTGTTTCTGTAGGTGTCAAGGATCTTTGTTTCCATTCTTCAACCCATTTTGTATTTTCACATGCTTCCCAATCACCTGAAATACAAAATTGACAAAAACAAGCAAGCTCCCTAGTCCATATAGTACATGTGCTTGCATTTGAACTCTTAAATGAATTCCATTTTCTTGATCCACTAATTGTCTCACAATCATGTCGAGTAAGAATATTATCTTCTTCAACTAACCAAAAGAATCATCGAATTGTAGAGTTCTCACTTGATCCCATAGATAATTTTTCATTACACCAATCCACAATTGCACGTGCATCTCTAATTTTTTTTGCATTCTCAAATTTTAGTTTCTCTCTGATAGGATGTTGTGAGATCCTAACACTTTAGTTGAAATATGTCAATTATGTCGACCGAGTAGTGTCCAAGGCATTTTGCAATAGGGAATGAATTTGGACATCTCATCTTAGCAATGGTTTTCTAAATTTTTGAACAAGCTTTATCAACATGAATCTAATCTAGAAAGCATATCACCCTTAATCTAGAAAGCATTTGAATATTTAATCTAAAAAGCATATAAACTAACTAAAACTCACACATGTATTTCTAACTATGAATTTCAAAAAAGAAAGACAGCTAACTATTAAATGAAAGCAAATTAAACTTGAGCTAACAACTGATAACAGATTTCATGGACCAAATGGATGCTTTGGAAACTCTAACATTGAAAGAGAACTTAAAGATTTTTATCTCAGACACAATATCCTGCAAGAACACTCAACAATACTAAAATAGAAAGTTACATTAATCTAAACAAAAACATTTACTAAACAGATTTGAACAACACAATTACACAAGAATAAAACACTTATCTATGCTATATCCTTCGAGTGGCCAACTCTTAGGAGATTTTCTTATCAATTCAAATCACATGCATTATCTTCAACAGAACCAAGGTAACTCCATTTGCATTTGAATTTCCATTGCTCAGAATATATTACTTAGAATAAACTTAGTTGTTTCCTTCCATAGAAAATCATCACAGAACATAATCATTGAACATTACTTCTATATTGTATATCAGAACATAGCATAACATAATACAACATAACTACTTTTGAGATTGTACCCTTAATCTATGCTATCAAAATCCTAAATTTTAGGTGACACATAAATGCCACTTGAAGAAGTCTTCAATAGAAATAGACTTTTAACTAAACTAGATGTCTATTAGATTCAACACAGTAAAATATCTGAGTGGAGTCATAAAATGTCTTAAGTATCTTTAACAGAAAATGAAAGAACTGTCAACCAAGTCTTTGATCATGTATTCCTAGGTTTCTGACACCCTGAGATTCCGGTGCTGCTGACTTTAGTTGCTTTTAAGTTCCACTAGGCACTTCATAAAAACCTACATTAATACACAGACCTTTACACATGATCATGTCAACATTAGTGGAAAACTTTAATCAATTAGAAAACAAGATTTGTGCATCATTCTATCAAAAATAAACAAATGTTGCTCATAAAATTAGTAAATTGGCACGGTTTAGGTAATTTGGGTGACATAGAAAGGGTTATATGATTTATTATGAAATGAGGTTAATTATACCTCATCACTCTCCCCTCTCTAAGATGGAGCAGGTCCTCTTGCTCTCTACCATGGGCTCTTTGCCTTTCTGCATCCCTCTTTCTATTTAGTTCATCATACTTTGAGTTGAGATCATAAATGTCCTCTGCTTCCTCATCCAAATGGTTAGGATACTTAGGAAACCTTTGTTTAATTTTATCCTCATCTGCCATGCATGTAAATCCCTAGGATCTTGTTTTCCGGTTACCAAAACTGTAGGGGGCGATTGAAGGAACAGTGGAGGTCTGTACCTCATACCTATCCATTTGGTCTTAAGCTGCTGTAGTATTTCTATCAAAACTTCTACTCTTTTATAGGACCATCTGAGATTGGTTGGAGAAATCATCTCCCTTCATTTTAGATACATAGGCAAGGGAGTATATCATTCCTCGCAGGCATTCCATACTCTATCTATTAATTGTGGCCCATTAATTTTAAAATTTTTAAAACAAATTATGATACTTTCATTATACTTTTCCTTCATAGCTTCATACTTTTTAGTTCTTTAGAATTGAGCCTTGAAGGCAAAGGACTTACAATTAGGGTACCTCATGTGGAGCCCTACAATTCTTTCTACCTGAAGATATTCTCTGGTCGTATCCTGCCAATTGAGTTGATTTTACATATTAGACATGAAAGCTTTGAGTTGTACTTCTCCCACAAAAAGGTTAATGAAGAAATCACTATATTTTTCCATAAACATATTATGTATAAAAAAATTCACATAGCAGATTCTGCTGAACAGGGGGTGCCTCTTTGAATGCTTCTAGGAATTGTTTGTCATCTGGATCATGGGGCAAGTTGCAGGAAAATATCAAAAGTTTCCATATCAATAACTGTTCATTAAGGAACATAGAATATAACTTGGATGGCTTTCTACAAGCTAATAATAACTCTCCAATTTTGCCTGCATCAGTTTTAGATTGATAAAGTTTGTCATAGGATTCCTTAAACAATACCATTTCCTTCTTAAGTCTGGCATTTTCTGCTCCAGCTTGTCTTAGGAAATAGCACCTTTCCATCCATTTTGTCATCATAAGAGGAATGTGAACCTAGAACCATTCCGTTTTGGTTGGTTTAGTCTGTATTTCTTTTGATTTCATGACTAGTTTAACACTGATTTCCTATAATTCTTGCTCCAGCTCTATAGTTTTGCTAAGAGCTGTGTTAAGTTCTTGCTTCTGTTCTTCCTATTTTTCCATAAATGACTTAAGGAATTGTTTAAAATTGACAGTCACATTGTTAATTTGTTCATCTTTTGCAAATAGACTAGTCAAATGTTTCTTATCTTCTTCTTCCTTAACTTCTTTTGCTTGGGACTATAATTCCTCAATGAATTTATCTTTCATTCTATTTGCATCCTAAGAGTCCTTATTTCTTGATCCTTATGCTGCAAAAGTTATGTCTGTGTGTCAATTTTCTGCTGATGTATATGCATCTATTCCTCACTCTATTGGAGTTTGCTCTTCAACTGTATAATTTCTTCTTTCAATTCTGTCAATTCAACTGTCATGTGGTCACATTTTTCATTTTCTACATTAGTGGGAAGAGGGAAGATAACAATTTTTGTATCATTTCTAGACACATGTCCTTCATTATTTCCTTTTATTGGACTTTGCTCTGTGCCATGAACATTGTTCAGAGGGGATAATTGTTCATTTTGAGGGTTTTCTTAGTTCTATGTTCATCTAATGGCTGCTGAGTGGTTGAAATTGTTTCCACAGGGTCTTCTTCCTGAGCCTCTACTTCTTCAACAAGTACATAATTTGGAACTTGTTCTCTTATTTCCTCTTGATTCTTCTTAGGTGGAACAATCTCTTTCTCAGATTCAAGGGTATCTTTATTTTTTAGGGCTTGATTTTCACTTGACTAAGCTACATTCTCACTTGGTTGCCTATCTTGCCTTTTCTTTTTAGGGATAGGTGGCTGGTCACATGCTGCAGAACAGCTAAAGTCAGCAACCAATCATTTACTTCTTCTTATAGGGGAGGTTTCTACAACTTCACCTTAGGCCTTTGTTCCCTTCTACTAGGCTAACTATTTTCATTCTTAGAGTCAACTAAGTCCACATTTTCTTATTTTTCTGGAGTTTATTGAACATTATATGGTCTAGATTGCTCCTTGGGTTCTACAGGGTTTGTAAGATTTTTTGGAACTTTGCCTTCGAAAGCTTCCCTGGTAGGTTGGGGTACAGGGGAAGGTTCCCTAGGGCTCCGCCACCAAACCAGATGATTCACCTCTCTCAAAATGTATTGAGGGTGCTAGGTTTTCAAATTTCCTAAGATTTTTTTGCCATTTCTCACCTATTTTTCTCTTTTTGAGGAGTTGATGCTTGCAAATTAAAGAAATGAGGTTGTGGTCTTTTAATGGCCTAGACCCAATTTTGAACCTTTTTATCATGTGGATAAGGGAGTCACTTAAGAAGGCAGGAAGATTAACTCTCAATTCAAGGTTTTCAGCTTCATGGCGCAGGTGAATGAGCAAACAAAAGGGAGGACCGATGACAGTAGCACATTGTCCTTCACATGTAAAATACTAATTATCCAGGCTATACCATTCTCCATGGCTCTGCAATGGACATTATTTGAAACCCTTTATTTTGCCCCTGTGTATTCATAACTAATAATGGCTGAGGTTCCCCTTCCCTTAAGAAAAGCTCTATCAATTTCTAGTAGGAAATATTTGTAGTTTTTGATAGATTCAAGCCTTCATTTTTTATACTAGATAAACTAGAAATAGTTCAGGCACTTACCTTAAATTTCTTTCCTTTCTTTCCTCACACAATTGACTGCCCATCTAAGAAATTTTCCATGAACTCTTTAACTAACTATGTATTACACCCTTTGAACTTTTTCATGAAGTCCAGCCATCCAACTCTTTGAAATAATTCTAAAATATTATTGAGCGCTAATAATTTGTAAGCAGAAGTTGGCTCTGATTTACCTTTTGCTCCCCCATACTATCCCCTACTAGTAATTTTGCTAAATTTTTACTAAATGTCATGGCACACCAAGGTGAGTAACTGTTTCAAACAAACTGATTAGCAGACTAAATGAAACTCAATCTTTACGACCACTTATATTACAACAATGTTGATGTGACCCTCATTAACTCATTGTATTAAGCTGCACTGTGTCTACTCATTACCTTGCATGACATAGAATGCATGCACCACCATCTCTTTCAGTGAAAGTACAGTTCTCACGGATTTACTAAATTTGGGAAAAGGGTGGGACATGCCAATTTATTTAATTTTATTCACAACATATTGCTTAATTAAGAAAGAATGTGTATGTACCTTGTGTCCCAATTTGATTTGAAGTTCATCACACTTGTGCTGACATAATGACTTTATAGACAATTATATATACACAACTTGGATGGGATGGCAAAAGGTTTGGGCAGATTTATTAATGATTACGACAGAGTGGTCGGGGTAATTTATTTATAATGATGATTAATTGTCATTATAATTTGATTTGTTATGATAGGGGGTGGTGACACAAGGAATGAGTCTTTTAATGAATGCTTTGGTATGAGGAATTTTGATGGCGGAAATGGGTATGCTTTTGAAAATATTAGAGCATCTGCTAAGAAGGGGTCACACATTGAGAGCATCGAGAGCAGATGCTCATGGAATGAGTATAACAAACATATGGGAACAACACTATGGAGAACTATGGTTGGGTGCAATGTTCTAGAACATTGCTGAAGGGTGTCGATGGAATGTGAAATAAAATTCCTGAGCATTGCTGAAAGATGCAGCTGGAATGAAGGAATAAAGTTCTGAAGCATCCTTGAAAGATGCAGCCAGAATGAAGAAATAAAGTTTCAAAGCATTGTTGAAAGATGCAACTAAAATGCAGGAACAAAGTTCCAAAGCACTGCTGAAAGATGCAGCTAGAATGCAGGAACAAAGTTCTGGAGCATCCCTGAAAGATGTAGCTGGAATGAAGGAACAAAGTTCTAGAGGATCATTGAAAGATGTAGCCAGAATGCAGGAACAAAGTTCCAAAGCATCACTGAAAGATGCAGTTGGAATGAAGGAACAAAGTTCAGGAGCATCACTGAAAGACGTATTTGGAATGAAGGAACAAAGTTTTAGAGCATTGCTAAAAGATGCAGCCAGGATGAAGGAACAAAGTTTCAAAGGATCACTAAAAGATACAGCCAGAATGAAGGAGCAAAGTTCCAGAGCATCGCTGAAAGATGTAGCCGAAATGAAGGAACAAAGTTCTGGAGCATTGCTGAAAGATGCAGCGGGAACACAGGAACAAAGTTTCAGAGCATCACTTAAAGATGCAGTTAGAATGCAGGCACAAAGTTCCTGAGAATCCTTGAAAGATGCAACCAAAATGTAGGAGCAAATTTCTAGAGCATCGCAAAAAGATGCAACCGAAATGAAGGAACAAAGTTTTAGAGCATCGCTAAAAGATGCAATCAGAATGCAAGAACAAAGTTTCAGAGCATCGTTGAAAGATGTAGCTGGAATGAAGGAACAAAGTTCTAGAGAATCATTGAAAGATGCTGGAAAGTAAGAACAAAGTTTTGGAGCATCGTTGAAAGATGCAGCCGGAATGAAGGAACAAAGTTCTGGAGCATCGCTGAAAGATACAGTCAAAATTTTATATTTATTCAAAAATGAAGTCTTGTAAAATAATACTAAAATTTAGACAAATAACAAAAATGGAAAATACAATAACTTGACTAAAATGCTCTAAAATAATCATGCAAACATAGTTTTTTTAATTGTTAAAAACATAGATTCTTTTTCCTCTGCCAAGGCAGAGTTAATACATTAGTTCTCTCCTTGCACTTCCACCATCCTTGTAAATTCTTCTTTGTTAATAGGTTTGTGGTGGATCCGCAAGGGATGACCATTGATGAGGAGTGTTTGAGTGTCACCATCGATGGGTTTAAGTTGCACTGCTCCATTTGAGAACACCTTAGAAATCTCATATGGACCCCGCCAATGGGTTCTCAGTTTACCTTTTTGGTCTTTATATCTGAAGTCAAATAGTAGTGCCCAATCACCATTATGGAACTCTCTTTCTTTTATATGTTTGTCATGCCAATCCTTTCATTGTTGTTGGACCATTTTGATCTGGTGAATGGCTTCCAAATGGAGTTCATCGAGTTTACTAAGTTGCAAGACTCTTTCAATCTAAGCTCGATCAAGGTTCAAGCCCACTTCCATTGCTGTTCTAAGAATTTTAATTCAAATTCAATGGGCAAAAGAGGCTTCTTCCCAAAGACTAATTCATAGGGAGTGAGATCGGTGGTTGATTTCTAGGTTGTATTATAGGCCCAAACTACCTCATGTGATTTCTGAGCCCAATCCCTTCTACCCAATGAAACAGTTTTTGTCAGAATATTTTTAGGTTCTCTATTGGTTACTTCAACTTGACCATTTGCTTGTGGGTGATAGGGAGATGACTTCTTATGGCTTACCTAAAAATGGTCAGTAAATGCTAATAGAACTTTAGACATAAACTGGGGTCCCTGATCTGTGACAATTGATCTAGGAGCCCCAAATTTAAGGAAGATCTTGTTATAAAGGAATTTCGTAACTTGTTCCTCTCTAGCAACTTTCAGTACTTGGACATCTGCCCATTTAGTCAGATAGTTGATACAGAGTAGGATGTATTCTTTATTCTGTGAAGGAGGATCTATGGGGCCTATAAAATCTAGCCCCCACTTTTCAAAGGGTTCAAAAACCACTTGTGGCTGCAGAGGCATCCCACTAGATGCAGTAGGTCTTCCTACTCATTAGCATTCATCACAGTGGTGAACATATTTTTTTACATCTTTATGCATGGAAGGACAATAATACCCTGCACCTAAGATTTTGTGGGATGTCTATTCTGCTGAATAGTGGCCACCGGAGGGATCATCATGGCAAGCTCTAAGTATGTTGTATGTTTCATCTAACCTGACGCAATGACGTAAAACCAGATCAAGGCCACTTTTGAATAGAATACCATTGATCCATTTGAACTGAGCACTTTCTTGAATAAAGCATTTCTTTTATTTTGATGTAAATTCTAGTGGAAACTCAGAGGTCACTAGGTAATTGGTGATATCTACAAACTAGGGTGTTTTAATGGAGATGGCGAATAAGTTTTCATCTGGGAATTTCTCTTGTACAGAGGTAAAATCTCCATTATCTTGTTTGATCCAAGATAAAAAGTTTGTGACTATGTTGAACTTTCTAGGTTTATTGATGATGGTCACATTGAATTCTCAGAGAAGTAATAGCTAATGGATTATTCTCCTGTTTATTGCAGGTTTGTTCATTATCTATTTGATAGATGAATGGTTTGTGAACACAATTACCTTATACCATGTGATGTAAAATCAAAATTTATTGATTGCATGAATCATGGCTAAAAATTATTTCTCCGTAGTGGTGTAATTACATTTAGTGGGGGTCAAATTCTTACTGATGAAATATATGGCATATTTTCCTCCATTCTCATCTTCATGTCCTAAAACTGATCCAATAGCATCATTGGAAGCATCTGCGTAAATATGGAAAGGAAGTTTCTAGTTAGGTCCATGTAGGACTGGAGTAGAAATGTGTTTCTTCTTAATGATCTCAAATGATGTTTGACATTCTGCTGTCCAGACAAAGTCTATATCTTTTTGAAAAGGGAGAATATGGGGCCTGCAATCTTACTAAAGTTTGCTATGAACCTTTGGTAATATCCAGCATGTCCTAAGAAACTTCTGATATCAGTTTGGTTCTTTGGAGTATCTAGTTGTTGTATCACTTCAATTTTCTTAGGATCTACCTTTATCCCTTCAACTGAGATGTGGTGTCCCAACACTGTCCCTTGTTCTACCATTATTAAACATTTTTCATGACTCAAGGATAGCTGATGGTCTTCACATCACTGCAACACTCTGTCTAGGTTTTTAAAAGCTTCATGAAAAGTGGAACCATATATTGTGAAGTTGTCCATATAGACTTCCACACAGTCATTTAAAATCTCAGAAAAGATGGCTAGAATAGCTCTCTAAAATGTCGCAGGAGCATTACATAGCCTGAAGGGAAGAACTTGATATGCAAATGTTCCCCAGGGACAGGTAAAAGTTGTTTTGTTCTGGTCCTCTACTACTACGTGTATTTGGTTATATCCGTTGAATCTGTCCAAAAATGAGAAATACTTCCTTCCTGCTAGGTTATCCAAGACTTGGGCTATGAAAGGTAAAGGAAAGTAATCTCTATAGGTGGCTTTATTAAGCTCTCTATAATCAACACACACTCTCCATTTTCCATTTTTCTTGGGGACTACTACCAGAGGTGAAACCCATTTGCTGTCAGAGATGGGATAGATGAATCCTACTTGTAGGAGTTTTTCAATCTTTGTTTTAATAATATCTGTAAGAGCAGGGTTGAGTCTACATTGTGGTTGACAAGTAGGTCTAACGTCTTTAGTATAGATGTGATGGGTACAAACACTTGGGTGTATCCCTTGCAGGTCTATGTAGTCCCAAGCAAAAGCTTTGGATCTACTCACCAAAACATTGAATAACTTGAGTTCATTTACCTATGTTAACCAGATATTAATATTTAAGTTCTTTCCTGGTGGTAAATTGATAGTTTTGGTTCCAGGGTAGTTGGAGGTGATAGTATGAACTTCTCTCATTAAGGTGTTGAGAGAGAAGATCTATGGTATAATTCTGTGAAATCTGGCAATATCTTCAAAGAAGTGATCTGTTTTCAAAATGATATTAGCCAAAGGACAAGGTAACATTGTAAACATGTGGTGTAACTATGTTTGATATCATTAGTGTGGATCAGGTGTCCTAAAATTTCTTCAACTTCTAAAATTTCTTCATCACCTAAATCTATGGCAAGATCTTGCATGTCCAATTCATCTTCCAATTCTTCGTCATGTTGTTTGATGACTACCATAACAAGTGAGGCTAGATTCTCTTGTTTGTCAAAACCATTTGATTCAGCAACCCAAACTTGTTTATGTGCAACAGGTTGAGCAGAGGGTTACAAGGATAAGTGTTTGCTATTTGGGTCATTTGAAATGGTCATCCCCTTTGCTCTGCAGTCAATTTTGGCTGCAACTGTTGCTAACCAAAGTCTGCCTAGTATTAATGGATAATTGTCCTTATGTGTGAGGGACTAGATTACTTGAAAATCCACTGGGTATTTCCAATTGTCAACCTTGACAAGAACATTTTCCAGGACACCTTTGGGAAAAGTTATGGACTAGTTTTCCATTTGTAATATGGTGGTTGTGGGATGTAGATCAGTGAGTCCCAGTTTTTCTATAACGTCCACCATCATGACGTTAATGGCTACTCCCAAGTCCATGAGTTCATTAGGTATTTCTACCTTGTTGATTGTTACTGTTATGAGTGGACTACCTGGGTCACCATATTTTAGGGGTGAGATCTCCCCAACCAGAAGGTTAGCTAAATATACATTGATGTGCACCATGTTAATTTTTTTTTTTTCCTTCTTGGTGTTTTTATGCACAACTATTTGACTAGTTGGTTTAGTTCAAGAATTTCTTTAGTTGCTTGTGACAATGGAATCTTGATATGGAGTCTTTTAATTTCCTATATAACGTGGTTTCAATGGATAAGGTCATTTTCAGAGGATTTTTTAGGGGGTGTCTCTTTGAGGTGCTCCGAAAAAGGTGCTTGAGGTCTCGTCTTCAAGGTGGAATCCTTCTCTGGAAGATTTGCTAAATGTTTGACCACTTCTTCCTGAGGTAAGTCGGGAGTTTTAGGTGAGGGTTGTTGAGTAAGATTCTCTTGGTTACTCCTGGGGTTTTTATCTGAAGGTATGGAAGGTGTCCTTGTTCCTTTAGCATATTCTTCATTTTGTTCATCAAGTATCTCAACTATTGTAGGTTGTTGGAGTGTTTTTCCTAATCTTAACTGTAGGTTTCCATAATAGATAGCATTAACTCCAACCATGTTTTCCTGCTCTGTGGAATACACTTGTGTGGTTTGATGATTATTCTTTCAATTAGGAATGGGTTGTGCTGGTAGCTGTGGTTGCTTGACCTTCTCATTTTGTTGAGTGTTTTGGGGTGCTGGTAAGAGGTTCTGCTATGGTTTGGGCATCCTCCTCTATCCATGATAGAACTAATTTGGAGACTGATTCCATTGAGGGGTAGGATTTTGAGGATACCATTGCTGTTGAGTTTAATTTGGCCATTGAGGGTTTCCCTAAGACTGATTTGCCCATTCAAGTGGTCCCCAAGGGTAAGGTCCCCAATTAGGTGGTGCTGGAAGCCAAGGTGCCACCCATTGATTATTATTCCAATTATTTGGAGGGTGCCATAATGGGTTTGAATTCTGGACATAAGAGAAATTCCCTCTAGGTCTTTGGCCCACAAAATTGATCTCTTCCTCAGTGTTAGATGACCTTTTCTTGGAATTTTTGATTGCATTTAGGATCTCACATTGGTCAGTGGCATGACAGTTTTCACAAATTTGACAATTGTTAGCTTTGTCCAAAGGATGCTCCCTTAACAAATATTTGTTTCGACACCTAGGGTAGTAGATAGATAAGGTTTTAGGATTATGTGTACTACTTTGTTGAACAAGGATGTTAGTTTTCAAATTTGCTATTTCCTATCGCAGTTTACCAATTTCATTTGAGCCCCTCAAGAGACTAAACTTACGGATACCTCCATGAGTCTAGGAAAAATTCCTGCATAACTCAGTAATATTACCGAGTTCAAGTTGGGACACATCTCCTTTTCCCATAAAGTCTAGGCTTCTCCTAGCATCCTCATCAAGTCCCTTGAGAAATATGGTCTTCAAAATTTATGGGCTCATTGTCTCTTCCCCACATCATTTGGATAAGATGATGAACCTGTCAAGGTAATCTTCCAAGCTCTCATCTTCTTTTTACCTTAGTTTGAACAATTCATCTTTCCTATCACTAACTCTGTAGTAGCTCTAATATTTGTCTAAAAAGATAGTTTCCATTTCTTCCCATGTGGTTATTGATCCTAAGACTAACCTTATGAATTAACACATGGCAGAGTCTCTTAGAGTAGAGGGAAAGAGTTTGAGTTTCTAATTATCCATTTTGTAGTCATATGTCTGACACGGGACTGTAAACTCAAAAAGAAACTGGTTAGGGTCTTCAGAAGATAACCCTCTAAAGGTAAATGTTTTTCATGGGTGCATCATCATCTTCGTCGAGAGCAATGGGATAGGTAAATGTCTGGGCTGCTCTCCATGGGTTATCACCATCTCCATGGTTTTCTTTCCTTCCATTAAAAGGGTTATCATTGTTATCATCCATAATGTTAAAAGGAATGCTTCCCTCCTCAAAGGTTTCATTTGTTGGTTGAATGCTTTCCTCCTCAAAGGTTTGGTCTAATGGCTAGGTTTCTGGGGTATGCTGGGAAGTCTCAGGTTGATCGTGACTGATCAATTTGTAACAAAGTTCTTCATGTCAGACTTCTACCTCCCTGTTTATGGTTGGAATTACTATTGGGGGGGTTTTGGTATGAATCTTCTATGTGGACCTCATTTCCTGACCATGCAGAAAAAGAAGTCTAACAACTATTTTTGTTCTTACTAATAGAGGTATCCAAGTATTCTCCTATTAACACTATAAAGAAGTAGTTTGTGTCCCCGACAATGGTGCCAAAAAGTGACAGGATGTCATGAGGTCCTAACACTTTAGTTGAAATATGTCAATTATGTCGAGTGGGTAGTGTCCAAGGCAATTGCAATAGGGAATGAATTCAGACATCTCATCTTAGCAATGGTTTTCTAAATTTTTAAACAAGCTTTATCAAAATGAATCTAATCTAGAAAGCATTTGAATCTTTAATCTAAAAAGCATATAAACTAACTAAAAGTCACACATGTATTTCTAACTATGAATTTCAAAAAAGAAAGACAACTAACTATTGACTGAAAGCAAATTAAACTTGAGCTAACAATTGATAATAGATTTCATGGATAAATGGATGCTTTGGAAACTCTAACATAGTAGCAGAACTTAAAGATTTTTATCTTAGACACAATATCCTGCAGGAACACTCAACAATGCTAAAATAGAAAGTTACATTAATCTAAACAAAAACATTTACTAAATAGATTTGAACAACATAATTGCACAATAATAAAACACTTATCTATGCTATATCCTTCGAGTGGCCAGCTCTCAAGAGATTTCCTTATTGATTCAAATCACATGTATTATCTTGAACGGAACCAAGGTAACTCCATTTGCATTTGAATTTCCATTTCTTAGAATATATTACTCAGAATAAACTCAGTTGTTTCCTTCCATAGAAAATCATCACATAACATAATCATCGAACATTACTTCTATATTGTATATCAAAACATAGCATAACATAATACAACATAACTATTTTTGAGATTACCCATAATCTATACTATCAAAATCCTAAATTTCAGGTGACATATAAATGTCACTTGAAGAAGTCTTCAATAGAAAAATAGACTTTTAACTAAACTAGATGTCTATTAGATTCAACATAGCAAAAGCTTCAAGTGGAGTCATAAAATTTCTTAAGTATCTTTAACAGAAAATGAAAGAACTATCAACTAAGTCTTTGATCATGTATTCCTAGATTTTTGGCACCCTAAGATTTTGACGTTGCTGACTTTAGTTGCTTTTAAGTTCCACTAGGCACTTCATAAAAACCTGCATTCATACACAAACCTTTACACATGATCATGTCAACATTAGTGGTTAACTTCAATCAATTAGAAAACAAGATTTGTACATCATTCTATCAAAATTAAACAAATGTTGCTCATAAAATTAGTAAATTGGCATGGTTTGGGTAATTTGGGTGACATAAAAAGGGTTATATGATTTATTATGAAATGAGGTTAATTATACCTCATCACTCTCTAACAAGAGCTATTTTCACACATGCTCCAGCTCCATCATGTTCTCCTTTACCATGTCCATCTTCAAAAAAAACTCCACATATATTAGATATTGTTTTCTTTGTGAGCCCTACATAGCCAATAAAACATTCAAGAATTTTTGAATTGTCTTGTATAGTTTTCTAACCATATGAGATATTATGCCATCTAGATTTCTCTTTCTTTTAAACTTTCATAAAATATTTTGAAACAATATTGCACAAAACTCTAATGAGTGTAACTGGTTATCACTCAATTAGAAATGGTACTCCCTCAAAACTTTTCTATTATCTTCTGTACTATCATCTACATGTCTGTATACAATATGGACAAAGATGGCCATCTACACTGAATTATAGTACTGAGATTAAATTTCCTCTTGTGGAGCAAGAGGATAATTTTCTCCAAAGTCAACCACTAATAGTATAGTTCCAATTGGAAATGTGTTTTTACATGTGTGAAATTGTCCATCAAGCCACTGAGCATATTGGGAGTGTTTCACATATTTGGATACAATATTATCCTTAAATTCTCTAATGAATGCATGCACACTAATTTTCTCTGTGACTAACTCGCAACGCTTTCTAATTTTTCCATCCTTTATATAATGTTCAACATTCTTGAATCTTTTCACATCCACTAATTATTGTCCAAATTTATGTGAAATACTTTCATGCATACATTCTCCTAACAATGAAAAGTTTTCACATCTATTGCATTATCCATAAATACATGCTTTTGAATAAAATAAGTATCCATTAGATGTTTCACAAAATAAACCTTCTATAAACTCCTTGATTGTTTGAGGTGGCATATTAATACCACATTCTTGCATAATTTCATTAGTATGCAAAGTACAATGTATATATCGAAAAACATCATAACAATAACAAAATTGCACATGAATTTTATAACAAAAGATTCATTGTTTATTAATTTTCACATACCAAGGTTTACATTTCTCAAAAGATCTTTAACTTATGGTAATATTAAATGGTAACACTGAATCATCTATTTTTTTATATAATTTAGTTTGAGTCATGTCTAATAGATGTTTTGGATGAGGAACATGAATTTTGGACCCCAGTGTTAATTTTAAAACATCTCTAACATTAGATGACACCCTTGTATTATCATGCCAATATTTTTCAATTAAAGATTTGATTTCATTATTTAATTTCATGTCAGACCTTAGGAGTCTACCACTAAAACTCTAACATTGGTTAATTGGATCATTTTCAATACTTTCTCTTCTCTTTGTTGCTCTTCTCAAAGTTTTAGGATTTATATTTATAAATTCACTAGTCTTACTTATCATTCTTTTGTTCAAAATTGATTTATTAACTAAAGAAGTTGTTATAGCTCTTCGTGATGCATTGCTATCTTTAGATCAACTTTTTTTTCCAATAGAATCAATAGCATTAGAAACACTAGATATAACTTGTTTCATTGATTCATCTTTCTTTGTATGTTTTTAAAAAGTGCCTAACTTTTTCATTAATTTTTGTATTTTCCACATTTTCATCAATTGCATCATGAGTTGACATTAAAATCCAAGACTTTTTCTACAAAAAATAGTTTATATAATCTATTTACATGGTTTCTCATTGGTCTCCAAAAAATCTTACTAGGAAGATTATCCAAGACATTTCTTTCAATTTTTAAAAAGACATTCATTTTCACTCTTATAAGGGATTTTATTCCCATTTCTTGTTTCCATATTTTTAGTAGTACAATTGAGCTCATCATTGGTATATCTAGATTCATTTAAATAACTGATATGATCAATATCATTGAAAGGTAGGTTTGAAGACATACCTGGGTTTGTTTCTATAGTCACATTTTCCATATCATTGAAAGCCAAGTTTGAAGACATACGTAAATTTGTTTCTATAGTCACATTTTCTTCCATATTCACCATTTCCACATTTGCATCATCTACATTCATCCCATCTTTCATAGTCTCTTGAATGTTCTTCTCTTCAATAGTCATGGAACTAGATGCTTCAATATTCTTTATTTCTTAAAACTTTGTTCTTCTATCTCTTTTCCTTTTGCCTCCTTCTCTCTATTTGATTCAATTTCTTTAGGTGTCATGAGCTTCCTATATTTTCTTCTTTGATGTTTTTTGATCCCATGATTACCAAACCATCTTGATAAAAATAAAAAATGATATTTAATCTATTTTCAGATTGATACCTCTTTGAAATCTTGAAGTACAACTAGATGTAGATCCTTTGTTCCATAAATTCTAAAGTAAAAGTAGATGTGAATAACAAAACCCTCTTTCTTGATTCCTCTTGAAAATAGCCCCTGTACTTGATTCCACTTCGAAATTGTTCATATGATTGACTCCTGTTAAAATTTGAATAGAATATGGCATGCCAAGAGATTCCACAAGACACCTAAGAAATAACAGACATATTAGGAATGGGTATCCATTTTAAAATAGGTACCCAATCTAAAAATAGAACGGGTACCTGTTCTAAAAATAGAATGGGTACCCAATCTAAAAACATAATGGGTACCCATTCCTAAAAGTTTGAAACCACAACCTACATTTTTTGTTTGGTTTTAGTCTCGAGAAAGGCATGGTAGCCGACCCTTAGCCTTCGACCTACAAGTACAAGTCCATGTTCACAGTAAGAGAAAAGACTAACTTTACCAATATGGTTGACAATGTTCTTTTCTAATTCTTTTAATGAAATTAAAATCCATTATAGATGATGATGTTTAGTTTTCAAATATAGATTTTTTTATGATTTGACTTTTTTTCTATTTATTAATTAATTTATGAGCAAACTAGTCCATAAACTTGAATTGTTAGGTTTTATTATTTTTTATAACTTTTAATTTTTAAAGTTTTTTTTAATTATATGTCATAAATATACACATCATTCCTTACACAATGAAAAAAATAATTTTATGATTAATTTAGCTCAAATTATGTTGGTCGTACACGAGGGGTTTTCAAAAACAACAATTAGGGCCAATAAAAAATTAATAAGAATATTTGGAAACAAATTATAAAAAACTATCCTCATCAAACTTCACTATAATACATATCTTTCCCCAAAAGGATCTAGAAAAATACTTTTATTTAGGTCAAATTATGATGGTCGTACGCATGCATGGTATGGTCCTAAAAAAGTGACTTTTAAAAAGTGGTTTTTATACAAGCCTATGAAAAATTAATTTGTATCATCTAGGTATTAGAATAAATTACATATTTGAAAACTAGATCAAAATACTACATTTCATATTACTGTAAGTTCTTAATATTATATGTGTAAGTGCTTCAAATTTTGACTCCAACTATGACAAAATTTAATTTTCAGGAAAAAACACTTACACTTTATAGCCAAAAAGTGGACCCAACTTCTTGCACTTGCCCCTGTGCTGAGTCTCCATATTTTTCTACGCAACCCTTCATAGAAACTCTGAGTTCTTTAGTATCTGTATAAATACAACCATAAAATGCTGCAAATGATCACTTTGAATGATTTATTTTCAGGTATCTCTGCATTCCTTATCAAACCCTAGTGGTTGAAATACACAATGGGTATTTCAACCATTAGAAGTGATAGGATAAAGTTGAGGTTTTCCTTCTTTTTCATATAGTTCTTTGCATCTTTGTGAGGTTTCTAGGCTCTGGGACCTCTACAACACCTGGTGCACTTCATCCATGTACTAAAATCCTAAAAGATATGAACCAAACCTAAAAACCTACTAAGGCTTTGACCATTTCAAATGAACATTCCCTCTAATGCATGTACAGGGTTCTTTTGGATTGTTTAAGGTGATTTTAAGAGCTTTTGACTTCAACATGTACCTTGATAAAGCTAGGGAGGCAAACTTAATAACTTATATGTATCACATCACCTTAATATAGATTTTTCAAAGGCTTAAAACTCTCATGCATCAAAGATTGTAACCAAAAGACCTATTTTGTCACCTTCTAAACCAAGACATAATACCTCTAAACCAAGACTTAAGACATGTAATCACTCCAAAGACACCTCTAGTGACTATTTGAGCCCGTAGAGCACAAATAAGTCAACATTTGGGTATTTCAACCATTAGAAGTGATAGGATAAAGGTGAGGTTTTCCTACTTTTTCATACGTTTATTTGCATCTTTGTGATACAACACCTAGTGCACTTCATCCATGAAATGAAACCCTAAAAGATATGAACCCTGCATGTTGGTTAAGAAAACCCTAATAATATGGTAAAAGACCCTAAAAGATATGAACCAAACCTAAAAACTTGCTAAGGCTTCGACCATTTCAAATGCAACATTCCCTCTAATGCATGTACGAGGGTCTTTTAGATCATTTAAGGTGATTTTAAGAGATTTTGACTTCAATATGTAACTTGATAAAGCTAGGGAGGAAAACTTAATAACTTATATGTATCACATCACCTTATTATAACTTTTTCAAAGGCTTAAAACTCTCATGCATCAAAAATTGTAACCAAAAGACCTATTTTATCACCTTCTAAACCAAGACTTAAGACATGTAATCACTCCAAATACACCTCTAATGACTATTTGAGCCCGGATAGCATAAATAAGTCAACAATTTCCATATAAATTTGGTATGACTAACCTTCTATACTTTTGTGGTTTATATTTATTGGGGCCTATTAAACTTATCTTCCTAAAAGTTAGGTGAGGTATGATGTCAAAGTTTATAAGAAAGATAAAGTCAAACAGTTTGGTCCTATAATTATCCTTTGACTTTTTAGAAGAAAAATAAAATTAATAAACCTAATACTAACTAAATGCTTGTTCTATAATGAAAAAGGTATCTTTGTTTCAAGACCATTGAACTTGAAAACATGTTTTAAGTACTTTTATATATCCAAATGTTACTATCCCATAGAAGGGTTGTTTGAATAGTTGTCTCTCAATTCGTGATACTGAGGGATAAGGATGTTTACATATGTTTATAAGAAAGATGAGATAGAGTAATTTAGATTAATAATTTTCCTTCAATCCTTGATACTAAGAGTTGAGAATGCTTGAAAATTTATATAAAAGATAAAATAGACTAATTTATTTTAAAAGTTGTTCCTACCACTGAAGATTAAAGATATTATAAAAAATTATAAAAAATAACAATTTAATCAAATAATTGTTCATCAACCCTTCACATTAAATATGTTAAAAATATATTTAGAATATAAATTAAATAGAATAATTAAATAAAAAATCATATTTCAATCTTAATAATAAAAACTAAATATGTTTGTAAAGAAACTAAAATAGTATAATTTAGTTTTATTTGTCCTTCAATACTTGCCCCCAAAAAATTATAAAATAAAGTAAGTTGATCAAATACTTATCCTTCAATTAAATATTTTAACATTAAAGGCTATTACAAGAATTTATTTGTATAGAACAATTTAACTATAATTTGGTTAAATTGCTCTCCCTCAATCAATATTATTAAATTAAAGAAAAAAGAGTCATGATTTATACATCTAATAAAAGAGTCAATACATTGATGATAAAAAGAGAGAAAAAGAGGTCAATGCTTACTCCACAATTAAAAGATCTCCTTATTTTCACAACACTAGGGGAGAGAAGCTAGTAGTTGAACACCCTGTATACTATATATTGTCAATGATTATTCCATGTGTAATTAAAAAATAACTAGTTGTTGAACATTATTACTTATAATTGAATGAAATCTCTAAAAAACAACAATCATGTGATGTCACATCGGTGCACCAAAAGATAGAGAAAAAGAATGAGAGAGATAGAGATAGAGAACTCAAATGGAGAGGAGGATAAAGAGAAAGAGGAAAATAGAGAAACATATAGATATAGAAAAAGATAGAGAGAAGGAGACAAAGATATAGAGAGGGGTAGAGTGGTATAGAGATAAAGAGGGAGAGGGAGGGGGAGATTGGTAGAGAAAGAGAGATAGAGATAAGAGATAAAGAGGGGGAGAGAAGGGGAAAAGAGTGAAATAGAGATAGAGGAAGAGAGAAGGGGAGAGAGAAAGAGAAAGAGAGAGGATATAGGGAGACAAAGATATATATAGAGATGTAAAGAGATAGAGAGATACAGAGATAGAGAGGGAGAGATAGAGATATATAGAGAGGGAAATCAATAGAGGAATAGAGAAAGAGAGATAAATTAAAAGAGAGAGAGAGATAGAGATAAGAGATATAGATAAAAGAGAGACTAACTTTTGATTAATCATTTCATGCTAACAATCCAAATATGGCACGTGTCCATAGGGAGCTATGCTCAAGGTAGAATGTCATTTTCATGGTAGAGAGAGACAAGGAGATATATATAGATAGAGAGATAGAGAAGAAAAGAGATGAGAGTGATTTGGAAGACATGGATTTAGACAACATGTTGAAAGAGACCATGCAAAAGGATGGAGAACATAATGCCAAAGGAGTGACTACTTACCAATTGCATGGAAAAGCCAATAGTTTCTCAGCACAAGGTGGCATTTGGGTATTCCAAGGAAAAAAGGAGCAAGAGGTATTATAGGGGCATGAGGCAACGTTTATGGAGGGAAAATTGTGACAAAAATAAGGGCCACTAATTCATCATGACTACATCAGTAATTTTCTTTTATTTATAAACCTTCACAATCAATACCTTTTACTATGAATACCTCCATCAACAAATTTCTAAACCCTACACATATATTTAGGAAACCTTAAAACATTACCCACATTAGAAAGATTTAATATTAAATTAAATTTGATTCTTCATGAAGTTTTATACTTAAGAAGGCATATAACAATTCCATCTAGAGAAATTAGTTCTTCATGCTTATTGTCCAAGTGGTAACTTGTAATGATTTAATTATATATTTATTTTTATATAGAAAACATATATTATAGTTATATGAGAGAGATATAGGAGACAAACAAAGTTAAACAAAAAGAGAGATGAGTAGAGAGAGAAGGAGAGATGTGGAGAGAGGTGGAGAGAGATATCTTTATATAGAGAGAGACACAGAGAGATATTTTTACATATAGAATGAGAAAGAGAGATAAAGAGAGGAGACAAATAGAGTTAAACAATGAGAGTTAAACAATGAGAGCCTGATAAGTAGAGAGAGGAGAGAGAGGGGTGGATATAGAGGGATAGGGAGATGATGGGGATAGAGAGAGAGGGAGATTTATAGAGAGGAATATATATACACACACACAAAGAGAGACATAAAGTGAGGGTAGGAGAGATAAATAGAGGGAGAGATAGAGCTATAGAGAAGAAGGTATATTGACACATAGAGAGAGGAACAAAAAAAGTGAGATAGAGTAGGAGAGAAAGATAGAGATAAGAGATATAGGTATAGGGATAGAGAGGGAGAGACATAGACAAACAGATAGGGATAGAGAGATGGAGAGAGAGAGAGAGAGAGAGAGTCATAACGAGGGTACGAGAGAGAAATAGAGAGGGAGAGATAAAGATTTAGAGAGGAAGGGATATTGAGAGAAAGAAAGAAAGAGTAGGATATATATATACAGAGAGAGAGACTCATCCAAATTATTATATAAGTGTAGCACACATTACAAATTATATTCTATTTTGGGTTTGTTGACTTATCATGAGGGGTGTTAAAATTAGCCCATGGTTTTACTGAAATGACAAGTGGTTTATACGATGGAAATGTTTTATAAATATTTAAACCTTGGCATAGTGTTTTGATATCATTTGAATTGTATTGTAGGGATTTGTAGGCTTTTAGTTTAGGTCTAAGTATCAACATGGTATTAAAGTGTTAACATATAATACATTTCTTATGTTGGTTTCTATTTTTATTGTGGGATGATTCATGTGAATTTCAAATAATATTTCAAAATTAGAAGTCATGGCAAACACCTTGATAATTGAGACCAAAAATTTTAGGAGGTAAAACTTTGAGTTGTGAAAATTGAAGGTTGAAGATCTTTTAGTGGAGAGAGATCAGTAGATCGTAATAATTATTGCACTCAATTTTATAACAACAGTACAATGGATCAAGATGAATGGGACAAGTTGGATAGAAGAGATAGATCTACTATTAGGTTGTCTTTCTAATTTAGTCTTGATGAATGTTTTAGTTCAAAACATTCCTAAGAGTTTATGAGATAAAAATATTATATTATATCAAACTAAGTGTCTTATAAATAAGTTATTTTTGAAAAGAAATTTGTATTCTTTAAAGATGCATGGAGTTTTTCTAACCAAACATTTAAATGTCTTTCATGTAGTAGTGAGTCAACTAGCTTCCATAGATGTAAAAATGTAAGAAGAAGAAAAATGTATCAATTTGATAATTCACCTTAAAGACCTCTTTAGTGTACCCATTGCACACTAAAGTGTACCTTATTCATACTTCATTGATTCATACATGGGATGAACAATACAATTGGAAACAATGTCACTTATTGAAGTGGCTAAAAAATGGACATTTGCAGCATCTCATAAGTCCAACAAATTGATGCAGGAACTTCCAGAGGTCATAACTTTTGACTCGGATGTGGGTTTTCTATGAGATTTTACAGGTGGATACATTATGAGGTGGCCAGTGGTTTCCCAACTAACCCTACTCAGTTAGACCTTGTCTTGACACCTTTTCGGGGCTTGAAACTTTGATCTTGGCCCTCAAAATGGCAATTTAGTGCTTTTTTCTAGATTTTTTAAAAGTTGCTTTTGTAATAACTCGAAACTCATGTTACTAATTTAGAATATTAATTGGCTTTTCATCCTACCTTAGTTTTAGGAAGATTTTGGGAAAAAATTGGATTCTCAAGATATGATTGTAAAATTACCTAAAATGGCAAAATCTGACAATTGTCGAAATCTACCAAAAAAGGTAATTTTTTGCTTTCTTTGTTTTCTTGGATATAAGAGAGATTTCTCTCATTGTAGCAGCAGAG
Source organism: Cunninghamia lanceolata (assembly GCA_027924645.1). Lineage (NCBI taxonomy): Eukaryota > Viridiplantae > Streptophyta > Pinopsida > Cupressales > Cupressaceae > Cunninghamia > Cunninghamia lanceolata. The sequence continues at coordinate 2,135,203 of BSBN01000026.1, read as the reverse complement.
TTGATGAATAGAAGTTTTTTTTAATTTTCCAGTTTCAATCTTTGGCTCTCACATGATTAATGGAAAAATTGTATTGAGTGTATGTGGTGTGCTGCATCACAAATGGAAAGAATGCTACATCTCTATATCCATTGACAGACACAAAATTTGCACTGTGCATCTCCAAATCTATTGACATACATTAATTATGAAACTCCTTCTGACTAGGGACATGGAATTATGTAAGAAGATAATCATGATGAATGACAAGTCTTGCCAAGTATGTACCTAGACCTACCATTTCAACTAGATGGGATTGATATGCTTGGGAAACAAGAAGATGACTAGTAAAGGTTACTATCACTTGCAAATAATTGACTAAAACAAAAAAAAAAACAACTTTGCTTGCATACCTAGTTTTACCCATTACTATTCAAAAACAAATTTACTTGCATGCATGTCAACATATTTAATTTACTCCATTTCTTTTTAATGCAAGATAAAAACACATGTCACTACATTTTTCAATGTTCAAATGATGGATGGACAACAACCATTCACCAGCAACAAGACGGTATGCTCTCTTCTCAAGAAACTACTAATTACTTTTATCTATGCTCTCTTCTCAAGAAACTACTAATTACTTTTATTTACATGCTATCTTAGTGTACCCATTACACACTAAGGTGTGATTGCTAGTTTATTTGTTATTTTTTAAAATATATGTGAGCTTGTTTTAGTTTTTTAATATAAGGCCACACTACTATAGAATACTTCCACATCATTAAGTTTCAATTTATATTTTAAATTATTTTAAAAACTTCTCAATAATTTAATTTAAATAAAATAAAATAATAATATTTATAAATAAAATAATTACCTATTAATTTATTTTTTAAAAATAAAAAATAAAATATAAAAACCACATATATATATATATACCATACATATCTTAAAAAGTTTAAAGAAAAAATTGCACTATTGTCCTAAGCTCTCCACTTATGATGTTCCAAAAGCTCCCATTTGGCACACGCTTGGAGTAAGTGGCAAACGTAAATTTATCCCATTGGAGACTTATATCCACCAAACTTTCACATTTGACATACATTAAATAATTTCAAATGAGCAACCAAGTTTCTTATAAAATCAAACCATAATTTTTTTTAATATAAATATCCTATAGAATCTTTTCAAGAATATTATTATGCCCATAGGCATCCTAAGTGGCAGGAAGGGAGGAAGGGCTGAAAGCTTTGAATTCAAGAAATTAAATTTCTATAAAAAATTTTTTAAAAATTTTATTACATTTTTATAATATTAATTTTAATTTTTTTCTTAAAACAATATATTTTATTATAAAAGATAAAATAAAAAGTGATGGATAAATTTTATATTTGATGGGTAAATTTTATATTTGATATCTCTCCCCATATTTTAAATATATTTTTAAAAATATAAATATGCTAGTATTATATTAATTTTATCATTAATAATTTAATATAAATATTAATAACAATGCATTAATTATATTATTAATATTTCTTTAAGAGTATAATTATAAAAAGCTCTTAAGTAAGCAAAATAAATTAACTCTTGAATAATAAGATAATTCTTAAGTCAATAAAAATAGACAGTGTAAATAAAATAAAATAATTCTCAAATAGTTTTAAATCAAGTAAAATAACTCTTACCAAATAAAATAATTCAAAATTATATCTCTATATTTTTTAGATAAATGTATTTAAGATATCTATACTAATAGTTATTTTATTTACTTAAAAAATATTTTATTACGCCAACAGACGGGGTGAAATGGGTGAGTGTGTTAAGAAAAACAAATTTAAAAAATAATTGAATAGCCCACATATTAAAATAAATAATCATAAACATTAGAAAAATAATAGAATAATCAAAACATATATAAAACATAAATGTTTGAAAGTCTCCAATAACAAAAAAAAACCAAAAATAAAATGGAAAAATCAAGAATCAATCAAAATTACAGGTATGAATTTCATGATTTGTTGCAATAATGGTGTTGTGTATGCATAAATCATCATTTCATATTGCTAGAATTTTAAAAAATTTGAATTAAGACATTATTATTTTAAAAATATATGTAAACAACTAACCCAAACTATTTATTGTGTAAAGAAACCCTACTAAAATATGGTTATAAAACAAGTGCCACGTAGTGGCCAATACTGCTTGTAGTGTTGTTACTATAGTATTTGTTGTAATTTTTTTTTGTTGATTAGCTATTGGTTGTATATTGTATTTGTTTAGTTGTAATTTTTTTTGTTGATTAGGTATTGGTTGTATAGACAAATTGCATTCCAATAATTGAAAAGTTAATTTTTGAAGAATGTTTCAAATGTCTTGGTAAAATTGAAATCTCAAAAATAATATAATTTGGTAAAAATAAAATAGAACTAAAATATTTCCTTAACTATAAAACTAAACTTTACAAAGCCTATTAAATAACACAAATATTTCCTTAAAATGCACTTGGACAATATCCACACTTTTAACCAAACTGTCAACCGCATCAGTAAGGAGATTAAAAGAAACCCTCACAACACTACTGGAGAAGATGATCTACATGCTTAAGTAGATCCAGGTTCAGAAGAACTTGGTCTGGATGGAAGGTGCTATGGGTTGGACTGCATGGGTGGACACCTTTGAAGATGTGTTACAATAGTTGTTATTTGTTGTTCCAGTCCTTTCTTTGTTAGCTCTAGTTATATGTAATATTCAGCTTTTTTGCTATGTGAGGCTTGTCCTCTAATGCTTTGATACTCGGTGATTTTTGTTGTTTCCTTGAACTCCTTATACTTAATATAAAATGTAATAATACTAATACTTTTATAATTTAAAATGCATTAAAATATTGTAGGTTTGAAGAGTAAAATAAAAAATGTAATAACATGGCGAAATATTTTTCATGATATTGTAGATTTTTAACTTTTCACTAAATAAAATTGACATCCTAGATTTTTAACTCTTGAGTAAATAAAATTGAAATCCTAAAAAATAATCTAATTTCTTAAAATAAAATGTGTAGAACCCTAACCCTAGTTAAGATATTAAAATGTAATAATATTAATACTATGATAATTTAAAATGCATTAAAATATTGTATGTTTGAAGAATAAAATAAAAAATATAATAACATGGAATATTTTTCATGATACTATAGATTTTTAACTTTTTAGTAAATAAAATTAAATTACTAGATTTTTAACTTTTGAGTAAATAAAATTGAAATCCCAAAAATAATCTAATTTCATAAAATAAAATGTGTAGAACCCTATATAGTATTATTAATATTATAACTTTGTCCCTTTGAATTTTTTTTTACATTTAACTAATGTTACAAAAAATTAAATTCATAAAAATTGATGATTCTTCCCTCTTATAATTATCGTCATCCATTTAGGCATACTTAACTAGTGGGAGACAAAATTTGTGTTCATAATTTGTTTACTTGCCACATCCTCCTCTCAAACCAAAATTCTCTCTGCATTTATAGGTTTTTGTTGCACTCTCCAACAATCTGTAGAGAAGAGGTCATTTTTTTTCAACCAATGACAATACAGATAAATCATTTTTCAATAATTTTTTGTTAAAAATTTATCATGTTGACATAGGAAAAGTACAAATTTAAATCAAGCCCGACAAGAATAATAATCCTATCTTTTGATTGGTTTACAATCAATAGATTAATAACTAGATAAGTGTGAACTCATTGCAATAGTACTTACTAATAAACTATTTAAAAAATTCAAATTAAGACTTTAATATTTTAAAAATATATGTAAACAACTAACCAAACTATTTATTGTGTAAAGAAACCTAATAAAATATGGTTATAAAATAAACTATTTATAAATTAAACTATTTATAAATTAAACTATTTATAAAATAACATTTTCCATTTAATATAGTGCTCAAAATCTTAAGGTAAAACCCTAATTTATAAAATATTATTTTACGGCGGGTAAGTGCACAAATATGAGGGACCAAAATGGGGTCTTAAGTTGCCACTTTTTTTCTGAAATCAGGAAACATTCATGTTGGATGAGAAATTGAAGATAGCTACACTCAAAATTTGAAGATGGAATGAAAACAAGAGTTGTAGTGTTCTGAATCTAGTTTCTAAAATACTATTTTTTTCCAAAAATGGTTGAGATTAAGGGGTTCAAAAAGGGGGAGCACACAAATTGGTCCTATTTTTCTCAAAAAAACATAACATAGCGTCTGGTGTGCTCCCCCTAAAATGTTAATTTTTTTTAGTATTTCAATAATCGCTCTAGTGAGAAATTAGGTAACACCATGTAGTTTATCCCTGATTTTTTTGATAATTTTTTAATGAATAATTAATTTTTTAGTAATTTTTAAAGTGGACACATCCTGAAAAATAGAAATTTGAGCGTGCTCCCCCCTAAAATGTTTGAAAACTAATCAAAAATCAATTTTTTTTTTGAATTCGTGTAGAATGGAGTCTAGTTTCTAAAAATATAACTTATTTCAATTTTTTATGAATGGTTAAAAAACAAGTTAAAAATACTAGACACTGGTTTTTGACAAAAACTGGACACACTTACAAAAGAAATTCAAGATGAGACACTAAACGTACTCAAAATGTGAAAAAAGTTATATGGTTAGATAGCTAACAGAGAGCTTAAGATTATGGTGGTATTTTTTTTAGTTTTTATTTAAAAAAGTGCCATCTTGATGGGGAGCACGCTCCAGATTATCTCTAGATTTTGCTAAAAACTGATAAAAACATGTCAAACAAAGCTCATCACAATGCAAGCACATTATAATGTGCTAGTGTTATATGAAATCAATAACGCGAGTGCATTATAACGCGCTCACGTTATGATGAGCATAACTGGCAATACACATGCCAATTGCATTTGCTTGAAAGTTTCTAAAGCCTTTTCAACAAATACATTTTTTGCATATCTTGCAATCATTGCATTCCATTATAGAACATCTCTTTGAGGTGTTATGTCTTACAATTGACATGCCTTGTCTATGCTTCCACACTTTACATACATGTCTACAAGGGTAGATGCACTTCCTATCATCTCTATCTCTATTTCTCTCACCTCTCTACGTCCTACCCTTTCTCTGAGTCTCTGCTTCCCTCCCCTCTCTACCTCCCACATTCTCTCTCACTCTCTTCTTCCCTCCCCTATCTACGTTCTACTGTCTCTCTCACTCTCTACTTCCCTTTCCTATCTACTTCCTACCCTCTTTCTGAGTCTTTGCTTCCCTTGCCTCTCTACCTCCTACCTTCTCTCTCACTCTCTTCTCCTCCTCCCTCTCTACCTCTTACCCTCTCTCTCACTTTCTACTTCCCTCCCCTATCTACCTCCTACCCTCTCTCTCAGTCCCTACTTCCCTCCCCTGTCTACCTCCTACCCTCTCTCTCTTCTTCCTTGCCCTGTCTACCTCCTACGGTCCTCTCCCACTCTCTACTTCCATCCTATCTCTACCTCCTATCCTCTCTCTCACTCTCTACTTCCCTCCCCTCTCTACCTCTCCTCCTCATTCTTCCCATCCAAAGAAATTTCATAAATTATCTTGTTTCCATTTCATTAAGTCCCAATTTATATCATCATCCATCTTTACATGTCCTAATTTTCTTACATTTCCATGTTCTTTGTCGACAAGGGAGAGCGAGAGGGAGGAAAAGGAAGAGAGGATGGAGATGGAGGGGAGAGATACCTGGTGATAGGGAGAGAGAGAGAGAGAGAGAGAGAGAGAGAGTCCTAGTTTTCTTGTTTTGGAAAGAGAGAGGGTGGGTCGGGTTTTTGAGTTTAGGATTGCTTAAGTTTAGGGTTTAGGGGAAACATTTAGGGTTTAGGGGTTTAGGGCTGCTCAAGTTTATGGTTTATGGTTTAAGGGTTAGGATTTAGGGGCATTATTTAGGGTTTAGGGGTTTTGGGAGAGAGAGAGAGGTTTAGAGTTGCTCAGGTTTAGGGTCATTATTTAGGGTTTATGAGCTTAGGGTTGCTTAGACCTTTAGGGGCATTATTTATGGTTTATGAGTTTAGGTTTGCTCAAGTTTAGGGTTTAGGGTTTTGGGTTAGGGTTTAGGGGTTTACGGTTGCTTAGGTTTATGGTTTAGGGTTTAGGTGTTAGGGATTTAGGTTTGCTCAGGTTTAGAGTAAATAGGCATTAGGGTTTAGAGAGAGAGAGTGAGGGGATCGATAGATATTGGAAGAGATCTAGGGAGATAGAGGTTTAGAGTTTCTTCCAGGGTTTATGGTTTAGAGGTTTGGGGTTTAGGGTTGCTCAGTTTTAGGGTTTAGGGGTTAGGGGTTAGGGTTTAGAGGCATTATTTAGGGTAACTTAAGGTTTATGTTTTAGGGGTTAGGGGTTAAATTTTAGAGGTTTAGGTTAGGGTTTAGAGAGAGAGGACCGATAGGGAGATATTGAGGAGACCGAGGGGAGATATAGGGAGATAGAGGGTGAGGGACATGGCTAGAGACATAGGCATAGAGATTGAGAGGTAGAGGGATGATAAAGACAAAGAGATAGGGTTTAGGGTTGATCAGGTTTAGGGTTTAGGGGTTAGGAGTTTAGAGTGGGAGAGATATTGAGATAGAGGGTGAGGGACATGACCAGAGACATAGCCAGAGAGATTGAGAGGTATAGAGATGATAGAGACAAGGAGATAGGGGTTTAGGGTTGATCAGGTTTAGAGTTTACAGGTTAAGAGTTTAGAGAGGGAGAGATAGGGATATAGACGGTGAGGGACATGGCCAAAGACATAGGCATAGAGATTGAGAGGTAGAGGGATGATAGAGACAAGGAGATAAGGGTTTAGGGTTGATCAGGTTTAGGGTTGATTGGGTTTAGGGTTTATGGTTGGTATGTATGATGTATAGAATGGTGTAAATGACTAACATATTGGCACTTATGATGTTCTGATGGCTCTTGTGGCTGGAAGAGGGTAGAATGACACTTGTGACTGGCTAGGTGTAGAATGATGTTTTTGATTGATAGGTAGGTGCTACTAAGGAGCATATTGGCACATACGATATACAAAATGGTACAAATGACTAACAGATTGGCACTATGATCTTCTAATGGCTACTGGTGAGGTATTTGTTTGATTTTGATTATTTTTGAGATCGTTTGAGATGGAGCTTAAATTGATTTGGGATGGAGATGGGATGAAATGGATTGGTTTAGGGATGATGAGAGGTGAAAAGGACTAGATTAGGAATGATTTGGGAATGATTAGAATGGTTTTAGGGATGGTCTGAAGTGGTTTAGTGTTGATTAGGGAATGATTAGAATGATTTAGGAATAGTTTAAGGATGCTATTTGAGATGAAATCTAGGTTGATTGGAAAATGATTAGAGATGAAGTTAAATTGATTTGGATGTGATTTGGGATGGTGTGAAGTGGTTTTGGGCTGATTAGAAGTGGTTTAGGGATGATTAGAGATGATTTGGGATTGATTAGGAATGAATTTGGTTGGAATGAAAGCTTAATGTTTTCAAGTTTTCACGTTATAGAGATTGGGAGAGATAGGGAAATAGAGGTTTAGGGTTGCTTCTAGGTTTTATGGTTTAGGGGTTAGGGGTTTAGGGGTTTAGGGTTGCTCATTTTTAGGGTTTAGGGGTTAGGGATTAGGGTTTAGGGGCATTATTTATGGTTTAGGGTTTATGGTTTAGGGGTTAGGAATTAAGGTTTAGAGGTTTAGGTTTATGGTTTAGGTAGGGAAGCGAATAGGGAGATACAGAGGAGACCGAGCCTGGGAGAGATATCTATGTCTCCTCTATCCCTCTCTCTAACTATACCTACCTCTCTATCTCTCTCTCATTGTCTCTCTATCTTGCTAGATCTCTTTTGATCGCCTCTATCTAACTTTACCTTTCTATCTCTCTCTCCCTCACTATTTGAGGTTTACAAGATTTTAGGGTTACTCAAGTAAATATGGTTTAGGTTTTAGGGTAAGGGTTTAGGGGAATTATTTAGACTTTAGGGGTTTAGGGATGCTTGAGTTTAGGGTTTAGGGTCTAGGGGTTAGGGTTTAGGGTTTATGGGTTAGGGGTTTAGGGTTGCTTGAGTTTAGGGGTTAGGGTTTATGGTTTAGAGAGAGATAGAGTGAGGGGACCAATAGAGATTGGGAGAGATAGGGAGATAGAGGTTTAGGGTTGCTTCTAGGTTTTATGGTTTAGGGACCTTAGGGGTTTAGGGTTTCTCATTTTTAGGGTTTAGGGTTAGGGGCTAGGGTTTAGGGACATTATTTAGGGTTTAGGGTTTATGGTTTAGGGGTTATGGTTTAGGGGTTACGGGTTAAGGTTTAGAGGTTTAGGTTTATGGTTTAGGTAGAGAGGAGAATAGGGAGATATAGAGGAGACCGAGCCTGGGAGAGATATCTCTGTCTCCTCTATCCCTCTTTCTAACTATACCTACCTTTGCTTTTAGGTTTTATGGTTTAGGGACCTTAGGGGTTTAGGAGTTTAGGGTTAGGGGTTAGGGGCATTATTTAGGGTTTAGGGTTTATGGTTTAGAGGTTTAGGTTTATGTTTTAGGTAGAGGGGAGAATAGGGATCCCTATCTCTTAATCTATCCCTCGTTACCTCTCTCTCCTCTTTATCTCTCTCCCCATCCTTCTACCTCTTGAAATCTCTCCCTATGTCTCTATACATCTCTTGATCTCTTTCCCTATCAAGCTATCTATCCTCATAACCCCATCTCTTAATATACTCCTCTCTACCTCTCTCTCTGTATTTCCCTATCTATCTCTCCCTTGCTAGATCTATCTCCATATATCTCCCCTCTCTCTATATATGTATCTCTATCTTTCTCCCTCTACAGACCCCTTTCTCTATCTCGATCCCCATCTCTCCCTTTCCATGTCTCTATCTCCACCTATCCTCTCTATCTCCATGTCCCTCTCTATCTCTCCATGTCTCCCGATCCCTCTTTATATATAAGACAGAGAAATGAAGAGAGAGAGAGAGACTCTCTCATGTAGATACAAGGTTACCTTTATGTTATCATGCTTCCTAGAACGCGCTTAAGTTATAATACGATCGCGTTCTTGGAAGCATGGAAAATGGTAAAAAAACATGTGGGATCCATGTTTCAAACCCCACATGCTTGTTATTATCGGACAAGAAAATGCTTTTCATGTTGGTTGACTAATTGAGAATCATTTTTATATGAATCCACCACCTTTTTTTGTTTTTTCAACGTAGAAGAAGTGATTTTTCATGTTTTTGGAGAAAATTTAATTATTTAAACTGAAAGTTTCATGTTTCTTGTGTGATTTTGTTTCAAAGCTAATTACCATTGATATATAGATTGAATTTGATGATATATGTTTGTTTTTTACATAAATTTTACTAATCCTATTCTAGAATTATATAGAATTCATAATCAAACTTGAGAAAAACAAGAATTTCAGGATTTTGAAGCCATCTTTTGGAGAATTGGTCAACTGCAATATCGAATTCTAAGGTATGTTCAATTTTAATTCACATATATATGTTCTTATGTTCTTTATGTCTTTAAATGTCTTCATGTCTTTATGTTTTTTATGTTCTTTATGTTCTAAGACATATATGTGTCTAGGTATATCAGTTAGTTCAGTCAAAGAGACTCCAAATTCCTCATGTTTCCACCTTGTTTCGGCCCTTCATGCCTTTATTTCACCTATTTTCAACTATACAAGAGAAAACATTATGAAATACTTAATAAAATAATTTTAATGAACAATTGTTTGTCATACTCATATTCGAGTGTATACATGGAGCCAAAATTAATTTTAAAAGACTCTTAATTTTTGCCCAAGGATGATATAGAAGGATTTATTCCTTAATACATGCATAATTCAATTCATTTAATAGAACCATGCATGAAATGATAGTTTTCTTACAAAAATGGAGGAAATGAGCACCACAAACTAGTTGACAAATTGTTACAACTCGCTTTGATACCACTCAATCCATAAAAAATATGATGGAGATTATGTATTCCCTTCATCAACATAACAAAATTTTAGAGAAGAGAGTTATATATGTAAATATATGGACATACAAGCATCATGACATAAGATGATACAAAGGGAGTTACAAGGAGCTAAAACACTAAAAAGGAGGTTTTCATGAGTATAGGACAGTCATGTAAGTCTATATAACAGTCCACTATCATAGTCTATATAACCTTGCTACCATGTATGATCCTCCTTGCATTTGAACGTCATTTTACAATGCTATGAAATTTATAATTTATTACAAAGTGGTCCTTCTTATTGCATCTATGTACAATGAAATTCATACATTTATACACTGTTTACAATGAATGTGTAAAGAGTTCTCTTCCTACAACTATGCACATGCTACAACTGAGATAAGAGTTTGTGCACATTACAATAATGAAAACCATCATTGTTATGCTACAACATGCTACAAGTCATCTATGTTACATGCTACAACATTTATGTTACTATGGAACACAAATGTGCATTCTTACAACAGCCAAAACATGTCATCACTAGCTCTTACATTCTCTATTTTCCTTGTTCTTTCTTGACATCCAAGTGGCCATACTTCTCATACTCACCCATAGTGAGTGAAACCTACTACTTGCTTTCTCTACAAGTGAAAAACTTGAACACAACTCAATCCATAGGAAAAACTTGGAGTGCTAATCAAATGCCCCTACAAATGAAAGCAACTCACACTTATCTCCTTTGCAAATCAAGTAAATACTCTATCCAAGTATCATTACATATTAGACATCATTCAATGTTGATGTAGACTCATGTGAGAGTTGTTCTCTCTTTGAATTTGATGTTTTAGTGTGCTTTTTTTCCTTTGTGGTTGCTTACTCTTGTGTTTGTCATTTGGGTGAATCTCTATATGAAGCTTCCAACACTTGTCATTACAATATCCTCCAACCTTGAAATAAGAACAATAGTTGTTAGCTTTGTTAGCTTTGTACATACTCAAATCAACTCAACCATAAACCCTAACACAAGCATACACCATGTCAATATAATGTATTGAAACCAATTTTGTCACTTTTAGTGCCTGGAAACATCAACCAATGTCTGATCCACAAATCACTCCTTAAGGCCTAGTAGCCTTCCAAACTTGAAAAATGTGCATAACTTTGTGTAAACTCAGCCAACCCACAAACCAAAAAGTATTTAGACACCCATTATGGAGTAGAACAACATATCAAAAGATTTCTAATGATCATTGTCTTATTCTTCATGCTTGTAGAAATTATCATCATGTCGAGGAAACGAGCAAAGACTCTAATACCAGAAGAGCATTCCAAGTGCCATATTTTTTGTTCTGCTCATTGTGGGGCTGAACCGAATGCACCGACACATCAGGGTGGGTGGGTAAATAGTAGGGAAGGTCTCGTTTCGTGTGCCAAGCATCCCAGTCGTTCGGGGCTATAAGCTACCGACAAAGTAGAAAGATGCTAACACTAAAATTTTGCATTCCATAGGTCTCAGGGGCGAACAGACTACACCAAAATGTTTGGGTGGGTGGGTAAATGCTAGGGGGGTCTCATTTCTAGGTCCAAGTGTCTCAGTCGTTCCGAGCTGCAAGCTACCGACAAACTCAAAAGGTGCTAAGTATCAGTAGCTTGCAGGCCAAAATGACTGGGATGCTTGGCGCACAAAACGAGACCTTCCCTAGTGTTTACCCATCCACCCCGACATGTTGGCACAGTCCGTTTGGCCCCACGATGAGAAGAACAAAAAATATGGCACTTGGCAACCTTTCCACAGCATGAAACTGAAGCATTTTGCAAGAATGCATTTGATTCCGGCACGGTCAAACGAACTAGAGTTGAACAAAACTGAGAGAGGTTATTCTAGATGGACTCCACATGCACCTATAGGTCTAAATGGAAGGTTCCCAACTACCATGAATTCTGAGAACTACCCCGTCAAAGTTTGGCAGTTTTCTTGTCTTAGGGATCTTAAGGGACTTTGCCAGTAGCCTACTGACTTAAACGATTGCGGTGCTTGGCACATGAAATGAGACCTCCCTTGGCATTTACTCACCCACCCTGACATGTTGGCAAAGTCCGTTCAGTCCCATGAGCTATGGAATGCAAAATGTCACTCCTACCATGTTTCCACTACATGAAACTAAAGGATTCTACAAGAATGCGTTTGATTCCGACACGGTCAAACAGACTAGAGTTGAACAAAACCGAGAGAGGTTATTGTGGATGGACTCCACAAGCACCTGTAGGTCAAAACAGAAGATTCCCAGCTGCCATGAATTCTAAGAACTGCCCCATCAAAGTTTGGAAGTTTTTTCATCTTAGGGATCTTAAGGGACTTTGCCGGTAGCCTATTGACCCGAACAATTGCAGCGCTTGGCACATGAAATGAGACCTCCCCTAGAATTTACTTGCCCACCCCGATGCATTGGCAAAGTTTGTTCGGTCCCACAAGCTATGGAATGCAAAATGTCACTCCTACTACCTTTCCACTACATGAAACTGAAGCATTTTGCAAGAATGCATCTGATTCTGACACGGTCAAATGGACTGGAGTTGAATGAAACCGAGAGAGGTTATTGTGGACAGATCCCACATACACTTGCAGGTCCAAATAGAAGGTTCCCAACTACCATGAATTCTGAGAACTGCCCCATCAAAGTTTGGCAATTTTTTCGTCTTAGGGATCTTAAGGGACTTTGCCGGTAGCCTGCTGACCCAAACGTCTGTGGCACTTGGAACTTGAAACGAGACCTCCCCTGGCATTTACCCGTCCACCCCAATGCGTTGGTAAAGTTCGTTCAATCCCACGAGCTATGGAATGTAAAATGTCATTCCTACCACCTTTCCTAATTGTCCTTTGTTACTACATAATTGTCTAGACTTTGGGACAGTGGTTATAACTTTTTCCATGGGTCAAGAAAATGAACTACAGATTGATTTTTTAGAATTTATGAACCTTATGCATGTCTAGGACAACCTGGGCATCATAAAAATGAGTTTTATCAAACCTACAATAGCCATGAACCTTCGATATGGTGCTTCATTGTTTCATCATGGTTTCATGGAGTTTTTAGTATGATGAGAGAATGTTCTTTCCTAGATTTTGAAGTGTCCATGACAAAATTTCACACCTAGACCACTATATGGCATAAATACACCCAATATGGACTTAATTAGACCTTATAGCACCAAAAAAATATGACTTGGACATACAAAACTCACTAAAGACTCTTATTTACAACATTTGACCAACATTGTGAAGGTGCTCCTACACCAATGAGGATGGAGGAAGACTTTTATGACACATTTGACATGATTTTGACTATACCTCTTGATGATTTTGAGTAAGGCAGGGGAGTTCTAAATTATTGTTCCAACTATTATAACAATCTTATTATAACTGATAGGAAGGATATTCATTGTGAAGTTCATAATATGAACTTGATCTATCAAACCTTGCAATAGAATTTACCACTTTATAATGGGAATTGATAATGAAGTTTGTGGTACAAACCCATTTATGCAACTGCCCTATGAGACATGTATGCAAATTTATGAAACCCATTGATAATGTTGTAGTTGCAACTGCCCTGTGAGACATGTATGGAAAATGTGGAAGCATGGACAAGGAACATGAACTATTTGACATAACACCTTAAAGAAATGTGGTCTGATGGAATACCATGATTGCAGGAATGAACAAAATGGATTTGTTGAAAAAGGCTTTAGATATTTGAAAGATATGGGAAGTTTGTTAGATGTTGTAGTTGCAATTGCCCTATGAGACATGTATGCAAAATGTGGAAGCATAGATAAGGAATATGAACTATTTGACATAACACCTCAAATAAATGTCGTCTCATGGAATGCCATTATTGTAGGATATGCATACAATGGATTTTTTGAAAATGTTTTAGACACTTTCATGAAAATGCAATTGGCAGGTGTAAATCCAAATTCCACAACCTTTGCTAGCATTGTCCTTGCATGTGCCAAAATTAGGTCATTGGAACAAGGTATGGACATCCATCAAAGCATGAAGGATATGGAAATTCTATTAGATGTTGTAGTTGCAACTGCATTGAGAGACATGTATGCAAAATGTGTTGTTATATGGAGCCTAATCAGACTCAGAGGTTATATTTACCCCACTTTTATCAGTGCGGTTTCCCCCCTAAATTCCTACGGGGTCAAGGGGCAGCGCCCCTTGCGGGGGTTTGGGGGCAGCGCCCCTTGTGGGGTCCAGGGGCAGCGCCCCTGGCGCGTTCCCTGTCGCGATACAGGGCGGGGTCGAGGGGCAGCGCCCTCGTGGGGGCTCGGGGGCAACGTCCCCGAAACCTCACATGGTTTTTTATTATTTCATAATGCACCGGGAGTTAATTTTTCATTGACCGACATAAGAAAACCCTATTCTGTAACCGACAAAAAGCTTGATAAAAAGTAGCTAAGGGTTAGGGTTTTGATATTGTATTGTAGCATTTTACAGTGGTATTGAGTTGCAGGGATTGCTGATTGTAATCAGTTTGATTTACTGAATAATAATATTAGACTCTCTGTTTGGTGGATGTAGCCCGAGTTTGGGTGAACCACGTTAAAACTTGTCTCTCGTTGTTATTATTTTTGTGTATTTCCATTTCTCTGTTTAATCTTTATTTGCATTTAATTGATATCTTCTGTCAGCTAACCCTAACAAGTGGTATCAGAGCGGGTTGTGTTCGATTATCATCTGTAGGAAAGTCTCACAGTTGAGTGGGAGCAATGGCGGATGAGGGTAAAATGAAGGTTGATAAATTCAATGGGAAGAACTATCAGTTATGGAAGATGCAGATGGAGGATTACCTCTATCAAAAGGATTTATGGAGGCCGTTGGAAGGAGTAGCCAAGAAATTGACAACAATGTCTAATGAGGATTGGAATCTTCTTGACAGAAAGGCACTGGGAACCATTCGGTTATGCCTAGCACTGTCAGTGGCATTCAATATAACGGAAGCGAAGACAACAGATGGTCTGATGAAAGCTTTGGCTAAATTGTATGAAAACCCCTCAACCTCAAATAAGGTATTTCTCATGAAGCAGTTGTTTAATTTGAAAATGGTTGAAGGTGGATCTGTGATAGGTCATTTAAATGAATTTAATACGATTGTCAGTCAATTGACTTCTGTAAATGTAAAATTTGATGAAGAAGTTAGAGCTCTCTTGATATTATGTTCATTGCCTGAAAGATGGGATAGTTTGGTAATGGCGGTTAGTAACTCTGTTTCTGGTTCAAATACCCTAAAATTTGATGATGTTGTTGGTGTTATTCTGAGTGACGAAATTCATAAGAAAAGCTCAGGTGGATCCAAATCAGGCAGTATTTTGAATGCAAAAAGCAGGGGCAGATCAAAGGAGAGAGGAAAAGGTTCTAGAGGTCATGGGAAGTCACGAGGAAAATCAAAGGACAAAAGATCCCAAACCAGAGGACAGAAGGATTGCTGGTACTATGGAAAATCAGGTCATCTGAAGAAAGATTGCTAGTCTCGGAAGAACAAAGAAGGAGACAAACAAGAAGGCAATAAGGAAGCAAATGTGGTAAGTAATAAATCTAAAGATGATGCTTTGATTCTTTCCCTAGATAATGCTGATGATTCATAGGTTTTAGATTCAGGGGCCTCATTTCATGCTACGCCCCATAGAAGTTATTTTCTTGATTATGTCTAAGGGGATTTTGGGCTGGTTTATTTGGGAGATAATGAACCCTGTCAGATTGTTGGAAAGGGAAGAATCAAGATTAAGTTACAGAATGGGAATCATTGGCTACTACAAGAGGTAAGGCATGTTCCAAGGCTCAATAGGAATTTAATTTCAGCAGGGCAGCTAACTGAACAAGGTTGCACTGTTACATTTACTGATAAAAATTAGAAGGTTTCAAAAGGTACCTTAGTAGTAGCAAAAGGTGTGAAAGTAGGCATCTTATATCTTTGTACAAGTCATACTATTCCTTCTACTTTAGTTGTTACAGAGAAAAAATAAACAGGTTCAGGAACAGTTGCTATAGGTTTGCAGGAAGAGACTGGAAAAGTTGCTGCAGGTTCTGAGACAACACTGTGGCATAACAGACTTGGGCATATGAGTGAAAAAGGTATGAAGGTACTTCATTCTAAGAAAGTTTTACCAGGTTTGAAATGTATTAATATGGATTTATGTGAAAGTTGTGTGTATGGAAAACAAAAGAGAGTCAGTTTTCTCAAGGATGGGAAGCAAAAGAAAAATAAAAAATTGGAGCTTGTGCATACAGATGTATGGGGACCAGCTCAGGTATCTTCTCTCAGTGGCTCTTGGTATTATGTTACATTCATAGATGATGCAACTAGGAAGGTCTGGATTTATTTCCTTAGATAGAAATCTGATGTATTTGAAACATTTAAGAAATGGAGAAGCTTGGTTGAGAATGAGACGGATAAAAGATTAAAATGTCTCAGATCTGATAATGGCGGTGAGTATTGCAGCAAAGAATTTGAAGATTATTGTTCCTTTAATAGAATTCGTAGGTAGAAAACGGTTCCAGGGACTCCACAGGAAAATGGAGTGGCTGAACGCATGAATAGGACAATAATGGAGCGTGCAAGGACCATGAGATTGCATGCTAGGCTGCCTTTAAACATGTGGGCAGAGGTTGTCAACACTGCTGTATATTTAATTAACAGAGGTCCTTCAGTTCCTTTGGGCTGTGGTATTCCAGAGGAAGCATGGATAGGCAAGAAGGTGAGTTATTCTTTTCTGAAAACCTTCGGCTGTGAAGCATTTACACATATAGATTCTAAAAATAGAACCAAGCTGGATGCAAAATCAAAAAGGTGTACCTTTGTTGGATATGGCATTGATGAATTTGGTTATAGGCTTTGGGATTTTGAAAATCAGAAAATTGTGAGAAGCAGGGATGTTATATTTAATGAGAAGGTGTTGTACAAAGCTCAGTTACAGTAGCATGAGAAGAAAGAAAAGGATTATGTGGTGCTGGATGATACTCCAAATAGTGATGTTCCAGTGGTTCCTCATGCTCCGCAATAGTAACCAGAAATACCACAAACTCCAGTGAATGTTAGATGGTCAACAAGGATAAGTAGACCTCCTGAAAGGTTTTATTCCTCTTTGTATTCTATTTTGTTAACAGATGCTGGTAGAAGGGTATGATGAAGCTATGCAGGTGGATACACAAGTTCAGTGGGAGCTTGCAATGAAAGAAGAAATGGACTCCTTGCTGAAAAATTAGACTTGAAAATTATGTAAGTTACCTGTAGGTACAAAGGCTTTACCAAATAAATGGGTTTACTGACTAAAAGAGGAAGATGGAGGTAAGAAAAGATTTAAAGCTAGGTTAGTTGTAAAAGGATTTGTACAGAAAAAGGGCATTGATTTTGATGAAATATTTTCTCCGGTTGTCAAGATGACTTCTATTCGTACTGTTTTAAGTATTGTGGCTGCTAAAGATTTCCATTTGAAACAGCTAGATGTTAAAACTACCTTTCTCCATGGTGATTTGGAGGAGGAGATATATATGGAACAACCCCAAGGATTTGAGGTCAAAGGTAAGGAGAAACTAGTGTGCAGATTGAAGAAGAGTTTGTATGGCCTGAAACAAGCACCTCAGCAATGGTATTTGAAATTTGACAGTTTTATGGCTAGGCAAGGCTACAACAGGTGTAATTCTAACCATTGTGCTTATTTTAAGAGGTTGGATAATGACAGCTACATTATTTTATGTTTATATGTTGATGACATGCTTGTAGCTGGGTCTAACATGGATCACATAAGAGAGTTAAAACAGCAGTTAGCACAGTCATTTGCTATGAAGGATTTGGGCGTAGCAAAACAAATCCTTGGTATGAAAATTTGTAGAGATAGGAAGAACAAAAAATTGACTCTATCTCAGGCTGCTTATGTTGAAAAAGTGTTGCAGAGATTCCACATGGAGAATTCCAAAGCTGTCAGCACACCTTTGCCTAGTCATTTGAAATTGACCAAGGAGATCTATCCTAAGACACAAGAAGAGGAAGAGAAAATGTCCAAGGTACCCTATGCTTCAGTTGTAGGAAGTTTAATGTATGCCATGGTATGCACGAGACCAGATATTGCACATGCTGTAGGAGTCGTTAGCAGGTATATGAGTCATCCCGGATTAGAGCATTGAAATGCGGTAAAATGGATTCTCAGATATTTGAGAGGTACATCTAAAAAACACTTATGTTTTGGGGGCTCTAATACTGATTTAGCAGGTTATGTAGACTTAGATTTGGCAGGGGATATTGATACCAGGCGGAGTACTACAGGTTATGTCTTTACTGTAGGTGGAACAGCGGTGAGTTGGATTTCCAGGTTACAAAAGGTGGTTGCTTTATCCACCACAGAGGCAGAATATGTAGCTGCAACAGAGGCAAGCAAGGAGATGATATGGCTGCAATCTTTCATGAATAAATTGGGCATACAACAGGTTAACAGTTATTTGTTTACGGACAGCCAGAGTGCTATACATCTTGCAAAGAATTATGCCTTGCATTCAAAGACCAAACACATACAGTTGAGGTATCACTTCATTTGGTTGGTGTTGGATGATGGATAGTTACAGCTGGCAAAGATACATACAGATGACAATCCAGCAGATATGTTTACAAAGGTAGTAACAAGGGAGAAGCTGCGCTCCTCTTCAGCTTCGGTTGGTCTTCTAGACTAAAAACAACCAAAAATAGAACAATAGAGTCCAGGGTGCTTATTTCCAGTGGGAGCTATAGGGTCAGTGGTGTTATGATCAGTCTCCAAGTGGGAGATGCTATGTTGTGGAGTCTGATCTGTCTCCAAGTGGGAGATTGTTGTTATATGGAGCCTAATCAGACTCGGAGGTTATATTTACCCCACTTTTATCAGTGCAGTTTCCCCACTAAATTCCTATGGGGTCAAGGGGCAACATCCCTTGCGGGGGTTTGGGGGTAGCGCCCCTTGCGGGGTCCAGGGGCAGCGCCCCTGGTGCATTCCCTGTCGCGATACAGGGTGGGGTTGAGGGGTAGCACCCCCGTGGGGGCTCGGGGGCAACGCCCCTAAAATGTCACACGATTTTTTATTATTTCATAATGCACTGGGAGTTAATTTTTCATTGACCGACATAAGAAAACCCTATTCTGTAACCGACAAAAAGCTTGATAAAAAGCGGCTAAAGGTTAGGGTTTTGATATTGTATTGTAGCATTTTGCAGCGGTATTGAGTTGTGGAGATTGCTAATTGTAATCAGATTGATTTACTGGATAATAATATTGGACTCTTTGTTTGGTGGATGTAGCCCGAGTTTGGGTGAACCACGTTAAAACTTGTCTCTCGTTATTATTTCTGTGTATTTCCATTTCTCTATTTAATCTTTATTTGCATTTAATTGATATCTTCTGTCGGCTAACCCTAACAAATGTGGAATCATAGACAAGGCAAATGAACTATTCGAAAGAACACCTCACAGAGGTGCCATCTAATGGAATGCCTTGATTGTAGGATATGCACAAAATGGATTTGTTGAAAATGATTTAGACACTTTAAAGAAAATACAGTTAGTAGGTGTAAAGCCATATTCCACAACCTTTGCCAGCATCCTCCCTGCCTGTGCCAAAATGGGATCTTTGGAACATGATATGAACATCCATCAAAGCATGAAGGATATGGGAATTCTATCAGATGTTGTAGTTACAACTACCCTCAGAGACATGTATGCAAAGTGTGGAAGCATAGACAAGGCACGTGAACTGTTTGGTATGATGCCCCAAAGAAATGTCACCTCATTGAATGTAATGATTGCAAGATATGAACAAAATGGATTTTTTGATAAGGCATTAGAAACTTTCAAGAAAATGCAATTGGCAGGTGTAAAGAAAAATTCCACAACCTTAGCCAGTATCCTCCTTGCCTATGCCAAAATGGATATCCATCAAAAGGATAAAACATATGGGAATTTTGTTAGATGTTGTAGTTGCAACTGCCCTCAGAGACATGTATGCAAAGTGTGGAAGCATAGACAAGGCATGTGAACTATTTGGCATGATGCCCCAAAAAAATGTCACCTCATTGAATGCAATGATTGAAAGATATGAACAAAATGGATTTTTTGATAAGGCATTAGAAACTTTCAAGCAAATGTGATTGGCGGGTGTAAAGCAAAATTCCACAACCTTAGCCAGTATCCTCCTTGCCTATACCAAAATGGACATCTATCAAAAGGATAAAACATATGGGAATTTTGTTAGATGTTGTAGTTGCAACTACCCACAGAGACATGTATGCAAAGTGTGGAAGCATAGACAAGGCACGTGAACTGTTTGGCATGATGCCCCAAAGAAATGTCACCTCATTGAATGCAACGATTGCAAGATATGAACAAAATGGATTTTTTGATAAGGCATTAGAAACTTTCAAGCAAATGCGATTGGCAGGTGTAAAGCAAAATTCCACAACCTTAGCCAGTATCCTCCTTGCCTATGTCAAAATGGACATCCATCAAAAGGATAAAACATATGGGAATTTTGTTAGATGTTGTAGTTGCAATTGCCCTTAAAGACATGTATGCAAAGTGTGGAAGCATAGACAAGGCACGTGAACTGTTTGGCATTATGCCCCAAAGAAATGTCACCTCATTGAATGCAATGATTACAAGCTATGAACAGAATGGATTTTTTGATAAGGTATTAGAAACTTTCAAGCAAATGTGATTGGCGGGTGTAATGCAAAATTCCACAACCTTAGCCAGTATCCTCCTTGCCTATGCCAAAATGGACATCCATCAAAAGGATAAAACATATGGGAATTTTGTTAGATGTTGTAGTTACAACTTCCCTCAGAGACATGTATGCAAAATGTGGAAGCAAAGACAAGGCACGTGAATTGTTTGGCATGATGCCCCAAAGAAATGTCACCTCATTGAATGCAATGATTGCAAGATATGAACAAAATGGATTTTTTGATAAGGCATTAGAAACTTTCAAGCAAATACGATTGGTAGGTGTAAAGCAAAATTCCACGACCTTAGCCAGTATCCTCCTTGCCTATGCCAAAATGGACATCCATCAAAAGGATAAAACATGGGAATTTTGTTAGATGTTGTAGTTGCAACTGCCCCTCAGAGACATGTATGCAAAGTGTGGAAGCATAGACAAGGTGTGTGAACTGTTTGGCATGATGCCTCAAAGAAATGTCACCTCATGGAATACAATGATTGCAAGATATGAACAAAATGGATTTATTGATATTAGAAAGTTCCAAGAAAATGTAATTGGCAAGTGTAAAGCCAAATTCCAAAACCTTAGAAATGGTATGTTTGGAGCACGGTATAGACATCCATCAAAGCATAAAGGATATAGGAATTTTGTCAAATGTCATAGTTGTAAGTACCCTGCAAGACATGTATGCAACTTGTGTGGAAGCATATATAACAAACATGAACTGTTAGACGCAATGCCTCAAAGAAATGTTGTCTCATGGAATGCAATGATTGCAAGATATGCATGAAATCGATTTTTTATAAGGATTTAAAATCTCTCAAGCGAATGCACAAAAATAAATTTCAACCATTTACACAAATTTTGGCACATCTAAGACCAAATTGCACAACCTTAACCAACTTCCTCCTTGCCTATGCTATAATGGGATCTAGAGAACATGGTGTGGACAACCATCAAAGCATAAATGATATAGGAATTTTCTCGCATGTATTGTATTTGCAAAGTTACCCTTGTAGACATGTATGAAAAGTACGGAAGCATAGACAAGGCACGTGCACTATTTAAAATGATCCCTTAAAGAAATGCACACTCCAACAGAATTCAATGATTGCAAGATATGCACAAAATGGATTATTTGAAAATGATTCATAAACTTTCAAGCAAATGCAATTGGCACTTGTAAAACCAAATTCCTATAACAATAATTGATTATCATATTAAATATTTAATATAAACTGTCATATATACATAATGTCATGAACATAACATCTAGTTTATATAAAAATCCATATAGGCGTGTCCAAACAAAGACATATAGGAAAATATACAAAAATATACATCGGATTAACATACAAAAGTATGTATACAAAGCCATCTAGGCATACAAAAAAGTTCTCCAAAACTAGTTTCCTATGGACTTTTAGGAAATAATCGGTGGCCCTTCTTTGACTGTGAAGATGGAGAGCTAGTCAATGACACATCCTCTCTCTGTCGTCGAGTAGACCTCTTTGAATAAAGTTCATCCAGCTACACCTTTTAATACAAATAAACAATATGCGCATTAGTATAAAAATGTATGAAATATATAACATCACATATGTAATTGATCACTTACTACCAACTAATGATCGCTCTCCACCATCTTGACTCTCTTCATCCGTAGTTGGACAGACTGGAGTTGTGACCTCCTATGAGAAGCATCAAGAAGCAAAATTGACTAAACATAAATATCATTTATGTACATCAAATGACATGAGATAAAAAAGAAATACAAAATTATGATATTTTCATGTTATTAGCTCATACCTCAGTCAAAGGATTTGTAGACATCATAGCTGCATCAATGCCTATCTGTGCTGACTCACAAAGATGAGGAGGAGTCACCACTATATTCAGCAACTGAAAATCAAGTTCAAGATTATTAAAATAAAATAAATACATATAATTATTTTTAAAATACATAATGATTAGAAATGGTTAAATTTACCTTAGTAAAAGTGGTGGTTTGGTGTCCAGGAGACCAAGGAAACCATGGAGGTGCTGGTGACTGTTGAAATCATCAAATCAAGTCACAAAATAATATTACCATTGACATATCTACAATAATTACGAATATGTGATAAATTACATACCTGTTGACTTGACCTCTGCTCATAAGCCGCCAATGGATGGCTAACAAAGGCAGGATGAAGACTCTGACCCTAGAATTTTATTGTGCAAATAATTACATACATTATTTCTGACTTATAATATAGATAATCATATAAAATTAATTACAAATTTCAAATAACAATATACTAAATCAAGATGAAACTTGTAACAAATTACCTAAGAGTTAATACCAAATGTATGTTGTAAGAGATCGTCACTGAGAACAAGATCATCCAATATGCCTTGCCCCTGTGTCACAGAGTCCTGTCATGCCTCCTACATCCCATAATCACATAGGTTCCCACATGTACTGCACAAATGTGGGGACACATGACGCCTACTACTCTCACCCTCATTGCCTTGGGTAAAATCATCCACATGCTGTGATAGAGTTTGAGTAGAGCCACCACCTCTACCCTGGAAATCACGAATATCAAAATAATTCAGAATCTTGTTGAGGACGAACTCGCAATAGAGTTTCCTTAAAAAATATTGTGGTACCTCATCATTGTTGCATGGCCTCTCATCGAAAACCATGTACCATCTATCCCAATAGTTTTGGGATATGTCTTCATTCCTACACGAATGTATAGGAAACCGTTTGCAAGTTTCCTCTAATGTTTGGCCGATTTTGGGATTAGTAAATTATGCACATAATTGAGATTTTGTAATTTTTTCCTTCTTCACTTGTTTATATGACAACTTGTCGACTTAATATTGCCGACTCCTCTCCCTATAGTCTTGGAAATCAGTGATTTGTTTCATCACCAAATCTGTCTGGGAAACAATCTCCTGTAGTGATTTTACAAGTGCCCTCCTATGCTTAGTGGTTCCACTTAGATTGTTTAGGGTTTGAATAATAGTTTCAAGATGTTTCTTGTTTTCTTCTATTATCCCTAAGTAGTGTTGGTGAAGGTGGGTTTTGAGGGTTTGGAGGATTTTAGGGGTTGTTTTCACCCTCCTCAACTGGATTTAGATTTTTTGCTTCTCCAATAACTGTAAATGCAATATAATCATAAATCAAACATTGCAAAACTAAAAAATTGTTCTAAAACTAACAAAATCAAACAAACCCTACCTTCTTCCTATGTTGGAGCCTCCAAATTTGCACGACGATGTCTTTGGTGGTGAGGTGACATTGTGAATTTCTTGTTTTCTCACTTGCACTTGATCGAATCTCCTTTTTTTCAACATGAGTAAGTTTTGCTTGTTTTGTTTGCTGCCGTCAATAACCTAGCCGTGGGTGAATGTGCAGAAAATACTTTTTTTTTTCTTTTATTAAAAGAAAAATGAGAGCACATTATTAATTTTAGAGATGGTGGCAACTTTTTGGTCCCCCATCTCCTTGCATTTACCCCGGCACTATATTAAACCAATCAATATAGTTTATTAATTTTAGAATTCACTCAACTATATAGGTTTAGAATTCATGCCTCCTCAGTTTTAACCTAGAACTAAATTTATAAAGTCACAAATTTATAAAATAAAATTACAAGTAATTTTAAACCCTAAATTTTAACCCCTAAAAAACTAAGTTTTTACTATTTGTAGTAAAATAAATATATGAATATAATTTATTAGCTATTATTTTAGGGCACTATATTAAACCAATCAAACATTATTTATTGTCAATTTATTGTAAATAAACTATTTATAAAATAACATTTTCCATTTAATATAGTGCTGAAGGTAAAACCCTAATTTATAAAATATTATTTTAGGGCACTATATTAAACCAATCAAACATATAGTTTATTAATTTTAGAATTCTTTAGAATTCATGCCTCCTCACTTTTAACCTAGAACTAAATTTATAAAGTCACAAATTTATAAAATAAAATTACTAGTAATTTTAAACCGTAAATTTTAACCCCTAAAAAACTAAGTTTTTACTATTTGTAATAAAATAAATATATGAATATAATTTATAATAATAGGGCACTATATTAAACCAATCAAACATTATTTATTGTAAATTTATGGCACTATAGTTTATTAATTTTAGAATTCACTCAACTATATAGGTTTAGAATTCATGCCTCCTCACTTTTAACCTAGAATTTATAAAATAAAATTACAAGTACTTTTAAACCCTAAATTTTAACCCTGAAAAAACTAAGTTATTTACTATTTGTAATAAAATAAATATATGAATATAATTTATTAGCTACATTTTATAGAGTTATTTTATATTATTGGTGAGTGTAATGTTATTTTATATGTAATAAAATGAAACCTAATAAAATATAATGTTATAAAATATTATTTTATGACACTCTATTTTTATAAAACATGAACCAGTAAAAAGAAATAAATTATATTTTATTATGTAGAAAATAAAACTAGCATATCTAACTATTAATAATTTTTTACCCTCTTTTATTAAAAAAAATTAAACTAGCATATCTATATTTAAAAAATATATCTAAAATACACCTAGAGATAGTCAATTTACCACACATCGGTGGAATAGGTGTCGAGAAGGATAACTCTCGGTGTATTTTAGATATATTTTTTTAATATAGATATGCTAGTTTTACTTAACAATTATTTAAGATTTTTTATTGAGTAAATATGGTCTAGGAGATGGCTCCCTTTCATTAAAATATATGGAAATAATTACATTGTTAACTACTTTGAGTAGACAAAAATCTAGACTAGCACATGGTTTTTATAAACAAAGGAAACCCTTAATATTTGTAATAGTCACCTGGATTTTATACATTCTACCTAAGATCATAGCCTAAGATCATAGGATAGGTAGCCAAAATGCCCTATCTATATACAAATTTCTATGAAATTTTAGCCAAGGTATCAGTAAGATATATACTATTAAAACTTCCATACAAATACTCTATTCTTCTTCCTCCTCATAACTCTTGATAAGCAAAGAGACCATCCAATCAATGCTTAGTTCCTCAGACAAACCCACTACTTGTTTCAAAAAATCAACTGCGTTCTTAGCCTTGTGACACCATTGAACCACCATTGCAGTAGAGGAGCTAGTGGATGAGGAAGTACCACCTTCCACAAGTAAACCAAGACCAAGAGCAACAAGCAATAGAATGTCATTTAAAGCCCCTAAGACCATATCTTTATCTTTTCCCAAGTCTAACATTACCACCATGAACATAGAACAAATATCAATATTTACTTTGTAGCAATGCTCCATGACCAGAAAATCCTCTCCAGCATCCATTGAATACCCCCAATCACATACAGCAACAATCTAGATTGTGTTCTAAATACATTTTTTAACCTCAACTCTGTGATAACCCCCAGGAAAGCCATTTGGTAGCCTTCTCATGTTAGCCTAACACATGTTAGCCAATAGTAGATGGAAATGAAAGAGTATTGGAAACCATTTTGCATGGATATAAAATCTCGCTCACCTTGATGCCTCATTATGGTAAGTCAGATATCATTAATTAGTCGATAGGCTTATAGTGGGAGCTTTTTGCTCCCAGAAATATTCAGCATTTAGACGCCGAAAAAATGTCAGACGCCAGAAAATCTTTGGATGCCGGAAACTGATGAACGTCATTTTTCTGTTGTTTTTTGGCCTTCCTCCATCAGTGTGATATTTGGAAGCCGTTAACTTTTGGTTTTCAATATCCAAAAAAATCTGAGAATATTTAACAGAACAGAGTGGATCACAACATAGAAGCAAATGGTCCCTTTTTTAAGCAAAGCAATACGCCACGATGCAGGTAAAATATAGTAATTAGCTTTGAGAAGCAGCAAAGAAATATAAGAAAATAAGATTTGGTCTTTTGAAAGCTTAGTGCACATTGTATAACAATTCGAATCTTTAAGAATCATGGAACTGCTAAATTGTAGCTATCTAGGCCCTATAATCTTCTTCTTCTTTCTGGCCCGAGATGTTTGTATGCACAAAGCTTGAATGGAGCGCGAAGAGTTGAACAGTTTCTTAAGTACAGTGCCAATGCTAGGAAGGAGAGGAATAATTTAGGCGAGAGCGAGGGCAAGTAAAGAAGGGCAAAAGCCCCCACAAGGAGGACAAAGAGAATAGAAGCTGACAAACAATCATTTAAACAATCCTCATCTTTTTGATAAAATTATGTCTAGACGTCTTCCTGACTTGTAAAACAGTGTGTGATGAATGAGTTGCAAAAACACATTCTTTGCACAGAGGGCCGCTTGAAGGACAATCTTTGCAGAAGAAATTTAAATGTCGATCCCTTCTGATGTGAATTGCACAATGCTTGTTATACTCACAAGAAAAACATGACTCTATCCATGAGTCCATATCCATTGAAGTTTACTGGTAGTGGTGAGAAAATAAAAGCACTTCGTCGATCTATAAGATAATAATTGCTTTTTTACT
This sequence comes from Cunninghamia lanceolata, assembly GCA_027924645.1. NCBI lineage: Eukaryota > Viridiplantae > Streptophyta > Pinopsida > Cupressales > Cupressaceae > Cunninghamia > Cunninghamia lanceolata. Next base: position 2,107,984 of record BSBN01000026.1, on the reverse strand, counting down.
AAATTTAAATTGCTACCCAAATTCATAGCTCTGAAAGAAAAGCAACTTTTAATAATAAGAAAGCAGACCGATTAAAAAAGAAGCTTAATTTGTCTTGTTGGGAAATAGCCGTCTAATAAGGAAATAGGTTAGGCCAATATGATAAAAATTTCAGAGCTTAAATTTGACAGTTGTATAACTGTATTTAGCCATTTTTGCTGTAAAATACAATCAAAATTTTAAACAGACTGTATCATATGAAAGGAGATATTTTGGACAAACTGTCAAAATTTATATATGATTATGATGATTTATATATTTGATTTTTATATGATTTACTTATACTAAAGCATGTCATAGTATTTGAAGGGCACCATTGAATAGATAACTGTCATAATTTAAGCCCAAAATGTATTTTCTTATGATAGGATAAAATAATATCCTGAATATTTAAACCAACCTAAAAATAAACAAAATTGGTCTTTTGTTTTTTTTTCTGCTTATATTTTTAGAAATTGTTTTTGTATGTCCTTTTCATTGTAGTAATGTAATTAATAATTGCTTCCATAATAATATATTGCATCCTGGCGTTGGCGTCCCAGTATCCTATTAATGTATTGGAATAATTTGAGTTTAATGTATTAAGATGTTCATTGGGTCAATATATTAGATTAACTATATGACATATATTTTAGGTATAAGAGGCATCCTTTATAGACTTATATAAATTGATATATAACTATATCAAGGATTATTATAACTCTACTTATATTTATATAGTCCTCATATATATAAATTAATATTAAAAGATAATATATATAGTTGATGCCATATATATAGTCAATGGATATTGGTGCCTACTCAAGATATTAATATTTGATATAGTTTTGGAACTTTAATTAACATGAACTACATGATTAATTAGATGTATTAAACTCTTCATTACTAGAAGTTTATTGGAAGTTGTTCATTAAAACTCATTTATTGCATGCCATTTTCCAACAAACCCCATCTTGGATAAAATCCTTGAATCAAATCTTTCAAAAGTTCAAATAATATGAGTTTTAATGTTCTAAACTCTACTTAAGTCAACTCTAACTATATATTAATATTCCAAGATATACGCTGATGTAGAGTTATTAGAACATCATTGAATAACTGTGAAATCATATTCATTGTTAGGAAGATATTAACATCAACTTCGTCTGCATTAAATTTTTGAAGATGAAGCGGGAGCCTTATGTTCCCAATTTTAGGATGGCTTTCCAGCACTTTTGTATCCATCCGAGTGGACAGGGTGTGATCAATGGAATTGGGAAAACCTTGAGGCTGAGTGAATACGATTTGGAGCCCTCGCACGTGGTGCTTTTCTGCTTTGGAAACACCTCCAGCAGTGGAGTGTGGTATGAAGTAGCCTACTTGGAAGCTAAGAGACGCCTCAAGGTGGGTGATCGTGTGTTACAGATTGCATTGGGTTTTGGATTCAATCGACGAGTTTAGAAATTTCACCGGCGATAGCAATCTGAACGTGGCAAAGGAAATAGCGAAAGAACGGAGGACAACAGGCTGTGTCAAAAACACGGTTCTGCTTGGGAAGCAGCAGAGCAAAACTTAATGCATGATTTTCAACATGCATGGCGAAGGGAGTGTACATTGAAAAGACAGGTACTGCCAGCGATGTATAGATGCATTGTCATGGAAGGGGCTATCCATGCCCCATGTTTTTCTAGGGATGGATATCCATTTCCCCTCTCTGAGGCCTATCATCTCTTTCGGGCCTTGGAATCCTATTGAAGCTAAGCCTCTATGCGTTCTCCGCGCCTGTCTGATCACTATTCTCAACCTCAACATCATTGGGCAAGATCTCAGTTCCCTCCTCCGAGGGATCTACCATGGCTGATTGATCAAATAATGTAATGTGAAATGCTTTATGCTCTCCAAAATTAAAGATAAAACCATAAGGCACGTATTTCCCACCAAACACTACACCTGTCCTTCTCCAGGCCACATGCTGTTGGATGAACCCTCCATTGCCATGCAAAACAAGAAAACATCAACAATTAGCCAAAACACAATAAAATATTTGAACCATCAAACAGGGAAGATTAAAATACCAAGGGTATAATAAATCCCCAATGGTAAAATGGCATCAGTCAGGGCAAAAAAATAATACCTTGATTATTTGAGGTGGATATGCGCTTCGAGTAAAACTATTTTATAATGTACACCAAAAATAATTTTGTAATAATTAACCAATAAGCTTTTATATGTGAGCATTATATGTTCCTAATCAACTTTTTCAATGGTTGTTGTTGGATTGCAGATACAAGCCCATATCCAGGTCTTTCAATTGTTGGCCAACAACCAGGAAATGATCCCGTAGATGCTTTGGTAGTGGTTTCAGCAGCAACCATTAAAAAAGTTGATCTTGTTTACTCGGTTTACCCAAAAGTAGGAGTTTCTTCAGCACCAGTAGTAAAAGATCCAAATTGTGCAATTGGATTTGGGCGCAACAGTCCCTGGCCTATAGTCTGTGAACGAAGGACTGCCAGCTTTTAAGGCAGGTGATGAATTTGTATGCAATTTGTGTATCGTTAAGTGGGGGAAGGCTATACGTATAGAGCCTGGAATTGCTACTACTGCGCTAAGATTCATGGCATTGAAGCTATTGTACTTGAGGGAGAGACCACACTCTCCCCTCACTCAGCGTAATAATGCAATCTAATATAAAATGTTAACCCTTAATTTGAAAGTAGAAAATGCTTGTTTTTTTCTTTTTCTTGAACAAAAGCACATCATTAGGGCTTATTAAGGTTGCTTGCCTGTGCTACAGAGAACAGTTACCAATCTGCTAAATTTTTCAGTGTATTTGTGTTTCATCAGGATGTTCTCATGGAATACAATGATTTTTCAACACCTGGAGTTGTTCATCTTCTATCTATAACAAAAACAAGGTTACCTTTAGGCTTTAACGACTTATGCCCTCTTTCCTATCACATATTTTCTGGATTGGTTTATGGTTGCTAGGACAGTCAAAACATTAGTCACAGTCCTCAGGATAGCCTTCACTCTAGAGGATAGTCCTCACCCTTCTCATTTGTGACCAACAAAGGATCATCCACTTGACTATCTCAAGGAAAACTTTTATCCCAATAACAAGGTGTACAAATAAAAGTGATTGTGGTGATGACAGTCCTGTTGATGATTGTTTTTACACATTCATAACAAAAGTTAAAATTCACAAAATGAACCTAACTGTCTTGAAAGATATGAAGAAATCAATGAAGATTACTTAATCCCAAGTTTCTGTATGGTTAGGTCTTGACCTGTTGGACAATTCAGTAGGTAAATGTGAAGCTGTTTAATATGTAAGGGGCCTTACATGATTTAAGGTTATTGCTGACTCACTGGACTCTAATTATGCAAATGGTTGCAAATATCCACAAATTATTCATTCCTTTGCATAAATCTATTACCGTATCTTGAAGCTTTGTACGATTTTATATTAAAACATGCTTTCCTTTTCAAATATGTATAAAGATTGCCAAATATCAACTCAATTGCTCTTAATTCCTTCAAATGTTAGACAATCTCTTTTAGATTTATGCGTTTAAGCTAAGTATTTCAAAGTTTGGGAAAAGTTAGAGAGAATTCAATATCAACATCACTTGCTACAGGATCTAAATGCTCTGTTGTGCACATGGTAAGAATTATAGCAAATTTAATTAAATCAGTATACTAAATCATTAAATGCGAATATCCTGAGTATTTTCACGAATATGCATCCAAGATTGCGATCTTTAAGAGAAATTGTTTCAAATACAAAGAAGAGCTAGAAGACAATCAGAAAATAGATGCAGACTTCCAAATTCATTTATATTTAAAACACATAGCCATATATGATTTACAATGTATGAATGACTCTTAGCTTCATTAATCAAATTCACAAAAACTTACAATGCTTTACAGATACAATAAGAAAGCTGGACATTCCACGTGTGCCTTAGTGCAGACACAGGCGACCTCCTATAAAGTAAAATACTCCTTCTACTCAAAGTTTTGAAACAAATTACAATTGCTAGCTAGTTTCTACAAATCCCTGTGTAAATAATATACATGTAGCAAAGTTCCTTATATAGATTTTGAACTTTCAAATTGCTATGGCTACAACTTCCATCTACGGCTGAGGTCTCTCCATACTTAATCAATGGTGCATCTTTGTCTCATAACCATCTGCCAAAATATCTATTTGGCATCTTTTCCCTCCCTCAAAGGATGTTGTTGGAATCTTTTACAAAATAAGATTCCCCTTTTCTTTATTGACTTTCTCTCGCTGAGGTTCTTTATTTGACTTCTCTAAAACCTTTACCCTTGTTGTTCTTCTCACTTTTTCAAATATTTCTTGAAATTACCGATTACACCTTCTACAAAGGTGCGGTCCCCTCCTGGACTCTTTGCCAAAAATGTACTCTTGCATCACAACTCCCTCCTTCAACTTCTTTTCTTTGTTCTCCGAGCCCTCTCTTCTCTTCTATTTCGGGGCCATCCTATAGAAACATGCATCTTTTAACTTTCATTTCACTTCATGTCTAGGGTTTTTACTGTGAATATTTGCTTTTACCATTTACCCTAACTCGTTTGTCTTTTATGTCTTTTACCTTTTAAATTCATTAAGTTCTTCTTAGCTAATTAACAGTTAAAACAGTAAGTTTGACAAATGCATACATTTTTAAACTTAAATTACTAGAATTAATAGCTGCATTTTACCATTCGAAATTTAAACTGCGTTTTAAGATACATACCCATTTTCTTGACCGTTTGACTTGAGCCGTTGACTTACTTTTACCTTTTCACCTTCAGCCAGCTACTGTAACTCTGTCGCTCTGGTAAATTTTGCTCAATCACTGCAACAGTTCTCTTTTCTACAAATTTTAACTTTTAACAGTATATTTGAAACCAAAATAACCTTAATTTTACCCTAACCCTCGTTAAATCTTACTTTTCTTAAGTGTTAAACTTGCATTAATTACAACAATTAATGGGCTAGAGCTTCAGCTTTTCTTTTGCAATGTTTACGCTTTTTAAACTTTTTACCATTAGCTCACCCCTGCATACATTACTTTTCTTTGTATTCTCCTTTGTATGTTTTCTTTTGTATCTCTTTGTTGTATCTTTAAACATACAATCACTTTATGCATACAATTGAACTAAGGTTCTTCCCCTTTTTTACCTTTTCCATACTTCATTGTATATCGCTTCTTGTATATCACATTTGTATAAGCACATATACAACAAACTTATACAAAGCACTCCATTCATTTTTTTCTTCTCATGCCTTTACTTTCTTTGTATATCGGATATGTATGTTGTAAACATACAAGCGTTAAAATATACATAGACTTTTCTAATTTTTAAATTTATTTGACATCCGGCTTGTATTTCCAGCTTGCATCTTTTAAATGTACATCTTCTTGTATATCGCTAAATATACATTGTCATTATACAAGTGAAAAATGTACAAATAATGGGGTTCACCTTTCCTCTTTTCTTTCGTATCACCAATGCATATAATGTTTGTATCTAACTCGTCATACAAGCAGGCATACATACAAACATTATATCCCATTTCATAGTTTTCTGGTTCCGCACTTGTATATGTATAATGCATATCGGCTTTGTATGTAGAATACATACAAAGCACAAAACATGCATCGACTTAACCATAGTTCATAACTTTTTGTGTTCTGCGATGTATATAACTTTGTATATTTCACCTTGTACATTCCAAAACATACAAAGTTGAAAACATACAATAGCTTAATCTTATTTTGATAACTTTTCAGTTCCGCGTTGTATATAACTTGCAATGTATATAAATGCAACATACATATACAACGTGCAAAACATACAACGATTATATCAACTTTAATGCTTTTTCAATTCCGTGCTATGTATAACCTATTGTATATTTACTTTGTATGTCCTCCATTTGCCAAATATACAAACCAAAACATACATAGAAGATTTCAACATTTATTCATTTCAACCTTAACTCTGTCAGGTCCGACTTGTATATGAAGATAAATCGTTAGCAAGATGTATACAAGTATAACAACATACATTTCATAAACCCGATGACTTCCCCTTTTGCGACTAACAGAAAGATATGATATACAAATGAATTAGTATATGAAATGACTTTGTATATACAAAGAGCTTTGTATATACAACACACAAACCTCCTGATTGTACATTTACCAAAAACACTTATAACTTAGAAAATACAGGGAATTTTAAGATGGTTCAAAAGCAACCCTTATTCATTTTTTACAAAGAATTTCACCCATACTCTGCCCTGGTACTCAATGTTATTTTTTCTCTATTTTCACCAAGGTTTGTACTTTCAGTTCCCCTTTTTCCCTTTACCACCAAGCAGACCCACACATGGAAGCAACAAAAGCCAGCTACAGTAGGGGTCCTCATTTTTCTAAGAAGTAAAATGGGGTGTGTTGTGAGCATCACAACAACTAGCAACCAAATAAAGCAATTAAATTAAAACCATTAAAGAAAATGAAATGAAATAAATTCATAATTTCCAACTATCTTTTATGCAAATCATTATTTAACTTGAGACTTAATGTATTCAATAAGGTGCATGAATTTTCACTTTCAGTTTAAGTGGGTGCACGTGATTAATAATCCTCATATTGAAAATTAGTTGAACAAACTAGTGGCTGACATTAGACTACATAGTTGATGTCATTCCCTTATAGCCAACCGGATAGAGCCTTGCTGCCAGTAGGCGTCTATAGCCCTGACAAGGTTATCGTTACAATTCTCCTAAGTACAGCCCCACTGCCAGCAAGCGTCTATAGCCCTGGTAGAGTTACTTAGATGACTTAACCTGGATTTCAGTAAAATCCATTTTATTTATTTATTTATATTTTGTATTTAATCAAAGATTTCATAAAATATTTCAGTTGTAACTTCATGATGCAAGGAAGAGTGACTTGCTAAAATTAAGCTGAGAATTGTAATGGTAGCAAGGGTGACCTCTGATTTTTCACCTAATATCTACACTGGTAGGTTCAACAAACCCAAGGATTTTAGGTGTGTCATTGTGAGAAACTTCCCTTGAATACTCAACCCACAGTTATTGAATACAAAATTTCACAAGCCCACTAACTTTCTACATTCATGACAGTCACAACAAATTATACACAAATTTCAAATAATTCACCTGAATGTTCTGAATTTTCTATTGTTTTCAATGGTTGTTAGTTTTCTCCTTTATACTCTAAAACAAAACAAACATCCTTGCTAAAGCAACACAACACACCAAAAAAACAAAACAAACCAAAACCACAGAAAACAAAACAAAACAAAACAAAAACAAACAAAACAAAGCCACACCAAACAAAATTGTACATTATTCACATTATGATACAACAGACCAACAACCCTCACCTCAAGCTTGAAAGTAGTGTTTCAAGTGCTGGCCATTAACTGGTAATGGCACATCTTCTCCAGTCAATGTCTTAAGCCTGAAAGTGTTGTCTCCTATTATTTCTGACACCTGTAATGGACCTAACCATAACTTGTCAAATTTTCCATGATTTCCCTTTTTCTCATGTGCTTTATCCTAGCATAGAACTAAGTTTGAAATTCTAAATATTTTGACTCTTGCTCTTTTGTCAAACCATCTCTTTACCACTACTTGATGTTTAGCAAATTTCTCAATGGCTTGGTCTATTTTCTCATCTAACTCTAACAATTGGATTATTCTGGCTTCTCTGTGATCATCAAAGCCTAAGTATTCATTAGCAAACTTCCAAACTGGTATTCTTAAATTAACTAGAAGTATGGGATCAATCCCATAAACTAAGTGATAGGGTGCATTGCCTAAGGTTGATTTAACCCTAGTCCTATCTACCCACAGCACATATTTCAGTAATGTGTTCCATTCTCTGGGGTTCTTTTCAATTAGCTTCTTGATTATATCTAATAAAATTTTGTTTGTAGACTCAGCTAACCCGTTCCCCTGAGGATAATAGTTTGAAGAAAACTTTAAAACAATTCCATGTTCAAATGCCCACTTAGAAAATTTTAAAGAAGAAAATGCAGGACCATTGTCACATAACAGCAAATAAGGAGTTCCAAACCTAGTTATGATGTTCTCTTCAAGGAATTTGATGACTACCTCAGTAGTAGAAAATTTGCAACATGTGGCTTCAGTCCACCTTGTACAGTAATCAGTCACTGTCAGTATAAACTTGTGTCCTGCAGATGATGGAGGATTTATGACTCCAATGAAATCTAGACCCCACTGTGCGAATGACCTAGACTTAATGACTGGCTATAATGGATTAGCCTGATTCCTCCCCTTATTTGCTGTAGTCTGACAGATGTGGCAACTTCTAATGTGACTCTCTGTATCCTTAAACATAGTAGGCCAATAATATCCCACTCTCAATATCTTATGCATTGTGGCTAAATGGGAACCATGAGCAGTTCCATACTTATCATGCAAGTCTAGCAATACCTTATCTGCTTCATCTCTATTTAGACATCTTAAATATATTCCTTCATGGTTCTTCTTGAATAGAAGACCTCCTTGTACCATGTATTTTGTGCTTTGATCTTTAAAGCTCTTCTTTGTGAAGATTTCATCTTGCTTGGGTATTTTCCTAATATTAGAAAAGTGTTCAAATCATCATACCACCCTGATGCATCACTAGTGTTCAACACATATTGCTGTTTTACCAAGTTTGGGTCAGTATTGGCTATGGTTTGCACTACAGCTTGTCCTCTGACTAGCTTCATTGGAATGATTTCCATATCAAATTCTTGCAAATTTGTGATCCACTTAGCTCTTTTCTTTTTAGGTTCATTCTGCATTAGCAGCATCTTCACTGCTGCATCTGGTACTATAGCCTTAACCTGACTGCGTAAGATATAATGTCTAAACTTTTTTACTGCTCTTACCAGTACAAACACTTGTCTTTCTATATCAAGATATTTTAACTGTGCATCCTTCAGAGGTGCACTCATAAAAGCTATTGGCTTCTCTTCGTCATTTTCTCCTTTCTGTGTCAAAGCAGCTACAACTGAATGTGTGGATGCAAAAGAATAAACATAGAATGGCTTTGTGTAATCTGGGCTGGCTAATACAGGAGCATTAGAAATTGCCTCCTTGATATCTTCAAATGCAACTTTTGCTACCGGTGTCCATTCTATATCTGCATCTTTCTTCAACATGGCATTTAATGGTCGCACAATCTCTGCAAACCCTGTAATGAACTTCCTGACAAAATTAATTTTACCAAAAAATGATTTTAATTCCTTCTTAGTATTTGGTAATTGTAATTTCTTGATTCCTTCTATTCTATCAGGATCAATAGATATCCCATTCTCAGAAATGACATGTCCTAATAGTTTTCCTTCTGTTACTCCAAATGAACATTTCTTAGGGTTAAGTGAAATTCCATACCTCTCGCATCTCTTGAGGACTCTTCTCAGATCCTCAACATGAGTGGATGCATCTTTAGAATAAACAGTTAAATCATCCATATAAATTACAATGCACTTACCTGTCAATCCACGAAATGCAATATCCATGGCTCGCTGAAAAGTGGCACCTGCATTGATTAGACCAAACGACATTCTTCTGTAAGCATAATTACCCCATTTACATGTGAAAGTGGTTTTCAACCTATCTTCTTTATCAACCAAGACCTGGTTATACCCTGAAAATCCATCCAGAAAAGACATCATCTTGGCCCCATTCACTGCTTGCAGCACTTCATCCATGGGAGGCAAAGGATTATTATCTTTTTTCAGATGCCTTGTTCAAATTCCTAAAATCTACACATAACCTGATATCTCCACTTTTCTTTCTAATAGGTACTAAATTAGCTACCCAGGTTGAATGTCTAACAGGGAAAATTATTCTAGCAAACAGCAGTTTTTTCACTTCCTCAAATATCAAAGGTTCTAAAATTGCATTCACAGGCCTTTGCTTTTGCCTGAATGGTTTGATATCTGGTTTTAAAGGTATCACATGAGTGATGATGGACATGTCATAGGTCTTTAAATCCTCATATGTCCATGCTATAACGTGTTTATAATCTTTCAGAACATCAATAATTTCTTTTCTAATCTGCTCAGAATAGGCCTTTCCAATCTGTACATTTTGGGGATTCTACCTTGTTCCTAAGTTATATGGATCACACTTACCTCCCTCTATTTTAGGCAAGTCCTTCTGTTTTACTACTCCATCAAAATCAAAGATTTGTTCTAACTCTATCACTCCTTTAGGCAAGAAATTACTCTTTAAGTTGATTATGTCTTCCTCATCCCGAGACACATCAGGCCTCTCTTGTTCATCAATAATTTGAGCCTCAAATACCTCATTGCAAGTTAGAAAATCTACAATTTGTTGATCCCCTTTGAATACCTGAAAATGAGTTACATTATCTGGTACACTAGGCACATTCACTAATTCTACAGTAAATCTTTTCAATCCTGACAGTGTTAAAGGTTCTAGAGTGCTAGCAGTAACTGCTAGTGCATCTGGCCTATGGTTCAATTCTCTAGGGATATGCTCTATATTGAAAGCATCAAATGACTCTATTAAATCCCATACCCTATGCCTATAACAAACTATTTTTTTTATAGTTGCATGCATACAACTTCCTTACCTATCTAACTACTAGCTCTGAGTCTGAAAATACTCTGATCATTTTTACCTTTTTTCTTTATAGCCATGACCAGTCCATAAATTAAAGCTTCATACTCTACAACATTGTTAGTACAAGCAAATTGTAGCCTATATGCTACTAAATATGATTTACCATAAGGATCTATAAGTTCTACACCAGCTCCTGCACCATGTTTAGATTTGGAACCATCACATTTTAATGTCCACATGCCATCCTTATTCTTTTGATGTTTTTCTTTAGTCTGTTTTACTTTTTCTATCACCTGTGCAGTGCTATCTTGTTTATTCCTAGGCAATTCATGTTGGCTTACTTGTACATTTGTCTTTTCAGTTTGTAAATCAGAATGACAGACATTTTTATCTTTTGACTCTTTTCCTAAATCTAGAGTTGATCCACTTATGTTGTTCTGAAAGTAACTCTCTAGTTGATTAACCTTTCCTTCTCGGGGTTCCATCCCCTTAGTGCATTTGATGTACTGATATTCAATAATGTCTCTGCACATTCCACAATTCTCTTCAGAATGTGGCTTATCATGAACTCTACACTTAGTTTTGTATAACTTGCATTGAACTGGATGATTTTGTTCTATGCACTTTTCCATTTCTTGTCTAATGATCTGACTAAAATTATTCAGTGCATTGTTTTCTTCCTTAGAATAATTTCCATCAGACTCAATAAATAATATTGTTTCCTTATTGACAGGCTTTTCTCCAAAATTCAGCATTAAGATTTCCTCAATCTGTACCCCTTTATTAGTAACCCTGTAAACACCAGGTTCAACAGAAGCATACAATATTTCGTTAGTCCTATTGTATTCTGTGATCATGTGTTTCATCCTGGGTTCAGCTTCTATTCTGATCTAATTTGGCACACCTCTCCAAGGTAACCACATATGTGAAAAATCAGTGGCCATATATCCATTCAAAGTCTTAGACCAGTCTCTACTCAATAGCATCCCATAATTTACAGGTATATCCACTACTTGGATGTCAATGAACTGACTTACCTTGGGGTCTGAAGCTAATTGCATTTGAATATGCATTAATTCTCCAATCACATTAACTTTAGTTTTGTCCAACTGTGTAACAACTTTGGCAGATTTGGCAGGGGTCAGCCCTAAAGTTTTACATATCCCTAAAGGCATTACATTAGCTGAGGCACCCGAATCTACCATACAATTGTGTATGTTCTTTCCACACAGTCTAATGGTTAACAAGAAAGGAGAAGCATCCTTCTTATCTGCATACATTATAACATTGGTGTTGGATGGTTGCTCTGCTTTCTTACTTTTTTCTTTGGACTGAGTATCCATATTAGGAACATTTACTTCAGTAGAAACTTCACCTATCACAGATGCATCCAAGGATTTAATAAAAGCATTTCTAACCCCTGGATTTTTCAACAATTCACACAAAGGTATACTAACCTTAATTTTCTTTATCTCCTCTGACAGATAACTCGTCAATCTCATCGTTTCTACAGTCTTTGTTTTATTTGTTTGGACCCTTTGTCTGCTCCATTATTTGTCTGATGATTGGCTTTTAGTATAGCAGGATTGTTGCTAGCATTCTAGTCTGGGGGAGTATTGAAATTGTTAGGAGGAGTGGAAGTGGTGAAAGGACCTCCTGGCCTAGGGTTATTTCTCAGATTGTAAGTATGACTCTTACTTGACTGTTGGAAGGCTTGCACCTCCTCTGTCTCATACAACACCTCATTTTTAGTTTCAAATGGAAACTGAAAAGCATTTAGTACTAAGGCTGTCTTAGGATATAAGTTTTCACAAAAATAGGGTTCATCCTCTAACAATTCGTCTTCTTCCTCTTCTCTAAAGGTAAAAGTCTCTAAGACAAGCAGTATCATATCTTGAGGGTACTATTTCATTACCTTTGGGAATTAAGAACTCAAAAGTAGGAGCCTGTACATCCACATTAAAAATACTTGCTGCCAGATGAAACTGAGGACAATCTAATTTAGCATGGCCACTAGTATTATGGATTCTACACCAATTCTTCAATGCTACATTGGCCATTTGAATCCTAGCCGTTTGCTTGGTATCCTGGTTATCCACATTCTCAAAGGGAGAAGCCAGAGTATCATTATTTGGCCCTGTGTTCTAGGTTTTAGGTGGCCTAGGTTGATTCTAATTCCTGTTATTGTTACTCCAGGTTCTGTTATCTATAGCTGGTCCTCTATTTTGCATCTGTTGTCCCTAATTATGACTCTAAATTTGACTGCGATTTTGACCCTGATTAGAACCCTGACCTTGGTTATAACTCTGATTCTGATTTTGGTTATGGTTGGGGTTATAATTCTAGTTGTGGTTATAGTTATGATTGTATCCCTGGTTATTTCTACCGTAGAAATTCTCATTTCTCAATTATGTCATCTCAATGGTCAATCTTCTTCAATGTGCAGTAATTTCTTTGATATCTTCCCTTTCCTCTTGTGCTTTTGCTATAAATGTATCCTAAGGTGGTTGGAAGAAAGATTGGCCTTTATTCTGGTTAAGATTGGCAGTATTACCCGTGTAAGGTACTATACCCTGAATTGGGGTAGGATTATACACAATGTGTATGTAAGGACTGGATTTAGCAATGGAGCATTCTGTGGAGGAACTCCATTCCAAGGTTGTGCCTGAGTTTGCATTCCAGGATTTCCTCCATTGAGGAATGGGTTATAGGTTGTCTGCCTCATTTCCTGATTTACAGAGGCTGTCTCTTTATAGGATTTAGCTATTGTATCTATGTTAGGCTTTCTCTTGACAAACATGGCAGTTAGTGGATCTAAAGCAACATAATAAATAGCTAAAAATGTATCTAGATTTACTGTGTATGGTGCTACCAACATAGGATAAGCCTTTTGAAACTTGTCATTGAAATTATCAATTAGTTCTCCTTCACCTCTTTTGATTGTAGCCAATTTATGATATAAGATGGAAGGATCTACTAGTCCCCTAAATCTAGACAGAAATGCTTCTTCCATAAGTGTCCAAGAAGAAATGTAACCACTAGGTAAATTCACATACCAGTTAGAGGCTTGTTCATTGAAGGTGTAAGGAAATAATCTACACACAACATCTTCATATTCCAGTTTGGCTCTAAAGCATGCCTCCTTAAATATTCTAATATGATCCTCTGGATCCTGATGCAACTGGTATTTAGGACATATTTTCTCAGGGTTCTTTGGCATCTCATGATAATCGACGAAATATATGGGAGAATTAACATTGAAATAAGCCATTGCAGGTACTTGTGCTTGACTTGGACCTATAGGAATACCTGAATTTCTAGGTGGACTTGGATTTCTAGGAGGACTGGGACCTCTAGGAGGACTAGGATCTCTGGGAGGACGTGAACCAAGATTTAAAAATCTGAATGAAGAACTGTCAGGACTCACAATATTATGGATGTCAAAAGGTGATGTAGGAGGTGTTCTAGATGAACTTCCTATATTTGATAGTTTAGGATTCCAAACTAAAGGACTTTTACTCTATCTCCTATCAGGTAATTGCACAAATATGTCCTCTGAATTGGATCTAGACCTAGTCACTCTACTGCTATTATGAGCCAGCTTTACTCAAATTCAACCTTAACTCCAATCAGACCCTCCTTCTAGTGCCAAAAACTGTTGATGATTGTTTTTACACATTCATAACAAAAGTTAAAATTCACAAAATGAACCTAACTGTCTTGAAAGATATGAAGAAATCAATGAAGATTACTTAATCCCAAGTTTCTGTATGGTCAGGTCTTGACCTGTTGGACAATTCAGTAGGTAAATGTGAAGCTGTTTAATATGTAAGGGGCCTTACATGATTTAAGGTGATTGTTGACTCACTGGACTCTAATTATACAAATGGTTGCAAATATCCACAAATTATTCATTCCTTTGCATAAATCTGTTACTGTATCCTGAAGCTTTGTATTGTTCTATATTAAAACATGCTTTCCTTTTCAAATATGTATAAAGATTGCCAAATATCAACTCAATTGCTCTTAATTCCTTCAAATGTTAGACAATCTCCTTTAGATTTCTGCGTTTAAGCTAAGTATTTCAAAGTTTGGGAAAAGTTAGAGAGAATTCAGAATCAACATCACTTGCTATAGGATCTAAATGCTCTATTGTGCACATGGTAAGAATTATAGCAAATTTAATTAAATCAGCATACTAAATCATTAAATGCGAATATCCTGAGTATTTCACGAATATACATCCAAGATTGTGAGCTTTAAGAGAAGTTGTTTCAAATATAAAGAAGAGCCAGAACACACTCAGAAAATAGATGCAGACTTCCAGATTCATTTATATTCAAAACACACAGCCATATATGATTTACAATGTATGAATGACTCTTAGCTTCATTAATCAAATTCACAAAAACTTACAATGCTTTATAGATACAATAAGAAAGCTAGACATTCCACACGTTCCTTACTGCAGACACAGGCGGCCTCTAAACTAAAATACTCCTTCTACTCAAAGTTTCAGTACAAATTACAATTGCTAGCTAGTTTCTACAAATCCCTATGTAAATAATATACATGTAGTAAAGTTCCTTATATAGATTTTGAACTTTCAAATTGCTACGGCTATAACTTCCATCTACGACTGAGGTCTCTCCATTCTTGATCAACGGTGCATCTTTGTCTCATAACCATCTGCCAAAATATCTATTTGGCATCTTTTCCATCCCTCAAAGGATGTTGTTGGAATCTTTTACAAAATAAGATTCCCCTTTTCTTTATTGACTTTCTCTCGCTGAGGTTCTTTATTTGACTTCTTCTCAAAAACCTTTACCCTTGTTGTTCTTCTCACCTTTTTAAATATTTCTTGAAATTACCGATTACACCTTTTACAAAGGTGCGGTCCCCTCCTGGACTCTTTGCCAAAATGTACTCTTGCATCACAACTCCCTCCTTCAACTTCTTTTCTTTGTTCTCCGAGCCCTCTCTTCTCTTCTGTTTCGAGGCCATCCTGTAGAAACATGCATCTTTTAACTTTTGTTTCACTTCATGTCTAGGGTTTTTACTGTGAATATCTACTTTTACCATTTACCCTAACTCGTTTGTCTTTTTTGTCTTTTACCTTTTAAATTCATTAAGTTCTTAGCTAATTAATAGTTAAAACAGTAATTTTGACAAATTCATACGTTTTTAAACTGAAATTACTAGAATTAACAGCTGTATTTTACCATTCAAAATTTAAAAGGCGTTTTAAGATACATACCCATTTTCCTGACCGTTTGACTTGAGCCGTTGAATTACTTTTACCTTTTCACCTTCAGCTAGCTACTGTAACTCTGTCACTCTGGTAAATTTTGCTCAATCACTGCAACAGTTCTCTTTTCTACAAATTTTAACTTTTAACAGTATATCTGAAAGCAAAATAACCTTAATTTTACCCTAACCCTCGCTAAATCTTACTTTTCTTAAGTGTTAAACTTGCATTAATTACAGCAATTAATGCACTAGAGCTTCGGCTTTTCTGTTGTAATGTTTACGCTTTTTAAAATTTTTACAATTAGCTCACCCCTGCATACATTGCTTTTCTTTGTACTCTCCTTTGTATGTTTTCTTTTGTATCTCTTTGTTGTATCTTTAAACATACAATCACTTTATGCATACAATTGAACTAAGGTTCTTCCCCATTTTTACCTTTTCTGTACTTCATTGTATATCGCTGCTTGTATATCACATTTGTATAAGCGCATTTACAACAAACTTATACAAAGCGCTCCATTCATTTTTTTCTTCTCATGCCTTTACTTTCTTTGTATATCGGATATGTATGTTGTAAACATACAAGCGTTAAAATATACATAGACTTTTCTATTTTTTAAATTTCTTTGACATCCGGCTTGTATTTCTGCCTTGCATCTTTTAAATGTACATTTGCTTGTATATCGCTAAATATACATTGTCATTATACAAGTGAAAAATGTACAAATAATGGCGTTCACCTTTCCTCTTTTCTTTTGTATCATCGACGCATATAATGTTTGTATCTAACTCTTCATACAAGCAAACATACATACAAACATTATATCCCATTTCATAGTTTTTCGGTTCTGCCACTTGTATATGTATAATGCATATCAGCTTTGTATGTAGAATATATACAAAGCACAAAACATGCATCGACTTAACCATAGTTCATAACTTTTTGGGTTCTGCTATGTATATAACTTTGTATATTTCACCTTGTACATCCCAAAACATACAAAGGTGAAAACATACAACAGCTTAATCTTATTTTGATAACTTTTCAGTTCCGCGTTGTATATAAATTGCAATGTATATAAATGCAACATACATATACAATGTGTAAAACATACAACGATTATATCAACTTTAATGTTTTTTCAATTCTGCGCTATGTATAACCTGTTGTATATTTACTTTGTATGTCCTCCATTCGCCAAATATACAAACCAAACCATACATAGCAGATTTCAATGTTTATTCATTTCAACCTTAACTCCGTCGAGTCCGACTTGTATATGAAGATAAATCGTTAGCAAGATGTATACAAGTATAACAACATACATTTCATAAACCCGATGACTTCCCCTTTTGCGACTAACACAAAGACACGATATACAAACGAATTTGTATATGAAATGACTTTGTATATACAAAGAGCTTTGTATATACAACACACAAACCTCCTGATTGTACATTTACCAAAAACACTTATAACTTGCAAAATACAGGGAATTTTAAGATGGTTCAAAAAGCAACCCTTATTCATTTTTTACAAA
This sequence comes from Cunninghamia lanceolata, assembly GCA_027924645.1. Taxonomy (NCBI): domain Eukaryota; kingdom Viridiplantae; phylum Streptophyta; class Pinopsida; order Cupressales; family Cupressaceae; genus Cunninghamia; species Cunninghamia lanceolata. Next base: position 2,090,524 of record BSBN01000026.1, on the reverse strand, counting down.
GAATTTCACCCATACTCTGCCCTGGTACTCAATGTTAATTTTTCTCTATTTTCACCAAGGTTTGTACTTTCAGTTCCCCTTTTTCCCTTTACCACCAAGCAGACCCACACATAGAAGCAACAAAAGCCAGCTACAGCAGGGGTCCTCATTTTGCTAAGAAGTAAAATGGGGTGTGTTGTGAGCATCACAACAAGTCCCACATGCACAGCGAACACAATGATAGTACCAAGCTAAGTGTATCGTAATGGCTCATGGATGCTCTAAGGCCAATAGGTTGAGGCTTCAACACCAAGGTCTAGGTCAACCTCATGGGCTCATGGTAGTCTTTCACAGTCCTATGCCTAAGGATAGGCCCAAGGGTTTCATATAAAACAGTACCCAATTTGTTGCATCCCTAAGGTTGTTCATCCCTCCTTGTATGTATTTCATGTACAACCTGAGCATGATAATCCAAAGGGTATGAATACATTAACAAAGTTAATAATGATTGGGATTGTATCCTTACCCTTACACTTGACTAACACATGGTCAACAGTCCAATTCACCATCAAATGAGATTAATTTCTAATAGTAGAATAGTCCACAATGGATTTTGTCATGCCCTGAAACTATTAACAACTATTGTGACTTCAAAGTGATTTGAACCCTATCATACCATGACTATCCACCTCATCCTTATCTTTCTTACTCCACTTGAAAATCCACAATGACCTTGACATGTTGGTAGGTAGTCCTTTGTGACTGTACAGTCATCTTAAAACAACATCTATATACAGATCCTATGTTTCACTAATAGTTTTCACAATCCCTTTAGGGTTTTAGGCACAAGGCATGACTTCATTTACCTAATAAGGGTTCCCCTTTTACTGGCCTTTAACTTATTTCCTCTATGTTAGATTGTAGTTCCTTATAGGTCTGTGACAGCTTTATCAGGGATGGGGACAGTCCATTAATGAACATACAATGGCTCCTATCCTAAGGTTTCAAAGATAATAATAATGGCAAGCCTTGACAGGATTGTCTAGAACAATTGGGTTATGGCAGTCCCCTTGGCTATGGTAGTGTTTCGGCTACTTTGATAAACAACATACAAACAAAACCAGACTGTCATAGCTATAATAATGTTCACAATATAATTTGATAACTCTGACACATGGCCACAATTCTCAATCTTTATGACAAATTGATGCCCATTCATGTTTGTGTGTTTAGTTTCTAACAAGGTTTTGTAATTATGCAATGACGGTCATGACTGTCTTTTGTTGATCACAACAATATATTCACTTAAATGCTTCTTCATTCTAAGCATTACTATTATGACAGTGCCCTAAAGGCTATCTTCTCCTCACCTATACCTGCTTATGACCTAAATGTTTATCATAATGTTGATGTCATTGTTGAGTCCTTTGAAGTAGCCTGCTTTGTAGCTTTATTCACCAATGCAAATCCTGGGTATCCTACTTCATCCTTCACCTTAAGACCCCACAAATCCACTTTGATCCATTTATGCCAGAAGTCATATTGATGTGAGAAAGAAGCCACATTTAGCTAAACTAATAGTAAATTCCTTCAGAGGATTTTGAGACTACAAGTGGAAGTTACCTGGTGGGGATCATTTAGGCTTTCTAGAGAAAGCACTGCAACATGGCCCCGAGCAGCCATGAAAAAGTTTAGATTGGCTTCGCAATAAATCCTAATTGATGCTCCATGAGATGAGCTCACTTATCACATTTCAAAACAACAATTTAGAATCAATCCTTTCAAAACAATCTTAATTTGATTGTTGAATAATCACCAAAAATATATAACATTCAAAACTAATTATAAACCATATTCTTGTCTTGTGGGACAAGGTCACCTTTATCAAATTTATCAAGAACAGAAAATCAATTTAAATAAATGAAAACATAGAAAATTTAGAGAAAAGGTTAAAACCCTCTTTGGGGTTTTGTGATGACCTCTCCTTGATCAAACCACTTGATACAATGGAATCATGGATACGTCACAAATTACAGAGACTACATGAGAACAAAGATTCAGTCAGTACAAAGGAAAATAGAACATTGGAAACACCAAACTTAAGAAGAATAGAGACAAAACCAATCTCATATAGAATTAAGTTCTCTACTTTTAGACCAAGACCATTGTATTTCACTTTCTGCACGTCCATGCCTTAGAGCCTGGCCTGTAGCTCTATTTATCAAGGTAACTGCAGGGAATCTTGCTTCATCCTTGGCCCTCACACTCCATGAAGTGTCCGTGATCCATTGCTGCAAAATCCAAGCATTATACCCAATTAATCAGCCACCTTGCAAATTACATATACCCACTGCCACAAAACTTAGGAACAAATGCAATAGCCATGATTAAGTGCTGCAAAATTCAACCATCATAGCCAATCAATAGTAGTTTTTCCCAACGCAATACCAGTCTTTAGATATTCATGAAGGATGGTAGTCAAGTTAATGGTTTGGAGAAACAATTTCGAGCATATCATCTAGATCTCAATTTGCCTATCGGCTACTCTGTTGCGCACAAATTAGTGCAACTGCCAGTTAGTAGTACAATAGGCTTGTGTTAATATCTCTTGCCATTATAATCTAAGATCTTCCTAGCCTTGAGATAAAATACGACATCCTCATTGATCGTGACTCATAATGAGTGACAACAAATTATAGTTTAGGATTTAAATGTGAACTTAGTTCTTCCCAATCCTCGATGATCGAAATAATTTTCATTTCATTAGCTGTCCCAAAGGAAAACTTGGCAAGGTAATCAGTAGTAGAGTTAGCTTCCATGTAAGTTTGTTGTATCATGTAAGAATTAAAGGAGTTAATGTATGGCTAGGCATACATCAATATGTTATTAATTGTCCAACTCACGGTGTGTCTCTTTCGAACTAAGTTAATTATAATCATCAAATCAACTTCTATCTTAATGTTCCTTAGTCCATGTTGGTGACAGGTTTGATGGCCAAGCACTAATGCTTGAGCCTCTGCCTTATTGTTCATTGCAGCATGAATTAAGTTACCTTCTAAATCTCTTATTATACATCTGACACTAAATTGCCCCAAATTTCCACACAAAGGATCATCAAAATTCAATTTATCCTGCCATAAGATGTGGTTACCACTATTTTTCTTTTCTTTTGTTAGTAATTGAATTCAATCCATTGTTCCCATGAATGGGGGGAGCTCTTAGACCATGCCATTTCTGAGTCACATCACAATCCTAAGATGAGAATTTCTTATTTTTGGTTGATTGCACAAAGGATCTATTATTTGTGACCTCAACTAAGGTAGTCTTTAATTTATTAATAAATAATTTCACCAACAAGGCAGAGGTCTAAAAAGTCATGTTTCTCTCCTTCCATATCTCCATAATCAATAAAGATGGACTTAAAGTCTAGAGTCTTGCAAAATTTAACTATTATTATATAAGTGTCCAAGATAGGAAGAGTCCTTGATGTCATTTGGCAAAGCAAAGCTCCAACCCAACCTCATGTAGAGCTATTTCCAATATTTTTGAGCAAAGGGACACCCAAGCAAAAGATGGTTCACACTCTCTTCCTCCTTCTCACATATAGCACATCTAGATGGGCCACTGAAGCCCATATTTTTGAATCTTTTATCAATTAGAATCTTTTTTGTAGTATAGCATAGGCAAAGGATCTAACTTTCATGAAGCAATTTTTGTGTGAGAGGAGATGAATCAACCATTCTTCCTTTGCAACCTACTTGTCTACCACAAGATAGCCCAATTTGACTGAATACTCCTCAAACTTACCCCAATTCCATTTTATTCTATCATCCCCTTCAAAAATAAATATTTTCCTTTGTTGCATCGTATATGTCAAAAGCTACTGCAGTTTATCTGGAATGCCTAGAATCTTAGGATCCTTCCATCTCCATTCAACGATTCCTCCATTGTTGTGTTGGGTGACAAAGTCCACAACCTTATTAACCCAAGCCTCTTTTGTGATTTGTTGTAATTAATTAATTCTTGGTGTTGATCCAGAGAAGGATGGACATTCCATGATTCTTACCAAAAGTTTACAAAGAGTCAATTTTAAATTTCCCATGTTATGTGGTTGGTGATAATCTGCTTACAAGAAATGATAAAATTCCCCAAACTTGAAGCTCTCGAAGGATTGGAAATTGTTAGTATTCTCATAAGATATTATAAATCTAGATATTTGTTTTAAAGGATTTTAGCCCACTTGAGGTGCATAGACATGAATAGCTTTCATATAATTTTAGCTCACAGTACCCTATTTATCTAGATAATTTTTTGATTTCAATCCCACCATCATCCTTGGACCTACAAACTTTGTCCCAAGCAAATAGTTACATTGTTTATTTCATTTTTATTTGAAGAACTTTTTTTAAGTAAAATATGAGAAGGGAGGTCACTCCCACTCTATTGGTAACAAAAAAAATGTAACAAATATTAACCAAGGGAAAACACCCCAATACAACCAACAAGAAACAAAAATTGCCTAAGAGACATTACAACCTCAATTGAGATAGTTAACTTTCATTGCTCAAGCAAGAAACTCCATCTTCTCTTCTAGTCTCTATTGATGTATAAAATTGCGCGGGTTTCAACACCAACATGGGAAGTTTCAAGAATGTGTAACTGACACTTGAAACAACCTCCATATTTTAGGGAAGCTGGCTCTTCCTATTTTCAATGGGATTTTGGGAAAAGGGAAGAAAAAACAAGATTACAGATACAATATAAAAGAACCTACTAGGGTGATGCGCCAGACTTATGTATGTTTCAGCAATTAACACAATGATTAAACCCTTATGATTCTGCTATATCAAAGAGCAAATGAAGCATGATCAACATAACAGATTATAAACAACTTTAGAATAAAAGGCCAAAATCAAAATATTTATATAGACACATAAAATATCACCAACGGCACAGAACAGAGCTCCTTTCATTAATATATTCAGCAAAATACAAAAAGCATAGAGACATGCATAGATTTATCTGCTTTCTTCTTAGGAACAGCTGTAAAGGCAAAATGATACAATCCAGTCATAGTAATGATCTCCTCTATTTCTCTATGTATTATATATAATCAGTTACAAAATTACCCCTATTTATAGAAGCAAAGTGGGGCTCAAAATATTTCCCAGCTGTTAGGAATCAGCAACCGAATCCAACTGTATCTGAAACTGAACTGGAACTTGAACAGTACAGGATCCATTTGAATCTACAACTATATCCTGCTCGTGCACCCATTGGCTGAATGTAGCATAAAATATGGCCCTAAGACTCCCAGTTCCATTGAGACACATGGCACTGCCCATGAGCTCCTAACGGCTCTAAAATGATATGTGGCGTCTTCCACTAAATCAAACTAGATTCCTTTTGATACAAAGAAAAACACATACCAGTGCAACACTTGGTGCCTTTTGCCTCTCTATACTGCTTGATACGTGGCACCTTTCGGTAGCCTTAAAAATGGGATAGGTGGCGGACCCACCTTCCTTCTTTAACTTCTAATGTTTCTTAACTCCTCAAACACCCGTGGGCACGACATGTGGCACACTCCACTACAAACAAAAACTTAAGCCGTAATACCCCGGGCCCATTATATAGTACTCCGTCACTTCAAAAGCTACTTAAGAAAAGGGACACACAACCACTTCCGCATATTGCAACAAAAAGACGTGTGGTACACTGACGTGCATTTAAGTTGTTTCAAATAAAAGCTTCCCCTTAAAGCCCCACGGTAGTGACACGTGGCAGACTCTGGTAACAGATAACATCTTTTCAAAAAGAAACACGGCCAAGGATACGTGGCTCATTCCTGTAGAATCTCGTCCAACTGCAAACAATGTGGAGACAATTGGCGCTATCCGCTGCACTCGGTCACTATTCTTACTTCCTTGAAACTCTTACCACGTGGCAGCCCTGCAAGACGTTTAGAAGCATCTTTCCTTGTGGGTTCTCAAACCCCCACCATGCCAACTCGTGCCGCTCTCCACGGTCAGTAACACTTTGACACAAACTGCAAATAAAACTATAGCTGTGATGGGTTATCTCAAAATGTAGAGTTTTAATTCTACAATTCTTGGCGACCAAAAGGGACTATGTGCCTGCATAGAAAAGGAACCCTGAAAGCATATGAAATGATTCAAAAATAACAAAATTGCACCGCCATCACCCAGAGAATTACAGCTTCTATAAAGCAACTTGATACACAGACCACTCTGAGTCTGACAACCATTGTTTCTTTTGCAAATCCTAAAAAGTAAAATCTAGATTAATAGCATCCCTGTGAGAAAAGGACTGCAGAAAGTGCACCACTACATGCAACTAGAACTCGAGCCGAGCCATAGGAAGAAGAACTATTTCCACTTCTTGTACACTTGACGAATCACTCAGACTCTGAAAAATAGCCTGATCATTTTGTTTCTCAAGAAAGAGAGCCTTAATTTCATCAGTCATTAAGACTGTGCTATTATCTAGAAAGGGAGATGGAAGTCCCAGCTGCACCAACTCTTCAATGTGACCCTTCATATCCTTGACACCTTCTTTGACAATGTTAAGAAGTGTCTTGCAATTCATGGCAGCCTCATTACAGCTCAATAATTCATTTACCTTTTTCGCTGCAATCATCCTATCATCTACTCCTGTAGCAGACAAAGCTTCATATGTGGTATCATAAAGATTCTGTAATAAAAGTTCAGAATTAGAGACTCTCAAAGAGACAGTAGACATAGTTGCTTCCACTAAAGACTCCACACCCTCACACAGCTGTTGAGATTTTAACAAGAAACTTAGAACAAGCTCAAGTTGTAAAACTTCTTCAGAGATTCTTTGCCAGGTAAATATATAAAGCTCTTTCACCATTGCTAAGACCCCTGCATTTTGTGGCCTTTGACTCAGCTCAATAGTAAGTTGCTTAGTCTTTTCCTGTTCTGCCATGAACTGAGCTTGAGAAGCACTGTTCTGATTTTGTTCTTTTAACAGGTTCTGTTGCAACTGAGATACTTCTTTCACCTTATCATTATATTTCTTTTCGGCAATGGCAAGTTCTTGCTTTGATGCAACTGCAGTAGCTTTTACCTGTGCTATTTCATTTTGCAGTGTTGCAACTTGAGCTTGAGATGCCTGGTACAATTCCAAAGACATAGTTTTCTACAAATCTTTATTCAGAGTATCAATCTCTTTATCCTTAGCCTTGATTTCTGATTTAAGGCTATCATTTGTGGCTTTCACTTTTTCGAAATCTTCTTCTAATTTCTCTAGCTTCTTTGTCACCTTTAGGTAATTTAATGTGACAGTAGTGGTAGTTTCGTTCATCAGCTCGAATTTATCTTGAGGTCTGAAGTGAGCTAGGTCCATGGCCACTGCATTCATAGTGTAATCCTCAGGCTTCATTTGCTCAGCAGGCTTAACCACATTAGGAGTCAGGTGGGTAATTGTTAAGGACTATTGGATTGGGTCAAATAATGACTTCATATGGGGAACAGTAGGGCTTTTACCTTCTTTCTTTTTCTTTTTATCCATCTTGGCCTCCCTTGCCTTCCTGGTAGCATCTGCTTGTGTTTGGAAGGAAGGTGGAGAAGCAATAAGCCCTCTGGCAAAAGGATATCCTTGTGGTAAGCCGTATGGTATAGTGGTGATTTGTCCACTAGGATCAATTTAAGACAAATCCCGTCTGGGCATGGTTGGGGAAAACAAGGGTAATGAAATGGCCTACGATGATATGGCTGGTGAACTAGCAATAGGGGCAAAAGATTGCAATGGCACGGAAGAGGTGGTAGGAGATGTGGAAAAATGGGCCTTTTGGGTTGCCACCCCTATTGAAGAAGAAGTTGAAGAAGGAGAAAGAGGAGAAAGGATACTTACCTGTCCCGCTACTGTTGTTGTAAGAATTTGTTACTGTGGGGACTCCAAGGTATCACCTTCAGTATCTTCCTTTTGCAATACTAATTTACGCCTTCTTTTCAAAGGCTAATCTGCATTAGTATCCTCAGCATCCTCCTCCTCTATTGCCTCCTGTGATTCTATCAATATTTGATGAGAAAGTGCCACTCCAAGACCCCCTGATGCTGAAGCTATATGGGTCTCACGAGACAACGATGATGCAGCCTTTTGTTTCTCAAGGGCACTGAGAGGTTGAGGCCATGGGCCCCTAGAGGCTTATGTAATTATTTTTCCTACTTCTTCTACCTCCCAAGCCTTCTTGGACTCTTCTATCTCCTCTACCTAATGAGAGCTACTTGGAAGATTGCTTGTATCTGGGCTTGACACAGGCGTCATATGATATTCATCCCAGATTTGTTCCCATTGTTCATCTATTTGGACACCCTCGAAAGTATGGGTAATTTCAGAAATCTCCTGCCTATACTTCCAGTAAGCGGCTATCTTTTTAGCATTCCATTCTTTCTTCTTTAGAGTCTGCCTTAGACCAGAAGTCATAAGCTTCTTGGGATCATATTCTTGTTCCTTTTTGTAAAAGGTTTCCCATGGTTTAGGACCCTCATCTAGCAAATCTTTGAGTTCTACATAAAATGCAGGGTCATCTTGCTTTGGTGACCTTCTCTATTCCCAAAAAGGCCATTTCTCATGAACAAAAATAGCTAAAACTTTGTTATTTATGATCCATGATGCCAAGAAAGCATCAGGATCATACTTCCACTTATCTTGTACTTTCAGAAAACCATAATTTGTCAATTTCCTCAGTAGGAGATTCTTAGTCTCTCTCCTTTCTATAGTAATCTTTCCCTTGCTCCAGGGGACATCATACATTTTCTTCTTTCTCTTCTTATTGCCAAAATTATTATCAATGATGGACAATTGATGACCCACCTCTAAAAATGTGACCCTAGGGGTTAAGACCTTCGAGAGCAAAATAGGCTCTCCAACAAAACCATGAAGTCTGATGATTGTTGTGTGAGCACCAAATAAATAGTCATACGGAATTTTTATATTTGTCAAGAAGCTTCTCATACTATCTGTCATCCTATTCTCAATAGCCTCAAGCCCTAATTGCTCAAAAAATGGGGCTACAAAACACTCAGCAAACTCATAGAGATATGTAGTATCTAAGAGGACATGAGTCCATGCGGACACTGGGATTGTTCTTTTACTGCTCGACTTAGGGTCATACATATTTAAATGCATATACTGTTGGAAAAGACTATGATTTTGGTACAAAATCAAGTGGAAAAGGTAGGCAGAATACCTAGAAATTTGATCCTGAGAGAAATTTGTCAATTGCTCAATGATAGCTTGGGAGATTTGTTCTGAAAAGTCAAAATGGTATTCTGAAGACTTGTCCATGGTTTTGAGACTAAAAATTGCTGCCAAGTGCCAGTCATATACCCTTGCGTCATCATTCTGACCAAAAATAAAAGACAACATGGAGAGAGCATCCTAAACATCGGCATTAAACTTAGCTCGGCTAGTGGGCAGTTGAGGCAACTAAGTATTCTCCTCATCCAGATGCATCTCAGTATTTAGAAACCGTACCTTACTATGGAGACCACCCCATGTATATTGCAGCTTGGGGATTGTAGGAAATGTAGCAGTCTGGTCATAATATAAACCCAACATATCTCGAATCACCTTAGGGGTTATCTGGAGCATGAATGCACTATGTTGAATTGAGGCAGTTTGAGGATGAAAAAGCTCTAAACACATGTCAATCAACTCTGGGTAGGGGTGGACAGCAAGAACCACAAATTGAGCCAACTAAGAAGTCCAAACCCTCATTCCAAACATTTTAGACTCTCCCTTTTCTACTCGTTGGAGACATCTCTAGTGTGCTCCTTCCCAAAGATTCTTCAGATTCTTTGATAGTCAAGGGTCAAAAATACCATCTACATAGTCCTTTACTTGAGCAGAGTCAGCACTCACCCCTGTATCCAAGACCTTTGTCCTCAGATAATTCATTCTTGGTTATGTCGCTGCAGACGCATAAGATTTACTACCCTTCCATTTCTCAGGTAGCTCAAATAGCCCTAGCCCTTCTTGCGGTGACTATCCCACTACCATCTCTGTATCTCCTTTGGAACACTAGAAACTACAAATGAGCCCAAACTGTAGCTAAAAATAAAGGCAGGAATGAAACTTCTTGACACAGGCGATGGGAAATCGAAAGACTTAAAGCAAGGAATAGCAACTGAAACTATTTGAGAAGCTTAAAACTTGGCTCAGCAGGGTATTAAGTGACTTGTTAAATGACCGATCACATCAAATTAATGTCATTAATAAACACGCCCAAAAGACTGTTAGTGTATCATTACAAATCCGTATAGGACTGTGTCTCAAATCTACATTAAAAATGGTGATCTTTTAGAAATGATTGGCAATTTTTTATTGAAGTACAAGAACCGCCTAATGACCTTGGGAAGTTTAATTGCCAATTGAGAGAGCTACTGTGCTGTGGACACGTGTTCCTAGAACACTTTTTTAAAAGAAAGTGGGAAAAGTGAGACAACAAAAAAGGAAACTAAAGACACCTAACTAACTACGATACAAGGTTAGGTTTCAAAATCATGTGAAGTGTTTTAAGAAGATCTCGTTAATGGGAATCTCTTTGGGCTCTCCTTCCATATTTTCTAGCTCAAACACATTCTACTGCTTGCAGGCACAAATCTTAAAAGGGTCGGTCCATAATGAGTCAAACTTGCTATGTCAACCCAGTTTAGTAGCTCTCTCATCCCATTTCAAAACCAATGATCTGACTTCAAATTTTGGTTCAGAAGTCTTTCTGTCAAACCAACTATTAATGGTATACTGATGTTTCATCAAAGATTCATGCACCGCTTGTCTTTTTTCTTGAACCTCCAGTAATTTGGTGAGCCTCACATGTATTGGGTCGTTTTCCTCTATCTCCAACTGTTTTATCAATTGCCAAGCGGGGATCTCTATGTTCAGTGGCATTACTGCACTCTTGCCATAGACTAATTCATATGGGGACATCTTAGTTACTTTCTTTGGCATAATTATGTCCGCCCATAGTGCCGAATTAAGGGACTTGTGCCGATCTCTCTGATGATCAACCCCCATTCTCTTGATGAGTCTAATCAAGTTCTTATTTGTGGATTCTACTAAGCCATTGCCTTGCGGATAATAATTTGAGGAAGTTTTCAGATATATCCCATTCCTCAGAGTGAAATCTGATAGTCTAGTCCCTAAAAATGCTTTAGCATTATCAGATGTCATAGTGCGTGGAGGACCAAAACGGGTAGCTATTCCTTCAAGGAACTCTAGAATCACCTTCTTAGTGGCTTCCTTAAGTGGCACTGCTTCACTCCACCTTGTAAAATAATTAGTTGTAGTAAGGATCCACTTATATCCCTTATTTGAGACTGGGTTAATCATCCCTATAAAATCTAAACCCCACTGTGCAAAGGGTTCATCTACTATTATGGGACTCAAAGGTAAAGCTGCATTCCTTCTCCTTCCAGCATAGAATTGACAGGTCTGACACTCCTTGACAATCTGATGGCAATCTGCAAACAATGTGGACAAGTAGTAGCCATCTTGTGTAATCTTGATGGTAGTAGTTCTTGCTGAGAAATGTCCTCCTGAGGCTCCATGATAGAATTCGCGTAACACCCTTTGAGCTTCATCCTTTTCAACACAACTTAGTAATATCCCATCAAAATTCCTTCTAAATAAAACATGATCGATTAGCACAAAATGACTTCTCTGCTGTCTATAGTATCTTCTTTTATCAATGGAGAGCTCACTAGGGAAAATACCAGTTCTAATGAACTATACCTTGTCACTCACCCAAGAATCATGATCTATCTCTTAGAGTTTCAGCACTGTTTCTTCTTCTGTTTCTTCTAACATTGACCCTTTAGCATCTTGAGCAATATACTGGCAGAGTCCCCTACCTTTGACCAATTTGGTAGGCCTTACCTCTACGTCATATTCAAAAATCTTAGTTATCCAGTTAGCCCTTTTTTCTTTAATCTCACCTTCCATGATGTATTCTCTAACACTTGAGTGGGCTACTAGTATCAAGATTTTTTTTCCTGTTACCAGATGTTTGAATTTCTCAAGAGCTTTAACCATGGCATAAGCTTGCTTTTAAACAAAATTATACCTGGATTCATACTCTCTCAGTGTTCTGGAGAAGAAAGCGATTGGATGCTCCCCTCTTCATTGTCATCTTTCTGACTCAGAACAGCTGCAATGCTGTGTTCTCCTCCATATACATACATTATGAAATGCTTAGAGAAATTAGGATTTCATAGTATTGGGGTAGTTGAGATTGCTCTCTTGATTTCTTCAAAAGCCTACCTCCCTTCCTTTGTCCATTTAAAGACTAAATCTTTCTTTGGCATCAGGATAATGGGCCTAAGTAGCCCTGCAAAGTCAGATATGAACCTACTGACAAAATTAATATTACCTAGGAAAGATTGGAGTGCCTTTTTATTGACTGCTCAAGACAACTCTAGTATAGCTCTAACCCTCTCTAGATCAATGGAAATTCCATCCTTTGAAACAATATGCCCCAAAAATTTCCCTTGAGGTACTGCGAAAACACACTTCTTAGGATTTAAAGAAATCCCAAACTCTTGACACCTCTGAAAAATAGCTTCTAGATGCTCAAAGTGATCCTTAGAATTCTTGGTAAATATGGTGAGGTCATCTAAATAGATCAGGATGATCTTATTTATGAGCCCCTTAAATGCTATATCCATAGTGTGCTAAAAGGTGGCCCCAGCGTTTGAAAGACCAAATGGCATTTTGGCATATGAAAAAGTTCCCCACTTTGTTGTGAACGATGTCTTATGTTGGTCTTCATTTGCCAACTAGATCTGATTATACCCTAAAAAACCATCCAGTAAGGAGAATCTTTCTGACCTAGCCATTGTTTGTAAAATCTGTTCCATGGATGGCAGAGGATAGTGATCTTTCAATGATGCTTTATTTAAGTCTTTGAAGTCTACACAGAGCCTAATGTCCCCATTTTTCTTTCTGACTGGCACTAGATTAGATACCCAAGTTGAATGCTTAATGGGGAAAATAATTTTAGACTACAAAAGCTTCTATAACTCATCCACCATTAAAGGCTCGATCCTAGGATTCACTAGCCTTTGCTTCTTGCGGACAAGCTTCAATCCTTCAGCAAGCTCTATAGTATGTTGAATGATATCTCTATTATAACCATGAAGGTCATCATAGGTCCATGCAATCACTCTATCATATTTGTTGCATAAAGAAACCAGCTTATCTCTTTCCTCTTGAGTAGTGGCATTACCTACTTTCAACTTCCTTCCTTCGCTGACACGTATTTCAGAATAGTCTTCTTTGCTTTCTTTAAACTTCCTCTTAACTAGGTTGACATCATCTGGGTCGAACAGGTTTTCCAATGTTATTAAACCCCTGGGAAGTTTATTAGACTTCAATTGAATGATTTAGTCACCACATGCTTCCTCGATCTTATGCTGCAACTGGTCGGCAAACTCTCCAGACTGCTACAGAAATAGAAGCACTTGAAGATCATTGTCAAAAACTTGCCAATTTCAAACATTATCAGGAATCGTTGGTCTAATAATAACTTTTACTGCTTCATTATTAATGAGCAAGTCACTTGCCAGGTCAAACTGGGAGCCAATTTGTGCCATCCTATCTGCTTCAGTATTATGGGTTCTAGGGACAACTTCTATGTTAAAATCATCAAAGCCATTGATCAGATCCCAAATCCTATGGCGATAAGAACTCATTCTCACATTATTTGCCATAGCCTTTTCTCTGATCTGTTTCACAACCAACTCTGAATCACCTCTAACTATTAGATTCTTGATCCCTTTCTTTTTGTTCAACATAAGACCATGTACCAAAGACTCATACTCATCATCATTATTGTTACAAGCAAATTGGAATCTTATAGCTCTGAGAACCTTTTCACCATTTGGAGAAGTGAGACATATGCCTGCCCCTGCACCATTCTTACTTTTGGGCCCATCAAAGTTTAACATCCAAATCTCAAAATCTTTATTTGAATCCTCCTTTTTAGGTATCTCTTGGCTCATTATGTTTGGTATTTCTTGACCCTCCTCAAAAATTACATAAGTCCCTAGACCAATAGAGTTGTAATTACCATAAGGGTCACTCTACATCATGGACATTAGTTGATTATTTTCTTCTTCATTCTGATCATACTCGGTCCATTCTCCCATATCTTCTACAAAAACTCTCTCCTTCCTATTCATCATATGATCTTTAGATAGGGGCTCAAACAACACTTTCATCTTTGTCCTATACTTAGTTCTCAGGATCAAATGTGACCAATCGAGTGACATGTACCCTCCTATTTTAGCTATAAAATCTCTAGATAGGCATAGACCAAAGATAGGGGGATATCAATAATCACCACATCTTGTAGGATAGTTATATTTGAGCAAGTATATAGCTGTAGCGGGAGTTGTCTGATCATTCCTATGGTTTGGACAGATTTTCCATCTAATTGCATAACCCCCTTAGCTAGTGGCTTGTATTCTATTTTTAAAGCATCAGCTATTTGTTTTGGCATGACTGTAGTACTAGCCCTTGAATCTATCATTGAGTTGTGCAATAGTTTATTGGCCACTATTAAAGTTAGATAAAATGGATCTAACTTCGACTTACTTACCTCTAGTGTAGAATTGAGCAGAGTGACTATCTGCAGAGGTGGAGTATCTTTGTTCTGGGCCCTCCCTTTATTTGTACTTGCTTCTTTTGTATGAACAGCCTTGGGATTTGCCTGAGTCTACAGTACTTCTTGTAACAGCATCTTTTTCTCAGGAATAGCCAGCATGTCCCATATTGACACATGTGTAGGGATTTTCTTTAGCCATTCCACCACATTCATGGGTCCCAATGTTTGTGTCTTAGGATAGTACGGATACCTTGCCCTTTCCACCACCGAGTTAGAGATTGCTTGATTATGAGCTGGCTGAGGTATTTCTTGCCTCGAAGTGGGATTATAATGAGTTTGGAAAGAAGGAACTCTAGCTACTTCATTATTTATGGCTTCAGGTTGTTCAACCATCCTTCTTTTCAATCTGGTGAAATAATCAGACTCTTCATCCTCAATTCACGAGAACAAAGCATGTTCTGGGACAATCTCTTCTTCTTTTTGGATGGACATTCCTTGCATCTAAGCCACCATTACTGCATTCTAAACAATAGGTGACTAATATGGGGGAGCATTTGACATCATAGCTTGACCTTCCATCCTTCTCTGCTCTGCTATCTTTTGCTATAAATTGCCCCTAGGACAATCTCTGGGCATATGAGCATTATTACAAGGGAAACACCAGGCATTGGTATCTTTTGCTAGGTTATTTTGTCCAGGGACCATTTATCTGCCTAGGTTAGATGGGACAACTTGATATGGTGTGGGAACTATAACTAGCTGATTTGAAGGTTGAGGATTATTTGGTCTTTGAGCCCCTTGATATTGGTTTGGCTGATACATAGGTCTATTACCTTGGAATCCTTGGTAAGGAGGTTTTGAATAAGAAGTTTGTTGTCTCTTGAGGTTGATAATCTCATTTGAAAAGGTTCTAAAGATGTTCTTGACATCATCCATTTTAGATGGAGGGGTAGAAGGTGGATAGAGTGGGTTGTTGAGGTATAGGGAAGGTGTACATGGACACCGGAACTAATGGAGCATTATTAGTTTCTTGTGGCAAGGGCATAGAAATCTCTGGAAACATAGGCATAGGAGGTCTCAGGGGCAGTTTGCCAATGTCTATTAAGTTATTTTCAGCCCTTACAGCTAACTCATATGCAACTGGTAAAGTTTGTCCTCCTAAAGACTGTATCATGACTAAGATATTAGAATTGAAAGCCTTAAGATAAAATACAATCACCATACTTGTTGATGGCCTTGTTGTGGCAAGGATTCTATCCCAGGTCTTTTAGAACCTTGTATTGAAATCTGTAATGGCTTCTTGGGGCACTCTCTTTATGGTAATTAGTTGCTGTAGCAGAGAGGATCTATCACCCTTTTCACTTGACCTTGCAAAGAAAGCATCTCCAAGTTGATCCCAAGTAGATATTGAACTTGAGGGAAATGATCTATACCAATCTAGGGCCTTCCCCTTGAAAGAAGCAACCAATAATCTGATAGCAACATTATATTCTATAATGACATGTACATCACATACATCTGACACATCTTGGAGGTGTTCCCCTAGAGTCTTGGAGTCTTCTCCTGAAAACCTAGGTAGTGCCTTCAAAGCGTTAGCAAGAATTGGGTCCCAGGTAGCTGGCAACGTCGGGAGAATGAGAGGGATGATGTTGTTCCAATCTACAAAGCTCTGTGGTGGGGCAGGTACTGCCATAGCTATTCCTAGTGCTCCAAGTGCCTAATTTGCTCTTCTTCTCAAAGTAGCTACTAAGGGCGGCAACAAGATTCCTGGATTAGCAGCTGATCAGGCTCTAGTGGTTGGTCCACAACTTTGACTCCTTCCTGCTCTTTGGTTCATATGATCTTGATCAACAATCAAGAAAGGTCCCACTGGGCATGCCAAAAACTATTGATGTATAAAATTGCACGAGTTTCAGCACCAACATGGGAAGTTTCAAGAATGTGGAACTGACACTTGAAACAACCTCCAGATTTTAGGGAAGTTGGCTCTTCCTATTTTCAATGGGATTTTGGGAAAAGGGAAGAAAAAACAAGATTACAGATACAATATAAAAGAACCTACTAGGGCAATGTGCCAAACTTGTTAGAAATGAAAGCAACACTACTTCAATGGAAATCTGATTCAAGATAAATTTTAGCAATCTTTCAAGTGTGCAATAACAATGGATATTGTAACAAAACATAAACTCACAATACAAAAATATACTAGAAGTAGAATGAAGCACATAACACAAGTGTTTAACATGGAGAAAACCCTTGCGGGTAAAAAACTCCACCAAGAAAAGAGGCCAAGTTGTATTATCTTCACAAAAGGAGATTACAAATACATTCACTTCCTCTGTCCTTCAACCTTCACTCTAACAGAACCTAGGTACTTGTAAATTGTTATATGCATCTCATCTACTATGTTATGGTTTATATAGAACTTACACAACCTCAAGACATTAAATGACTTCTCACAAGCCCATAACACTTGTCAAGAGTCAACAATACAATCTTGGGCGTCCATGCCCAAGAATAGGCTCTTATGGGGTCATAAATGCTATCATACATGCATCCTACACTTGGAAAAATGTGCCCATGCAAGGTTGAACTCCTTGGGGCCAAAAATAGCCACTTACAGCATCTTATGACACGTCATATGCTATTATAAGTGTCATCGATTCTTATGACAACTTACAGTTGTCATAGAATCTCTTACACCTTCTTACAACATCTATGACGTGCATCATAACACTAAAAATAGATTATTTCTCCACATGTGCACCTCACTTTGACCAATTACCATTTACCATAGTAAATGACATCCTGTAACTGCCGTCGGTAACTCTAGGACTTACCATGTAGTAACTCCGTAATTACCGTGGACAATAAATAATTTTTACCACTGCCGGTGAAACTTGTACATCCCTTATGGGTAATTACAAATTACAAATAATAAATGGAATAAATACAATATTGGGATTTACAAGGTTAATGGCACCTTATCCCAACATTCTCCCACTTGACATTATACATTGTAAATCAACCCATAGGAAATTAAATAAAAAATAATCAAGCACTAGAAACAAGGCCCATGGCCTCTCTGTACCACACAAACTTCTCTGTGCTCATAGGCTTGGTCAATGAATCTACAACATTCTCTTGAGTATCTATCTTCTTCAGTTCAATCTCTCCATTTGCAACCAACTCTTGAACAAAGTGATACTGAACATCAACATGCTTAGTTCGAGCATGATACATGGGATTCTTGGCCAAACAAATAACACTCTAGCTATCACAACCAATCTGAATGATCCTGCAATCAAAACCAATACCTGTACATAGTCTCCTCAACCAAATTGCCTCCTTAGAGACATGAGTAGCAACCATATACTCTACTTCTGTGGTGGACAAAGCAACTGTGGGCTACCTCTTACTCATCCAACTTACTACACCTCCAAAGAGAGTAAACACATAGCCACTAGTGGACCTTCGACTATCCAAGTTACCTGCCCAATCTGCATCAACAAAACCTTGTATGTCTAAAGATTTATCAGTACTATCAGTACCATAATAAACCAAACAATGATCAAGAGTACCTGCAAGATATTTAAACACCCTTTTCGCATAGTTCCAATGCTATCTACTAGGGTTAGACATAAATATGCTCAAAACTCCCATTGCTTGGGCAATATCTGGTCTAGTGCAAACCATTGCATACATCAAACTCCCTACAACACTAGCATATGGCACATTAGACATATCCTCAAGATCATCCTCAATCTTTGGACACATATCTAATGTAATCTTAGTACCAATGGGTAAAGGAACTCTAACTGGGTTACAGTCCTGCAAACTAAACCTCTACAAAATAGTATTCACATACTTACTTTGTGACAATCAAAGCTTTCTATTAACTTTGTCCCTCCTGATCTCCATTCCTAAAATATACCTTGCAACACCAAGAACCTTCATCTCAAATGTACCTGAAAGTTGGGATTTAAGCTCACTAACCATACCCTTAGTATTGCTAAAAAACATGTCATCAACATACAAAGAAATAACCAGTATAGAATCATCAACACAATGAATGTAAATACAATGATCCTCCTCACTTCTAACAAAACCTAATTTCAAAACAAATGAGTCAAAATTTTGATACCACATTCTGGGGGATTGTTCAAACCATAAAGAGACCTCTTTAACCTACAAACCCATTGTTCTGTTCCTTTTACCTCAAAACCTGTAGGCTATTGCATATAAATTTCTTCTTCAAGATCTCCATGCAAGAACGCAGTCTTAACATCCATTTGCTCAATCTCCCAATCATAAGCTACAGCAATGGATAAGAGAAATCTAATAGAAGTCAATTTAGCAATAGGAGAGATTATCTCACAAAAATCAACTCCCTCTCTTTGGGAGTAGCCCTTGGCTACTAGTCTAGCCTTGTACTTCTCCAATGACCTGTCTTCTCCAAACTTCTTCTTGAAGACCCACTTACAATCTATGGCCTTTCTTCCTTTGGGAAAATGAACAAGATCCCAGGTGTTACAAGAGTCTAAAGCAATCATCTCCTCCTGCGTGGCTAACTACCAATACTCACTATCATCTGCAGAAACAGCTTCCCTGTAGGATCTAGGTTCATCGTTAGTACTCAATAAAGCATATACACAACAGAAATCTGGTGGGCTATACCTGTCAACTAGATTCTGTTGTCTTGTGGATCCCCTCAAGGGTGGAGTAAGAGACTCTACTCGTTCTTCCGCATGATCATCTGCAACAACTTCTTCTGTAACTATAGACTCATCTTCATCAGAACTACTCGAATCTTCTTCTTCTTCTTCACTCCCCAATCCATCATTCTGTTCTTCCTAAGGTGCATCTTGCTGCTCTAAATCAAAGTGCACCTTCTTTACCTTTTCATCTTTTTCTTTTGGCTGTTTAAGTTCAGAAATAGCTCTAAGTTCCCTGAAAATAACATCTCTAGAAAAGATAATCCTATGGGTTAATGGATTCCAAAGCTTATAACCTTTCACATTATCACCATATTCAATGAATGTACACTTTTCAGCCTTTGGATCCAAATTAGATCACTTTTCCTTAGGCACATGAACAAAAACCTCACAACCAAAAACCCTTAAATGTGAAACAGAAGGTTTCTTACCTGTCTATGCTTCATAAGGTGTCGAATCAAGAGCCTTACAAGGAGATATGTTTATCAAGTAGCAATCAGTACACACAGCCTCTGCCCAAAAGTATTTATCCAACTGTGCATCACTAAGAATACTTCTAGCCCTTTCCATAATTGTTCTATTCATCCTTTTAGCAACACCATTCTGTTGTGGTGTATACGGAGTTGTCTTTTGTCTGATTATACCTGCATGCTTGCAAAACTCATCAAACTCCTTAGAGAAATATTCCCCTCCATTGTCAAATCTTAATATTTTTATCTTTAAACCTGATTGGTTCTCTACTAAGACTTTGAGTTCCTTAAACTTAGTGAAAACTTTAGATTTATGTTTCATAAAATATATCCATGTAAATCTGGATACATCATCAATGAAGGTTACAAAATAATGAGATTTTTTGATAGATTCATTATCCACAGGTCCAAACACATCCGTATGAATAATTTCTAACTTCTCTTTTGATCTATTACTTCCTGAAGGAAATGATTTTTTGTTTTGTTTACCAAACACACAATGCTTACAGAAATTAAAGTGCTCATTAGAATAGGAGAAACCATCCAACAAATTTTTATTCTTAATAGTTTTTAGTACATTATTACTTGTGTGGCCCAATTTGCGGTGCCACAACATACATGTATTTTTAGTAGTGGCCTCAGATACATAGGAGGAATTACAAACTGTAGTGGCTTCAAGCTTAAACAAGTTCCTGAATCTCTTCCCTTTCTCTACCACCAAGTTCCCTCTCACCAATCTGCAGCCATGCTTGTCAAATGTCACATGCATTCCCAAATCATTTAACTTCAAAACTAAAATCAGATTTCTAGCTAATCCAGGAGCATGCAAAACACTAGGGAGGGTTTTAATCCTCCCATCACTGAAACACAACAATACCTTTCCTTTCCCAACAATCAGATATGTAGAGTTGTCACCAAGGTAGATATTACCTCCATCATATTCTTCATATGTGGAGAACCATTCCATGTGGGGTCATATGAAATGAGCATCCTGAGTCAACCAACCAGTGATCATTAGAAACAAAATTACATGTAGAAAGTAAAACTTCTTCGCCTGCATTCGAGGACTTATCCAAAGCACTCTCCCATTGTTTCTTGGGGTTTCTACACTCCTTCACATGTCCCCTTTTACCATAGTTCCAACACTTAACTCTGTTCTTTTTACTAGGAATCTTAGACTAGTCTTTGGACTTGTCATTAGCCCCTTTCTGATCTCCTTTAGGTCCCCTTTCCTTAGACCTTTCCCTGATACTGAGAGCATCCCCTGAACTATCTGAACTCTTCTTCCTCAATTCCTGTGACAGTAGCACTGAAACAAGAGCATCCAACTTCAGATCTGCAAGGTTAGTAGTGATAGCAAGGATAACATTCTCCCAAGACTCAGGTAAAGAACATAGAAGTAAGATACATTTATCTTCCTCACTAACTTCAACATCTATAGAATCAAGTTGACTCACCAATAAATTAAAAGAATTTAAATTCTCTGCAACCGACTCGCCCTCTTTCATTTTCAAAGAAAATAACTTCCTTTTTAAATAAAGTTTATTTACCATACTCTTGTCTTGGTAGATCTCACCCAACCGATTCCACAATTTGTATGCAGTCTCTTCCTTTGCGAAATTCAACAAGATAGAGTCTGAAAGACACAACCAAATGGTTCCCCATGCCTTCTTATCTAGTCTATCCCACTCATCTTGAGAGACATTGTCAGGTTTCTTCTCTTTTTGAACAACCAACCATTGGTTTCTTTCTTCCAACAAATCTTCCATTTTCAGCTTCCACAACTTATACCCCATTCCGTTGAACTTCTCAATGTCCATTCGAGAGGTTGATGCAATGGTAGATGTAGCCATAATAACAACACAAGATCTGCAAAACAAATGCAACCAAATCTCCCACTACAGCTACAGCTTCCACACTACCACCCAAGAGTCAAAGCTGGCCAGGCTCTGATACCAAATGTTAGAAATGAAAGCAACAGTACTTCAATGGAAATCTGATTCGAGATAAATTTCAACAATCTTTCAAGTGTACAATAACAATGGAGATTGTAACCAAACACAAACCCACAATACAGAAATATACCAAAAGTAGAATGAAGCACATAACACAAGTGTTTAACGTGGAGAAAACCATTGCAGGTAAAAAACTCCACCAAGAAAAGAAGTCAAGTTGTATTATCTTCACAAAAGGAGATTACAAATACATTCACTTCCTCTGTCCTTCAACCTTCACTCTGGTAGAACCTGGGTACCTGTAAACTGTTATATGCATCTCATGTACTATGCTATGGTTTATATAGAATTTACACAACCTCAAGACATTAAATGACTTCTTATAAGCCCATAACACTTGTCAAGAGTCACCAATACAATCTTGGGCGTCCATGGCCAAGAATAGGCTTTTACGAGGTCATAAATGATGTCATACATGCATCCTACACTTGGAAAAATGTGCCCATGCAAGCTTGAACGCCTTGGGGCCAAAAATAGCTACTTACAACATCTTATGACACATCATATGCTATTATAAGTGTCATAGATTCTTATGACAACTTACAGTTGTCATAGAATCTCTTACACCTTCTTACAGCATCTATGACGTGCGTCATAACACTAAAAATAGATTATTCCTCCACATGTGCACCTCACTTTGACCAATTACCATTTACCATAGTAAATGACATCTTGAAACTACCATCGGTAACTCTGGGACTTACTGTGCAGTAACTCTATAATTACCATGGACAGTAAATAATTTTTACCACTGCTAGTGAAACTTGTACATCCCTTATGAGTAATTATAAATTACAAATAATAAATGGAATAAATACAATATTGGGATTTATAAGGTTAATGGCACGTTATCCCAACAAGACTTATGTATATTTTAGCAATTAACACAGTGATTAAACCCCTATGATTCTGCTATGTCAAAGAGCAAATGAAGCATGATCAACATAATAGATTATAGACAGATTTAGAATCAAAGGCCAAACTCAAAATATTTATATAGAGACACATAAAATATCACCAACAGCATAGAACAAATCTCCTTTCATTAATATATTCAGCAAAATACAAAAGGTACAGAGACATGCACAAATTTATCTGCTTTCTTCTTAGGAATAGCTGCAAAGGTAAAATGATACAATCCAGTCACAGTAATGATCTCCTCTATTTCTCTATGTGTATTATATATTATCAGTTACAAAATTACCCCTATTTACAGAAGCAAAGTGGGGCTCAAAATATTTCCTAGCCATTAGAAATCTGCAATCGAATCCAACTGTATCTGAAACTGAACTAGAACTTGAATGGCACAGGATGCATCTGAATCTACAACTATATCCTCCTCACACACTCATTGGCTAAATGTAGCATAAAATATGGCCCTAATACTCCCAGTTCTGTTGAGACACATGGTACTGTCCACGAGTTCCTAACGGCTCTAAAATGATATGTGGCGTCTTCCGCTAAATTAGACTAGTTTCCTTTTGATACAAAGAAAAACACATAACAATACAACACTTGGTGCCTTTCACCTCTCTATACTGCTTGATACGTGGCGCCTTTCGCTAGCCTAAAAAATGGGATAGGTGGCGGACCTGCACGCCTTCTTTAACTTCTAATGTTTGTTAACCCCTCAAACACCCAGGGGCGTGACATGTGGCACACTTCACTGCAAACAAAAACTTAAATTGTAATACCACGGGCCCACCATATAGTACTCTGTCACTTCAAAAGCTACTTAAGAAAAGGGACACGCGGCCACTTCCACATATTGCAACAAAAGGACATGTGGCATGCTGGCGCGCATTTAAGTTGTTTCAAACAAAAGATTCCCCTTAAAGCCCCCGCGGTAGTGACACGTGGAAAACTCTGATAACAGATAAAATCTTTTCAAAAAGAAACATGACCAGGGATACGTGGCACATTCCTGTAGCATCTCAGAACTGCAAACAATGTGGAGACACTTGGCGCTATCTGCTATACCTGGCCACTATTCTTACTTCCTTGAAACTCTTACCATGTGGCAGCCCTGTGGGACATTTAGAAGCATCTTTCCTTGCGGGTTCTCAAAACCCTGCCATGCCAACATGTGGCACTCTCCGTGCTCAACAACACTTTGAAACAAACTACAAATAAAACTATAGTTGCGACAAGTTATCTCAAAATGTAGAGTTTTAACTCTACAGTCTCAATAGTCAATTAAGCCTCCTTTTGAAACTCTTGGGAATTGGAGGAAAAATAATCAATGTTTCTCTAAGCTTTTCCAAATTTACCTTCTCCACTATGTAACAAATTTGAGGTATGGGAGGCATTCGCAATCGATCTGGTGCTTTGTAGTTTGCACACCCCCATTGCTTGTTTAAATCTAACCCTAGAAGAACAATAGTGCAATGGATCAATTACAAAATCTAACTTCACAAGCCAAGGAATCCCAAATTCATGTGAAGGGATACAAATAAATAGATCCATGAAATAGAGGTGCTAGTTATTTCACCTCATCCTCAAGTACCTTGGACTATGCTTGGTTTATATGAAATACACCTAGAGCATTTTGTATGTACGTGTTTGGATTAAGGTGCCATCAACCTTGTAATTCCTATGACATGGTTTCCACTATTCTTGGGAAGTTCTAAGGTTCTTGGAGATTTTCAACATCCTTGGAGATAGGTTGTTAATTTTTTAAATTTATTCATAAGGGATGAAGGTTCAACTTATAGTGGTAATTATTTTTACTAGTATGATAATTAATTATTTACTAACAACAGTAATTAATTAGTTATTGGAAATGGTTTACTATTTATGAGTTTGAGCATCTTTTACTTTGGGAATGTAAATGAGGTGGCAAGGTAAAACTATGTGCTCATCTTGGAGTGGCTATTCTTGGATTGTTATGACACATGTAAGAACAAATCTTTGCATAGTTATTAATAGTCTATGAAATCTTAGAAGAGAATCTCTTAATTTCAAGGGATTGTATGAAAAAATGAGGTTTCCAAAATAGAGAGTTGATTATAGTCAGTTATGACAGATTGTAAGATATTGTAAGAGGCTATCCTTAGCATGATGGTGGGATTCTAAAAATGAGGCATGTTTGGACACCCCATTTCATGTATTCTCATATTTCTATATATTCTAGTGCTTGAGGAGGTAGAAGTTGAATAGAACACATAGATTGTGAGGTTGCACTTGTAGGTTGAGGAGATGTGTTAAGATTGTTCACGGGTACACAGGTGTGTTGTCAGATTGAAGGAAATGAGGAGAATGGAAGTATGATTGTATTGTAAACTTGTTTTCAAAGTTAATACAAGCTTGTCCTCTCTTCTATGTGGAGTTTTTTTTTGCAAGGGTTTCTCCACATAAATCTTGTGTTGTGTGAAGGTATAATGGTGTTTGTTGATTTTTCATATTTGTTGATTTAAATCCATTAAATATCTTCATGTTATTTTAAGGATTAAGAAACTTAATTTCATATTTGCATACAATTTTCAGATTTCTATTTTGTAGTTGTCAAATCCTTGTATCTCTTCAAGTTATAAATTAGATTTGAGAATGAAAATTTCCCAACAATTGGTATCAGAGCAAAAGATGGTTTCATGGATTTTGCATGTGCTTGCATGTCAAATGTATCCATGGAATTTAGGTTCTGGGTTTTCCTCCATTTAGATTTCTTTGAACTAGGTATTGCATGTTTTTTAATTTAGCTTGAAGAGCTTGTGAGAATCTATTGGAAGGTATTATGGATGTTGGAGGTTTTTTGGGTTGTAGTAGATGTTTTGTATGTTAATATTATTTTGAAGATTTGTGAAATTGAAAGACATGGAATCTACCTTTGTATTAGATATTGTCAATAGAATCTATGTGGGCACTTGAGGCTCAAGGTTATGGATGTTCATGGAGTTGGTCTTGTGGCAATGTTCTAGAAATCTAGTTTGGCAATATGTGAGTATCCTCTTGTTTGGTGGTTTTATTACTTTACCTTGTGGTCATGTGCAGTGAAAGGGTGTTCATGTTGGATGGTTGCTTTTGGTACCTTGATCACGTGGAAAAACACTTACTAGTTTGACTACAGTATGGAGTGCTTATGTTGGGTTCATGGTTTCGATCCTTGGTTACATGAAAGCACTGGATGATTAGCCATTGGTTTCTTGTGGGTTGTGGAGTTGATATGTTTTATATTTTATCAGCTTTTGGACAACTTGGTACCTCTATTTCCTTGTGAGCTGTGGAGTAGGTAATTTTATGACCTGAATGCTCCTGGACAACTTGGTTCCTTTAGTCGGTTTTGTAGTTTTCCTATTTCTAAAAGCTGTGAATCTGTAGATATGTGATATTTCATTATTTCAGATGACATTTGATGTGAATGTCTAGATGTTCAAATGATTTTAGATTTATAAGGAGAGATGGTTTTGTAGGTTTTACATGTTAACCAAAATCTATGGTTTGTAGATCTATGGAAAGATTGTGTTGAGAATCTTAGAGTATTTCTAGATGGAAACAATTGCATATTTGCAGGGTTGCTTATTGGGTTCTTATTGATCTATGGTTACTCTTGTGTGGATTTGTTTAGAAAATTGGGTCTAGAGTTGATCCTAGTGTTTGAGTCTTAGAAATCTACATGTTATACCTGGTTACCTTTGTTATGCATGTTATTGATGTGATGTTGAATCTGTAGACACTTAAAAATGTCCTCCTGTCACATTTTCTCTTGCAAATGCCCTAATTCAACTATTAATTAAATAATTTTAAATTATTTAATTAATTCAATTTCATCCTTTCTAATCAGTTTTCCATATTTCTTCTATAATTAAATAATTAATTCTAATTGATTATTTAATTATTCATACCCTAATGTCCCCTTCACTTGATTTATTCAAATAAATAAATCAATCCCCTTATCTAAATCCCCTTTCACATGAATCCCTTTAACATAAATTAAATAAATTGGGCAAATTTATTTAATTTAAATCCCATTTCCCACCTCACCATTTACCTCAATTTAAAATTCTATTTTGTCCTCTTGTGGTGAGGAAACCCTAATCAACCTCCACCCTTGGTTTGGCCTTCAAGTCAACTTTAAATCTGAGCCATTCATTCAAATTCCTCTTCTATAAAACACCTTTCTCCAACTCATTTTGGGGCTTTTAGCTCATTTTTTCCCTCTCTCAGTTGTAAACCCTCCAAAATCTTGCAAATCAAATACATGAGTTTCTCATGATGTTGCATGAACTTGCAAATCTAAGAACACAATGCAAAGATGGAGGAGGACAATAGAAGTTAGTCAATGTTAACTTAGATTTTAGTTGTTTTGCATGCTTGTTTGATAGATTTATAGGTTGGATTGCTTTCCATTGGGAGTTAGGTTAGCTGTTATTTCATTTCTGCATGTTTAACTAGCTTTTTTCCTATCTACATTTGGTGAACCTGAAGTGAAAAGATCAGTTTTTGTCAACTTTTGAGAGGAAGAATTTGCAAGTGACCTCTCGAGCTCAAAAGGACCTCACCGTTGAGTCCGGGAGGCCCTTTCCATGAAAAATGACATAAAATACTCTAGGTTTTGGTCACTGTGAAATTTCTGGCAATTTTTTGAAATTCTTTTAGGTACCAGTCTATACCGTATAGATCCGTACCATACGGACTGGCCATACAGTATCATATAGTGCCTTGCAATGTTCTGTGGTCTCTGGTTTTTCTATTGTTTCACTGCAGTGTATTCACGGGCATGAGTTGTAGGTTTGACGATAATGTTTGTTTGCAAGATAGATATTTATTCATCAGAGGTGTAAGGTTTTCAATCTTTTGTTGCAGGCACAAATTTTTGTCCCTGTGGACTGCTGCCCTAAAACCCTAAATCTTTCCTACCAGTCCTCAAACCCTTCTGTTGACCATCGCCCATGGAGCTAACCACCAACACTACCTGGATTTTAACCCACTATCGCAAGGTTGCCGTCTATTAATCTTTAATCTCAGCCGAATCCTGGCCTGGTTGCTACTCGAGACTGCCCTGTCGCCTCCCTTAAGATCTTCGACCACTATGCTCATAAGACCGTCTCTGCCACCATCGAAATCCCCTGTCGCCATTTTTTTTCTAAAAAACCTAGCAGTTAAACCTTACCATCGCCTGTGCTTTCCATCGTGTCGTCCAAACCCTAAACTCTTTGTTCACTTCTACCATTCCTCTGCCACTCAACCATCTCTTGGATGTGTCTACCGAGAAACCCTAGACTCCAAACTTTACACCCGACTGTCACTCATTGCAAACCCTTACGCCACCTCTCTACCCTCTGCAACCTTAAAACCCTACCCTTCCACCTCTGTCACCATCGGACACACCTTGTTCCTCCATGTTATGTATTACCGTCACCGCCCAACTTGTGGTTGTCACCTCCGCTCCTTCAAATGGTTGGCTTCCCTTTTGAGGCAGCTCTGCTATTATGCAACACCCGTCGACCTTGTTTGAAAATTGTTGCCTGCCCAAACACCTAAACCCTAAGTCACCATCAGGTTTCTTGTCACTACCACTTGTAAGGATCCTGCCCCCTATCGAGGTATCCTCCACCATTCCTATTGAAGGATCCTCTTATCAATTGCCATCCATCTTCATCAACTAATGCCCTCATAGATCTCCCCATAGACTCTGCAAGCACCCAAATGCCATCAACCCTTGATTCAAAAGCTGGTAGTCTGTGCTATCGTGGCCATCAATGGTCTATTTCCACAAGCCCCTGGTCATCATCAACCGACACCCATTGACCGTTTGACCCTCTGCACCATCAGTCGACACCCATTGACTGCCAACAAAGCCCCAGTCTAACCCTGCTTGATGTGTTAATCTACATCGTAAAGCCTTTGATCGATGCTTGAAACCAATAGTCGAACACAGTTAAAATACAATAGCTTATAGCAGGGTTGAAGTCATCTTAGGGATTTTGGATTTTGTTGTTTTCTTTAAGCTGCATGGTCTTATCTGTGGTCAGGAGAGGTGAGGGGGGAGGGGGCTATCGACCTTCTTCACTTTTTTTATTTTTGCTCCTATTTAACCCTTGGTCACAGGGTGACCAAGGGCCAATTTAAACTGTGACCTCCAACACTAACCACCCATTGGCCAAACCGTACATGTGACTGGGGCTTCACAAACCACTAGTGGTTAAAACTTAATTGCTTGACTTGTCCTCTTGCCCTCCAAGTGCCTTAAACACATTTTTTTCTTTTCGCTATAACTTGGGCATACGGGCTCAAAAATTCGTAAACAAGGGCTCATTGGAAAGCAGACTCTGTCAACTTTGCAATGGTGTAGGTTTCAATAGGTAATGACACCATTTTATCAGACTTTTTTTGGTCAAAGTCAAAGGTCAATTTAAACTTCAATCGCTTATAACTCATGCAAATTTGCTCCGTTTTTGATGAAATTTTTTTTCAAATTGCTCAAAATTTCTTAAATTTTCTGAATCTGCAATTTATTTTACTATCACTGATCAAAATTTTTATATATTTTGTAGATTCTCTCTTTTGATCCTTTTTGACTTTGAGGTTTTGTTATGTCATGTTTTTTGCAATATCATGGGGTTTTTATGCTACTAATGTTTGATTTGTAACATGTGGCATTCAGTGGGAAAATAAATAAAAACTAAAACTACTAACACATTTGATGCAGGGATTCAATTTCTTTCATATGCATGTGTGTTGGTTATCATAGGTACATTTGGATTTGGTGTAATAAAATGAACTTAATCTTGCTGATTTCACACATATCTTGGGGCTTAAAATGAATCAGTGCTTGCTTTGTTTGGTGATTGTGTTGGTGTTTTGAGGTGCATATGCTCTTCCCTTGCACATCATGTGATCTTGGGAATCAAAAGCATCTCTCAACACTTTCATAATCACACCACACATCTATTTTCTAAGGTCAATAAACATGTGCGAGTGTGAGAAAGTTCACATGTGTATGCTCTCCCCTTGCGACTTAGTGTGATCCTGGGGATCAAAAACATGTTAACTTGTCTTGCTTTTGTTAGCCTTAGAGTGGGCCTGCTCTTGAGACACATCTGAAAGGAGAACTCACTTGCGACCCCAAGCGGGACTTTCGTCCAACCCACTATATAAATTAAGGATAAGGAAAAAGCCACGTCTAACCAGTATGAGTGCTCAGCATACAATGCTAGCTCTAAAGGAGGCATACCTTTGTGTATATTAAACTCCTAGTAGGGTTAGTTAGAGCCTTAAGTGGCTTGTTGGATGCTTGTGGGGTGCCGGTCCCCCAGATATTCACTAGAACCCTTTTGTATAGTGGTCAAAAACCCTCTATTTGTTGATGCAGAAGGGTAACCTTTGAAGCCGCCTTGATTCTTGCAGTTATTAGCTGAGATAGCAGGGACAATCCTAAGGTTTGGTGGGGGAACAAGCCTTAGGAAACCTAGAACTTGGTATGCGTGAGAAGTGAGTTCCATGGAGAGGAGCCGATGCTACCAAGATCCTGGAGCTATCCGCTTTGAATAAGCGCAGCTAGGGGATTCAACAAATATAGTCCTTGCCTAGCCTAGGATTGTGCATGTCTACAAGTGTTTACAAAACATCATGAGTCATCAAAAATAGCCAACTGATTGCCAAATGTCTTCTATGATTGATGTGTGTGCTTGACTAATCATCACCCCAAACATTCTTGACCACACATTCATTCCATGTCATCATCATATCCTCATCATTTGACCACATCCCTAATCCCATTATCCTTACACATCATCCTCTCATATCCAAACAACATCGATCCTAATCACTCGTAATCACATATCTTCTTCGTGCCACCTCATCATAATTATACCCTATTCATTCCTAATCATCACATCTATTTCACATCATATCATATTCATCATTCCAACTCAAACTATCCTAATCACATTTCCTAATCATCATTACACCTCGTCGTGATCATATCCTCTTCACCATTTCTAATCATTCAACCACATCCTAATCACATCCTTATCATAATCACATCTTATCATTCCTAATCATCATATTCTATCCATCCAAGTCATCATCCTAATCATTAGACATCGTTATCCTCATCTAGTCGCACCATATCCTATTCATCATGTCTTCATCAACTCACCATATCCTAACCACATCCTATCCATCAATCCTAATCATTACACATCAACATCTTCATCCAACCAACATCATCCTAGTCAATCTCCTAATCATACCCTAACCATTTCCATATCATACCCTAATCATTTCCAAGTCATCATAATTCAAACCTTAATCATCCCTTGTCACGTTCTTCGTAATCAAATCCCAATCATTCCTAATCAATTTCATCTTATCATTCCACATCATATCCTCATCACCTTAGTCACCTTATCAGACCCTAATCAGCTCGTTCATCTAATCCACATCATCCTAATCATCCTAGTCAAAACCGTAATCATCTTCATTCATAATCCAATCAAATTATTCCTATTCCCTCCATGTCATCTACATCTTATCATTACACATCATTATCTTCATTCTAACCCACTCAATCACATACCAATCATATCATAACCATTCATTTCATTCCAAATCCTTTTCAATCCATTTCATTCCTAATCAGGATACACCACATCCGTAGGGAAAACTTGGAACATCTACTCTCCCTATTGAATCCAATTTCAACTACGTCAAAACCTTATAGACCTATTGGTTCTATTCACACAACCACATATTCAACTTCATTCCACTAAATATCCAATTTCATTCCTTTACGATCAAATTTCATCACAACATTTCATTTCATTTAGCCTTGACATCTATAGAGGACCCTAAACATTAGTCTTCCTTAGGTTGAAACATAGGGAGAAATTGTCGAAGCTTGACTGTATCACAAGTACAAATTCAAACCAAGAGACCTTGACATTTTTTCACATCAATCAAAACTTGGGCTTAAAACTCCAAGGGTAGTTTAAGTCCATCATCCTTACAAGTGAATTATGAAACTCATGGGTTCACTCTAATCAATCATCTCTTCCATACCTCAAGGTCTTGACAAAACCAATTTATACTTTGAAAGGTCATTAGTAGATGAGAGTACCCTCTTGGAGCTAGACTCTTCAGATATTAATATCATTAGCCTCTATCATAGCTCGAGCCTCATCACATTCCATGGTCATCCCCATAACATCCCACATTTCACAAGTCTCATTTGGTAAAGACATGGTTGCAAAAACGAAGAGAAAGGGAATAGATCCTCCTGGTCACCCCTCATTCCAAACATTCTAAACATTCCTTCCAACACATCATCCAATTGACATCACCCCTAATCATTCTCCTAATCATTTCCAAGTTATCCCAACCACAACCCCAACCATAACCTAATCATCCCTAATCACCCACCTAGTCATCTAATTAATCTCACACCCACATCACATTCCTAGTCACTCCACATCATCATTCATCCTAAGCAAGCACTTGCCAACATGTTCCTAATCCCATAAGAAGACATACAACAATGTGAAGACATGTGTCATTTCATGCCAATCCTAGAGAACGAGGTTCTAACACCCCAAGCCTATTCACAAGCCTATCCAAGTCTACCTTGGCAACAAGACAAAGTGCCTTTAAATTTTCATTCGACCTTTGACAAGGGGAACATAAGTCTACCTCATCCATCCTATAAGTACATTCTATCACCACTCCGCCTAATGCTAATCACAAGTCCACATCATCTACCCTTATTGTCCATCCATTATATTGTCCTTCCACACATGCCCTTGCAAAGGATGTGATCCAATGGCTACTAGCTAGGGATAAACCCTCCCCATGTTGAACACCCATTCATGAGCCTATCAAAGAAACTTCCAATACCACGTCCAAACATTCAACCCTATCATGTGGTCAACAACTTATCGAACCTATCCAAGAGTCATCCAAATCCACTTCCACCCAAAGTCAAGAGCTATGTCAAGAGCATAATCCTAATCATTTGGAAACATCTATCCCTCATTCGAATCAAGATCAAACTGCTTCCATTCAACCTATCCATAACACACTTGATCCCATTCTCACGATCCCCTCCATGATCAAGAAGACCATGATGATCCACTTAGTCAACTTTATGCATTCCATGGTCAAGACCTTGCCACCTCACCCATCCATGATCCAATCACATCCACTTGTCATGATGAGACATGTACCTCCCAAGAACACATAAACATAGAAGATCAAACCATTAACTTGGATCTTAGTGAACATAATGATAATTGAGATCCTAATGATCCATCTTCATCCACCATCAACTCCATTTCAAATCCACCATCATATCCCCTTGGCCTATCCGCATTCATTCATGAGTGTTCTTCCTTAGGAACACAACAACCTTTGTCCACCACATCACCCTCTCCACCAAAAAATCAACTTGTGTCTAGTATCCAAACCGCACATAGTCCCATTGTCCATCACATGCTCCAAAACATGAACTACCACGGTAAAGGCTTAGGCCTTCATGAACAAGGAATTTTGGAGCCTATTCATGTCAAAGTCCCCCCACACTCATATGGCCTTGGCTACACACCCCAAGGTCAACAATCTAACAATGTTGGTACTTCCTCCATGCTTCCTAAGTCCACCACTTCCATCGCTAACCATATCACATTCCTAAAACATATGTTGCCCTTCCACCTCCATCATCCTAAAAATGTCAAAAGCATGTGATCATACACTTGCCACCATCCAATTTGCCTCCACTTCTTCCAACTCCTAATTTCCCTCCTTCCACTTTGCCACCATTGCTTTCAACACCTAACATCCCTATCATCCATAAATCACCTCAATATCCAAATCATGACCAATAAATGCACACATCATGTAAACATGAAGCTTCCACTCATTCCATCCACCCCATGGGATTCAAAAAAAACATTTGGATTCATCCTTTCAAAAAGCCAAACATCCTAAGGGTTATAATGCCTTAAGACATCAATCCAAAAATTCAAAGCAAGGTACATTCAAAAATCCATCCAAGCCCATACCTCCAAAAGCAAAGTCAAAAAACTAAAAAGGTTTGGGTTCCTAAACAAAAAGAAATCAAGTCAAATGAGGCATCCACCTATCAAAAATCCCAACCATCCTCCTTCATTCAAAAATTCCATTCCATTCCAAAGTCTCAAATTCCTTCATCCCACATGAAAAGCAAAAGTCATATAATACTAAGTCTATATGGGTTCCCTAAAATCCTACATCATCCATCCACTAAGTAAATATCGCCATTGCTTCCTACACCATCCATTCAAAAGCTTCCATGTTTATCATGGTGTGTGCAACTATTGGTAATGATTCATTTCCATACCTCCACCACCCCATCATTCAACCATTACCCTACATATCTGTCTTATCACCTCCCTATGGTCCATGCTTTTGCATAAGCATTTCATCCATCTTCCTTGCATAAGCACTATGTAATCCACATCATAATTCACTATCATTCCCTCCATGATTCACTATCCACCTACTCCATTTTACTTTCATGCCGTCACTTACCAAGATTGATGGGCATAACGATATTTGACATGGTCAATGCGACATACCTTTGGGACTATCACCTTCATGGCACTAGACACTTGAGTCTGTCTCATCCATATCCCCCTATCTAATTCAAAAAATAAAAAAAAGTCAATCTTCTATGCCACTTACACTTGGGGGCACATTGTCTCAACCTCTTATCATTTTCCACCTTACCATTCTTATTCATATACACGCATGCCTATCATATCACATCCATTCATCCTCCCTTCCTCTTTTGATCTTGATAAAGATTGGAGGAAACAATATTGACAATTTTTTGGATGTCTCTTGACATACCTTATCCTTTTAAACCAATCCTATCACCATCCTTTGTCATAAGCTTTGTCATGAAAAATCCTAAGTATACCACCAATAATGGGGCATGTTATTCCTATGCGACGTAGTCCTTGGAGATCACATCCTTGCCCTCTTACACATGTGTTCCTTCCATCCACTATCCCCCCCCACTCTCTTATCCATTCATCCAATCCCATTCATTCATCCTTGCACCTAGAATTGGTTTCCCCTTGTCATTGGTATCTAGCATAAAGGCTAAAAAAAATTGTGATCCAATGCCATTTCCCAAATGTCCAAAAATACAAAAAAATCAGATATTTCCAAAATCCAAAAAAATCAAAACATAATCAAAAACCTAAAAAATTACAACATTCAAAAATTTAAAAAAATCAAAATCAAAACATATCAAAACACAAAAAAATCAAAACATTCAAAAACACAAAAAATTGAAATATTCCAAAAACTCAAAAAAAATCAAAACATTTCCAAAATTAAAAAAAAAAATCAATCAAAATATTCCCAAAATCCAAAAAAAATCAAATATTCCCAATATACCAAAAAAATCAAAACATTCCCAAAAATCCAAAAAAATCACAACATTCAAAAATCCAAAAAAAATCACAACATTCAAAAATCCAAAAAAAATCAAAGCATCCACAAATCCAAAAAAAAAATCAAAACATTCTCAAAAAACCAAAAACATCCAAATATTCCAAAAAACCAAAAACATTCAAATATCATCAAAAAAAGATTCAAAAAAAGATACAAAAAAGTCAAATATCCTACAAAAATCCAAGCAATAAAATCACCCGATGAACTCATCACATCATTCTAACCAAATCAATTCTTCAATCCATCAAATCAATTAATTCATTTCAAGTCAAATCACTTCTTCAAATCAATCAAAACAACATCCTAATCAATCAATCAACCACATCATCATATCATTCAAATCAGTTCTTCAAATCATCCACATTCCGCATGGTCGAACTATGTTGCCTTTGAGCTTTCATGTAGGCAAGGCCATCTTCAATGCGCCCCCAAGGCATTAGGTCAGTCCCTTATGGCTCGTCTTGTCAACCATCCTAATAAGTCATCCCTTCACAAGATGGACACTTTGATCAGACCAAAACAGTCAATCTTTCAAACAAATGCACACTCAAAATAATCCCAAACATCAACCAAACAAGCTATCCAATCAGTCAAACCAATCAATCGCCTTGTGATAATCATATGTCACTATCCTCATCAACTATCATATTTCTCATACAAAATGGGGCATCGTCAAAACCAAGATTTTGTTCCTTATACAACATGCGTCACTTGACAATCCATCATCAATCAAACCCTGGTGTTGCTCGTATGACCAACAACACTAGTGTCAACCAATCAATCATTTGCCTTATACAAGATGATGCATTGTTGAAACCAGACCGGGTGTCTTATACGACATGTTTCATTTCCTAAAACCAGGCTCCTTCTCCATCATTCAACGTATCACAATCAATCAAACACATATCACTTGGCAAAAGCTCCAACTGGTTGTTGGTCTATATTTGTCTTATCTTTTACTAGATTGTTTTGCAGTCTTGTTCTTATGCTTCTCAAGGAAGTCCCTAAGCGATGAAGAGAAGCGAGGATAGAGCGAGACCTTTTTCTTTGATTGCTGCTTGCAGTTTGTCTTGGCATGTGATCAGGATTCCCTAGGGTGTGGATCAAAGACATCCTATGCATTGGAAAGAATAACTGCTTTCTTGCATAAGGACTCACACATCTCAGTGTTATCTCATCGCATGTTCCGACAAGGTATCATAGTTACTAGTTTGAGACAGGGTATTCCTTGTCTGTCATGTGCCTGTTTCACAAGGGACTACACTTTCCACTTTGGCTTTTGACATGCCATGGTGATTGTCGTCCTTTGATATAATAAGTTCTATGATGATAAGTAGAAAAACAATTGCAAGTGAGTGTGAATGGGAAAATCAGATTGATCAATTAAGATAACATAACCCAATCAACAATGAAATGTGCGAATAACAAGAATAAACAAATGAAAGCATAAAACTTACAAACTTTGTTACCCTGTGGTTTTCATTGCTCACCTATTCTTTCTTGATCTTGAATGATGAAGGTTGGCCCTCAGGGAGGTTTGCTTCCTTGCTTCGATTCCTCAAGATGATAAGGAGAAATGGCTATGATACTTTGTGTGATTGAGATGGGCTTCAACACACTAATGATGGATGATATGGGACAACTAGGATGATTTCTGCATTACGATGGTATGAAGAAGAGAATTGAGAAGAAGAAGAAGATTCCCTAGAGGAATTTGGGCATAGTAAGGATGCTAGAAGAAGTCCCTCTAATTTCTTAGAGAAAGGTTCTATTTATAGATTTTCTGAAAATGCAATGGAGGGTGAGGATCAAAAGATGAGATCAATGGCTCTCATTTTTTGTGAATCTTTAATTCATAATGGATGAATTAAAAATTCAGAGTGGAGGATAGTGGATGAGTTAAAAATTCAGAGTGGAGGTTAGTGGATGAATTAAGAATTCATGGTTGAGGATAATGGGGAACAATTGAATTGAAAATTCAATTGGTGGAGAATAGTGGGGAACAATTGAATTGAAAATTCAATTGGTGGTGGATAGTGGATATTAGCTAATTAAATATTAAGAATATTTAATTATATGTGCAACATGGTGAGGTGGAAGAGATGAGGTGGAAAGATGAGGTGGATTGATGAGGTGGATTTAGGATTTGAGACATTAGAAGAATCTAGGGATTTTAAGTAAATAAAATGATTTTATTTAATTGTAGGATAATGAACCAATCAAATAAACTTATAATATTTATTTGATTGACAGAAGAAAATAAGAATTAAGATAAATATTAGAATATTTACTTAATTCAATCTGAGCCAATTTTAGGCGTCTACAGTGAGAAGCTCAAATTCTATCAAAGCAAGATATCATTCCCATTCTTCTAGCCAATCTTTCATTCCTCCACCATCTCTCCCTCGCACCATTCATCTCTTCTATCCATTCTCCTATCTTTCTTCCTCCACCAATCCCTTTCATTTCGAGAGCCTACCTGTGTTTGTCCAACTCACCTATCCTCTCGAGGGGGCATCATCATCCTATCTCGCCATCATCGTCCTTTTCCTCTATCCATTTCCTTGGCTTCTTTTAAATGATGTTACTTGGTCGCAACATCATCTCAAAGAGGGGAAAAATGTAGACACTTAAAAATGTCCTCCTGTTACATTTGCGACAGGAGGACAATTTTCTCCTACAAATGCCCTAATTCAACTATTAATTAAATACTTTTAAATTATTTAATTAATTCAATTTCATCCTTTCTAATCAGTTTTCCATATTTCTTCTATAATTAAATAATTAATTCTAATTGATTATTTAATTATTCATACCCTAATGTCCTTCACTTGATTTATTCAAATAAATAAATCAATCCCCTTATCTAACTCCCCTTTCACATGAATCCCTTTCACATAAATTAAATAAATTGGGCAAATTTATTTAATTTAAATCCCATTTCCCACCTCACCATTTACCTCAATTTAAAATTCTATTTTGTACTCTTGTGGTGAGGAAACCCTAATCAACTTCCACCCTTGATTTGGCCTCCAAGTCAACTTTAAATTTGAGCCATTCATTCTAATTCCTCTTCTATAAAACACCTTTCTCTAGCTCATTTTGGGGCTCTTAGCTCTTTTTTTCCCTCTCTCAGCTATAAACCCTCCAAAATCTTGCAAATCAAATACATGAGTTTCTCATGATGTTGCATGAACTTGCAAATTTGAGAACACAATGCAAAGATGGAGGAGGACAATAGAAGTTAGTCAATGTTAGCTTAGATTTTAGTTGTTTTGCATGCTTGTTTGATAGATTTCTAGGCTGGATTGCTTTCCATTGGGAGTTAGGTTAGCTGTTATTTCATTTCTGCATGTTTAACTAGCTTTTTCCTATCTATAGAATCCATTTCTTAGTTATTTGAGATTGGAGTACTGACCATGTTTTTCTCCCTTGAGATGTTGCATGAGTGTAGATCTTGTAAATTTTATGATGAGGATTTTGTTTGGTTGGCCTCTTCTTGGTCATCTTGATTGTATTGGTATGTTTATAATTGGAGTACTTGATATAATTGTTTATTAGAATCTATAGTAGAAGTTAAATGGTGCATGAGAAGCTATGTTCACTTTTAGTAGAGTTTTGGTAATGATGTTGGTCATGATACCATGCATAGATCAGTATCACTTTTAGTGGGAGTTTTGTGTAGTTACATAGTGTGTTCTATCTTCTTTGTTCCAAGATTTTGGTTCTAAATTGTTCTTTTTGTTGTAGTGAATAGTTTAACTATATGTGAGATCCATATATAATCTTTGATTAGTAGATGAATGATCTTTTGTAATGGTTGTGTGTGTCATAAGGAGCTCTTGGTTTATTCCCTTAAAGTGTAGTGAAGGTTCATTGACATCTTTGGTTCTATTGATAGAGGATGCTTGATATTCATGTTATTTGGAGAGGTGTTAACATCTTGTTCTATGGAGGACTCTTAGAGTCTTTAGTAAAGGTTTTATTGTTCTTCCTTTGAAGAGGATGTAGTTCTCTTTGGTTTTGAGTATTAATCATTATCTTGAAGCTTCATGATTTTGTAGGTTGCATTTGAAGTTGGCATGGATTGATTGGTGGATGCTCATGGATACTAGAGATACTTGGGTTAGGCTAGATATCTCTTATGTTTAGAGATATGTGTTGGAATTGTTACTTTTTATGAAGTTTTTTCAATGAAGTTTTTCAATAGTAAATACTAAGGAGCCTATACCTAGAAAATGGACTTGAGTCCATAATAGACTTGATGAGAAGGTTGGACATCTTTATTGAAATCTTATATTTCTTGGTGTTCTATGTATAGGATAATCTTGTATCCCACTCTTGGTCTAGTCAGTAGGTGAATGATCTAAGAGGTGTTGCCCACTTGATTATTAGATGCATTCTTTATTATATTTCTTGTCTTCTCTTGTGCATTAGTCTTGAATGTCAAGTTTTGAGGATTTTTTGAGAAGTAGAGGCATGGTTTTATGTATTTCTGTTGTTCTCCTTTTGATATTGAGTTTGGGTTAGTTTTGAGGATTTGTTAGGAGAGGTACATGAGATGGTTAGTGGTTTTGGTCATATTCCCTTGTGTTGTGGGAATATTTGACTAGTTTGATCAACTTTCTACAAGAGGTTTATATCTATTGCTGCCATGTTTTCATCCTAATCTAAATGTTAGATATTCATATCCTTTCAATTTGGGAATGTTGAAGGAAATCTTACTTTACAGAGTTTGGCACATGTTAGTGTGGTATAAGGACATGCTCTGATTTACAGGTTCTTTCTTTCTTGGTATATTGTTATCTTCCTGAAGGTTCTTATGTTTATGGAGTTGAGGTTTTGTATGGATTCAAGTGTTTTTGTTTGTACTTCATTATTTTTTGGCAAAAAATTTGGTAGCTCCTTGATCTCTTTCTTCATTGGTTTGGAGGACTTGGGAGAGTTAGTTGGATTGGTAATGAAATATGTATTTTGCATATTATTGTATTCTTCTTCAACACTATGATAGAGGAGTAAGCCACATCCTCTATGTGAAGTTCTATAGGAGGATTTGTTAATGTTGTGATCTTGTTTTTCAGATTTGACATTACCCATGTAGTGGGAGTTCCAGAAGGTATATGCATTCTATATGAGAGGGGTACCTCTCTTGGACTAATTACACTTTACTATAGTAAGTTTCTTTAGAGGTTTCTAATCACATGTCTATGTGTGTTATTACCTTGGAGTCTTCTTTTACAAGATGGTGGATATACAGGGACTTGTTTGCAGATTTGGGTTTTTGATAGTATGAAATTCTACCTATGATAGTTTTGTTTACCTTGGTTTGAGGTATGGATTGTTTGGATGAGCTGGCAACTTGCTATGGTTGTTATTCCAATTTGTATGAGTGTGGCAATCACTCAGATTCATTTGTTATCATTTGAATTTAATGCTTGTGTTCATGTATAGATTGGTGTAGGATTCAGTGATAGTTGATATGTTTCACCTTGGCTTGTTCCTTATATTATCATGGGTGATATTATGTGAGGAGTTCTTGTTGGAAAGTTGGTGCTTTCATCTCCCAAAAGGTTGGTGCCATGTTCAGCATAGCCTTGGGATTTGTGACATGGACTAACCACCTCTCGTGGGTTCATTAACTATGGCGCTTGTATCAAAAATTAATAGGTTGACCTTTTGGTTTAATGGCAATCGTGGGCCAACAATTGGTATTAGAGCCAAATTCCTCTAAAGAAAGCCTAACAGCTTGAGGAAGATCCAGAATGACTTATAATAAGGAAGCTCTGCATTTTGATGGGACAAATTATGTTCTTTGGAAGGTACGAATGAAAATCCATCTTCTTTGTCTTGGTTATAAAGTATGGAAAGCTATAGAAGAAAAATATACCATGCCTCCAAATGGTTTGACGAATGAAGATGAAATCAAAGAATATGTGGTGGATGTCAAAGCAAAGGATGCTCTATTAAGTTCCTTAAGTGACTCAGTATTGACAAAAGTTGTAGACCTTGAAACTACAAATGAGGTATGGGAGAAGTTGAAAAATCTGTATGAAGGAGATGATTCTATGAAGGAGGCGAAGCTACAAAGTCTGAAAGTGAAATATGAGGGTTTGAAGATGAATGAAGATAAAAACATAACAGCATTTATGCAAAGATTTGTTGAACTTGTCACTGGAATAAAGGGTATGAGAGGAACTCTCGGTGAGAAAGAAGTTGTGATGAAAATTCTCAGATCACTACAAAAGTCATATAGTCACAAGGTAGCTACAATTAAAGAATTTATGACTATAAAATCTATTGACAGA
Organism: Cunninghamia lanceolata; assembly: GCA_027924645.1. Lineage (NCBI taxonomy): Eukaryota > Viridiplantae > Streptophyta > Pinopsida > Cupressales > Cupressaceae > Cunninghamia > Cunninghamia lanceolata. The sequence continues at coordinate 2,048,950 of BSBN01000026.1, read as the reverse complement.
GATCAGTTACTTGGTAAGATTATAGCCTTTGAGATGAGAGAATTTGGTGATGCCCTACCCAAAGTTGAATCAGCTTTTAAAGCCAGTACTTCATCAGAGATCTCCAGAGCTAAGAAATATAGAGGGGATGATGAATTTGAAGAACTTGAGGCTAACTTTGTTAACAGACTACAAAGAGGCTCTGGTAAGTTCAAAGGTAAATTACCTTTCAAATGTTTCTCTTGTGGAAAAGTAGGCCATTATGCTTCTACATGCCCTGAAAGAATTGAAAGGAATAAGAAGATTTATGAGAGCGGGCCTAGAGTTCCAAAGAAGTGTTACTATGTCAGAGATTTTGATGATGGAGTGATTGATGATGAATTTGATGATGCTAGTACTAGTGCAAATGAATTCATGTTTGTTGCTATTAAAGAAGATCACGTGTCTGCTAATTCTGCTAGCTGTGTGAAGGATGAAAAACTAGTAGAAGAAAGTGATTTGGTTGTTTAGGTTGAGAAAAATAAGGATGAATGGATTATTGATAGTGGACTCTCACATCACATGACCGATGAAAAAAGTAAGTTTGTAAGTTTCAAAAAGTATGATGGTGGACTGGTTAGATTTGGAGATAATGCAACTAGTAAGATTTGTGGAAAAGGATCCATTTCATTCAATGGAAAGCATAATACTGACAATGTCCTATATGTATAGGGTTTAAAGCATAATATTTTGAGTGTTGGATAGATGTGTGACAAAGGATATGATCTAAGGTTCAAAGATAATGGGTACAATATCATGGAAATCTCTAGAACTGTGATTTCTACCGGTAAGAAGACAAAAGGTAACATCTATCAACTAAGAGGAGCTAATGATTATTGTTTGTTGGTACAAACAGATGAATGTTGGTTGTGGCATAGAAGGATGTGTCATATAAATTTTGATAGTCTGGTAAAGATACGCTCAAGTCAGGCTGTGAGAGACTTACCAAAACTTGTGAAACTCTCCAATTCAATTTACAAGGAATGTCAGTTGGGAAAGCAGATAAGGACAAGTTTCAAGAGAAAAGAACAATTTTCTACTGGTTTGCTGGATCTAGTGCATACAGATCTCTGTGGTCCTACAAGAGTGAGAAGTCTACAAGGTGACAGGTACTTCATGTTGCTTATTGATGATTATTCTAGAATGACTTGAGTTACTTTTCTAAGAGATAAATCAGAAGCCCTAGAAATGTTCAAATCTTTCAAGGCAATGGTTGAGAATGAAATAGATTTGAAGATCAAATGCTTGAGATCTAACAGAGGAGGTGAGTTCACATCAAATGAATTCAACATTTTATGTGAAGAGCATGGGATAAAGAGACAGCTATCTACACCTAGGACTCCTCAGCAGAATGGAGTTGTGGAAAGAAAGAACAGAACAGTTTAGGAGGTTGCTAGGACAATGATGAAGGAAGAAGGTCTGCCGGAAGTCTTTTGGAAAGAAGCTATTCACATTGTTGTCTACATTCAAAATAGAGTTCAAATGAAAGGTAATGGTACTAAAACTCCCTATGAATTGTGGTATGGAAGAATTCCCACAGTAAAATATTTCAAAGTCTTTGGAAGCAAATGTTATATTAGGAGAGATGAAGATCTAGGAAAGTTTGATGCAAGATGTGATGAAGGAATCTTTCTTGGATACTCTACAAAGAGCAAGGCCTACTGGTGCTACAACAAAAGGCTCAAAAAGATTGTTGAGAGTGCAAATGTGAAGGTAGATGAAGGTAAGGAAAGAATATCAAAACTAAGGTGTTATGAACCAGATGAACCTATGACTATATTAGATGAAGAAAAAGATAAGAAAGAAGACAGTCAGGATGAAGAAGAAGCTCCAGAAAGTGTTTTCAAGACTCCCAGGTATGTAAGGATCAATCACTCTGAAGATTAGATTATAGGTGACAAGAACAAAAGTGTCCTAACAAGAAGAAGAGCTGTAGAAGAACAAGTCAATTACTATTTACTTTCAAAGATTGAACCAAAAACTATGAATGAAGCATGCAATGATGAAAATTGGGTAAAGGAAATGAAGGAAGAACTATTGTAGATAGAGAAGAATGAAACTTGGGAATTAGTTCCTAAACCTGCTGACAAAAATGTTATTGGAACTAAATGGGTCTTCAGGAACAAGCTGAATGAAAATGGAGAATTTGTAAGGAATAAAGCAAGACTTGTATGCAAAGGATATTCTCAAATTGAAGGGATAGATTTTGAAGAAACCTTTGCCCCAGTAGCTCAGATTGTAGCAATCAGAATGTTTCTAGTGTTTACAACTCACAAAGATTTTAAGGTATATCAGATGGATGTGAAATCTGCCTTCCTGAATGGTGAACTAGAAGACAAAGTATACATTGAGCAACCAGACATGGATTCCAATTGTCAAATCAAGGAGATATGGTATGCAGGTTGAAGAAAGATTTATATGGACTCAAACAAGCCCCTAGAGCCTAGTATGCAAGGTTAGACAGGTATTTATTACAATTAGGATTTAGTAAAGGTACTACAGATAGAAATCTGTACTTCAAAATCAATGATGATCATATCTTGTTGAGGTCTTTGTTGATGACATTATCTTTGGAGGGAATGCAGATATGTGCATGAGGTTTGTTGGTAAGATGAACAGTGAATTTGAAATGTCCATGTTTGGTGAAATGAATTTTTTTGGGTCTACAAATCAATCAATCAGATAAAGGAATCTTCATTTCTCAATCTAAGTATTTGAAAGAGTTGTTGAAGAAGTTTGGGATGGAGGACTCCAAACCAGTAAGCACTCCCATGGTGACTGGTTGCAAATTAAGAAAAATGATGATTCACCTATGGAAGATCAGAACAGGTACATATCCATGATTGGAGGATTGCTTTATTTGACTCAAACCAGACCTGACATAATGCATACAATTTGTCTTGTGGCAAGATTTCAAGCATAACCTAAAGAGTCACACATGATGGCAGTCAAGAGAATACTGAGATATTTGAAAGGCACAATGAATTATGGTTTGTGGTATCCAAAAGATAATGATTTCACTCTCCCCTGCCAAAGGATTGATGCCGATGAATCAACATGAAGAGACTGTGATTGTGAAGAATAAAAGATGAGTTGTACAAAGTAAGAAGCCTGCTATGTAGAAAGGATTGATCAGAAAAAGAAAATATGTTATGAATGATGACTAGAAGCATTTGATAAACTCAGAAGTGAATGAACATGAATTAGATGAGTTGTCAAGTAGTGGAGGATCTTAAAGTATCAGACCATGGCTTATGGTATCCAAAAGATAATGATTTCACTCTCAGTGCTTATACAGATGCAGATTGGGCCGGAGATGTGGATGACAGGAAAAATACAAGTGGAGGTGCATTCTTCTTAGGAAAAAGGCAGGTCATCCCACAATAATGGGTTACATTTTTTGGCCAAACTTGACATTGAAATCAACATTTTCAACTAAATCTTCACTTTCTAACACCTATAGATGCTAAACCGTTAGGACTTTGAAGATGATGCAAACTAGTGATTTGTGAGATTTTGTTTGTAGATTCTAAATATATATATTTTTAAAAAATTAGAGTTAAATTGTAAAAAAATTTGCGTCTCCTTTGATAACTAGTTTTTAATAGTAAACAACATTTTTTTAAAGTGATGTGTATTCTGTATCACATAACGTTTTTTCTACAACGGATAAAATTCTGATTCTTTTGAATTTCGATTGGTAACACCGATATATAGGGCATGCATTTGGTGTCATAATATTTTGTTGAATATTTTTTTTAATTAAGTTTTGAAGTCAAACCAATTATAATTTATACATAGGCGTATTCCATAAAACATAACTTTTTTTGTATGTATCAAAAATCAATTTTTGTTTTTTTGTTGAAACAAGGACATCAATTCCTAGGGCATAGATATTTTTCAAAAAAAAAAATTCACTAATTTACTAATTTTCCCTGTGTGTAGAAAAAAGAACTTGATGTTCAGTGAAAAACCTACATTCACAAGAAATAAAAAATAAATATAATAATCAAGTTAAATATATTTAAAATTATAATTTTTGGGAAGCTTATAATAAGGAATACATACTTACAAAACATAAATTTTAAATGAATTAATTTGATCCCCAAAAGGTAAATCAAAAGTAGTTTTTTATTAGCATTTTGATGGGTGTAGAAGAGACTCCATTATAGGTATGGTTTAAAACTAGCAGGGTTCTATCCAAGGGGGTTTAAATCTAAGGAGGTTTGATCAAACCCTCTTCAATTAAGATCCTTTAAATGGAACCTTTCAAGGCTTAAATCATTTTATTTTCTAAAAATATGTGATTTCAGCAAAAATCAGGATGTCCCAGAAAGTGTAACCCATTATTGTGGTAGCACCTAGGCTGGTATCCTGGTTAAGCAAGAAATAAGACTCAATATCTCTATCTACTATAGAAGCAGAATACATTGTAGTAGCATGCAGTTGTACTCAAGTGTTATGGAAGAAGTAGACATTGAAGGACATCAGAGTTGTGTATGAAGATCCAACTGCAATCTTTTGTGACAATAAAAGTACCATAAACATATCAAAGAATCCAGTAATGCATTCAAAGACAAAGCATATATCCATAAGATATCACTTTCTGAGAGAAAAAGTGACAAAGAATGAAGTCAAGTTGGAGTATATATCTACAAAAGATCAGATTGCAGACATTTTCACCAAGCCTCTACCTAAGGATACTTTTGAGTATCTTAGATAAAAGTTAGGGGTTATCACCCCTCCTACTCTAAACTAAGATGCACAAGAGTGTATTAGTTAGGTGGTGCTTAGAGTTCTACCTCCAAATTCAGATTGATGCTTGTAAGAGCTACTTCTCAAGGGGAGTAGTCAGATGGAGAGAGTTCAGAAGAGAGTTTGGTTCAGAGTAGTAGAGTGCAAGTATGTGCCCTGTGCCATTGATGTCAAAGGGGGAGAGAAATCATGTGAAAAACTCAAGTGGAGAAAGAGTGCAGATGTGTAAAGAGAAAGGGGGAGAATCTTGTCTTTATGGTTGTTATAGTTTTTCACATCATATGTTGCCATTAATGACAAAGGGGGAGATTGTTGCAAGTATGTGCCTAATCGGTGTTGTCATTGATGTCAACATATCTTTGTTGTTATTGGTGTCAACTGTGTGAACAGTTCTTTCTTGAGATGGTGGTTATCATGGTTGCTTTTGTAGGTATCTTATTGAAGCACAAAAGAATTTTAAAAATCAATGGTACATGGTTGGCTAAGGGATGTTTTCCCTTGTTGGTTTTTCCATGGATATGTATTTACAATGTATGTTGTCAAGTGGGAGAATGTTGGGATTAAGGTGCCATCAACCTTGTAAATCTTATGACATGGTTTCCACTATTCATGAAAAGTTCCAAGATTCTTCGAGAGTTCCAACATCCTTGGAGACAAGGTCTTAATTTTGTAAATTTATTAATAAGGGATGAAGGTTCAATTGACAGTGGTAATTATTTTTATTGGTACAGTAATTAATTATTTACTAATAGTAATTAATTAGTTACTGGTAATGGTTTACTATTTACCGATTTGAGCATCTTTTACTTTGGGAATGTAAATGAGGTGGCAAGGTAAAACTAGGTGCCCATCTTGGAGTGGCTATTCTTGGATTGCTATGACACAAGTAAGAATGAAATTTTGCATAGTTATTAATAGTCTATGACATCTTGTAAGATGATCTCCTAATTTCAAGGTATTGTATGATAAATGAGGTTCCCAAAATAGAGAGTTAATTATAGTCAGTTATGACAGACTTTAAGATGTTGTAAGAGGCTATGTTTAGCATGCTGGTGGAATTCCCAAAATGAGGCAAGTTTGGATGCCCCATTTCATGTATTCTCAAACTTTTCTATATACACAACTCTGATGTCCCTCAATGTCAGTTAGTCAGCTTGAGGAGGTAGAATTAGAATAGAGTTGAACAAAACATAGAGATTGTGAGGTTGCACTTCTAGGTTAAGGAGATGTGTTGAGATTATTCATTGGCACACATGTGTGCTGGCAGATTGAAGGAAATGAGGAGAATGGCAGTATGATTGTATTGTAAACTTGTTTTCAAAGTTAATACAAGCTTGTACTCTCTTCTATGTGGAGTTTTTTCTTGCAAGGTTTCCACGTAAATCTTATGTTGTGTGAAGGTATAATGGTTTTTGTTGATTTTTCATATTTGTTGATTTAAATCCATTAAATATCTTCATGGTATTTCAAGGATTAAGAAACTTAATTTCAGATTTGCATACTGTAGACACCTAAAAATGACTAACACATTTCCACTTCAGCTATTCACATCATTTCCTCATTAACTCTTCTAATTCAACATTAATTAAATAATTCCTAATTATTTAATTAAATCCATCATTTCATCAATTTCCTCCCTTCCAACATTAATTGAATAATTTATAATTATTTGATTAAATCTAACATTTCATCAACTTTATTCTTCTAATCCACATTAATTAAATAAAATTTTAATTATTTAATTAAATCATCCATTTCAATTCCTCAATTTCACATTAATTCCTCTTATCCACAATAACTAAATAAGTCTTAATTATTTAATTAACTAATATTTCCTCCACAATTAAATAAATTAAAATAATTTATTTAGTTCACTTTTCTATTTTCTTCTCTCAAAAATTAATAAAATCAAATCTTTTATTTATCTTCTTTTTCTTCTATCATGCACATGAATTAAATAAATTTATTTATTTAATTCTAATAATATCTCTTCTCTCCAAAAATCACTCCTCATACACATGAATTAAATTATTTATTTATTTATTTAATTCTTTTATATTTATCCATTTGCATGTGAAAAAGCAAATCAAATATTGAGTTAACTTGGCTTTCTAATCTTTATTCTTATCAGTCAATTCAATAAATAGAAAAAGCATTCTATTCATGAAAATCAAATTAGTTTTATTATCCATGAAAGCAATTAACTCATAAAACAAGCTTTTTTACATAGACACATGCAGGGCTTAAATTTGACAGTTGACCTTGCGTGTCAAGCAATTTTTTTATGATAGTTATCTATTCAATGTTGCATTTAAAATACTATGGCATACCTTAATATAAGTAGATTATATAAAAACCAAATATATATATCAGCATAATTCTATATAAATTTTGACAGTTTGTCCAAAATCTCTCCTTTCATATGATACAGTCTTTAAAATTTTGATTGTATTTTACAGCAAAAATGGCTAAATATAGCTATACAACTATCAAATTTAAGCCCTGGACACATGTCATGTACACATTCTTCATGTCCTCTCAATTTATCTCATCCATCAATTCATTCTACTTTTCTCCACCGTTGATCAATACCCTGTGAAAGCTATAAATATGCCCATCCTCCAATTCACAAACCCTCCACGATCATTGAGCTTTGAGCATTCATACTGAGCTTTGAGCATTCATATCCACTATCGTTGAGCATGCATCCATTCATGATTTTTGTAATTAAGGTTATGCAAAGTAATTGAGTAATCCACATATTTCACACCAAGGAATACAAATCACTTGTGGTAATTTCTTTGTTGTTTTTCATTGAGTTCATTGTAACTATCTTGTGATCATTCTTTGAAGGTTATGCAGAGTTGGAATAGAGTCTTCTAAGCTACTTATTTACATTTTATTTTTCTCCATATACATTTTAGCACAACCAGTGGGACCCATGTCCTTGACACTAACAATTTGCTTGAGAATTTTAGGTTTTTGAGCTTACTAGGTATGGAACGGTGCTATTGATGAATAGAAAGGCACTATTGGCGAACATAACAATACTTTTGATCGAAAGAATGGTGCTATTGATACACATAACAATTCTTTTGATTCAATTTTGTGCAATTCTGATTTGACTTTGTGCACTTCTGATTTGACTTTGTGCACTTTGATTTGATTTTCTATGCTTCTGATATGAGTTTGAGTTCTTTTTGTAGGAATATCCTTTGTTTTTCTAACTAGCTCTTGTTTGCAAGATGATTTATTTGCCAGCAATTTTGACTAGTTTCTAACCCTTCCATAGCTTTTTGATATGATTAGTCATCCTTTTTGCTATGGTTTTGTTTCCTGTTTACATATATAATAACTTGGTGCATCTGACAAATAATCTGACGCGTCTAATCAACAGAATTGTACATTTGAAAAACAACCTGATGCATCTAATCAATAGACTTGTGCATCTAATAGGTATAATTTTGCATTTGATTTGTAGATTATGCATCTAATTTCTTCTATTTCACATTTGATTAATATAATTTCACTTTTGATTACCATTTTTGTGCTTTTGACCATTGTTATTATGCTTCTGATCCTAATTCTAAATTTCTAATTTTACATCTCAACGATTGGTGTTTGGAGGTTAAACTGATTTGTCCAACTTGTCAAAGAACAAATATTAGAATACTAATATCATTTGGTGCAAGATGATTGTCAAAGATATATTTTTCTCACTAGTATAGTTGTACACTTTGATTGTCTTAAGGGAATGAATCTTGTTTGCCATCTTTTATAGTTAGTGCATATGCTCTCTCCTCACACTGCAAGGTGGTCTTGGAGATCAAAACAAATTCTTGTTTATTTTACTTTCTTTATTTATTTCAATCCTGGGGACCCAATCTTGTGTATGCTTTTCTCTCGCATCGAAAGGTGATCTTGAGAATCAAAAGCACTTGGAATCCTCTCTAGGAGGCCTGTTAGGGGATTTCATCATCCCTAAGGATGACCTCAACCACATGTTCTGTTGGAAATAGTCTATAAATTTGAGAGGGGGGGTGAATCAGTTGTCCCTAAACTTTAACCTTTTCTGAACTTTTAAAATCTTCTTTATAGTCATAATGATGAAAACATTTAAGCATAAATCAACACATGAGCAAAAACAACATGAACATACAACACCAAAATTTTGACGTGGAAAAACTGGTTAAGGGAAAAACTACGGTGGGGGTTAACCCACAAAAATGTGTACCCTATTAAAATTACTTAAGAAAATAGAAGGTACATGCCTTCGGGCACACTGCCCAGAGCTCACTGCTCAAGAAGAGGCTCACTGCCTATAGGAAATTATGATTTACACAGAGATAATGAACTAAGAAATAGCATCTACATTCATGCCTAAATCAGTCCCTTTGAAAACTCAAAAACTTCTGCTCCTATCTTCAAATTCTTCTTCACTGACTCTTCATTCTATACTTCCTTCGCTCTTCTTCTTCTCTGTTTTGCTTTTTGATCCTTTCTTCGGATTTAACATATTTATTCAAGGATACTTTTCAACAACTCTTCAACAAGTATTTATATGCTTCATCAACCTTGGAATGATCAACAAGGTCAGCTAAACTTGATGCAGATCATTACACTGTCAGCCAAACACAACTGAGACTTGAATCTTCCTCTACAACCACGCCATGCTTCATAAAATGCTCTTAAATCATGCACAACACACCAGGAACATCCGGTCGGCCAAGACTGGGAAGAACATCAACCTCAAAGAAGAAATCTTCAATCAACAAGCTCAAACTTCAATGCTGACCTCTCAACATAGTAGCCACATGATCCAGAGACCTCCACAAGCATATTGAAATCACCAATAACATTCACTCTAAACCAAATTACTAGAATCATTTGTATCTTCCTCCAGAACCTCAAGAACACTATCTGCCATGACTGTCAAACTAGAAAGATAGCTTGCGGACCTCCAAACCATGACCCCCTAGAGTTGATGATACACACCGATTTCCCAAACATGCCTTCATATCCGCAAACCATAATATTTTACTGCGGAGCAATCTAGACCAACTTACTGTCACACTGTCTCTTCTAAATACTGCAAAATCTAGTTCTACTCAGATGGCCATAACTTCTTCAAATATTCATGCAGACTTCTCAAATCTTAACTGGAGCAACCTCTGACAATCCTCTACATAGCCATATGGTCCACATGCATTGATTGCCATTAATTTTCTCAATATCATCAATAGTCTAGTCTTCTATACAGATAGCAAAATACGATACAGTTGACACCAATGACAACAAGGATATGTTGACATCAATGAGAACACCACTTAGGCACATATTTGCAACAATCTCCCCCTTTGTCATTGATGGCAACATATGATGTGAAAAACTAAATTTAACCATCAAGACAATAACTTCTCCCCCTTTCTCTTCTCACTTCTGTAACTACTTTCTTTATTGCTCCCCCTTCCATCAGCAACTAAGTTTTCACATGACTTCTCTCCCCCTTTGACATCAATGGCAAAGGGCACATATTCGCTATCTTTTCTCCCTTTTTGCTTCAAACTGATCCCAAAATTTGCATATTGACTACTCCCCCTTTGAGTAGTACCTCCTTAACATCAATTTGGATCACAAAATATCGATGTGAATTACACCAGACTAATGCACCTTAGTGTATCTTAGTTCTGATCAGGAGGGGTAATAACCCCTAACTTTTTCTTTAAGATACTCAAAAGTATCCTTGGGAAGAGGCTTAGTGAAGATATCCACAATCTGATCTTTGGAAGACACAAACTCCAACTTGACTTCATTCTCATTAACTTTATCTCTTAAGAAATGAAACTTGATAGATATATGCTTTGTCTTTGAGTGCAATACCAGATTCTTTGAAATGCTTATAGCACTTGAATTATCACAAAAAATTGTGACTGGCTCCTCAAACACAATTTTGATGTCCTTCAGCATTTGCTTCATCCATAGAACTTGAGAACAATTATTTGTTGCTTCTATATACTCTACCTCTGTAGTAGACAGAGAAATTGCCTCTTTCTTTTTTCTCATCCAAGAGACCAATCTTCTTCCCAAGAAGAATGCACCACCACTAGTACTTTTTCTATCATCCACATCTCCTGCCCAATTAGCATCTATATATGCATGAAGAGTGAAGTCATTGTCCTTTGGATACCACAGTCCATAATCAATTGTCCCCTTGAGATATCTAAAAATTCTTTTGACTGCAACAACATGGGATTCTTTTGAATCAGCTTGAAATTTGGCAACAAGTCTAACTATATTCATGATGTCAGGTCTGGTCTGAGTCAGATAAAGCAATCCTCCAATCATTGATCCATACCTTTTCTGATTTGCCTTGGGGGAGTCATCATCTTTGCTTAGCTTGCATCCATTTACCATAGGTGTACCTACTGGCTTTGAATCTTCCATTCCAAACTTCTTTAACAATTCTTTCACATACTTGGACTGAGATATGAAGATACCTTTATCTGTTTGAACAATTTGCAGACCTAGGAAGAAATTCATCTCACCAAACATTGACATCTCAAACTCACTTTTCATCTGATCAACAAATGCTTTGCACATGCATTCATTTCCACCAAAAATGATATCATCAACAAAGACCTCAAGAATTAGAATGTCCTTATGATTTATCTTGAAGTACAAATTACTATCAGCAGTACCTTTGCTAAATCCTAACTTAAGCAAATGCTTATCCAATCTAGCATACCAAGCTCTTGGAGCTTGCTTAAGTCCATACAAGGCTTTTCTTAGTCTACAAATCATATCTCCCTGATCAAACAACTGAAATCCTTCCGGTTGTTCAATGTAGACTTCTTCCTCCAAATTTCCATTTAGAAATGTTGATTTGACATCCATCTGATAAACTTTAAAATCTTTAAAAGTAGCAAAAGAAATAAATAATCTGACTGCCTCTACCCTTGCCACTAGAGCAAAAGTTTCTTCAAAATCAATTCCTTCCACTTGAGAATAACCTTTACATACCAACCTTGCCTTGTTTCTTACAACCTCACCATCTTCATTCAGTTTATTTCAGAAGACCCATTTGGTTCCAATCACATTTTTGTCCTCAGGTCTAGGAACAGGATCCCAAGTGTGATTCTTTTCAATTTGCATCAATTCTTCTTCCATTGCCTTAACCCAATTTTCATCATTGCAAGCTTCACTTACTAATTTAGGTTCAATATTTGAAATCAAACAAATCTCTTCTTGATCTTCAGCAACTCTTCTCCTAGTTCAAACACCTCTATTTTTATCTCCTATGATTTGATCTTCAAGATGATTCATTGTTACATACCTGGGGGTTTTGAGAATTGTTTGAACTTCTGTTTCTTGAACTTGTTCCTCATCTTCTGCACTAATCTCTTGAGTTGCCAGAGTTACCAGATCAATCTGAATCTGGGTCTAGATTTGAACTTGTTTTCCTTGACTTTGACTTTCATCTTGATCATCTGAATCATATCTGCAATTCCTAGAATGTCCTTCTTTTCTTTCATCAACTTTAACATTAGCACTTTCAACAATCTTTTTCAACCTTTTGTTGAAGCACCGGTAAGCCTTACTTTGAGTTGAGTATCCAAAAAATATTCCTTCATCACTTCTTGCCTCAAACTTGCCTAAATCCTCATCTCTTTTGATATAGCATTAACTACCAAAAACTCTGAAATATCTCACAGTAGGAGGATGACCAAACCATAGTTCATAAGGAGTCTTACTAGAATTTCTTTTGATCTACACCCAGTTAAGAGTGTAGACAACAGTACTCACAGCTTCCCTCCAATAAATTTAAGGAACATTTGTTTCCATAATCATGGTCCTGGTAGCTTCTTGAATGGTCTGGTTCTTCCTTTCCACAACTCCATTTTGCTGAGGAGTCCTAGGAGTAGATAACTATTTTTTTATTCCATGCTTTTAACAAAAAGCATCAAACTCACAGGAAGTGAATTCTCCACCTCTATCAGATCTCAGACACTTCAATTTCCCACCAATCTCATTTTCAACCATCATCTTGAGCACCTTAAACTTATCAAGAGCTTCTAATTTTTCTTTTAGGAAAGTTACCCACATCATCCGGGAGTAATCATCAATTAACAACATGAAGTATATGTCTCCTTGCACACTCCTAATTCTAGCAGGACCACAGAGATCAGTATGTACTAGTTCCAATCTTCCACTTGAACCTTGTTCCTTGCTTTTGAATGAAATTTTGTTATGTTTACCCAATTGACATTCTCTACATATGCTATCAGGTTTCACAAGTCTTGGAAGATCTCTTACAGCTTGAATGGAACTTATTTTGACAATGTTATCAAAATTTACATGACACATCCTCCTATACCATAACCAACTTTGATCTGTCTGAGCAATCAAACAACTTTTGCCAGAACTACTTAAATGAAAGATGTTACCTCTAGTTTGAGTACCAGATGCAATTTTAGTTCTGGAGCTCTCCAAGATTCTGCATTTTCCATCCTTGAATCGAAGATCATAACCCTTGTCAACCAACTGTCCAACACTGAGAAGATTGTGTTTCGGTCCTTCCACATACAGAACATCATTGGTGCAATTCTTACTATCAAAAGAGATGGATCCTTTGACACGGATTCTACCAGCTGAGTTGTCTCCAAATTTCACAAGCCCACCTTCATATTTTTCAAAACTCACAAACTTACTCTTGTCACCAGTCATATGATGAGAACATCCACTATCAATCACCCATTCATCCTTTTCAACAACCTAAGCAGCCAAGGCACTTTCCACATTTGTATAGCTAGCAGATTCAGTAGACATTGGATTATCTTCTTTAATAGCAATGAACACCTAATCACCTTCTCCATGATCAGATTCATCATCTATGACTCCTTCTTCTCCATCTTCTTAGACATAGTAGCAACTCTTCTGACTTTTGTATCTATTAAGGTTTGCTTTTGAAAACCTCTCCGGACACCTTGAGGCAAAATGACCAATCTTATTCAAGAAAAACATTTGAGTGGCAACTTTCCTTCATACTTATCGGATCCTCTTGGCATCCGTTTGGCAATGAGAGCTTCAAGATCTACAATCTCAATTTCATCATCTTCAAGATCCTTCCTTGTCTTGATAAATCTGTTTGCTCTTCCTGAAGAACTTTCACTCAGATCATATCTTTGCTTTCCATACACACTAGCCTTGAATGCAGATTTAGACTTAGGGAGAGAATCACCAAACTCACTCATTTCAAATGCTAAAAGCTTACCAACTAACTAATCCCTTGTTACTGTTGTTACGGTCCTGATTTCTTCAATGACTGCAGCCTTGTGCTTTTAAGTTGCAGGTAAGGATCTGAGCACTTTGGCAACAATTTCTGATTCATCCAATACTCCACCTACATTTCTAATACCGGTCACAAGTTCATTTACTTTCTGCATGTAGGAAGTAATGTTTCCATCTTCACTCATTACTAATCTTTCATATTTACCCTTAGGCTTTGTAGATTGGCACATTTAACATATTTGTCACCTTCATACATATTTTCTAATTTAATCAAGATTTCATGAGAAGATTGCAAATCCAGGACATTTGCCAATTCGGTATCAGACAGAGCACTCAACAATGCTTCTTTGGCTCAAGTGTTGTGTTCAGCATCTCTGAGTTCATCTATATTTGAAGGTCCATTCTTCAGAATCTTATACACATTCTTGGTTATTGACCAAAAGACATCACCCATACATTCCAGATGACACTGCATGCGTACATTCCAGAGGGAGTAATTTGTTCCATCAAATCTTGGACTTTCCTTCTTGTGAAATGACATCTTGGATCTCCTCAAGCGGTCAAGCTTCTTTTAGAGGTACTTGGCTCTGATACCAATTGTTGGAAATAGTCTGGACAACAGAGAGGGGGGGTGAATCAGCTGTCCCTAAACTTTAAACTTTTCTAAACTTTTTAAATCTTCTTTATAATCAGATTAATGATGAAAACATTTAAGCATAAATCAACACATGAGCAGAGACAACATGAACATACAAACACCAGAATTTTGACATGGAAAACCCGGTTAAGGGGAAAACCATGGTGGGGGTTATCCCACAAAAATGCATACCCTATTAAAAGTACTTAAGAAAATAGAAGGCACATGCCTTTAGGTGCACTGCCCAGAGCTCATTGCTCAAGAAGAGGCTCACTGCCTATAGGAAATTATAATTTACACAGAGATAATGAACTAAGAAATAACATCTACATTCATGCCTGAATCAGTCCCTTTGAAAACTCAAAAACTTTTGCTCCTATCTTCAAATTCTTCTTCATTGACTCTTCACGCTATACTTCTTTTGCTCTTCTTCTTCTCTGCTCTTCTTTTTGATCCTTTCTTCGAATTTAACATATTTATTCAAGGATACTTTTCAACAACTCTTCAACAAGTATTTATATGCTTCATCAACCTTGGAATGATGAACAAGGTCAGCTAAACTTGATGCAGATCATTACACTATTGGCCAAACACAATTGAGACTTGAATCTTCCTCTACAACCACACCATGCTTCATAAAATGCTCTTAGATCATCCACAACACACCAAGAACATCCAGTCGGCCAAGACTAGGAAGAACATCAACCTCAAAGAAGAAATCTTCAATCAACAAGCTCAAACTTCAATGTTGACCACTCAACATTGTAGCCACATGATCCAAAGACCTCCACAAGCATATTGAAATCACTAATAACATTCACTCTAAACCAAATTACCAGAATCATTTGTATCTTCCTCTAGAACCTCAAGAACACTATCTGCCATGACTGTCAAACTAGAAAGATAGCTTGTGGACCTCCAAACTATGAACCATTGGAGTTGATGATACACATTGATTTCCCAAACATGCCTTCAGATCCGCAAACCATAATATTTTACTGCAGAGCAATCCGGACCAAATTACTATCACACTGTCTCTTTTGAATACTACAAAATCTGGTTCTACTCAGATGGCCATAACTTCTTCAAATATTCATGCAGACTTCTCAAATCTTAATTGGATCAACCTCTGACAATCCTCTACACAGCCATATGGTCCGTATGCATTGATTTCCATTAATTTTCTCAATATCCTCAATAGTCTGGTCTTCTATACAGATAGCAAAATAGGATACAGCTGACACCAATGGCAACAAGGATATGTTGACATCAATGACAACACCACTTAGGCACTTATTTGCAACAATGTTCTAGTGAGGTATATAAAGGGAGGAGAGCGAAAGATGTACCTCAAGGAGTGAGCCATCTTCATGCTTCAAGAAGCCCCAAGAATATTAGTCTTTCGAGACTTGTGTGGTGAAGAGAGGAGATACCTTTCTAATCTCACCCTTTAAAGGCAGGCCCTTTGTTTAGAGACTTGTGCCTCAATATACCTAGTGTATCTTGAGGACTCCCTAGATGATTATAAATCCTAGTTTAAGACCATCAGCCATTTTCTAGTTTGGTGCAAGGTGATAGAATCTTGAAGTTACTCACCATGTGCCTTGTGGAGATGAGATAGACGTTTTCTTTTGGTAGGGTATAAAAACGTCCAAGGAAAGGGCTAAGGTGAGTTTGTGTCACATTGGATCCTATCTATTAGGTCTTAAAGGTATTCTTAGTAAGTAAGAATACTAAGAGGTATTGAGTGTGGTCCTACATTATGAAAACACACTTTATTGGAATAAAGCTAGGAATGTTCTAAAGTGCTTGGCATGTCTTTCATGTGATATACACATATAAGCAACATTTGTTATCTGTGGGGGTTAATATCCTTTCACATCATACACCTTGAAAAGTCAATCATCCATTATGTCTTTTGTTTTATCTCTTTCCAAAAACAAGCTATCCACAAACCATTTACAATTCTTCCTAACAATATTGCTCTTCTAATATACCTCCCTACACTTTTGATAGACAATATTGAACTTTTTATAACCAATCATGTGCTTCTGACTACCACTATTGCACTTCTGATAGAAAGTGTTACACTTCTAATAGACAATGTTGTGCTTCTGACAGATAATCCTATGCTTCTGATAGATAGTCCTATGCTTTTGAAATATGGTATTGCACTTTTGAACCCTGCTCAAGTCACTGATAGTGTTGAGCTTCTAAGTTATCCTTTTGTGCTTCTAATCCATAGTATTGTGCTTTTGACCAATAGTATTACACTTCTAAGTTATCTTATTGTACTTTTGAGCTATCTTGACTATGATTCTAAGTTATTTCCAAGTTTCCAGTTATTTCACCTTTAGATTTTGAAATATTTACACCCATATAGACCTAACACAAACCTAAAACCTCCCAACACAATCATCGACATCCTCTCAGTCATCCATCCTTCAACATTTTCATCAAATCTTTTGGACTTTAGGGATTTTATCCTTGTTGATACTTTAGGTAACCATTGGACATCATCATCATCCTCAAACAACATGCCCTTTATCATCTAGTTATCCTAACAAAAATTGTTAGAGTACAAATCTAGATCTCATCCTCTAGCTTGTTACTTTCTTGGGAAATTTCCTCTCAAGTAGGGAACCAAGTTAGTCCATATCATTAGTGGATAAGCTATCTTAGGAGAATTGGCTACTCTTGAGTTAGTAAATTTCACTCCTTATCTTGTCTTTCTTGGACTCACTAGTCTAGTTCTTGACAGATAATTCTGATCCTATCCTATCAAAGATCTAGATTTACCTTGATCCATTTTGGTTGTCAACATTATCCTTCCAAAAATTAACTATCCAATCAAATTAGAGTCTCATCACTTTCTCAAAACAAGTCCAAACTCATCTATCATCCACCCTTGTCATTCATTTTATCCGCTCAATGGTCTTAAAATCTTTATATGTTGGTCACAAGAAACTTATGGAGACTAATCAAACCGACCCAAAGACACCCATAGATGCTAGTCACTTTACAATGGGTATGCCTTCTGACCTATATGTCCCAAGTGGGTACACAATAGGCCAATAATCTTCCACAAACATGCTCCAACCTTGCAAGAGAATACCCCAAAAGAATTTCAAGATCTTGATACCTTACAAGCCCTAGGCCACCTTTTGGTATTTGATCCTAATAGATTTTTCCTTTTGCTTGCTCTAAAGGTCACTGCCAAGCTACCAAGTGATTTTGACACTTCATCCATCAAAGAACAAGACCCTATCAACATTGCTATTGTCACCATGGGAGTATCCAATCCTCTTCTAATTTATACCATGCCTATTTTATCATCAAACACCCCTGTCACAAGTATCCCTTTGTCATATAATGTTCATTCACTACCTATTCTAACCAATACATCAACCCCCTCTATCAACCTTCAATAACATCTAGTCATGTCTACACAAATATTCCATTCACTATCCCTCAAAATCTTTCATCTATTTCATCCATGGCTCAACCTAACATACCTAACAATTCATACATACCTCAAACATCCAACCCCTTCTCATATCAATCCAATCCATCTCACACATCCAATCCTTTTTTATCTCAATCTATTCCACCTCAAACATCACAACCCCCATCATCTAACTATCAATGTCTTGTCACTCATCAAAACACCACACTAGATTTGGAACAAAAAATCCAAAACATGTGGAAGAAATTCATAGAGCTCACACTGGGACACCCAAATAAAAGTTATTCTTTGGAAAACATGTCCATATCCTTTTGAGAAATCTATTCCTATGATCCCTTTTCCCCATAATTTCAAGATGACCAAATTTGACAAGTATAAGGGAAATGGAGATCCAAAAGAACACATTCAAGAATTTCATTGCTTGACTAGAGGTTTCTAAAAATGACACATACCTTATGCACCTATTTGCTCGAAGTCTAGGAGGATAGCCTATCAAATGGTTCTCTCATCTACCCCTCCTGGATTAAATCTTTCAATGAGTTGGATAAAAATTCCATTGCTCATTTCTTATACAACATTGAACATGAAATATCCATGAATGATTTATGTAATAACAAACAATGAAATGGAGAAAAATTCATTTCCTTCCTACAATGTTGGAGCAATATGGCAAGCAAATTCCCATGGCCTATTCCTGAGAAATAATTGGTCCATATTTTTGTCCAAAATTTAAACCAAGAGATAGGCTTTCACTTACAAGTTCAATGTGCTAATTCATTCGATGAAATCATAGACAAGGGAATCACTATTGAAAATATCTTATTACTAAGGGCATAGTCAAAATCTACAAAGACAACAAAGACAATGGTACACAATCCAACGACAAATCCCATTTTTGGGCCATAAACAAAAACATTGTCAATGATGGATTGGTAGACACAAAACACGTTCAAAATGTACAAACACAACTCCATATACAACACAACAATAATGTTATGATCACTCCTAAAGAACCACCTTGACCATATTCAACACCTAGATGAAAATTCACTCCACTAGGAGAACCCATTGAATCGATATTATGAAAATTGGTCCAGTTAACTCTCATTAAATTTCCTAAAGTCAAACAATATGAAGAACCTTAATTCAAACCCTCATGGTATAAAGACATGAGTCTACCTCTTATGATTCCATCATGGATCATATAGAGGAAAGTCATACCCATATTTCTATTATCTCCATCAAAGGAAAAGCCCATGATTGTGCAGTTACTACCCATTGTGGCCATGTTACCCTTCAAGGGGCACCATCTATCACCCATCCATCATCTGAGTATAACATTTAGATCATCTAGGTAAAACCCTTTCTCAAATTTTGATCCTGGAACTCCTCTAAATATCTCGTGCCAAAGAAGAAATGCTTTGTCCCTAATAAAATTAATGTTGAAAAATTTCAAGCCATGATAGGGTACATTGCATCTCCCCATCACCTGGTCTTCACTGAAAAGGACCTCCCATCCAATAATCCATCTCATAATGAAGCTCTTCACCTAGAAGTCTGTATCCATCAATGCAGAGTCAAATGAGCCCTCATAGATGGTGGTGTTTGCCTCAATATCTATTGTCTTAAATTACTAAAATAGTTGGGATACTCTGAGGATGTTATTGATTCATAAATAAGTATAACTATTAAAGCCTATGATGATGCTAAGTGTGAGATAGAAGGTCTTATCAAGTTGCCTATTCAAGTTGGTTCAACAATAATAGAAACTCTTTGTTAAGTTTTGGACCTTGATCTTCCATATAACATTATCCTAAGCTGCCCATGGATACATGTCATGCAAGCCATACCCTCCACCTACCATCAATGTCTTAAATTCTCACACAATGGAACTGAGATAACCATCTTTGGAGATACCAAACCTTTTGAGTTCTGTAGAGCCATGCAAGGAAGATACTATAATTCCAACCAGATTCACAATAATGATGTAGCTCAACCATCTTCATCATATATATATATATATATATATATATATATATATATATATATATATATATATATCCACCTTAAGCAAATCATCCAAAACCCCCATCCTGAAGATCAAGGTCCAATTCAAAGATAAAGGATTTAGTGAATATGACCTGCACAAATCCTTCTATATAGGTAATCTTCTATTATCCCCAAGGTCCTATGGTAAACCTCATCCAACACAATCAGTTCCTAGAGTTGTTATACAAAGTAAACCCACAACATTTACACATTGGGGGATTCTAGACGAAGAATCCATTGAAGAATATGTTTCATCATAGTTATACAAGGAAGAAGAAGATCCAACAACACTACCTATAGAGAAATACAACACAGGTCTTTGTATTGTAAAGAATATGGGCTATAAAGGTCAAGGTGTCCTAGGACTTCATGAACAAGGAAGAATAAATCCCATCACTATGACCAAGAAGTATAACCTATAATGTCATAAAATGTGTGCACTAGCATTTTACACCTTGTTTAGCTCCTAAGTTGGACCTATCTTATTTCCTTTGCTAATTGAGACCTATTTTAACATTTTTTGAGCTTATAGTGATGAATATCCTGATCTCAACAATTAAACCTGATTTAATCAATATAAGACCTGACTAAGCCCACATTAAAATACATCTTTCAAGATTTTAGGACCAAGAGCCCAGGGTGCCCAAGTGCCCTGGTCCCACTTGGGGGCCTTGGTCTAATCTTAAGGTGTCAGCTTAGGATGGTCCTATAGTTTGTATTTGTTGGCCTATTCAAGTTTTAGTTGCCAAAGGTAAGTGGGAGTGCATCTTTAAATGTGTGTTGTGACTCATTTTACACCTAGAATAATAAGAACAAAAAGGAATGCAAATTTTCTCTCATATGCTATGCTATGCTAAATGATTCTATGTCTTTGGATTGTCTTCTACTTGTGAATTCTATTGAATTTGTTTGTAGGCTTTGAAGGGAGTTTAAATCCCTCTTCATTACTCTCCTTTGTTGGTGCTAAGTTTTCATCAACTAAGGTTGCACATCTTGTTGTCATTATGATCATTTATCATCGTTATCAGTCATATTGTTCTAGATCTGGCCTCTTCCCTGCAAGGGCAAGCACTCTTGGAACTTATCAATCACTGTTGTGGAGGTGGGAACACCAACATAGGGTTTGACTAAGGTAAACCCTTAAAACAACACAACCTTTTCCCTCTTTGTGTATGTGCAGGTAAGGCAAATAGGTTTCTGGAGCTAACAGTCAGAAAGAAGTAAGTGCGGACATCTATAGACCTTATCATCATGAAAGTTCTGCCCGAGCCTGAAGGAGGACTAGGGTGCCCAAGTGCCCCTATCCTAGACATCACTGCTAAATTTTCTAGGTTTTGAATTATTCCTGAGCTCTGCTTTGATCTCTATTTTCTCTAATCTATTTCTGTTACTCCACAGTGATCTGATCTTTGTATCTTTTAGGTTAATTCATACATCATAGCTAGTTTTCTTGATTGCCATCAAGTTTGGTTGAATCATCTCTATATAGAAAAAAGGAGTAGAACACCTGTAGCTTAATCTCTCCCTCTTGGGTAGAAGCTAGGCACGGTCAATCTCTCGTAATGTTAAGGTAGAAGAGGGTTTGATTTAGTTTGATCCATTAAGCTAGTCTCCCTTTTTCCATTTTACATTTTGGTGAACCTGTAGTTGCTTACACTATTTTTGCATCCCTCTTCTTTTAGATATGAGTTGTCTATCACCCTATATCTAATCAAGAGTGTGATCCTTAGTTGCCTTGCATTCATACTTGCTGGAATTTTGCATAAATTTTGAGAACTAGGGTTTGAAACCTTGCATTGAAAGTTGTCACCCTAGGGTATGAAATTTGAAAATTGTTTAGATCTTGTTGCATTGATTTTAGATCTTGGTTTAAAGCATTTACATTTGTTTTTCTCCTTTAATTCGTTGTTGATCAAAAGCATTTTGCATTCTAGCATTTTAAATTTTGAAAAATTGAAAAGTTTTTGCATTATAGAGCTTGCATGGTTGTCACTTTATTTTGCATTTGGAAAAGAAAAATCATTGTTCATCCATACCATTTTCTGATGTTCATATCAGATATGAACCAAATTGCATTTATTAGGCATTCTACTTAGTTTAATTGTGCATTCAAATCATATTTGTTGCTAAAAAGTGTTGAAAAATTTGCATTTTGTGAAGCCTAGTTAGTATTGCATGCTAGGGTTTGTAAGTATAAGTTTAATTTTAGATGTTGCTGCTGTTGTTTACATCCTACATCTAGTTTTGCCTTACTCTATAATATTAAAATCAACATATTGCATTTGAAAGGAAAGGATAAAAACAATTTGTGCATTGTTGCATCTTGAAAAATCATTGATTTTTTTATGCTTCATCTTTGCATTACTCTTGTTGACATATAAGTGGATTTGAATAATATTAAATTTGATCAAAAGGTATATTGCTTCATTTAAAGAAAAATTTGAAACTTTCTTTTTCACGTAGTTTTGCACCTTGTGTGTAGTCACTTTATGAGCTTTGTAACTTGGTGCCCTAACTCTAACTCTTTTGTAAGAAGAAGTATTCGAATAATGGGTTCTAATGAGGATCTTTTTGCATCTGAAATCCTTACTCAAGTCACACAACTTCCTATCGTGACTATCCATGAAACATCAACTGCTCAAGAATCCATTAACATTGATGACCTTATCGCTCATGTGCCCAACACCCAAATTCACAAGTTAGACACGGAGTTGGCTAACTTTCAACAATTTGTGAGCAAGGAGCACATAGATGAGGAGGACATTCCTATTATTGAGAGTCTTCGAGGGTTGTTACAAGAAGGACAAGGAGTGGAAGACTTACGTGGCCTAGCTCACATAGTGCATAACAACATTGTGTCAATAGCTAGTTGTGTTGAATTCATGAAGAATGTAACTCCTCCTAACAACATAGGGACTCAAGTGTTGGTATCTATGCCCACACTCCCTATGCCTACATATTCATCTACTATTCTTAATACTACTTCATAGTCGAGTAATGATGCTACCACTTGTGTTGGTTTATCCACTGGGAATCATGTTTGACACTATAATAATGTTCCTTAGAATTACACAAACTCTGCACCTAATACTACTATTCCATCTATATCTACACCTCCTATTGTGTTTCAAAAGGCTACTCATACACCTTCAGCTAGTCCATCTAGTTCATTCCAATCCTTACCTAATTCAAATTTTGATCCTATCATAGACCAGCTATTGAAGAATATTATCTCTATTCAACAACAGTTGGCTAACATGAGTAGTAGCCCACCTAAAAGTAGTATAATAACACACCATCTTCATAGCCCTTTGTCATATGCCATTTTGAGAACTCCTATGCCTAAGAAATTTGAAACTCCTTGCATTGAAAAGTATAATGGGAAAGGAGATCCAAATAACCATGTGGCAGCCTTTATGGCTATGTGTAGTGATTTCTACTTTGAGGATGTGATCTTAGCAAAACTCTTTCCTAGGTCACTCAAGGACATAGCCTTGGATTGGTTTTGTGCACTTCCTCCTAATTCTATAGCTACTTTTTCACAACTGGTTACTAAATTTCTCGAACATTTTCAAGCTAACATTGGACCTCAAATCTCTTTGATGGACTTGGTTCATTGCAAACAATGAACAAAAGAGAAAATAATGAACTTTATGGGCTATTATCAAGCCCTCTTTTTACAAATCCAATACTCTAGTCTAGATGCAGATGTGCAAAAAATCTTTATCAAAAACTTACCTCACATCTGCGATAAAGTATTGTTGATGAGATATGATTTATTTACTTATCTTTGTATGACTCTTCGTGATTATCAACTCTCAGTTAGTCAATATGAGAATCATCCCTCATTGGCTCCGGTTGGTCAATCTGAGGCCTCTAATAATCATTCATTCAAGAGAAATAACAAAAACTTCATAAAGATAAACAAAATTTCAGCAGATAACATTATAAAGCATGTGGCGGTAGTGTCATCACCTGCTCTCACCCCTTATAAATTGAAACTAAAAACAAGAAACTTTACACCATTATCAGAATCTCTTCATGCTATTAGGACACAACTTTTACAAAATGATCTCATAAAGCTATCACCTGTTAAGCCTCTTGATCCAAATAAGATGCAATCATCTTCATTTGATGTGAAGGCTTTTTGTCAATTCCACCGCTCCATTGGTCATGACACTGAAATATGTATACATCTTAAACATGAAGTTCAAGATCTCATCGACTCTAATGTTATCTAGGTTGTGGGTGTTAATGATAATAGGAATAAATTGGTGGCAGCTCCTAACCAAAACATTCAAATATACACTAATCCTTTACCTCATCATGAACCTAATGTGGTGAATATATTTGACGACAAAGATTGTGATGAAGCTATTTGCATGGTAGATGCTCACCCTCAAAAAGAGCAAGCAAATGTGGAACCTGTTATCTCCTTCACTCCACTTGATGCTACTATAGAAGCTCCCAATGGGCCTCTATATATTACTATTTGAATCAATGACAAGCATATTCAGAGTGTTATGATAGATCCTATATGCATGGTGAATGTAGTAACTGAAGAGTTTCTCTACATGTATGGTTTACATCGAGATACATATGATGTACCAGAGATGGCTATTAGAGCACACGATGGGTCCATACATCCAACTCTTGGTGCTTTAACTCTTGAAGTTAAAATTGGGCCTAGATCTTTGGATGTCCATTTTGTTATCATTCCTACATCAAACTTGTTTCATGTGAAGTTGGGCTACCCATGGCTTTGCTCCATGAAGTTGTTCCCCTCTATGTTTCATAAGTGATTAAAGTTTCCATTTGAGGGATGAGTGCATGCTATACACCATAGTTAGTATTTCCCCGTTGCTCACAATGGACATTTTTCACTTGACTACTTCTGGTCAAAACCAGTGGGATTCACTAAAGAAAGGGAGGATATATTTTTCTTATCATATCAATGATTTAAAGCAAAGAAGATAGTAGAATTATCACTTAGCAATATTCCTCTTGGTGTTGTTCCTAAACCTCTTCGATCTTCTGAGGCTCCAACTGTAATTCCTCCTATCCCATAAGTAGTAAATGAGGCTAATCCCAAATCGAAGGTTCTTCCTCATCCCTAAACATTTGGTAAATATGCTGAGGTTCCCCCTCCACCATCCCTTCAAGGACAATGAGGAAACCTTCGTGCAAAAAATAGACCTCCCCATAATTGCAATATAACTTTTATACCACCTACCTCTATGGTGATAGTGGAGACCGATTGGTTGTGAGAGTTTTGTTTCCTAAGGTTTCTCAACCACTTAAGGATGCTCCTATACTTCCACCTATTTCACAAGTTGAGAAGGAAGAGCATATTGCATTGAGGAACCCTCCCCCCATAGCCTCCCAACCTTCATTGGTTCCTCCCATTTCTTCTAAT
Organism: Cunninghamia lanceolata; assembly: GCA_027924645.1. Lineage (NCBI taxonomy): Eukaryota > Viridiplantae > Streptophyta > Pinopsida > Cupressales > Cupressaceae > Cunninghamia > Cunninghamia lanceolata. Next base: position 2,023,321 of record BSBN01000026.1, on the reverse strand, counting down.
GTTCTTGAAGAAAAGGAATAAAAGGAACTTGCGTTGGAAGATACTACGGTTCCCCTAAAGAACGTCATGAATAAGGCTAAGAAAAATAAGATTGCACAAGAAAGAAAGAAGCATCATCGTGCTATGGCTTGCCTTACCGCAAGAGTGGAGAATCTCCCTCCTCACAAGTATTTAACACCGATGAATGCTAAAAAGATAGCTACTACTATTGTGTCCCCTAAAAAGAAAGAAGAAGATTTGAAAGCTGCTATGGAACCTATTGAGATACATTCCGATAGCGACTCTAAAGAAACTACAAGTATGGTTATTCTTCCTTATACCTCACATGCTATAGTTCCTCTCACATCTTGTCCTCCTTCTCAAACATACGATAAGAAAGATTGGGAAGAGGATGATTTTCTTTAGGTTGACTTGCACGTTAGGTACCTTAATTACTACATTGTGAGTGTGTGGAATGTTCTCCCCCGTGATGTATTGCTTGATGTTTTATCTATGTCATAGTTACTCTTGTTTGTTTGTTGTTGTTTGTTTATTTGTGTTGTTAAGTTTTCTTTGGATGACCCTTGACACCCTTGTAGGTGCATGGATACAAAGGGACCAAAATTAGTTGTGACATTCCTTCTATTTGTATCATCATTCATCTATATGTCATTCTTCCTCTTGTTTTTGTGTCCTTTGGGGATGATGCAAGGCATAGGATGCTTTGGCATTCTCCCTTGTTAACCCAAGGGATGTTTTATTTTTTTGATTTCATGTGATACTTCCTCCTTTGTCTATGCAGTTCTACTAGCTGGCGAATGATGAAAGTTCCATATATATAGTCTTGAGAATTATCCTATTATACAAAAATTCCTATACTAATGCCAGTTGGGTAGATCCCTTTGTGGTATCTCTTTTTGACTTTATGTTTTATATTGTTGTTTCTTTTTGTGGCTCCTTGTTGCTATGCTTGGTGGCATACCATGACTACATAAGCCATTATGTATCATGCCTGCAATATCGCCGTGGTTTGCCTTGTTTGGGCGCAACCCCTTTTGTGCGATGTAGTTTTTGGAAACGCATATCTTATGGGCATGTGCCTCCAGGAAGCTCTCATGCCTATTTTTTATTTGTTCTACCTTAAAGCAATTGCTCCCTAAACGAAGTTGGCAATCACTTTAAGGTGGGGACATGCATCATGCTATGCTCCTTTGTGGTTGCATGTTTTCGCCTATTAGCATGGAACTCACCTAGTGATTCGCCGGTCCTCACTAGCCTGTGATACTTCCTCTTTTGTCCATGAACCAACTAGTGCAATGGAGTTGGCTAGTCTGTGTGCTTCATGTTATTTGTCATGGTTACCTAGTAATTCGGTGGTCCTTACTAGTGTGTGATCCACATTGGCACTCCTCTTCACATGACCCGTAGCAATAGAGCAAGCTAGCGTCAGAGTCATGTGCCTTGTGTGTTTGTTCATGTGTATTCTCATGTTTCTTTTCCTTATGTATGTTCTCTATGTATTCATTTTGTCTTATTATATGTATTCCTAGTGTATTATTTGTGCCTTAAGTGTATGCTTTGTGCCTTAAGTGTATACTTTGTGCCTTCTATGTATGCTTTGTGTTAAGAGTGTATACTTCGTGTTTGGTGTGTATGTATTGTGTTTTGCATGTCTTTTCTGTGTATTCTTTTGTATTCTACACATATGTGTGAATTAATTTTGTAGTACCTCGTATACTTGTTGTTTGCTTGTGTTTGTGACCTTAGGATCCTAAGTTTGGGGGCTACTTGTAGTCTGCAACTTAGCTATATCCTTTGGTCTTCTTTGTTTATGTGTTTGATCCATCCCTTTAGTATGAGTTCAAGCATAAGTTTGTACCCACACTAAAGTGGGGGCTAAATGTGACATCTTAAAATGTGTACAATAGCATTTTACACCTTTTTTAGCTCCTAGGTTAGACCTATCTTATTTTCTTTTCTAATTGAGACCTATTTTAACATATTTTTGAGCTTATATCGATGAATATCCTGATCCCGACTGTTAGTGCTTAAATCTGCAGGCACCTTCCAAAAGATTCAAGCATTCAAATATGCAAGCCCCTTCCCAAATAATCCAAAAATTCTGTCTTTCGGCCTCTGCAGTGCTAAAAAATGCAAAAAATTAGTTAAAATGCATGTCTTTGTATATACAAAGGTGTTTGTATATACATGCAGGTAAAATGTACATTGGTGGGTCAGAAAACTCTATCGCCCTTTGAAAAATTGAGTTTAGATGCATTTCTGAATGTATATCAGGATCTAAAAGGTGCATATACAAAAGGGGGAATCTTTCGCAGATTCCTTAGAATATTCCCACTTTGTATATCGGGTCATATACAAAGCAAGATATACAAGGAAGTGAAATATACATTTGCTACAGTGGCGAGGCAAAGATGCATGTGGTGGGGCCCGTGGATATACAAGGTGGAATGTATATGCAATATACATTCGGGCACACATACAATGGTTAGATACATTGCAAGAATATTCTGGAGAAGATTCCTTGTTTGTATGTGCATGGGAATGTACATTGAAAATTATACAAAGGCTCGCGACATGCAAAGTGAACAGTGCAAAGGAGACAGAAAATGGTCAGGCCCACCAGATGTATGCAAAGGCAGTTGTATGTATGCCGATGTACATTCAAAGCATACAAGTGAAATATGCATTCCGGAACAGAAGGAGAAGTCAGATGCGGTAGATAAAAGTTTGAAATCCGCCTTGTATGTATGAGGCGATGGATGCAAGCAAGGGGACATACAACCTGGACACGATGGAGGAATAAAATGCAATAAATAAATATTTCAGGTCCATGGGTTGTATAAAGCGCTTGTATATACCGATATACAAGCCGATGTGCAATAAAAGAGATACAAACCGAACTTCAAAAGGGGATATGTTCTGATGCATAGTGATTTAAAGTCCGCGGCCTGTATGTATGTATGTGTTGTATATCGCAGATATACAAAGGATGGAGATGCAAGCCAGACCCGATTTGAACTTCAATTTGTTCTAAACAGGTTTGGGGTCTGCCTTGTATATCAAACAGATGTATATGCATTTTGCATATACAAGGGATTTTTGAAGGATGAATAGTGGTGATTGTATATGCATCCGTTCATGCATATACAAGGGCGGAAAAGGCAAAATGAAGAAGCGAAAAGCTAGCGATAGAAATATGAGGTGCCTATGTGGCACGATTTCACTGGTTGACGACTTTTCAGAGCTTTTTGGGGCCATGGATCACAGCGCTGGAATCAAAATCGACGGCCATTTTTCAATTTCATGTAGCGATGGGTTTCTTTGTATGCGACTGCATTTCTTGAATGGGAAACTCCATGGGCACGCTGCTGCAGGTTTCAAAGAGGGTTGCGGGTAGATGAAGCATTGATGGAAGATTGTGCAGAGAGGTATGGGTCGTTGGTCGACGGGTCAACAACCTGATTGAAGATGAAAGTCCTTGAGCGGTGGTGCGGATCCTGATTCCACCTGTTCCTTCCTCTTTGTCCCTCTGCCACATTCAATTTTGAGCACCATTTCTCACGCATTGTATCTGGTAGATTTTTGATGTGCCATGTAATTAATGCGGAGTACACTTTCTTGCTGTATTAAGTAGACTATGTTACTCAGTCTGTTGTTGTTGAAGACTTGGGCATTTTTGTGTAAATAACAAAAAATAGAGCATTTTCCTGGCTATTGTATCTCTATGGAGTTTATGAGTTGCACCTGAATGTACATTGCAGACATTTTTAGTTTCAGTGTTGTTTTATATGAAAAATGCACTATGCATGTGTTTACCTATCTATCTCCTTTGTTGCATGCTTTCCTTCTTTTGAATCTGGTTGCTAAGGGTTTCATAGATTCTAGGATACAGCTTTCTGTATCACATGCTTCATCTCTAACTTCCATTCAAGGAATGGATTAAACTATTTTAGGTTAAGCATGGAGAAGGTTGTATGTCAGCAAGGATGTTTGTAAGTAGAAGCAGTTGAATACCTATTCTTGGGTGATGTTTGTAAGGCAAGCATCAGCTCCAACCCCATGAGACCTAAATGCCAGTTGCAAACCATCTCTTGTATACGTCTAGTTGACTCCTTGCCCTGAGATAGGCACCGGTTTGCTTTTGGATTAGTAGTTATGATCCAAAGCCCCTGTCTTGCATCCAAACCATCAAATTTAAACCATCCAAAACTTGTTAGTTGTAGGAGTAGGATTAGGAGCCCCTGCATACTCTCATCCATAACCAGTTATATATGTCCAAGAACATTGCCATCCTTGTGATCTATCATGCAAATCTTGGTCTAAACATGGGAGTATTATGCCTGTTATTGTAAAGCTAAATCTTTCTATCATTGGGCGAGTCATAATTATATCTTTAGCTATAGGGATACCCCCCTTGGTGCGGCAAAACTAGAAGTGAAGGGGATGCAGCTCACACAACCTCCCGTATCTATTGGCTGAATCTGCCTGTACATTGGAGCTGGCAAACCCATTACTGATTCGAGAAAAATAACCAACAGAATTGGCAACTCTATTGGGGAAGAAAGAGAGTCAATTGATTTGAAGGCTGGAAAATCTAGTTTCCTGTGAAGTTGTTGTAGCAAGATCAAAAAATGACCATGTGGTGCTCTGCTGGCGTGGTGAATCTAGAAAACACAAGTGCCTTGTTGATATATTGTCCTCTCTGTGAGAGGTGGCGACTCTATTGATTGAACCTATCAAAGCTGCAACATATTTCCAAGTATTTCATCTTTTCAAAAATGATGAGTTTAGAACAGCAAACCTGGTTGTGCTCTCAAAGAAGACCATTTTTTATTGAAAGGTATAAAGCCCTAAATTTTAAATGAATATATGGTTACCCAAATGCTATTCCAAATGAAACTAGAAAATGTTTGCCAAAATATAGTGGATCAGATTCTGAATCGGCAAACAAACATCTGCAAAAATTTTGTAATTTAATAGAAAATTATGAGGTAGAGGATGAAGATGTAGTAATGAGACTCTTTGTTCAGTCATTAGAAGATGATGCTAGGGTCTAGTTTTCAGACCTGCCTGTATGTTCAGTTTCTTCATGGGTAGATTTAGAAATTGCATTCCTAGGGCAGTTTGGTGAAAGGTTTGTTGTGGCATCATTGATCATACATTTTATGAATATCCAAAAGGAAGATGAGAAACTGGTTCCAACCTTTAATCTTAGATTTATTAAGTTGCTCAACCAGATCCCTGAATATATGAGACCCAATAGTGCATTGTGCTTGATAGTTTATTTGGCTGCATTTGATGAAGAAGTGAGTTATTTATTGAGAGATAAAGAACCAGCCACACTTCACCAGGCCTACCAATTTGCTATGGATATTAAAAACAATGAGAAATATGGAATGCCAGTAGGTTTCATGGCTGCAAGTTGTCAAAATAGTTATCGAAGTGAATATATTTCTACTGTTCCAGTATGTTCATTGATAAATGATTGTGTAGAGGGGAATATATTTTAGAATAATGTGTGTAGTCATGATGTGATGCATGAAGAAAATGTTATAGAAGATGTAGGCACATTTTGTAATGAGGAAAACGAAGACTGTTATCAGCCTCTAGAAGAGAACCCTGCAGACACAAAATGTCCTTCAACTGATCAAACAAAAGATATACATGAAGTTGTGTCTTGCAGTGATAGGCATATCCCAAATATTCCTGAATGTTTATACGAGGTGGATATGCAGAGCTTCACTTTGAATATAGAAGATACAGTTTCAAGGGATGGCAGTGAATACATTAGTGATTGTCAGCATTCAAATGCATATGTGAGCCTTTCAGATGATGAAATATACATGGATGTTGAATATGAATGTTTCCTTAAAGATTCTGACCACCTTCATAGTGCAGAAGTTAAAAAATCTGATTTTGATTATCAGGGCATTGATGAAGAGGAACAACAGGGTCACTGTTTAGAGGTGAATGTACAAGTTGTAGATGTTTGTGCTCATACAGTTGGGAATAGTGCTGGTTGCAGGGGTAACTATGAGGGTTTTGACATAGGGCTGCATTCTGAAGTATCTCTGCCTTCTTTTGAGACATTCTAGGTGGACATAAATGACAAAATTGCTGAGCATAATGATGATGAATATCTGTACACTTATAAAGATAAATTTGATTATGATATGTTGCTCGTGCCTGAATACTGCATGTTTGATACAGAAGAGCTTTTATTTTTTGAAGAAAGGCAAAGTTCTGATGTGGATTCATTCGTTTCATGTGAATCTGTCATTCTTCCGAGCAACATCAGTGACTCATATGATGATGACATTCTACAGCTGATAATAATGTATGATCAAAAGTATTGCTGTAAATTTGTCAGAGAAAGAAAAAAGAGCAGCAGCACAAACAATTGCAATGTTGGGTGCTACAAGTGGTTAAATGCTTTTAGGTTTCATTTCAAGAAATCAAAACAAAATCAAGTGTTTGACAAAGGAAAACTCTGGTTTTTCCTTTTTGGTGGCCTTTGACCGCCAAGTAAATGTTAAATAAACATGTTTTGTGATGCAGGTTGGTGCAATTTCGACTCTGTTGCCCAATGGATAAGGACTGGTCTGCATCCTAGAGATCTATGGTTCTCGCCATGCCTGCAAGAGGCATGCATCCCCAGACGGAGCCTATGTTAGTGCTTAAATCTGTAGGCACCTTCCTAAAGATTCAAGCATTCAAATATGCAAGCCCCTTCCCAAAAAATCCAAAAATTCTGTCTTTCGAACTCTGTAGTGCTAAAAAATGCAAAAAATCAGTTAAAATGCATGTCTTTGTATATACAAAGGTGTTTGTATATACATGCAGGTAAAATGTGCATTGGTGGGTCAGAAAACTCTATCGCCCTTTGAAAATTTGAGTTTAGATGCATTTCTGTATGTATATCAGGCTCTAAAAGGTGCATATACAAAACAGGGAATCTTTCATAGATTCCTGGGAATATTCCTGCTTTGTATATCAGGTCATATACAAAGCAAGATATACAAGGAAGTGAAATATACATTTGCTACAGTGGCGAGGCAGAGATGCATGTGGTCGGGCCTGTGGATATACAAGGTGGAATGTATATGCAATATACATTCAGGCGCACATACAATGGTTAGATACATTCCAGGAATATTTTGGAGAAGATTCCTTGTTTGTATGTGCATGGGAATGTACATTGAAAATTATACAAAGGCTCGTGACATGCAAAGTGAATAGTGCAAAGGAGAGAGAAAATGGTCGGGCCCACCAGTTGTATGCAAAGGCAGTTGTATGTATGCCTATGTACATTCAAAGCATACAAGTGAAATATGCATTCTGAAACAGAAGGAGAAGTCAGATGTGGCGAATAAAAGTTTGAAATCTGCCTTGTATGTATGAGGCGATGGATGCAAGCAAGGGGACATACAACCTAGATGCGATGGAGGAATAAATGCAGTAAATAAATATTTCAAGTCTGTGGGTTGTATAAAGCGCTTGTATATACTGATATACAAGCTGATGTGCAATAAAAGAGATACAAACCGGACTTCAAAAGGGGATACATTCTGATGCATAGTGATTTGAAGTTCGCGGCCTGTATGTATGTATGTGTTGTATATGGTGGATATACAAAGGATGGAGATGCAAGCTAGACCCGATTTGAACTTCAATTTGTTCTAAACAGGTTTGGGGTCCACCTTGTATATCAAACAGATGTATATGCATTTTGCATATACAAGGGATTTTTGAAGGATGAATAGTGGCGATTGTATATGCATCCGTTCATGCATATACAAGGATAAAAAAGGCAAAATGAAGAAGCGAAAAGCCAGCAATAGAAAAATGAGGTACCTATGGCACGATTTCACTGGCTGACAACTTTTCAAAGCTTTTTGGGGTTGTGGATCATAGCGATGGAATCAAAATCGACAGCCATTTTTTAATTTCATGCAGCGATGGGTTTCTTTGTATGCGACTGCATTTTTTGAGAGGGAAACTCCATGGGCACGCTGCTGTAGGTTTCAAAGAGGGTTGCAGGTAGATGAAGCATTGATGGCAGATTGTGCAAAGAGGTATGCGTCGATGGTGGATGGGTCAACAACCCGATTGAAGATGAAAGTCCTTCAGCAGCGGTGCGGATCCTGATACCACCTGCTCCTTCCTCTTTGTCCCTCTGCCGCATTCAATTTTGAGCACCATTTCTCATGCATTATATCTGGTAGATTTTTGATGTGCCATGTAATTAATGTGGAGTAGACTTTCTTGTTGTATTAAGTAGACTGTGTTACTCAGTCTGTTGTTGTTGAAGACTTGGGTATTTTTGTGTAAATAACGAAAAAATAGAGCATTTTCCTGGCTGTTGTATCTCTGTGGAGTTTATGAGTTGCACCTAAATGTACATTGCAGACATTTTTAGTTTTAGTGTTGTTTTATATGAAAAATGCACTATGCATGTGTTTACCTGTCTATCTCCTTTGTTGCATGCTTTCCTTCTTTTGAATCTGGTTGCTAAGGGTTTCATAGATTCTAGGATACAACTTTCTGTATCACATGCTTCATCTCTAACTTCCATCAAGGAATGGATTAAACTATTTTAGGTTAAGCATGGAGAAGGTTGTATGTCTGCAAGGATGTTTGTAAGTAGAGACAATTGAATACCTATTCTTGGGTGATGTTTGTAAGGCAAGCATCAGCTCCAACCCCATGAGACCTGAATGCCAGTTGCAAACCATCTCTTGTATACGTCTAGTTGACTCCTTGCCCTGAGATAGGCACCGGTCTGCTTCTAGATTAGTAGTTATGATCCAAAGCCCCTGTCTTGCATCCAAACCATCAAATTTAAACCATCCAAAACCTGTTAGTTGTAGGAGTAGGATTAGGAGCCCCTGCATACTCTCATCCATAACCAGGTCCAAACATGGGAGTATTTTGCCTATTATTGTAAAGCTAAATCTTTCTATCATTGGGCGAGTCAAGGTTATATCTTTAGCTATAGGGATTCCCCCCCTTGGTGCAGCAAAACTAGAAGTGAAGGGGAGGCAGCTCACGTAACCTCCCATATCTATTGGCTGAATTTGCCTGTGCATTGGAGCTGGCAAACCCACTGCTGATTCAGGAAAAATAACCAACACCGACAATTAAACCTGACTTAATCAATATAAGACCTGACTAAGCCCGCATTAAAAGACATCTTTCAAGATTTTAGGACCAAGGGCCTAGGGCACCCAAGTGCCCTGGTCCCACTTGGGGGCCTTGGTCTAATCTCGAGGTGTCATCTTAAGATGGTCCTATAGTTTGTGTTTTTGGCCTATTCAAGTTTTAGTTTCCAAAGGTAAACAAGAGTGTATATTTAAATGTGTGTTGTGACTCATTTTACACCTAGAAGAATAAGAATGAAAGGGAATGCAAATTTGCTCTCATATGCTATACTATGCTAAAGGATTCTATTTTTTTGGATTGTCTTCTACTTGTGAATGTTATTGAAGTTGTTTGTAGACTTTGAAGGAAGTTTGAATCCCTCTTCATCACTCTCCTTTATTGGTGCTAAGTCTTCATCAACTAAGGTTGGACATGTTGTTGTCATTATCATCATTATCAATCATATTGTTGTATATTTGGCCTCTGCTCTATAAGTACAAGCACTCTTGGATCTTATCAATCACTGTTGTGGAGGTGGGAACACCAACACAGGGTTTGACTGAGGCAAACCCTTAAAATAGCACAACCTTTTCCCTCTTTGTGTATGTGTAGGTAAGGCGAACAGGTTTCCAGAGTTGACAGTTAGAAAGAAGGAAGTGCATAAATTTACAGCCCTAATCATCCTAAAAGTTATTCCCGAGCCTAAAGGAGGACCAGGGTGCCCAAGTGCCCTTGTCCTGGACATCACTACTAAATTTTCTAGGTTTTGAACTATTCCCTAACCTCTTCTTTGATACCTTATTGCTCTGATCTATTTCTATTACTCTGCAGTGGTATGATCTTTATGTCTTTTGGGTTAATTCATACATCATAGCTAGTTTGCTTGATTGCAGTTAAGTTTGGTTGAATCATCTCTATACAACAAAAAGGAGTAGAACACTTGTAGCTTAAGCTCTTCCTCTTGGGTAGAAGCTAGGCTCGGTCACTCTCTCCTAATGTTGAGGTAGAAGAGGGTTTGATCTAGTTTGATCCATTAAGCTAGTCTCCCTTTTTCCACTTTACATAACCGACAAGGGTTAGGATATAGAAATTAGGTACCAGTGTCCTTGGACCTTTATTGTATCCTTGGTCAGGTAGAAAAAGCCTTTCCCATGGTAGAGAGTACTAATGAGGATACCTTTGAAGACTCCTATTTGCATATCGCTGAGTTATTCCAAGATTCTTCCATTTGCATGATATCCTCTACCTTCTTCACAACCACCTTTGATCTCAAAGGCCTTTCGCTCATTTACCCTAACCTCATAGATTGGGACCAACAACCATATAGACCTAACACAAACCTAAAACCTCCCAACACAATCATCGACATCCTCTCAGTCATCCATATACAGTACATTTGCCTTCTTTTCATCACTGTTCTTTACTGTTCTGACTGAAGCTAATTTTCTCAATATCCTCAGCACACTGCTCATTGAATCCTTCTTGTCAAAACAATATGAGTATGTTGACATCAATGACAACACTGGTTTACCTCATACTTGCAACAATCTCCCCCTTTGTCATTGATGGCAACATATGATGTGAAAAACCATCAAGACAAGAAACTTCTCCTTTCTGTCACTTCTCCCCCTATCAGCAACATGTCTTCTCCTCATTTACTTCTCCCCTTTTGATCATCAGCTACTTGTTTTTCACATGTCTTCTCTCCCCCTTTGACATCAATGGCAAAGGGCTCATACTTGCAATTTTAACACATCAGAATCATACCAGCTACTCCCCCTTAGTAGCAGCTCCCCATCATCAATCCGGATCACAAGATGTGACTGTGATATCCACCGGACTGATGCACATCAGTGCATCCTAGTTTATCACCGGAGGGGCCATGACCCCTAACTTCTCTTGGAGATATTCAAAAGAGTCCTTGAGAAGAGGTTTAGTAAAGATATCTGCAATCTGATCCTTGGAGGGAACATACTCCAACCTGACTTCTTCCTTGTTCACTTGTTCTCTCAAGAAATGAAACTTGATAGATATGTGCTTAGTCTTAGAGTGTAATATCAGATTCTTGGAAATATTAATTGCACTTGAATTATCACAGAAAATTGTGATAGGCTCCGCATATTTAATTTTAATATCTCTTAGCATCTGCTTCATCCATAGGATTTGAGTGCAACTACTTGCTGCTGCAATGTATTCTGCTTCAGTTGTAGACAGAGATATTGCATCTTGTTTCTTTCTTAGCCAAGAAACCAATCTCTTCCCCAAAAAGAATGCTCCACCACTGGTACTCTTTCGATCATCTACATCTCCTGCCCAATCTGCATCTGTGTAAGCATGAAGAGAGAAATCCGGATCTCTAGGGTACCATAGACCATACTCAACTATTCCTTTCAAGTACCTAAAATTTTTTTTGATTGCCATAACATGAGATTCTCTAGGATCAGCCTGGAATCTTGCCACAAGACCAACAGCCTGCATTATATCTGGTCTGGTCTGAGTGAGATACAACAATCCACCAATCATTGATCTATACATTGTCTGATCTGCCTTTGGAGAGTCATCATCTTTGCTCAACTTACATCCGGTTGCCATGGGAGTGTTCATTGGTTTTGAATCTTCCATACCAAATTTCCTTAACAATTCTTTCACATATTTGGTCTGAGAAATGAAGATTCCTTTCTTTGTTTGAGTAATTTGCAGACCCAAGAAGAAATTCATTTCACCAAGCATAGACATTTCAAACTCACATTTCATCTGATTTGCAAAAGTTTTGCACATACTATCTCTTCCTCCAAAAATGATATCATCTAAAACACTTCAACAATCAAAATGTTTTCATGATCAATTTTGAAATATAAGTTACTGTCAGCAGTACCTTTGCTGAATCCAATCTACACAAGATGCTTATCCAACCTTTCATACCATGCTCTTGGAGCTTGTTTTAATCCATACAATGCTTTCTTTAACTTACAGACCATATCATCATTGTTAGATAATTGAAATCCATCCGGTTGTTCAATGTAAACTTCTTCTTCCAGATCACCATTTAGGAAGGCAGACTTGACATCCATCTGATATACCTTGAAGTCTTTGAAGGTAGAAAATGCAAGAAATAATCTGACTGCTTCAATTCTTACCACAGGAGCAAAGGTCTCTTCATAATTAATTCCTTCTATTTGGGAGTAGCCTTTGCAGACCAATCTAGCTTTGTTTCTGATTACTTTACCAGCTTCATTTAATTTGTTCCGGAAGACCCATTTGGTTCCAATCACATTCCTGTCTCTAGGTCTGGGAACAAGATCCCAAGTATGATTTTTCTCAATTTGCATTAATTCATCTTTCATTGCTTTAGTCCAGTTTTCATCATTGCAGGCTTCATTTACTGTTTTAGGTTCAATCTTTGAAATCAGACAACATTCATCCTGATTTTGAGCAACATTCCTTCTAGTTTGCACACCTTTGCTTCTGTCACCTATGATCTGATCTTCAGAGTGGTTTAGTGTTACATACCTTGAAATTTTGGGAGTATCCTGCACTGCTGCTTCTTGATCAGGCTCATTCAGATCTATCTCTTCTTCCTAATTTACCGGATCAGGCTGACTCTGTCTTACCGGAGAGGATTGAGTTCCTTGAATCTGAACACCGTCTTGGTCATCTTCATTAAATTCATAAAATCTTGAGGGCTTCTCAATTCCTTCATCAACTTTCACATTAGTGCTTTCTATCATCTTCCTCAGTCTCTTATTGTAACACCGGTATGCTTTGCTTTGAGTGGAGTAACCCAAGAAAATTCCTTCATCACTTCTAGCATCAAACTTTCCTAGATCTTCATCTCTTTTGATATAACACTTGCTACCAAATACTCTGAAATATTTCACAGTAGGAGTGATGCCAAACCAGAGTTCGTAGGGGGTCTTACCGGTATTGTTTCTGATTTGAACTCGATTTAGAGTGTAGACTGCAGTGCTGATAGCTTCTTTCCAGAACATCTGAGGAACATTTGCTTCCAACATCATTGTCCTGGCAGCTTCCTGGATGGTCCGGTTCTTTCTTTCAACTACTCCATTCTGTTGTGGAGTCCTAGGAGCAGACAATTGTCTCCTTATACCCTGCTTCTCACAAAAGTCAATGAACTCACCAGATGTAAATTCACCACTTCTATCAGACCTTAGACACTTTAGTTTCAATCCGGTTTGATTCTCTACCATAGCTTTGAAGATTTTGAACTTCTCAAATGCTTCTGATTTTTCTTTTAGAAAGGTAACCCACATCATCCGGGAATGGTCATCAATTAACAACATGAAATATCTATCACCTTGCAGACTCTTGATTCTTGTCGGACCATAGAGATCAGTATGCACTAATTCCAACAATCCGGTAGAGGATTGATCTTTGCTTTTGAAAGAGACTCTGCTTTGTTTACCTAGCTGACATTCTTTGCACAAACTATTTGTAGGTTTCATCAATTTTGGAAGATCTCTTACAGCCTGAGTATTGCTTATCTTGATGATGTTATCAAAATTTACATGACACATTCTTCTATGCCATAACCAACTCTGATCAATTCGAACAAACAAACAACTTTTATTTGAACCAACCAGATGAAAGATATTACCTTTTGTCTGAGTACCGGATGCAATTTCAGTTCCAGAGCTTGTAAAGATTCTGTATTTTCCATTCTTAAACCGAAGATCATAGCCTTTGTCTACTAACTGACCAACACTGAGAAGATTGTGCTTCAATCCTTCAACATATAGTACATTACCTGTTTTGCTCTTTCCATCAAAGGAAATAGTTCCCCTGCCTCTGATTCTGCCAGCAGAATTGTCACCAAACTTTACCATTCCTCCTTCATACCTTTCCAAATTCAAGAACTTATTATTGTCACCAGTCATATGGTGAGAACATCCACTGTCAATAACCCAATCATCCTTTTCTTCCACTTGAGCAGCCAAAGCTTTTTCAACAACTTTGTGATTGACAGATTCAGAGAGTATTGAATCTTCTTCCTTGATGGCAATAAACACCCACTCATTTCTGGATTTGCTTCCTAGTTCTGATTCATCATCTGTTACTCCTTCATTGTCATCTTCTTCATGAACATAATAGCAATTCTTTTGAAACCTTTGTCTGTTAGTATTAGACCTTGCAGATCTTTCCGGACATCTTGAAGCAAAATGACCAATCTTATTGCAGTTGAAGCACTTAAAGGGTAGTTTTCCTTCATACTTACCGGATCCTCTTGGTAGTCTTTTTGCAATGAGGGCTTCAAGTTGAGCTGTTTCTGCTTCTTCTTCTTCCATGTCTCTTCTTGCTTGATCATACCATGTCATCTTCCTTGAAGAGTTTTCTCCCGGATCAACTCTCTGTTTGCCTTTCACATAGGCACTGGCTTTGAAAGCAGATTCAGTCTTGGGAAGATCATCTCCAAACTCGGTCATTTCAAATGCAGCTAGCTTGCCAGCCAATTATTCTCTTGTGACAGTTGTGTGGGCTCTGAATTCATCAATTGCAGCAACCTTGATTTTGTAGGCAGCAGGAAGGGATCTAAGGATTTTGCAAACAATCTCATTTTCATCCAGAGTTCCACCAGCATTTCTAATTCCACACACTAGTTCATTCACTCTTGGCATAAAAGTAGTGATGTTTTCATCATCTCTCATCTTCAATCTTTCGAATTTCCCTTTCAGACTTTGCAACCTTGCACTTTTGACAAACTCATCTCCTTCATACAGAAGTTCCAGTTTAGTCATGATCTCATATGCAGTTGGTAGGTCAATAACATTTGAGAGATCTGAGTCATTCAATGCGCTTAGAAGAGCTTCCTTAGTCCGCAGATTGTTTTCAGCTTCTGTGATTTCATTCAGAGTTGTCGGACCACCTTGTGGAGGTACATATGGTTTTGAAACCATGGCCAAGTATGCTTTTCCCATACATTTCAGGTGACATTTCATGCGACCCTTCCAGAGAGTAAAATTGGTTCCATCGAACTTCGGACTATCCTTTTTGTATGACGACATCCTAGGTCTCCTCAAGCGGTTAAGCTTCTTTCAGAGGAACTTGGCTCTGATACCAATTGTTGATAACTGAGAAGGGGGGGGGTGAATCAGTTATCCTAATTGTTTCTTCTTTTGATCTTTCTTATTAATCAAAGCAGCATTGAATTAAACAAACAAACATTATCATGAAATAAGAAACACATGACACAGTATTTTTGACGTGGAAACTCGGTTAAGGGAGAAAACCACGGGGTGATTAACCCAAAGATTATTCTCTGTTAGAAGAATAAGGAAATACAAAATGGCACTTGCCAATTAGGGCTCACTGCCCGAGCACACTGCTCACAAAGAGGCCCACTGCCTACAAGGAGACACACTGTCTACAAAGTGATAAGAATCACAGTCTTGAACTGGAGAATGACATCTTTACCATGTCCGGATCAGTTCCATTAAGCTCAGAAACATCTGCTCTGCTTTCTGCACTTCTCTTTGCTACACCACCTTTTTCCGCACAAGTCACACTTCAAAATGAACTCACAAACCTTTATTTATACAAGACATTGACTTAGGAACAATCATCTAAGTCGGCAATCAACCATAAGAATATCTGCAAGATGAATAACACATCCGGTCGGCCACCATAAGAGCATTCGCAGGATGAACAACTCATCCGGTCGGCTAAACAGAGCAAAAACTTCATCCAGAAGAATATCTTCAATTCCGGGCTCTACTGTCAATGCGGACCAACAACACAACCTCAACATGATCCAAGAACCTTCACAAGCCTGCCTGAATGACCAGGTATGTCCGCATTTCCTTTACTTACTGAAATCTCTTATCCTCCTTATCCGGAACTTCAAGAACACTGTCTGTCGCTACTGTCATAGTGCAAGAGGTACTTCCAGACCTCCAAATCATACACAACTCGAGATGGCACATCACAAGGACATCCTAAAGACTCCTTCCAATCCGCAAATTAGGATTATATAGTTTCGGACCTCACCAGACCTTTTTGTGATCCTCTGTCACCTCTGAATACTTGCTGGAACCGATTCTACACCGACAGCTACAACTCCTTCAGATCTTCATGCGGACCTCAGAAATCTTAACTGAAGCATATCAAGACTCATATCTACAAACCCTTTAATCCGCATCCTCCGGTTCGCATCCTATACAGTACATTTGCCTTCTTTTCATCACTGTTCTTTACTGTTCTGACTGAAGCTAATTTTCTCAATATCCTCAGCACACTGCTCATTGAATCCTTCTTGTCAAAACAATATGAGTATGTTGACATCAATGACAACACTGGTTTACCTCATACTTGCAACAATCTTGTTAAGACCTTTGGATCATGCCCAGCCTATATTAGTGGTCCGCATTGGAGTTAGAGCCTGCAATTGAAGAATAATCTCCGGATGATGATGTTCTTCCTAAGACTGGCCGACCAGATGAGTTACACGTCTTGCGGATGTTCTTATAGATGTTTTCTGACTTAGATGATCATTCCTAAGTTGATGTCTTGTATAAGGGGTTGCGAAGTCATTTCAATGTTGTCCTTGTGGAGATGAGTGTGTGGTAGCAAAGAGAAGAGCGAAAGGTAGATCTGAAGTACTGAGCTTAATGGAACTGATTCAAGCATGGTGAAGATGCTATTTTCCCGTTCAAGTATGTGATACTTTTTCTTTGTAGACAGTGTGTCTCTTGCAGGCAGTGAGCCTCTTATGAGCAGTGTGCTCGGGCAGTGAACCCTAATTGGTATGTGCCATTTTGTTCTTTCTATTCTTCTAACAGAGAATACATTCTTGGGTTAATCATGCCATAGTTTTTCCCTTAACTGGGTTTTCCATGTCAAAATCTTGGTGTCTTATGTGTTGATAAGTTTCTCCTTTTGATTTGAATGTATTATGTTTCATATTTAATATACTGCTAATCACAAAGAGGATTTAAGTGTGTAAATTTGGAGAAAGTTTTGCACAACTGATTCACCCCCCCCCCCCCCTCTCAGTTGTGTGCCCTAAGTCTAACAAGAAAGTATTATAAGATGCCTAGCAAAACATATTAAAAAACGTCTTCATTTCTAGAGGAAATGAATGACTATAGTTAGTCCACACCATGCACCCTTCACTACACTACGTAGTGATCCCCTTGAAACATCAATAGCTCTTGCTAGTATAATGGTTCATTGCATTAAACAGTAATAAATTGAGAATGACAACAAATCAACAACCTTCTAGCATCGTATGATTTGAGTATGGTATTGGTATACATGTATAATACAATAAAAAGTATAAGGGTCAAAATGTACATATTTACCAAGTACCAACCACAATACTAGTTAAGAATTTCCCATTCCATACAGTACAATATAAGACAATAGAAACAACTTAAAAATATGAAAGAATAAGTAATCTACAAAGAAGTATCATAACCTAACATAAAGTACACATCCCCTCCATAAGACACTATCTAACTAGAGTTTAAAAGTACCAAAAGCCAAATTATATGTCAGTTCTTTTCGACCCGCTTTATATGTGACTTGTGTATTATATCATTTTACTTTTAATACATATGCACTATTCATCATAAAAAAAATTATATGCCTTTAATTCCTTTGAAAAGAGGGTAATGCATAAGACATAATGCCATAAAGTCTTTAAGCAAGACTATTCAAAAAACCACAAGGGATCAACCACATATCTCATTCATTCATAATATATTTAATAACATCCCTATTTCCATTTGTACCTCTTAATATACCTTTCAATTATAAAATAACCCTTATTTTTCTAAATATTTTAAGTGCCCATTTTTGTGTGACACTTCTTATGTCCCTTTTAATTTTACCTCTTTTATATTGGATTCAATATTTAATATTTTTCCAGGCTCTATTCACATTCTCCCTTAGCTAAATGGAATGAGTTCAAGCGATAAATGAAGGGGCATTTCGTAGTGGATACCCATGTTCAAATTCTCAAGATACATGTTAGAATATAAAAAGTGTTTTAGTTGTGTGAACCACCATATTCAATTCTAAATGCGGTGTAACCTAATTGACAAGACTAAGGACAAGTGTTTGGTAATTTTGATAGAAGAGATAACAAATTACATCCTTCCTTAAAAATTTATTATAAATAAATTCAAAATAAAATCTCAAAAACTCAAAATTAATCTTGTACTATTATCTTTTTAACTTTTAAAAAGTAATAAAAACCTTATTCATCCAAATAATAAATAGAAGCAATCTAAATAAATATAAAAATTCAAACATCTCCTCATTGTATCCTCCTTTCCACACACTTTCTCTCCCCTTTCTACGCCTCAACCCCCCTTACTTTTATTAATTATATATTGGTACTTATTGATGAAGAAAACCAGGAATACTCAGATAGATATGTATGTTGAAGGCACATAATTTTATTGTCAAAATACAGGAATGATATTGATCCCGTGGACTGCAACAATATATGGTCTTTCTACCATGGTCTTGGATATTTTGAAGAATTTTGAACTGACATATAAAATGAAATATTACAAACCTGGCCAGCATCCACTCAACGTGGAATATTTGGAATAGGGTATCGAAATTCATCGAGCAAATGAAATTGATTTCCAAAAATGTTTGACAAGATACTGTAACAAAAATGATCTCATTGAATATGATAAAAACTTCAGATCAATTAGTGAATTTCCAACCTTGCAATCTAAAGATTTATTTCCTAAAAAAAATGGAATTTCCAGCATTGATGATAACAAGCACTTGGAAAAATATTCTCCTTCTAAATCTCACTACTATCCATATAACCAAACAATTCATCAAATTAAGACATTAACAACCTGAGTGAGTAGATACGTGCTACAATTTGAATCCTCTGTGGTAAATAATATAAGAGACAGGCTATTCCATGAATCTACAAAAACAAGCAGGAGAACTTGATGCCAAACAGGACTTCAAAAATAGAAAGGAAATGAATAATTGTCAAAAACATCTACGTAAGAACAAAGACATCAGTATATCCCCTAACATGATGATTAGATAGTCTGCATATGCCACAAAAACTAAAATTTTATTAATATTCCATACCTTTAATAGAATAAGGAATTATAGTAGATATGTATAATCAAAGGGATATTTAACATATACAAGAAATTCAAAACTTTGATAAAATTTCCCATCAATTCCTTTGTTCTATGACATTCAAATTAGATAGACCACAGATGACATTAGACTTTAGTGGACTGAATAGTAAGTGTCTTAATAGGAGAAATACAAGGGAAAACCTCACTATTTTCCTTCCTCTGCCTCCACCAACTTACAAAGCATGTGTTGTTGATGTACTTGTGTTTTTCTAGTGAGTATAGTTCATCCAGTTTTCATGAGAAACTATCAGCAGTCCAACTGTACAATGTGATTCAGATAAAAAGATAACAGTTTGTAAAAATAATACTCAGAATTTTTGTCAGTTCTCCCAGAAATTACAGCAGTATCCCATAGAAACTATCTTCCACTTTTCAAATACTAAAGCACCTATTTTCTTTCTTTCCTCAACTGCTTCGATTTACTTGAATGCACCTCTAGGCCATCATCCACTATGATACCAAACCGGTGTAGCTGTAGTCACTAGAAAAGAAAGAAAACAAGTACACCACCATCACAGACTTCAATTTTCATATTGTTAGACCAAATCTCAGATTGCAAAAGGATGTGCCCATTAATGTTATCAGAGCTATTATTAGTATAGAAAACACAAATATGGTATAGATGATAAATTCATAAGCCAATTGCAATAAATATGTGATTCCGAAGTGCAATATTGAGAAGCATCAAATGACTGTTAAAAGCTCAAAGATGGCTTAGAGTGACTGAAATTGCATCACAAATAGATGATAAGAAGCCTGTCAGGACATCACTTGGGAACCAATGTTCAACCATTTGTCTCTTTTAATTAGTTTGGGAATGCATCGTAATTTATTATCTCTAGATCCAATGGGTTTAAAGTTTTCCTAGGCTCAATCTTTTAGTGTTTTTGGTCTAGGAAAAGCTCCCACGAACCTACAGATCAAGCCCCTTTCTTTGAACAGCCATAGCCTATCCTCAATTTCCTGCATGGAGAAGCTAGTTTTAGGGGGAGGGGAGTTTCCGTCTCTTCAAATAGCATCTATTTTCTGATTTTGAAGGAAAAATGGGTTTTGAAATGGTTATTGGCAAATGATATTTAATGAATTCATCTGCATCTATCTTCTTTGCAGACTGTGATTGTTTCAAGCATTGATTGCACCCTTAAATTACTTTTTGTTGTGAGTGATGCCTAGAGACTCCTTTCAAGAGGGCAGTCTCTAAAATCTCAAGGCTTATGCTTGTGGAAATCATAAAATAAAAAATTTGTACTATGTTTTTGATTAAGGTAAAGAGGTTTTTAAAAGGGCTCCACCCTTTTACAAAAAGAGAGCTCTAAGGCAAAAGAAACAAGCTTCACGAGAAGTGAGCCAAAGAAAAGACAACAGCAGCATAGAAGCTAGAACCACAAGATGAACAAAACATAGAACAGCAGCGACAAGGAACAAACAACAAAAGAGCAGCCAAATAGCCACAAACCAACAGCTCTACACTAGCAGGAGCAACAAAACCAACCCACCACAAAGAAACTACAAGATCAAGGAGGCATATAATCAAAACACTCCTGAGAACAATGGGTAAACCAGCATCTCGAGGATAAGAATCAGCACCTAAATCCTTGTGAGAACTCAATGTTAGACTTAGGGCACACAACTGAGAGGGGGGGGGAGGGGGGGGTGAATTAGTTGTCCAAAATTTCCACACTTAAATCTTCTTAGTGATTAGCAGTATATCATTCATAAAACATAGTGCAATTAAATCAAAAATAAAAACTCATCAACACATAGGACACCAAGATTTTGATGTGGAAAACCCAGTTAAGGGAAAAAACCACGGGGTGATTAACCCAAGATTGTATTCTCTGTTAAAAGAATAGAAAGAACAAATGGCACATGCCAATTAGGGCTCACTGCCCGAGCACACTGCTCACAAGAGGCTCACTGCCTACAAGAGACACACTATCTACAAAGAATTAAGTATCACTTACTTGAACTGGAAAGTAGCATCTTCACCATGCTTGAATCAGTTCCATTCAAGCTCAATACTTTTGCTCTGCCTTTCGCTCTCCTCTTCACTACCACACACTCATCTCCACAAGGACAACTTTGAAATGACTTCGCAACCCCTTACTTATACAGGACATCAACTTAGGAATGATCATCTAAGTCGGCAAACATCTATAAGAACATCCGCAAGACGTGCAACTCATCCGGTCGGCCAGTCTCAGGAAGAACATCATCATCCAGAGATTATTCTTCAATTGTGGGCTCCAACTCCAATGCGGACCACCAATATGTGCTGGGTATGATCCAAAGACCTTAACAAGATATCCTGACTGACCAAGAACATCCACACTTCATCTGTTTACTGAAAATCATCTCTCCTTCATCTAGAACCTCAAGAACACAGTCTGTCACTACTGTCACAAAGGAATACATGCTTCCAGACCTTCAAACCATGAGCCAATCTAGGCAACACTCCACAGAGACCTCCTTAACACTCCCTCAAATCTACAGAACAGGAAAGTGTATTTCTGGATCTCACTGGACCTATCTGTATCACTCTGTCACCACTGAGCACCTACCGGAACCGGTTTTACTTGAATTACCATAACTTCTTTAGATCTTCATGCGGACCTCTAAAATCTCTACTGAACTATCTTAAGACACATATCTACAAACCCTTTGATCCGCAACCTCTGATCCTCATCCTATCTGAGACTTTTGCCTTACTGTCATCACTGTTCTTCATTGTTCCTGTTTGAGACTAATTTTCTCAATATTCTCAACTCACAGCTCATCCAATCCTTATCATTAATGCAACAGGAGTATGTTGACATCAATGACAATACTGATTAGGCCCATACTTGCAACAATCTCCCCCTTTGTCATTGATGGCAACATATGATGTGAAAAACCATCAAGACAAGAACTTCTTCTTACTGTCACAACTCCCCCTATCAGCAACAACCATTCACATGTCTTCTCTTCTTTTACTGCTCCCCCTTTTATCATCATCCATTTGTTTTTCACATGTCTTCTCTCCCCCTTTGACATCAATGGCAAAGGGCACATAATTCCATCACTTCAGAATCATACCTGCTACTCCCCCTGAGTAGCAGCTCCCCAACATCAATCCGGATCACAAGATGTAACTGTGATACCCACCAGACTGATGCACATCAGTGCACCTTAGTTCATCACCGGAGAGGCAATAATCCCTAACTTCTCCCTGAGATACTCAAAAGAGTCCTTAGGCAAAGCTTTAGTAAAGATATCTGCAATCTGATCCTTGGATGACACAAACTCCAATCTGACCTCATTCTTGTTCACTTGCTCTCTCATAAAGTGAAATTTGATAGATATATGCTTAGTCTTTGAATGCAACACCGGATTCTTGGATATACTTATTGCACTTGAATTATCACAGAAGATTGTGATAGGCTCCTCATACTCCACTCTTATGTCTTTTAGCATCTGCTTCATCCACAAAACTTGAGTGCAACTGCCTGCTGCTGCAATGTATTCTGCTTCAGTTGTGGACAGAGATATTGCCTCTTGTTTCTTGCTTAGCCAAGAAACCAATCTCTTCCCCAAAAAGAATGCTCCACCACTGGTACTCTTCTGGTTATCCACATCTCCTGCCCAATTAGCATCTGTCTATGCATGAAGGGAGAAATCATGATCTCTAGGATACCATAGACCATACTCAACTGTCCCTTTTAGATATCTAAAAATCCTCTTGATTGCCATGACATGAGTTTCCCTAAGATCAACCTAAAGTCTAGCAACAAGACCAACAGCCTGTATTATGTCTGGTCTAGTTTGAGTGAGATACAACAGCCCTCCAATCATTGACCTATACTTTGTCTAATCAACCTTAGGAGAATCATCATCTTTGCTCAATTTACATCCGGTTGCCATGGGAGTATTCATTGGCTTTGAGTCTTCCATCCCAAATTTCTTCAGCAATTCTTTCACATATTTGGTCTGAGAAATGAAGATTCCTTTCTTTGTTTGAGTGATTTGCAGACCCAAGAGGAAATTCATTTCACCAAGCATGGACATCTCAAATTCACTTTTCATCTAATTTGCAAAAGTTTTACACATACTATCTCTTCCTCCAAAAATGATATCATCAACAAACACTTCAACAATTAAGATGTTTTCATGATCAATTTTGAAGTACAAATTATTGTCAGCAGTACCTTTGTTGAAACCAATCTTCAAGAGATGTTTATCCAATCTTTCATACTAGGCTCTTGGTGCTTGCTTCAATCCATACAAATCCTTCTTTAGCTTGCAGACTATATCACCATGATCAGACAATTGGAATCCATCCAGTTGCTCAATGTACACTTCTTCTTCCAAGTCACCATTCAGGAAGGCAGGCTTGACATCCATCTGATACACTTTGAAATCTTTGAAAGCAGCAAATGTAAGAAACAATCTAACTGCTTCAATTCTTGCCACCGGAGCAAAAGTTTCTTCAAAATCAATTCCTTCTATTTGAGAATAGCCTTTGCAGACTAATCTGTCTTTATTTCTGATTACTTCACCCACTTCATTCAGTTTGTTCCGGAAGACCCATTTGGTTCCAATCACATTCTTGTTTGTAGGTCTGGGAACCAGATCCCAAGTGTGATTTTTCTCAATTTGCATTAGTTCTTCCTCCATAGCTTTTGACCAATTTTCATCATTGCAAGCTTCATTCACTATCTTAGGTTCAATCTTTGAAATCAAACAATACTCTTCTGGATCTTGAGCAATTCTTCTTCTTGTTTGTACTCCTTTGCTTTTATCACCTATGATCTAATCTTCAGAGTGGTTCAGTCTTACATACCTCAGAACTTTGGGAGTTTCTTGCACTTCTAACTCTTGATTGGGCTCATTGAGACCTATTTCTTCTTCCTAACTTATCGAATCAACTTGAATCTGTATTTCAAAAGAGGCTTGGGCACCTTGAGTTAGAGTACTATTCTGATCATCTTCATCATACTCACAAAACCTTGAGTATTTCTCAATTCCCTCATCAACCTTCACATTTGCACTTTCTATCATCTTTCTCAGTCTCTTATTATAACACCGGTATGCTTTGCTTTGAGTAGAGTAACCCAAGAATATTCTTTCATCACTTCTAGCATCAAACTTTCCTAGATCTTCATCTCTTCTAATGTAACATTTGCTACCAAAAACTCTGAAATACCTCACAGTAGGAGTGATGCCAAACCAAAGTTCATAAGGAGTCTTACCGGTATTGCTTCTGATTTGAACTCGATTGAGGGTATAGACTAGAGTGCTGACTGCTTCTCTCCAATAGATTTGAGGAATATTTACTTCCATCATCATGGTCCTAGAAGCTTCCTGGATGGTCTAGTTCTTTCTCTCCACTACTCCATTCTGCTGTGGAGTCCTAAGAGCAGACAACTGTCTCTTTATTCCATGTTTCTCACAGAATTCTAAGAATTCACTGGATGTGAATTCTCCACCTCTATTAGACCTCAAACACTTCAACTTTAATCCGGTTTCATTTTCTGCCATAGCCTTGAATATTTTGAATTTCTCAAAAGCTTCTGATTTTTCTTTTAGAAAAGTTACCCACATCATCCGGGTATAGTCATCAATTAGTAGCATGAAGTATCTATCACCTTGCAGACTCCTGATTCTTACCGGACCACAAAGATCAATATGAACTAAGTCCAATAATCCAGTAGAGGAAAGTTCCTTACTTTTGAATGAGACTCTGCTTAGCTTACCCAACTGACATTCTTTACACAAGCTGTTGGTAGGTTTTACTAATTTAGGAAGATCTCTTATAGCCTGAGTATTGCTTATCTTGATGATATTATCAAAATTCACATGACACATCCTCCTATGCCATAACCAGCTCTAATCAACTTGACCAAATAAGCAACTTTTATTAGTACCAACCAAGTGCAAGATATTACCTTTAGTTTGAGTACCGGAAGCAATCTCTGTTCCAGAGCTTTCAAAGATCTTGTATTTTCCATCCTTGAACCGGAGATCATAGCCTTTGTCCACCAACTGTCCAACACTAAGAAGATTGTGCTTCAATCCTTCAACATATAGTACATTACCTATTTTGTTTCTACCATCAAAAGAAATAGTTCCTCTACCTCTGATTCTGCCAGCAGAATTATCACCAAACTTTACCATTCCTCCTTCATACCTTTCCAAATCTACAAACTTATTTTTGTCACCTGTCATATGGTGAGAGCATCCACTGTCAATGACCCAATCATCATTTTCTTCAACTTGGGCAACCAGAGCTCTTTCTACAATTTTAAGATTGACAGATTCAGAAAATATAAGTTCTTCTTCCTTGATGGCAATAAACACCCATTCATTTCTGGATTTGTTTCTTGTCTCTGACCCATCATCTGTTACACCTTCATTATCATCTTCTTCATGAACATAGTAGCAATTCTTTTGGAACCTTGATCTATTGGGATTTGGCCTTGAACATGTATCCGGACACTTTGAGGCAAAATGACCAATCTTATTGTAGTTAAAGCATTTAAAGGGTAATTTTCCTTCATACTTACCAAATCCTCTTGGCAGTCTCTTTGCAATAAGCGCTTCAAGTTGAGCAGTTTCTACTTCTTCTTCTTCCAGGTCTTTTCTTGCTTTTTCATACCATGGCAGTTTCCTTGATGAATTCTCTCCCGGATCAAACCTTTGTTTACTTTTTACAGAGATACTAGCTTTGAATGCAGATTCAGTCTTTGGGGGGTCATCTCCAAACTCTGTCATTTCAAATGCAGCCAATTTCCCAGCCAATTGATCTCTTGTGACAGTTGTATAGGCTCTAAATTCTTCAATGGCAGCAGCGTTGATTTTGTAAGAGGTAGGTAGGGATCTAAGAATTTTGCCAACAATTTCATTCTCATCCAAGACTCCACCAGCATTTCTAATTCCACAAACCAGCTCATTCACTCTTGGCATAAAAGTAGTAATATTTTCATCATCTCTCATTTTCAGTTTTTTAAATTTCCCTTTTAGACTCTATAACCTTGCACATTTGACATACTGGTCTCCATGCAAAAGTTTCAGTTTATTCCAAATGTCAAAGGCAGTTGGTAGGTCAATAACATTTGAGAGCTCTAAGTTAGATAATGCGCTTAGAAGAGCCTCTTTGGTCCGCAGATTGTTTTCAGCATCTGTGATTTCATTTAGGGTTGTCGGACCACCCTGTGGAGGTACATACGGTTTTGTAACCATGGACCAGTACGCCATTCCCATACACTGCAATTGACATTTCATGCGACCTTTCCAAAGAGCAAAGTTGTTTCCATCAAACTTTGAACTGTCCTTCTTGTAAGACGACATCCTGGATCTCCTCAAGTGGTTAAGCTCTTTTTAGAGGAACTTAGCTCTGATACCAATTGTTAGACTTAGGGCACACAACTAAGAGGGGGGGTGAATCAGTTGTCCAAAATTTCCACACTTAAATCTTCTTAGTGATTAGTAGTATATCATTCATAAAACATAGTGCAATTAAATCAAATGCAGAAACTCATCAACACATAAGACACCAAGATTTTGACGTGGAAAACCCGGTTAAGGGAAAAAACCACGGGGTGGTTAACCCAAGATTGTATTCTCTGTTAGAAGAATAGAAAGAACAAATGGCACATGCCAATTAGGGCTCACTGCCTGAGCACACTGCTCACAAGAGGCTCACTGCCTACAAGAGACACACTGTCTACAAAGAATTAAGTATCACCTACTTGAACTGGAAAGTAGCACCTTCACCATGCTTGAATCAGTTCCATTTAAGCTCAATACTTTTGCCCTGCCTTTCGCTCTCCTCTTTGCTACCACACACTCATCTCCACAAGGACAACTTTGAAATGACTTCGTAACCCCTTACTTATACAGGACATCAAGTTAGGAATGATCATTTAAGTTGGCAAACATCTATAAGAACATCCGTAAGATGTGTAACTCATCCGGTCGGCTAGTCTCAGGAAGAACATCATCATCTGGAGATTATTCTTCAATTGCGGGCTCCAACTCCAATGCAGACCACCAATACATGCTGGGCACGATCCAAAGACCTTAACAAGATATCCTGACTGACCAAGAACATCCGCACTTCATCTATTTACTGAAAATCATCTCTCCTTCATTCAGAACCTCAAGAACACAGTCTGTCACTACTGTCACAAAGGAATACATGCTTCCGGACCTTCAAACCATGAGCCAATCTAGGGAACACTCCATAGAGACCTCCTTAACACTCCCTCAAATCTGCATAATAGGAGAGTGTATTTCCAGATCTCACCAAACCTGTTTGTATCACTTTGTCACCACTGAGCACCTACCGGAACCGATTTTACTTGAACTACCATAACTTCTTCAGATCTTCATGCGGACCTCTAAAATCTCTACTCAACTATCTTAAGACACATATCTACAAACCCTTTAATCTGCAACCTCTGATCCTCATCCTATCTGGGACTTTTGCCTTACTGTCATCACTGTTCTTCACTGTTCCTGTTTGAGACTAATTTTCTCAATATCCTCAGCTCACAGCTCATCCAATCCTTATCATTAATGCAACAGGAGTATGTTGACATCAATGATAATACTGGTTAGGTCCAAACTTGCAACACTCAAAACCTTACATAGATCTAGAGGAGAACTAGGAGCTTCCTTCACGTGATGATCAACAGGGTCACTCCCAGCGACACTATCATCCAAATGACTCGTATCCTCTTTATCCAAAGCCCATGTTGCTTGCATCTTTCATCCAATTGTCTCACATCCTTTTTCTCCAAAACGCCCAAGGGGTTAGAAGTTCCATGTTGCTTGCAACTTCTTAAAGAGTGTTCCATAGTAAGACACTAAAGACAAATCAGTAGAGAGCCTTCATAAAGTAATTTTCTTCACGCAAGTTCCAAGCTTTGACAAAAGAGTGATAGACGTGGGAAGTTTTGTGTCAATGTCCACATTAACACTAAATCTAGCAAACAAAAAATGTTTTCTAGATTTAGTAACCAAATCAGTAGAGATGAAATGCTTGAAGGAGTTAGCAGTGGATCTATAAACATCTTCATCCCAATATTCTAGAGGCAACTCTGCAAGATGAATCCAAATAGAAGCTTGATTGAAAGATACCTTCCAAGGATTAAAACTGGGAGCCCACTCTTTGAGGCTCAACCCAACTTTACCAATGAATCAAAGACCACTAGACAAAATCTGTGTATAATCTTCATGATTAGAAAAGGAGATCAGAAAAAAATTGGAAGGAAGGGCTGCAATCCAAACATCACAAGACTTCCAATTTCTTCTGGCCCATGATCTAAAATCATCGATATTGGGTTTGAAACCCATAACCTTCCCAATCAGGGAAAACCTCATCTTGGAGATAGCCCTCTCTAATGCACTATCAAGGACCCAAATTGTCCCACCCAAAGAAAGAGCAGAGATCAACCTAGCCTTGCCCAAATCTTGGATATTTTGACGCTGAAAATGAGCTCCAAAAAGACCCCTTTATATTTGCCTCCATAACCTCACGCCCTTTTTTTGGGAAATAAAAAGATTTACCTTTAAAATATTTCATTTCTTCAACTTGGGTGCCCACTTCAAGAAGGGTCATAAATCACTTTATTTTTAAATAAATGCTTAACTTTTAATTAAAACATTATAACTTAAGCATTTATTTAAAATAATCCACCTGTCTTGTGAAAAGCATCGTTGAGGCATCGGTTACTGAAATTGAGTGTACCAAGATGTAACTGACACCAACGGACTATGTCGATGTCGAAACAGTGACTTTCTAAAATTAGACGTGTGCTCCAAGAAATGTGGAGCGTGGACCAGGTGTCCAAAAATGCTTCTGAAAGTGTCACCACAAATTACTCTGCAGACTGAGCTCAAATCTAAAAATAGATAATTAACATAAGTTGTTGATGTGTCTCAAAGAACTGTAGAGTTCCCTTACCAACCTCATTAGCCTATGGGAACCTAGGGAATAGGCTAACCAAACTAAACCGAGGATATTTGGAATTTCATCTTTAAATATCAGCCACCACAAAGGAGTTTCATCATAAGTATAGGAACACCAAAAGCATCTCCATGTTTGGTACTAAATTTATTTTCATATCTTGGGAAAGTACCCGATTCATTTAAACAATATCACTTTGCCCCAAGGTTTGATAAGTGAGCATGATCCTGGGATTTGTGGGTTATGGGCCCATAATATAACTTAACATAGGCTTATGCAACAACTTTGTTGTAACTTGATGTGTATCAAATTTATCTAAGTTACTCTAATCAAGAAAAAGAACTTAGACTCTTGGATGAAATGATCTACTCTAGATATTACATTCATTAAATCAATTTTATAGGTTACAAGGTAGATCCATGGGGTATGGACTAGATTGTATTACCATTGTTTCAATGAGTGTGGGATAGATCATTTGTTTGTACATTGGCTCTTGTTCCAAAGGAATAGAATAATTTATTTTCAATGGTGTTCCTCTTCCATGAAGCTTGATGAATATACCTTACGATAAATTTCCAACATTTCTCCAAATTTGGAGGTTCCTAAAGAATTGAGTTGTCTTCATTACCTTCTCTCAAAATTGTTGTTTTGTCTTTTAAGAGATTGACCATCCTAGGTCAAGATGATACCTCAGTGTACCTAAATCTCAAAGTTTGAAAGATAATCTTAATCCTTCTTTTTAGTTATGCCTATGTTTCTGTGACAACTAGTGGTGGCAATGTGTGGATTTTCATTTGAGAATGGGAAGTCAAATTATATCATTAGATTCAACTACGTTGAGTGGTTATGATTGATTGTTCCTTCCTTGGGAAACTTTTGATATTTTTGATAGCTTGATTTCCTGATGAATAGATGAGTGACTATTGCTTATGTCAATGAATTGATTTATCCTTTATATCTATTTCTTGAAGGAGTCACTACTCTTCTTGGCTACCTTTTTTGAGAATAATACTTTACCTTTGAGTTGATTGTTAGATGTATTTCCTATTGATGGTTTCTTCACAGGGAAATGATTCCTCTTTTATTATTTATTGTTAAGGTAGTCCTACATTTGAAAGGTCATACTTTTTCGTATTTGGGGTTTCATCCTTTCTTGCATCATCATTATTCTTGAGAACCTAATTTAATTTACTTATAAAATCACTCTGGGTTCTATTCTCAAATGAATTCTTCAATGATGTTTTGGATGTCTTTCTCCAATGAAATGTTTTCTCCTTTTATATCTCAAGTTTGAGGGAGTCATACTTTTTCACTTCACTAGTTACAACTCTTCATTATTACATAAGCTAATTTATTAGTGCTTCTTAACCCAAGAAGTGTTTGACAAATAAAGCTTTGATAGATTGGCATTTTCATAATTTTTTAGCATAAAGTAATCTTAAACACACATAGAGTAAACTTGTTGAAGAAATTTTAGACATGAAACAAACACATAGATATACGTAATACACGTAGGACACAAAGCATGAAGCATATGTAATATATGAAGTATACACATAAGTACATGTGAAGCACGTAAATACATGTGATACACGAAGTATACGTAAGACACAAAGTATACGCATGAATACACGTAATACATGGAACATGAAGCATACACACAATACACGAAGCATGATGCATACATGTAATACACAAAGTATACGCACATAAATACACGTAATACATGAAGCATGAAGCATACATGTAATGCATGAAGTATGCACATGAATACACGTCAATCACAAAGCATACACATGAATAGACGTAAGTCAGGAAGTATACACTTGAATAGACGTAAGTCATGAAGTATACACTTGAATACACGTAAGTCATGAAGTATACACTTGAATAGAACGTAAGTCATGAAGTATACACTTGAATACACGTGAGTCATGAAGTATACACTTGAATACACGAGTCATGAAGTATACACTTGAATACACATGAGTCATGAAGTATACACTTAGAATACACGTAAGTCATGAAGTATACACTTGAATGCACATTGCATCAACTATCATTCACAGGATGGTAGGAAGGATGCTCTGATACCAATTGTAATGTCCCTTATCTAAATTTCCCTAGAAATTCAAATGCGACAAGTTAGGTTTGGGGTTTATGACTTACCTCATAGAATATATTTCAAATTACATAATTCTTAGACTTGAGTTCTGCAGTCATAAAATAGGAAAACATATACAAAATATAAATATGCATATATACACCTTTAATCATTATGGTTAGACAAGATTACATTGCATTCAAACTCATAAACAATATCAATATAGAGAGATTATATATATTCATTATTATGTAGCTAATTCAGTTTGTTTACCAAATTCAGTCATAGAAGAGGGGGTACAGGGAGGCATGGCAGGGTGTCTTAAGACAACAGTTCTCCCTCCAAACAGTCCCCTCAACATTCTTCTTTGACTAGTGATCTTACTTGTCAATAGACCCTCAACATGGAGATTAGGAGGAGAATCTTGCCCTTGGGTGCCCTTATCCGTTCTCTCCCCTGTTGGTGCCTAGAAAAACCAGTTCCAAAGTGCCTTTTCTGCCCCCAAAAAATCCAAAATACCTGTGCAAATCTCTTACCAAATATCACCATTGGATAGAGAATTGAATTATGAGAAACTTTGCCTTTTGAACCATCTCAAAATTCCATAAAACTAAGAAGTTGTGCCTAGTCAAAGTTTGGTTCTTGTGTTTTTCGCCTTGGTCAAAGATGGTTTATCCCTTAGAAAATTTTCCATGTTTTGCCTTGTTGTCGGCAAGTCGGCAAAAGTTCTAAACTTTTGAACTTGTTTCCAAGTTTGGTTTTCTATCGATTCGCCGATAAGGTGATAGAGGGCAAAGGGAGAGTTGCAGCACAATGAGGAAAAGGCAAAAGGCTCTTCTATTGGCGAAATGAAAGGTTCAATAACTTGATGGTTCACCAATAGGAAGGTCTCCCAACAGCCATTTCGCCGACAAAAAGTGAAGCTTGAAGAATGAAGGCCAAGTTCAAGAATGTTTCATTTTGTCAGCAAGGCAAAAATGGTTAAGGCAAAGTTTCCCTTTGTCGGGAAGTTGGCAGAAAGCCAAACCAATGAAGTAGTTCAAATTTTCGGTAGTTTGCTGATAGGCTTTTTCACCGACAATGAGGGAAAAGATAAAAGGTGACAATGTGTTTGGTTCAAAAGGGTGCAAATTTGCTAATAAAAAGTGGCAAGTTTGGTGAAAGGGCTTTTTACCGATATAGAGGCGCCTGTCCCTTGGTTCAAGAAAATGGAGATTCATCGATAAAGGCGAAAAGGTAAGGAATAAGGGAGCAAAGTTCATAAAAGTCCATGGCTCATGATGGGGCACTTTCGCTGACAAAGAAGGCATAGGAAGGGAAAATTGGCTAAGGGGTGAAGTTCTGAAATGAAAGAATTTGTCGATGAGGCAAATTGGCTCCAATTCGGCAAAAGTGAGTTTTGCCGATAGAAGTAGATACGTGTGCAAAGAAGGAAGGTTAGACCAAAGAGGTTTTTGCCGATAAGGCTGAAAAGGCCACCAAGAGATAAAGTTTGGCAAATGACAGATTTGTCGATAAAGCCCACCAAGTTTGAAAAAGTTCACTTTTGCCGATAAGGAAAATACAAGGGTAAAAAAATGAATTTCGACAAATTAAAGATTTGCCAATAAAGGGGGAAAATGAAGGCAAAAAGCTAAAGAAGAAATTAGTCGATTGTGCAGGAAGAGGCAAGTTCCTATTGGAGGACTTTTGCTGATGAGGCAAAATTAAAATGTAGAATCAAGTGTAAAGCACAGATTTGTAATGTGTAAATGCTTTAATAATTTTGAAGTGTTGTAAAAGCTTTACAAACACTGTTGGTAGGTTTATATTTAAAAAATGTCTTTCTTCCCCCTTTGTTGCCATGAATGCATGAGGCTACAAAAATGCAATTGTCAGATAGTCGCTGGAATAGTGTCTACCATCAATGCACAGGTACAGTATTTAATATGGAGATGTAGTGTTTCAATGGATATATCTTCAGCAGGCCCTTCTAAGGACGCAAATCTACATGTAGGGTATGGGCACCCAGAATTTATGCTGATCCTCCTAACATAACCATGCGCTTCATTCATTACAATGCTTTTCCTTGTTGACTAGGATTTCAACACCCAGAAGATGTAAGGAGGGGAATGACTATATATGCCTCATTTGTAGATGTTCTCAAGGTTGGTCTCTGAGCCAATTGTCTAATCTAGGATAGCCTAAGGAGTTTCTCTGGCATCAACACACAATTTGGTCTAGTTTGTTAGTGAAGGGATATATTCAATATTATCTAGGAAGGTTTTATATTACAGATTTGAATGTAGTGAATGTCTCCACGGGAGTTTGTAATGATTTTGGTAAATATGTAATCGCAGTTATGTATTTTCCTTTGCTACATTTGCTAGTATGAGTGTAATAGGTGTTTGGAGATGTGTGACAACATCTAAATAAATACAAGGCTTTGTATTTCCTATCATTTTGTTATACAGGAATCATTGTAGTCCTCTTTTAGATTATTAAGTATGTTCATTGAATGAAAATCTATTAGAAAGTCATATATGTAAATGTATGTCTAGTTATGTTGATCCTTTGCTATGTATTTATTTTCCTCCTTGTATTCTGTGACTCTGTTGGCCAATGTAATAGGCACCAGTCCATATTGGATAGGGATCAAACACTTTTTATAAATCAAACAAATCATTCATCTGTGGTTCAGGGTAAAAACCATCTTTCCTGTGCATGTACATTCACATAGTTGAATCAGCTATATAGAGGTCATGTGACAACCAGTTAGTCTTGACTTGGTGACAGTCTTTGGAGTCAAGATGATGAGTTGGGTTTGGTTGTCTAGTATTTTTAGTTGTTCATCTGGTTTGAACTCAATACCTATTCAGGTATACCCCTTGGAATATCCCTCCAGAGTCTAAGTTAAGCTCAAAGTGCAAAGGAGTCTACCCACTCCTATTAGTTGGCCAAGATTGCCCAAAACTTGTTGATAAACCTCTTTCTATCACCCTGATGACAATCCCTAGCCTGGGTGATTGAGGAATGTTTTAGAGTTTTTTGTTTCCATTATTTTGGGTCCCAACATCCCCTTCACAGGACATTAGGTTGCCCTAGTAGTTGTTCTCTCCCTACTTGTCACTGTAAAAGGGTGCCCTTAGCCGTTCTCTCCCATAGTGCATATTTCCTCCCCATCCTTGTTGACAGTTTATTGAAATATTATATGTATTTCTATATACGAAAATGATATGCAATAAGTAAATATAAATGACAATTAATCTATTCTCACAAGGATCTAACCTGATATTCCTTATTTTATTTCTGCGTGTATATTCAATAATGATTCTTATTGAACTTCTAGTTCATTTCAAGAATCACAATGTATCCTTTTGCTGTCCACAATAGTTTATATGACTGCTTAAATATATATATCTCTACAGATGGAAATTGAATGTTTGTTGTTGTATTCAATAATCAATAATCGATGTCCTCCCTAAACTCTCCTTCTTCCATCCTTTAATATATTTCCAAAAGATATGTCTTTAATGAAGTGTGACTCTTCATAATAGATACACCTCTTCAACAAGATGATCGCTGCCTTGACAATTTAATTTATTTATATGTAAATTGCAGATTTTAGCTTGATCCTTCCACCTTTTGTCAATCTCTAGACTTATAATAATAATCGTACCTTTTCTTTGAAGGGAGGTGACTCTATAAGGAGTGGTAGTCGACCTTAACAAAGATTTATTTTATTTTCACTTATAAGAATTCACTGCCTTAACACTGAGTCGGCCATTTGTCTTGCAGGTATATTAATATGAAGAGGGGTCAACCTTAAGGAAGTCGGCCACTTTGATTTTAAATTTAAACTTCAAAGGATGGTGCCAAGGCATATGAAGTTAGCCAAATATAGGGAGTCGGCCTCAATTCTTTAGGGAGTCGGCTTTATCGTAATTAAATTTATTTTAATGAATTTTTTCCTAATATGGAACATTACATAGTTGCCCAAGAGTCCTTACCATACTTTGCAAGAATTAGCTCTTTCCAATCTGTTGTAATCTCCACTAAAGAGCATAAACATGGTCTCCTAGATAATGCATCAGCCACTATGTTTCTTTTTTCTTTGACAAATACAATGTCAAAGTCGTAAGCTTGAATCTTACTTACCTATTTTTGTTGTCATCATTCAAATCTTTTGATTCAAGAAATACTTGAGACTATTGTGGTCGGTTTTGACAATGAACTTATCTCCCACAAGATATGGCCTGAATTTGGCCAAGGCATGCATAATGGCAAGCATCTTCTTGTCCTAGATGGAATAACTCCTTTCAACACCCCTCAACTTCTTGCTCTCAAATGCAATAGGATGCTTGTTTTGTATCAAGACAACACCTATCCCCTCACCAGATGCATCACACTCAAGCTCAAAAGGCTTGGAAAAGTTAGGAATAGCAAGAACTAGGCATGTACTCATAATCTGTTTGAATTGATCAAAGCACTGTTGCACTACATTAGACCAAACAAAGGCCCCCTTTTTGGTCAAATCAGTAAGTGGAGCAGCCACCTGTGAAAAACCTTTGACAAACCCCCTATAGAAACCATAGACCCAAAAATCCCTTCAACTATGAGAGATTAGCAGGTGGAGGCCAATCTAAAATAGCTTTGATCTTTTCTGGATCCACACTAACACCCTTGGAGCTGATTATGTGACCAAGATAAAGAAGCTTTGTCATACCAAATTCACATTTTGATTCTTTTACAAACAGAGACTCCCTCTCAAGGATGCCTCATCTAAGTGTCTGATATGCTCCTCCCATGTCTTTCTAAAAATCAAAATATCATCAAACAATATCAAAACAAACTTACGGAGCTAATTGTTGAAAACTGTATTAATGCAAGACTGGAAAGTGGCAGGAGTGTTGGTTAAGCTAAATGGCATAACCAAAAACTCAGTGTCTGAAGTGACACCTGAAGGTAGTCTTCTCCACATCCTCCTCACGGACTCATCTGATGATAACCCGATCCCAAATCTATCTTGGAAAAGTAGCATACTCCATGTAGTTCATCTATGAGTTCATCTATCCTTGGAATGGGGTACCTATTCTTGATTGTTTTCTTATTCAAAGAATTGTAGTCTCTGCACATTCGCATAGTCCCATCCTTTTTCTTTACCAGCACCACTGAAGATGTGAAGGGACTCTTACTAGGCCTAATGTGTCCCATGTCTAGTAGCTCCTTGATGGCCTTCTCTTTCTTATCTTTGTGCCTCTTCAGATGTCTGTAAGGGGTGGTGATAATGGGTTTTGCAACCTCCTCCAATTCTATCACGTGCTCAATGCCCCTCTCAGAAGGCCTCCCGGGAGGTATGCTACTAAAAACATTGTTGTGCTTAGACAACAAAGCCTGAACATCTGGATGGTAACTCCTCTTCCCCTACTTTGTAATGGTATGCATAATGATACACTCTACTGCCCACTCTACCTATTCATGTCAAATAAGCCTCTCCATCCTTTTGAAAGAGACTACTCATGACCTGCCATTTGACATACCTCTTAGTAACATTTTCTTACCATCTGCTTCAAAATTCATCTCCATGGTCAGCAAGTTCATATAAAGCTCTACTATAAACCGTAACCACTGTATTCCAAGGACTACATTTGTGTCTCCAATACTCACCACATAGAAGTCATCTCTGATCTCATAGTCACCCAGTTGGATGCTCAAATTAGGAATCTTCCTAGTACATGTGAGGGTGAACCCATCAGCTACCATCACCTTGAAGCCATCAAAATTTTCTATTTTGATTCCCCTTCTAGAAATAACTCCCTCATCAATAAAATTATGTGTGGTACCTGTGTCAATAAAAGTAAATATCCATTGTCCACATAATACTCCCCGAACTCTGAAAGATCT
The DNA here is from genome assembly GCA_027924645.1 of Cunninghamia lanceolata. NCBI lineage: Eukaryota > Viridiplantae > Streptophyta > Pinopsida > Cupressales > Cupressaceae > Cunninghamia > Cunninghamia lanceolata. The sequence continues at coordinate 1,986,105 of BSBN01000026.1, read as the reverse complement.
CTTCCCCTACTCTGTAATGGTAGGCATAATGATACAATCTGTTGCCCACTCTACCTGGTCATGTCAGATAATCCTCTCCATCCTTTTGAAAGAGACTACTCATGGCCCTCCATTTGGCATACCTCTTAGAAACACTTTCTTACCATCCGCTTCAAATTTCATCTCCATGGTCAACAAGTTCAGATAACACTTTCCTATAGACTGCAACCACTACAATCCAAGGTGGTGCATTCACGGTTAGGAGGGTCCTCCAAGAGAACTATCCAGACCATGCAGCTAGAGTAAACACAATAGAAACACCTCAAAGATGTAAATAAAATGTAGATTCAGTCATTTAGTATATCATAGAATTTAAATACAAATCGACCGGCAACATGTAGGCTTACAATTAGGGCTCACAGGCCTGATTACAGAATATTAGAACATGCACAAGATATATCTTTGAAGCTCCTTCGTAAAGAATTCAAACTATGAACTTATGTTGATGATCATCACTACTTTCCTAGGAATCTACTACATCTTTTTATATCATCTCTGAAACATATGATTCCTTTGTGTCAACCAAGGAAGATCACAAACTCCAATGAAGAGCTGTAACGTGCGTACATGGATAGGTCGGACCTAAATGAATGTAACTCCTCCGCAAATGAATGGAATGAAATGCGGATCTCAAGGAAGGTCAGCCATGAGCCAATAAACATTGATTGATGTGTCTTTTAGCTTCACAAGTCATGAAATGCTCTGCAAGTCTTCTCCATAGCTGATTATATGAGACTATCAGGATGCTCTGTTCTTGAGAAAACATTTGATCTTTAGATAGTGATAACTTTCCACTACTTGATCCAAATGCTCTAAATTTTAGATATGTTGTGCATGAATGAATGTAGATACTAAGTCCAGCTCTGCAAGGTCTGAGATGCAACTGTAGTAGAATGCAAACCAAAATACAGAAACTACTACTGACTGAACTACCTGAACTAAACTGGAAAATGAAAGGAAACAAACTAAACTGCAAACAAACTGGAAAACAAATGTTTTTGGTTGATGCAAGATTGCTCTTGAACCAGGGATGCTCCTGCATCAAACATCCAGGGTTATTGAAAAAGTGAGTCCCTCACTTTGCTGGGGCTAGAGGAAAACCAAGACGGTCCACCTCAGTTTGAGAAATCCATGATGAATCTTCTTTCGGTCTGCCTTTCCCCTTCACAAGATATTCTTTGTATTGTCTTCCTGGTGTAGGAGCACCTTCTCTACGAGGCAGGAAGTCATGTTTTGTTTTGTTTCAATAAGGCTTTTTAAGCCATTTCATGTTGTAATAAGGTTTTGGGTCAATTTGGTCACTAAACCTATGTAGACCATGTTTTGGTCATGTTAGGAGAATTCCAATGGCTAACTGTTTTCAAATCAGTTTTGCACGGTTGGAGGATGTAAACTGCTGTCTCTAGCCTTTTATAGGTAAGAAGTTGGATGTAATGAGATAGACACATAAGGGAGTGCATGAATGAAGAACTGGAGTTTGGGTGTTGAACATTGTTCTTTCTGAGTAATTCTCTGTGACTGTCATTCTGTATTGATTGGTTGTATTCATGCATTGATGTAGTTCCATTTGATAGTAATCTGGTGACATAGAGTATTGTAGTTTGTCAGATTTTACAAAGATTGATATGAAAATATAGAAACTAGGGTTTGGTGAACAAATGGAGTGTTATTCCTCTGTCCACTGAAAGCATTCTCATTCTTAGTGTGATGGAGGGATACAATATGTATTTTGTGTTTTCTGTTGTTCTGGATCAGACACCCAAAGACCCAAGGAGTTTGGTATAAGTCGACTAGTCATCTCTATGTGACTAGTCATAGGAGTGATAGGAAAAGTGTTGTTGAGAAGTGGCCAAATTGATGGTGGTCGAGTGTCTGTAGAAGAGTATAGACCCCTTTCCATCCTGTAGAGTTTTGGTTCTGTGCATTTATTTGGTGTCGGTGTATTTGCAGAGTAACTGAAGTACCATCGGCATAGGTTTCATATTGTTTCACCGAATATACAATTCATGTCTATGTTGCAAATGTATGTGAGTATCATTTTGTGTGTATCCTGCAATTACATGTCGAGGTTGTATGTTATGAATGTACATTGAAAAGATACATTTCGTATGATACAAAGGGTGACTGGTAGCAATGGTAAGAGAACCGGCAGTAGTAAGTCAAGCCTTTCATATACAAATTGGTTGTATCGGTATATCAAAAAGACATACAAGGGGCTCACCAATGGATGAAGTCATGCCAAGGAAAGGAGGTCCCACCAAATGTATATCGTAATGTATCTTGAGAATGTATGTTGAAACATACATTGTGTTAGATACAAGAAGGTGACCGGGTGTAGTGGTGACCTGGTACGTATGGACTGTAGTCCACCGGTGATAACCAATGAAGCGATGTATATGAGTGAACTTGGCCATCGGGGAAGTTGGAAGATCAGTAGGAGAAGTTAGTAAGTGGCCAACGGGGTATGTTTGGCCGACAAGGTTTGGTTGCAAAGACATAGGCCACATCTCACCGATCAATTGTGTGTTGCTTCCCATTATGCAATCTGCATCATATTGGTATCAAAGCCAGGCCTAGGCTAGGAGCCCTAAGCACATGAGAAGTGTGGCTTAAGGGGGGGTGTTGGTGTTGGAAATAAGCCACACATGGACTGACTATGGACTGGTTCAAGAGGGGCCAGTAGCTCAGTGGTAGAGCACTCCAACAGCGAATGGAAGGTCCTAGGTTCGAGTCTTAGCTAGTCCATGTCTCAACATGGTATCAGAGCCAATATTTGAATCAAAGCAGTGTATGTCAGACATGGAGATAGAAACTGAAGCTAGCACAATGCCTCCCAAGTCTATGAGCAAAGAAGCCATCAAGAAGATGGTAGAGGAGATGCTTGAAGAAAAGTTGAAAGAAGAGAAGTCCAAGGGTAAGAGTAAAGAGGACGGAAGTGTGTCTAATATAGAAGAAGAAGAAGAGGCAGAAGAGAGCCCTCAAGGTGAAGGTATGACTGCAGACCAAAAGGCATTCCTGAATGCACTCAAAGGTCATGGATATAGTGGTGATCCAAAGATGGATGTTCCTACATTCAATGGGAAACTAGATGGAGATGCTCTCATGGATTGGATTGAAGCCATGTGTAACTATTTTGACTTCAAGGAGTATAATGATAGCAAGAAAGTCAATTTTGCTAAGACAAGATTGAGAGGTTCTGCCCTAGTTTGGTGGAACTATACACAATGTGAAAGAGAGAAAGTTGGAAAGAACCCTATCACCAAATGGAGTAGAATGGTGGCCATGCTGAGAGACAAGTTCATGCCATCTGATTATGATTTGCAGACCATTAGGAAATTTAATCATCTCAGACAAAAGGATATGGATGTGGCTACATATACTAAAGAATTTCATAGATTGAGCATGAGAGTCAATCACAAGGAGGAGAAAGAGATGGTGGCCAGATATCTTGATGGTTTGAGGTATAACATACAAGAAGAATTCAATATGGTGGTTCCCAAAATAGTGGATGAATGTTTTCAATTAGCCTCTAGGGCAGAGGATAAGTTGAAAAGGAGTGATCAAAATACCAGAAGAAGAGGTGGTAGGAATAATAGGGGAAGAGGTAGTTTTGGTAGAGGACAGTCAAGTAGAAATGAAAATTCAAGTCAACAAGAGTCTCATTCTAATGTAGAGCATAGAAGTGGTGGTTTCAGAGGTTGGAGAAGACCAAATGGCAGAGGTAGAGGTGGTGGTGCAAGCAGAGGACCTAGAGATTTCACTGGAAGATGCTATAGCTGCAATCAAGTAGGCCATACTATGAGCAAATGCCCTGAGAAGGCATCTAGTTCCCATGATGGTGGGAGAAGGAATCAGTTATTGAAATATGATGATTTCCAAAGTGTGAATTTACCTATTAGTAGTGCTGCACCAGTCCTTGAAGGAGAGAGCATGATGATCAAGAGAACCTTGATGAAGATGCCATTGAAGCAAGAACCCCCACAAAGGAAGACTCTCTTTAGAACCCAAGGTATAGCATATGGTAAGCTTTGTAAAATCATTGTTGATTCAGGTTTTACTGAGAATGTAGTGTCTACTGAAATGGTAGAAAAATGTAAGTTGAAAGGGCTGCCCCATGTTAGTCCTCATAAGATCTCTTGGTTGAATAAGAATCAAAACTACATGATAGAAGAACAAACCTGGGTTGAGTTTGAGATAGGTTACTATAAGGACAAGGTACTATGTGAGATTATTCCTATGGATGCTTGTCACCTTCTTCTTGGACGTCCATAGCGTATGACGTGAAAGCACAACATGATGGTGAGAAGAACACATACCCCATCACCAAGAATGGAAGGAAGTTTAGGATGGATCCTATGCAAGAGCAGATTGGAGAGAAGAGCAATGACACCAGTGTCATGATGGTTAGTGGCAAAGAGTTCTTAAACCTCATGAAGGAGAAGGATACCCAAGGGTATGCCTTGATAATGAAGCCTGTAGATGCATCAGGTCAGCAAGACAAAAAGCAGAAAGAGATTCCACTAGAAGTACATCAATTGTTGGATAAGTACCAGGATCTTGTGGTAGAGGAAACTCCTAACTCCTTACCACCCATGAGAGATATAAGTCATCAAATTGACTTGATCCTAGGTGCCACATTGCCCAATAAGGCTACCTACAAATTGACACCACAGTAGAATGAAGAGGTGAGTAGACAAATTCAAGAACTCTTAGAGAAAGGATTGATTAGAAAGAGTCTTAGTCCATGTGTAGTCCCTAGTGTACTAGCTCCAAAGAAAGATGGAAAGTGGAGACTATGTATGGAGTCAAGGGCCATAAATAAGATCACAATAAGGTATAGATTCCCTGTGCCAAGGATTGAGGATCTTTTGGACTATCTTGGAGGGTCATGTTATTATTCCAAGATTGAATTGAAATCTGGTTATCATCAGATCAGAATTAGGCAGGGAGATGAATGGAAGACTGCCTTCAAGACAAATGAAGGTCTTTATGAGTGGCTTGTCATGCCATTCGGCCTTAGCAATGCTCCAAGCACATTCATGCATTTGATGAATGAGGTACTTGTTGAATTCATTGGCAAATTTGTAATTGTTTATCTTGATGACATACTTATTTTCAGCAGGACAAAAGAAGAACATGCGAAGCATCTTGGACAAGTGATGAAGAAGTTGCATGAGAGTAAGTTGATGATCAACTTGGATAAGTGTGATTTCATGAAAACTAAGCTTGTGTACCTTGGTTTTGTGATTTCTAATGGTTGTTTGAAGATGGACCCCACAAAGGTTGAGGCTATTCTCAATTGGCCTACTCCTAAAACAGTGGGAGATGTTAGAAGTTTCCATGGCTTGGCAATTTTTTATAGGAAGTTCATTAGAGGATTCAGTCACATAAGTGCTTCTATTCTCAACACCATCAAGGGTGGCATAAAGTGCAAATTTCAATGGACAAAGCAAGCAGATGATAGCTTTGAATTGTTAAAGAGGAAAGTGGTTGAATTACCTACATTGGTGCTCCCTGATTTTGACAAAGTTTTTGTAGTGGAATGTGATGCAAATCAGAAAGCAATAGGTGTTGTTCTCAGTCAAGATGGACATCCAGTAGCATTTTTTTCAGAGAAGTTGAATGAGGCTAAACAAAGGTATTCTACCTATGACTTAGAGCTTTATGCAATGATGCAAGCTCTCAAAAAGTGGAGACACTATTTGTTGCCCAAAGAGTTCATTATTTTTACTGATAACCATGTTCTTAGCTTCCTAAATACTCAGGAAAAGTTGAATCATAGGCATGTCAAGTGGATGGAACAATTGCAAGCCTATACCTTCACTATTAAGCATAAAAAGGGTGTTGCCAACAAAGTGGCTAATGCTTTAAGTAGAAGGATACTGGTCATATAGGAAGTACAAATGGAAAGCATGGGAATAGATTGTTTGAGGGAGTTATATAAGGAGGATGCAGATTTCAAGACTGCTTATGAAGTTTGTGCTAGTTTGGCTAACACTTTTCATGGTGAATATTCAGATTTTGTGTTGCAAGAAGGTCTCCTATTCAAAGGCAGTTTGCTATGTGTTCCTAAATGTTCAATGAGGGATAACATCATCAAGGAGAAGCACAATGGAACCTTAGGAGGACATTTTGGATTGGACAAGACTTTGGAACAAGTCACTAGATTCTACCATTGGCCAAAAGTACAGTCGGATGTAAGGAGATATGTTCCAAGTTGTACCATATGTCAGAAGGCCAAAGGTATGTCGTCTAATGCTGGTTTGTACCAACCACTTCCTATTCCCAACAGGCCTTGGGAGAGCATTAGTATGGATTTTGTACTTGGTCTTCCTAAGATAATAAGGGGTGTGGATAGTGTTTTTGTCATTGTGGACAGATTCAGTAAGATAGCTCATTTTGTGCCATACAAATGCACAAATGATGCATCTCACATTGCTGGTCTCTTTTTCAGAGAAGTGGTTAGAATCCATGGTTTGCCCCTTTCAATTGTCACAGATAGAGACTCCAAGTTTGTTGGTCATTTTTGGAGGACCTTATGGGGAAAATTGGGAACACAATTGTCTTTCTCATTAGCCTACCATCCCCAAACTAATGGTCAGAGTGAGGTTGTTAATAGGTCCTTAGGAAACCTTCTCAGATGCCTTACCAAACAGCATGGGTTGGCATGGGACTTAGCAATCAGTCAAGCTGAGTATGCTTACAATGATTCAAGGAATAGAAGTACTGGGAAGAGTCCATTTAAAATTTTTTATGGTTTCCATCCAAGAGGACCACTTGAACTCAAAGACCTACAAGGTTGGGATAAGAGGAGTGCTCTAGGAGAATATTTTGCTGCCACCATGAAAGCAGTTCATGATCAGGTCAAAGTTCAGTTGGAGAAAACAGTCTCTAAATACAAAGACAGAATAGATCTCAAAAGGAGAGATGTACAGTTCAAGATGGGAGATTTGGTGATGGCATATCTAAGGAAGGAAAGGTTGCCTAAAGGATAGCCAACCAAGCTTCTGATGAAGAAAATAGGTCCATGTAAGGTAGTGCATAAGTTTGGTCCAAATGCATATGAGATAGAATTGCCATTCAGTCTTGGTATTTCTCCCATATTTAATGTTGCAGACTTATTTCCTTTCAGACCTCCATTGAATGATGAAGGTGGATCAGATATTGTGATTGAAGATGAAGACTGGATCAAAGATCTACCTCCAAGTAAGCCTTTATAGTTGAAATGCATCTTAGATTCCAAGGTTGTCAAGAAGACAAGAAAGGGTGTGTACAAGGAATACTTGGTTAAGTGGCAAGATCTTCCTGATTCAGAAGCCACCTGGATGAGTGAAGCAGATATTCTGAAGCATGGGAAGAGACTTCAGCAGTTAGCAACTCAAGGGACTTGAGTTTTTCCTGCAGGGGGAGTATGGTGCATGAGCACCTTCTCTATGAGGCAGGAAGTCATGTTTTGTTTTGTTTCAATAAGGCTTTTTAAGCCATTTCATGTTGTAATAAGGTTTTGGGTCAATTTGGTCACTAAACCTATGTAGACCATGTTTTGGTCAAGTTAGGAGAAATCCAACGGCTAACTATTTTCAAATCAGTTTTACACAGTTGGAGGATGTAAACTGCTATCTCTAGCCTTTTATATGCGAGAAGTTGGATGTAATGAGAGAGACACAAAGGGAGTGAATGAATGAAGAATTAGAGTTTGGGTGTTGAACATTGTTCTTTCTAAGTAATTCTCCATGATTGTCATTCTGTATTGACTGGTAGTATTCATGCATTGAAGTAGTTCCATTTGATAGTAATCTAGTGACGTAGAGTGTTGTAGTTTGTCAAATTTTACAGAGATTCATCTAAAAATCTAGAAACTAGGGTTTGTTGAACAAATGGAGTGTTATTCCTCTGTCCACTGAAAGCATTCTCATTCTCAGTGTGATGGAGGGATACAGTATGTATTTTGTGTTTTTTGTTGTTCTAGATTAGACACCCAAAGACCCAAGGAGTTTGGTATAAGTCAACTAGTCATCTCTATGTGACTAGTCGTAGGAGTGATAGGAAAAGTGTTGTTGAGAAGTGGCCAAATTGATGGTGGTTGAGTGTTTGTAGAAGAGTATAGACCCCTTTCCGTCTTGTAGAGTTTTGGTTCTGTGCATTTATTTGGTGTCGGTGTAGTCGTAGAGTAACTGAAGTACCATCGACGTAAGTTTCATATTGTTTGTCGCAAATGTATGTGAGTATCATTTCGTGTGTATCCTGCAATTACATGTCGAGGTTGTATGTTACGAATGTACATTGAAAAGATACATTTCGTATGATACAAAGGGTGACTGGTAGCAACGGTAAGAGAACTGGCAGTAGTAAGTCAAGCCTTGCATATACAAATTGGTTGTATTGGTATATCAGAAAGACATACAAGGGGCTCACCAACGGATGAAGTCATGCCGAGGAAAGGAGGTCCCACCAAATGTATATCGTAATGTATCTTGAGAATGTATGTTTAAACATACATTGTGTTAGATACAAGAAGGTGACCAGGTGTAGTGGTGAACCAGTGCGTATGGACTGTAGTCCACCAGTGATAACCAATGAAGCGATGTATATGAGTGAAGTTGGCCGTCGGGGAAGTTGGAAGATCGGTAGGAGAAGTTAGTAAGTGGCCGACGGGGTATGTTTGGCTGACAAGGTTTGGTCGCCAAGACATAGGCCACATCTTGCCCATCAATTGTGTGTTGCTTCCCGTTGTGCACTCTACATCACTTCCTCTGGTGCTATGTCCAACTCTGCTATCCAAAATGTCTTCAATCTGCTCCGGTGCTTGTTGTGGTAACTACTTCTTCAAGTCTTCTTCCATGCTATCATTAAACTCTACTTCATGATACTGATATAGGTCTGTAATGTTGAAAATAGGTGATATACCCAATGTCTCTGGTAACTCTACCTCATACGCATTTTCTGAATCAAATTTCTTGAGTATCCTACAAGGTCCAAACTTCTTCATCTTCAACTTGTTATATGTCCCAACTGGAAATCTTTCTTTTCTCAAGTACACCATCACTTCATCTCATACTGCAAATTCTTTGTGTCTTCTCTTCTCATTTGCTTTCTCCTTGTACTTACTATTGATCTCCTCCAAATGCTTCTTCACCTGATTATGCACTGTCTCCATATGTCCTACAAATTCTTCTTCTTCTACACTTGTCTTCCAAACTGATATCTCTCAATTCTGCTATTCCTCTAGGGTTTACTCCGGTAACAATCTCAAAAGGTGTTCTTCCTGTACTCCTATTTATTGAATTATTATATGCAAACTATGCTTGTGAAAGAATCAAATCCCAACTTTCTGCCTTCTCTCCAACCAAACATCTCAACAAGTTTCCCAAACTCCTATTCACTACCTCTGTCTATCCATCAGTCTGTGGATCAAATACTAAACTGAACTTCAAATTTGTCTTCATCTTCTTCCAAAGTGTCTTCCAAAAGTATCCAAGAAATCTGGTGTCTCTATCTAAAATTATGCTCTTAGGTAATCCATGCAATCTCATAATCTCCTTGAAAAATAGGTCAGCTACATGCACTGCAATAGTTGTCTTCTTACAAGGTATGAAATGTGTCATCTTTGAAAATCTATCCACTACTACAAATATTGAATCATGTCCTCTTTGTGTCTTAGGCAATCCCATTACAAAAACCATGCTTATGTCTTCCCAAGGTCTCTTCGGTACTATCAAAGGTTTATACAATCCAATGTTTTGACTACTCCCTTTTGCAACTTGACAAACTCTACAACTCTGCACAAATTTCCTAACATCCTTATGTATCTGAGGCCAAAAGTAATGTTCACTTACCAAATCCACTATCTTATCAATGCCAAAATGTCTTGCCAATCCACCATTGTGCTTCTCCTTGATCAAATTATCTCTCATGGAACTTCTAGATATGCATAACTGATTTCCTCTAAATAACATATCTTCTTAAATGAAATAATACAACCACTTACTCCTATCTGTCACAATAGGTTCCTTACATGCTTTCCAAGGTTCTACAAAATCAAGATCTTCTTCATGCATGTTCTTCAATTCATCAAATCCCAACGCTTCAACTCTCATTTCTATCAACAAGTTCCTTCTCCTACTAAATGCATATGTAACTTTGTTTGATTTTCCACTCCTATGCTTCAACACAAAGGTATAGCTCTACATGAACTCTACCCATCTCATATGTCTCTGATTCAACTTACCTTGACTATTCAAATATTGCAAAGCTTGATGATCTGTATACAACACAAACTCCTTAGGTAACAAGTAATGTCTCAACTTCTTCAAGGCTTGAATTATGGCATAGAACTCTTGATCATAAATTGAATATCTTCTCCTTGCATCATTCAACTTCTCACTAAAATATACTACAGGTCTACCTTCTTGATTAATACTGCTCCTATTGCATTCCCACTTGCATCACAGTCTACTTGAAATACCTTATTGAAATGCAGTAATGCCAAAATAGGTTGCTCTGTCAAGTAAAAGCACAAAGCTGTGTCACACTTTCAGCCAACTTATCAGCACAAGTGAATTTAAGTATTTCTAACTAAAAATCAATTGTGGTCAAACATATGATCTTGTAAGATTCATTCTAGCTAAATTAGATATGTCCACAACTTTTCCAACTAAAATTGTTGGCTAAATGCATATGTAGCACCACTATGAGGCCAATTTACTAAAAAAATAAAATTATTTGAAAAACTTGATATTTCAACAACTTCTACTTGTGTAAATAACATTTTTAAAAAAATATAAAAATACCCTTTTGTAGATCTATAAGTTTAATTTTCAAATATATATATATATATATATATATATATATATATATATATATATATATTAGTAGTTTAATTATTATTTATATTTTCCTTTCTATTTTTACTAAAAGTAGGTTATTAGCACAAAACATTAGGTCGATTACTATGTCAAGGAAAAATAGTAAAACTTATTAAAAAAATGAAAAAAATATGATGCACTAGATAAAAGAATCTATATCAAGATGGTATAATTTTTTTTCTATTTTAGATAAATAGTTAATATAAAAGTTGACGTCGAATGGAAACAACTACATTTTAATACACACACATTTATTATTTATTTAAAAATATATATCTATCAAAATTGGAAAAAAAAATATCCATGCACTAAAGTTTCAAGTTATAAATACACACAAAAAAATTGAAGAAAATAAAATAAAATTTACTATATAAAGATTGACGTCTCATGTAACTTCATTTTTCAGCATTTTATCAGCAACTGAATTATAGTGTCAATTTATTAAAAGCTATATTCAAATAATTTTTTAATTTTTTTCAAAAAATACAAACATTAAATATACTAAAAAATAAATATTTTATTAGTTTACATCATTTCAAAATTCAAAACATATATATCACTTTTTAGTGATTCAAGTTTAAAAGTTGGATCAGCATTGGCCATTTCCTTTATAAAAGTGTGACACAACTTTGTACTTTTACCCTATCACTTTCTGCTTCAACAACTCAACTTTTGTCTGCTCCTAATGTCCACTTGACATATTTTCTGTCTCCTCTCATTGTCTCTGTCATAGGGTTACAAACTGAACCAATTTTTATGATGAGCGTCCAGTAGAAACTAGCCAATCCAAGAAATGATCTAACTTCTCCAATGCTCTCTGGTGTAGGCCATTCAACAATTGCTCTTACCTTCTCAGGGTCCATCTTCAATCCTTCCGCAGAAATCACAAATCACAAGTATACCAATTCCTCCTTCATTAAACTACACTTCTTGATGTTTATCAGCAATTTCTCTTCTCTAAGTCTCTACAATACTTGTCTAAGGTGATGCAAATGTTCTTCTCTTGTCTTACTGAAAATCAGAATGTCATCCAAGTACACAATCACAAACTTACCCAAAATTTTCTTCAAAACTCCATTCATCAATCTCATGAAAGTGCTCGACACATTTGGCAATCCAAAAGGCATTACTAACCACTCATACAATCCTTCATTTGTCTTAAAAGCAGTCTTCAATTCATCTCCTTTTTTGATTCTGATCTAATGGTATCCACTCTTCAAATCTATCTTTGTGAAATATTTTGCTCCACCCAAACAATCCATGATATCATCCATCCTAGGTAAAGGAAATTTCTATACTTAACTGTGATCTTGTTTATTGCTCTAGAGTCTGTACACATCCTCCATTCTCCATCTTTCTTAGGTGCTAACACTGCAGGTACTGTACAAGGACTCAAACTTTCTCTGATCAGACCTTTTCTCAACAATTCTTGTATCTATCTATTCAATTCTTCATTCTCTACTGGTGTCATTCTGTGTGCTAGTTTGTTAGGCAAACTAGCTCTAGGTATAAGATCCATGTGATGACTGATACTCCTGATTGGTGGCAATCCTTCAAGTACATTGTCTGATATGATGTCTTCATACTCTGTCAGGAATTCAGTTATCTCCTCTGGCTGTGATTCTTCAGTCTCCTTCAATGTTTCAGGCTTCTTGGGAATCAAAGAATAACACATATTCTCATGTCTCAAACCATCTATAAATTTTCTTCCATCTACCAAACAAATTCTAGCATTCCCACATACTTCACCCTCAGGATCATCTTCCAAAGGAATCAAAGTAATTCTCTTCCCATTTGATGTTATAGTGTATGTATTCTTTCTCCCATCATGTATAGCTTTCCTATCATATTGCCACGGTACTCTTCCATGATATGCTTCTTCCAATGTTGTCATCCTTACCAAACTCAGTACATTGATGCTTCTTACATTGAATCTCAATCCATTGATGTATCTAGCCACTTTCTCCTTGTTTGCTTCAGTATGTCCTATCCTTATGATCATCTTATCAAATTCTTCAGTGTACTCCTTCACAGATTTATCCTTTTGTCTTAGGTTCTGCAATCTCTTCAACATCTCCAACTCATAGTCAGTAGGTACAAATTGATTCTTCAATTTTGTCACCATCCTGTCCCACTTTGTAATCCTTTCTTTTCCTCTTCTCTTTCTATCCAACTAAACTTCTTTCCACCATATATCAACATGTCCTTTCAACTTTTTTTTTGCAAACTTCACCTTCTCTGGATCTTCAACTTCTTCATACTCAAAGTACTCTTCCATGTCATTTATCTAGTCAGTCAACTCTTTAGGGTTCAAATTGCCAGTGTAATTCAGTACATCAACTCTAGGTCTCTTTCCAATCTTTGAAATAGCTCATAACATCTTGACTTCATCTGATTCTTCTTCTTCATCACCTCCTAGGGTTTCACCAATTTGATCAACTGATTGAAATTCCTCCTCATCGTCACTTTCAACATTAGGTCTAGGTGTCAATCCTCTTCGCCTATCTTCCTCGATAGCATCCAATCAAATTCTCATTATTTTCATCATTTCCATCATCTCATCCATTCTTCCAACCATTGTTCCAATAGCAGGTATTCTCTTCAGCACCATCTTCCTAGGATCAAGTGCAAACTGCCTCAAGTTCAGCGATTGGGCTACAAGATGACAATTGCCTCACAATCAGCAATCGGTTGTGACACAAGTAACCTACCTCAGATTTGGTGATCTATCTATAGAAAGATCTTATGTAATTCCTTTGCCAACTTTGCTGAATTCACTCCCAAAGATTCAAACTTTCACTCTGATACCACTTGGTGTAGTCACGGTTAGGAGGGTCCTCAAAGAGAACTATCCAAACCATGTAGCTAGAGTAAACACAATAGAAAAAACTCAAAGATGTAAAGCAAATGCAGATTCAGTCATTCTGTATATCATAGAATTCAAATGCAAATCATCTGAAAACATGTGGGCTTACAATTAGGGCTCACAAGCCTGATACAAAATATCAGAACATGCACAAGATATAGCTTTGAATCTCCTTCGCAAAGAATTCAAACTATGAACTTATGTTGATGATCATCACTGCTTTCCTAGGCATCTATTACATCTTTTTATATCATCTCCAGAACATATGATTCCTCCGCGTCAACCAAGGAAGATCACAAACTCCAATGAAGAGTTGTAACGTGTGTACATGGATAGGTCGGACCTAAATGAATGGAACTTCTCCACAAATGAATGGAATGAAGTGCAGATCTCAGGGAAGGTCGGCCATGAGCCAATAAACATTGATTGATGTGTCTTTTAGCTTCACAAGTCATGAAATGCTCCGCAAGTCTTCTCCTTAGTTGATTATGTGAGACTGTCAGGATGCTTTGTTCTTGAGAAAATAGTTGATCTTCAGATAGCGATAACTTTTCGGTACTTGATGCAAATGCTCTGAATTTCAGATATGTTGTGCATGAATGAATGTAGGTGCTAAGTCCATCTCCATAAGGTCTAAGATGCAACTATGGTAGAATGCGAACCAAAATATAGAAATTGTTACTGATTGAACTACCTGAACTGAACTAGAAAATGACAAGAAACAAACTGAACTGCAAACAAACTGAAATGCAAATGTTTTTGGTTGATGCAAGATTGTTCTTGAACTAGGTATGCTCCTACATCACAAGGACTATATTTGTGTCTCCAATACTCACCACATAGAAGTCATCTTTGATCTCATAGTCACCCAACTGGATGCTCAAATTAGGAATCTTCCTAGTACATGTGAGGGTGAACCCATCAGCTACCATCACCTTGAAGCCATCAAAATTTTCTATTTTGATTTCCCTTATAGCAACAACTCCCTCATCAATAAAATAATGTGTGACATTTGTATCAATAAGAGTGGTTATTCATTGTCCACATAATACTCCCCAAACTCTGAAAGATCCAATCTTTTGAAAATTAGAGAGTTAGGCAAGTGTGCCCCCACTTTCCTGATCACTTTCAGATTCTTCTGATGAGCTTTCTTCCTCCTCTCCCAAATTAGATTGTTGGTCTGATTTTTTTGAAGCTAATCCGTCAACTAAATAGTACTCAATATGCTTGGCCTTGGCTTTTACTGAGCACTTGTGAGTTGGGTCCCATGGTTCTTTACAGCTGAAGCACAATTTCTTTCTCCTGAGGTCATTAAGTTGGTCTTCATCCATTCTTTTTGACACCTTCTTGATCTGATTTGTATCCTTTTGTAAATTTTTCATGTCCTTATCCTTTTTATGTTAGAACCCCTTTGACTAAAAATTATTTCTAAAGGTAGATGACTCCATGTCCCTTGATTTTTTAATTGCGTCCTGAAATATAGGTGGGCTGAGAGCCTTAACCCAACCTCTCAAAGGATCAAACAAACCATCAATAAACAAAATAACAAACCTCCTCTCTGAAATATCGATCACCATCACTGATAATCTTTAGAAATCAACAATATAATTATCTACTGAACCCCATTGTTTCAGCTGTGCCAACTCCTTGAAGTGTAACTCAGGATCTTTCTTATCAAATCTATTAATTAGTCTCTCTGTAAACTTAGTATAGGAATCAATCTAATCATTGCCCAAAGTAATCATCCCATGGTACCACCATTCATGTGCACTACCATCCAAATGAATAGTTGCATACTTGATTGCCTCGTCTTTAGGCATAGTGTTGATCTGAAGATAAGTATCAAGTTTATGTACCCAAGCTCTAGCTGTAGTCTTATCAAAACCATCAAAATAAGGAATAGATAACTTATCCACTTTCCTCTGCAAATCCTAGTTATGTGGCCTTCCACCTCTACCTCTACAAGGTCTATGCCTTTGCTTAAATTCTAGAAAATCTGGAAATGACATTTTGGCATGGAACTCTACTCCCAATGCTCTCCAATCCCTCATAGCTTGCCTATAAACTTCTTGATCATTTTCTGGTTCATTATTCCCTTCTGGAGGATTATTCCTTGGGGTGAAATAAGCCACGAGAGGTCTAGAGTTAACCGATCCACTATAAGTCTGTTGATGAGCAGCTCTATTATTGGTTGAGTTGTTTCCATTTGTGCCATTGTTACCATTATTGTCATTGTTGCCATTATTGCCATTGTTACCATTATTGCCATTTTTACCATTATTGCCCATATTATTCTGCATTAACTGTGCAAACATCTGAGCTAACTCTCGTTGTCCTCTTCCTAAATCATTGAGAATCTATCTCATACTTGGGTCCTCTCTGTGTTCATCACGTCATTCTCCTCTTTCACCTATATCAAGTGGGTCTCTGCTAGTTCTTCCATCTCTATCCCCCATTGAATCTACAACTATTTCTTCTACTTGTTCTATCTCTAGTTGAGCTTTAAAATTTGGATTAGATTTGTTTCTCCTCAAATAATAGTTATGAGTGCTAGGATGCATTACTCATACCCAACAGGCTGGCAAGATGCTCTAAGCTCTAATACCACTATAATAACACACCCCTAATTTTTTTTTTGAAAATAAAATATAACAAATAATACAAACATTTAGAAATCACACAAATACATCATACCCATGTGGCCATACTGCTGTTATACTTGTTCTTCAATGTCCAATAGATGAGTACAACAATATAGAATTGTTTTCTCAAGTATCTAGATGGGTAAATCATCAAATATTCAATATTTAAATATACCCATGTGTTGCCATGAGTTACAGGTCTGATAACAATACATGAGCAGCAATATAGCATGGAAATACAATACCCAACAACTGAATTATAACTCAAAAATTACAGATAATAATTAACAGCAATATTGAACCTTTAACATACCAATAAAGATGCCTGAATCAGGTCCCTTTAGTCATTGCTGGGCAGACAGCATACACAAGATTTATATATTATTTGCTCCTTTGAAAGAGCCCATGAACTCCCCAATCCTCACATCTCCCAAATATTAAATAGAGTCAAACTTCCCGTAAGTTGACTCCCAAAGAATGACTCCTGCAAACAATGTTGCGGCTGAATAGAGGAAGTTGCAACTAGTAGAAAATATGCAATATTGGTTAAGAAAACCCTCTATCTTCAACACTAAAAAACATATAGACTCTCTTCTCAAGTTGATGGGTTAGGGTATAGAAACCCTCATAAAAATCTCCTTAAATCTTCAAGAAATCTTTGCATAAAATATAAATTTGTATTTTCACAACAAATCTCACAAATTTATTGAAGATAAAATCTGGCCTAAACAATAACCTGTAAAGGGTGGAATTTGGATGTTTAGTTTTTGGTAGTTTATGTGTATATCCTCCTTTCACCATTACATTCAAGGACCTAGGGTCGAGTTACAATGTCCTATCATACCCTAGGTCACTATTGATATGTAGGGAAACTTGAATTTCTATGATTTGATTGACAATGTCCTTCTCTTATGTTCAATTGTACCTTAAAACCCTATTTATGCAAATACGATAGTAAATGGATGAATTACAGAAAGTGCACTTGTTTTCGGGGTTCCAAGGTGGAAACATTGGGGACTAAAGAGTGGGCGCCCAAGTCCAAGGCCCTGCTTTTTGTCGAGATTTGGAAACAAGGTCTGCAACTTGTATATGTTGTACTAGAGATTTTCCCATTGCAGAACTTCGAGGACTAATGAGCAGGCACCCAAGTCCAGGGAGCTATTTTCTTCTCTGATCTGCAATTCTGACACTCTATTATACCCTCTTGCAACTTCACTTTGTCTGCAACTCCAACCTGTAACCTGCAATCATGAAAACCTTGGGAGGGGGTTGTGGTGTTTAGAGGATTGCCTCAGTCAAGCTCCGGAGAGACATTCAATCCTTCCGAACACCGTTGTTAGATAGAGAGTGCATTCCCTTGGGAAGTAGAGGCAAAAACCAAATGATAAATGCTTGTAAACACAAATGAATGTCACCTTGTAGTGAAGATCTCATGGAGGAAGAATCCCTTCATGCCATGAGGAGATGAATGCTTAAATCTGCGAACACAAACACATAGACAACACAAATCTTCTCTTGCAACACAATGAAAGCCTTGAATCACCTATAGAACACAATAACTTGCTATTAATCATCTAGTTTACAAATGAATGCCTAAACATGCTTTTATATGCAACTACAAACACTCCCGCCAAGACTTTCGTAATTCAAACTTACCGTGTCGGCATAGGACCCAAATAACGGTCACAAGCTGACACCAAAAAATTGGGACTACCCCAAAATAGGGCAGGACTAGGGCGCAGGCGCCCAAGTCCTCCCCCTATTTTGGGTAGGGGTTATCTCAAGTGGTCCCCCTAGGTCCTATTTACCAAGAGACTTAGGGGTTTTCTCATCGGGATGTTGAAATATGATGTAAGATGTCCTAAATGCACACTAAAGACCTGGGAGCTAAACCATATGAGGGAAAAGCCCCCAAGGGGACATTTTCTGATGTTACATAACCAAATCTTGTGAATAATATCTCTCTTCAGTACAAGAACTCTAAATTCTAAAAATCTACAATGAAAGCACAAGCGTAGTGTAATGTCCCTCTTAATTTGTTTCTATTTATTTATGTTCATAATAGCAACATATGACAACATAGGAACATTGATTCGCAAAGCATAAACAAAAGACAAGCATAAAATGGAACAAGAGATTTATTAATTCATTTTCCTAGTAAGTCTTTTACAAAAATCAGAAGTACAAATATTGAAATATTCAAAAGAACAACAATCTGATATATTTTCAACATGTCAGGACAAGTGCTGGGAACCACTGGAATGCTCACCAAATCCACACTGGGTCTCTAAATGATGTCAAATCACATGCAATAGCCTCCACTGGCCTAGGCATCCCAATCCCAATGTTGAAACCCTGATAAAAGTTGCAGTTTATTTTATGCACGAATCCTAATGCATGGACTAGGATAGGCGCACATCCCAAGGAGGGTGATTTACTCTAGAAAATTGTAGACTTCACAAAATACTAGGAAAATGTAGGTGTAGGGGCACCCTGGGATGAGGAAAGGATGGGTTAAATACCCAGAATAAAAAACTTGCACCAATTTCCCGCTACGAATGAAACATTGATTTCAACAATAAAAAAACTAGCAACACAGAATTGATGGGAACCCACTGAAATCACCCTGAAACTAAAAATTACTAATCACCCACCAAAACTCTACAAAAATAAACATCAAACAGAGTATAAAATCTCTAATAAACCCACATGTAACCTCTGTATGAAAATACTCCGTAAAAATTAGCTAGGGGTTATCTCTCAAACCTGAAACCAATGTCAACCCTAAGGGTTTCCGTCCTCAAAGTCCTAAGATCAATGGAAAATATGACAGCATTTCATTATCAGCAATATCCAAGCATAATCAAATGAAGAGCCTTTATATCTTTTTATATTTTCCTCCTTGAAAGCTTTGGGAAACTCCCCCAATATGGGTGCCACACATGAGAGGGAAACATTCCTTTTTAAAAACTAGAAAAAAACATTTCTTTCCATCCTTTTCTAATCTTTCCCTAGGCATTCCCTTTTGGCATATTTAATTAATTTGTTTTTAAATGCTCACATGGTCCCCCTTTTAAAACAACTTTAAGTTATGTCTCCTAGGCATAGGGGTACAACTTAACTTTATAATATTTAATTATGCCCAAGTTGCCTTTTTTATAAATAAAATAATAAGGTACCCATATTATATTATCCTTGTCAATTCTTAATCAAAAAACTGCCAAGGAAGACTCCACACCATATTCTGCCACAAATCATGTTGCCAAAATAGTGCTTACTAAAAATAGTAAGCTCAAGAAAGTCCTCAGATGCCAATGCATGACATATCACCCTGAAGCTCTCTGAAAACCCAGAAGGAATCCAGCAATCAAAGTGCCATACACTAACAAACAGATCCCTGAAAAGCTTAGAAGATATCACCACACAGTTGGAAACCCTAATTATTTCCTCCAATTAGCCTACGGGCCTCCAGAATAGGCTAACGGTCAATCTTGGATTTCATTGATGAGAAGGGGACATTACAGTCTACCCTCCCCAAGATTGCTTGCCCTCAAGCAATCGCAAATTAGGATGCTATAAAATCTAATCACTTTCCCAAGTGGCATCCTCAAGTGGTAAGTCCTTCCATTTCACCAAATATTTGGTGATGGTTCTCCTCCTCAATGAACGCTCTATGATATCAAGTATTGCCTCAGGAATCAAAACCAACTGTCCCTCCTCATCCAATGGAGGTAAATCTGGTGTAGCCACCACATTGTGACCAAGCGCCTTCTTAAGGAGAGATACATGGAAGACGTTATGCACCTTATTGTATACTGGTAACTCCAACTCGTAAGCCACTTCCCCAACTCCCCTGATGATCTTGTAAGGTCCATAAAAATGTGGCTTGAGTTTTTTTGCTCCACTCTTTTTGAGAGTAGACTGTGTGTAGGGCTGGAGTCTCAGATAAACGATATCCCAGACCTCAAAGGTGCGCTCTATACGCTGCTGATCAGCATACATTTTTTGCTGATTTTGTGCCTGATGAAGATTGTCCTTGAGTGCTCTCAAGATGTCCTGGTTATGCTGCAACATATCCCTCGCCTGAGGGGCTCTACTATCGCCAAATAGCAAATCTACAAAGCTAGGAGCCTCGTATCCATACAAAGCCAAGAACGGGGAAATCTTGATTAACATGTGATAGGAAGAGTTATAACAGTACTCTCCCAGATAAAGCCATCTCACCCATGTATTTTGCTTCCCTGAAACATAATTTCAGAGATAGTCTTCTAGCCATTTGTTGACAATCTTGGTTTGGCCATCCATTTGAGAATGATAAGTAGTGCTTGGAGTAAGCACTGTCCCACTCAGTCTGAAAATTTCTTGCCAGAAAGTGCTCAAGAACTTCCTATCCCTATCACTAACAATATTTTTTAGCAACCCATGTAATCTAAATACCTCCCTGAATAATAAATTTGCAACTTGGGTTGTTGTAAATGAACTGGCAATGGCAAAAAAATGAGCTAACATAGTCAATCGGTCGACCACAACATAAATGCAAGCCTTTCCCTGCAATGTGGGTAACCTAGTAATGAAATCCATAGATACACTTTCCCATTTCTAATTAGGAATGGGCTAAGGCTGCAATAAACCAACCAAAAAAGTATGCTCATCTTTGTTCACCTGGAAAACTAGACATTCCCTTATGTAACGTAGCACTTCATTCTTCAATCCTTTCCATGAAAATCTTTCATGGACCTGCTTGTAAGTCTTGAAATACCCCTAATGGATAGGTAAAGGAATGTCATGGAATGTCTGTAAGATCTTTTTCAGCTGAGATTCAGGTACTAAGAAGATCCTGCCCTTGTATTGGATTAAGCCATCGACCAGCTGATATCTTTCATCATGAACAGTACCTTCAATGATGCTGGTTGCAAACTAATTTTTAGCATAATCAGAAATTATGAGCTCCTTCCAATCACCTACTAACCCAACAATAGTGCTCAAATGTGGTCTTCTAGACAATGCATCAGCTACTATGTTGTTTTTACCTTTGACATATTCATTGTCAAAGTCATATGCTTGGAGCTTGCTCACCCATTTCTATTGTCTTTCGTTTAAATCCTTCTAGTGCATGAAATGTTTGAGACTATTGTGATTAGTTTTGACCACAAATTTTCTGCCTACCAAGTATTGTCTAAACTTGGCCAATGCGTGCATAATTGCAAGCATTTCTTTGTCATAAATAGAATATGTTTTTTCAACTCCTCTCAGTTTCCTGCTTTCAAAAGCAATAGGATGTTTGTCCTGCATAAGGACAGCCCCAACTCCCTCTCCTGAAGCATCACATTGTAATTCAAAGGGTTTGGAAAAATCAGGAATAGCTAACATTGGACAAGAACTAACAAGTTCCTTGAAAAAACCTCCTGTAAAATCCACATAGCCCCAAGAACCCTTTCATCTATGTCAGGTTCTTTGGAGGTGGCCAATCCAGAATAGCCTTGATCTTTTAGGATCAATGCTAACACCCTTAGAGCTGATCACATGCCCAAGGTACAATAGTTCCTGCATCCCAAATTCACATTTTGATTCTTTTGAATATAAACCTTATGATTCCAAAATACCAAGCACCTCATCTAAATGCTTAAGATGCTCTTCCCATGATTTGTTGTATATAAGAATATCGTCAAAGAAAATCAACACAAATTTTCTCAACTGCTTCTGGAAGATCCTGTTCATATAGGATTAGAAAGTAGTAGGTGCATTTGTCAAGCCAAATGGCATGACTAGAAATTCAAAGTGCCTGAAGTGATATCTGAAAGTTGTCTTTTCAATATCCTTCTCCCTTATTCTGATTTGATGATAACCCGATCTCAAATCTATCTTGGAAAAATACATGAGACCATGTAGCTCATCAATGAGCTCATCGATCCTGGGAATGGGATACCGATTCTTAATTGTCTTCTAATTAAGGGCACGGTAATCAATGCACATACGTATGGTGCCATCTTTTTTCTTCACTAGGACAACAGCTGAAGCAAAGGGGCTCTTACTTGGATGTATCAAGTCCATATCCAAGAGTTCCTTGATGGCCTTTTCAATTTCATCCTTCTACTTCTTTGCATACTTGTAAGGAGTGGTAATGACTAGTTTGGTGCCATCCTCTAGCTCTATGACATGCTCAGTTCCTCTCTTAGGAGGTCTCCCAAGAGGTAGATTGCTGAACACTTTACTCCTCTTGGTCAACAAAGCTTGAATCTCTGGATGGTACTGTCTTTTGTCCTTAATTAGATTTAATGGAAAAATCATACATTCTACTACCCATTCAAATTGATCATGTCTAATTAGCCTTTCCATTCTTTTGAAAGATACCACATGAGGGCCTCCATTTGAAATCCTTCTCAATACAACCCTTTTACCATCTGACATAAATTTCAGTTCCATGGTTTGCAAATTAAGAGTAATTTCTCCAAGAGATCGTAGTGATTGAATACCAAGCACTGCATCTGTATCACCAATGCTTACCACATAGAAGTCATCCTTGACTTCATAGTTTCCAAACTGAATGGATAAGATAGGAATCTTCTATGTGCATGTAATAGTAAACCCATCAGCTACCATCAATTTAAATCCATCGAACTCCTCTACCTTAAGGCCTCTTTTAGCAACTAGGCCATCATCAATGAAGTTATGAGTTGCTCCTGTATCGATGAGAGGAATCATACGCTGTCCTCCCAATACTCCACACACTCTAAATGATTCATTCTTCTAAAAACTAGAGAGCTAAGCTAGAGGCTCCTCATCTGCATGTTCTTCCTCTTCTACTAGTGCTTCCTCTTCCTCTTGCTCATCCAAATCTGATTGTGGCTCATAGAATTTAGGTTCATTTTCTTCCTATGAAAGTGCCTCCATATGATGTGCTTTGCCCTTCTTGAAACACTTGTGACCTGGTGCCCATGGTTCTTTACATGTGAAGAAAATATTTTTCCTCAACTTATTTCTCAATTCTTCATCCATTTTGGGAGGTGCTGATGTAAACTTTGGCTTGTTGAAAGTTTTCTAATTTGTTTTATAATCCTTGAAATTCTTCTTCACTAGCTAATATGAAGGAGGATTAGACTCGAGGTCTAGTGCTAACTGAATAGCATCCTGCAATGTTTGTGGTTTGAGTACTTTGACCAATCCCCTCAATTTGTCATGTAATCCTTCTACAAATAGCATCACTACCCTCTTTTCTCACATATCAGGTACCATAACAGCAAGTTGTTGGAAATCATCAACATATTTTTCCACTCACCCAAATTGCCTGAGTTGGGCCAGCTCCCTGTAGTAAACTTCTTCATCCTTTCTATCAAATCTTGCAATTAACTTCTCACAGAACTCATCATAAGAACCAATCTGCCCATGATTCAATGACCTCAAGCCACAGTGCCACCATTTATAGGTTATTCCTTCAAGGTGCATGGTTACAAAGTGGTGGCATCTTCCTCTGGCATCGGCTTAAGTGTAAGATAAGTGTCTAGCTTATGTATCCATTCCCTAGCACTGATTTTTCCACTTCCATCAAAAGGAGTGATACCAAGCTTGCTCAAGGCTTGTTTAAGATCCTTATTCTGCGGCTTTGGACCGCAGTTATTTCTTGATCTCCTCTCTTTTCTACATTGGCTCATGTACTGATTGAAGGTTAGGTCCTCCCTGACATGTTGTGGAAGAAGAGCATATTCTTCGTGCATGGCCATGAAATTATCAGTAAAAAAGACCTCATGGTGATCATGTTCAACTTCTTCTACTTTCTGTGGCAAGAAGGTAGGCCTCATTGGCTGATCTACACCACATGTGGGACCTCTAACAATGTTAGATGCCTCTGCTCCATTATTGTCAACTGTGGCCTCTACATGATTGGGTCTAACTCATGTATTTAAATTCTGTAATGTGGCTATGAGCTACTGAAGGGCAGTGGATATCTATTGTTTCCCTGCTACAAGGCCTCTCATAACATCTCAGGCCTCACGGGCCTCATGATCTACCTCACGCTCTGGACTGTTACTCCTCCTGTCACCCATACTACTGGTCTCACCTACACTTTTGGGCTATCTAGCAACAACTGCAGCTAAAAATGTGTCTTGTTCTAGATACAGATTTGCCCACTGAGTAATCCGTCTCTGATCTCTGGCAATATACCTTTTAGTCCTGTCACTCTAATGCATGAACAACTATCTAATACCCAAAGGCTGGCAAGATCAATGGCTCTGATACCCATGTAATGTCCCTCTTAATTTTTTTCTATTTATTTCTGTTCATAATAGAAACATATGACAACATAGGAACATTGATTCACAAAGCATAAACAAAAGACAAGCATAAACTAGAACAAGAGCTTTATTGATTCATTTTCCTAGTAAGTCTTTTACAAAATCAGAAGTACAAATATTGAAATATTCAAAAGAACATCAATCTGATATATTTTCAACCTGTCAGGACAAGTGTTGGGAACCACTGGAATGCTCACCAAATCCATACCAAGTCTTCGAATGATGTCAAATCACATGCAATAGACTCCAATGGCCTAGGTGTCCCAAGCCCAATGTTAAAACCCTAATAAAAGTTATAGTTTATTTTATGCATGAATCCCAATGCATGTACCAGGCTAGGTGCACATCCCAAGGAGGGTGATTTGCTCTATAAAATTGTAAACTTCACAAAATCCCACTAAAATGTAGATATAAGGGCGCCCTGGGATGAGGAAAGGATGGGTCAAATACCCAAATGAAAAACTTGCACCAATTTCGCACTACAAATGAAACATTGATTTCAGCAATACAAAAACCAACAACACATAATTCATGGAAACCCACTGAAATCACCCTGAAACTAAAAATTATTGATCACCCACCAAAACTTTGCAAAAAGAAACATCAAATAGAATATAAATCTCCAATAAGTCCACATGTAACCTCCGTATGAAGCTGCTCCATAAAAATCAGCTAGGGGTTATCTCTCAAACCCAAAACTAATGTCAACCCTAAGGGTTTCCGTCCTCAAAGCCCTGAGATCAATGGAAAATCTGACAACATTTCATTATTAGCAATATCCAAGCATAATCAAATGAAGAGCCTTCATATCTTTTTATATTTTCCTCCTTGAAAGATTTGGGAAACTTCCCCAATATGGGTGCCACACATGAGAGGGAAACATTCCTTTTTAAAAATTAGAAAAAAAAAACATTTCTTTCCATCCTTTTCTAATCTTTCCCTAGGCATTCCCTTTTGGTATAATTAATTCATTTATTTTTAAATGCTCACATGATCCCCCTTTTAAAACAACTTTAAGTTATGTCTCCTAGGCATAGGTGTACAACTTAACTTTATAATATTTAATTATGCCAAAATTGCCTTTTTATAAATGAAATAATAAAGTGCCCATATTATATGATCCTTGTCAATTCTTAATCAAGAAACTGCCAAGGAAGACTCCACACCATATTCTGCCACAAATCATGCTGCCAAAAATAGTAAGCTCAAGAAAGTCCTAAGATACCAATGCATGACATATCATCCTGAAGCTCTCTGAAAACCCAGAAGGAATCTAGTAATCAAACTGCCATACACTGACAAATAGATCCCTGAAAGCTCAGAAGAGATCACCACACAGTTGGAAACCCTATTTATTGCCTCCAATTAGCCTACGAACCTCCAGAATAGGCTAACAGTCAATCCTGGATATCACTGATGAGAAGGGGGAATTACACATAGCCTTAGTGTGAAACTACCAGCAACCACCCAGGAAAGATCTTTCACCACTATGGATGTAATATACACCCCTGTTGTGTCTATATTTTGATGCCAATTTTTTTGTTTGTTCAATGGTTTGAGTGTTTAATAGAAGTAGACGGAAATGCAGAAGTTGTTTCTTTTATTTGCATTAGATATCAATAATAAAGTAACTTGCAACATTAAATAATTCAGAAATATGGTAATATTCAGAAATACATGTGGCTGAAAATTCCAGATTTAATTTTTGATTTAGAAATATAAATTTCCTCAAATGTAAGAGCAACCCAGTTCATCAAATAACATTACATATCCAAATCAAACATACCCAGAAAATCCGATTGACTTTGAAACTCTTCTACAATAGAAATCAGCTACAACAACCTCTACAAAATGGATGCCATAACTACAACATAGGCTAGATATCACTAGGAAGTATACAAATCTGTTCTTCAACACTAAGCACCACGAAATGTAGAAAGTATTGCTCCCAAATCCTAGCGCCAACAATAGAAGAAGTGGCATGCCTCCCTAGGCAAGTACAGCTAGCAACAAGGATGCAATCTACTCACAAGTTGCTGCAAACACCACAAAAACTCCTTCAAACTCACAAGTAAAGCCTGTAATACTCTTTACAGTCCTTCTCCATAATTATAGTAGCAATAAACTTGAAATATATCTTCAAAATCCCTTCCGCAACAACCTGTGAATGCTTCCAATCAACTCAATGTAATCCTTGAGATGAGATCACCCATAAATCCTCCAAACTAAAAGAAATCTTCACAAATAAGTCTAGCTATGATTTTCATATGACCAAGAAATCCTCCAGATTGTGTCTTTCAACAACGTAGAGAATGTTTCCTATAAGGGTTTTCATCCTCACAAACCTGAGATGAAACCTGAGTTGAACCAAGTTCAAACTCCAGAACCACAAGGGTTTTGATTAGAGAAATAGAATAATATTCATATATCAAATGAGCCCCCTCGAATGCCTTTTTATATTTTTTTCCCAAACTCTCCAGAAGCTTCTATTTTAAAATTCACTTTTTAATTAAAACTCCATTTTAACTCTGAAAAAGACCTTTTAATTAAAATAATGATAATTTGACACATAAGGTCCCTATTTAATGTATCCATAATTTAAAACATCTCATTCTGGTTCTGATGAGCTATAACACTAAGGTGCTTTTAAAATATTTTAAATAATATTTAGCAACCTTAGTAAAATAATTAAATAAAGCTATTAATACACTCATTTTGCGGAAACTATCGAAATGCATCAGAATCTAAAACTAACTGCACTGGTGTGATCCAGATGAAGAATAAAGATAGACGGAGCTAACCGAGCGACTTACTATAAATAAACGCCTTCTCCAAGATTCTTGGAGAGCACACCAAAAGATAGAAATCACCCCAAAAAGTGGCATATGAGTCCTCTAGCCAAATTGAGCTCACTGGTAACATCAAATTACCCTTCTGATCAAGCTGACACAAACCTAGTAGGCCATCTCCAACTGCAAAGCAAGAGAACCCAAAAATGGGGACATTATAGTGTATGATATTCTTCATGAGGGTTTTCATCCTGAGGAAGTTCTTTGAAGAACCAAAGTTCAGTCCAATAGCATAACATTACTCCAAAAATCCAACAACATATGAAAATGAGCTCCAAAAAGACCCCTTTATATTTGCCTCCAAAACCCCACGCCTTTTTTGGGAAATAAAAAGATTTACCTTTAAAATATTTCATTTCTTCAACTTGGGCACCCACTTCAAGAAGGGTCATAAATCGCTTTATTTTTAAATAAACACTTAAACTTAACTTTTAATTAAAACATTATAACTTAAGCATTTATTTAAAATAATCCACTTCTCTTGCGAAAAGCATCGCTAAGGTATCAAATATTGAAACTGAGTGTACCACGATGTAACTAATGCCAAGGGACTATGTCAGTGTCGAAATGGTGACTTTCTAAAAATAGACATGTGCTCCAAGAAATGTGGAGTGCAGACCAAGTGTCTGAAAACGCTTCTGAAAGCATCACTACAAATCAATCTGCAAACTGAGCTCAAAGGCGCAAATAGATAATCCACATAAGTTGTTGATGCATCTCCAAGAATTGTGGAGTTCCCTTACCAACCTCATTAACCTACAGGAACCCGTGGAATAGGCTAACAGTCACCAAGATGACTAGGCTTGAGAAGGGGACATTACATAAACATTGTGATGCGAAATGAGAAATGACCGCCACAAGATTGACTATGCAATGCTTTTAGCAGCTTGGTTTGTTGTTCTTTACTGACACATCGTAGGAATGTATCATCAAAAATACACAAATAGAGTAAATCGAAGCAATATCAACCTATTGTACTCAAATTCCAAATATGACCTCAAGATTGAGAAAATAAGGAATGCATAAAAGAAAGGAAACTAAACAATGTAACCACCATGCAAACCTTGTTGTTTTGATGTGCTCATGATGTTGGATTGTATGTAGATTGCTCCTCAAATTACCAGCATTTCATTGCATTTCTTGATGTCTTGAAAATGGCTTGGATTGAGTTGGATTTAGAGGGTTTTGGGACGGTGGATAAAAGATTAAGAATATTTGGAGAGATTGACATGTCCCTTTTGTCGAAGTGGTCATCTTTGGAGGAGGTAACTCGAGAAAAAGAATTTCAAATCTTTAATTTGAAATTTACACCAAAGTCATCTATGATAGTCGGCCTAGAAGATGGCTTAAGTTGGACTAAAATAATGCTTTTCAAATTGAGCGCCAATTCTGTGATTAAGTCGGCCTTGTTTTCAAGGAAAATACAAATAAAGTTAGTCGGCCAAGTTGGCCTCTGGGAGATTAAAAAATTCAAATTTAAATGCAATGTTGGCCCAGATGAAATAGGTGAGGGTTGGCCTTTTGGAAGATAGGTCAGCCTTAGGAAAAGAAAATGAATTCTTTTGAGCGCCAATATTACGTTGCAAGTCGGCCAAGATGACGCGGTCGGCCTAGTTTAAGAAGGAATAATATAAGGAAAATTTCAAATTAAAAACCTTGGTCGCCAAGTTTGAAAGAAGGTCAGCCAAACCTCTAAAATAATATTAGCTTTTCTTAAGTCAGTTAGCTAAAGGGAAATAGGTGGAAGGAAGTATAAATAGGAGGCTTTTGACATCATTTCAATATATATTTTGGCATGTTAACTTTGTATTATTCTGTAATTTATTTTCATTCTATTCCAAGGATGAAAACCAGTGCGAATTGAGGTGTGTTGGATGAAAACCCAACTACATCTAGGAGGTGGATTCATATGGAGTTCACATTTTCACTTCATTGGAGGTTTGTAGATTGCTTGGACATCATTGGCATATCATTCGAAGATTTGGTCGGAGACCATTATCAAAATTTCATTGAAGATCCATTATAGAAGACATTGAAGAATTATTCCTTGAGCGCAAATTTCAAAAGAACAACATATTGTTGTTGAGCGTCGATTTGAAGGAGGTTGATCTGCTCGCTTTGAGTACTAATTTCTATACCATAATGTAATGTTCCCCATTTAGCCCATTTGGATAGATGATGGAGATTAGCCTATTATTGGACTCCCATAGGCTAATGACAATCGTTAGGGGGTCTAACTGGACCACTACACAGTGATTTACTATTTATAGTAAGTCAGGTCGGAGTGACTTACTATTTATAGCAGGGCATGTAATTTATACCCACTGATCTATGTTTGTTCTGAACCAATTTTTTTGTCTTTTCTAATGTGTTTGTGTTTAGGGCTTCATGGGTTGTTTTTGCATGTTTGATATTTGCATTCCATGTATAAAAAATAGAGCATATGAACAAACCCAGAAAAACTTAAATAAATATCAACAAAATAACCAACACCCAGATAGTATTATGACCAAATATGAATTATAAGTACATACCCATATGTTCGTTTGCAACTTCATACAAATGCTAACCGAGGACCAATAATACAAAGCTATAGAAATCACTCCAATCACCTACAAATTGTTAAGGGAATGTCATACAATGATCTGTAATAGTACTGGTGGCTTGAGGCGACCAAAACTCAGCCAAATAATGTCACAAAAAGCTTTCACAAATCCACCCTGGAGTCCTTACACCTGGCTGTAGTTGTACGGCCTCACTGGTAATGTATATCAGCAATGAAATGCAGAGGAAACTCCTCCAAAATGCTTAACTATGAACTAATATTGAATGTTGATGTTGGACAATCCAAAAGATATGAGAAACAACTCAAAAACCCATACAAAATATCAACAAAAAGCTCTACAAAATGTACAGCCTAATATGGGAATGTACGACCTGCTGTAGGAAGTCTCTGGCAGCATTAAACAACTTCAAAAATACATGAATCTGTCCATTAAATCCTTGTTATCAGCTGCATACTGAAACACCATCAAAATGTTCATTTCTGGCACCGAATCTTCACCAAAATGGATAGAATGAAAGCCCAAATGAAGCCCCTATATGAAGCTCCCAATATCCTCTCCTAATGTGATCTTTCACACATGAAGAAAGGCAATCTTGCGGAGGTTTCCGTCTCAGCAAGTCAAAATCAACCCCTCAAGCTCCAAGCTCAAGAATGCACGAGAATATCTCACAAAGAGAAAGCAAAAACAATAGTCAAGCATGAATGCCAAAAATGAAGTCACTTTTTTCTTTTATCTTTCCCTAATCTCCAACACCCAAGAATAATATTTTTGTTTTTATTTTTATTAACTCCTTATGTCCCCTTATCACCTTGGGCACCCATCTCCTAGGAAGAACACTTTTAAAGTTATAACTTAATATTATGTTATAAAGTTACTTTATAACATTAGTCACAATACCCCATAAATAAAATATAAGTTAAATCTTTAATTTAACTTATACTTAACCGATTAACACCTTGGGGCTTGAAACCATGAATTCCCGTGCCATGACCATCTGCAACTACCTTGCTATAAATAGTAAGTGGCCCTGTTCTAACTTACTATAAATAGTATGTCACCAAATTAGCTCCCTAACCATAGTCATTAGCCTACGGGAGTCGTGTGATAGGCTAATCCTCATCCACTAATTAGCTGGGCTAAATGAGGGACATTATAGGGTAGATTCAGGGTGCCTAGCATGTGGTTCATGGTTCCGAGAGGCCCCAAGACATTATAAATTGATATATATAAGTTAAATTTAATATTTAACTTATAATAGTTGCAAAAGTAAAGTGAATTATGTGTTAAAGTGACTTTATATTATAAAGTTTAGTCACTACTTAAAGTCATGACACTAGGAGGTGGATGCCCTCATGGAGAGATAAGGGGTCAAGACATAAATTAAAATAATAAAATATTCCCTTTTCTTGGGTGTTGGGAAGAAGAGATATAAAAAGGCAAAGTGAAGCTCATTTGGATTATGCTTGGATTATTATTCATTCTCTTATTTTTGGATATTCTCATGCATTCTTGGAGCTTGGAGAGCTTTCAGGGTTTGGATTGGACTTGCTAAGATGAAAACCTCTGCAAGATCGCCTTCTTCGTGTGTGAAAGACCACATCAGGGAGGATATTGGAGGCTTCATATAGGAGCTTCATTTGGGCTACATTTTGATACATTTTGGTGGATATTTGGATTGAAATGGACACATCTTATTTAGTTTTGAGGTGCAGCTGAGAGTATAAGTTTTATTGCAATTATTTGATTATTTGTGGGAGTTTTAAGACTACACAGGCTTTACTTGTTGGGCCGTATAGTACATGATCAAACAAATGCAAATGCTATGAAATGCAATCTCTCACAAGCAAAGAAAAGGAGAAAACCCTGTGGGACAAAACTTCTCTCCAAAAGAGAGAAAAGAAAAACAAAAATGATGCATGGAGGACTCACTAGTACCCCCAAGGACTACATACATCATGTATATACAATCAATGATCCCTCGATAGGAAGGAAAAAGAGAGACATTATATCCCCCCCATAATGAAGAAGCTCCAATGTTGATGAAGTATGCCTGGAAACAAAAGATGATCCAATGCCTACAAGCAACACCTCTCTCCTTAGGAAGAAACAAGTCCACCGAATGATGAAAAAGCCACTTCGTGTCCAACTGAAGGGAGGAAGGAAGTCTCCAAATAGAAATCTCTGAAGAGTGAGGAGTCTCAAAGCATGAATAATCCACCACATAATCATGATAAAAAACAACCAAGAAATGTGATAAATCAAGTGAAGGAGAAAACTCATCAGTGCCAATCTCCAAAGAATATGTAGATATATCAACAACCATGTTGGAACTGTCATCAAAGAGGAGAGAAACCCCCTCAAGTATGTCTCCCAAATCTGCAAGATGAGACTCTACAAACAAGTCTGAAATACCTACCAAATACTCATCCAATAAAGCAAGATCTAAAAAACTATGATCAACCTACTCAAGAGAAGAACTCAAATCTGAAGAAGCAAGAGAAGAAGGAGGAAGAAGCTCAACACTAGTCTCAAGAATTCCAGGATTCAAGTGACCAAACTTCTCACAAACATGATTCACCCTTGATGGAAGGGTATGAACATCAGTCAAAGGAATATCATCATCAAGACCAAAATGAGAAAAAGAATACAAGCGAGATACATGATCCAAAACACCTGTAGCAATGATCTCTCTAGTCTTTATGTCCCTAATGTATACATGATCCGGAGTGAACTCAAATGTTTTACCTTGTGCACCATGAGTAATTTGATAAACTAAAAGGAGATTTGTAGGCAAGGAGGGTACACAAAGAACATCATTAAAACATCATTCACCCATATCAATGGAACCTTTCCCATAAACCTTCATGTATGTATTGTTACCAATCAAAATATTAGATGAACTACAAGGCTCAAAAGAAGAGAACATATCCATAGAAGATGCCATGTGATGAGATGCACCTGAATCAAGAAGCCATCTCCCATTTTTAGGAATAGTGGAAGCCAAGAGTGCTTTACCTTTTATCCCATTAGCAAATCCTACATTCCCTAATTGTGTAGATGAAGATGCTACTGATTGAGAAGTAGGAGGAGACTCTGTTGAGGGCAGCAAGATGTTGATCTTCTAAAGAAGGTGAGTAAGCTCATCAATCTTCTTAGTATAACACCTATGCTCATCATGTCCGGATCTCTTGTAATAAGCACATTTGACCTTCTTCCTTTGTGATGGTTCCTCTTTAGAAGAGGTCTTGGTCTAAGGAGTGGGCTGTGAAAGAGGATCCTTAACTTTCTCTTTAGGCTTAGAATCCTTATTCTGCTTCTTGGGCTTGCCAATTGCAGCCTTAGTATCTTTTGCAAGAAATGCTTGAGCCTTTGTAAGTGTCAATGTGCCCATTTGTGCCAACTTTTCTTGTTCCCTCGTGAGTTGCACTGCAAAACCATCAAAGAGAAGGAATTTTGTGTGCACTACCTAGAGTATCCATGGTAGCATAAAATGTAGAAACAAATACAGAATAATCAAGACCTAACTTAGAGAGAGTAGATAGAATCAACTGCTCATCATCCTTTTTAACCCCACATTCAGACAACTATAATCTAAGAGAATTAAGATTGGTTAAAAAGTCCTGGATACTGTCAAAATGTCTAAGATCAAGATTCATTAGTTCATTAGTGTTATGTCAGAAAAATGCACCCTTAGGGATTTTTTCCTTTAAGGTTTAGCTCCCAGATCTTTAGATTGCATTTAGAGCATCTTGCATGATAATTCAAACTCCCGATTAGAAAACCCTTGGACCCTGTGACAAATGGGACCTAAGGGGGACTATTTTGATGATCCCAGAACAAAGACAGGGGGTGGACTTGGGTGCTAGCACCCTAGTCTAGCCCTATTTTGGGTCTGCCCTAAATTCAAATGTCAAGTTTGTGACTGTTGTTTGGGTCCCAGACCGACATCATAAGTTTTAATTATGAAATTCTTGGCGGGAATATTTGTAGTTGCATATTTAAGAATGTGTAGGTTATCATTTAGAAACTAGAAGATGTTTATGATTGTGAGCTATTGGAATACTTATGATTTTCATTATGTTGTAGAGCATAGCATTGTTATTGTGTTTGTTTTTTGTAGGTTGGATTACATCTTCTCCTCATGGCATCGAAGAGCATCTTCCTTCCATGAGAGCTTCATCATCAAGGTGACATCTATTGTGTTTTATCATCATTATCATTTGGATTTTTACCTCTATCCCACAAGGATATGCATTCTCTTTAACAACGGTGTTTAGAAGACTTGAATGTCTCTCTAGGGCTTGACTGAGGCAAGCCTCTAAACACCACAACCCCCTCCCACACTCCTTGTGATTACAGCTTATAGGTATTGGATCTTGAGAAAGTGGAGTTGCAAGGGAGATTGGAGGACATTGAAGATTTGGGATCCGAAAAGAAGCAGACACTGTGCGAGATTTCGGGACACGAGGGCTATCAACATTGTCCTCTGCATCTGAGGCTACAGAAATAGATTAGATAGTGATAATCAGGGTTTGCAAAGATTCTGACATCTGAGAAAAGATTCCTCAGTGGACTAGGGTGCTCTCAACATTGTCCTCCTGTGTCAGATTGCCAAAAACAAAAGATACAACAGAAATTAGTGTCAGAAGGAGATCGGGATTCTACAGAAAAAGTTGCATCTTAGACTTGGGCGCCATCACCATTGTCCCTGACATTCCCATTTTCTGGACTATGAAAAATAGTGAGTTAAGGTTCTCTGCCCTTTATCTTATTTCAATAGCATTTGTCATAATTTACAGATTTACTTATTGTTTTGCTTAAATTAGGGTTTCAAGAGTATTAAGAGCATTAATTTGAGACATTGTGTGATAATTTCTAAATTTCCTAGCTTCCCTTGTGGCAACCCAACCTAATAGGTGACTCTCCTCTTGAGTGGAGAGGCAACTCGATTGAAAACCCCTTGGAATGTTTAGTGGAAAGGAGGATTCAAACTAAAACCCCCATACAACAACAAAATTGACAACCCCTCTTTTTCATACTAAACATTTTGGTGAACCCATGTTTTTGAACATTTTGGCAACTTGTTGAGTGTTGTTTGATAAATTTGCATTCATTCATCTTTTTGCATTTGAAAATTTACAAAAAAATTGATATATTTGGAAAAATTGAAAAAAATTTGCATTCTAGGGTTTGATTTTTGACATAGTTTGCATTCATTCAAATTAATTCTCTAATTTTTACATCAGATCTGAAATTCATTATCATTCAATTCATTATTTTCAAAATTGTATTTGAAAATTTTTTAAAAAAATTGAAATTTTTTTAAAAATTCAAAAAAATTGGCATATTAGGTTTACATTTTTGTAAAATTTAAATTAATTGGCATCTAATTTAAATTAATTTCTGTTATTTACATTATATCTGATACAAAATACAGAAATTCATTATTTACAATTCATTTGCATTGCATTTGCATGCTTGATTTGTTAGAAATTGCTTGAAATTTTGCATTTTTCATGAAAACCTAGTTTTGCATGAGCTAGGGTTGTAGTCAAAATCTTGTTTTAGATTTTACTACCTTGTTAAAACACTCATTAGGTCTAATTTCTAATTGTATTTTTGCATCATAGTGGCCTCCTTGCGAAATTTCATGTCTAGGGCTTGAAAACTTGCATTTTTTCACTAGATTTGGCCTTATCGTCTTGTTCAATTTGCACTCCAAGCATGTTGTAAGGGATTTTGATGCACTAATTGGCTGTTATTAGGGTTATTATCTGATTCCCCTTCTCATTTTCTTTACAACACCTTTTCTTTTGGGCTTTTGCATTGAAATGTGGTGAAAATTTGCATATTTTTGCACTAGGGTTTGATCAAGAGTAGCACTATAGGTGGGTTGTAATGTATTTTTTGTCATAAGGTGGCTGTTATTACTGTTATAAGTTGTTTTCCATCATAATTTTCCTTACAACACTTGTTTCCCTACTCTTTGCATTGAGATTTGGTGAAAAATCGCATATTTTGGCCTATTTTCACTAGGTTTTAACTTATCGACTCTCTAGAGTTATTTCAAAAGCATGTTGTGAAATATATTTTTACATTAGTGGACTGTTTTTACATATACAATGTGCTGTCCCTCTTTAAAATCTTTACAACATCTCTGCTTTCATTTATTTGCATTGAAAAAAGTTGAAAAATCAAGCATTTTAGAGCACATTCGACATCACTTTTGCAAATTAGCTTTTTGCATAAGTTTTGGAAGATCTTAAAAATATAATTTGACACTCCTTTGCAAAACCTACAAATGGCTTCTCAATACAATAATAATACTAGGTTTGTTCCTAGGCCTCATTTGAAAAGATGAGTCCCTGAGATTGAAATAACATTCACACCTCACAACAAAGAAATGGTAGAAACTGAAGGGCCTCTTTATATCACAGTAAAGATAATGGAACAACCCATGCATGGAACACTCATAGATCCTAATTGCATAATAAATTTGGTCATGGAAGATTACCTCCTTAGACATGAAATGTTACAAGAATCTTATGAACCATCAGATTTGAGAATTAAAACACATAATGGAGCTTTAATGAAACCAATTGGAAAGATAAATCTAATGGTCTCGGTCTATGATAAAGATGTGGACCAGAAATTTGATGTAATACCCTTATCCAACCTTTTCCGTGAAAAACTTGGACATCCTTGGCTTAAAGCTATGAATGTTGTTACTTCTACTATTTAGAAATGTATAAAATTTCCTTTGCATGGAGAGATCCGTAATATCCATCATAATGATTATCAACCTTCGGCTAAGGACAAGAACTTTACTCTTGATTACTTTTGGCCACAACCTGAGATAGGTCCTGAGCCATGAAGAGATATAACTTTCATAGAATACATAAAATACAAAGAAAAACAACTAGCTCAAGTGGCTAGGTCTCCTTTGCAACCAATAAGAGAAGAACAAGAAACAAGCGTAAAACAAGATTATTATGGCTTTGATGAAGTTTTTTGCATGAGAAATGTGGATAAGGAAAGGTTCCATAACCCGCCTCATCCATATAGAGATGGAATTTATGCTAAGGTCCCTCCCCTGTCATCCTTACAGGGATCGAGAGGCTTTCATCGACAACAAAATATTCTACCAAGACTAATGAGATTTGAACATGGTGCTTCCTCCTCTACTGTGCAAACTATAGAAAAACACAATAATGACAAAATAAGTAGTAAGATAAGAAGAAATAGACTAGCAAAAGAAAGGAGGAGGAGGAGAGAAGCCTTTGCCCAACAAATCGCAAATGAACAAGAGAACATTCAGCCTAACGTTGAAACAAATCAAGAAGACCTTATAGATGAGCAAAACAAGAACAACAGTTGGGCTTTAGTGCCTTACACACATCTTTCATCTACCATTCAAGACTGGGAGGATGATGACCTCCTCGATGATGACTTCTAGCATGAACCTCTCTATAGGTAAGTATCTCTAACCCTTTACCTCCAAGTTGTGTTTCCCCTGTGATGTGTTATGTGTTGTTCATGCCTCCTAGGATGACCCTTGATTCTCTTGTAAGGTCAAGGATACTGGGAGACTGCCTCTGTCATGAACTGTATTGGATGCCTTTTCATTGCTCAAAGCCTAGTTGATCATGTACAACAGTGTATGAAGTTAAAGATTATCACATGGGTATGTGATGATAATTCATTTGGAGTCATTTTATGATCTGGGTTGTTGATATTTTATTCATATCTATTATACTTTTTCTGGGTTTCATTTTTATGCTCCATTTCCTATTGTTCTAGCAAAACAAAACACATGCAAACAAAAAACCCTTCTACATCTTCCATGTAGTTCTGAAAGATCACCAAAAATTAATAAAATAACACTATTAAGATTAAACAAAGAACTAACAGGTGCGGCACATTATAGCAACCCATATTAAATTAATATAAGTTAAATCTTTAATTTAACTTAATATCTCGACATTTAATATATCATTCCTTAGTCATTTTGAAAACCATGTGACATGTGCTGGATACTCCAACCGGCAATACTAAAAATGGAAATATCAAACAAACTCCACCGATGATCCCCTGCCTAACTTAATATAAATAGTAAGTTCTAGAAAATGTGTCCAAGACACCCTCAGAAAGGAAAGAAGAACTCAACCTATCATCCAATTGCACTTGGACTCCTGAAAATCCTCCATAGAAGTTCCCTAACCAACCTCCATTAGCCTACGGGAACCCTAGAATAGGCTAACTGCTCCCACCT
Organism: Cunninghamia lanceolata; assembly: GCA_027924645.1. Classification (NCBI taxonomy): domain Eukaryota; kingdom Viridiplantae; phylum Streptophyta; class Pinopsida; order Cupressales; family Cupressaceae; genus Cunninghamia; species Cunninghamia lanceolata. The sequence continues at coordinate 1,947,714 of BSBN01000026.1, read as the reverse complement.
GACGAACTAGCTAAGAAGGGGACATTACAGTCCGCCCTGCCCAAAACTGCTTGTCCTCAAACAATCTCATCTTAGGATGCTGTAATATATGCTCACTCTCCCACGTTGCATCCTCTACTAGAAAGTTCTTCCATTTGACTAGGTACTCCTTGATGATCCTCTTCCTGATATTCCTCTCCTGAGTGTCAACGATAGCCTTTGGAATCAGGGTTATCTTCCCTTCCTCATCCAATGGTGGTAACTCAAATGAGGTGTGATGATCCTAACTTGTATTTACATAAAAATTCCAAGAAGATATCAAAGTACCACAAATATGAACAATAAAGTATAGGAATATGAAATGAATATTGCTTATATTATTGTCTTCAAAATGGAATGACTATAATCAGATAATATCAGTCCTCAATTACATATCATATCAAACATGAACATGAGATGGATAGAGCCTTGATGCCTGATTGATTGGCTACAACAAATGTGATGTTTTCAGCCCTAATTCGCTGCCATAATGATACTGATGTATCTTCTTCTCCTGAGCTCCTATTCACTGGCCAAGATAGGTTATCTTTGGGTGGCAAATCTAGTTTATACAGTGCTGAAGGGTTTTCCCTAGTTCGATGATCCTCAAGGATGCTTCGCTACTCTTAAACTTGGTTCGCTATCCTTAGAAGGGGTGGTGAAGGGATTTCCTCAGGTTCGCTACCTCTTTGTTGCTATTACCAATCTCCGTTCTCCCAAATTATAGTCTCCAATGATCTCTCTAAGAGATCTACAAGTGTTAGATCTGATGTTAGGTGAAAGGGGTAATCTCCATTCCTTGTCAAGGGGCCATCTCCTCAACACTTGAACGAAGAATCAAAATTCTCAGCCAATAAGATAGGAAAGCTTACCAAGAACCTTCGACGGTGTGATGCCAAAATGCAGCTCCAAACCTTGCTTTTATACCCTTCCTTGTTCTAGATCTCCTTGATATGTGTGCTTCTAGAAGATACCCAAAGTGGCACCTAGAGTGTCTTATACAAGTCGGCTAGCTCCAAGTTAATATTTCATCTTGTTTTTCTCTTTGAAATGGGTGCCAAGACTACTTATCTTGTGCAAGTCAGCCGAGAACTCCTCCTCAAGCCAAGTTGGCCCCAACTCATGATGAATTTGGTGCTTTCCTTACCCAAGTCGGCCTCTCAAGAAACCCAAGGCTTTGTAGATGCAAAGATGATTTGGCAAGGCCCCCAAATAGGTCTCCATGAAGACATCTCGATGACAAGATTGTGCAAAGCTCGAAAGGCTAAATGATGGAAATGTTGTATCAAGACCAAGCCAAAGTCACAAGATCATTCCCTTACCATCATGTTGGCCTATGGCAATGGATAATAGGCTAACCATGAACTCCATGATGGCTCACTCTAGAAATGGGGACATGACAGTCCTCCCTTCTAGGGATTGCTTGTCCTCAAGCAATCAAAGATTGGGATGCTCTAGAATCTACTCTCCTTCCCAAGTAGCATCCTCCAAAGGTAATCCTCTCCAATGCACCAAGTACTCTATGATGACACGGCTACACAAGTGGGGCTCTCTTATATTGACAATACCATCAGGCTCCAGTATTAGCATACCCTTTTCATAAGGAGGTGGAAGGTCAGGTGAAGAGATCACATGTTGTCCCAAGGCCTTCTTGAGGCAAGAGACATGAAACACATTGTGAATCCTACTCCCTGGTGGTAAATCAAGATCATATGCTACCTCACCTATCCTCCTCACAATCCTGTATGGACCATAGAACCTCGGCTTGAGTTTTTTCGCACCACTTCTCTTCAAAGTACTCTATGTGTAGGGTTGTAGGTGCAGAAAGACCAAGTCATCTACCTCAAAGGTCCTCTCACTGTGATGCCTATCTGCATAAACCTTATGCTGATCCTGAGCATGATGTATGTTCTCCTTTAGTACTTTGAGTATGTCCTATGTCTCCTATATCATCTCCCTAGCTCGAGGAGCTCTATGATTACCAAAAGCCAAATCCTCAAAAGATGGTGCATCATACCCATACAAATGTTCTGAATGGAGTCATGCCAATGGACATGTTGGTTCTTTCTCTCTAGATCGGCAGCCAGTTCCAATGCACAGGCAGATCCAGCCAACACATACAGGAGGTTACGTGAGCTGCCTCCCCTTCACTTCTGGTTCTGCTGCACCAAGGGGGTATACCTATTAGCTAAAGATTTGACATTTGACTCGCCCAATGACAGAAAGATTTATCTTTACGATAATAGACAGAATACTCTCATTTTAGGACCAAAATTTGTGTGATAAATCACAAGGTGGCAACATTCTTGGACATATCTGAATGGTTAAGGATGAGAGTATGTAGGGGTCCTAATCCTACTCCTACAACTAACAGGTCAGAATTCTGAAAGGATTTGATTAAAATTTTGGATGCAAGACAGGGGGTTTTAGATCATAACTACTACAAAAGAAGTAGACCGGTGCCTATCTCAGGGCAAGGAGCCAACTAGACATATACACAAGAATGATTTGCAACTGGTGTTCAAGTTTCAAGGGGTTAGATTGATGCTTTCCTTACAAACATCACCCAAGGATAAGTATTTAACTGTCTCTACTTAAAAATATCCTTGCTAACATACAACCTTCTCCATACTCAACCTAAAACAATTTAATCCACTCCTTGAATGGAAGTTAGAGATTAAGCATGTGATACAGAAATCTATACCCTAGAATCTAAGAAACCCTTAGCAACCAAATTCAAAAGAAGAAAATGCATACAACAAATGGAGACAGACAGATAGACACATGCAATCAAGCATTTTTCATATGAAAACAACATGAAACTGAACATATGTGCAAGGTGCACTCAGATGCAACTCATAAACTCCAAAAGAGACAGAACAGACATGAAATGCTCTATTTTTTATTATTTTTCCCCTAAAAATGCCCAAGTCTTCAACAACCTAAATGAGTAACACAGTTTGCATTTTATAGCAAGACTGTGTACTTAGCAACAATTACAATGGTCTTTTCAAAAGTCTACCAGATACACTGCATCAAAGATGGCACTCAAATCATTCAATGCCCAGGCAGAAAGAGAAAGAGAAGTAGGTGGAATCAGGGAATGTGCAGCCACTCATAGATTTTCCATTAAAATCAGCAGTTGACCTATCCATCATCAATCAAACCTCTGTAAATTCTGCCATCAATGCCAACCTACCCACAGCTCCTCTCGAAATGCAGCAACGGATGTATCAGAAGTTTTCCCGCCTGAAAACAGCTACATATACAAAGAAAAACCCCTGCTACTGAACATATGAATCATGGCCATCGATCCCCTCCTATCGCCGAGATCAAAGGCGTCAAAATACGTTGAAAAGTCACCCACCTGTGAGATCGCGCCATGTAGGTACCTTTTACTTCACTGACTTTTCCCATCGCAACATGCATTTTGCCTTTTCCGCCTCATTTTGCCTTCTTTCGCCTTGTATATGCAAAAGAACATGCATATACAAACAACTACCTACATACAAGGCACAAACCCCAAATTTTATAGAACAAATTGTAAATACCGTCAGGTCTGGTTTGTATCTCCCTTTTGCATCTATCACTTTGTATATTGCATATACAAACGTAATATACATTCTGGGGATTTCAAATTTTATAGAACATATTGGAACAATTTTGAAATCCAGGCCTTGTATCTTCAATCTTTTTTTTGTATATCGGCATATACAAATGCCATATACTAAATTTGCCAAATTTAATCTTTGAATTGGGTCCAGCTTGCATATCCCCCTTTGTATGTTCACCTTGTATACCGGCTTGCATATCGCATTATAGAAATGCAATATACAAGCAAAAAACATACATTCAATCGAACCTGAGCCTTTATCAACTGCATTGTAAACTTTTTTGGGTCTAGCCAATGCATCCTTGGAATGCATGTTCTCTTTGTATGTGCGAACATACAATTGCACATATACAAGTGGTGGGCCCCAGCCTTTGTATCCTGCATTTACTTGCACCTTTTTGTACATTGCTGCCTTGCATCTACCCGATATACATTCTGCCTTGTATATCTGCGGGTCCCACCTCTTCTATATCGGCCCTTTGCACATTTTTTCCTTTGCATATAGCGAATGTATATTGCATATACATTTTGCCTTGTATGTGAGGCAGACCCCACCAAATGTATCTCCTGCTTTAAATGTTGCCGAATATACAAGACCCCTTGTATCTTTTTCAATGTATATGCATCAGCTGATGTATCTTTTGCACTATAGCGAATGCATGTCAGCCCTTTGGACATTTGCAATGTACATTCCCAATGTATGTCAGACATACATTCACCTTTGCATCTACTTCCCTTGTAAATTTTCTTGTATGCACCCAATGTATCTAACCGTTGTATGTGCGCTATGTACATTCTGTTTGCATGTTTTCCTTTGTATCCAGCCGTTGCATATTTCCCATGTATATTGCCAATGTATCTACCCAATGTACATTCTAAACATACAATGCGATATACATGCAATGCGCAACATACAACGGCAGAATCCTCTAGGAATCTGCGATAGATTCCTCAATGTATATGCAAGCCCGATATGCATTCAAAGATGCATATAACTCAATTTTCTCACCATTTTCAAAGGCCGATTGAAAATTCTGCAAGCCCGCCAATGTATAACTGCACTTGTACATACAAACCCCTTTGTATATACAAAGATACATGCATAAAAATATGAAGGCCGACAGATTTAGAATTTCATGGATTTTTTATGAAAGGTGCCTGCGAATTAAAATGCATGAAACCTGAATGTTTATGCAGGCACCAACATTGGCTCTATCTATTGATGCATGCCTCTTGCAGGCATGGCAAGAACCTCAGATCTCTAGGATGTAGACTAGTCCCCTATCCAATGGGCTACAGAGTCGAACTTACACCAACCTGCATCACAAATCTCATTTTTAAAAAATTACTTGGTGGCCCAAGGCCACCAAAAAGGAAAAACCAGAATTTTCCTTTGTCAAACACTTGATTTTCGTTTGATTTCTTCAAATGAAGCCTGAATGCATTTAACCACTTGCAGCACCCAGCATTGCAATTGATTGTGCTGCTACTCCTTTCTCCTTCAACAAGTTTACAGCAAAATTCAGAAGCATCTACCATTCGTAGCAGTAGACTATCATCATCATATGAATCACTGATGTTGCTTGGAAAAACAAAAAAACTCACTTAAAATAAATGAATCCACATTAGAATTTTGCCCTTCTTCAAAAAATAAGGGCTCCTCTGTATTAAACAAACAATATTCAGGCACAAGCAACATCTCATAATCATATTCATTTTTATAATCATTCAGATATTCATCATCATTATGCTCAGCAGTTTTATTATTAATGTCCACCTGAAATGTCTTAAAAGAAGGCATAAAGAACTCAGAATGCAGCCCTATGTCAAAAACTTCATAATTACCCCTGCAACTAGCAGTATCCCCAACTGTATGAGCACACACATCTGCAACATGTTCATTCACATCTAAATAGTGACCTTGTTTTTCTTCTTCACCAATGCACTGATAATCAAAAACAAATTTCTCAACCTCTGCACTGTGAAGGTGGTCAGAATCTTCAAGGAAACATTCATATTCATCATCCATGTATATTTCATCATCTGAAAGGCTCACATATGCATCTGAATGCTGAGAATCACTAACATATTCACTGTCATCCCTTGAAGCAACATCTTCTATATTCAGAGTGAAGCTTTGCTTATCCACTTCATATAAATAATCAGGAATAACTAGGATATACTTATTGCTGCAAGACACAACTTCTTGTATATCTTTCATTTCATCATTTGAAGGGCATATTGCATCTGTAGGCTTCTCTTCTAGAGGCTGATAACAATCTTTGTTTTCACCATTGTAGGATGTGCCTATATTTTCTATAACATCTTCTTCATGTTTATGTATCACATCATGACTACACACACTATTCTGAAATATATTTCCCTCTACAAAATCATCTTTCAATGAACACATTGGGAAAGCTGAAATATATTCACCTTGATAATTGTTTTGACAACTTGCAACCATGAAACCTACTGGCATTCCATACTTCTGATTATTTTTAATATCCATAGCAAATTTGTAGGCCTGGTGAAGTGTAGCTGGTTCTTTTTCTCTCAATCTATAACTCATTTTCTTATCAAATGCAGCCAAATAAATTGTCAAGCACAATGCATCATTAGGTCTCATATACTCAGGAATTTGCTTGAGCAACTTAATAAATCTAAGATTAAAGGTTGGAACCAGTTCCTCATCTTTATTATGGATGTTCATGAAATGTATGATCAATGAGGCTAAATCAAATCTTTCACCAAATTGCTCTAGGAATGCAACTTCTAAATCTACCCATGAAGAGACCGAATAGATAGGCAAGTCTGAAAACCAAACCCTAGCATCATCTTCTAATGACTAAACAAAGAGTCTCATTATTACATCTTTAGCCTCTACCTCATAATCTTCTATCAAATTACAAAATTTTTGTAGACGTTTGTTTGCTAATTCAGAATCTGATCCACTATATTTCGGCAAACATTTTCTAATTTTATTTGGAATAACATTTGGGTAACCATATATCCCTGTGAAATTTAGGGCTTTATATCTTTCAGTAAAAAATGGTTTTCTTTGAGAGCACAACCAGGATTGCTTCTCTAAACTCATCATTTTGAACCAAGAGATGAATACCTAGAAATATGATGCAGCATTGGAAGGTTCAATCAATAGAGTCCCCACCTCTCACAGAGAGGACATAATATCAACAAGGCACTTGTACTTTCTGGATTCGTCACACTAGCAGAGCACCACATGGTCATTTTTTGGTCTTGCTGCAACATCACTGGAAACTAGATTTTCCAGCCTTCAGGTCACTTGACTCTCCCCAGCGGAGTCGCCATTTATGTTGGTTCTTTCTCTCTAGATCGACAGAGGGTTTTGCAGTTCCAATGCACAGGCAGATCCGGCCAACACATACAGGAGGTCATGTGAGCTGCCTTCCCTTCACTTCTGGGTCTGCCACACCAAGGGGGTATCCCTATTAGCTAAAGATTTGACATTTGACTTGCCCAATGATAGAAAGATTTACTTTACAATAACAGATAGAATACTCTCATTTTAGGACCAAGATTTGTGTGATAAATCACAAGGTGGCAACATTCTTGGACATATCTGACTGGTTAAGGATGAGAGTATGTAGGGGTCCTAATCCTACTCCTACAACTAACAGGTCAGAATTTTGAAAGGATTTGATTAAAATTTTAGATGCAAGACAGGGGGTTTTGGATCATAACTACTACACAAGAAGCAAACCGGTGCCTATCTCAGGGCAAGGAGTCAACTAGACGTATACACAAGAATGATTTGCAACTGGCATTCAAGTTTCAAGGGGTTAGATTGATGCTTGCCTTACAAACATCACCCAAGGATAAGTATTTAATTGTCTCTACTTACAAATATCCTTGCTGACATACAACCTTCTCCATACTCAACCTAAAACAATTTAATCCACTCCTTGAATGGAAGTTAGAGATTAAGCATGTGATACAGAAATCTATACCCTAGAATCTAAGAAACCCTTAGCAACTAGATTCAAAAGAAGAAAATGCATACAACAAATGGAGATAGACAGATAGACACATGCAATCAAGCATTTTTCATATGAAAACAACATGAAATTGAACATATGTGCAAGGTGCACTCAGATGCAACTCATAAACTCCAAAAGAGATAGAACAGACATGAAATGCTCTATTTTTCATTATTTTTCCCCCAAAAATTCCCAAGTCTTCAACAACCTAAATGAGTAACACAGTTTGCATTTTATAGCAAGACTGTGTACTCAGCAACAATTACAATGGTCTTTTCAAAAGTCCGCCAGATACACTGCATCAAAGATGGCACTCAAATCATTTAATGCCCAGGCAGAAAGACAAAGAGAAGTAGGTGGAATCAGGGAATGTGTAGCCGCTCACAGATTTTCCATTAAAATTGGTAGTTGACCTGTCCATCATCAATCAAACCTCTGCAAATTTTGCCATCAATGCCAACCTACCCACAACTCCTCTCAAAATGCAGCAATAGATGTATCAAAAGTTTTCCTGCCTAAAAATGGCTGCATATACAAAGAAAAACCCTCGCTGCTGAACATATGAATCATGGCCATCGATCCCCTCCTATCGCCGAGATCAAAGGCAACAAAATATGTTGAAAATTCACCCACCTGTGAGATCGCGTCACGTAGGCACCTTTTGCTTCACTGACTTTTCCCATCACAACATGCATTTTGCCTTCTTTCACCTTGTATATGCAAAAGAACATGCATATACAAACAACTGCCTGCATACAAGGCACGGACCCCAAATTTTACAGAACAAATTGCAAACACCGTCGGGTCTAGCTTGTATCTCCCTTTTGCATCTATCACTTTATATATTTCATATACAAATGCAATATACATTCTACAGATTTCAATTTTTATAGAACAGATTGTAACAATTTTGAAATCTGGGCCTTGTATCTTCAATCTTTTTTTTGTATATCGGCATATACAAATGCCATATACATGCAAGCCGTGGACCCCAATGCTAAATTTGCCAAATTTGATCTTTGAATCAGGTCCGGCTTGCATATCCCCCTTTGTATGTTTTCCTTGTATACCGGCTTGCATATCGCATTATACAAATGCAATATTCAAGCAAAAAACATACATTCAATCGGACCTGAGCCTTTATCAACTGCATTGTAAACTTTTTTAGGTCCGGCCAATGCATCCTTGGAATGCATGTTCTCTTTGTATGTGTGAACATACAATCGCACATATACAAGTGGTGGGCCTCAGCCTTTGTATCCCGCCTTTACTTGCACCTTTTTGTACATTGCTGCCTTGCATCTACCCGATATACATTCTGCCTTGTATATCTGCGGGTCCCACCTCTTGTATATCGGCCCTTTGCACATTTTTTCCTTTGCATATAGCGAATGTATATTGCATATACATTTCACCTTGTATGTGAGGTGGACCCCACCAAATGTATCTCCTGCTTTAAATGTTGCTGAATATACAAGACCCCTTGTATCTTTTTCAATGTATATGCATCGGCTGATGTATCTTTTGCACTATAGCAAATGCATGTCGGCCCTTTGCACATTTGCAATGTACATTCCCAATGTATGTCGGACATACATTCACCTTTGTATCTGCTTCCCTTGTAAATTTTCTTGTATGCGCCCAATGTATCTAACCATTGTATGTGTGCTATGTACATTCTGTTTGCATGTTTTCCTTTGTATCCAGCCGTTGCATATTTCCCATGTATATCGTCAATGTATCTACCCAATGTACATTCTAAACATACAATGCAATATACATGCAATGCGCAACATACAACTGTGGAATCCTCCAGGAATTTGCGATACATTCCTCAATGTATATGCAAGCCCAATATGCATTCAAAGATGCATATAACTCAATTTTCTCACCATTTTCAAAGGCCGACTAAAAATTTTGCAAGCCCGCCAATGTATAACTACACTTGTACATACAAACCCCTTTGTATATACAAAGATACATGCATGCAACCATATACAAAGATACATGCATAAAAATATGAAGGTCGACAGACTTAGAATTTCATGGATTTTTTATGAAAGGTGCCTGCGAATTAAAATGCTTGAAACCTGAATGTTTATGTAGGCACCAACAAGACATATGATATGTGGTATTGTAGCAATACTCACCAAGATACAACCACTTGACCCAAGCACGCTGATGACCTGCCACATAATTTTGAAGATATCCCCAATCCATTTGTTCACAATCTGTGTCTGCCCATCTGTTTGAGGGTGATAGCTCATGCTCAGAGTTAACTCAGTATCTGCAAGGTGGAATAGATCTCTCCAAAATAGGCTGATAAATCTACTATCCCAATCACTCACAATAGTCTTTGGAAGACCATGCAAATGGAACACCTCTCTGAAAAACAACTCTGCAACCTGCGATGTTGAAGAGTCCACTACAATGGGGTAGAAATATACATACTTAGTGAGCCTATCAACCACCCCAAAGATACAATCCCTACCATGAACCTTCGGAAGACCAGTGATGAAGTCCATGGAAATGTTCTCCCACTTCTGCTCTGGAATGGGCAATGTTCTCCCACTTATTCTGCTGACAAGTCATACACTCTCAAAAGTGCTGTAGAAGATCATCCTTGAGACCCTTAGAAGAGAATCTCTCCCACACCTGTCTATATGTCTTGAAGAAACTAGGATGTCCTGCTGAAGGTGTATCATGCACTGCTCTCAAAATCTGCTTCTTGAGCTTCGACTCAAGTACCAAGAAGATCTTGTACTTATGATAGATCACATCATCTACCACCTTGTACCTATCATCTCGTATTATACCATCCATGAGCTCAGAAGAAAATGTAGACTTGGAGTACTCCACTAGCAATTTAGACTTCCAATCAGCAGAAACCTCACTCAAAGAGCAAAGGGTAGGCCTCCTAGAAAGTGCATCAACCACAACGTTCTTCTTCCCCTTGACATACTCAATGTCAAAGTCATATGCATGTATCTTAGAGACCCGCTTCTGCTGCCTCTCATTCAAATCCTTCTACTCCAAGAAGTACTTCAAGCTGTTGTGGTCGGTCCCAACCACAAACTTAGATCCCACCAAGTATTGTTTGAACTTTGTCAGGGCATGCATGATGGCTAACATCTCCTTATCATAGGTGGAGTAGAGGCACTCAACATCCCTTAGCTTCTTTCTCTCAAATGCAATGGGACGCTTATCCTGCATTAATACTGCTCTAATGTCATCTCCAGATGCATCACACTCGAGCACAAAAGACTTGGTGAAATCAGGCAATGACAATACCAATGTAGTGCTCATGGCCTCCTTAAGCCGATCAAATGCCGCCTATGCCTTAGTGGACCAATGGAATGAACCCCTCTTGGTGAGGTCTTTTAGTGGTGCTACCAAATGTGAGAAGCCTCTAACAAATCTCTTGTAATAGCTGCAAAGCCCAACAAAGCCTCTCAACTCAAAGATGTTCTGTGGTGTAGGCCACTCCTAAATCACCCTAATCTTCTCCTCATGGACTCTCACACCATCAGCACTAATCACATGTCCCACATACCAGATCTCCTTCATCCTAAACTCACACTTAGAAGCCTTGGTGTATAGTGACTATGCCTCCATGATCCCAAGGATCTCATTGAGATGCTATAGGTGCTCCTCCCAAGATTTGTTATGGATCAAGATGTCATCAAAGAACACCAACAAGAACTTACGCAATTGCTTGTTGAAGATATGATTCATACAGGACTAGAAGGTAGCAGGTGCATTAGTGAGTCCAAAGGGCATGACAAGAAACTCATAGTGGCCATAGTGACACTGAAAAGCTGTCTTGGGAATGCCTTTTTCTCATACCCTCATCTGATGATAGCCTGAATGGAGATCAATCTTTTAGAAGTACATAGCCCCATGTAACTCATCAAGAACCTCATCAATCCTGGGTATGGGGTACCTATTTTTGATGGTCTTCTTATTCAAAGCCCTATAGTCAATGCACATCCTGATGGTACCATCCTTCTTCTTCACCAAGACCACTGAAGAAGCAAATGGACTCGATAAAGGTCTAATGTGTCCCATGTCAATTAGCTCCTTGATAGTATTCTTGATCTCCACTTTGAAATGTCATGGATGGCGGTATGGAGGGATATTGATTGGTGTCGTTCCCTCCTCAAGCTCAATCATGTGCTCAAAGCCTCTGTCCGGTGGCCTACCGAGAGGAATCTCACCAAAAATCTTGTTGTGCTTATCTAGAACCGACTGTATGTCAACATGATACTCACCTTTGGAAGAAGGTGTAGTCATGATAGCAACTTGGGCTGCCTGTGCTATGTCATCATGATGGAACAAAGCCTCCATGCACCTCATTGATACTGCTCTAGCTCCGCCATCAGAAAGTGCCCTCAAGATAACCTTCTTTCCCTTTTGTACAAACTCAATCTCCATCTTTTGTACATCTTGGATGTACCGGTTGAGTGACTGTAGCCATTGCATCCCCAGTACCACATCTATGCCCACCAATCCAACAATGTAGAAGTCATTAGTGACTATGTAGTCTCCCATCTGGATATCAAGCTGTGAGATCTTCTTACAACAATCCATGGTGTATCCATTGGCAACTCTGACTATGAACCCTAGAAAGTCTTCTACTCCTACCTCTCTCCTCTTTACCAATTTCTCATCAATGAAGTTGTGAGTAGCTCCACTATCCACCAAACAAGTGACTCACTTTCCCTTCAGCATTCCCCTCATTCAAAAGGGATGATACCTAGGAACTCCAGAGATAGATGCAAAATCACATTACCCAAACCCCCTGTATCCAACTCCAAGATGGGCTGCTCCGTATACTCCTCATCATGCTTAGATCATGTATCATGTGCATCATCATCCTCGTCATCAGATAGAACCTCTATGAGATGAGCTTTGCCTTTCCCAGGGCATCTGTGTCCTGGCTCCCAAGGTTGTTTGCAAGAGAAGCATAGATTCTTCCTCCTTAACTCATCTCTCTCCAGTGAAGTAGGGCTAACCTTGTGTGGTTGATATGTCTTCTTCAGATTAGAACTCGAACCCTTGAAGATGTTCTTCTTTGGTGGTGTATATGTTAGAGTGGTGTCCAAGTCCAAGGCTAGGTCAATAGACTCCTCAAGTTTAGATGGATTATACACCTTCACCAATCCTCTGATTCAATCACTAAGACCCTCTACAAAGAGCATGGTGATCCTCTTGTCTATCATGTCAGTAACCATGAACACAATCTTCTGGAACTTGTTCACATAGGCCTCCACGCTACCAGTTTGTTTCAATCATGCAAGCTCTCAGTAGTAGACCTCCATATCCTTGCGGTTGAACCTGTTGATCAACCTCTTGACAAACTCATCATATGATTTGATCCTGTTATGATGATGTGATACAAGTCCATGGTGCCACCACTCATAAGCTAGGCCCTCCAGGTGCATTATAGAAAAGTGTATTGCCTTCTCCTCATTCATAGGCTTGAGAGTAAGCAAGGTATCTAGCTTGTTGACCCAAGCTCTAGCACTTATTCCTCCACTACCATCAAAGTTTGGAAGAGGTATCTTGTTCAAGGCATCTTTGTACTCCTAAGGCTCTCAGTGTTGTTGTCCTCTTCTCAGTCTTTGATGGTCCCTTCTTCCTCTTTGACTCTGTCTCTTTTGGCTCATGTATTTGTTGAGGTTGATTCTATTTCGCACACGCTCGGGAAGGGCATCATACTCATCGACCAAGGTTGTCAAGTCTTCACCAAAGGGCACCTCTTCTTCTTCCTCTACTTGGGGCTCCTCCACCACTTCCTCTTCCCTAGGAAGAAAAGTAGGTCACATGGGCCTATCCACTATAGGTGTATGTGATCTCCGATCACGAGGTGATCCTGTCACACTCCCAACTCCTGTGCTCTCTGCATTGCCTTGAGTGTTGCTTTGATTTTTGTTGCCTCCATTATTTGCATTATTCATTAGAGCTTGGAACATCCTCTCAATGTTATGATTGGTATTCTACTATTGTTCATCCATCTTCCTCTGATTGTCAATCATCTCCTGCAGCATTTGCTCCATATCTCCTCTAGAAGGGTTGCCTTGTCTTTTGTCTCCCATGTCTTCAGCTTTTCTTCTTTGGTAATGATGCAGCAACAGACTAATGTGATCTCTCATAACCCATAGGCTAGAAGGATCTTTGACTCTAATACCATTGAGATGATCCTAGCTTGTATTTACAAAACAATTCCAAGAAGATATCAAAGTACCACAAATCTAAATAATAAAGTATAGGAATATGAAATGAATATTGCTTATATTATTGTCTTCAAAATTGAATGACTACAATCAGATAATATCAATCCTCAATTACATATCATATCAAACATGAACATGAAATGGATAGAGCCTTGATGCCTAATTGATTGGCTATAGCAAATCTGATATTTTCAGCCCTAATTCACTGCCATAATGATGCTGATGTATCTTCTTCTTCTCAGCTCCTATTCACCAAGATAAGTTGTCTTTAGGTGGCGAATCCAGTTTATATAGTGGTGAAGGGTCTACCCTAGTTCACTAATCCTCAAGGATGCTTTTCTACCCTCAAATTTGGTTCGCTATCCTTAGAAGGGTTGGCAAAGCGATTTCCTCAAGTTCGCTGCCTCTTTGCTGCTATTACCAATCTTTGTTCTCACAAATTATAGTCTCCAATGATCTCTCTAAGCGACCTACAAGTGTTAGATCTGATGTTAGATGAATGGGGCATCTCCATTCCTTGTCAAGAGGCCATCTCCTTAACACTTGAACAAAGAATTAGAATTCTTAGCCAATAAGATAGGAAAGCTTACCAAGAACCTTTGACGATGTGATGCCAAAATGCAGCTCCAAACCTTGCTTTAATACCCTTCCTTGTTCTAGATCTCTCCTTGATTTGTGTGCTTCTAGAAGATACCCAAAGTGACACCTAGAGTGTCCTATACAAGTCAGCTAGCTCCAAGCTAATATTTCATCTTTTTTTTCTCTTTGAAATGGGCACCAAGACTAGTTATCTTGTACAAGTCGGCCTAGAATTCCTCAAGCCAAGTCGGCCCCAACTCATGATGAATTCGGTGCTTTCCTTACCAAAGTCAGCCTCTCAAGAAACCCAAGGCTTTGTAGATGCAAAGATGATTTGGCAAGGCCCCCAAATAGGTCTCCATGAAGACATCTGGATGAGAAAGATTGTGCAAAGCTTGAGAGGCTAAATGATGGAAATGTTGTATCAAGACCAAGCCAAAGTCACAAGATCATTCCCTTACCATCTTGTTAGCCTATAGGAATGGATAATAGGCTAACCATGAACTCCATGATGGCTCACTCTAGAAATGGGGACATGACATGAGGGAACAACATTGTGCCCAAGTGCCTTTTTGAGCCTGGATACATGAAACACATTGTGTACTATACTATTGACTGGTAGCTCAAGCTCATATGCAACTTCTCCCACTCGCCTGGACACTCTGAACAGAGCATAAAACTTGGGTTTTAACTTCTCTGCTCCACTCCTTTTGAGAGTGGATTGCCTATATGGTTGGAGCCTTAGGTAGACCATATCCCCAACCTCAAAACTTCGCTCTACTTGGTGCTGGTCTGCATGCAATTTCTGTTGATTTTGTGCTTGTTGTAGATTCTCCTTGAGCTCTTTCATGATATTTTGACTTTCTTGCAACAAGTCTTTTGCCTTCGGTACCCTACTGTCACCAAGTAGCAAATCCATGAAACTAGAGGCATCATACCCATATAAAGCCATAAACGGTGTCATCCGGATTGACATATGATATGTCGTGTTATATCCGTACTCACCAAGATACAACCATTTGATCCATGCTCTCTGCTGCCCCGAAACATAGTTTCTGAGATACCCTTCCACCCATTTGTTCACTATTTCCATTTGCCCATCTGTCTGTGGATGGTAACTAGTACTAAGAGTAAGCTCGGTGCCACACAACCTGAACAACTCCTACCAAAAAAGACTTAGGAACTTGCTATCCCTATCACTCACAATTCCCCTATGTATCCCATGCAACCTGAAGATCTCCCTAAAAAGTAAATAAACCACCTGTACTGTTGTGTATGTCACTGATATAGAAAAGAAGTGTGCAAACTTAGTTAGTTGTCGATTACTATGAATATACAATTCTTCCCTTATACCTTTGGTAGCCTAGTGATGAAGTCCATGGAGATGTATTCCCATTTCCGATTTGAAATGGGTAAGGGTTGAAGTAGTCTAGCTGGATAAGTATGTTCATTCTTATGCTACCGGTAAATAGGACACTCTCTAACATACTTACAGACTTCATTCTTAAGTCCCTTCCATGTGAAACTCTCCCGAACCTACCTGTATGTCTTGAAGAATTTGAGATGGCCAGCCATAGGTGTGTCATGGAAAGTTCTCAAAATTTTTCCCTTAAACTGAGAATTAGGCATGAGGAATATTCTCTCCTTATAAATAATCAAGTCATTGACCATGAAGTACCTGTCATCCTACATTGTGCCCTCTATTATTCCCGCTGCCCAAGAATCCTTATCATACTCTGCTGAAATTGACTCTCTCCAGTCAGCAGAGATCTCTCCTAACATACACAAGTGGGGTCTCCTGGATAAAGCATCTAGTCATATGCTTGTAGCCTACTCACCCACTTCTGTTGACAATTATTTAGGTCCTTCTGGTTCATTAAATACTTAATGTTGTTATGATCTATCTTGATGATAAACTTGCCTCCAACCAAGTAAGGTCTGAATTTGGCCAATGTATGCATTATGGCTAACATCTCTTTGTCATACACTAAATAAATCTTCTCCACACCCCTGAGCTTCCTACTCTCAAATGCTAGGGGGTGTTTCTCCTGCATCAATACTGCCCCAATCCCCTCTCTAGAAGCATCACACTCCAACTCAAAGGGCTTGGAGAAATCTGAAATTGCCAACACAGGGCAAGTGGACATCAATTTCTTGAAGTGTTTGAAACACTTATGTGCTAAATCTTACCATATAAAGGCTCCCTTCTTGGTCAAGTCTGCAAGTGGAGCTACATTCTGTGAGAAGACCTTAACAAACCTCCTGTAGAAACCACATAACCCAAAGAATCCCTTGAGCTAAGAGAGATTCATAGACATAGGTCATTCTATGATAGCCCTTATCTTGTATGGATCAACCCTCACTCCCTCTGCATTAATAATGTGACCAAGGTAAAGCAACTTAGTCATGCCAAAGTCACACTTGGACTCCTTGGCATACAAGGACTCTCTTTCTAGTATACTCAACACCTCCTCAAGATGACTCATGTGCTCCTCCCAAGTTATGTTGTCAAAGAAGATCAACACAAACCTCCTCAACTGTTTCCTGAATATCTGATTCATACAGCTCTAGAAAGTAGCTAGTGCATTAGTCGGTCCAAATGACATCACCAAAAACTCAAAATGACCGTAATGGAACCTGAAAGCAATCTTCTCTATGTCCTCTCTCATCCTGATTTAATGATATCCTGACCTCAAGTCTATTTTTGAAAAGTAGCAAGCTCATGAAGCTCATCAATCAGCTCATCAATGCGAGAAATGGGATATCTATTTCTTATGGTCTTCTTGTTTAGTGCACGTTAGTTAATGCACATGCATATGGTCACATCCTTTTTGACAAGTACAACTGTAGAAGCCAATGGGATTTTGTTGGGTTTGATGTGCCCCATCTCCAACAAATCCTTGATGGGTTTCTCTATCTCATCCTTAAGCCTCTTAGAATGATGATAGGGTGTAGTAATCACCGGTTTGGATCCATCCTCCAATTCTATAACATGCTCAATCCCTATGTCCAATGGCACTCCTGGTGGTATACTCCCAAATACCTTACTGCACTTTGTCAACAACCTCTGAATGTATGGATGGTGGTTGTTTTTCTGTTGTTGTGGAACCTCTGGCATGATTAGGCACTCAGTTGCCCACTCAACCTGGTCATGTCTGAGCATTCTCTCCATTCTCTTGAGAGAAACTACTCGAGGCCCTCCATCTGATAATTTCCTAAGTACAATCATTTTGCCATTGGATTCAAATTTCATTTCCATATTGCGCAAGTTCATAGTGAACTCTCCAATAGTCATCATTCAGTGCATGCCTAAGACTACATCAGTGTCTCCAATACCAACTACATAAAAGTCATCCTTGAGTTCATACTCACCCAGCCGAATACTCAAACCAAAAATCTTCCTAGTGCAAGTGAGTTTGAATCCATTTGCTACCATTACCTTAAATCCCTCAAACTCCTTAGTTTTGAGTCCCCGTTTTGCAATAAGCCCCTCATCTATGAAATTATGAGTTGTTCATGTGTCAATGAGTGTAATGATGCATTGCCTACCAAGAACTCCTCTAACTCTGAAAGAACCAACTTTCTAGAAGCTAGAGAGTTGTGCCATCACTCCTTCACCATCACTTCCCTCCTAAGATGAGTTTTCATCATCACTGTCCTCCTTATCAGATTGTTGATCTTATTTTTTAGAATTGGTTTCTTCAGCAAAAAAGTACTCAATTTGTTTTGCCTTTGCCTTGTTAAGGCATCTGTGAGTTGGATCCCATGGCTCTCTACAATTGAAACAAAATTTCTTCCTCCTGTACTCATTCAACTGGTCATTACTCAACTGATTGGTCTTTTCTCTTGGTTGGTTTGTATCATGCTGAAAGGGCTTCTTGTCCTTATCCTTTTTGTATGGAAACCCCTTGGTCTAAAATTTGCTTTTGGACGTAGAAGACTCCATGTTCGTAGCATTTTTCATACTTTATGTAGAGAGGGTGGATTAAGGCCCTTGATCCAGCCTCGTAAAGGATCTATGAGTCCATCTATAAAGAGAACCATCATTCTACACTTGAAGATATCAGTCACCATCACCAATAGTTTCTAGAACTCAGATATGTAACTCTCTACTGACCCCCATTATTTCAGATGTGCCACTTCCTTAAACTGTAACTCTGGGTCCTTCTTGTTAAATATGTCAATCAATCGCCCAATGAACTCTACATATGATGTAATCTGATCATGAGCAAGAGTGATCTTCCCATGGTGCCACCACTCATGGGCAATGTCGTCTAGATGTAAGGCAACATAAGTGATTGCCTCCTCTTCTAGCATAGGGCTAAGCTGAAGGAAGCTATCTATCTTCTGTACCCACACTCTCACCGTTGTCTTCCCTGACCCATCAAAATATGGAATATTCAACTTGTTCACCTTCTTCTGTAGCTCATAATTTTGTTGTCTACCACCCTGTCAAATCTGTGTTTCATCCTCAAATTTGAATATTCATGAAAAGACATCTCAACTTGAAACTCCTCACTAGAAGCTTGCCAATCTGTAATAATCACGTCCTGAAACTCAAGTTGTGTGGGTTCAGGATCTGGTGTGTTGTTTCATGGGGTGAAAGTAGGTCTGCCAGGTCTATCATAAGTTGTATGCTCATTAACTCCTCTGTTATTAAAAGTTACTTCCCCATCATTTCTTTTGTCCTCATCATCTCTATATCTATTCCTATCACCATTGTTATCCCCATCGTTGTTTCTGTTATTGTTGTTGTTATTGTTGTTATTATTGTTTCCAACATTCCCAATGGCTTGGTACGATATAAGGTCCACAAGATGATAAAAATTATTCTGTAACTCTCGTTGTCTCCTAGCCAAATCATTCATAATTTCTCTGGTAATAGGTTCTTCACTATCTCTATCACCCATACCTATCTCTACTCTATCAACACCTATGAATGGGTCAATGTGCAGAGGTACTTCCAAGTTCGGTCGTGACCTATTTCTTCTAAGATAGTATTGATGTGTATTGAGTTGCATTACTCAATACATACTCTACATTTTTCTGTCTGAGCTCACAGGATAGCAAGATGAGCTGTGGTCTGATACCGCTGTAATATACACCCTGTTTCTGTAGATTTTTGAGACCAAGTTTTTTGCCTATTTGTTTTTTGCTTACTATTGTGTGTTTTTTGATTATTTTGTGTTTGTGCATATGATATTTGAAAATAGTAATGAAATAAAAGACATGCAAAGTTACCCAGAAAGAAATATAACACACACACATTAAAATATGAATACCCAGATGAACAAATAGCTCAAATATTAATACGGTAACATACCGATTTGTATTTCTTCAATAATGTAAATCTAAAGTACAAAACCAGCTAGGGTTTGACACAGAAATAACCTTCAGAAGCTTCAATCTTCAAATATTCCACTATGCAAACATAGGTGATGAACTATTGTACCCTAGACGCCCATATTCCATGCAAAATATTCCTCAAAGAGTAGGCATTTCGGCCTAATAGAAAGCCCACATACCAATGTGACATGTACGGCCCTACTGGGAGTTTGTATTAGCAAATAAACACTTTAGAAACCTCTCCAAATCTGCATTTCTGCCTTAGCAATTTGATATTTCATGTGCAACTATTTCCCATGTCAACACAAGGGAGAAAGAGCTCCAAAACTCCACAAATTTGCTTCAGCAAGGTACGACCAGTAAGGAGTGCAAAATTAGTCCCAAGAAACACTCCAAAAACTCCTAAATCTACAACTCAACTCTTCAATGGCTGCTCACATGAAAAACTGAATACAATCCTTCAAAAACTTCATCAAAACTATATATCCAAGCACAAGCGTAATCTCTGGATGAGACTACCAGCAAACCCTCCTGATGATGTCTTCCAATCATGAAGAGAGTGTGATCTACAAAGGATTCTGTCTCTGCAAACCCTTATCCCCAGCTCAAAGCCAAAGCTCCAAGAATGCACGACAACATTGAGTGAATGAATGAATGCCAAAGAATGAGTTCTCTTTTTTCTTTTGTTCTCTCATTTCCCAATGCCCAAGAAGAGTATTTTTAATTTTTAATATTTAATAACTTAAAAACTCCTTATACCTCCATGAGTTGGGTGCCCCCCACATAAACCTAGCACATTCACTTTTAAAACAACTTATGACTATCATGTCACCATTTCCTAAGTGATCACCTATGGAGGAGTTGATTAGCCTATTCACCATTCCCATAGGCTAATGCTAGTGGTAAGGGAATGATTTTGGTTTGATCTTGGTATTGAAGGATGGAAAACTATAATGTTGGCTCAACACTTGGTTCTATTTGGATTTTGGCTAGTATTATCTTATAATATTTTTAATATAGCCAAAATGTTATCAATTTCAAGCCAAGACAAAAAAGTAAAGGATGAAAAAAATAAACGTTGGACAACCTGAAGATTGAAAAAGGTGAAAAGATGGAAAAAAGGAAAATAAAATAGTCTTTAATTGTATTTTATTATTCTATTATTTTATTATTTTTTCCCAAGATACTTGACGCCAAGGGAGAAAAAGAAAATAAAAATAATAAAATATTATATTTTATTATTTTATTAAACCCAAAATCGCTGCCCAAGGAGATAATGAAAAAATAAATAAAATGTTATTTATTTTAATTGGGAAAAATCGGTGCTTGGAGAAGGAGAAGAAAAATAAATAAAATAATATTATTTTTTAATATGGTGACTTGGGGAGAGAGGAAAAAAATAATAAAATATTATTATTTTATGGTTTTTTAAATGAAGGTTGTTTTGAGGTGAAATTCATTTAAAATTGTCAAATTGAAAATTAGATTTCATTGGTGGACTTGAAATTTTTCATAATTAATTGGGACGTCTATGGAGAGAAGAGGATAAATAGATGGTTTTGGCTTCATTTTGCAACTATTGATCATTTGGCAAATTTTGTATTGAGCGTTTACTCTTGGCTAAAAGTGGATTTTAGTTTGCTCAAGGTGGTGTTCCCTTGGCATTTTGTGGTTTGGTGATGTTCCCAATCCACCATGATGGGATGAATTCACATGGAGTTCATCATAGAGTTTGAATTGGAGTGTTTCATGGATGGTTATTTGCAGATTTGACTTGTATTTGAAGCTATTTCCATCAACAAGTACATATAGAGGGTTTAGAAGAGGATTGCTTGGCATATAGAGGGTTTTTGATCATTTCCAGCCTTCATCTACATTCTGATTTTTGTAACAACAGTGAACAACAGGGTTTAATCTTTAGATCTAAGTGTTGTTTGGCATATTTTGGAGGGTTTTAACATCATACAAGCTTCCAAACCTTAGTCACCTTCATCCTAGGCTTGGTCGCTTACATTTGGAGCACTATTTTGGCATATTTTGAAGATAATTGAAATCAAGGTTTCATATCAGTAGGTTATAGGTTCATATCAACACCTATAGTTTATAAATCAGACTTCATTTCACTTGGATTATCATTAGCATTCATCATTAGTTTGTTGGCATTTGTTGTGACTTCATTGCAGATCATTTGTACATGCTTTGGGTCATCATTGGACTCAATTTTCAGTCATATACTTGTCTAATTTTTATATCAGACCTTCTATTTTTGTAATCAACCAACTACTATTGAATAAAGAAGTAAAATTCTCCATTCGGGTATGTTCATTCATGTTTTGTGTTGATATTTAGTTGTGTTAGCAAGCTGGTTATTGTATTTTTAGTTATCATTTGGTGTTATTTTATTGTTACATTACAACCTTTTCATCTACACAACATTATAAACATATTGGCAAAAATGAATTTTGAAAACCCTAAGGTAATTGGAAGGAAAACAAATCAGAAATTTTCAAACCAACAAGTGAAAAAAATTTAGTTAGATAAGACAGGGTTCTTAAAGTGGTATTAGAGCTTGGATCCTGCCAACCTATGGGGTTATGAGCTACTACATCAATCCACTTCCACATCATTATCATAGAAGAACAGGTACAATGGGAGATAGAAGACAAGGTAATCCGCAGCGTGATGACATTGGTGACATGATGAGGGATATGATAGCAGGTCAACACAGGATGGCAGCAGAACAACATACAACTAATGATAATATTGCATAGATGATGGGTACACAGAATCGGATGTTAGAGGTGTTGACACAATCATTGAATAATATGCAGGTTAATCAGGCTAATCTAGCTAATACTGGTGCAGGTGTTGTTGGATCACCCTGAGTTAGGAGGACACGCATAGCTACTACTGATAGGCCTATGCAGCCCACTTTTCTTCCTAGAGAAGAAGAGGTTGAAAAGGAGACACAAGTTGAGGAAGAGGAACCAACTTTTGATGATAATTTGATTTTTATGGTTGATGAGTATGATGCACTTCCAAATCATGTCAAAAATTGCATAAACTTCAACAACTACATGACACAAAAGCTAGATAGGCGAAGAGGTAGAGTTGAAAGGCAAAGAAGACAACAACCAACTCAACCTAAGGAATACAAAGATGCATTGAACAAAATTCCTCTCCCTAACTTTGATGGTAGCAACAAAATCAATGCTAGAGCATGGGTACACAAGCTAGATATTTTTCTTACACTCAAACCCATGAATGAGGAAAAGGATATACATTTTTCTACTATGCATTTGGAGGACCTAGTGTATGATTGGTGGCACCATGGACTTGTTTGACAACATCATAACAGGATCACTTCATATGATGAGTTTACTAATAAACTCATTACCAGGTTTGACTGCAAGGATGTAGAGGTCTACTACAAGGAGTTGGTACAATTGAGACAGATTGGTAGAGTAGACTCATATGTTAATGAGTTTCAGAAGATTGCGGTTATGGTTCTTGAGATGCCTAAGAGGAGAGTTACTATGTTGTTTGTTGAGGGTTTGAATGACAGGATTAGAGAATTGGTCAAAGTTCATAGGCCAAGGACACTTGATGAGGCCATTGAGCTTGCACTTGTTCTAGACACCACTCCCACATTCACACCTCAAAAGAAAAGTTTCAAAGGCTCAAGTTCAAATCAGAAAAAAGCTAATTAGCCTAAGTTTAATCCTTCTTCTATGGAGAGAGATGAATTAAGAAGGAAAAAACTATGCTTTTCTTGCAAACAACCATGGGAACCAAGACATAGATGCCTTGGGAAAGGCAAGGCACATCTTATAGAGGTGATTTCAGATGATGAGAGTGATACACATGATGATATAGGTTCAGATCATGATGTTGATCACACAGAGTAGGAGCCTACATTAGAGCTTGAGGCTAATGATACAGGTGGTACAGGTTCAGTGACTATTGCTACACTTTTAGGAGTACCTAGGTATCATCCTTTTCGTGTGAAAGGGGTACTTAAGGGATAGTGAGTCACTTATTTGATTCATAGTGGAGCCACACATAATTTCATTGATGAGAGTTTAGC
Source organism: Cunninghamia lanceolata (assembly GCA_027924645.1). Classification (NCBI taxonomy): domain Eukaryota; kingdom Viridiplantae; phylum Streptophyta; class Pinopsida; order Cupressales; family Cupressaceae; genus Cunninghamia; species Cunninghamia lanceolata. Next base: position 1,923,816 of record BSBN01000026.1, on the reverse strand, counting down.
TATGAGGCATGGTTTACATGCTAAGGAATTTGCAAGTTTCATAGTGACAGTTGCAGATGAATTTACCATGAGTTGTCAGAAGAAGGTATCTCAGCTTAGCATTCAGATGGATGATTACACATTGATAGATGATTTCTACATGGTTGGACTTGGTGAGATAGACATTTTTTTGGGAGTCTAGTGGCTACAGTCTCTTGGTCACTACATTCAGGACTTTCAAAAGATGGAGCTAGAGTTTATACATGATGGGAGGAAGATTATGTTGAGAGCACTTTCTAATGGAGGACCTAGGGTTGTTTTAGCTAGGCACATGGAGGCTTTGTTAAGACATGATGATGTGGCATGGGCAGGCCAAGTCTCTATATCTTCCAAATCTTCTTCCAATGGTCCTAAGTATCATGTAGATATCCAATCTGTATTAGATAAGCACAGTCAGGTGTTTGGTGACATTCCTCTAGGTAGACCACCCGATCGTGGTTTTAGCATGTGATTGAGTTAGAGGATGGGACCAAGCCCATCAATATTCCACCATATCGACATCCTCGACACTTCAAGATAGAGATTGAGAGCACCATTAAGGATTTGATTGATATGGGACCCATTTGGCCTTCATCTAGTCCATTTGCTTCTTTGGTTGTTTTGGTGAAAAAGAAGGATGGAACTATGCGGATGTGTATTGACTATAGAGCACTGAACAAGAAGACAATCAAAAATAGGTACCCTATACCCAGGATCAATGAGCTACTTGATGAGCTACACAAGGCCATGTATTTTTCTAAGATTGATTGTAATGTCCCTCTTAATTTTTTTCTATTTATTTCTGTTCATAATAGAAACATATGACAACATAGGAACATTGATTTGCAAAGCATAAACAAAAGACAAGCATAAAATGGAACAAGAGATTTATTGATTCATTTTCCCAGTAAGTCTTTTACAAAATTAGAAGTACAAATATTGAAGTATTCAAAAGAACAACAATTTGATATATTTTTAGCCTGTCAGAAAAGTGCTGGGAATGACTAGAATGCTCACCAAATCCACACTAGGTCTCTGAATGATGTCAAATCACATGAAATAGCCTCCAATGGCTTGGGCGTCCCAATCCCAATATTGAAACCCTAATAAAAGTTGCAGTTTATTTTATGTATGAATCACAATGCATGTACCAGGCTAGGCGCACTTCTCAAGGAGGGTGATTTGCTCTAGAAAATTGTAGACTTCACAAAATCCCATGAAAATGTAGGTATAGGAGCACCTTGGGATGAGGAAAAAATGGGTCAAATACCCAGAATGAAAACTTACACCAATTTCCCACTACAAATTGTTGTGACCTAATCACACATCGCCCCATTCAAATGGGGACCCCCTCTTTTTCCCTACTTTCTGTCTTTGCTTTGCTTTAGACTTAGTTTTTCTCTGAGCTTGAAGGGTTTGGTAGTGTTTTTTTGCTCAAGTCTCGACATATTTTGGCTAAGGAGTTTGTGTCTTCTCATCCTAATGCATGTCCTGAAGCCTTGAAATTGACTAAGTCTGGTGTCCTGAAACCTGATGTTCTGAAATCCTAAAATTGACTAAGTTTAAATCTGGTGGATCCTCATAAATCTAGAATATGCATGTTAAATTCCATGGCTCTGAGACCTGTCTCAAACATCCTGGAAGTATATTTCAAAATATTTAAAATATAGGACCTGTACCTAAATATATTTTTAAATATACTTCCATCTAGGACATGTCAAAATCAGGCAAAAAAAAGTGAAGTCTTGGACCTTGGGCGAAAATTTCTCATGAACATGCAATATGTGCCCAGGATGAGTGGAAATTCCTTACTTATGAACAATATGTTCCCTGGGAGTGGAGTCATCTAGACATGAAATTTGCATAAGCGATGAAGATGTGATTCCTAAAAACTGTTGGAAATTTGTTGCAAAGAAGATCAACACTTAGAAAATTTCATCACCTAGGTTGAGCGCAAAATCCTTGTACATGAGCACAATGTGACCCAAAGTGTGGAAAATGTTCTCTGCCATGCAATATGCACCCTAATGAGGATCTCATTTTTTGGAGCCAAGATGATCAAATGCTACTCTCCTTAGTCAAATTCATGAAATGCTTGAGGAAATTAGGTCAAGTTGCTTAAAAGCATTGATAGAAATAAGAAGATCTTTCAAAAATTTGACTAAGTGTGATGGATGCATAACGTGGAAAATGTTCTGCTAGTTGCATTTAGCGCCCTGGGAGATGAGTGCAAAGGTGGAAAATGTTCTCATAGGTGCAATAAGCACCCATGTTAGAAGTCTTCTTTGGAATGTAGATGATGAAACATATGATTGCCTTCGACAAATTCTTAAGAATACTTGTAAGAAATATGACCAATTGCTTGAGGGAATTTGAAGAAAGTTGGAGTTTGATGAAATGTTGAAGTACAAAAACGGAGGAAAATGTCTTGCACCTTTCAAAATTTGACCAAGAAGAAATGCACTCTAAGGATAGTCCTCAACCTAATTTCATGCATTGAATGATAGATTTTGAAATGTCAAGACAAAAAAATGTCTAAGTAAGAAAAGTTTGAAAGGTGGAAAATGTTCTGGACCTTGCAAAATCCACCCTTGGTGGGCACATAATGTTCTGTACCTTGCATAAGCCACCCAAGATAGGTTGACTTTCAATAAAGACACCTCAACCAACAACTTTCAAAGAGATTTTGTCCTAAGTGTTGAATGACAAAGTGTGAAGTTTGACAGATTTCGAAGATAAAATGACTAAGTCTTAAGGTGCCAAATGAAGGAAAATGTCCTGCACCTTTCAAAATCTTCCCTCCTAAGATGCAAAATGTTCTTAAGTGAACAATTTGTGCCCAAGGTTTACATGAAGAAAACTTGTCTAATGTGAGATATATCACAAATCCCAGTGTGCCTTGAAAGGTTTGGAGTGAAAGTTTGATGTTGATCAAGGAAGAAGGTTTAAATGTTCCTTAAGAGCAAGAGCGCATAATGCTCTTGGGCATGTAAAACCTGCCAAAGGTTGTCATAAGGAAGTTTGACTAAGTAAAGCATCTTAAGGATTCAGCCTTGTTGTGAAACTTTAAATGAAAGTCATAACCAAATACATAAGGAAGAAATGTTTATCAAGAGCAAGGGCGTATAATGTTCTCAACCTTTCAAAATCCGCTCAAGGAAGTTTCTCTTACTCATTCAAGATGTGCTCTAGACAAGGAGACAATCTAATTTATCAAAAGGCACCAAAATCATTTGAATACCATAAGTTCACCAAAAGAAGAGGTTTTGAAAAGGAAACGATGCTAAGGTGTAAAAGGGTGGAAAATATTCATACATCAACAATTTGTGCCCTTCATTTGAGTGCAATAACAAGAGACAAGCAAAATGTTCTTGAGTCAACAATTTGTGCCCTAAGGAGAAGGGTAGTTGGATTCATCAAAAAAGTGTTTTAATTGCTCAAACTAAGGATATCATATCATCATTCACCTAGAAGAGGAGAATTGGGAGAGAAAGACTAAAATATCCTAAGTTTCAAAATTGAAATTGGGGAAAATGTTCTTTAGCTTACAATTTGCGCCCAGGAGATGAGGCAAAATGTTCCTAGGTATGCAAAAGTCGCCCTTCCTAGGGAACATAATATTCTTACCACTACAATTTCTACCCAAGAAAAGTATCCTTGCATGAGACCAAAATCAGCTCCAACATGAACTAGGATGAATTATGAGTTTTGAATGAAAGAAAATTTTCCTTTGAAGCAGGCTGACCTGCCTAGAAAATGAGAGTGATTGGGTATATAAGGATGAACACAACTTCAATTTTTGGCATTCACTTCAAAACAAATAATCAGATCAGCAGAGTAGAGATAAAGTGTAGACCAAAGGAGCAAAAATTCACAAGGAAAGGACAGATTTTATACAAGAACAAGGTGAATTTGCAAAGATAAAGCCGAGTGCCACAAGGGAAAAGAGAAATTTCCCATTTTTGCTAAGTTTGAATCCATTCAAAAATTGGATCTGTACTAAAATAAAAATCAGACTTAGCATTATTTTTATTGAATTTGTCTAATAAGCAGCCAAGGTATTTCATGATTTCCTTCATTCAATTTGAATAAGTTTTGGATAACTGTTTGAAAATGGTTTAAATTTGAATATCATTTATCCCACATTGGCGAGGAGAATAAAGGTTATCATTATTCATCCTTTATATCAATTATCATGTCAATATGCTAATTTGAGGTATTTTGCTTGTAGGTTGATGATGTTTGTGATGAGCGTTGAAGGAGAATGACAAGTGATAGCATGTGAGGAAGTTTGAAGAATGGAGGAAGGTGTCAAAAGGGATCAAGATTCGGGCATTGCTCTTCATCAAGAGTATATCAAGATCACCACACTTAGAAGAAGGCTTCATTTCTGAATGAAGAACACCGCTTCACCTTACACGCTTCATAATTTGAGAAGTTCAAAAGTTAAGTTCCACTTCCACATTCTAGAGTCATCCATTTCATGCGCCAGGAAGATCAAGAGCAAGCATCATGCAATCTACTCCAAGAAGTCATGAACAAAGACATCTCCTACTTTCATCAAGAAGCCTGAATGAAGGAATCCTACATAGAAACATCACATGAGAAGATAAATTTCAAGAAGTTCATAAATTTCACTAAGGCATGAAAGAATACTTGAAAAAAAAAATCCCAAAATTCCCAAATTTTCAAGTTTTAGAAGCTAAGTTCCATAGTTGAAAATCCAACAATTTGGGAAATATTTCAAGCAATGTGAATGTGATGGAGATCAAACCAATTCGCTTAATGCCAAGGTGGTGTCTACATGTCATCGATCCTATTATATTTCTCCACCTCATCTATGGATGTTTAATGCATTCACAACAAACAAGAGGTCAAGAAGGACATCCATGTGGAGATTCTCAAAGATGCCTTATTCATGCTTATGACATTGGGAAATGTGCCTTTGTTCCCTCTTTAATGTCTAAAAATAGAAATCCTTGTAACAAACTACCTATGTGGTGTAATCTTGGCCATTGATTCTAAAATCAATCTGGGCCCTTCTTTGTAATTCTTGAGCTCTATATAACGCTCACTCTCTTCATTTGTAAAGGGATATCATTAGGTCTTAGGAGGTAAAATCTTAGAGTAAAATCTCTTGAAGCATTGACAAGACTTTGGCAAATTGTTGTAAAGATACTACCAAATTTAATACATTCTCATTGAAGCTTGGTGAAACTTGTGTTGTTTTGGGATGTTAGCATGGTTTCCAATTTCTTGAAGATGATTCAAAGAAAGTTAGATAGATTTTAGATATAGTTCATTGATTTGATGAATAAATGTGAAGATATTGATGAATTCCTTAGTTCATACTTTTTGTGCATTGCCGATGTTGATTTGCAATGCAAAGTTAGCCTGAACCTCATGTTGCAATAGTTCGATTGTGGATGTTCATTCAAGTTACACCAACTATGGGTATTTGGATGCATGTTTGCAGTTTGAAAATCTTTCATTTTCCTTTGAAGATTGCACTATTTTCATGTAGTTGTTGCTCTCATGGCAAAGCAAAGCTCAATTGGAAGGAATTTGTCTATCGAAGCATTGTCCATTATATCATTGTCCTTAGAATAGCTTTCTCAACCCTTGCCTTTTGTATTTTCTTTCATAATTAGTTGGAAGTAAGTTCCACTTCACAGGAAGGAGAATAACATATTTGAGTGAAGAAAGAAGCCAATTCAGCATAAGTCCCTTTGTGAGTTTTCAACAAATCACATCAACTACTGAGTCTATCCATAGCAAAACATGAATAAGGAACCTTGGAGTTGTCTCGATTGATCACATTGTTTAGCATTCGAGAGATTTTATTCAAGAGAGAATAGAATACTTAGTATTTTATTATGAGTTTGCATGTGCATAAAAAATACATCAACACGAATGAAACATTGATTTCAGCAATACAAAAACTGGTCAGCAACACAGAATTGATGGAAACCCACTGAAATCACCCTGAAACTAAAAATTATTGATCACCCACCAAAAATCTGCAAAAAGAAACATCAAATGGAATATAAGATCTCCAATAAGCCCACATGCAACATCTGTATGAAGTTTCTCCGTAAAAATTGGCTACGGTTTGTCTCTCAGACCCGAAACCAATGTCAACCTTGAGGGTTTCCGCCCTCAAAGCCTTGAGATCAATGGAAAATCTGACAGCATTTCATTATCAACAATATCCAAGCATAATCAAATGAAGAGCCTTCATATCTTTTTATAGTTTCCTCCTTGAAAGCTTTGGGAAACTTCCCCAATATGTGTGCCACACATAAGAGGGAAACATTCCTTTTTAAAAATTACAAAAAAACATTTCTTTCCATCCTTTTCTAATCTTTCCCTAGGCATTCCCTTTTGGCATAATTAATTAATTTATTTTTAAATGCTCACATGGTCTCCCTTTTAAAACAACTTCAAGTTATGTCTCCTAGGCATAGGCGTACAACTTAACTTTATAATATTTAATTATGCCAAAGTTGTCTTTTTTATAAATAAAATAATAAAGTGCCTGTATTATATTATCCTTGTCAATTCTTAATCAAGAAACTACCAAGGAAGACTCCACACCATATTCTACCACAAATCATGCTGTCAAAAATAGTGCTTACTAAAAATAGTAAGCTCAAGAAAGTCCTCAGATGCCAATGCATGACATATCACCCTGAAGCTCTCTGAAAACCCAGAAGGAATCTAGCAATCAAACTGCCATACTCTCATAAATAGATCCTTGAAATCTCAGAAGAGATCACCACACAGTTGAAAACCCTAATTATTGCCTCCAATTAGCCTACAGGCCTCTAGAATAGGCTAACGGTCAATCCTGGATATCACTGATGAGAAGGGGACATTGCATTGATCTTCATTCAGGCTATCATCAAATTCATGTCCGTGAGGAGGACATACCTAAGACAACATTCAGATGCCACTATGGACACTATGAGTTTCTAGTCATGCCCTTTGGTCTTACTAATGCACCTACTACATTTTAGTCTTGCATGAATCATGTATTCAATAAGTAGTTGCGTAAGTTTCTATTAGTGTTCTTTGATGACATCTTGATATATAATAAGACATGGAAGGAGCATCTTCGACATCTTGATGAGGTACTTGGTGTTATGGAGGCCCAATCATTGTATGCTAAGGCTTCCAAGTGTGAGTTTGGGATGGAGGAGATTCTCTATTTGGGGCATGTGATTAGTGCCAATGGAGTTAGAGTTTAGGAGGAGAATATCAAAGCTATTCAGGATTGGCCTACTCTAAGGAACATTTCAGAGTTGAGAGGTTTCTTGGGTTTATGCAGCTATTACAAGAGATTTGTTAGAGGTTTTTCACATTTGGTGGTACCACTTACAAATCTCACTAAGAAGGGGGCATTCCTTTGGCACAGGTAGCTTTTCATTGGCTTAAGGAGGTGATGAGTACCACTCCAATTTTGGCACTACCAAATTTTACATAGTCCTTTGTACTTGAGTGTGATGCATCAGGTGATGGTATTGGGGTTGTTTTGATGCAAAATAGGCATCCCATTACATTTGAGATCAAGAAATTGAGGAATGTGGAGTGCCTATATTCCACCTATGAAAAGGAGATGCTTGCCATTATGCATGCTTTGGCAAAGTTTTGTCAGTACTTGGTAGGTAAGAAGTTTGTGGTTAGGACTGACCACAATAGCTTGAAATACTTCTTAGAGCAAAAGGACTTCAATGAGAGACAACAAAAATGGGTCTCTATGATACAGGCATATGATTTTGACATCCAGTTTGTGAAGGGGAAGAAGAACATTGTAGCAGATGCACTTTCCAAAAGGCTTACTATTTGTTCTTTGAGTGAGATTTCAGCTGATCGGAAATCTCAACTTTTAGTTGAGTATTCCAAATGTACTTTTGCATGCAAGATCATAGATGGATTGATTTAGGATGATAGGTATAAGGTTGTTGATGATGTGATATATTATAAGGATAGAATATTCTTGCTACCTGAATCAAAGCTTAAGCAGCAGATATTGAGAGCCATTCATGACACACCTCTAGCAAGACATCCAGTATTTTTCAAAACCTATAGACAGATTAGAGAGAGATTTGCATGGCACGGTCTCAAGGATGATGTATTGCAACATGTTAGAGAGTGTTTGACTTGTCAGCAGAACAAGTCTAAGCATACTTTCCCACAGGTTTACTTCAGTAATTACCTATTCCTGAGTAGAAGTGTGAGAGTATCTCTATCGATTTCATTACAAGTCTTCCAAAGGTACAGGGCAGAGATTGCATATATGTGGTTGTTGACAGGTTGACCAAATATGCAAACTTCTATGCTATTTTAGCAAATTATTCAGCACTGGTTGCAAAGTTGTTCTTTAGAGAGGTGTTTCGCTTGCATGACCTTCCAAAGACCATTGTCATGTCTCTCATACATAGATGATAAATTCTAAGGCACCAATCTACAACAGAACATACATTTCCTCATATATCAAATCCTATATACATGCCAAGATAAACGTAAGTAATGGAAGTGTTACGTAGAAGTCAGCCATATAAGCAAAGACAATGATAAATGTTATTTAAAGAGAATTGGTTAAAGACTCCAAGTCAATGACTATTTAGAACAAGACAAAATAAATATTATAAATGAAGTCTTGACTACGGTGTTGAAGATAACTAATTCACTATGATAAGTGCTAACTAAAAGGTGGCAAAGACCGTAAGGATGCGACATATCATAGATTGCAAATGTTCGAAGATATAAGAATCGTAGGCATTATGAGGAAGGGGCAACATAACACACATTTGGAAGAACACTATAATTCCAAAAAGCATCAAACAGAGAACATCAAATAGAAATAGAACAAAATAGTAGCTATCATCGAATCATCATTCACTTATAGTAGATTGACGCCTCCTGTAATAGTAAGGAATTTTAATATATTTGAGCAGCAAACAATCTATATTCATCACTACAAGGTATGTTACTTACCTTAAGCTAGTGTATTCATGATAATGCACTTATGAAGGATTTCTCTAAGTCAGTAATAATAAAATAAGAATGAAATGAGAATATTTATAACTATGATAGAATGCTTAGGACAAATGTATGAACATAATAGCATGATAGAATAAATATGAATACAAAAGCAGATGCTAACATGGAATAAATGTTATCATAGAGTAAAATGCAATAATTATGTTATCATAGGAAGAATATGTGAAATAGAATAAAGTAATAATATAGAATGTTATATGTATAGAATGAAAATAAGAATACTGTTATAGAATGAATATGTAGAACGAAATGTTAATATAGCATGAAAGGTTCTAGATAAGAATGCTCCTAATCTGAATGATATGAAAATACTCATAATGATGATAGAATGAGAATGCTTAAGGCATAAGAATGTTTATATGATGAATGTTATTCCTATAAGGAAGCATATTGGATGTTGCCAAGTAATGTAAATGGAAATCAACGAGATAGTAATGATAAGTAATAAAATGATTCATTAAACCATGATATACTCAGAGAGGAGTACTTAGCCTCACCCTTAATCTTTCTATCAGCATACGAGTATGGTGGTGTGTTAAGGAAGGGTGGTATAATGGACCTAGGTGACCCTCAAGTGGATGAAGAACACCACATGTAGTGTGAAGTCCCTTGAGCCAAGAGGCGAAGAACACCGCATGTAGGGTGAAGCCCTTGGGCCTAAGGTTATGTAAACTTAATAAATGTGCCCAACATTAGGTGACTCTCAAGAGGGTGAGGAATACCACGTGTAGCATGAATCCCCTTGAGTCAAATGGTGAAGAATTGTTGCATGTTGCAATGAAGTCTTTGGGCCTACGGTGGGATGGTTACACCAGTGCCTTAATGTAATCGTACACATATGGGGTGGGTGAAGTAGAGTAGATTAACGATCAGGCTAGATGATGACTCTCTCGAGGTATATCATGGGAAACTTTATGTGAAAGAAATGTGAATGTGAAATGCATAAACTTTAAGGTTGGATTATGATTATAAGATTACTAACCCTTAGAGGAAATGTGAAAAGTGTATGAATTTGATATTGACATTTATAAATGGTTATTAACCCTAGTTGTAATTATAAGATGAATTGGTTACTAATTTTCTTTTTTACAAGTCAAAATTGTGTGCAAGGTTAAAAGAAATTTTGACTCACTAGAAGGGGACATTATAACCATTGTCAGTGATCGAGATAGCAGGTTCATCAGTGTGTTTTGGCAGGAGCTATTCTAATCAGCTGGTACTAAGTTGAAACCAAGCACTAGTAATCACCCTCAGATGGATGAATAGATAGAGATAGTGAATAAGTGGGTTGAGGGTTATCTCCACAATTATGTTGCGGGACAGTAGCATGCTTGGATTAGGTGGTTACATTTAGGTGAGTATTGTTACAATTTTGCCTATCATATGTCGATTGGCATGTCTCCATTCAGTGCATTGTATGGATATGATGCGCTTTCTTTCATGGATTTGGCATTTGATGACAGTAGAGCTCTTAGAGCTAAAGAGTTGATGCAGGATACACAAGACATTCTTAAGACACTTAAGGATAATCTTCAGTAGGCACAGAATCAACAAAAGATGTATGCTGATAGACACCGTATTGAGAGGACATTTGATGTTGGTGACTTGGTATTTTTGCACATACAGCCAAGGGAGAAAAAGAAAATAAAAATAATAAAATATTATATTTTATTATTTTAATAAACCGAAAATTGTCACCCAAGGAGATTCTGAAAAAATAAATAAAATATTATTTTATTTTATTTAGGAAAAATTGACGCTTGGAGAAGGAGAAGAAAGATGAATAAAATAATATTATTTTTTTAATATGGGCAACTTGAGGAGAGAGGAAAAAATAATAAAATATTATTATTTTATGGTTTTTTAAATGAAGGTGGTTTTGAGGTGAAATTCATTTAAAATTGTCAAATTGAAAATTGGATTTCATTGGTGGACTTGAAATTTTTCATAATTTTGCAAATTGGGATGCCTATGGAGAGAAAAGGATAAATAAAGGGTTTGGCTTCACTTTGTAACTATTGATCATTTGGCAAATTTTATATTTGAGAGTTTACTATTGGCTGAAAGTGAATTTCAATTGCTCAAGGTGGTGTTCCCTTGGCATTTTGTGGTTTGGCGATGCTCCCAATCTAGCATGATGGGATGAATTCACATAGAGTTCATCATAGAGCTTGGATTGGAGTGTTTTCATGGATGGTTATTTGTAGATTTGACTTTTATTTGAATCTATTTCCATTAACAAGTGCATATAAAGGGTTTACAAGAGGATCACTTGGCATATAGAGGGATTTTTGATCATTTCCAACCTTCATCTACATTCTTATTTTTGTAACAATAGTGAACAATAGGGTTTAATCTTCAGATCTGAGTGCTTCTTGGCATCTTTTGGAGGGTTTTAACATCATACAAGCTTCCAAACCCTAGTCGCGTTCATCCTAGGCTTGGTCGCTTGCATTTGGAGCACTATTTTGGCATATTTTGAAGATAATTGAAATCAAGGTTTCATATCAGCAGGTTACAGGTTCATATCAGCACCTATAGTTTATAAATTAAACTTCATTTGGCTTCTATTATCATTGGCATTCATCATCAGCTAGTTGGCATTTGTTGTGACTTCATTGGAGATCATTTGTAAATTCTTTGGGTCATCACTAGACTCAATTTTCAGTCACATACTTGTCTGATTTTTATATCAGACCTTCTATTTTTGTAATCAGCCAACTACTATTGAATAAAGAAGTCAAATTCTCCATCTGGGTATGTTCATTCATGTTTTGTGTTGGTATTTGGTTGTGTTAGCAAGTTGGTTATTGTATTTCCAGTTATCATTTGGTGTTATTTTATTGTTACATTACAACCTTTTCATCTACATAACATTATAAACATATTGGCTAAAACAAATTTTGAAAACCCTAATGCAATTGGAAGGAAAAAAAAATTTAGTTAGTTAAGATAGGGTTCTTACAATGACTCCCTTAACATAAGTTTACTTTATAAAATAAAGCAACTCATATTAAATTAATATAAGTTAAATCTTTAATTTAAATTAATAAGTTACTATTTGGACTCCCCCTAACCCAGGATGGTTTAAACTGAATTTTGATGGAGCTGCTAAGTCAAATGGTAAGGCTAGTGGAGGAGGAGTTATAAGAAATGATAGAGGTGATTTCTTGCTGCTTATGCTGGAGGAATTGGGAACTAGACCAATAACTTTGTTGAAGCTTCGACTCTTTTATGGGGTCTCAAGTTGGCTATATCTCTGGGAATCCAACAACTTCATGTTCAGGGTGACTCCAAACTTATTATTGATGTTGTCACTAAAGCTTCGGAGTGTGGATGGAAACTTAGATACATTGTGCTTGATATTCAAACTCTTTTATAGGTCATTCATATCATTTCCTTCGCTCATATTTATAGAGAAGGAAACACTGTTGCTGACGGCCTGGCAAATTTTGGTTAGCAATTTCAAAACTAGCGTTGTTGGTGCCAACTTCATAATATCCCACGTCAGATTGGGGATATCATTCAAAAAGAGCAAGTTACTATATGATGATGACACATCACTCCACTTCGCTTACCTACATGTCTAGTCTTTTAAAACAGGTCATGCTGATTAGACACTTTGTTGATTGTGAGAGTGAGCTTAGACAACTTTGCACGCATTTGAAGGATAAGCAGTTAATGAGGAAAGATTGTATAAGGACTTTGGGTTATCGATGTAATGATTGCCCTATTTCTGATCGCATTTACATTACTGCCTTTTTTATTATTATTCATTGCTCTATGATCGAAGTCTCTCAAATTTTTCACAATATTGTTAGGAGCCTTCTGGACGGTGACTCTGCTTCTTCGTTCTCTGGGCTCTTTAGGAGTTACTGGTATTTCATTATGGGAGGAGATAGGATCAGAACTGAACTAAATAACTGTGAGGAATTTAAAGAGAATGCTTTGGTCTGGCATTATAGCAAAGAAGGTGGTATCACTCTGTTCCTTGAGTGTTTGAATGGACATGATGAAAATCTGTCTATTCAATTTGCTCAGTCATGGGCTAATCGTAAGGTGCAAATTGGGAATATCAATTTTGAGGTTTTGGAGAATGAAATTGCTATGGCTATGGGTCTTTCTACTAAGGGTACGAAGCTACAAAAGAAGTCTAGGGTTTTGGATGCCTAGAACCAGAAACTGTTTCTTAGTGAAGGTGAGGAAGTAGTGCCCTATCAGGGTGGTTTTGAGAGAGCCAGACTTCCTAAACCATGGGCAGACATGTATTTCACTCTGGAGGGTCACTTCACCAGGTTCTATTACTATCATCTTCCTTTGTTAAACCACTTCAGAAGGAATGCTACTATTAGTTTCCCATTCTATCTACTTTCTTCTCTTGAGAACTCTGTTCAACATGTTAAGAAGATTTTGCTTAAAAAGCCTGATAAAAAGCCTATTCCCCTACATCAAGGGCTTATTCATAGATTATACCAGTTTCACTTAGCTCTATCCCCTCCTTCTATTTAGCCCTCTGGTCTTGAACCCCTTGCTGATACCCCTACTGCCTTTGTGAAAACTGGTCTTACTACTCCTAAGCTGTTTCTTGAAGGTGATCCTTCTTCTGGTACTCCTAAGTCTATCATCAAAAATGTTCAAAACCCTCTTTCCAAATCCAAGTTGAAAGCTAAAAGATGTCTCTCTGATGTTGCTGTGGATTCTAACCTTTTAAAAGAGGACATTGGGGATTCTAGGCCCCAGAATGATCAGAATCTGGTCAAGGAGGGACCCTCAAGAAATTTCAAAAAAGTGAAACTAGAGGGTAAATTTGTTGTTGTTAGGCAGTCTGGTCGTATTGCTAGCAAACAGGCTCTTAAGTTGAAGCTGATTGATTACTCTAAAAGTAATTCTGAAACCTCTACTCATGAGGGAGAGGATAATTCCAAGAGTGATATTCAGGAGATTGCTATTGAAGATTCAGGTAGTGTTGAAGAGATTGAGGGGCAAGAGATTCTTGCGGAGACCTTTGATATTGAAGACAATATAGGGTTTGAAAATTTTGCTCCCATTGGTGACTGTATGTGTTGGCAAGAGACACTGTGTGGCTTCATAAGTGTTGTCATTTATGGCAACAAAGTCTATCCCACACATCTGTAGCACATAGTATGCCTATACCAAAAGCTAGATTGAAGATTGTTTTGGTCCGATGAACAAGAATAGAGTATGTAGGTCTGAATCTCTCAAATGGTGTAACTCAGAAAGTTGTGGACTTGGACAAGTCACGAGGGATATCATGACTACTGTATTCTAGAGATTTAGCCTCTGATGATAAAGCATGAAAAAGTTATGAGCATCTAAGTGTTGGGTTCCAGTCAGGCAGAGCAGACAAAGGAAGAACTGACCAACAGAGTATCAAACTTCAATCCGGATGAGTAAAAGGTGTTGACCAAGCAACTTGTGAGATTAAACATTGTTGGTTGAAATGATTAATGACTCCTATGCCTATGTTTTTGGTATGCATCACAAATCAAGCATGGATTCAGCTGACAGATCAGTAACTTGCAAATATCTTGAGTATTTTGGTTGCCGACTAGAAAGTTGATAAAGATCCTTGATGTGGATTTATATAACAGAGAGATTTCAGCATGTATAGAGTTGTGGTGAATGTGTGGTGGAATAAAGTGTGAAGAAAAGTAGAAACTCAAGTCCAGATGTGATAGAGCAACAACATTAAAACAAGGGAAGAATGAAGTGCATCAGATCAGTGTATTGTGCCTAACCAGAACTGAACTCCTGTATTTATAGATGCTTCTCATCAATTCAAACATTTGATTATCTTCTATAAGTTCTATAGACAGTGAGTCTCTTGTAGGCAGTGTGCCTCTTGTGAGTAGTGTGCTCGGGCAATAAGCCCTAATTGGCAAGTGCCATTTTGTACTCCTTTATTCTTTTAATTGAGAATACAATCTTGGGTTTGTCACCCCGTGATTTCTCCCTTAATAGGGTTTTTACGTAAAAATCTTTGTGTTATGTGTGTTGATTTATTTCTGCTCTTATGATTACATATGCTTTCATGTTTTGATGCTACACTGAAGATTAAAACAATGAAATAAAAGAAAGTAACAAAAATTTTGAGATAACTGATTCACCCCCCCTCTTAGTTATCTACCTTGTATCCAACAATTGGTATCAGAGCTAAGTTCCTCTAAAAAGTCTAATAGCTTGAGGAAGATCCGGGAATCTCAATGGACAAATATGGTATGAAAGAACAACTACAGTCTGTCATAGATGATCTTGAGCAATCTCACTCTGAGGTCAATAA
This sequence comes from Cunninghamia lanceolata, assembly GCA_027924645.1. Taxonomy (NCBI): domain Eukaryota; kingdom Viridiplantae; phylum Streptophyta; class Pinopsida; order Cupressales; family Cupressaceae; genus Cunninghamia; species Cunninghamia lanceolata. The sequence continues at coordinate 1,908,431 of BSBN01000026.1, read as the reverse complement.
CTTGAAAGAGCAACTCAGGGAAGCTGATGAGTTCATAAATGAGCTGAAAGAGAAACTCAGTATTTCTATGAAAAAGAGAAAGGAATTACTTCAAAAACTAGCAAATCAAAAGGAAGCCAATAATACTGATGAGGATCTAAATGAAAAAAACCAAGCTATGTGAAAAACTCTCAAAAGAAGTCATTATGATAAGACATGAAATGGAATCAGGAGCTATGAAATTCACCCAAGAGATTGAAGAAAAAAGAAAGATTGAAGATAATCTAAAACAATCCCTCAAGGAGCAAACAGAGGACTACTACAAAATGGATAGAATAATCAGTCATCTTGAATCTGAGCTTGAAGAAGCTAGAGACAATGAAGAACAACTTGAGAATCAGATAGACACTCTTAAACAAGATCTTCAAACTACTAATGAATACAAAGAAAAATTCAAGATAAGCTCAGCCCAACTTGAAGTTCTTCTTGAAAGCCAAAAGGGGGTAGATAATAAGCGTGGCTTGTGATATGAGAAAGGTGAAAGTTCTAGATCTGGTCAGAAGAACTTTGGATCAGGAAATCAAAGAAACATGCCTAGAAGACCTCCGGTAAGGCGACCAAATGCCCAAAGATATCCATCCTTCAATGAATATTGCTTCAACTGCAACAATTTTGGTCATAGAGCAACTTAGTGTAGGAGGAGAATGAATCAAAATAATCCATCCTTCTCCGGACAATGTTTCAACTACAAAAGGTATGGTCACAAATTTCATGAATGCAGGAATATGCAAATAAACAATTCATTCAATGGTAGATGCTTTGCATGCAATAGAATGGGACATATGGCTAATCAATGCAGATCAAGAGGATATCAATCAAATAAGCAAAGAAATGTTATCTGTTACAATTGCAATAGATCTGGTCATATTGCCAAGTTCTGCAGGAGCAAAAATCAAGACAGAAAAGGTTCGATGCAACATAATCAGAAACAAGATAAGGGCAAAGGTGAAGTAAATGCAGATAAAGTTCAAAAGGAGATGAGCAAGATTTGGGTAAAGAAAAGTATAGAAAATGTTGGAGATGGATCCGCACCGGAATCCGGTGCTGATATTCCTTTCGAAAATTAAAAAGTGGGCTCTGGCTCAAGGGGAGTCATAGAGAAAAACAATTTCCCCCAACCAGTCAGCTAGTGCCTAAATTTGGTACATTGAGTAAACATCTGTCGCTGCAAATTAAAGGGTTCTCAAAAAAACATCTAGATAACCTTAAGTCAAATTGTGGAAGATCCACATGAAGTTTTGAAAGATTCCTAACCACTCAAGTTAATCCGGTTTCGACAGCTATCCAGTAAAGTAGGACTTTCACAGACAGATCCAGTCTGATTCAAAATTGAAATACTTTGATCTACGGACTCATGGGATGATTGAAGAAAAGAAGATATATTGTCATTCCTCACTAAAAATGATTCTAAGTTCAGCACAGGGATTCAAGAAAGATCTCTCTCAAAACAGGGCAATCGGATAACTTAAGTTATGTATTTATTACAAAAGGAAATTAGGGTTTGTGCAAGGATAAAAGGGTTCTTTCATCATTATTTTAACACTTGCACTCACAAAGAAGAGCTCTACAACAAAGTTTCTACAATTCACTCAAGATCAACTGGAAAATTAAATTTGACCAGTGATTTGCTTCAGCTCCTACTTGAAACCCTAAGGCGTAAAAAGGTATTCTCCTGTTGCAAATTCTCTCCAGTTTTCTTTTCTAGAATGGCTACTCCAATGGTTGTTAATATCTTTGAAAGTCTGAGACCAAAATTCAAGAAACACCCTTACAAGTCACTAGAAGTTGATCCCTTGGGTGCATTTTCCAGTATTCCGCACAGTGTCTTACATGTAGAAGATATTAGGGTTTATATCCATGCAAACATAAAAGATTTTGGATACTCAAAATTGATTGACATCTATCAAAAATAGTTAATTGATGAGAATTTTGAATCAGACCCGAATTCAAGAACCTAAGGGACAAACATTTCAAACATTGCATACATTTTCCATCCTTTGCAGAAGATGAATGGATCCAGTATGTTCTAAGTAGGATGCATGATAATTTTATGTGGCTTATAAGGCCTTTCAAGATAACAAAAGATGCCATCAGGGCTGTGATCAGATTGCACTCAAATGATGGGTTACCCGCACTCAAATCTGTAAAGAACCAAATGGTATCTGAAGCCACTGGGTCAAAATTTGATAGGAGAGCAATGACTATAGATGACATCGTGGATCTGGATGTCAAGTTTGCTTCAATGATAATTGGCTACAAAATCTACCACTCAAGCAGGGAAAATTCTGTGTTTGGTACTGTAATCTATGCTACATATCAAATGCTGAAGGAAAATATAGGTTATGATCTGTGTGAGCTTCTATTAAGTCAACTAATGAAAAACTCTTTCAAATATGGCAGTATTATATTATGTTTATTTTTCTACTATATGAATGAGCTACCTGGATCAAAGGGTTGGGTGTGGAAAAATGATAAACCGGTTGCTATCTAGATTAGAGATTATATGTATGGAATTGGTGATGCTCAAGCTCAAAAGACAGCCCTCTAGGGTTACTTTAAAAACTTCCAAAGCATGATGCAATCCAGAGAAAGAATACCTCAATCCATAGTTGAGAAATACAAGGACACAGTGTGCTTCATGGTTGACACTGATCAATGCCTAATGGAGGCAATTGAACCAAGGACTGTATGGATAATGCCTATGGGATATGAGGTCGATGAAAAAATCTTGAAGCTGCATATTCAACACCTTCTGAGCTAGCCTACAAACACTGAAGCAGAAAGGTTTGGTACCTTTGAAGAACTGAGTATAAAAATACATGTTGAGTTAAGACAGCCAGAGATGAAGAAGAAAGTGAGAAAGGAAGTTGAGGAAATTGCCAAGAGATTTGGCCTATCAAAGGAGGCTGTAGATGTAAATAGAGAAAAAGTAGAGAGGGCTAAGAGAGAGAAACAAGAAGTAAAGAAAGCAAATGTTCCAGTGCAAGCCTCCTCCTGGACTAGATCATCCAAGAGCTCTGCACCTTCCACTTCTAAAAGTCCAAAGGCTTCCAAACTAGAAGTCAAGACATCTGGAAAAGGAGAAAAGAGGACAAAGACCAAAGCCACAAGGTCATATATCAGCCTTCAAGATGATGAAGAAACAGAGTCCGATGAGGAAATCAAGAAAATGAAGAAAAAGAAATTCAGAAAGTTCTCTGCCAATAGAGACGAGGAAGAGAAGGCAAAGGAATTTGTTGAAAAACCCACTCTTTCCATTGATGATGTTATCAAGGCAATCACTGTTGATGGGAATCTGTAGCCAATAATAGAGTTCTATGATTAATACAATGATGCTGACAAAAGAATTCTAGAGGAAGCCACTGTAAGGTACTTGAATATCTATAACAAGGCATTCATTGAAATAATCTCTTTAATTCCAAAAACCCTAGAAGAAGTATTGGAACAAAGAAAGGAGAATGTAAAGGAGAAAGATTTAGAAATCTAGGAACAAATAATGATACAATTTTACCCATCTATCACTCCAAAACAAATGGACATGATTTTCAAATACTGCAAGGATGAGTTCTGGAGCAAGGCAAGAATGAATAAACTCATGCTTGGAGAGACTGACCAAATAGAGAATGAAACAAAAGATATCCTCCAGAATGCTTTGAAGAGATTCAATCTTCCCATTATAGAGGAAACAAATGAAGATCCTTCTACCATGGATATTGAAGGATTAAAAGTAATTAATGAGGAATTCTCTGACAAGGATGTCGAAGGATTAAAGAAAATAGATGAAGAAAAGTCTGAGGACATAGATTCCTCTATTTTGGAAGAGGAAGGTCATAAAGAAGCAAACATAGGTGACATATCTCCTCCGGGTCTCACCACAGACATTCCACATTTTGAAGATAAAGAAGAAGGTAGAAATGAGGAGAAAGTGAGTCAAGAAGAGGATGTTAAAGGAAAAGAAAAGGAACAAGCAGAAAAGACTAAATCACCAGCAAGAGACATTGTAGAGGTAGTGAAGAACTTTCTAAACAGTGAAATGATGGAGATAGATGAACCTGAGCTATTTCAAGGGCCACTGAATTTCAACTCTCTTTCTCCAGTTCAGACAATGAAAATAGCATCTTTTGCTCAAGCCAAAGCAAAAGAAAAACTCTTGAAATCTCACATGGAAGACTGTGAACTATTGGAAACTACATCCAAGATACTGGAAAAGATCATGCCATCCTTCCAAAAGGATCCTTTGGCCTCACCATCTGGTAACCTGAAATCTTTGGTAAATTCTATTAGCACTCATTTTGAAACTCTAGAAAAATCAACAGAAGCTAAGGTCTGGAAGGAGTTTTTGGGAAAGAGATTCACTGAAGTGCAAGGACTCATTGCTAATGATAGAAGGACCCTTGAAATTGGAATAAAGAGCCTTGAAAATGCTCTTAAAGATGGTGGTGATATATACAAATTTTGTTTAGCTTGGCCCAAAGTAACAGAGAACATTAAGAAGAAAGTGAAAGCACAAGAAGGTAAACCGTTAAGTTTATCTCAGAATGTTGATCTCTTTACTACCTCTCTGATGAATCAAGAATACCAAGCCATTGTTATCATAAATGAAATAAAGAGGCTGAACAAAGAAAAGAAAAACATAATAAGCAGAATGGGTGAACTTGGAGGGATAATTATCCCTAAGCTGGAGGCAATGCATGAGGCCTTGACAGAAGCTCAGACCATAGCCCAGACCAGTGATCTGACAAATTTAAGAAGGGCAGAAGCATATGCATTTTTGTTGAGTGGTCACATCTCCATTTTGGATAGGATGAAGTAGATCTGGGCCACAGAGTTCATCCAGCTGCAGACTACTTATGCGGATATACTTAAGTATAACATATGATTCATATATACTTATGCAAACATGTATAGAATAATTCTTGCACAATTTTGGTATGTGAATTCTACCCTTTGCCATTGATGTCAAAGGGGGAGTGAAGAGTAGTGAAAAATGTGGAATCCAGCTAAGGGGGAGTTCCAGTATAATAGTGCAGAAGACAGAACATCAGCCAAGGGGGAGTCACTGCGACACTTAGCCATTTTTCACTAAGTGTTTCCATCAATGCCAAAGGGGGAGATTGTTGGCAAGAGACACTATGTGGCTTCATAAGTGTTGTCATTGATAGCAACAAAGTCTATCCCACACATTCGCAACACATAGTATGCCTATACCAGAAGTCAGATTGAAGATTGTTTTGGTCTGGTGAACAAAAATAGAGTATGTAACAAGGTCCGACAATCAGGTCCGGATCTCTCAGATGGTGTAACTCAGAAAGTTGCGGACTTGGACAAGTCAAGAGGGATATCATGACTACTGTATTCTAGAGATTTAGCCTCCGGTGATAAAGCATGAAAAAGTTATGAGCATCTAAGTGTTGGGTTCCAGTCAGGTAGAGCAGACAAGGGAAGAACTGACCGACAGAGTATCAGACTTCAATCTAGATGAGTAAAAGGTGTTGATCAAGCAACTTGTGAGATTAAACATTGTTGGCCGAAATGATTAATGACTCCTATGCCTATGTTTTTGGTACATATCACAAATCAAGCATGGATTCAGCCGACAGATTAGTACTTGCAAATATCTCGAGTATTTTGGTTGCCAACTAGAAAGTTGATAAAGATCCTTGATGCAGATATTTATAACAGAGAGATTTCAGCATGTATAAAGGTGTGGTGAATGTGTGGTGGAATAAAGTGTGAAGAAAAGCAGAAACTCAAGTCCAGATGTGATAGAGAAACAACATTAAAACAAGGGAAGAATGAAGTGCATCAGATCAGTGTATTGTGCCTAACTAGAATTGAACTCATGCATTTATAGATGCTTCTCATCAGTTCAAACATTTGATTATCTTCTGTGAGTTCTACAGACAATGAATCTCTTGTAGGCAGTGTGCCTCTTGTGAGCAATGTGCTCGGGCAGTGAGCCCTAATTGGCAAGTGCCATTTTGTACTCCTTTATTCTTTTAACCAAGAATACAATCTTGGGTTAGTCACCCCATGGTTTTTCCCTTAACAGGGTTTCCACGTAAAAATCCTTGTGTTATGTGTGTTGACTTATTTTTGCTCTTATGATTACATATGCTTTCATGTTTTGATGCTATACTGAAGATTAAAACAATGAAATAAAAGAAAGTAAAAGAAATTTTGAGATAATTGATTCACCCCCCCTCTCAGTTATCTACCTTGTATCTAATAGTATGGATGTGGGAGCTACTACTACTCATGTGGAGGCTACTGGCACTGATGATAACATTGGGAATGATGTCCACTCTGTTCCCACTATTGTTCTTGCAGACCCTGATTTGTTTCAGGAGGATTGTAACAATGCTGAAGGTGGAAAGGAGGAGGAAATTATTAAGGAAGGTAATCATGTTGATGATTTGTCTTAGTTGAAGGAGCGGGTGGATTTTCTAGAGAAGAGGTCTTTTCTCTTGGCAAGTTCATTACAAGCATACTTTGCAGGACGGCTATGGTTAATCTCTCTCTACTGCAGGAACATGAAGTCCTCACTCATAGTGTTAATGATGACAGGGCTAAGGATTTTGACAATATGTTGGAGTTTCTTTCCAAAGGAGGGGAAGACATCCTTTCCTAGTCTTTCTATGCTTTCTGTTAGCTGGCTTTTTTCTGATAGTTTCTTTTTGTTGTATATCGGCTGTATGTAAGCTATCTATGGTGGTTCTGGCTCTTTTTGTTTTCTGAGCCTCTTTTGCCCTTTTTGGGTTCTACTTTGTAAGGGTTCGGCCCTTGGTTTTGCCACCTTATATTATCAAAAACTTAATATCTCAACATTTAATATATCATTCCTCGATCATTTTGAAAACCATGTGACATGTGCTAGATACTCCAACTAGCAATACTAAAAATGGAAATATCAAACAAACTCCATTGGTGATCCCCTGCCTGACTTACTATAAATAGTAAGTCCTAAAAAATGTGTCCAAGACACCCTCGGAAAGGAAAGAAGAACTCAACCCATCATGTAATTGCACTTGAACTGCTAGAATCCTCCACATAAGTTCCCTAACCAACCTCCATTAGCCTATGGGAACCCTAGAATAGGCTAACTACTCCCACCTGACGAACTGGCTAAGAAGGGGACATTACAAAGTGTTTTCAGCTTGAAGTTCTGCCTTGTCAGTGATCAGGCTAGTCCACGAACCTCCAAGTTCGCCGACTGGTGAGTCAGCTGACGAGGGAAGGAAAAGGGAGGAAATTTTAAAAAGGAACAAGCTGTCGGTGGGTCGGCGAGTTCACAAATCGGTGAACTTGCCAATAAGGTTTCAAGGTTCCAAATTTTGCTGACAGGGTGACCCACCAACGAAGGACAAGGTAAAAAAGGGAAGAAGCAAAATACAAAGACAAAATAAAGTGAAAGAATTGGTAGGTTGTGCAGTTCACAAACCTCTCAATTCACCAACAGGCGAAGTCACTAATGAAAGGAAAGAAACGCAAGCAAAGGAAAATCAAAACTAAGGGGAGCTGAGGAGAAAGTCATCGGTGAACATCTTGGTTTGCAAACCTCTTGATTCGCCAATCTAAGAGTTCACCGATATAAAAAGGGCCTGAGAAATCAAAACATGGAAATATAAAAATTGACTAAGGTTGAAAATCAAATATCAAAGAGCGCTAGATATAAGTATGAAAAAGATTAAATAAAACACTTTTTAAAGTGTTGTAAAAGCTTCATAAAAGGTGCATTTTTTTGTGGTTTCCCTAAAACAATGATGAATTTGTTCACATGCCTGTGTATTTCCACAAATGATGCCATTGTTGCATATCAATCAAATGCAGTAGCTAGAATAGTCAAGATCTTCAATGCGCAGGTACCAAGAAATGAATAAAGTGGATGAAGTACCCCTGCGACCCATACTTTTGCAGGTCCTTCCAAGGTCAAAAATCAACACACAAGATATGGGTGCCCCTCCAAATCATGCAATCCTCTAACATGGGCCATGGGATGAATTTATTGTAGCATGGTGCCTTGAGAAGACGTGTTTACTAGGTGCAACACCTAGGCCGGAGTCATGGAAAATGAGAGGCTATATATGCATGAAGTGTTGTATATTTTAAGGTTAGCTGTTCTAGGTCATTATTCAGACAAAAAGATTAATTTGTAGGTTCAGATCTTGTGGTTTTCTAGGAACTGGGCAGATTTGATGGACCGTGCTCTCTTCCGAGCCTCTCATGTCTCTACACTAGTTCAACAATGAATGAAATCTATCATTTTGTGTCTATTTCATACCTGTAATGAGTATTTTCTTTTTGCAATGGCTATTTAGCCTCTATCATCAATATAAACTAATATTTCACCTTACTTTTCATTTTTGCATTGTGTTTATGTGAAATCTACAACTTATTTTGGGGATGCAAGATCCCTCTTGTAGTTATAGTTTTCTATCCAAGCCTTTGTGGGAATTTATGTGTTTGTGTGAGTTTATTTCAGTTTTAGATATCATTACTATTCTATGTCAGTTGCAATTAAACGAACTAAAGCTGGTGTATCACCTCCCCTCAATTTTGGTTTCTCCTTCTCCTTTCCCTTTGTTATTTCTAGCATTAGGTTTAGTTATTTTTCTTTGAATCTTCAATTTAGAAAGAGGAACTAGGCTTCTCTGGAGGTCTGATCTCAGTTGCAAGGTCCCTCAACTTGAGATCATTCCAATGTTTCACTAAATTTGTTGGAACTGCCAAAAGCTTCAACAATAGGGTACAAATTCCACTAACAACATTTTTTGGCACACCTAGTGGAAATAGTTTGATGATCCTCTCCATCCATTAAAGAGTTTTGGTGTGCTCTTTGGTGCATCTTGCCATTCAGGGCAGGTTTCCTTCAAAACCATGGCGACTCTGCTGATCAGCCTCTTGGTCTGAAGGTCCACGCATTTAAAGATCCATCAAAGATTAGAGTTCGATGATGCTCTTGGTCTTTTCTAGCCTTCAAGGGTCTCAAATCACATGGTGACTCTTCTTGGTATGTATCCAGTTTTCTCCAGATGCAAACCTATTTTTCTCTATTTTAGACATTTTCTATGATTATCTAGCATTTTTTGATAACCCAGTATGTTAAATTTCTATGCAAACTATGTCTTATTCCCTCCATCTAGTCAGAATACAAATTATATGCCTCCCTATCATCCATATTGGGCCCAACATGCCTCTAGTTTTATGCAAAACGCCCATGTTTCAGCAGGTTATCAGCATCCTTATGATGCTTGCCTCCCTCCCTCCCCTGCTCAGTGTTCTTGGCAACCTAATCCTAGTTATTACCAACCCCAAGAAGATAAATTTGCTCCTAATCAGTGTGGTTACTCTCCTAACCCACCTCAAGAGGAATATGATTTTAGCAACATGAATCTCAAGGACATAATGATGGAATGCAAAAGAGGTTGGATGAGATTAAGAGGGAGAAGGAGTATGAACAATAGAAAGATGAGCTTGCTCATCAGGATTATCTTCAACGACAATGATTGGAGGCACAAGAAAAGTATAAACAAGAATACCTGGCTTTGCAGCGTGTAACTAAAGAAGAACAAATGAGGTAGTTGCTTTCCAAGAGGCAAGTGCCCCACTCTTTGCCCTCTATTCCCAATTTTTGGCAACCCCTCCTACCACTATAAATCAGCCTCTAACAGAGTAGCCTCATCGCTTCAAATTCCCAAGTTTTAAGACTCCTCGACCCTCACAAAAGCCTGCTTCTGTGCAAACACAGTCTATTACCCCTCAAGAGAAGCCCTATTAGGAGCCTATGCTCCTTCCTAAAATCCAACAAACACCCCAAGCCCTCGTCCCATGTAACCCCTCTTTCCTTGACACTATTTCACTTTTAAAAGGTCAACCTGTTGTTTATCGAGCTAATTGGAGGGATGAGCCAAGGAAGGAGGTGGCTACAACTAGGGAAGAGGAACTTGCTAATAATGAGCCCTCATGCACTATGAAAATTAAAAGATCAGACTTGCTACAAGAAGAAGTAATCCAAATCAACTAGAGCAGCAGTGTCTTGAGCATGTGGGTAGTGATAATTCATGTACAATGTCGAACCCTCTAGATTATGATTCTTTTGAAAGTTTTTCCCATGTTGTTCATGAAAAAAATGGAAACAAAATGCAAAGAATGCATGGTGAAGACCTTCAGTTCTAGCGGCAACTTGTGCATCTTAAGAAAATGTAAGAATCTGAGGAAAAAGGAAATGAGGAGCATTCTGATAAAGAGGATTCTTCGGACACTCCAAAGGTTGCAGGGGATGATTGCATTGGCATTTTCAAGGAGCTTCCAAATTTAGGGGAGAAAGTTGTTACAGAGGCTATCTAAAATGGTAGTGTAGTTCCATTTAGTGAGCTACCTTGTTTTATTGAAGAGAAAGAATGCACACAAATGCCCATGCTCACATCAGCAAAGAAATTGCAGCAACAAGAAAACATTAAAGACTGTGATGAGCTACTAACCTATGGTGATGAGCATGAAGACGAGGTTCTGGTTCATGAGGAACTGCATAAGGGTGGCCTTATGTTAGCATATGAAGAGTTTGATGCACATAAAATGGCTCATCAAACTGAGCAAGATATTAAGCAGAAGCCTATGTCATATGAGGAAGAGCCTAATGCATTTTCAAAACCTCAAGAAGGCCACCATCAAGCTCGGGCCAAACTTCTCATACATAGAAATCAAGAAGAACTAGAAGAAGATCTTTTCTGGGATGAATTGGGGTACTTCTGCTCAAATTATGACGTCAAGGCAACATCCTTAGAGGAAGGGATCCTTGAGAGTAGTGTGCAAGTTGTGGAGGTGGACACATTTCCAAGTGAGCCACAAGAGTTGGAGCTTTCAAACCAGCAAGAGGAGAAAGAAACAAAGCAGAGGCATAAGATCAACTATGTTTATTTACATGTCATTTCAAGGGGATGCCCTATCAGGCATCTAGCCTAGCTAGGGACATATGGGAAGGAGTCACTACCTATCATGCTTATTTCAAAGCATGAGGTTGAACATCAAGAAGGGCTAGATCAGCCCATTTATCCACTTCCACGCAGCTGCATTTCCAATCAGTTTAGGTGGATAAGTGATTTTTTCTTTGTCCAAGTTAGGGAAGCATTTCACCACTTTGTTGTATGCCCATCCCTTCCCCACCTTTTTTTAACTTCCCACAGGCATGTAAAGCATTGTAAATTGTTAAGAAAGGGCAATTACTTTCAAAAAATAGTTAATGGCTTTGTTTAAGTCCTTTTCTGGTTGGTTAGTTTAGGTTTAGGATAGGTTTGTTTTGCATAGTTTTCTTTTCCTCCAAGTGCTCTTGCACAAGCTGCATCCTCATTAGGAGGTTGTTTGCCTTGTTTATTTTGTGTGTTCTATTTTTTGTTTTGTTGTTGGTGGAAGTAGTGTTCAATTCTGTTTGGTCATGTTGTTGCAATCCCCTTTTGACTTTGTGCCTAATGGATTGTATAATGCCACTAGATTCTTTTGTTTAGCAAGTAAACACCCCTACATAGTCACCAAAATGTTGTCCTATTTTGCTCTAGGCCAAAATAGCCCAAAATCATCAAAACTTGCAAAAAATATTGCCAAAATCGTAAGTGTTTTGCCTTGTGAAAATCCTAAAAATTTCAAAGTTAAATACTAAAATTCAAGTGTTTACACCTTGAAGTTCTGCCTTGTTGGTGAATAGGCCAGTTCGCAAATCTCCGATTTTGCTGACTGGCAAGTCGGCCGATGAGGGAAGGAAAAGGGAGGAAATTTTAAAAAGGAATAAGTTGTCGGTGGGTCGACGGGTTGGCAAACCTGCTGACAAGGTTCCAAAGTTCGTCGAAAGAGCAACTTGCCGATGAAGGACAAGGCAAAATAGGAAAGAAGCAAAAGAAAAAGACAGAGTAAAGTGAAAGAATCAGTGGGTTGGGTAGTTCATGAACTTGTCAATTAACCAACAGGGGAAGTCATCGATGAAAGGAAAGAAAAGAAAGCAAAGGAAAATCAAAACTAAGGGGGGCCAAAGAGAAAGTCATTGGTGAACCTCTTGGTTTGCCGATCCAATAGTTTGCCGATATAAAAAGGGCCTAAGAAATCAAAAGTTGGAAATATAAAAATTGGGTAAGGCTGAAAATCAAATATCAAAGAGTGTGACCAAATATAAGTATGCAAAAGATTAAATAAAACACTTTTTTAAGTGTTGTAAAAGCTTCATAAAAGGCGTGTTTTCTGTGGTCACTCTAAAAATATGGTGGATTTGTTCACACGCCTATGTATTTCCACAAATGACGCCATTGTTGCAGATTAATCAAATGCAGTAGCTAGAACAACGAAGATCTTCAATGCCTAGGTACAAGGAAATGAATAGAGTGGATGAAGTACCCCTACGACCCATACTTTTGTAGGTCCTTCCAAGGTCAAAAATCAATGCACAAGATATGGGTGCCCCTCCAAATCATTCAATTCTCTGCCATGAGCCAAATTTATTGTAGCATGGTGCCCTGTGAAGACATGTTGACTGGGTACAATGCCCAAGTTGTAGTCATGGAAAATGAGAGGCTATATATGCATGAAGTGTTGTATATTTCAGGGTTAGCTATTCTAGGTCATTATTCAGATAAAAAGATTAATTTCCAGGTTCAGACCTTGTGGTTTTCTAGGAACTAGGCAGATTTGATGGATTGTGCTCTCTTCTTAGCCTCTCATGTCTCTGCACTAGTTCAATAATGAATAGAATCTATCATTTTGTGTCTATTTCATACCTATAATGAGTCTTTTCTCTCTCTTTGTAATGGCTATTTAGCCTCTATGATCAATATAAACTGATACTTTGTCTTCCTCTTCATTTCTGCATTGTGTTTATCTAAAATCTACAACTTATTTAGTGGATGCAAGATCCCTCTTGTAGTTATAGTTTTCTATCCAAGCCTTTGTGGGATTTTATGAGTTTGTGTGAGTTTATTTCAGTTTTAGATATCATTTCTATGTTATGTCAGTTGTAGCTAAATGAACTAAATCTAGTGTATCACCTCCCTTCAATTTCAGTTTCTCCTTCTCCTTTCCCTTTGTGATTTGTAGCATTAGGTTTCATTATTTTTCTCTAAATCTTCAATGAAGAAAGGGGAACCAGCCTTCTCTAGATATTTGATCTCGATTGCAAGGTCCCACACTTTGAGATCATTCCAATGTTTCACTAAATTTATTGGAACTGCCAAAGGTTCAACAACATGGTACAAATTCAGGTGACAACAGGCAACAATGATGGACTTCCACCTCTTCCCTACCTTCAAGGAACAATATTGGTTTTCTTGCATTTCAAGCTCGACATCATTTTCCTCAATGTTCTAGAAAGAATTTTCCTAAGTTCCATTGTGATGGCTCTCAACACCCAAACGAACACATCTCAACTTTCACCACGACTTGTAGCATACCAGGTGTTTCTCATTAAGATGTAGTTAGGATTTTTGTTAAAAGACTAGTCAAAGGGATAGCATAATGGTTTCACCATCTTTCTCCTAGTTGCATTACCAGTTGGTGTTGATGATTCTTTTGTGATAGCAGCAACACTAGAATAAAAAATAGAGTATTCTATCCTCTCTTGAACAAAGCCTCACAAACGCTAAACTTCGTGATCGAGTGAGACTGCTCCAAGGTTCCTTGAATGTTAGGTCTTGACATGCACATGGATAGACTTAGTGAAATGATGTGATTTTGTTGGTAATCATAAAGGGACTTACACGAAATTGCTCCCTCTTCATGGACATGGATGAAATTCATTACTCCTCGAGCTCAGATTTGTGGTTGAATGGAACTCCTTCACAAAGGGGAAAACTTGGAATTTCCAAGTTCCACTCTTGAAGAGGCGTATGATTTGACAATGGAGCTCTTGAAAACTAATCCTAGTGAAGATGTAAAAATAAAATGCAAAAGAGATAAGGGTTTAGGAATCTAACTAACACAAAAGGACTACTGCTAATACATGGAAACTAAAACCACACTCTGCTTCATCATGAGGCAACAACTATGCAGAGATAGTGCAATCTTCTGGGGTGCTAGTGATGATTTTCAGATTACTCAAACATAGACATGGAAATGAAATATGTAGAAACAACCAAAGTTAAACTTGAAATGAGTTCAAGCCAACCATACACTGTGATTTGCAATCCACAGACCACAAATGGTATGAACTAGAAGTTTCAATCATGCACCAACAACAATGTTTTCCATCATTCTAACTAATGAATACTAAAAGATAATAGAAATGAAACAATTTAGAGCTTGGAGCTTATGATTTTCTTCAAAGAAATCAAAAAACCATGTCATAATCCAAAGAGCACTACAAACACCAATCCACAATGTTCATATATTGATTTGGAAAATGCCTTTACAACAATCTTGATGGTTCTTCAAAGTTTCTTGCTCCAGAAATGGAGTGCAAAAGGAATGAACAACTGACTAACTATCTACTTTAGTGCCTAGTAAAAAAAAGAATGGAACTAGGGAGAAATTTCAATCCTAAAAATGAGGCATTCAGGCCTTTATATAGGCATCCAAGAGTACAATAGAGGGCAAGATCTGATTTCCTTGGAATCCATGCCCAAAATTAGGTCAACCAAAACCCTAATGAGGAGGTAGGTGAGACTGCCACCACTCTTGGCAAATGAAAAGTTGACACCTGTCCTAGGGCACCACCTTGTCTTGTCCTTTCAGTAAACTTTGGACATGGAATTTTGTCCTTGATTTCTTGGATTGACCTTCCCATTTGGAATTGGAATCCTTGATGTGGAACTTGAAGTGTATCCTATTGTGGATTGGTGAAGTCTCCTTAAGGCAATATAATCCCCTTCTCCAACCTTTGGAACTCTTTGCATTTGGCACAGATTCTTGTCTTCTTGATGCCGAACTTGACCCTCCTGATGGATGGTGCATTGTACTCTTGGTCTTGGTTTTCCAAAGATTGATCCTCTCTTCCTTGAATTTCTATGGACTGCTCTTCTTTCAATGTCAGATTCCTTGACACTGGATTTGAAGTGTATCTTTTCCTTTTGTTGATGACCTGATGCTAGCCTTCTTGTATGATTGAGATGTCTTGAATAGTGAAGTACTTCATCTTTCCTTGGCATTCATGTGTAGTCCTCTTGATGTTGGAAGCAGTCCCCCTCTCTGGCATTGGAACTCCCTCCTCTTTGCATCCACCTTGATCACCTTGGATCATCCTTGGACATCCTCTTCATGGAACTTATCCTACACAAACAAAGGAAATTTTGAGTAGTTATGCCAAATAAAACCTTGAACGTAATGCAATTTCTGATATATTTGTGAAGAAAGATAGAAAAACACTCAACATTTGTAAGCAATCACTTTTGAAATCTATTTTTCACTTGGATAAATGTCACCTCTTCCTACAAAAAGCAGACCTTTACAAGGTCAAAATTAAGCTGCTCCTTCAGAAATCAAACTTTTACTAGTTAAAAAATGACCTATTTACTCAGAAATTAGGGTTTTGTGAGGTGAAAACTAAGTTACTCACTCAGAAATCAGACCTTTTCTCAATCAAAACTAAGCTGCTATGTGAAAATCAGATCTTTTACTAGGTCAAAAATGAGGTGCTTACTCAGAAAATTAGACCTTTTCTTTACAAATCAGACCATTTCCAGGGTAGATTTGAGTTGTTTACTTAGAAAATTAGACCTTTATTAGGTGAAAATTAAGTTCCTTACTCAGAAATTAGACCCTTTTGCTTAGAAATCAAATCTATTTTTGGTAAAAAATGAGCTCTTTTACACAAAAATTAGAATTTTCTCATTTCAAATTTGGGTTGTTTGCTCAGAAATCAGACCTTAACTAGGTCAGAACTGAGTTGCTTAATGAAATTTCCTTCCTTCTTTGATGAGAATCTGCCTCTTTAGTGAAGAAAACTCTATTTTGAGGTGAAAGAAAGTCTAAAAATCTCTGTTATTTCTGGTTTTAATGGAGAAAACCCTAAAAATCTCTATTTTTGATGGAAAATGGATTCTTTGGTGGAAAAAACCATGCTCTTTGATGAACAAAACCTATTCTTTGATCCTTTAACAAGCTGCTTCTTTAGAAAACTGCATAAAAAAATGATGGAGAAGTATGTCCTTCGATGGAGAAAAGGATGAGTTGTGGGAAGGCTTTGCTTGGAAATGAAGAAAAGTGACTTGAAATGCCTATTTATATGATTGGATTCACTTTTTGGAGGTCAAGTTGCTCAAGCTCCTCCCTTGGCTGCCCTAGGAATGAGATTTGATTTCTTTTTGACTAAGTAGCTCAAGCTTGCCATTTGGTCAACCTAACACAAAGGCAACCCAACTTGGATAAAGATCTAATTTTTTATTATTAAGATGCTCAAGCTCCTCTAGGCTGACCTAGCACAAAAGCAGATGATTTTGAGTTGGGCGTGGATTTCCTTATGTCTTGGATTTGTTTTGCTAGGAATTCTCCTTTTCCTTAGGCATGGATTTCATGGAGTCTTGGATTTTAGTGGCTCTTGGAGTTTTCCTTGGATTTTAGTGCTTTTGGAGTTTTCCTTGGGTTTACTTTTAAATTTCATCTTTTCCTTGGATTTCATTCCTTTTCCCTAAGCGCACTTTTCCTTAGTCCATGGATTTGGATGTTTGGATTCTTAAATTCTTGGATTTGGTTCCTTGACATGCCTTTCTCTTTGCTTGGAGTTAGGCGCACTTTTCTCCATTCCATGGGTTTCATTGCTTGACATGCCTCTCTCCTTGCTTGAAGTTGCTTTACCCCTACTCCTAGACGTGGATTTCATGTATTCATGGATTTTGAGGTGTTTGGGATTATCTAATGTATGTATTTGGTGTCTTGACGTGCCTACTCCTCTCCTTGGAGCTCCTTGAGACCTTATTCCATGGATTTCACTCACTAAGATTCCTGCCTACGTGCTTTGAGGTGCTTATATGAATTTCTCCCCTATTGATGAGCTTGACAAGCTAAGACATGAATTCCTATCTCCTTGACGTGCTTATTTCACTAAGCTGGACATTGAGGTGCTTATCTCACCAAAGCAGGTCATTCTCTCTCCTAGAGGTGCTTGACGAGCTTATTTTTTGAAAGAATGTTTTTGCTCCTCCTTGACGAGCTTGTCTCACTAAGCTAGACATTGAGGTGCTTATCTCACCAAAGCAGGTCATTCTCTCTCCTAGAGGTGCTTTATGTGCTTATATGACTTCCTCTCCTGTTGATGAGCTTAATGAGTTTTAAGACATGAATTCCTATCTCCTCAATGTGCTTGTCTCACCAAAGCAGGTATTTCTCTCTCCTAGAGATGCTTGACGTACTTATCCCATTAAGACATGTTTGACCAAGGAAATTCTCAAGTTAAGGTGGGCTTAGAACCTTGGATTAGATCCAGGATTGAACAGAGACTTGAAGACTTCTGGAGGGGACTTCATTCACCCTTGAAACTGTGGATAAAGGCCTCCAGCTAGTGGATTGGTAGCCCATTCACTATGGATTCCTATGCTTTGAGTGAATAACTTAGATATTCTCCCATAGGATGGTGGGCTTCTGTCAAGAATTTGGTGAAATTTGGGCAAATCAACATTACCAAACCTACCAACGTAGAGAAAAACCAAAACCCTAAAGCAAAACAATGACGAGAGCGAGAAAAAAGAGGGGTCCCCATTTGCAATGGGACAATGTGTGATAATGTCACAACAGTTGGGCCCTCATGACAAAAAAAATTCTAACTCGCATCAAGCAAGCTAAAGATGAACAATTCGTGTTTGCACAACTATCAAATTCAAAGAAATATTTCAGTAGAACCCATGTGAGAATTTGTTGTCATTTCAACTGCCTCATCTAAAGAATCAATTCAACTTTGAGGCCTTCACAAATTCATCAAAGTTGTTTAATTAGTGCGCTACCCTCAAAGATTGCTTTTCTTATCAAGTCCTATGAGATCGATGAACTTTTAAAAGAAGCCCATATCCGAGCATTCATACTTGAAGATGACTTGTTCACCACAAGGGAAACCAAAAAGGATCCAATCCACCCTCTAATCCAAAATACAGTTGATCCATTACTTCAAATTGTTTCCAGAGAGATATCTCTTATGAAGCACCAACTTCCAAGAAATGTTTTAGCTCAATCATATCAAGGTGTTGTACATAGAAATTATGGTCCTTCTAATGAGGTAAACAAGCTCAAATTGGCTTCTCCACCTAAACAACTTGTATTAGAAGCTCCTCCTAGCAAGAATACAAGTAAATATTGTTCTTTCCATGATACCTGTAATGTCCCCCATCTAGCCCATTGGTTCAGTGGACATGGATTAGCCTATGACCAGACTCCCGTAGGCTAATGGAGATGTTTAGGGGGTCATTTCAAGGGACTTACTATTTATAGTAAGTCAGGAGCTGGGCACTTGCTAATTTTGGCAGGGCAGTGTGGATGGTCATGGCACAGGAATTCATGTTATTTAAGGGCCCAAGGTATTAAAATTCGATATATAAGTTAAATTAAATATTTAACTTATACTATTCAAAAAATAAGTTACTTTAAGTTATAAAGTAAAGTTATTTCATAAAGTGAAGTTGTAACTTAAAGTTGGGTCCCTAGGGATGGGCACCCCTCATGGAGTAATAAGGGGTTGAGTTGTAATTTAAAATAATTAAAAATTAATCCCTCTTGGGCTTTTGGGAAGGAGAGCAACAAAAAGACCAACAAGCAACTCCATTTGCTTATGTGAAGATTATTGATTTTGCTCTCTTGGTGAGTTTATTGTGTTTTGGCTTTCAGAGCTTGGCTCTAGGGTTTCAGTTGGCTGTGTTGGGATGAAAACCCTGGCATTGGTCCCTTTCCTCATGTGTGAGAGATCGTATCAGGAGAGGATTAGAGGAGGCTTCACCTAGAGGTCTCATTTGTGCTTTCAGTGGATTCATTTGGGGTAGATTTGAACAAGAAAATGGAGTTATTTGATGAATGATAAATGTGCAACCATTAATGATTAGTTGGAGGTCAGATTTAAATAATTTTGAAGGAGTTTCTCACAAATTTTATCAGCCATAAGCATGTCATACACTTTCCAGTTGAGGCCGTACCATAGATTGGAGTGTTGTGCATATTTTGTGAATTTTTTTAGCTTTTTCCTACCTTGCTGAAGTCGATTTGGAGCTGCAATTGCATTCAGATCAATACATAACTGTTAGTGAAGGATTTGAGGTTATTTTCTGCTATCATACTCATACTAGGAGGCCGTACCATGCTGGTACAGTTTGTGGTAATCTTGGAGCAGCATCAACTCACTTTGGGGTTTATTTATTGATCTTTTGTGGACGTCCAGGGCCTGATATTGAGCTGCTATTAATTGAAATACCATACCTCTTCATTTCTAGGAGTTGTGAGCATATTTCTATGGCCTTTGTTGTTGGTCCAGCTATAGCATCCAGACTAAGTTGTAAATCTCCCTCTGGGTATGTTAATATAATTCAAATTTTGGCTCATTTCTATCTGGGTAGTCGTTATTTTGTTGATATCTATTTTAGATTTTCTGGGTTTATGCTATATGCTCTTTATTTCATGTATTCAATGCAAATATCAAACATGCAATATATTCAATGAAACCCTAAACTCAGAACAATCAGAAAAACAAAAATTTGGCATCAAAATATATACACAACAGGGGTGTATATTATAGTGGTATTAGAGTAGAAGATCTTACTATCCTGTGATAGAGATATAGACATGCAGTGAGATTTGAGTTCTATACCCTATGCAGTCATTGACACACCACTACAATACCAGGAGAAACAGGTTGCAACAGGAAACATAGGTACCATAGTTAGAGGAACTAGAGAATCCAATACCCATAGAAGATCCATTTTCAAGTGAATTACCGCTAGTCACAGAACCTACTCCAGGAGAGATGGGTGACAGGGAAAATGAGCCTAGTATGCATGAGATTCTAAATGCATTAACTAGGAGTTAGTTGGCCATGGAGAGAGAAATCAGGGAGTCATGGGAGGAGTTGAGAGTGTATACACCTAAAAATGGCATGACTCTACTTAAATAAATATTTTAAATATTTATTTCATCATTCACATTCTTCTATCAATAAATAAACAAATTTATTTATTTATTTGATTCACTTCCTCTCATTTAATTAAATAAATTACATTTTATTTAATTAATTAAATTCATCTACATCGACTTCATTCTTCTGAATAATTAAATAATTTTGATTATTTAATTAAAATCTTTTATTCTTCCAAATTTAAAATAAAATGCAAATTTTATTTAAATAAAATCTTAAATATCCACTAAATAAAATATATTTTTATATTTTATTTTTATTCTTCAAAAATCTCCACAAAATAAAATATATTTCTATATTTTATTTATTCCTCTCAATTATCTACAAAATAATTAAATAAATCTTTTTATTTAATTATACTTTCTTATTTTCAAAAATCATTCTTATCTTCTAAAAATATTTTCCTCTTGTCATACAAAAGCAAAAGCAGTTTTAAAGCATTGTTAAAGAAAACCTTCTCTTAAATTAGAAAAAAAAATTCTAATCTAAGAAAATCAAATCTCATCCTCATCAAGAGAGGAGTTAACTCAACAAAGATGCTTTTCGAATGACACATGTCTTTCTTCCATTTGTTGCACGTTCCTCAACAATCCTCCTCCATTGATCTTCCCTTTTCTTCTCAACCATTGATCTTCTTCTACACATCTCTATAAATACAACTTCTTCTCCATAATATATCGATCATTTGAGCAAACTTATGTTGCAGGAACACAGGCGCGCCTTTAGCACCCCCATTTTCATAAGCATTTCATATCCTCCATTGTTAGTGTGTTGAAGCTCATCTTCAATCACACAAAATATCTCAGCCATTCCATTCTTGTCACCTTCAACAAACAAGGGAGCATTTGCTTTTGAGGGCTTCATCATCATCAAGGTCAAGAAGAGATAGGCGAACTATGGAAGAAAAAAGGTAAAAGGTTGTAAGTATTGTTCTTTGTTTTACTTTAATATATCTTTTACTTTGACATTTCATAGATGTATTAGGTTTTATTATTCTTAATTGATTAATCCTTATTTCCCCATCACATTTTGGCACCCACCGTGGGGCCCTTGCCCCTTTATTCTAATCAAAATCTGAGTTTCTTGTAGACAGGTTCCGTACAGGTGTCGTATAGGTTTTTGACAGAGTCATTTGGTGCACATACCCTTTGATTCGATGCATTTGACTCCTGTTACGCCACATCTATACTATCTGACCTCTGTAACAGCGCATCTGCCTCCTGTTACACTGCATCCATACTACAATGCATCTGACCTATGTAACGGTGCATCTGCCTCTCGTTATGCCACATCCATACTCCGGTGCATATACCTCTCCAAACGACACATCTACTTTCTGTTTCAGCACTTATGACACTGTGGTGCATATACCTCTCCAAACGGAGCATCTGCCTTCTATTTTACAATGCATTTAATCATTTAACGTATTTGCATTGTATTCTGGCACATTTACCTCCTGTATTGGCGCATATGTAAAACGCTGCATGCACTCTGTCTCTGCACATTCAGACTGCATTGTGGCGCTTCTGTTCTACACTATAGTTTTTAGGGTTTCTTGTGATTTTCTGATTGAGCTAACATTCTGTCTTGCAGGATTAGAGGCTAGAGTAGTTCATTTAGTTGCATTGATTAGTTCATCTAGTTTAATTAAGAGGAAAAAGTAAAAAAGATGTGGGCATGCAAATTTCACATAGTTCATAACTAGGAAGAGAGTAATTGAACCATTGCTATATCTTCTTATTGCTATCTTCTTTAGTTAGATCACTACTATCTCAAATGGGAATGAACATTGCTATGTCTTAAACACTTCAAAGTTAACAACCACGTGTGTGCACAAGTAGAATAGCCCATTTAGTTTTTTCACTTTTAACTAGGTTGGATTAATCAGTGTATTCTGTGACTGTGAATGACAATAGGCGTATGCTCTCCCCTTAACTGGGTGATCAAAATGCTAGACTTGTCATTCTTTTTGTTTAACCTTTAGGGGGGCCTGCCCTTGGATGCACGCCTGTCCAAGTGGGAACGACCCTGAGTGGTAACAGGCTAAAGCCAAGCCCTACCAAGCCACTTAAAATAAATTGTGCTTGAGGTGAAAACCTCCTGCAACGAGTGCTGTTGTGTTACACCGACGGCCAACCTCCCCCAAAACCCTCTAAGGCGTAACCCTTAGAGGCTGGGAGACTCCATAACAGAGAGTAGTGCCACCACACATGTAACCACTCGAACGGTTGCCCTGACTAAGAACCAATTGTGTAGCAAGCCAAAAACCCCTATTTGTTGATGCAAAGGGCGGAGCTCTTGAAGTGGCCTCAATTCATGTGACTCTTAGTAGAGGTAGCAGGGACAATCCTAAGGTTCAGTGGGGGTACAAGCCTAAGGAAACCTGAATCTGGTATGCGTGAGAAGTGAGTACCATGGAGGGGAGCCGGTGCTACCAGATTCTGGAGCTACACGCTTTGAGTAAGCACAGCTAGAGGATTCAACAAATATTATCCCATCCAGCCTAGGGTGTACTTGCTTTTGAGTCAAAATAGTCTAAAAATAGAAAAAAAATAATAATAACAAAAGATAAAATGAAAACTTCGGTGTGTTTGCTATGTCTGTGCCATAATTGAAATCAATTTCTCAAAAACACCAAGTTTTTCAAACCAAAAAATAGAAAAATCCTGAAAATGATCCAAAATTCTACAAAAATTCTAAGAAAACAAGCTGAGAAACCAAAGTTGCGCATCTAAAACGACTTGTAGTGCATTTGACCCGACTTTTGGTGCATTTAACATCTGTTGTGGCGCATTTGAAACTTTGCTAGTGTTACGCATTTGATCTGACTTCGGGCGCATTTGAACTCTGTCGTGGCGCATATACTTTGACGCATCCAAACCAGAGAGTAAAACCATATCTTCCAAAGGCAAAATTTTCAATATTTTTGAAGCCATTTCAAATTTGTTTCAGTTTCCAAAGATCTAATTGAGACCTTGCAATTCAACCATTTCTCCTTCTTTTCCATACCATATCTTCTTTTTCATCCAAAGTCTCACCAAATCTTTCCAAATTCCTATAAGGTTAGAACCAAGCTCTTCAAAGATCACATCACATCTCAAACAAAACCTAGTGAGTCTCCTCTATCAAGGATCACTTATCCTTCCCTATCGGAACTCCACTAGTGGATTGTGCTAGACTAAATCAACATCAAGCAAACGGATTTCTATCATCCTCGCTTTGACTATAGTTTTGTTCATCCAACTTTGTTTGACACCACCTAGATCTAAGAAGAACCTTGCTAAAATCTTGCCACCTTCTAGCACCTTGCTCAAAATTTCACTTCATCCCATTTCTAGTCACCTCTTGCATGGTCTTAACTAGATTACAAAAACAAAAGCAGATTGAAATGGAGGAGAAGAGTATCCTAAATGCTCATGAAAGTGAGGAAGAAATTTCTATGGACGATATTGTTCACATGCAACATGACATAAAATTTCAACGCCTATTAGAAGGGGTACTTGCCCAAGACCCTACTAAATTCTTTTTACACCTAGCAAATCTAGGGGTCAAGCTTCCTAAGGATTATGATGTAGAGACTCTCAAAGAAACTGAGGGACGTAGACACGAGGAAGAAACACCTTCAGACAAAAGAAAAACAAACACTGATGCTACGGATGCCCTAAATCTAATGAACCAAAAATTTGAAGCTCTCCAACAACAATTTTCAGACATGAAAATGGGAGCATTGACTAAACATTACACCCTAGAGGATATTTCACCATATCCTTTTGATAGGGCCTTGATCGTGATTCCTTCCCCCTCAAAATTTGAGGTACCAAAGTTTGATAAATATCGAGGAAAGGGTGATCCAAGAGACCATATCAGGGAATTCAACGCTGCTTGCCTAGAGGTCGCACACAACAACACTTACCTTATGCGACTATTTCCACGAAGCTTGGGAGGGCAAGCCATGGAGTGGTTTTCTAGACTACCACCTGGTATAAAAACATTCAATGAACTTGTCAACAAATTTGTCACCCACTTCTCTTACAATATTGAGCACAACACTTCAATATTGGATCTTTGTAACACCAAACAAAAAGGTGGACAATCTTTCGCCACCTTCTTACAAAGATGGAGACAGCTAGCAAGCAAGTGTCCACACCAAATGCCCGAAAAGCAAATGCTAGAGATGTTTGTGCACAACTTACAAACATACATGAGCTATCAAATTCAAATCCAATGTCCTACTTCCTTTAGCAAGGTCATTGAGATGGGTCTCATCATTGAGAAAGCTCTAATTACCAAGGGTCAAATCAAGCTATATAAAGACACTCCTAGCACCAACACCAACAATGACAAACCAAGATTCTAGATGAAAAACAAGAACATTGTAAATGATGGGGTGGTGGATGCCAAGAATGCGGCACCCAAACAACCGATCTTCAATTTATCAGCTCCTCAAAGCAACCCCCACAAAACAAACCAAGAAACACTAAATCTCGGTTCACCAACTTTCAACCTAGGAGAAAGTTCACAATCGGTGATCAATAAGGGCGATGGCCTAGAGAGAGCATCTTCATTGCACAAGGAAGAGGGCTCTGTCTAGCATCTCCCATTGTGGAGAGTGCACGTCATAATTTGTGACAGAGGGGGCTCGCGTTCGCGCAGGAGAATCCTTAGAAACTACTCTACGAAAGCTAATCATGAACAAGATCATAACACTTCCAACTGCATGGGAGTATGAGCCTAAGGTCAAACCTCATTGGTGGAACGATAACGACTTCTGTGAGTTTCATCATAACAAAGGACACAAAACCAATGATTGTATAGCACTCAAACACATGATCCAAGACCTAATCGAACAAAAAAAGATATCCGTTGATGGACATACCTCAAACAGTGATCATCGGGCATTCAAGGATCCTCTTCCTAACTATGAGCAGGGAGGAGCTTCCAACAGAAACAACAGTGGCTCTAACAACGCAAATTACACAAACGTCAGCTTCAACTATGTTGTTAACCATATCTCAGAAGGTGATTCACACATCAATGTGATCACTATTAACCAAGATCTAGATTGTAACGTTACCACCCACAGTAATAGAGTCACCCTTAGAGGAGCCTCCACTACTCCAGCTAGTCAATACAGTATCGTGGATCAGCTACATAAAACCCCTGCGCATATCTCCATGCTAGAACTTCTGCGTCTATCCCCGTCTCATAGGGCCATTCTTGACCAAGCTTTAACAGAAGCCTCTATCCCTACAAACCTCGCTGAAGAACAATTCCAAACCATGGTAGGTCACATCACCTCACCTCATTCCCTCTCATTCACTGAAAAGGATGACATGTCAATCACTCAACCCCATAACGCCTCTCTTCATATCGAAGCCTTCATTAACAAACACAAGATAAAGAGGGTCCTAATCGATGGAGGAGTTGGTTTGAATATTTGCACCTTGAAGCTAATCCTTCCATTGGGGTTTTCAGAGAAGGCTATAGATCCAAAAAAGAAAATCACTATCAAAGCCTATGATGAGGAGGAGAGAACTTCTAAAGGAATTGTTACTTTACCTATCAGAGTGGGACCTGTAGTAAAAGATGTAGCATGTCAAGTCCTTGATATGGAGCTAGCATACGACATTCTCCTTGGGAGACCATCGATTAATTCTCTGAAAGCAGTACCTTCAACATATCACCAGTGTATCAAATTCCCCTATGAAGGTCAAGAGATCACTATACAAGGTGACCCCAATCTGTATCAGTATTGTAACTCCATTCAGCCAAAACCTGAAGTTGTGATCCCCAATAACCGTGCTTTTGCTTCATCCTCGTCTCGTATTGACCCAACTTCACTTGCTTCCACTTCAGAAGCCTCTCAACCTAAACTCAACCTCAAAGATAAGGGTTTGGGCGAGTACACAATCTCCCAATCCCTCTACTTGGCACAGCTCCCCCTATCTCCAAGATCATATGGGAGACCTACTCTGAACAAACCCAAAGCAGACAAACCTACCAAAGGACCATTTGTCAAATGGGGAAGCCTTGAAGAGGAAAGTGATGAAAAGGATATCCTACAATGGCTATATAAAGATGAAGGTAGTTCATCCACACAACATGACCATCCCACTATACAAACTGCACAATATGGTCAAGGTTTCCAAATGCTACAGAGAATGGGATACGAAGGACACGGTCCACTCGGTTCAAGAAAGGATGGTACCACTGAACCCATCCAACCTCATACTTTAACAGCCTGAGACACTACAGGGCTAGGATACACTAGAGCACCAAGAACCAACAAAGCAAGTAAGAATAAAGGAAAACAACCAAAAACATCTGCTAGTAATCTGGTTGAGCAAATTCAACAACTGCAACTGAATAGCGAGACTGATTCAAATGAATATGAATGGGACAACCTCTCAGAGCTATCTTGCGATGAGAAAGACATCGACGTTGTCCATGAGTATGACCCAACCCATGCTAATGAGAGACAAGGTCCAAGGACTAGGCCATTAGAGTCTGTACCGCATAATAATGATAGTGAAACTCGTGAGGAATGAATGATACCTCCCTTGATGGACCCACTAACAGAGAGTACCATCACAGACTTCATCCGTGCTTTTAATAACTCTATCCTAACCATCAATGTGATTGAACCTGACCAACCCAATGATCCATTACCTTTGGTCCACCCTGAACTCATAGACTGGGACTTACAAGGTACTACCCATGAGCTTGATACCTTTGAAAATGATGACGCCATTGTAGATTATCTTGAGCTTAGAGATCATATACCCGCAGGGGACCACAGAGCTGGCTATGCGATAGAACTCAATGAGAAGGCCTATTTTGGAGAGAGTGCCAAGCCTTTCAGTCATAAAAATATTAAGATGAAAGAAAGATCTAATGGTGAAAACCGCTCTGTGGCAGTATTAGATCATGAAAATAGTAAAAATAAAGACGTATCCAATGGTGAAAACCTCTCTGAGGCGCTGAAGGATGAAAGGATTGACCCTCTACCCACTCTTACACATCAGGAGAGATCCTCAATCTTAATAGAACCAGTAGAAGCAATCAATGTTAGCACAAGTGATGATCCTAGAATGGTCCACATGGCAAAAGCTTTAACAGAACAAGAAAAACTAGCATTCAAGGATTTCTTCAAGAGAAAACAAATAAACTTTACTTGGACATATGCAGACATGCCAGGGTTAGATCCAAATCTTATCATGCATCATTTATCTTTAGCTCCAGGAGCTAAACTAGTAAAGCAAAAACTCAGAAAGATGCATCCACATGTAGCGCTCATGGTAAAAGAAGAACTAAAGAAACTGTTAGACATCATATTTATCAAGCCTATAGACTATCCTGAATGGGTTTCAAACATAGTACCAGTGGCTAAACTAGATGGCAGAGTCTAAATATGCAATGATTTCAGAGACCTGAACAAAGCTTGCCCGAAAGATGATTTCCCCCTGCCCAACATTGATATGATTGTAGATCTTACGGCAGGACACACCATGCTGTCACTAATAGATGGTTTTTCCGGATACAACCAGATAAAGATTACACCCGAAGACCAACACAAGACTACATTTACATGTCCTTGGGGGCACCTATTATTGGTGTGTAATGCCATTCGGTTTGAAAAATGTTGGTGCAACATATGAGAGAGCCATGACCACAATCTTCCACGACATGATGCACACTATAATGGAAGACTACGTCGACGACATTCTAGCAAAATCACTCACAAGGGAAGGACACCTGGCAGTGCTAGATAAAATCTTCACAAGACTAGAAAAGTTCAACATGCGCCTCAACCCAAAGAAGTGCATATTTGGCGTAACCTCAGGAAAACTACTTGGCTATATAGTGTCTGCAAATGGAATAGAAGTCGATCCAGCTAAAGTGAAGGCCATCATGGAAATGCCACCTCCTAAGAATCTCACTCAGCTAAGATCCCTACAAGGAAAACTACAATCTATTAGAAGGTTCATTTCTCAATTGGCAGACAAGTGCCACCCATTTTCTCACCTTCTACACAAGAATGTCCCTTTCAAATGGAACGAATCATGTGAGCAGGCATTTCAGCAGTTAAAAGAATATCTCATGAAGCCACCTGTACTGATGCCAACAATTCAAGGAAAACCTCTGCTACTGTACATCTCAACTACGCCAATAGCTCTGGGAGCTCTCCTTGCACAGAAAAACTATGATGGGAAAGAACAAGCCATATACTATATTAGCCGAACACTTGTTGGATATGAACTGCAGTACACACCAATCGAAAGAGCATGTCTAGCTGTTGTCTTCACCTCACAAAAAAGGAGACATTACATGTTATCACATTCTATCCAACTGGTAGCAAAATTTGACCCACTCAAGTATCTACTCAACAAGGCAGCCCTTACAGGTAGACTATCAAAATGGGTCATGCTTCTCAGCGAGTTTGATATTGAATATATAGACAGGAAAGCAATAAAGGCCCAGGTACTTGCAGATCAACTAGTAGATGCACCTCTAACAGATGACAGCCCTCTGAGTTATGAATTTCCAGACAAATCTATCTTTCACATAAACACCGCAACCTGGAAAATGTACTTCGATGGCTCATATACTCAGCATGGATCGGGGGCAGGTATCTTATTGATCACACCTAATGGCGACACCATTCCCAATTCATATAGATTAATGTTTCCCTACACTAACAACGTAGCAGAGTATGAAGCCCTAGTCATTGGCATCAAGCTAGCAGTTGAATGGAATATCCAAGAACTTCAGGTATATGGCGATTCACAGCTGGTCATAAATCAAGTAAATGATGACTACCAGACAAAAGATGAGAAATTGATCCATTACAAATGAATGGTAGATGACTTCAAACAATACTTCGTCAAGATCTCTTTCACATAGATACCAAGGATTGAGAACAAAGCTGTAGACGCCATGGCTATGATTGCATCTCTCCTCGATATTCTAGATAATCAATCACGTTATGAGTTCTTCGTAGAGCCAGTATCCTGTCATGCATATGACACCCTTGAATCCCATATCATTTGTCACATCATTGGAACCGATGCCCCCCTCTATGGAAAAATATTTGCCTATCTTAAAGAGAATACCCTCCCACTTGATCTCTCCAGTAACCAAAAATGAACCTTCATCCGTCAGGCATCCTGGTATGCCATTGTCGCCAATACCTTATATCGCAGAGGTCTCGATTGCACTCTCCTTAGATGTCTCAATAGTGAGGAATATCAAACTGCCCTGAGCGAAGTGCACGGCGGTATATGCGGGACCCACTCTAGTGGCCCCACCCTAGCCAAGAAACTCATACGCATGGGATACTACTAGCCAACTATGGAACAAGATTCCTATCATTTTGTAAAGAAGTACAAGAAGTGCCAAATCCATGGGAACTTGATACATGCACCAACGCAGGAGCTATAGCCATTAACGACTCCTTGGCCTTTCTGTCAGTGGGGACTCAACTTAGTGGGAAAGATCCACCCTTCCTCATCCAGCGGCCATAAATTCATAATCACTACCACTGAGTACTTCACGAAATGGATTGAAGCCATGCCCTTAGCCAATATCACAGGCAAGCAGATTGCCTCGTTTATCTTGAACTATATCATTTGTCGTTATGGTGTCCCTTCCTCCATTATCACGGATAATGGATGACCTTTCAAAAATTAGGATGTTAGGGAACTATGCGACAAATTCCATATCCAGCACCACTTTTCAACCCCTTACTACCCCCAAGGCAATGGCCAAGCTGAGGCATCAAACAAAACTATCCTAAAAATCTTAAAAAAGGACTGTCAATGATGCTGGCTGAGATTGGCATGTCCAACTGAATCCCGCACTATGGGCCTACCGCACGAGCATCCGCACACCCACAGGTGCAACACCATACTCCCTAGTCTATGGATCTGAAGCTATCTTGCCCATTGAAGTTGAGATCCCATCCTTGCGAGTTTCGTTAAAAGGCCTCATATCAGATGAAGAGTACAGAGTGTCCAGATTTCAAGAATTAGAGCTGCTCGAAGAAAGAAGGTAACAAGCCTTTAACCACCTAAAAGCATATTAGTAGCACATGTCCAGAAGTTACAATCACAGAGTAAAACCCTGAGTTTTCCAAGTTGGTGATCTAGTCCTACGAGAAAATCCCAGAAATCAGCAAGACAGAGAAAAGAAAGGCAAGTTTGAACCCAACTGGTTAGGTCCCTATGTCGTCATCGCAGCTTATGGATCAGGGGCATATCAATTGGCTACATCTGAAGGTGAACTGTTCAATGATCCTATCAATAGCATGCACCTTCATAAGTTCTATACTTGAAAACCCCAATGTAAGGGAGTCCTGAAAAAATCCAAAAAAATCAAAAAAGTGATAAAAAAATAGAGCAAAAAAAAACAAAAAAATGGAAAATAACAAAAAAATCATCCTCTGGTGAAAACCTGGTAAACAGGCACCTTAGATAGGTACCATGGTGAAAACCTGGCAAATAGGCGCCATACGTACTTTTAGCTTCCGTTGTAAATAAAAGCAAGTGATGAAAACCTGGTAAATAGGTGCTATCTGCGACAAACCACTTCCTCCATCTGTTGTGACTTCATGTCTCTTGTGTCCATAATATCATTCATCTTGAACCAGTCATTGAACCATTGTTGAACTACGTTGCCTCTAAGTTATCACATAGGCAAGGCCATTCTTAATGCACCCCCGAGGCTCCACTATCCCATCCATCCCATGCCTAGTCCTTCTGTCAATCTAAGTCAGTCCCATTTCTACGTCTTTCTATCGCCTAGGTCTCAGGGCCATCAGGGTTCCCGAACTACATTGCCTCTGCGTCATCACGTAGGCAAGGCCATTTAAAAATGAGCCCCCGAGGCACTAGGTCAGTCCATTAGGGTCCATCTCTCCATGTCTGTCTATCATGACGCCCATAATAAGTCAATCTTTGTCTAAACTGGGGGCAACTCCTCGACCGGATTACAGATTTGGATTCTTGAATGCCACTGTTCCAAGAGGATACCAATAAAGGATTGTGATACCTTTCACTAGACAAGCAAGCATAGCAAAAACAAGTTTCCCCAAACAAAAATCTCGACCCAAAACATCAACCTTGTCCAAAGTAAGGAACCATACTGAAAACACTCAAACTAATCATGTATCAATTATGGCAAAAGACACAGCTAATGCAAGAATGTTTTGTGAACAGGTTAACTTACAAGGTCTTGAATTTTTGTCATTATGTCTTCCTATGCTACTCAAGGATGCCAAAAGCTAGAGATGCTATGATGGGGGCATAATATTTTTCTTTGTCTGCTGCTTGTGGATTAAACTTTAGTAGTGTAACAACTTTTGTCTAACGACATGATCAATAAACGATCATCAAGGACTCCAAGGTCTGAACATGAAAAGGGGCAATCCTTGTCTGTTGAAATGCAAGAAGTACTCAGGTCATCTAGATTCAAGTTTGACTAGATGCTTGTATCAACTTGCTATATCAAAATCTAGGTAAGCGATACTCAGGTCATCTCGGTCTAATTATGCCTAGATGCTTGTATTTTCTTACCACATTTCAAAAAGAGAAAAATACCAAAAAGTGCCCAATGATGAAAGTAAAACCTTGCAAGATGACAATCCATATCCATCTCATATCTAGCAAATCCATATCATCCATGCAATAAATAAATCCTGCAGCATATCAAGTGTAAAATCCTTAGTTCCTCCATCTCTATGTCGATTGATTACATTTGGACATATCAAAAACATAGCATAGACAACATAACATATCACATAAGATAGTCATTCACATGATTAAATCAGTTGCATACATAATCAAGTGCATTAGGTCATCCACATACGTTTGCATCTGTATATCATATCAAAAGAATCAAAAACATAGACAAAAGCATATAGAACTGCATAATCATGTCCATACACATTTGTATTTACATATCAAATCATCCTAACATCCATCTAGTATGCATCGCATATCAAATAGATTACATCCATAGCATACAAACATAAAAACACATACATGTAGTCCATGAACAACTACATCATCATGTAAACATCAAAAACATGTCCAAATGTACAACATATCAAAATCTCTGTCCAAATCTCTCAGAGTCATATCAAAAATGTATACAAAGAGTAGCAAATGGTGATACATGTCTCAGGGCAAAATCAGTACATATATCAGCTATCTCAGCCATCCATCAAAAATGTGTACAATCTGATCAAAACTGGTACAAGAATCTAGGTCTAACTAACCCTGCTGCCGAGGAACACTGCTCCCTGCACTGGCCTCTCCTATGTCTCCCCCTACCTGCTATGGGCCCCTCACTAAGCCTACAGACTGAGACCCATCGGCCCTCTGCAATGCCTCTGACTGGCTCCTAAAGCTAGGGGCATGCTGATCCGCTGCCACTGCCTCATGGTATAACCCTCTGTAATACTAAGCCTGCACCTGGGCTCTAGTAATCTCACTCTGCACCTGAGCAACCTGTGCCTATACCTACTACACCTGTGAAACCAGAAAGGTAGATGTGCCATCTGTACCCATATCCATCACGACTGCATCCCTCTCTACTCTCATCGCCCGCATGCTAGCTAAGGCTGCATCTCTCTCTCTCTAGATAACTCTGATATCTATCTCGCATCTGCATCCCTGCAGGACTCTGCTTCTCTCAGATGAGCCCTCAGCTGCCTAATCTACCCCCGTAGTGCAACCATTGCCTACTACTATAAATCAGGCTGCGGAGCCTGCTCTCCCTGTCCCGGTGCCATCTGTTGTGCTGTCACCTACCCCTGTACCTCCTGCTATGCCACCTGTTGAGGTGGCAACATCTACCTCCGCTGTCCCACCTACTGTGCCACCTGCTGAGGTGGCAACATCTATCTTTGTTGTCCCACCTACTGTGCTGGAACCTGTGCCTGCACCTATCCTATAGCCTGCGGCTGCACAACTGCCTGCTGACTTGAAGGCCCCTCCCCAGACCTCCTCCTCCTCTATCTCAGTCTGCCACCCCCTCCTCTCTCTCCTCCATCATCCCCAAGATCTCCTCTCCTCCTCCTTCGTCCTCCCCTCCTCCTTCCAGTGGCACCCTCGTCATCTGAATCCTCCTCGTCGATACGAGGAGCCAACTCTCCCAGACCTGAGTATCTAGGAAAGGGATGAGCAGCGAACCACTCCTCATAGTCTGGCATCATGCCAGCATCCACTATGTCCCTCCTCATAGGCCAAGCTGCATAGGGAATCTACCAAAAGTATGTCAAGGCCTCCTCACATGATGCCACAGGACCCCACCTATACCTCTCCACATGAGTCCTAGCAAAATGTGCCTCCCCTTGTGGTCTGCCCTATACTCGGCCAAACTGTCTCTGCACTCTGCTAACAATCTACCTCTCTAGAATGTACCTAGTCTAGCCAATGAGCCATTGCATCTGGAAGCAGTAGGGAAGCTTGTCTGCCTCATCATCCCATACCTCACAGTCTATGTAAGGGTGCCAGACAACTACATCCACACCATCAAAAGCATGTCTCCAGTACTCCAGCTTCTCCAACCTATGCTGGGAAATCACACCTACATAGTCGTAACTATAAGGCTCACCCCTCTGCCTGTGAAATAAGTATATCGACCTTGTGATATCTATATGCTCCCACAACCAAAACTGCAAAAGAGACACACCCGTTGATAAACTAGATCCTCTATGGTACACTACTTGATGCATATCTCTGTATAAGTGTGCTAGCAAACACACACCCCATGCATACTGTGTCCCATCCATAATCATGCTCTCTAACACCCACCCCCAACCAATCGGGAAGTCGTGTGACCTCTTATCGGGGCATACTACGCCACCGATCAATCCTGCCACTATGCCCGGGAAGTAGTCATAACAGTCGTGTATGTCCTGCCATGAAATCACCTGCTCCACCAACCCTGGGTCATCAAACACACGTCTGCACTCCTCTAAGCCAGCATCCCACTGTGACTCATACTCAACCAGTTCTCCCTGAATCGGGAGGTGCAAAATCTGATAGACATCCTCAAGAGTGATCGCCATCTCCCCCGTAGGAAGATGGAATGTACCATCCTCATTGTGGAATCGCTCCACCACTGCAGTCAACATAGCCTGGTTCACACGAACCTCAGGCATGAAGTAAACATAATGCAGACCCATAGCACCTAGCGCCTCATGATCTATCTTAGTCAACATATACTGCTGCAACAACGGCAACGGGAATTGCTCTCGTGACATAAGAACATCCTGAATCTCCTCCTACAACCAAGCAAAGCATAATGTCAACAAAAATCCATATCTAAGCAAACCTGCTTAGAGCAACCAAACTATCCTATCATTGACTTAACATATCAAATTAATCAAAACAGCATATCATCTCTCGACTAGATTCCTGGCAATCTTAAAGATCACTAATCAATTACCGCATCGATCAAGATGCCAATTGGGTTAATTTTATTAAGTCAACTAATTTTTCTAGTGCAAATGCGCCAATCTAGGTGGCAAATGTGCCGATCCATATCACATGCGCCGCTTCACCTTGAATGTGCCACCCTTTGATGTGTATGCGCTGTTCTGGCACATGCGCCGATTCTTACGTCACATGCGTCATTTCCCAGCAAATGCGCCAATTTAGAGCTTAAATGCGCCAAACTATCAAATGTGCTTATTCAGAGCTTAAATACGCCATATCGCAGCAAATGCGCCATCTCGAAGGTCATATGCGCCGAAAGACGATTCAGCGCATATGTTCTAGTTATTTTTCCTAGCCATTAATAAGCCTAAAAATTGACTTTTAGCAAGTTTTGATGAACTACATACCGGGGGTCCTGCCTCCACTGGCCAACTGAACTGTCAGATCCACTCAAACCGATGCTCCTCACATAGAATATCCATCTCTCTGGCTACCATGCTCTCCTAAGCTCTCAAGAGGACTAATCAACTATGGACAAGTGTACAAATGAATAGAACTTGTGGAGCCAGCTCCTATATATAGCAAGTGAACCATATCAGACTGTATGACAACTGTGGCTACTTCCCATGTCTATTTCTTCCGAACCATATCCCATTTGTCTCCATCCTAACTCGTTTTGCACCTTCTTCTTCGTGAGATTGTCCATCTCATGCCTTCTGTCTTCTTCCCATCCAATCTCCCAAGGGGGCATCATGTCGTTAAACTTGTACTAGGGCCAAACTAGGGCATGTATCACTGTTGAAAATTCTTATTCTTTGAAACAATGTGATAAAACACATTGCATCAAAAAGGGGCAAAATGTATACACCTAAAAATGGCATAACTCTACTTAAATAAATATTTTAAATATTTATTTCATCATTCACATTCTTCTATCAATAAATAAATAAATTTATTTATTTATTTGATTCACTTCCTCTCATTTAATTAAATAAATTACATTTTATTTAATTAATTAAATTCATCTACATCAACTTCATTCTTCTGAATAATTAAATAATTTTAATTATTTAATTAAAATCTTTTATTCTTCCAAATTTAAAATAAAATACAAATTTTATTTCAATAAAATCTTAAATATCCACTAAATAAAATATATTTTTATATTTTATTTTTATTCTTCAAAAATCTCCACAAAATAAAATATATTTCTATATTTTATTTATTCCTCTCAATTATCTACAAAATAATTAAATAAATCTTTTTATTTAATTATACTTTCTTATTTTCAAAAATCATTCTTATCTTCTAAAAATACTTTCCTCTTGTCATACAAAAACAAAAGTAGTTTTAAAGCATCGTTAAAGCAAACCTTCTCTTAAATTAGAAAAATAAATTCTAATTTAAGAAAATCAAATCTCATCCTCATCAAGAGAGGAGTTAACTCAACAAAGCTATTTTTTGAATGACACATGTCTTTCTTCCATTTGTTGCACGTTCCTCAACAATCCTCCTCCATTGATCTTCCCTTTTCTTCTCAACCATTGATCTTCTACACATCTCTATAAATACAACTTCTTCTCCATAATATATCGATCATTTGAGCAAACTTCTGCTACAGAAACACAGGCGCGCCTTTGGCACCCCCATTTTCATAAGCATTTCATATCCTCCATTGTTAGTGTGTTGAAACTCATCTTCAATCACACAAAATATCTCAGCCATTCCATTCTTGTCACCTTCAACAAGCAAGGGAGCATTCGCTTCTGAGGGCTTCATCATCATCAAGGTCAAGAAGAGATAGGTGAACTATGGAAGAAAAAAGGTAAAAGGTTGTAAGTATTGTTCTTTGTTTTACTTAAATATATCTTTTACTTTCACATTTCATAGATGTATTGGGTTTTATTATTCTTAATTGATTAATCCTTATTTCCCCATCACAAAGAGAATCACAGGGTGAGATAGCACATATACTTGAGTAGTTGGCACCTCAGGATGGAAGAAACAACAGGGACAATAACTACAATCACCATGACAGGAATAGGAACAATGGTGGTGAAAGGAACAGGAATAATGTAGGTGATAGAAACAAGAATAATGGAGGTGATAGGCACAATGGTGATAGGAAGCAGTGAGATAGAAATAATGGGGACAGAAACCAGGATGATAGACACAAGTACAGGGATGATGAGGGTGAGGCTTCGGTCACCCATCAGAGGGCTTCACAGTTTATAGTAGGTGATAGACTT
Source organism: Cunninghamia lanceolata (assembly GCA_027924645.1). Lineage (NCBI taxonomy): Eukaryota > Viridiplantae > Streptophyta > Pinopsida > Cupressales > Cupressaceae > Cunninghamia > Cunninghamia lanceolata. The sequence continues at coordinate 1,871,625 of BSBN01000026.1, read as the reverse complement.
GGCATACTAACTTTTGTACCCAGGAACCAAGTTCCTGAATAGGACCCCATATAGGTTGAGTTCTAGGATGAGATCCTGAGGGATTGCAGAGCATTCAATATAGATTTTAGGGTTGAGATGACATTTTCTGAGTACTCTGACATCCGGATAAAGAATCTAGACCTTGTAGGGGGAATAGACCACAGAACTAGGAGTTGCAGAAAAAAGTTAGTAAAATGGCTCTTCCATACTTTGATGGTTCGGGTAAGACCACCACGAGAGCTTGGGTCCAGAAATTGGACAGCTACTTGTAGATTAGTCCCATGCTGGAGGAGGATGCCATTACCTATGCAACATTACACTTGGAGGGGACTGCGCATAAGTGGTGGAGTAATGGGAAGGTTACACTAGGTCATGATCAGACCACTTCATATGTGGAGTTCACTGCTAGGTTGATTAACAGGTTTGACAATAAGGACCCAGAATTGTAGTTTAAGAAGATAGCGCAGCTGAGGTAGAGTGGATCATTAGACTCCTATATATTAGAGTTTCAGGACCTATCTACTATGGTCCCAGATATCTCAAAACGTAGATTGGTCATTTTATTCATTAATGGATTGTCAGACCCACTACGTGGTTGGGTTAAGGGCTTTGACCCTACTTCACTACAGGAGGCCATGAAAAAGGCCCGAGATATGGAGTCATCAGTGTGGTAGAGTAAATTTTAGTCTAAGGGCTTTCCACATAGGAGGGATAAGGAGAAGGATAGAAGACCCTTCCAGAGGGATGTTGACCAACAAAAGGACAAATCAAACAGGTTGATAGATGACCAACTCAAAGAATACAAAAGGAAAAAGCTTTGCTTTCATTGCAAAGAACCATGGGATCCCTCACATAAGTGCCCACATAAGGCTAAGGCCAAGTTGATAGAGTACTATTTGGCTGAGGAGACACAGTCAGAGGCATCTGATTCACATTCAAATCAACCTTCAAACCAGGAGGATAGTGGAGATCAGAGAGCATCACAGCACAGTGTTGGTAGTGGTGAGACTCTTTCCCACCTTTCTAGTTTTTAGAAGATTGGCTGTTTCATGGTGCATGGTGTACTTGGAGGTCAGCGTATCATCACTCTCATTAACATAGGAGCCCAACATAACTTTATCGATGAGGGGTTGGTAGCTTGACGAGGATTGAAGGTAGAAGAATTTGAAAGCTTTAGAGTTATGGTAGCTGACGAGTTCAAAATGCAGTGTAATAGGAAAATCTTAGGATTGAAGATCATCATGGGTGAGTACAAGTTGGTGGATGCTTTTTATGTTGTTGGCATTGGGGATACATATGTGGTTTTAGGCATGCATTGGATGAGCCAGTTAGGAGAGTTCACCATGAATGTGCAGAAGATGTAGATGAAATTTGAATTTAAGGGAAAGAAAATATGTCGTAGAGGCTTGTCAGATGGTGGACCACGAGTAGTGTCACTAAAGAGAATGGAGAGATTATTGTGACATGACCAAGTAGAGTGGGGAGCAAAGTGCTTCATCATACTAGAGTCTCTACCACAACAAAAGAGCAGTTATCATCTAGATATTTAGAGGCTCTTGTCCAAGCACAGTACTGTGTTTGGAGATATACCACTAGGAGTGCCTCCAGATACAGGCATAGAGCATGTCATCAAGTTATAGGATGGGACTAAGCCCATCATGATTACCCCCTATCGACATCCTAAGAGACTTAAGGATGAGATAGAGAAGACCATTAAGGAGTTCTTGGAGATGGGACACATTCGGCCCAATAAGAGTCCCTTTGCTTCTGTAGTAGTCTTAGTGAAAAAGGATGGTACAATTAGAATGTGCATTGATTATAGGGCACTAAATAAGAAAACCATCAAGAACAGGTATCCTATTCTGAGGATTGATGAGATGATAGATGAGCTGCATGGTGCCTGTTATTTTTCAAAAATTAATTTGAGGTCAGGATACCATCAGATCCATACGAGGCTAGAGGATATAGAGAAGACAACCTTCAGGTGTCATTACGACCATTTTGAGTTTCTCATAATGCCTTTCGGTTTGACTAATGCACCTACTACCTTCCAGAGTTGCATGAATCAGATATTTAGACAACAGCTTAGGAAGTTTGTATTGATATTCTTTGATGATATACTGATTTTCAGTAGGACTTGAGAGGATCACCCGAGACATCTAGAGGAGGTATTGAGCATATTGGAGAGTGACTCCCTTTATGCTAAAGAGCCAAAATGTGACTTTGGCATGACATAGTTACTTTATCTGGGCCACATTATCAGTGTTGATGGTGTCATGGTAGATCCAGAGAAGATAAAGGCAATTGTTGATTGGCCCCCACCCACCATCCTCACACAAGTTAAGGGCTTCTTTGGACTTTGTGGGTTTTACAGGAGGTTTGTAAAAGGCTTCTCTTAGACAACAACACCATTGGCAGACTTGACGAAGAAGGGAGCCTTTGAGTGGAATGACAGAGCTCAACAGTGCTTTGATCACTTCAAGCACTTGATGTCTACTTGCCCTGTGTTGGCAATCCCTAACTTCTCTAAGCCTTTTGAGCTAGAGTGTGATGTGTCAGGAGAGGGGATAGGGGTAGTTCTTATGCAGGAGAAGCACCCGATAGCATTCAAGAGTAGGAAACTTCAGGGTGTTGAGAGGAGTTACTTGGTGTATGACCAAGAGATGTTGGCCATAATGCATGCATTGGCCAAATTCAGACCTTATCTGGTAGGAGGGAAGTTCGTCATAAAGATAGATCATAACATCATCAAATATTTCATAAGCCAGAAAGATCTAAATGATAGACAGAAGAAGTGGGTCCATATGCTCCAATCTTATGACTTTGACATTGAGTATGTCAAGGGGAAGAGGAATGTAGTTGTGGATGCATTGTCGAGGAGACCTCACTTGTGCTTAGTTGGAGAGATATCTACTAATTGGAGGGAGTTGATTGCAGCAGAGTATGCCAAAGACTCTTGGGCAGCAGGAGTCATTGAGGGCACTATCAAAGATGATAGATATTATGTGATGAATGATTTGATCATATATAAAGATAGGATATTTTTGGTGTCCAGTTCTCAATTCAAGCATAAGGTGATAAGAACTTTCCATGATACTCCAATGGCTGGCCATCTTGGATTCTTCAAAACTTATAGACAGATTCGGGAGAGGTTCACATGGAAAGGGCTAAAGGAGGAAGTGCTGACGTATGTTCATGAGTGTCCCATTTTCCAATAGAATAAGCATGAGCATACTTACCCAACACATTTATTACAGCCATTGCCTATTCCCAACAAAAAATGGGAATGTATCTCCATGGATTTCATAATAGGGTTGCCAAAGGTGTAGGGGAGGGACTGTATTTATGTGGTAGTTGATAAATTTACCAAATTTGCACACTACTTTGCCATTTCATCAACTTATACAGCTGCTCAGGTGGTTGATTTATTCTTTAGAGAGATATTCAGGCTTCATGGGATACCCAAGAGTATAGTCAGTGACAGGGACAACAAGTTCCTCATTTTATTTTAGCAGAAGCTATTCAGACTATGTGGCACTAAGTTGACTCCTAGTACCAGTTCCTACCCACAAACAGATGGCCAAACAGAGGTGGTGAACAAATGGTTGGAGGGGTATCTCCATAATTATGTTTCGGGGCAGTAGAAGGCATGGATCAGATGGTTGCACTTGGGGGAGTACTTTTATAACACCACGTACGACATGTCTATCTAGATGACTCCTTTCAGGGCACTATATGGTTATGATGCCCCATGCTTCACAAATCTTCTACTTGGTGACAGTTGGGTGCCTAAGGCAAAATATCTTTTGCAGGAGAGCCAGGACATAGTGAAGGAGCTCAAGGAGAATATATAGCAAGCACAAAATTAGTAGAAGGTTTATGCTGATCAGCACCGAGTGGAGAGGAGTTTTGAGGTTGGAGACATGGTGTATTTGAGGCTCCAGCCCTATGGGTAGTCCACTCTCAAGAAGAGTGGAGCAAAAAAATTAAAACCTGGGTTCTATATCCCCTTCAAGATTATCAGAGAGTGGGTGAAGTGGCATATGACCTTGAATTGCCAGCAGATAGCAAAGTGCATAATGTGTTTCATGTTTCTAGGTTGAAGAAACCTCTTAGCCACAATGTGATTCCTTCAGCAGAGCTTCCACTGTTCGATCAGTAGGGGAAGTTAATTTTGGTACCAGAGGCTATCATCGACACCCGAGAAAGGAATTTGAGGAAATGGGTCATCAAAGAGTACCTGGTTAAGTGGAAGAATTTACCAGTTGAGGATGCCACTTGGGAGAGTGAGTAGATATTGTAGCATCCTGAGCTGAGGTTGCTTGAGGACAAGCAATCTTGGGGAGGGTGGACTATAATGTCCCCATCTAGCCCATTGGTTCAGTGGACAGGGATTAGCCTATGACTAGACTCTCGCAGGCTAATGGAGATGTTTAGGGGGTCATTTCAGGGGACTTACTATTTATAGTAAGTCGGGAGCTGGGCACTTGCTAATTTTGGTAGGGCAGTATGGATGGTCATGGCATAGGAATTCATGTTATTTAAGGGCCCAAGGTATTAAAAGTCGATATATAAGTTAAATTAAATATTTAACGTATACTATTCAAAAATTAAGTTACTTTAAGTTATAAAGTAAAGTTATTTCATAAAGTGAAGTTGTAACTTAAAGTTGGGTCCCTAGGGATGGGTGCCCCTCATGGAGCAATAAGGGGTTGAGTTGTAATTTAAAATAATTAAAAATTAATCCCTCTTGGGCATTTGGGAAGGAGAGCAACAAAAAGACCAAAAAGCAACTTCATTTGCTTATGTGATTATTGATTTTGCTCTCTTGGTGAGTTTATTGTGCTTTGGCTTTTGAAGCTTGGCTCTAGGGTTTCACTTGGTTGTGTTGGGAAGAAAACCTCAACATTGGTCCCTTTCCTCGTGCTTAAGAGATCGTATCATGAGAGGATTTGAGGAGGCTTCACCCAGAGGTCTCATTTGTACTTTCAATGGATTCATTTGGGGCAGATTTGAACAAGAAAATGGAGTTATTTGATGAATGATAAATGTGCAACCATTAATGATTAGTTGGAAGTCAGATTTAAATAATTTTGAAGGAGTTTCTCATAGATTTTACCGGCCATAAGTAGACCATACACTTCCCAGCTGAGGCCGTACCATAGATTGGAGTGTCGTGCATATTTTGTGAAGTTTTGTGAGCTTTTTCCTACCTTGCTAAAGTTGATTTGGAGCTGCAATTGCATTCAAACCAATACATAACTATTAGTGGAGGATTTGATGTTATTTTCTGCTGTCATACTCATACTAGGAGGTCATACCATGCTGGTATAGTTTGTGGGAATCTTGGAGCAGCAAAAACTCACTTTGGGGTTTGTTTATTGATCTTTTGCGGATGTCCAGGGCCTGATATTGAGCTTCTATTAATTGAAATACCATACCTCTTCATTTCTAGGAGTTGTGAACATATTTCTATGGCCTTTGTTGTTGGTCCGGCTACAGCATCCAGATGAAGTTGTAAATCTTGATTTGGGTATGTTACTCTAATTCATATTTTGGCAAAATACAATATGGGTTTCCATTAGTTTGTTGTTATCTCTTTTAGTTTTTCTAGTTTTTTGTTATATGCTTCATTTCCTATACATTTCATGAAAAAATGCACATGCAAGAAAAACCCATAAAACCCTAAACAACAAAACAAGAAAAAATAAAAAAAAATATACAGAGCAAAACATATACCAAGGGTGTATGTTACAATATCAATGACCATGATTCCAACAAATGTCTTGCTTTGTTTATCAAGTCCTATGAGATCGATGAACTTAAAGAAGCCCATGTGCAAGCAATCATACTTGAAGATGACATGATCACCACAAGGGAAACCAAAAAGGATCCAATCCACCCTCTAATCCAAAATACGGTTGATCCATTACTTCAAAGTGTTTCCAGAGAGCTATCTCTTATGGAGCACCAACTTCCAAGAAATGTTTCAGCTCAATCATATCAAGGTGTTGTACATAGAAATTATGGTCCTTCCAATGAGGTAAATAGGCTCAAATTGGCTTCTCCACCTAAACGACTTGTATTGCAAGCTCCTCCTAGCAAGAATACAAGTAACTATTGTTCTTTCCATGATACCAATGACCATGATTCCAACAAATGTCTTGCTTTTTTTATCAAGTCCTATAAGATCGATGAACTTAAAGAAGCCCACATCCGAGCAATGGATCCAATCTACCCTCTAATCCAAAATACAACTGATCCATTACTTCAAAGTGTTTCCAGAGAGCTATCTCTTATGAAGCACCAACTTCCAAGAAATGTTTCAGCTCAATCATATCAAGGTGTTGTACATAGAAATTATGGCCCTTCCAATGAGGTAAACAAGCTCAAATTGGCTTCTCCACCTAAACGACTTGTATTAGAAGCTCCTCCTAGCAAGAATACAAGTAACTATTGTTCTTTCCATGATACCAATGACCATGATTCCAACAAATGTCTTGAAACACATTGAATGTTGCAATTGATTTCTTGGTCTGATGGAAAAAATCAATGTTTATTGGGAAACCAGAATCTTTCTTCAAAAGAACCCGGTGGTGACTCTATAATAAGCTTTATTCAAGAAGAATCTTTGTATGATAAGTGTGAGGGGGAAAATAGGTTAATCAATCAATGAAAACAAAACCCAAACATCTACAGAATATGAAGATAAAAGAGGATTCAAAACAATGAAAAGCAATAATACCTCCACTTTTTACCTTTCGTCTTCTGTAGTTCGCCTATCTTTCTTTGATCTTGATTGTGAAGCCCTCAAAAGCTTTTGCTTGCTCACTTGTTGAAGATGACAAAGGAAGAATGGTTGTGATACTGATGTATTTGAAGATGAGCTTCAAATACAGAAATGGATTATGAATGAGGATGCTCAAATGGGAGTAGGGGTGCCAAAGGCGCGCCAGTATCTCTACAGCACAAGTTTACACAAAATCCAGATTTTTTGAAATGAAGAGAAGAAGGCTGTATTTATAGAAAAAGGTGAGGGAAGATCAATGGTTGAGAAGAAAAGAGAAGATCAACGGAGGAGGATTGTTGAGGAATGTGCAACAAAAGGAAGAAGGCCACATGTCATTCGAAAAGTAGCTTTGTTGAGTTAACTCCTCTCTTGATGAGGACGAGATTTGATTTTCTTAAATTAGAATTTATTTTTCTAATTTAAGAGCAAGTTTTCTTTAAAGATGCTTTAAAACTGCTTTTGCTTTTGCAACTCAGAGTTTTTCTTTTGTGTGACAAGAGGAAGGTTATTTTTGGAAGATAAGAATGATTTTTCGAAGAGATAGAAAGCATAATTAAATAAATGAATTTATTTAATTATTTTATAGATAATTGAGAGGAATAAATAAAATATAGAAATATATTTTATTTTGTGAGGATTTTAGATTTTATTTAAATAAAATTTGCATTTTATTTAAATTTGGAAGAATAAAGATTTTAATTAAATAATAGAAATTATTTAATTATTTAGAAGAATAAAGTAGATGAGGATGAATTTTAATTAATTAAATAAAATGTAATTTATTTAATTAAATGAGAGGAGATGAATCAGATAAATAAATAAATTTATTTATTTATTGATAGAAGAATGTGAATAATGAAATAAATATTTAAAATATTTATTTAAGTAGAGTCATGCCATTTTTAGGTGTATACATTTTGCCCCTCTTTGATGCAATGTGTTTTATCATGTTATTTCAAAGAATAAGAAATTTTGACAGTGATACATGCCCCAGTTTGCCCCTAGTACAAGTTTAACAACAGGATGCCCCCTCGGGAGATTGGACGAGGAGACGGTAGAAAGGCGTGAGACAGACAATCTCACGATGAAGAAGAGGAGAAACAGGAGAAGACATGATTGGATGTAGAAGAAAGATGGTGAATGATATACGATGCAAGAGAAAATGATGACACACACAAGCAAGTAAGCCAGTATGCACAAATGTTACAAGAACATGCAAGGTATTGCCCCAGTCAAGCAATAAACCAACGATATAGATCAATGATGTCTAGTGTCAAGAATGAAACATGTCGTATAAGACTCTGGGTCTAGTTTCGACAATGCAACATTATGTCTAAGACATTTGATATGATAATGATATACGACAGTGTTGTCATGGCAAGGAACGATATATCCCTAGAGCAACACGAAGGATAGTTATGACTGATTGATATGGTTTATGACAAGATTAGGATCAAGACCACTGATTGCGATTGGATCATTTAACAAGATTGACTTGACTTGATTGGTATGGATTAAGGTTAGACTTGCATTTGGATCACCGCTCGGATTGATAGCTAGAACTGTTGATGAGAGACATGAAGACAGATAGAAATTTGATTAAGTGGAAGAATGACTCGATAGAAGAAATTACAAGCTTTTGTAAACATTAATTCGCTACAATGTTGGATCTTTATTGGATGGGATATGGAGTGCAATTGGATGTGCTATGGATATGGATGTGAATATGAACTGCAATTGGATACGATATGGATATGGATATTTGTCATCTTGATATAGCAAGTATTTTGGAGTGCTTATTTCATCATTGGGCTTTTAAAATGTTGTAAGAAAATACAAGCATCTAGGTATAATTAGACCGATATGAACTGAGTATTACTTACATGGATTTTGATATAGCAAGTCGATACAAGCATCTAGTCAAACTTGAATCTAGATGACCTGAGTACTTCTTGCATTTCAACAGACAAGGATTGCCCTTTTTCATGCTCAGACCTCCGGAGTCCTCGATGATCTTTTGTTGATCATGTTGTTAGACAGAAGTCATCACATTACTAAAGTTTGATCCACAAACAACAGACAAAGAAAAAGATTATGCCCCCATCATAGCATCTCTAGCTTTTGGCATCGTTGAGTAGCATAGGAAGACATAATGACAAAAATCCAAGACTTTGCAAGTTAACCTGTTGACTAAACATTCTTGCATTAGATGTGTCTTTTTGCCATAATTGATATAGAACTGGTCTGAGTGCTTTTGGTATGGTGCGCTAATTTGTTTAGGATAGGTTGATGTTCTGCATCAAGACCTTTGTTTGGAAGCGAGCTTTGTTGCGTGTGCTTTGCCTGGTGAAAGGTGTGGACGTGGATGGACTGGAGGATAGGCGATAAGGTAGGGAATGGATGGGTAGTGGAGCCTCGGGGGCACATTGATAATGGCCTTGCCTACGTGACAATGCAGAGGCAACATAGTTTGGGAAGAACCCTAATGGACTGAAGATATGGATCAGATAAGATACGATATGAAGTAGATATGGGTCAGACATGGAACAGATATAGATCAGATGATACTGATGACAAGGAAAACACCACGGATAGGGAGATGGATAGGTGATAGGGGATCAATGGCCGGGTAGGTAGAAGGAAACAAGGATGTGATGTCCAAGGACTATGTCGCATAGGAAAAACGTGCCCCATTGTAGGTAAAATACTTAGGATTTTTCTTGACAATGCTTAAGACGAAGGAGGAGGATGAGAGGATAGGGAAGGATTTGCACGGTTTTGGAGGGATAAGGTATGTCAAGAGACATCTAAAACATTTGTCAACATTGTGCCCCCAATCTTTATCAAGATCAAGAAAAAATAGAGGAATGGAAGATTAGGATGGATGGACTGGACCGTATAGGTATGTAATGGATAGAGGAATAGGATAGGAAATGGTATGAAGGAAACTGGTAGGAGAAAAGTGATACGCTGATGAGACAAGGTGCCCCCAAGTGTAGGTGACATAGGAGTTCAACTTACACATAATGCCTGTTTGCCAGGTTTTCATCATGGTACTTATCCAAGGCACCTGTTTGCCAAGTTTTCACCATTGGACGAAGGGATTTTTCTTTACTTTTTTTTTTTTTTTTTGGAATATTTAGATAGGAGAAGGTGGATATGGATAAGGACTTGAGCATCTAGTTCCCTAAAAAGGTGATAGTCCCACCAGAAATGTTGTTGCATGGACTGTGTCATGTGTTCTCATAGATGTTGGTGGGGATTGCATGAAAGTGAGATATGGAGAAGGTAGATATTGGATAATGGAAGGTGCGATAGTGGACACTGATGTAGATATACAGATTGGAAAGCTTATGCAAAAGCATGGACCATGGGAATAGGATGAGGAAGATATGTAGGATGGAGGTATATGAAAAAAATGTTTGTGGGATGGAGGGGAATCATGACCAACAGTTGCACATACCATGATAAACACTGAAGCTGGTGACAGTAAAGTAGTTTAGGAAGCAACGGAGGCTTTTGCTTGTGGATGAATGGCTTAGGCATGTAGGGATCCACATGGGCTGAGTATTTTTCAGATTTTTGTTTGCCATATGGGATGGAAGAATTTGAGACTTTTGGATGGAATGGGAGAAAGTGGATGGTTGGGATTCTTGAGAGGTAGATGCCTCATGTAACTTGAGGGCTTTTTGCTTAGGTACCCAAACCATTTTGTTTTTAGATAGTACCTATGAAGGTATGGGTTTGGTGTTTGCATCTTTTGTGCAGCTTTTGGAGTAATCATTTGTTGATGCGGACCCACACCTTTTTCAGCTTGGTGTATAGATGTGTGGGTGTATACAGATCTTGAGAAGGACACTTCTTTGATTCTTGGATTTTGTATCCTAGGTCATGAGGACTCTTAGGATTTTTAATTTGATAGGTAGAGGTATCCAAATGTTTGTCGTTGAAATCTTTTGGGATGGTGGAAATAGAGTTGGTGGAAGCTCTTTGTTTAGACAACATGTACATTTGTTGGCCATGATTGGGAGTATTAGAGAATTCATAGACGGAAGGATAAGGTATTGGAAGAAGTGGTGGTAGAATGTATGGAGGGATATTAGGAGTTGGAAGTAGCGGAGGTAGATTGGATGGTGGGAGGTGTATGGTCACATGCTTTTGACAATTGTAGGATGATGGAGGTGGAATGACAACATATGTTTTAGGGATATGATAGGGTTTGTGATGGAAAGTGGGGGATTTAGGAGGAGTGAAGGAAGTACCAACATATTGAGATTTTTCACCTTGGAGTGTGTATCCAAGGCCATATGAAGGAGGAGGAACATTGACATGGACGGGCTCCAAAATACCTTGTTCGTGAAGGCTTAAGCCTTTACCTTGATAGTTCATATTCTGGAGTATGTAGTGGATGGTGGGATTATGTATAGGTGGAACACTAGACACAAGTTCCTTATTGGATGGAGAAGGTGAGATAGAGGATAATGGATGTTGGTGTTCTACGGAAGAACATTCATGGATGAAGGTAGTGGGACCAAGGATATAGGATAACGGATTTGTAGCTTGGTCAATAATGGATGGTGAAGGATCACTAGGTTCTTGATCATCATTATGCTCTTTAGGGTCCAAGTTATTGGATTGATCATTCATGTGCACTTGGGATGCAAGTGTCTCATCAGAGGGAGCAAAAGTTGTTGGATCACGAATAGGACTAGATGGAGTTATTAGCTCAGGACCATGGAATGCATAAAGTGGGCTAAGAGGATCATCATGGTCTGCTTGATCATAGATAGGCTCATGATCATAGATGGGATCTTGATCATAGATAGGATTTAGCATGATGGAATTAAGGTGCTCTTGTATAGATTCATCATCAACGATAATATCTTGATCACAGAAAGGATAGAGGTTATGGAGGGACCGAAATTGGATCTCTAGCTCATGTATAGGATCAAGTTGCTCATGGATAGCTTCTTCATCAAAGGTAGTATCTTGATCATGGAAACAATATAGGTTATAAATGGTTTCAAATTGGACTTCTTGCTCATGTATAGGTATAGGATCATCGAAAAGATAAAGGTTACATAAGGGTCAGATGGGAGTGCTTTGATCTTGATTTAGACAAAGGATGGATGTTTCCACATGCTCTAAAGTGTGCTCTTGACATAACTCTTGGGTTGTTTGAATTGAAGTTGAGGTAGGAGACTCTTGGATAGGTTCTTGGTCAACAATATGAAGATGCGATGGGCCTTGACTTTGGTTCATGGTAGAAGCTTTTTCGATAAGCTCAAGGTTTTGCAGATGACATGAAGGTGTTGTAGGATTTGACATGGGATTGGAAGAATTTTTGGTAAGGTCAAGGACTAGAATTTGGGAACATGGTTGACTCTCTGCTAGTAGCCCTTGGATCACATCATTGGTAGGTGTAAGGATAGGTGAATGAAGGGATTTAGCTTTTTCCCTAGCTTTTCTCTGGTTGTATAAATGTGGAAAAACTCTTTTCCATAAATCATCCGAGGATTCCTTGGTTGTTGGTTTAGAGCTTGGGGAACTTGATGGTGGTGTTGGTGTAGAACTGGTATGTTTTGGAATATGTGTCCTAGAAGACGGTGAAGGAGGACTAGTAGACGAGGTGGTATATGAGTTCCAATTTGGCATGGTGCTTGCCTTGTCACGAGTATGGGAAAAGGATATACGGTTTTGGGGCGAGGCGTAGCTAGTACTGGCATGTTTAGCTTGCAAGATTGCCATTTGTTGTTCTAGGACTTGAGATTGTTGAGAAATTGCTACACAATCTTGGGGCAAGGGATCTGAGTTTACTTGCAATTGCAGATATTAGAGTTCTTGACTGATATATTCTAATTGGTTTGCCACTGACACAAGACCAGAAAAACTTATTGGTTTGGATGCGCAACAACAGAAGGCAGATGCGCAAAAAGTTGATCTATATGCGTAACATTGGCTCTTTGCTTGTGTTTTCTCAGAATTTTGGAATTTTTAGATCGTTTTCTAGATTTTTGCCATTTTTGGTTTGAAAAACTTGGTGTTTCTGATGAGGTTGGTGTTCAATTATGGCAAAAGCACAACAAACACATAGAAGTTTTCCATGATTTTTACCTTTTTATATTTTTTTGTATTTTTTGGACTATTTTGACTCAAAACAAGTACAACCTAGGCTGGATGAGATAATATTCATTGAATCCTCTAGCTGTACCACTCAAAGCGTGTAGCTCCAGGATCTGGTAGCACTAGCTCCCCTCCATGGCACTCACTTCTCACGCATACCAGATCTGGGTTTCCTTAGGCTCGTACCCCCACCGAACCTTAGGATTGTCCCTACTACCTCTACTAAGAGTCACTTGAATCGAGGCCGCTTCAAGGGCTCCACCCTTTGCATCAACGAATAGGGGTTTTTGGCTTGCTACACAATTGGTTCTTAGTTAGGGCAACCGTTTGAGTGGTTACACATGTGGTGGCACTACTCTCCGTTATGGAGTCTCCCAACCTCAAAGGGTTACACCTATGAGGGTTTTGGGGGAGGTTGGCCGTCGGTGTAACACAGTAGCACTCGTTGCTTGAGGTTTTCACCCCAAGCACAATTTATTTTAAGTGGCTTGGTAGGGCTTGGCTTTAGCCTGTTACCACTCAGGGTCATTCCCACTTGGACAAGTGTGCATCCAAGGGCAGGCCCACCTAAAGGTTTGACAAAAAGAATGACAAGTCTGGCACTTTGATCACCTGGTTAAAGGGAGAGCATAAGCCGATTGTCATTCACAAGCACAGAAAACAATTGTTCACCCAACCTAGTTAAAATAAAAAAACTAAATGGGCTAAGCTAATTTGTGCACTCACATGATTGTTAACTTGAAAAGTGATTAATCATAGCATTGTTCATTTCCCGTTTGTAGAAGATAGCAGTGATTAAACTAGAAAATAAATCCACAATGCAAGATAGCAATTTGGTCCAATTACTTCCTTCCTAGTTAGGGACTATGTGTAGTTTGTCATGAAATGCATTTGATTACTTCACCCCTAGTTAGGCCAGATGAACTAAGCAAAATATCTAGATGACCTAATCCAGCCACTACTCCTACAAAATAGATGTTAGTTCCAACATGCAAAAATTAGAAAACCTAAAACAAAAATCAGAAGACAGATGCGCAACACTACAGCCTGAATGCATAGAAACAAGGAGTGTGCAGCTTTTTGAACAGAAGTGTAAATACAGAGATCAAATGTGCAAAAAGATGAGGTACAGGCACAAAAACAATAGATGCGCAAAAGGACGAGGTGAATGCGCAAAAAGGTAGGGTAAATGCATAATTTTAACAGAAGCACAATCTAACAGAGTATATGTGCAAGTTGGCAGAGTCTATGCGCAAGTTTGAAACCAGAAGCGAAGTCAAGTTGTATGCACAACTTCGGATGTTGTATATGCCAGAAAAGTAGATGTGCAACAATAGAATGTAAAAGTGTCACTTGGAAGGTCGAATGCACCAATTTATCAGATGTGTCACTTCGGGAGGTGTATGCGTCGTTTCAGGAGTCAAATGCACAAAAACTCTGTCAGAGGCCTGTTCGTCACCTGTACAGACCTGTCTTCAAGAAAACTCAGATTTTTTTGATTAGTAGAGGGGCAAGAGCCCCACGGTGTGTGCCAAAATGTGAGGGGGAAAATAGGTTAATCAATCAATGAAAACAAAACCCAAACATCTACAGAATATGAAGATAAAAGAGGATTCAAAACAATGAAAAGCAATAATACCTTCACCTTTTACCTTTCGCCTTCTATAGTTCACCTATCTTTCTTTGATCTTGATTGTGAAGCCCTCAGAAGCTTTTACTTACTTGCTTGTTGAAGATGACAAAGGAAGAATGGCTGTGATACTGATGTATTTGAAGATGAGCTTCAAATACAGAAATGGATTATGAATGAGGATGCTCAAATGGGAGTAGGGGTGCCAAAGGCGCGCCGGTATCTCTACAGCATAAGTTTACACAAAATCCAGATTTTTTGAAATGAAGAGAAGAAGGTTGTATTTATAGAAAAAGGTGAGGGAAGATCAATGGTTGAGAAGAAAAGAGAAGATCAACGAAGGAGAATTGTTGAGGAATGTGCAACAAATGGAAGGACACATGTCATTGAAAAAGCAGCTTTGTTGAGTTAACTCCTCTCTTGATGAGGATGAGATTTGATTTTCTTAAATTAGAATTTATTTTTCTAATTTAAGAGCAAGTTTGCTTTAAAGATGCTTTAAAACTGCTTTTACTTTTGCAACTCAGAGTTTTTCTTTTGTGTGACAAGAGGAAGGTTATTTTTAGAAGATAAGAATGATTTTTCGAAGAGATAGAAAGCATAATTAAATAAATGAATTTATTCAATTATTTTATAGATAATTGAGAGGAATAAATAAAATATAGAAATATATTTTATTTTGTGAGGATTTTAGATTTTATTTAAATAAAATTTGCATTTTATTTAAATTTGGAAGAATAAAGATTTTAATTAAATAATAGAAATTATTTAATTATTTAGAAGAATAAAGTAGATGAGGATGAATTTTAATTAATTATATAAAATGTAATTTATTTAATTAAATGAAAGGAGATGAATCAGATAAATAAATAAATTTTTTTATTTATTGATAGAAGAATGTGAATAATGAAATAAATATTTAAAATATTTATTTAAGTAGAGTCATGCCATTTTTAGGTGTATACAATAAGCAATGGACTAATTTTCATAATCATTCTCTTGCTGTCCTTACTCTAGCTCAAAATCATAAAAATGAAAAAGAAAGATTGGAGAAAGAAAAGGTTAAAGGAAAAGAGAAAATTCTTCTTGATTTAGAACCATCTTCTGCTTACATTAATGCAACATCAGCTAAAGAAATTGTGCCAAAGTTCGATATTCAAGATTTACATGAATAAGACCAAAGTGTAGATATCACAACTTGAGTTCTTTTAGAATCATCCCGAGCAGTTGGAAAAGATAGTCAACTAATATTCCATAGGCTTTAGCTGAATCATCTGTTGTCTATTAGAGTGAAGTAATGAAGATCAAAGAAAAATCAAAGCCTTTGTCTCCTCCAATATAACAAGTTTCGAGTTGAATAATTGCATTCTGGATTGAAGAGCTCCAAATAATGTCATGCACCTAATCATCAAGAAAACTTTGGGCTTAACTGTAATGTCCCCTTTTTTGAGCCATTGTTGCAAAGTGACTTAGATATTTGGAAAGTTGATAAAAGACTTAGAAATTTGGAAAGACGGTAAAATAACTTAAACATGGAGATTTGGAAAGTCACTTTAAAGGGAAATTAAAGTAAAATAATATTTTAATTGTTAAATTGGGCGTCCCACTTGAAGAAGAGAAAAATAAAATAAAATAATATTTTATTATGGCGGTGGACATGAAATTGATATCAATTATCGCAAAATTGGGTGCTCCACTTGTGGGTTATAAAAGAAGGCATTTGGAAGGTCATTTCATCATTATGTATTATGTCATTTGATATTGAATATTTTTCCTTTGAGCTACAACATTGGTTCAACCATTTTCTAAGGACAAAAACCCTTGGAAAATTAATGGATTGGACAAAAACCCAATGCCACTTGAGAGGTGAATCCATACGAGGTTTGCTATTGATCATAGGTTTCAACATCACATTGGATCTACAAAGGCATATCTTTTTCTATAGGTTTATATCAGCGAGGGTTTGATTCCAAATTGTTGAAGATTTGTGCCAAATATCAATTTGGATCAATGAGATATGGGTGCTAGGGTTTGATGATCCATGCTAGGATGGTACAACTAGCTAGAGGAAGGAGTTTGTGTGTGAAATAAGGTAGATCGTGGAATTTTCATGATGTATTTCATCCTATTTCCATCGCCTAGGGTTTGAAGGATTGGCGCTACATTTTGGAGTGATTGTGGGAGTTTGATATCATCAACTTGTAATCAGATTTTTGGTTCAGACTTCATCAGAAAATTTAGACTTGCTAATCCAAGGTTTTGAGGATGGAATTTCATCCATTTGGCCTCTTTATTCATCTAGGGTTTTAGTGCTTCAATTGGAGGGTTTGTGAGACTTGACCATTCTCATTTTTACAATCAGAATTCATTTCAGACTCCTACGAATTCATCAGATAGGCATATCAAGGGTTTGGAAATAGATTACTCATTCATTTGGCACCTAGGGTTTGAGCGCACCTTTTGAGGATATAGCACCATCACTTGGAGGACAAATCATGGCATAAAGAAGGTTGGATCAGACTCTTTGTAATAGAAAAAATATTGTATCAGATCTGCACTAAGTAAGAGCTGTCATACTTATATGTTGGCATTCCTTTGCATCATATCATTGAAACTATCAACGGGTATGTCATTGTATTGCAATCAATTCAAATCTTTAATTTGAATAAAGAATACCTTGCTGTTCTAAGTTAAATCAGACCTCTAATTTATTATTTCAGTCCATTGGTTTATTGTAATTTCATTTGCAAATTGTACTATTGTGGCATTATCATATGGCAAATGCATTCACAAACTAAAAACTCATAAACACCCACTCAAACAAACAAACAAACCAAATCAGAAAATTCATATTAGAATCACAAATTTATATCAGATTGGGGAAGGGTTCTTACATTAACATGGACAAAAACTCAATAGGTGCTATTCTTTGGAATCTAAAGTGTTGCCTCTTAAAGGACATCTCAAAGTTATTCAAGTGTCCCTTTCCGATTACCCAAAGAAGTAGTTTGTACTGACAATACTAGTCACTAACATTTCATCCAGCTATTGGATTCTCTTTGGTAAGAACTTTTGCAAAAACTTGGGTAGAAAAATTCAACTGGATTGATTGTCTACTATAATTTTAGTACAAGGAAAGCCATTCACCTTAAATAAACTCCTAAGTCTCAAACTTTTGTTTAGAAATTAGAAGATTCAAGAGCCAATATTTTATTCAATAGATATGTGATCTATATGAGAATTACTGCAAGGAAGAAGCAAAATACTAAAAAGAAAGCAAAAAGTAGCATGTTGGCACCCAGATTTTCAAGCCTCATATTTGCAAAATCTTGTTAGATTCATCAAAATTTTCCTAAGGGGGCCCTGTGCCTTTACCCCGATGCATGTTGTTGAACCCCTGAATTTGGCTAAGTCTAAAACCCTGAAACCCTGAAACCCTGAAATAAATTTCAAAGTCTGAAATCTGATGGATCCTCCAAATTCTAGAATCTATAGTTTAACTCCTATGGTTCTGAAACCACTCTCAAACATCCCGACAGTATATACATAAAATATAACTATTGTCACGTGAAATTGCACGCTGCTTGGAGCCTGTCCAAGCATTCCAATGACACAATGGGATTGATCTCAAGGTATGGGACCTTGCATATGAGACCAGACCTCCAAAGAAGGTTGGTTCCTATTTCTGAGCTTAAGACTCAGAGAATGATAACTAAACCTACACTAATCATTACCAAGGAAAAGGGAGAGAGGGAATACAAAAGGGCAATGGTGATGCACCAAGATTTAGAGTATTTGGATGCAACTATCATAACATAGTAATGATCTCAAACCTGAAGGGGATTCACACAGACTCATGCAAGTCCAAGCAAAAGTTAAGGCAGAGAGATGAAAGTATGAAAGGGATCATTTTATCCACAATACATAGTTTACATCCATCAAATAAACACAGCGCAACAACAATGAGAGAGGCAAAATTTAGTTTATATTGAACATAGAGGCTAAATAGCCATTACAAAAGAAGAAGAATTTGTTACAGGCATGAAATAGACACAAAATAATAGACTCTCCTCCATTGGTGAACTGGTATAGAGACATGAGAGGCTCAGCAAAAGAACACAGTCCATCAAATCCACCTAGTTTTGGAGAAAACCATAAGACCTGAACCTACAACAAACTTTTTGCCTCTGGAAATGACCTAGCGCAACCAACCAACCCACAATACATCTTTTTCATATGTATATATAGCTTTTTGGATCTATCTGTGCAGCCCTAGGCATTTGAAAATTAGTCAAAAAATCGCACCCATGGTGCATTCAACTTGGCTCAGAAGCCTATCAGAGGAGGGACGGTGGCCATGCCCCTTGAAGTATGCAATACTGTAGAGGAGATTGCCTGCACGCATGGGTGCCAGGCACATTCATGAGAGGAGGTCCCAAAATACCTCTAGGTACCTGCAAATCCATTTTGTTTCTCATTTGTATAGGAGCATTGAAGATTTTAACTATTTCAGCTACCTAGAATTGACTTTGGCTTGCAAAATTTAATGTTGGGTACCTTCGTCCTGTGATAGTGGCACGATTTCAGGGGTCTGCAAGCTTTTACAAAACTTTAAAATATTTAAATTTCTTTAAATATTCTAAATATTACACTTTATTGATTTTGCATTTTTCTAGCTCTCTATTTTGCCTTATCAGCAAAATCTCATTTTCCCAAACCATGGCTGGCCACTGGCTTTTCTCATGTTTTGCCTTATCGGTAAACTTTAACTTTCATGAACTCTATTTCTTGGCACCATTTTGCCTTATCGGCAAATTTTTTTTTTTTCAAATTGATCCTTCACCGCTCTTGGCTTTGTCGGCAATCTCACCCTTTTTAGAACTATCCTCTATTTTGCCTTTGTCTTGGCTCTTCTTTATCGCCTTATCGGCGATATCTAAAAATCATGAACTTTTTGGCAAGTTCTCTCTTTCTCAGATTCTCCGACTAGTCGCTCTTCATAGTTTTTCACCTTATCGGTGAATCTTTCTTTCTTGTGAACCTCCTATGCCTTGGCCAATTTCTCCTCCTTTTCCTTGACTCCTTAGTCAATGGTTTTCTCCTTTTTAGAACTTGGCCATCTCCTTCCTTATCTTCTTTGCCTTGTTCGCAAATCGCCCTATTAGCGAACTTTGAAAATTTTGAACTAGTTGTTGGGTTTGCTATTTCGCCGACCTCCTGATGAAGTATTTCCTTACTTTGTTCCTTTGTCGACAAATTCACTGATCGGTGAACCTACTGATCAGTGAACTTAAGGTTTGCCAAACCTTAAGTTTGTTGACAAAGGCAAACATTTGCTTTTCTTTTTATTTCTACCCTAGCCGCTTTTACAAAGGTTCGACAGAGTTCAGAGTTCAAGTCTTCAGGCTTCCTCCTTCCAAAAGAAAGGAAGAGGGAAGAAGAGAAGTCCGAAGTCCAACTCCCTAAAACACTTAGAAATATTTTGAAGGAAAAGAAGTAAAACTCAGACCCTGAGCCTTCCTCCTTAAGGTCTGTCCTTGCCCACATGACAGCCTCCCATGGTCATGAGATAAAGCAACAGATGAAGGCCTACAAAATGACGGAACCCTTCAGATCATGCCACATGGCACAAGGTGTCTCCTTTTAAAATCTCTCATATATTATGAAAACCTACCACATGTCACGACAATCACTACATATCCTCCCAGCGGCTGAGACACGGACACCTGGCAGCTTCCTGTCATTCTGTAGTCTTCAATAAAGCATCATTGGAATTCTCTGTAGAATGGCCGAAGAGTCACAGATTATGCCATGTGGCCTCCTTCAGGTTCTTTAAATGCTAAGCTGTGAAAATCTACCACCTATCTTCTTCCCATGGTTCCGCAAGCTTGCTATGGATCTGCCCAAAAGGCTTAGCGGAATGGCAGAATGCCTTAGAAAGAATTAACTTCCGTCAGGAATCCGTCATCCTACCTTCCACTTTACACCTTCTATGAAGATGGAAGGCAAGAAGCCCGAACTCCAACCTCTAACATAGAGCATTTACTTGTCCGGCCTCGGCAAGTGGACGTCCAGCCTTCAGCCTTCCAAAAGAGAACGCAGAAGAGAGAACTCCCGACCTTCGAAGACTGAAACACCTAACCGAATTACAAGTGACCAAGGCGGGGTTCGAGGCTAACAGACATGGCATTATGAAGAGGAGAAGCCCGAACTCTGAAACTCTGAAAACACTGAAAACATAAGGAAAACTTAGGATTTTTGGGACTTGGCCAATTTAGGATGTTTTCTCTTGCATTCCAAAAAGGGGAAAACACTTAGATTTTATGGATTTGGGCTATTTGGCCAGAAGGCAAAATAGGATAACATTTTGGTGACTACATAGGGGCATTTGCCTACTAACACTAGGATTGAAAGACCTTATACAATCCATTGGGCATAGGGTCAAAAGAATGCAGCCACATGACCAAACAAAACTGAAAATGCCTCTAAAAAACACAAAAACACAAGGCAAACAATCTCCTAATGAGAATGTTGCCTGTGCAAAAGCACTTATTGAAATGAAACACCTAATATAGAAACAAAACTAACCTAAACCTAAACTAACAACCAAAAAATTGACTTAAACAAAGCCATTAACTAGTTTTTCAAAATAATTGCCCTTTCTCAACAATTTACAATGTTTTTCATTCCTGTGGGCAGTTAAAAGTAGGTGGGGAAGGGATGGGCACACAACAAACTGACAAAACACTTCCCCCAAAATGAGAACAAACTCACTTACCCACTTGAACTGATTAGGAATATAGTTGCCTAGAAGTGGATAAATGGGTTGATCCCACTTATTTCGATGCTCAACTTCATGCTCAAGGGTAAGCATGAAAAGTGGTGATTCTTCATAGTATGTCTCCACCTAGGCTAGACTGATAGGACATCCCCTTGAGATGACATGCAAATCAACAAAGTTGATCTCATGTCTTTGCTCTGCTTCTTCATCAGTCTCCTACTTTGAATGCTCTGGCGCCTACGGCTCAACTAAAAATATGGATGCCTCCACCTTATGATCATGTTGTTCAAGGAGGCCATCAGAAATATGCTTAGAAAATGAGCCCTAAACCTACTCAATGATGCAATCTCCTCCACCAAGAAGTTGATATCTTTGTTGGATAATCAAGAACAAATCTTTAATTTGTTCTTGCCCATGTTCAATCTCTGTTCAATCACTACATGATTATCTTCAATGAAAGATGGGAGCTCCTCAAATAGGTCTGCATCTTCAACCTCTGCATCTTCCCATATAGGGTTGTTTCTTTGCTCCTCCTCATGAGACAGATGCTCACTAATATAATGGGCCTCAACCTGCAACAACCTTCCATCATTTCCATTGCTCTCATGTTGCTTCAGGTCCTCTAGCTTCTGCCTATCCTCATCCTCATTTTCAATGTAACTGGGTAGTTCATGAAATAGGGCAGCACCATTCACTTGCCAATTCAAAAACACACATTCAGCCTGCATTTTCCTCTGTCCTCCCATAGCATGCTGGCTAGGTCTAATATGTTGCCTTGGAACTGCTCATGGATCCTGGACCATTGAAACTTGGTTAAATTTTTCATTTCAGCCTGTGCTTTGGATATGAGATTGGTTGCATGGATGGTACCACTCATAGCCTTGAGCTGGGCTATTTTGAATTGGAACAAGCACGCCTAATGTACTCATAGCAGTTGAGTTTATAGAGTTCAGGGGTCTAACATGGCTCGGTTGATTTTGTACTTGACTGTTCCCCTGACAAGATTGCCTGCTTGGCCGATAGGGCTGATTAGGAGCTTGGTATGGCACATTAGTTGTAGGAATTGGCGCCATAATTGGATGAATGACTAGGGCTTCCAGAAATAATGGCATTGGAGGCCTGGGAACAATCTTTCCAGCTAGAATTAAACAAATTTTTTCCCTAATAGCTACCTCATAGGCATCAGGTAACACATCCCCTCCTAGAGATTGGATCATGACAGCGATATCACTGTTCAGGGATCTTAAATAATACAGGAAGGAAACATTAGGGGAAGGCCTCACCAATGGTGGAATTCTGTACCAAGTCTTTTGAAACCTGAAATTGAAATCTACCATAAATTCATAAGGAGCCCTTTTAATAGTGGCCAGTTGCTCTATCAGGGATAAATGATCACCGTTATCTTCAAAACGCTGACAGAGCCTTGTTCCCAAATCATCCCACTCATGAATTGAATTTGTCGGTAACCCCATGTACCACTGGAGAGCTTTTCCTTTCAAGGAAGAAGCAAGGAGCCTTACCACAACATTTTCTTGGGTAACATTGTGCATAGTGCATACATTGGCAATATCTTGGATGTGCTCAGTAGGGGTAGTGGCATTTTCACTAGTGAAAAAGGGAATAGCCCTCAGAGTTGGAACTAGGATGTCATCATATTGTGCAAGGTCTAGAGGGCTTCCACCATTGAAGGCCACAAATGTTTTGTTTCTTGGCAAGGCCATGACAGCGGTGTGAATGTTATGATGGGTATATGGAAGCCTATTCTTGATGGAGGGAAAAGGCCATGACTTCCATAATAGTTTGACATACTATAGCATTGAAAAGAAGAGATATATCAAAATATTCTTTAAAAAAAAGGGTAACAAGTCTGATTTTGTAGACTGTAAACGTACCAAAAGAGAGTCGCCAGGTGATTTGGGGTGCTTCTAAAAGCTTGAAAAGACCAAAAATATCACCAAACTTTGATCTTTGGCAAATCTTTAACCACTTGGGTTGCTTTCACCAATGGATTTGTTCAGCAAAGTCACCATGGTGTTGAAGAAGACTACCCTGAATGGAAAGATGCACTAAAGAACACACCAAATCCTTCAATGGATAATAAAGCTCATCAAACTGGTCCCACTAAGCATGCCAGAAACTATTGTCACATGAAATTGCACTCTTCTTGGAGCCTGTCCAAGCATTCGAATGACACAATGGGACTGATCTCAAGGTGTGGGACCTTGCATATGAGATCAGACCTCTAGAGAAGGCTAGTTCCTCTTTCTGAGCTTAAGGCTCAGAGAATGATAACTAAACCTACACTAATCATCACCAAGGAAAAATCATCACCAAGGAAAAGGGAGAGAGGGAATACAGAAAGGGAAATGGTGATGCACCAAGATTTAGGGTGTTCGGATGCAACTGTCATAACACAGTAATGATGTCAAAGCTGAAGGGGATTCACACAAACTCATGCAAGTCCAAATAGAGGTTAAGGCAGAGAGATGAAAGTACAAAAGGGATTGTTTTATCCACAATACATAGCTTACATCCATCAAATAAACATAGCGCAACAACAATGAGAGAGGGAAATTTTAGTTTATATTGATCATAGAGGCTAAATAGCCATTACAAAAGAAGAATTCGTTATAGGCATGAAATAGACACAAAATGACAGACTCTCCTTGTTGTGAAGACGGTTGACGTTGCACCAAAAGATCGACCTATTAATGCCTGATACAACCTCCAGAGTTAATGAATCCATAGGAGGCGGTTAAGCCTTGTCACGAACCCAAGCATTGTGCAGCATAGCACAAAGAGACCAAGGACGCAGACCTTGCAATAATTCCCCCCAGTGCAAGCGAGGGGTTCGAACCCATGACCCAAACTCTGATACTAATTGTTGCAAAGACAGTTGCCGTTGCACCAAAAGGTCAACCTGTTAATGCTCAATACAACTGCCAGAGTTAATGAATCCACAGGAGGTAGTTAAGCCTTGTTATGAACCCAAGTGTTGCGCTGTATATCACAAGGAGACCAAGGGCGCACACCTTGCAACATTCCTTCATTAGTGAACTGGTACAGAGACATGAGAGGCTCAGCAAAATAGCACAGTCCATCAAATCTGCCTAGTTCTGGAGAAAACCATAAGGCCTAAACCTACAACAAACTTTCTACCTCTAGAAATGACCTAGCACAACCAACCAACCTATTGTGACATTTTCACACACCACCCCATTGCAAATGGGGACCCCCTCTTTTTCTCACTTTTTGTTGTAGGTTTGCTTTAGGGTTCACGTTTTCTTTGAGTTTGTATGTCAGGAAGTCTTGTCTGACTTAGTCTCTTCCATGAAATGAAGAATGAGCGTCCCTGGAGTAGTGTGAAATGAATCAAGTGAATTAACCAAGGAGCAAGTGAAGGCAAAGCATGTCCTAAACTCCTAAAATTGAATAAGTCTGATGTCCTGAAGTCTGATGTCCTGAGATCCTGAAAACTGACTAAGTCTGAAAACTGGTGGATCCTCAAAAATCTAGAATCTACATGTTAAATCCCATGGATCCGAAACCTATCTCAAACATCCTGGAAGAATATTTCAAAATGTTTTAAGTATAGGAAATTCAATATCTCTCTAATACTTAAATATATTTTTAAATATACTTCCACCCAGGACATTAGAAATTTCACAAAAATTTTAAGTCTTGGACCTTGAGTGCAAATTCCATGCACAGAGGGAGAATGCGCCCTAGAAAAGTGCAAATTCCTTGACCCTATGGAGAATGCACCATGGGAGTAGAGTCACCTGAGCATGAATATTGCATAACAATGAAAGTTTGATTATTGAGAATCATTGAAAACTCCCTTGCAAAGATGATCACACTTAGAAAATTAATGATTAAGGGAGTGCAAAATCCTTGCACATGAGGAAAATGCGCCCTAATAAAGGTCCCATTTTGGAGTCAAAATAACAAAATGTTATTCTCCTTAGTCAAATTCATGAAGATCCATGTGAATACCTTGAGAAATTGCCTAAGGAAGTTTAAGTTGAAAGTGAAGAGAGGATCTAGGCTAAGGAGAAAGGCAGAAATTCCTCACATAACAGGAGGATGCACTCTAAGATGAGGGAAAATCCTCATAAACAAGGAAAATGTGCCACTCCTTAGTGGACTCAAGTCAACAACCCTTGCAAGAAGAGGCGATTTTATGAAGATTCAATGCTAAAGACTTGAAAATTTCACCAAGGTACAAGTAAAAGTTTAAGGAATGAAAATGAGAAATTGATGTCAAGAATGATGGAAATTCCTCCACGGAGGAATATGCACTCTAAGAGGAGGGAGAATCCACATGCACATGGAGAATGCACCCAATTTGAGATTTCAATTTTGCCTTATGAAAAATAAAAAAATCAACTTTAGAGCATTGAAATTATCCTTGGAAAATTGTTAAAGAGCTATTAGAAGAAGTTTGAAGTTGGCGCAAATTTTGATGACACAAGGAAAAATCACAATTTCCACCTTGAGGAGAAAATCTCGCCTATTGAAGAGTTGGCAATTTTGGTCAAAAATGAAAAAATTCAATCTTATTGTTATTGCAAACCTATAAAAAATCATTTGAAAATCCTCGCCAAGGAATAAAGAAAGTTGAAAAATTCACATCAAGGGAGAGGAAAGTTCTCATACATAAGGATAATGCACTCTAAGAAGAAGAAATTCCTTTCACTCAAGCAAAATGCACCAATGAAGAAGTCCCATTGAACAATCATTTAGAACTTTTGAAAATTCTCCAAGGAAAGTGAACATTTGAAGACAAGAGCAGAAAATCCTCATACACAAGAAAAATGCGCCAAAATGAGATTTTATCCTTGAGCTTGTGAAATTAAAAATTCAACTCCAAAATATTAAAATTATCTTTGAAACCCGCTGGAAAATCATTGAAAATCATCAAAGGTGGAATAAAATTTTGAAAGATAATGAAAAGTACAAGTTGCAAATTCCGCACCCATGAGGAGAATGCGCCATTTCCTAGTCTCCTTACATTTTGAAGAAAATTTGCCAACTTTTGAAAGAGATTTCCACTTCATGAAGGTCCAAGAAAAAATCATGCCAAAACTTGATGAATTTGCCAAAAAAGTAGGAATTTGAGAGTTAGAATGAAAATGCCAAAGGCAAAAGTCGCAAATTCCTCCTACATGAGGAATATGCGCTCAACATGATGAAAATTTCTCTCACCTAAGGGATTTGCGCTCAACAAGGGTTTGTGATTTTGGCAAAGATAAGAAATGAAAATCATGTAAAATCTTGAAAACTTGCCAAGGAAGAGTGGAAATTTGTGAAATGAAATGAACAATGCCAAAGTTGAAAAGTGGAAAATCCTTGCTTAGAGGGAGAATGCGCCCATGAATTGGAGAAAATTCCTTTCACTTAAGGAAAACATGCTCTTGAAAGAATTCCCTCAACAGGAGGAAAATGCGCCAATTGAAGATTTGTGATTTTGGACAAAAAATGAAAAAACTCCATCTCCTTGCTTGAAATTCATAAAAATTCCTTGAATTTTTCATTGAAATCATTGAAAATTTCACACCAAAAGAGGAAGAGAAATTTGAAAGTGAAGAAAATCCTAAGTAAAAGTCACAAATTCCTTTCACAGAAGGAATTTACGCCAAAATAGAGGAAATTCCAAGGACCAATGGAGAATGCACCTAAATTGAAATCCCAAATGTTACCTTATAAAAACCAAAATTCAACTTGAATCATCCTCCAAGTGTAGTAAAAATCACCAAAATCCATGCTAAAAGTGAAGTTTGAAGGTAAAGAAAAATGCTAAGAAAAAATAATGCAAATTCCATGAACAAAGGGAATTTGCGCCACCCTTTACATTCACCCTGGAAATCACAAATTCCATGTACCCAAGGAATTTGTGCCTTAGATGTTATTCACCTGGACACTCCTATTTCCTCCTCTACATTTAAAGACCTACAAAATGAACAAATGAATATGTGAAAATAAACAGTTGATGGTTAAAATCCTTTGAATTTACAAATGAAGTTGATAAATGATGCAAAAATTATCCATGTACTATCTTAATATTGCATTACATTGAAGGTTTTGACCAATGACTATTCAATGTTTCCTTGGTTTTGCAGATATCAGAGGAAGGCGAATCTATCCAAGACAAGGAGGTCGTATCAAGCATCAAGATCATCCATGGAAGAAGAAGGCTAGCAACAAGGATATATATTCCAAAGTCCAACATCAAAGAGAGACTTCATCACCGGAGTGAAGGAAGAACTTCATCGCCACCTTGCAAGATCCACCATTCATGCAGCTAGAAGATCACTTCCATGTTCCAAAGTCATCCATTTCATCCAGGAATTCACTCACAAGGGATCTTCTAGTTCGACATCCAGAACAAGATTCCTACAAGAACATCACAAGATGAGAAATGAGCATATGCGTCAAGGAAATCCACAAATCACATCCAGAAATGTAAGAGACACAAAGACAACAACAAAAAGTGAAGAACAAGGACAAGATTCCCAAGTTCCAAATTGAAAGATCATGAGAAGTGAAAATCAAGACTTTGCCAAGAAAGAAGATAAAATTTGGGAATAGCATCAAGAAATTGGAAAAATATTGAAAATCAAGCAAATGTACTCCAAAAATGCTCAAGTGGCATTCACACATCATTAGCCAATCAGAGCTTGCCATGTCACTTGTCCATGTGCAATGTACCTGCAAGAGAAAGAGGGCGCCTTATCATGAAGATGCTTTTAAGATTCCATGTCATGCTTATCACCTTGGAAAATGTGCCTTCATTGCCTTTGGGTTTTTATGTACACAAGTTGTGTCAACTTATACTTTTGCTAAAAATAGAAAATTATTGTAACTAATTGTTGATGTGACAAGATCTCGGCCATCGATTTGCAAATCAATCCTGGCCGTTCATGTAATTTTTGGAGTCTATAAAAGGATCACTTCTCTCATCTGTAAGACATTAGAAGTAGAGTTATTGTAGGCAAGTAGAGTAGGAATAGAGTAGAGGAAGCTCTTCTAAGTTGTTGGAGAGAACTCATGGAATTGTTGTAATCACTTCCAAGATTACTGCATTTCTCATTGAAGCTTGGTGACAATTGTATTGTTTTGGAATGTAGAATGATTTCTTATTTCTCGAAGATAATTGAGATGTGTTTCCAAGTAGAATAGTAGATTAGAAGTTCATTAATGTAATGAGTTTATGCAAAGATATTTGATGAATTCCTTCTTGGTTCATACTTTTCATGATTTGTCGATGATAAGTCATTTTGCAAAGTTAGCCTAAACCGCGTTTGCTTTAGTTCAATTGTGACTACTTGTTCAAGCTACGCTAGCTGTGGGTGTTTGGATGAAGGTTTACAATTTCAAAATCCTTGAATGACCTTAGAAGATTGCAATGACTCTGTATAATTGTTGGTTCTTATGGTGAAGCAGAGTTTAGTTTCATGAGGAATTTGTCTATCTTGACATGATTCATTATTTCATTGACCTTAGAATAGATATCTCTTAACCCTCTCTCTTTTGCATTTTATTTTAAGTTTGATTGAAGAAGTTTCATTCATTGACATCCAAGGAGTAAGGAATTTCATCCATGTTCGTGAAGGAGGAATTTAGCGTAAGTCCCTTTCTGATTACCAATAAAATCACATCCATTCACTGAGGCTATCCACGTGCAAGTCAAAACCTGACATCAAAGGAACCTTGGAGCACTCTTATTTGATCACATAGTTCAGCATTCAAGAGGCTTTGTTCAAGAGAGGATCGGGCACTTAGTGTTTTATTCTATTGTTGTTGTTGTCACAAAAACATCATCAACACAACCCACAATACATCTTTTTCATATGTATATAGCTTTTGTAATGTGTCGTACCTATTTGTATATTTTTAAGATCTTTTTATGTGTGATTTTTATTATTTTTTTGTGATCTTTCATACTAGAGAGAAGAATGCAGAAGGGGTTTTCAGTTTCCCTGCAGATGTGTTGCCGGAGCATACAATATATTGCATATAACTGAAACCCAAAAAATATACAATAGATATGAAGAAACTATCGACTACCCAGATAGTAAAATGGCCAATAATGAATTACTATGACATACCCATGTTCAAATATGCAACTTGGTACAACAGTCGGAAGTGGACCAGCAAGTGGGTATGGCTAGAAATGCTTCAAACTCGAAGTAATGACAAGAAATGATCATACAAACATTATCAGCAAGGAACAAGGCCCCAAACACCTCACAATAACCATATATGAAGCTGTAAATGAGAGTGTAGAGCCTCTATGAAACCCACGACTCCTTTGGTGCATGTACGGCCATTGCTGTAGGTGCAATCTGCAAATGTATTGTTGGTAACTCACTGGAGATGGTCTAAAAATAATCTGCAGTAGTCTCCTAAGATGGGTGACCAAGCACAAGGGAAAATAGTCACCAAAAACTTCACAAATCTCCCCAAAAGATGGTACGACCTACTCCAAGAGAGTGTGGCCAACAAGGAAAACTTATGGCTGTCACAAACACTATCAAACTTGCTCCAAATCTATCATAGCATTATTTTTATCAGTTGTCTATCACCAATATGCAAATGATATAGAAATATAGCTCAGATATCTCTTCATACAAACTTCATTTCAGCGCATATGTGAATACTGAATGCATCCACCATCAATGGCACCTTTGGGTGATCTTTCACACCTATAGAATGTTGTCACTTAGGGAGGTTTTCATCTCCAAGAGCCTGGTTCGAATCGTCCAACCCTCAAAACCCTAGTAGAGCTCACAAGAGAAAATATCATAACATCGCATAATTCAAATGAACCACTTTTCCACCTTTTAATTCCCTCCTCAAGTTGGGCATTGGATTTTGAGAGGGAATGTTATAATTTTAAATTCACCTTATTACTCCTAGGGATGGGCACCCCATGGTCAAGACTTCACTTTATGTCTCCATAACTCATAAGTCATTTTTCTTTAATATTTATAAAGTCCCAATTAAATATATAACATTAATAATCTTCAGACTTTAAAATAAATATGAAGACGATGTCAAAATGCAAAGATCTATAGCTCGTCAGAAAGCCCTCGACGAGATGAATCTGACCCCACTCTGAAAATCTTGAACTGACATTGAAACCCAACTTACTAAAAATAGTAAGTAATGACCAAGAGAAAACAGAGCCAACTCTGAGGGTGCCAATTAGATCCACTAAATACGAACCACAACTCTATCACTGACAAATATCTCTAAGGCCAAACTAACCACAGTTCCCTAACCAAACTACTAGTCCACAGGAAATCAATGATGGACTAACCATGAATCAAGAAGGGGACATTACAATTCACCCTCCCTAAGATTGCTTACCTCAAGCAATCTTAGATTAGGATGCTCCAATATCTGCTCATTCTCCCAAGTAGCATCCTCAACTGGCAGGTTCTTCCATTTAACTAGGTATTCTTTGACAATCCTCCTCCTCAAATTACGTTCCCTGGTGTCAATTACTGCTTCGGGTACCAATATCAACTTCCCCTCTTCATCAAGAGGAGGCAACTTGACTGATGGTGTCACATTATGCCTAAGTGCCTTCTTGAGTGATGCAGAGCACTTAGTGGAAGCGTTTAATTGATCAACTTACTTGATCGGTGAGATGTGGCTTATGTCTTGGCGACCAAACCTTGTCGACCAAACATAACCCGTCAGCCACCTTACAAACTCTCTGCCCAATCTCCCAACTCTCCCCGACAGTTCAACTTGCTTGTCTTTGGAGAGACTTCTGTTGTCGACGGTGTCTTCTAACCTCCTGCCAATACTCAATAGCAGTTACGTTTCCACTCGACTTAACTGTGGCGGTTAGTCGCTACCTTGTTGGCCAGACTTTGACTGTCGGCAAACTCCTTGTATGTCCTCCCGATTCGCTGATATACTAACTCAGCATATGCTTTACTTGACTTGCTATTATTGGTAGACTTAATATATTTCTACCCGTTACAACCGGTCACCTTTTGTATCCGACGAAGGATACATTCTCAACATACATTCTATTCCACTGTTACGGCCGATCACCTTTTGTATCCGACGGAATGTATATTCTCAACATACAATCTCAATATACATTCTCAATATACATTTGCGATATGCATTCGCAATATACATTTGCGATATGCATTCTCACCATACATTTGTGATATGCATTTGCAATATACATTCGGCGAATCAATACAAAACTGGAGCCAATGTATGTTTCTTCGGTGAGACTCCCTTCACTCTTCACCGATACACCTCCTATCAGTCTAACTTTGATAATCGGTGTAACTTTCAAAAGCTTCCCTGAGGGTTATATTGCGCTGATTACAACTCTGTAACTCCACAACTCACAGACATTCAACAAGTACATAGAAACAAGAACTCAACTGAACAAAATGGGTCTACACTCCTCTGCAAACACTTGATCACTGCCAATTTGGCCACTCTACTTACTGTTCACACAACAACACTTTTTAATGACTAGTCACATAGAGATGCCAAGTCAACTCATGTCCAAAATCCTTGGATCCTTGGGTGTCGACCCAAAACAACAGAAAACACAAAATTTACACTGTATTCCTCCATCACACTGAACATGAGAATCTTGGTTTCAGTGGACAGAGGAGATACAGTCCATTTATTCACCAAAACCCTAGTTTCTAGGTTTTCAGAACAGTCTATGTAAAAAGAACAAAAAACTCACAAACTACAACACTTCTAGACACCAGGCTACTATGAACATCTCCAACTAGTTTCAGATGAACAACTATCCATACAGAGTGACTGCTACAGAGAATTACTCAGAAAAAACAATGTTTCCACACACCCAAAAATCCAGATCTTCATTCATTCATTCCCCTCTGTGTCTCAAGTTACATCATGCTTCGCCTATAGAAGGCTTGAGACATCAGTTACATTCCTCCAACCGTGCAAAACTAATTTGAAAGACAGTTAGCCATTGCTTTTCTCCTATCACAAGAAAACTACATGTTTTCCTTGTGTGATTACATCAAACTTGACCAAACATGGTCTACATAGGTCTAGTGACCAAATTGACCTAAAATCCTTATTACAAACATGATGGGGCTTAAAAAGCCTTATTGAAAACAAAAACAAAACATGACTCCTACACCATAGAGAAGGTGTTCCTGCACCATACTGACCCTGCAGGAAAAACTCAAGTCCCTTGAGTTGTTAACTGTTGGAGTGTCTTCCCATGCTTCAAAATGTCTGCTTCACTCATCCACGTAGCTTTTGAATCAAGAAGATCTTGCCACTTGACCAAGTACTCCTTGTACACACCCTTCCTTGTCTTTTTGATAACCTGGAATCTAAGATGAATTCCAACTATAAAGGCTTACTTGGAGGTAGATCTCTGACCCAGTCTTCATCTTCAATCACAGCATCTGATCCATCTTTAGCATTCAATGGACGTCTGAATGGAAATAGGTCTAAAACATTGAATAGGGGAGAAATACCAAGACCGGATGGTAGTTCTATTTCATAAGCATTTGGACCAAACTTATGCACTACCTTGCACGGTCCTATTTTCTTCATCAGAAGTTTGGTTGGCTATCCTTTAGGCAGCCTTTCCTTCCTTAGATAGGCCATCACCAAATCTCCCACCTTGAACTGTACATCTCTCCTTTTGAGATCTGCTCTATCCTTGTATTTGGAGACTATTTTCTCCAACTGAACTTTGACTTGATCATGAACTGCCTTCATGGTGGTGGAAAAATCTTCTCCCAGAGCACTCATCTTATCCCAACCTTGTAGGTCTTTGAGTTCAAGTGGTCCTCTTGGATGGAAACCATAAACAATTGCAAATGGACTCTTCCCAGTGCTTCTATTCACTGAATCATTGTAAGCATACTCAGCTTGACTGATCACCAAGTCCCATGCCAACCCATGCTGCTTGGTAAGGTATCTTAGAAGTTTTCCTAAGGACCTGTTAACAACCTCAGTCTGAACATCAATTTGGGGATGGTAGGCTGATGAGAAAGACAATTTTGTTCCCAATTTTCTCCATAAGGTCCTCCAAAAATGACCAACAAACTTGGAGTCTCTATCAGTGACAATTGAAAGGGGCAAACCATGGATTCTGACCACTTCTCTGAAAAAGAGACCAACAATGTGAGATGCATCATTTGTGCATTTGCATGGCACAAAATGAGCCATCTTACTAAATCTGTCCACAATGACAAAAACACTATCCACACCCCTGGCTGTCTTAGGAAGACCAAGTACAAAATCCATACTAATACTCTCCCAAGGCCTATTGGGAATCGGAAGGGGTTGGTATAACTAGCATTAGTAGACATACCTTTGGCCCCTTGACATATGGTACAACCTGTAACATATCTCCTTACATCTGATTATACTTTTGGCCAATAGTAGAATCTAGTGACTTGTTCCAAAGTCTTGTCCAACC
Source organism: Cunninghamia lanceolata (assembly GCA_027924645.1). Classification (NCBI taxonomy): domain Eukaryota; kingdom Viridiplantae; phylum Streptophyta; class Pinopsida; order Cupressales; family Cupressaceae; genus Cunninghamia; species Cunninghamia lanceolata. The sequence continues at coordinate 1,837,814 of BSBN01000026.1, read as the reverse complement.
CAAAGTGTCCTCCTAAGGTTCCATTGTGCTTCTCTTTGATGATGTTATCCCTCATTGAACATTTAGGAACACATAGCAAACTGCCTTTGAATAGGAGACCTTCCTGCAACACAAAATCTGAATATTCACCATGAAAAGTGTTAGCCAAATTAGCACAAACTTCATAAGAAACCTTGAAATATGCATCCTCCTTGTATAACTCCTTCAAACAGTCTATCCCCATGCTTTCCATCTGTACTTCCTGTATGACCAGCATCCTTCTACTTAAAGCATCAGCCACTTTGTTGGCAACACCTTTTTTATGCTTAATAGTGAAGGTATAGGCCTACAATTGTTCCATCCACTTAACATGCCTATGATTCAACTTTTCTTGACTATTTAGAAATCTAAGAGCATGGTTATCAGTAAAAAAAATGAATTCTTTGGGTAGCAAATAGTGTCTCCACTTTTTGAGAGCTTGCACCATTGCATAAAGCTCTAGGTCATAGGTAGAATACCTTTGTTTAGCCTCATTCAACTTCTCTAAAAAAAATGCCACCGGATGTCCATCTTGACTAAGAACAACACCTATTGTTTGCTAACTTGCATCACATTCCACTACAAAAACTTTGTCAAAATCTAGGGGTACCAATGTAGGTAATTCAACCACTTTCTTCTTTAACAATTCAAAGCTATCATCTGCTTGCTTTGTCCATTGAAATTTGCACTTTATGCCACCCCTGATGGTGTTGAGAATAGGAGCACTTGTGTGACTGAATCCTCTAATGAACTTCCTATAAAAAGTTGCCAAGCCATGAAAGCTTCTAACATCTCCCACTATCTTAGGGGTAGGCCAACTGAAAATGGCCTCAACCTTTGTGGGGTCCATCTTCAAACAACCATTAGAAATCACAAAACCAAGATACACAAGTTTAGTTTTCATGAAATCACACTTATCCAAGTTGATCATCAACTTACTCTCATGCAACTTCTTCATCACTTGTCCAAGATGCTTCACATGTTCTTCTTTTGTCATGCTGAAAATAAGTATGTCATCAAGATAAACAATTACAAATTTGCCAATGAATTCAATAAGTACCTCATTCATCAAACGCATGAATGTGCTTGGGGCATTACTAAGGCTAAATGGCATGACAAGCCACTCATAGAGACCTTGATTTGTCTTGAAGGCAGTCTTCCACTCATCTCCCTGCCTAATTCTGATTTGATGATAACCAGATTTCAAATCAATCTTTGAATAGTAACATGACCCTCCAAGATAGTCCAAAAGATCCTCAATCCTTGGCATTGGGAATCCATACCTTATTGTGATCTTATTTATGGCCCTTGAGTTTGTACATAGTCTCCACTTCCCATCTTTCTTTGGAGCAAGTACACTAGGGACTGCACATGGACTAAGACTCTTTCTAATCAATCCTTTCTCTAAGAGTTCTTGAATTTGTCTACCCACCTCTTCATTTTGTTGTGGTGTCAATTTATAGGCAGCCTTATTGGGCAATGTGGCACCTAGGATCAAGTCAATTTGATGACTTATATCTCTCATGGGTGATAAGGAGTTAGGAGTATCCTCTACCACAAGATCTTGGTACTTACCCAACAATTGTTGCACTTCTAGTGGAATCTCTTTCTACTTTTTGTCTTGTTGTCCTAATTCATCTTTAGGCTTCATTATCAAGGCATACCCTTGGGTATCTTTCTCCTTCATGAGGTGTAAGAACTCTTTGCCACTAACCATCATGACATTGGTGTTATTCCTCTTCTCTCCAATCTGCTCTTGTATAGGATCCATCCTAAACTTCCTTCCATTCTTGGTGATGAGGTATGTGTTGTTCTCACCATCATATTGTGCCTTCACATCATACTGCCATGGATGTCCAAGAAGAAGGTGACAAGCATCCATAGGAATAATCTCACATAGTACCTTGTCCTTATAATCACCTATCTCAAACTCAACCCACGTTTGTTCTTCTACCATGTAATTTTGATTCTTATTCAACCAAGAGATCCTATGTGGACTAACATGGGGCGGCCTTTTCAACTTACACTTCTCTACCATTTTAGTAGACACTACATTCTCAGTAGAACCTGAATCAACAATGATTTTACAAAGCTTACCATATGCTATACCTTGGGTTCTGAAGAGAGTCTTCCTTTGTGGGGGCTCTTGCTTCAATGGCATCTTCATCAAGGTTCTCTTGATCATCATGCTCTCTCCTTCAAGGACTGGTGCAGCACTACTAATGGGTGAATTCACACTTTGGCAATCATCGTCTTTCAACAACTAATTCCTTCTCTGACCATCATGGGAACTAGATGCCTTCTCAGGGCATTTGCTCACAGTATGGCCTACTTGATTGCAGCCATAGCATCTACCAGTGAAAACTCTAGGTCCTCTGCCTGCACCACCTCCTCTACCTCTGCCATTTGGTCTTCTCCAACCTCTGAAACCACCACCTCTATGGTCTGCATCAGAATGAGACTCTTGTTGACTTTGGTTTTCATTTCTACTTGACTGTCCTCTACCAAAACTACCTCTTCCCCTATTATTTATGCCACCTCTTCCTCTGGTGTTTTGATCACTCTTCCTTCTCAACTTCTCCTCAGCCCTAGAGGCTAATAGAAAACACTCATCCACTATTTTAGGAACCACCATACTAAATCCATCTTGTATGTTATACCTCAAACCATTGAGATATCTAGCCACCGTCTCTTTCTCCTCCTCCTTGTGATTGACTCTCATGCTCAATCTATGAAATTCTTCAGTATATGTAGCCACATCCATATCCTTTTGTCTGAGATGATTAAACTTCCTAATGGTCTACAACTCATAATCAAATGGCATGAACTTGTCTCTCAACATGGCCACCATTCTACTCCATTGGGTGATAGGGTTATTTCCAACTTTCTCTCTTTCACCTTGCATATAGTTCCACCAAACTAGGGCAGAACCTCTCAATCTTGTCTTAGAAAACTTGACTTTCTTGTTGTCACTATACTCCTTGAAGTCAAAATAGTTACACATGGCTTCAATCCAATCCATGAGGGCATCTCCATCTAGTTTCCCATTGAATGTAGGAATATCCATCTTTGGATCGCCACTATCTCCTTGAGCACCTTTGAGTGCATTCAAGAATGCCTTTTGGTCTGCAGACATATCTTGTCCTTGAGGACTCTCCTCTGCCTCTTCTTCTTCTTCTACATCAGAAGCACTTCCATCCTCTTTACTCTTACCCTTGGGCCTCTCTTCTTTCAACCTTGCTTCAAGCATCTCCTATACCATCTTCTTGATGGCTTCTTTGCTCATAGACTTGGGAGGCATTGTGCTAGCCTCAATTTCTATCTTCGTGTCTGACATACACTGCTTCAATTCAAATATTGGCTCTGATACCAATATGATGCAGAGCACTCAGTGGAAGCATTCAATTGATCAACTTACTTGATCGGTGAGATGTGGCTTATGTCTTGGTGACCAAACCTTGTCGGCTAACCATACCCCGTCGGCCACCTTGCAAACTCTATGCCTGATCTCCCAACTCTTCCTGACAGTTCAACTTCCTTGTCTTTGGAGAGAGTTCTGTTGTCGGTGGTGTTATAAGCTCCTGCCAATACTCAATGGCAGTTACGTTTCCACTTGACTTAACCGTGGCGGTTAGTCACTACCTTGCTGGCCAGACTTTGACCATCGGTGAACTCCTTATATGTCCTCCCGATTCACCAATATACTAACTCAGCATATGCTTTACTTGACTTGCTATTACCAGTAGACTTAATGTATTTCTACTCGTTACAAACGGTCACCTTTTGTATCTGACAAAGGATACATTCTCAACATACATTCTATTCCACTATTATGGCCGGTCACCTTTTGTATCCGACGGAATGTATATTCTCAACATAAAATCTCAATATACATTCTCAATATACATTTGCAATATGCATTCGCAATATACATTTGCGATATGCATTCTCAACATACATTTGCGATATACATTCGCAATATACATCCGGTGAATCAATACAAAACTAGCACCGATGTATGTTTCTTCGGTGAGACTCCCTTCACTCTTCACCGATACACCTCCTATCGGTCTAACTTTGATAATCAGTGTAACTTTCAAAAGCTTCCCCGAGGGTTATGTTGCGCCGATTGCAACTCTATAACTCCACAACTCATAGACATTTAACAAGTACACAGAAACAAGAACTCAATAGAACAGAAGGGGTCTACACTCCTCTGCAAATACTTGATCACTGTCAATTTGGCCATTCTACTTACTGTTCACACAACAGCACTTTTTAATGACTAGTCACATAGAGATGCCTAGTCAACTCATGTCCAAAATCCTTGGATCCTTGGATGTCGACCCAAAACAACAGAAAATAAGAAATTTACACTGTATTCCTCCATCACACTAAACATGAGAATCTTGGTTTCAGTGGACAGAGGAGATACATTCCATTTATTCACCAAAACCCTAGTTTCTAGGTTTTCAGAACAGTCTATGTAAAAAGAACAAAAAACTCACAAACTACAACACTTCTAGACACTAGGCTACTATCAAATGGAAACTACTTCAATGCCTGAACATCTCCAACCAGTTTCAGATGAACAACTATCTGTAAAGAGTGATTGCTACAGAGAATTACTCAGAAAAAACAATGTTTCCACACACCCAAAAATCTAGATCTTCATTCATTCATTCCCCTCCGTGTCTCAAGTTACATCATGCTTCGCCTATAGAAGGCTTGAGACATTAGTTACATTCCTCTAACCGTGCAAAACTGATTTGAAAGATAGTTAGTCGTTGCTTTTCTCCTATCACAAGAAAACTACATGTTTTCCTTGTGTGATTACATCAAACTTGACCAAACATGGTCTACATAGGTCTAGTGACCAAATTGACCTAAAATCCTTATTACAAACATGATGGGGCTTAAAAAGCCTTATTGAAAACAAAAACAAAACATGACTCCTACACCATAGAAAAGGTGCTCCTGCACCATTGAGGCAAGATACATGAAACACATTGTGTACCCTGCTACCTGCTGGAAGTTCTAACTCATAAGCCACTTCTCCAATCCTCTTGGAGATCCTGAAAGGTCCATAATACCGTGGCTTAAATTTCTCTGCTCCACTCTTCTTGAGAGTGGACTGTCTATATGGCTGCAGCACTATATACACCATGTCACCTACCTCAAATGATCGCTCAATCCTTTGCTTATCTGCATACTGCTTCTGTTGATTCTAAACTTTCTGTATGTTCTCTTTCAAAGACCTCATAATATCTTGACTCTCCTAGAGAAGGTCTTTGGCCTTAGGCACCCTACTATCACCAAACAACAAATCAACAAAGCTCGGTGCCTCATATCCATACAAGGCCATAAAGGGTAGCATCTAAATAGACATGTGGTAAGTGAAATTGTAACAATACTCCCCCATGTGAAGCCACTTAACCCATGCCTTGTGCTTCCCTAAAACATAATTGCGGAGGTATCCTTCCACCCATTTATTAAGTATCTCTATCTAACCATCTATATGGGGTGGTAGCTCGTGCTGGGGGTGAGCTCTATCCTTGTCAACCTGAAGAGTTCTTTCCAAAAATTACTAAGGAACCTGTTGTCCCTATCACTGACAATGTTCTGTGGCAACCCATGAAGTCGGAATACCTCACGAAAGAACTTTGCAACCTGAGTTGTAGTGTAAGTGGTAGGGATGGCAAAGAAATGTGCATACTTTGTCAATCTGTCCACTACCATGAAAACATAATCCTTGCCTTGGACTTTTGGTAAACATGTGATAAAGTCCATAGAGATGCTATCCCACTTCCTCTCAGGAATGGGCAGGGGCTACAACAATCCTCCTGGAAATGAGTGCTCCTGTTTGTTCTGCTGGCATACCGGGCACTGTCTCACATACTGCATCACTTTTGTCTTGATGCCCTTCCAGGTGAACCTCTCCCTGACCTGTCTGTAAGTTTTGAAGTATCCTAGATGCCCTGCCATAGGCAAATCATGGAATGCCCTCAAAACTTTCTACTTCATCTCTGAACCTGGCACCAAGAAGATCCTATCCTTGTAAATGATTAAATCATTTTCCACTATGTACATGTCATCCTTGATGCTACCATCAATTATTCTAGTGGCCCATGCATCCTTAGCATATTCAACTGATATCATCTCCCTCCAATCATCTGCAATGGCACCTAATGCACACAAATGGGGCCTCCTAGATAAAGCATCGGCAACAATGTTTTTCTTACCTTTGACATAAACAATGTCAAAGTCATAGGCTTGTAGCTTGCTAACCTACTTATATTGCCTCTCATTCAGATCCTTCTGCCCAAGGAAATGTTTCAGACTGTTGTGATCTGTCTTAACCACAAATTTGCTGCCCACAAGATACTGTCTGAATTTATCCAATGCATGCATGATGGATAACATCTCCTTGTCATAAATATTGTAACTATGTTCCACACCCCTCAACTTCCTGTTCTCAAATGCTATGGAGTGCTTATCCTATATAATTACCAGATCAATGCCTTTTCCTGAGGCATCGCACTGCAACTTGAAGGGTTTTTTGAAATCTGGTATGGCCAACATAGGGCATGTACTCATAATCTGCTTGAATCTATCAAAGCACTCCTGTGTACCCCCTATCCAACTAAAAGCATCCTTACAAGTCAAATCTGTGAGTGGTGCAGTTGACTAAGAAAACCCCTTCACAAACCTGCGGTAATATCCACAAAGACCAAGGAATCCCTTCAGGTAAGTGAGATTCTTTGGTGGCGGCCAATCCACTATTGCCTGAATCTTCTCCAATTCTACCTTCACGCTGCTAGCACTGATAATATGACCCAAATATAGCATCTCGTTCATCCCAAATTCACACTTTGACATTTTTGCATATAGTGACTCTCTCTCTAGAATGCTCAACACAATGTCAATGTGTTTCAAATGTTCCTCGCATGTCTTGTTGTAAATCAAAATATCATCAAAGAATATCAAAACAAACCTCCTCAATTGCTCATGAAAAACTTTGTTCATGCAAGATTGGAAGGTGGTTGGTGCATTTGTCAAACTGAATGGCATGACTAGGGACTCGAAGTGCCATAGTGACACCTAAAAGTTGTCTTCTCCACATCCTCATCCCTGACTTGAATCTGGTGATACCCAAATCTCAAATCTATCTTGGAGAAGTAACAGGCCCCGTGCAACTCATCAATCAACTCATCTATCCTGGGTATAGGGTACCTGTTCTTGATTGTTTTTTTGTTGAGTTCCCTGTAGTTAATACACATTCTAAGAGTCCCATCCTTTTTCTTCACAAGAACTACTGATGATGCAAATGGACTCTTGCTCGTCCTGATATGATCCATCTCGAGAAGCTCTTTGATAGCTTTCTTGATCTCATCCTTATACCTCTTCAGGCGCTTGTATGGGGTAGTAATCACTGGCTTCGTACCCTCCTCCAACTCGATCACATGCTCAATACTCCTGTCAAGGGGTCTACTTGGTGGAATATCACTAAACACTTTGGTGTGTTTAGTCAAGAGAGCTTGTATATCAAGTGGGTACTCTCGCTTCTGCTGCTCTGAAACTATAGGCATCACCATCACCTCTGCTGCCCACTGCACCTGATCCTGGTGAATCAATCTCTCCATCTGCTTGAGAGAAACAACTCTCAACCCACCATCTGAAATGCCCCTGAGCACATGCCAAACTCCATTCACCTCAAACTTCATCTCCAGGGTCCTCAAGTTGAGCATGAACTCTCCTATCTCATGCAACCACTTCATACCCAGCACCACATCCATGTCACCCATACTAACAACATAAAACTCTAACTGCCAAGTGTAATTGTTTAGCTAGATAGTCAAATTGGGAATCCTCCTAGTGCAAGTGAGTATGAATCCATCGGCTACCTTCACCTTGAACCCTTCAAAGTCCTCCGTCTTCAACCCCCTTTTTTCAACTAAGCCCTCATTAATGAAGTTGTGAGTGGCACCTGTGTCAAGCAGTGTAATGCATCAGTGTAATGCGTCTCTGTCCACCCAATACTCCTGGGATCCTAAATGACCCCTCTTTGAATGCTCAAGATATGTGTTGTAGGTAGGGAGGTCTCCTCATCCTTATCTAATACCTCAAATGCAACATCTGTCCCTGAATCATTTTCCTCTATATGCTTCTCTGAATGTGTCTTCGACTCAACGGACTCATCTGCTGAAAAGTATTCTATTTGTTTTGCCTTCCCTTGGGTTGCACACTTGTGCTTAGGATCCCAAGGCTCTCTGCAATGAAAACATAGCTTCTTCCTCCTAAGGTCATTTAGCTGATCATTGTCTAACCTGGAAGAACTATTATGTGGCTGATGTCCTGAGTCCTTATGAAAGGGTCTCATGTCTCTCTCCTTATCCCTCCTATGCTGGAAACTCTTAGTCTGAAATTTACTCCTCCACGCAGAAGACTCCATATCACGGGCCTTCTTCATGGCCTCCTGCAATGTCATAGGGTCCAACCCCTTAACCCATCCTCGTAGAGGATCAGACAACCCATCAACAAAGAGCATGATCAACCTACATTCAGAGATATCTGAAACTATGACTAAAAGATCCTGGAACTCTGAAATGTGTGAGTCCACTGATCCACTCTGTCTCAACTGTGCTAGCTCCTTAAACTACAACTAAGGGTCCTTCTTGTCAAACCTATCTATGAGTATGGCTGTGAACTCTACATACGATGTAATCTAGTCATGTCCCAGAGTTACCTTCCCATTACTCCATGTAATGTCCCCTTTTCGAGCCTAGTTTGTGTTGGGCATTAGCCTATTTCATGATTCTGATGGGCTAGTGGATGGTATGGGATCACTTGTGGTTGATCTTTTGGTTCAATTTAATTATCAAAATTGGAGTTATAAGGTTTATTTTATTTGATAATTAAATAGGTTATTTTTATTATTTATTGTGCACTAAAGTATAAAGTGGGATTATTTAAAGTGACTTAATGTTATGTCTTGAGGGGAAAAAGGGAAATGTTTTATTTATTATTCCCTAGTCACTTTAATGTGTGCACATAACTTGGAAATAGACTTATTTTATAAGTTGGAGAAGAAAAAAGGTTCTATTTTCAAGAAATGATCTTTTTGTAACTCCCAGGTGCCTTTAAAAGAAGAGTGAGAGCTCATTTCGAGTTTATGCTTTGAATTGATAATGTTATGCTACTGGATTGGAACTAGAGATCAATTGTACCTTCTTGTGGATGAAAACCCACTTGAGGATGATCGGTTTCAGTGGTGAAATATCCACCCTAGCTGGTGTTTGATGATTTCCACTCAGGGAATCACATGGTGCTCAATGGATTTTGGAGTTTTTGTGGAGTGCAGTGTGATGTTTTCTATGCATATTAGTTGTAATTTTGGAGTTATTGGTGTGTTTTGTATATTTCATGCCTTGGTCGTACATCTCTGGCTGTACACATGCTGAAAACATTGATGTTCTTAAAAAATTCTAGTTGTTGTTTTTGAAGCTTTTATTGATTGCATAGTATTTATCTAGTGTAGATGACCTCATTGCAAGTTATTTGAAGGAATTTTATGTTGTTTTGTGATTTCTAGAAATGTTCGTACATGTCCTTGGTCGTACCTACTAAATGGTATCATTGCAAATAAAAAAAGATTGTTAAGGTGACTAAAATCTTTATTGATTGTATATCTATTGCCTGCCTTGGATGACCATTTTGGAGGTTATTTGAAGTTGTTTGATGCAGATTTGAAATTCTTATGAATGTCATACTATTTCCCAGGTCGTACGGCCCTGTTAGAGGATTTTTTGTTGGCTGTGAGTAAGGGGGTCTTTGATATCAGTTTGGATTTGCTTAGAAATGTTTAGTGTGATCAAATTTTTCAGTTTGCATCAGAGGTTTAAGACTTAGTTGTTTGGCATCAATTCTTCTGTGCTTCTAGTCTTTCATGTCTATCGTACTTATGCATATCAGTCTACAGAGAGTTGTAATTCAATGATCAGTTAGTTGGATCAGAACTTGCATTTAATTTCAGTTGTTGATGTTCTTAGATCCTTCAAACAGTAGGGCATTTCTCCATCAATGAATCATCAAGGGTAATTTCCATTAAGCCAATCATGTGTAAAATGAAGTTGATTATTTCCTTGTAATATTCATATTCATGCAAAATACACATAAGGACCCCTGGATGGTTTACCGCCAATGTGGAGAATGAATCTTTGTTTATTTTTTCTACCCACTGGAAAAGTGGAGTATTCCCACTGAATAAGTGGACGGTATTGTACTTTTGTTTTTTCTCTCTACCCATGGAAAGTGGTGAATCCCCACATTATGTGGATGCCCGTCACAGCAGATGAATCTTAGTTCATAGTTTGCATAGTTGTTTTTATAGCCAATCACCGTATGCTCTCACCTTGCCCATCTTAGGATCTGGGTGATCAAAAAGTGTGAGGCATTATTTGGCTTATGCTATTTTATGTTAGGATTGTTGATCATTGTATTTCAATTTGAAAAGAAAAAAATTAGGGGTAGATTGTAACAGTGGTATCAGAGCCGATCACTCCTGCCAGCCTGTGTTCTTCTATAGATCAGCCTACATTGAATCTTAGTTTAGTTACATACTCAATTGATGAATCCAGAAGATACTATGTTCATCACCTACAGAAGGAGAAGGTATCCTTAGTTTGATCCAGAACTAGAGGAAGGAAACAATATGGGTGAAAGGCAACCAGAAGAGCCCAGTATGAGAGACATATTGAATGATCTTGCTACAGGCTAGCAAGATATTGTTAGAAGTAATCAGCAAATGAACAGACTGTTGGCTTAGTTAGTAAGTTAGCATTTGGGAGGAGAGAGACCTCACAATAATAGAGGTAATGATGGAGATTGTGGAGAGGCTAGCAATTCCCATAATGCTGGTCAACCACACAATGCCACTCATGCATCTAGGACCTCATCTTCTAGACCGATGATGCCTGTGTTTTTGGGTCAACAACAAAATCCTGTTGGAGGACAACAGTTTGTCACAGAAAGCTTTGATGATTATCGACGAGAATGGGAGTCTTATGGTGATGATTTTCAAAATCTTATGTCCTTCAATGAATTCTATCAAATCAAGTATCGGAATAGACCCCAGATTCAAAATTAGGATGTGTAAAAGAAGCTTGGGAAAGTGCCTATTCCGCCTTTTGATGGTTCATCTAAATGCACAGCCATGTCTTCGGTGCAAAAGATGGACAATTATTTGTGCTTGAATACTATGTTGGAGTTGGATTCTATCAAATTTGCAGCTGCCCACCTAGAAGGAGATGCACATGAATGGTGGACACACAGTATGATACTTAAGGTCATAGCCTGATTACTTCCTATGCTGATTTCACTCAGAGATTAATTGATAGATTTGACAAGTATGAACCTGAAAGTCACTTTAGACAGTTGGCTCAAGTGAGACAAAAAGATTCTATAGATGCCTACATTTCTAAATTTTAGAGGATTGTTGTTATGCTGACTAACATTTTAGAGGAAAGATTGACATATCTCTTTGTTGAAGGTCTGATGGAGCCATTAAAAGGTTTAGTTAAGGCTTTAGAGCCTAACTCATTACATGAAGCCATCAAGAAAGCAAGGAATATGGAGTTCACTACACCAAGAAGCAAGTTTTATTCTAAGCCATTCCCATCAAGGAAAGACAAGAGACCATTCAAGAAAGAATCCAATTAGCCCAAGTCATCTTTCCCTAAGTTGGATGATGAAGTCAAAAATGAACTTAGAAGGAAAAAATTATGCTTCACATGTAAGGAACCTTGGGCTCCTGGGCATAAATGCTTTGAAAAAGGGAAAGCACAACAAATGGAGGCATATGTCACTGCTGATTCTGAATCAGAAAAATCAGATCAGCAAGATGAATCAAGTGAAAATGAAGATGTTGATGACCTAGAAGAGGGAGAGACAAACAAGGAAAATGAAATAACATTTGCTCAATTAACTGGGAACCAAAGGAATGATCCTTTCAAGGTTCTGGGGTACTTGGTGGCCAAAGAATCATTGCTCTCATTGACACTGGTGCATCACACAACTTCATCAATGAGGGAGTTGTTGCTAGAAGGGGATTGAAACTTGAGGAGTTTGAAGGTTTCAATGTTGTTGTGGCTGATGGATTTACACTATCATGTAATAGAAGATTATCTCATCTTTCCATGCAAATTGGCAATCATGAAGTTGTAGATGATATCTATGTGATTAGTACCACTGATACTGATGTTGTTCTTGGTATTCAGTGGCTGAAATCATTGGGAGATATGAATTTAAATCTACAAACATTGGAATTAAAGTTTGATCATAATGGCAAGAAGGTTGTATTAAGAGGAATATCCACTAGAGGACCAAGGGTAGTGACTGCAAAAAGAATGGAAAGGTTGTTTTGTCATGATCAGATTGAGTGGGCTGCTCAATGTGTGATTATTCCCACCCCCACTAAGGAGGAAAAAAGATCTTATCATCGTAAAATTCAAGACTTGTTGAGTAAGCATAGTAAAGTCTTTAGTGATCTACCTCTTGGAAGGCCTCCTGATAGAGGCATTGAACATATTATAGAGCTTGAAGATGGAGCAAAAGCAATCATCACAACTCCATACAAGCAGCCAAAAAGATTCAAAGATGAAATAGAGAGGACATTAAAAGAGTTGTTGGCTATGGGTTTTATTAGACCAAGCAAAAGCCCTTTTGCTTCATCAGTGGTCCTGGTTAAAAAGAAAGATGGTACTCTTCGTTTGTGTATTGATTATAGGGAGCTTAACAAGAGGACCATAAAGAATAGTTATCCAATACCAAGAATTGATGAGTTGTTGGATGAGCTTCATGGAGCGGTCTATTTTTCAAAAATAGACTTGAGATCTGCTCATTAATGTTTAGTGTGATCAGATTTGTTAGTTTGCATCAGAGGTTTAAGACTTAGTTGTTTGGCATCAATTCTTCTATACTTCTAGTCTTTCATGTCTGTCATACTTATGCATATCAGTCTGCAGAGAGTTGTAATTCAGTGATCAGTTAGTTGGATTAGAACTTGCATTTAATTTTAGTTGTTGATGTTCTTAGATCCTTCAAACAACAGGGCATTTCTCCATCAATGAATCATCAAGGGTAATTTCCATTAAGCCAATCATGTGTTAAATGAAGTTGATGATTTCCTTGTAATATTGATATTCATGCAAAGTACACATAAGGACCCCTGGATGGTTTACCGCTAGTGTGGAGAATGAATCTTTGTTTATTTTTTCTACCCACTGGAAAAGTGGAGTATTCCCACTGAATAAGTGGATGGCATTGTACTTTTGTTTTTGCTCTCTACCCACAGAAAGTGGTGAATCCCCACATTATGTGGATGCCCACTGCAGTGGATGAATCTTAGTTCATAGTTTGCATAGTTGTTTTTGTGTCCAATCACCGTATGCTCTCACCTTGCCCATCCTGGGATCTGGATGATCAGAAAGTGTGAGGCATTATTTGGCTTATGCTATTTTATGTTAGGATTGTTGATCATTGTATTTCAATTTGAAAAGAAAAAAAAATAGGGGTAGATTGTTACACTCTACCACTTGTGTGCACTGCCCTCCAATGGAAGGTTGTATATGTGATGGGATCAGTCTCAGGCATGGGGCTGATTTGGAGATAACTGTCCAACTTTTGGACCCAAGCTCTCGCTAAAGTTTTTCCTGAACCATCAAAGTATGGTAAAGTTATGTTATTGACTTTCTTTTGGAGCTCATGATTCTGCTGCCTATTTCCTCATCTAGGCCTATGTCTCATTCTGAGATTAGAGTAATCCCTGAAAGTCATCTTAGCCTGAAACTTCGCACTCGAAGCCTGCCAATCTCTAAATATCTCATCCTGAAACTCCACTTGTGTAGCATCCCACACAAGAATCTCATCCCTCAATACAAAGATAGGAATGCTTGGTCTATCTGCAGCTGTGCGCTGTGTAGCACCCCGGTTATTCACCGAAGTCTCTCCATCAGGATCTCTGTATCTATTCATGTCCCCATTATTTCTGTCTCCTTTCCATTCTCCATTACCTCGGTCTCTGTGTCTATCTCTATCATTTCAGTCTCTGTTCCTGTCTCTGTTATTCCTGTCCTCATCTAACTCAGAAAACAAATGGGTGAGAAGATGTGTGAGTGCCTCCTGTGACCTGTCCATCCTATTAATCAATTGATGCTGTCCTCTCGCCAAATCATTGAGAATATCTCGTGTATTAGGCTCTCTGATTTCCATGTCTCCCATTTCTTCATGATGTTCTGGAAGTACATCAGAAAAGGGATCTATTCTTGGAACTTCGAGATCTTCCTCACTATAAATTACCACTGGTTGCTCCTCAGCAACTACAATCTCTATATCAGTAACAAATGGATCTGTTTGTGGCACTGGATTCTCTGGTTCTACCAACTGTGGATTATGTGTTCCCCATAGATTTCTTGTTCCCTGTCTCTATCTAAAATAATATCTATCAGTACCCGGCTGCATGTCTCATTCTCACTTCTACATGTCTGTTATCAACCTCACAGGATGGCAAGATCACTGCTCTGATACCACTGTAATGTGACGTACCTGTTTGTATATTTTTAAGATCTTTTTATGTGTGATTTTTATTATTTTTTTGTGATCTTTCAGACTAGAGAGAAGAATGCAGAAGGGGTTTTCAGTTTCCCTCCAGATGTGTTGTCGAAGCATATAATATATTGCATATAACAGAAACCCAAAAAATATACAATAGATATGAAGAAACTATCGACTACCCAGATAGTAAAATGGCCAATTATGAATTCCTATGACATACCCATGTTCAAATATGCAACTTGGTACAACAGCTGAAAGTTGACCAGTAAGTGGGTATGGTTGGAAATGCTTCAAACTCCAAGTAATGACAAGAAATGATCATACAAACATTATCAGCAAGGAACAAGGCCCCAAATGCCTCACAATAACCATATATGAAGCTACAAATGAGAGTGTAGAGTCTTTATGAAACCCACGACTCCTTTGGTGCATGTACGACCATGGTTGTAGCTACAATCTGCAAATATATTGCTGGTAACTCGCTGGAATAGTTTGAAAATAGTATGCAGCAGTCTCCTAAGATGGGCGACCAAGCACAAGGAAAAATAGTCACCAAAAACTTCACAAATCTCCCCAAAATATGGTATGGCCTGCTCCAAGAGGGTACAGCTAGTAAGGAAAAGTTATGGCTGTCATAAACACTATCAAACTTGCTCCAAATCTGTCATAGCATTATTGTTATCAGTTGTCTATCACCAATCTGCAAATGATATAGAAATATAGCTTGGAGATCTCTTCATACAAACTCTATTGCAGCACATTTGAATATACTGAATGCATCCACCATCAATGGCACCTTTGGATGATCTTTCACACCTATAGAATGCCATCACTCAGGGAGGTTTTCATCTCCAAGAGCCTGGTTCAAATCCTCAAACCCTCAAAACCCTAGTAGAGCTCACAAGAGAAAATAGCATAACACCGCATAATGCAAATGAGCCACGTTTCCACCTTTTATTTCCCTCCTCAAGTTGGGCATTGGATTTTGAGAGGGAATGTTATAATTTTAAATTCACCTTATTACTCCTAGGGATGGGAGCCCCATGGTCAAGACTTCACTTTATGTCTCCATAACTCATAAGTCACTTTTCTTTAATATTTAAAAAGTCCCAATTAAATATAACATTAATAATCTTCAGACTTTAAAATAAATATGAAGATGGTGTCAGAATGCAAAGATCTATAGCTCGTCAGAAAGCCCTCGACGAGATGAATCTGACCCCACTTTGAAAATTTTGAACCAACATTGAACCCCAACTTACTAAAAATAGTAAGTGATGACCAAGAGAAAATAGAGCCAACTCTGAGGGTGCCAACTGGATCCACTGAATACGAACCACAACTCTATCACCAACGAATACCTCCAAGGCTAAACTAACCACAGTTCCCTAACCAAACTGCTAGTCCACGAGAACTCAATGATGGACTAACCACGTATCAAGAAGGGGACATTACATCTTTTTGGATCTATTCATGCAGCCCCAGGCATTTGAAAATTAGTCAAAAAATCACACCCATGTTGCATTCAACTTGGCTCAGAAACCTATCAGAGGAGGGACGGTGGCCATGCCCCTTGAAGTCTACAAAACTGCAAAGGAGATTGCCTGCATGCAGGGGTGCTAGGCACATTTATGAGAGAAGGTCCCAAAATACCTCCATGTACCTGCAAATCCATTTTGTTTCTCATTTGTACAGGAGCATTGAAGATTTTAACTGTTTCAGTTGCATGCAATTGACTTTGGCCTTGCTGGGTACCTTCATCCTATGATAGTGGCACAATTTCATGGGTCTACAAGCTTTTACAACACTTTAAAATATTTAAATTTCTTTAAATATTCTAAAGATTACACTTTATTGATTTTCCCTTTTTCTAGCTCTCTATTTTGCCTTATTGGCAAAATCTCATTTTCCCGAACCATGGTTGGCCACTGGCTTTTCTCATGTTTTGCCTTATTGGCAAACTTTAACTTTTCTAAACTCTGTTTCTTAGCATCATTTTTCCTTATCAGCAAATTTGAATTTTCTTGAACTCAGCCTTCGCCACTCTTGGCTTTGTTAGCAATTTCGCCCTTTTCAGAACTATCCTTTGTTTTGCCTTTGTCCTAGCTCTTCTTTATTGCCTTATCGGCGATATCTGAAAATCATGAACTTGTTGGCAAGTTCACTCTTTCTCTGATTCTCTGACTGGCTGCTCTTCATAGCTTTTCACCTTATCAACGAACCTTGCTTTCTTCTGAACCTCCCATGCCTTAGCCAATTTCTCCTTCTTTTCCTTAACTCCTTAGTCGGCAATTTTCTCCTTTTTAGAACTCGGCCATCTCCTTCCTTATCTTCTTTGCCTTGTTGGCAAATCACCCTGTCGGTGAACTTTGGGAATTTTGAACTAGTTTCTGGGTTCGCTATTTCGCTGACCTCCCGACGGAGTCTTTCCTTACTTCATTCCTTTGTCGGCAAATTCATCGATTGACGAACCTGCCGATAGGCGAACTTATGGTTAACTTTAAGTTTGCCAACAAAGGCAGACATTTTCTTTTCTTTTTATTTCTACCCTAGCCGCTTTTACAAAGGTTCGATGAAGTTTGGAGTTCGGGCCTTCGGGCTTCCTCCTTCCAAAAGAAAGGAAGAGGGAAGAAGAGAAGTCCGAAGTCCATCTCCCGGAACACTTAGAAATATTTTGAAGGAAAAGAAGTGGAACTCAAACCTTGAGCCTTCCTCCTTGAGGTTTGTCCTTGTCCACGTGGCATCCTCCCACGGTCTCATGGTCATGAGATAAAGCAACAGATTAAGGACCGCGGAAACCCTTTAGATCATGCCACATGGCACAAGCTTTCCCCTTTTAAAATCTTTCTCATATATTATGAAAACCTGCCACGTGTCACAGCGATCACTACATATCCTCCCAACAGCTGAGACATAGACACCTGGCAGCTTCCCGCCGTTCAGCGATCTTCAATAAAGCATCATTGGAATACTCCGCAGAATGGCGGAAGAGTCACAGATTATGCCATGTGGCATCCTTCGGGCTCTTTAAATGCCGAGCTATCAAATTCTGCCACCTATCTTCTTCCCGTGGTTCCACAAATCTACTGTGGGTCCACCCAAAAGGCTCAGCGGAATGGCAGAATGCCTTAGAAAGAATTAACTCCCATTGGGAGTCGATCGTCGGGCCTTCCACCTTATGCCTTCTATGAAGAAGACGAAAGGCAAGAAGCCTGAACTTCAACTTCTGACATACATAGAGAATTTACTTGTCAGGCCTCAGCATGCAGACCTCCAACCTTTGGCCTTCCAAAAGAGAACGCGGAAGAGAGAACTCCCGACCTTTGAAGACTGAAACACCTAGCCAAATTACAAGCGACCAAGGTAGAGTTTGGTGCTAATAGACATGGCATGATGAAGAGGAGAATCCCAAACTACGAAACTCTAAAAACACTGAAAACACAAGGAAAACTTAGGATTTTTGGGACTTAGTCAATTTAGGATGTGTTCTCTTGCATTCCAAAAAGGGGAAAACACTTAGAGATTTTATGGATTTGGGCTATTTGGCCAGAAGACAAAATAGGATAACAATAACTTAAAGTATAAGAAAGGTAAATACCAACTTATACTTAAATGTTTATTTTATGTATATACTATCGTTTCTTTTTTCATTTTCTGCCCTTTTGTTCTTGCGGGTTTTTGAGACATGCAGGAACTTTTGCACTAGGTTCCTCAGGGACTTTGGGACCCACTAGAACTTTTCAACTTTTTCCAAAAGTTTTGGATCCCTCTGCGACCCTGTCCCCACTAGAAGAAGATCTTCTAAGTTTGAAACCTTTATGAACCCCCTGAATTTTCAAGTTGAATTTGAAGGTGTAAAAATTTGAATTTTCAAGTAATTTTTTGAGAAAATGACTAAGTATTTTGTGAGGTTTCGGATCAAACTTTCATTTTGGACCTTCGCCACTTTTGGTTCCGGTGGGACTTCGGGACCTGCCGGAACTTTGGAACTTAAAAGTTCCAAAGTTCTAGCTTCTCCCGCCACTCGCCAGAGGCCCAAAATGTAGTAAAACGTGCCGCCAACTCTCTAAATTGCCATTAATGCAAAGTGGGTGGTTGAATTTCATGTTTTTGCAGTAGGTAGAGTTGTTGGTGTATTCCCTCCCATTTTTCCATCAAATCCGAGTTGCAAGGCCATAAATTGAAGATGGAAACTCTTTTCAAGGGTTGGTCATTTTGGCATTTTTCAGACAACTGGTGTAGTGCGACTAGGGGTTCTATCATTGTGAAAGTTTTCAAATCTTCAGGGGTATCTTCTTATAAATCATATGAATGATGTAACATACACCCCTAGTATATGTTTGGTTCTGTATTGTTTTGCTCTGTGTTTTTTTGTTTTTTGATGTTTTGTTGTTTAGGGTTTTATGGGGTTTGCTTGCATGTGCGTTTTTGCATGAAATACATATAAAATAAACAATATATTGAAAACCCAGAAGAACTTAAACAGATAACAACAAAATAACAATGACTCAGATTGTATTTATCCAAGATATGAATTATGGTAACATACCGAGATCAAGATTTACAACTTCATCCGGATGTTGTAGCCAGACCAGTAACAAAGGCCCCATATGTGAATGGAGAGCAAGTAGCAGCCCCATATGTGAATGGATTAAAGTTTCAACTTCAAGCTGAGCTCGCATTGGTGAAGGTATCTACTATGGACAAGGCATATGAATATGCCTTAAAGGCAAAGGAGAATCTCAATCGAAAAAGCAAGATGGTGAGTAAAAGGGGTGTAACCAGAATAGAGAGAAAGAAGTTTCCTCAAAATCTACCATAAGTAAAGATCTAGAAGAAGGAAAAATGTGAAGGACGACTTCAAAGGAAGGGGAGAATTTTGAGGTAGGGGATGACAATGACAATCTTCTAGAAATTGGAAGCCCTTAAGATGTTTCATTTGTAATGAAGCCCATAAGGCCATAAACTGCCCTCAAAATCCTAGAAGAGTAGTTGTAGCCCAAGAAGAAGGAGAACCTCTAACAAAGGAAGTTGAAGTAGAGATAGGAGAGAACTTGATGATGTGAAGAACCTTGACATCTAGGAACAAAGAGGCCCCAAAAGCTGAATGGAGGAAAAACAACATCTTCTGAACAAAATTATTTTGCAAGGTGATCATAGATGGTGGATCTACCAAAAATTTAGTAAGTATAGAAATGGTTAACAAATTGTAAACTTGCTTGCATTCCAAAATCTAACCCTTACAAGATTTCTTGGTTCAATAAGTATCATAGTGTACTTGTGGATAAATCTTGTCTTGTCACTTTCAAAATTGGTCCTAATGTGGCTGAAGTGCTATGTGGTGTGGTGTCGATGGATGCTTGCCATTTGCTATTAAGTAGGCCTTGGCATTATGACGAGAAAGTAACCCATCATGGTAAAGAGAATACTTATAAGATACAACATGAGGGGAGGAGACATCTCCTAAAACCATGGAAAGAGGAAGGAGAAATTCGAAATGTCAACTTTGTCTCTTCTACCAAAAGTGATGGGGAGGCCTATGGGTTTAGCAAACCTATCTTGACATAACACTTCAAGACCTATGTCATACCCCAAGTCTCCCTACCAATTCAAGTGCTCATAGACATTTTCTACCCCAAAATGCCTAATTCAACCTAAACAGTCTATTATAGAGGTGAAAGATCTATTTGTCTGTTGTTTCCAATACAGACACTACTTTCTTGGTGTGAGGAATTCTTCTTCTCCCTCACTACTTCTAAGATTCTCAACTCCAAGGCTTATAGCCTTCTTGAGCCCATTATTAGCCCTCCTCTCTAGGTCTAGGGTTCTAATTGCTTGGTACTCAATTTCTTCTACTCTATTTTCACCCCTTTCTCTTAGATTGTAACTTGCATACTAGCCGGGCTATAGCACAACTCACCTAGCACAAGTTCACATGGCCTCTCTCTAGCATTCCATTCACTACAACAGAAAGAAAAACAAAAAAAGAGACTCTGTTTGATGCCCTTCCCATGACTGTATAGAGGATATGCGAGGACATCAAACCAAAGCCATTATGTACAAACAGAAACAAAAATACAAGAAAGAAAACTTCTTTGTTTTAGACCAAAATATGTACACTCTACAGAATTTCACAAATGAATCAAATAATCCAAGTTTTCTTTATTTGCTATGGAAGTGCTTATTACATTCGCAGCATCTCAGGCTTCCAACCTCTCTACATAAATGAATCTGACCTTATATAAATTCTACCCTTGTCCGTTATCAGACGGTTAGGGTTTCTTCCATTCGTATTGCTCCTTCGCATATACATTCATATTGTATCATACAATACTGAAATATGTCTCACTTTATCATCGGCAAGATAACTGTCATCGAAAAGACTTTCTCAAGTCTTACCGTGGACCTGCCTCATACTGACGTGTCCCTGAAACCTTCTTCGCCAAGACTTACCTTTGTCGGTGTAGCTTTAAACTCATCTTCTAATATCGATGCTCTTACCAATATGCTTGGTTTTTATCTTATACTTCGGTGAGACATTCCACTGTCGGCAACTTCCAAACTTCTTACGCCGATATCCACCATCTCGCTGATGGCACTTTGTAACACAACTATTCGGTGTGACATTACTCACCGATATCCATCTTCTTCCCGATGGCAACTCTTTCCTTCTCACTTATCGGTGTGTCCTTCAACCTCGGCGAAACCTCCTCTTCGTTCCCCGATATCATATCTCACACCAATATGCTTCATAACCACTTCGCTATTGGCCAGACCTCCTATCGTCGGCCACACTTCCATATCTCCTCCTGATGACTTTTCTCACTCCGATGGATCCACTTTGCATATACATAAGTTAACTTGCTACCGCCGGTCTTCCAATGTATAATCAATCCAATGTTACTGTTACGGCTGGTCAATCTTTGTATCACTATGCAATACATCTTCACAACATATAACTGTGACCTACGCCCTATCGATATGCAAATGATGGATACACACGAGCTATTCTGCCATACGACTGATGTATATACACAGAATGTATGTTCACATTATGGAATCCAAATGAACCCATTTCTTCATCGGTCCCACGCCTTCCTAAATTAAAAACAAAAGCATTACACCAAAATGCGTTATATACACATGGGCTCTAAACCCTTGGTGCTCCTGCACCATACTCCCCCTGCGCGGAAAAAGTCAAGTCACCTCCAGTGACAACAAGGCAAAATCAATGCCCCGTTTCTTGAACTCAGACTCTGCAATCCAGGTAGCCTCTGCTTCTGGCATCTGTTTCCACTTGATCAGATGCTCCATATACACACCATGTCTAGTCTATTTCTGCACTCAAGAATCCAGAATTCTCTCAACCTGTGGTTTGAGTTTTGGTGGCAAGGTCACATCATTCACTGTCTGTGCAGCTTCTGAGCTAGATTTCCCTGCTGCTGGATGAGGACCTTTATATGGCACTAGGTCCTGAACATTGAACACTTGTGAAATTGCCAAGTCTGCTGGCAAATCAATCCTATAGGCATTGTTGCCATACTTGTTCAGAATTCTGCAAGGACCAATCTGTCTCATCTGCAATTTGGTTGGCATCCGTTTCTGCAATATGGCTTTGTTCAAATGAACCATGACTAAATCACCAACTGCAAATTGAATATCCTTCATGTGTGCATCTACTCTATCCTTGATTTTCTGAGTATTTTCCATCAATTGCTGCTTCACTTGGTCATGAATCTCCTTCATAGACTGTGCAAAATCCTCTGCATGACCACTTCTATACTCCATGTCTCCAAGATGTCAGAGTTCACATACACCTCGAGGGTGCATTCCATACACTATCTCAAATGGACTTTTGCCAGTAGTCCTATTCACGCTGTCATTATAGGCAAATTCTACCTGATAAATGACTTGATCCCAACTCTGTCCATATTCTTTTGTCAAACACCTTAACAAGTTGCCCAACGTTCTGTTCACCACTTCTGTTTGGCCATCTGTCTGTGGATGATAGGCTGATCCAAAAGACAGATTTGTCCCTAGTCTCTGCCAGAGAGTTTTCCAGAAATGTCCCATGAACTTAGCATCTCTATCAGACATGATGCTTGCTGGTAGTCCATGAATCCTTATGACCTCTTTGAAAAACAAATGAGCTATATGACTAGCATCATGAGTCACCTTATAGGGAATGAAATGACTCATCTTGCTGAATCTGTCAACAACTACAAAAATACTATCAAAAACAGTCTTAGTCTTTGGAAGACCAACTACAAAATCCATACTTACACAATCCCATGGTCTGGAAGGAATGGGTAATGGTTGATACAGTCCAGCATTTGAAGAAGTTCCCTTGGCCTTCTGACAGATGATACACTGCTCCACATACTTTCTGACATCTTTGTGCATCTTCGGCCAATAATAGAACCTCTGGACTAACTCCAATGTTTTGTTCAGACCAAAATGTCCACTCAAACTGCCATTATGCTTCTCCTGTATGAGATTTTCTCTCATGGATCCTTTTGGTACACACAACTATCCACCTTTGAATAGCAATCCCTATTGCAATGTGTAATCTGCAAATTCACTATGAAAGTGATTTTCAAAGTCTTGACAGACCTTGTATGCTTTAGCAAAATCTTCATCCTCATTGTAAAGGGCTCTAAACTCTTCCATTCCTATGCTTCTTAATTGCACTTCTTGTACTGTGAGTAGCCTCCTACTTAAAGCATCTGCTACTTTGTTGAGCTGTCCCTTCTTGTGCTTAATTGTGAATGTGTAAGACTGCAAGTACTCCATCCACTTGATATGCCTATGGCTCAACTTATCTTGTGAGTTCAGAAAACTCAAAGCTTGATTGTCTATATACACAACAAATTCCTCAGGTAGGAGATAATGTCTCCATTTTCTAAGTGCTTGGACTAGAGCATAGAGCTCCAAGTCATATGAAGAGTATCTACTCTTTGCTTCATTTAGCCTCTCACTGAAAAAGGCTACTGGTCTATTCTCTTGGCTGAGTACTGCACCTACTGCAATATTGCTAGCATCACATTCTAAAGTGAATAACTTATCAAAACTAGGCAGCACTAACACTGGCTGTGTGGCTACTTCTTTCTTCAACAACTCAAAACTCTTACCAGTTGATTGTGTCCATTGAAACTTTGTTTTCATCCCACCTTTGATTGTATCAAGCATGGGTGCACAAATAGCACTGAAATTCTTTATGAATTTTCTATAAAACTAAGCTAAGCCATGAAAACTTCTCACCTCAGTTGCTGCTCTAGGAGTAGGCCAGTTCAATATGGCTTCGACCTTTGACTTGTCCATCTTCAATTCTCCTTTGGACAACACAAAACCAAGGTATACTAATTCTTGCTTCATGAATTCACACTTCTCCAAATTTATGGTTAGTTGTTCATCATGTAACTTTTTCAAAACAGTATTTACATGTTCAAGATGCTCTTCTTTAGTTTGACTAAAAATCAAGATGTCATCTAGATAAACAACTACAAATTTGCCCGTATAATCCTTAAGGACTTCATTCATGAGCCTCATGAATGTGCTGGGAGCATTTGATAAACCAAATGGCATAACAAGCCATTCATACAGTCCTTCTGTGGTTTTATAGGTTGTTTTCCACTCATCACCTTCCTTGATTCTGATCTGGTGATAACCACTTTTTAGGTCTATCTTAGTGAAATACTTAGCTCCTCCTAAACAATCCTTAAGATCTTCAATTCTGGGAATTGGAAACTGGTACCTTATGGTGATCTTATTGATAGCTCTGGAGTCTGTGCATAGTCTCCATGTTCCTCCTTTCTTTGGTGCCAACACTATAGGCATTGCACAAGGACTTATGCTTTTCCTAATCAATCCTTGGTCAAGTAACTCTTGCACTTGTCTGGCTATTTCCTTATGTTGTTCTGGAGTCATCTTGTAAGGAGTTTTGTTAGGCAAAGATGCTCCTAGAATCAAATCTATCTGATGGCTTATAGTTCTCTGTGGAGGTAGTGTTGCTGGTGCTCCATCACTAATGATGTCCTTATACTGTTCCAGTATAGTCTGCACCTCTTTTGGGATCACTACCTTTTTGTCTTTTTGCTCCTCCTTAGGTTTCACTATGATAGCATAACCAATACCATCCTCCTTAAGAGTGTTCAAAAACTCTTTACCACTCATAACTAAGATACTAGGACTCTTAGTCTTATTTGCTTCTGCATCTTCCAATGATTGAATTTTATAGGCGACACCATCTTTTTGAAAAGAATATGCATTCTTCTCACCATCATGTATGGCCTTTCGGTCATACTGCCATGGTCTGCCCAATAAGAGATGACATGCATCCATGGGAAGGATATCATAGAGTACCTTGTCTTTGTATCCACCTATACCAAACTCTACCCAAGTTTGTTCATTGACTATCACATGCTGACCTTTATTTAACCATGTGACTCTATATGGACTTGAATGAGGTATTCCTTGTAAATTTAGTTTTCTAATTGCTTCATCAGACACTATGTTATCAGTAGACCCTGAGTCTATAATTACTTGACATACCTTATTCATAATCTTGCATCTGATTCTGAATAAAGCTCTCCTTTGGCTTGGTTCAACTTTCACTGGTTCTTTGATCAAGGTTCTCCTTACCATGATGTTCTCTCCCACTTCTGAGGCTAGACTGACTTCAGGTGATTTGCTACTTGAAGCATCATCTTGTACATAATGATTTCTTTTATCAACTCCTTGAGAAGAAGATGTGCCCTTATCAGGACACCTATATGTTGGATGGCCTAATTGACCACAATTATAGCATTTCATAGTGGCAAAGTAGGATCCTCTGCCTGATCCTCCTGATCTTCCTTTGTTAGATCCCCTTCCTCTGTAATTTCCTCTACTACTAGTTTCCCCACTCTGCTCTATGAGTTTGGATTCTCCTTGGGGTCTTTGATCAGTATTCCTACCACTATAATTTCCTCTTCCTCTGCTGTCTCTACCTCTTCCTCTTAACCTGCTGCTCGACTCTTGTTTCTTCTTGCTCTTCTCCTCCACCTTGAGTGCTAGCAGATAGCTTTGATGCACTATTGTAGGGTTGAATAAGCTGATTTCCTCTTGAATACTCCACCTCAAACCATTGAGATATCTTGCTACTTTCACATTTTCATCTTCCATCACCTTAGACCTCAGGCATAGTTTTTGAAACTCCTTAGTGTATGCACTGA
This sequence comes from Cunninghamia lanceolata, assembly GCA_027924645.1. Classification (NCBI taxonomy): domain Eukaryota; kingdom Viridiplantae; phylum Streptophyta; class Pinopsida; order Cupressales; family Cupressaceae; genus Cunninghamia; species Cunninghamia lanceolata. Next base: position 1,811,973 of record BSBN01000026.1, on the reverse strand, counting down.
CATCTAATTCTCTTTGTCTCAAATTTTGCTGTTTCTTGTACAACTGGACTTCATAATCTCCAAGCATGTATACTTCTTTGATTTTAGCTACCATACCCTTCCAAGTAGCTATAGGTTTCTTGCCTTCTTTTTCTCTTTCAATTTGAACAAATTTCCACCACGTTAAGGTAGCTCTTCTGAGTCTTGATTTAGCCACCTTCACCTTTTGTGCTTCACTCACTCCATCACATTCAAAGTGATTTTCTAAACCTTCTATCCATTCCATAACCAAATCAAGTTCCATCTTTCCACCAAAAAGAGGAACTCCTTCCAATGTCTTACCACTCATGGCTTTCAAGGCCTTCAAGAAAGGTTCTTCTTCCATCTTAGGATCAGGTGTGGGCTCTTCATCTTCTATAGACACACCTTTTTCCTTGTTTACTTTCTGCCTGACTTCTTCAGTCTTCTACATCATTACACCCAGTTTACTTTCCATTTCTGCCAATCTTTCCTATAGGAGCCTATTCTCCTCTTCTTGATCATCAACCTTCTTTGCCAATTCTGCATTAGTCACCATCTTCTTGGATGAACCTACAGACTCACTCGAACTCGGTGATGACATACAACTTCTTCTATTCCCAACTAGGAATAGCCCAAATCTTTAACTTGCTCTGATACCAATTTGATGGGGAGGCCTATGGGTTAGCAAACCTATCTTGACACAACACTTCAAGACCTATGTCATACCCCAAGTCTCCCTACCAATTCAAGTGCTCATAGACATTTTCTACCCCAAAATGCCTAATTCAACCTAAACAGTTTATTACAGAGGTGAAAGATCTATTTGTCTATTGCTTCCAATATAGACACTACTTTCTTGGTGTGAGGAATTCTTCTTCTCCCTCACTGCTTCCAAGATTCTCAACTCCAAGGCTTATAGCATTCTTGAGCCCATTATTAGCCCTCCTCTCTGGGTCTAGGGTTCTAATTGCTTGGTACTCAACTTCTTCTACTCTGTTTTCACCCTTGTCTCTTAGACTGTAACTTGCATACTAACCGGGCTATAGCACAGCTCACCTAGCACAAGTTCACATGGCCTCTCTCTAGCATTCTATTCACTACAACAGAAAGAAAAACAAAAAAAGAGACTCTGTTTGATCCCCTTCCCATGACTGTACAGAGGATATGAGAGGACATCAAACCAGAGCCATTATGTACAAACAGAAACAAAAATACAGGAAAGAAAACTTCTTTGTTTTAGACCAAAATATGTACACTCTACAGAATTTCACAAATGAATCAGACAATCCAAGTTTTCTTTATTTTCTATGGAAGTGTTTATTACATTCGCAGCACCTCAGGCTTCCAACCTCTCTACAGAAATGAATCTGACCTTATATAAATTCTACCTTTGTTCGTTATCAGACGGTTAGGGTTTCTTCCATTCGTATTGCTCCTTCGCATATACATTCGTATTGTATCATACAATACTGAAATATGTCTCACTTTATCATCGGCAAGATAACTGTCATTGGAAAGACTTTCTCAAGTCTTACCGCGGACCTGCCTCATACCGATGTGTCCCCGACACCTTCTTTGCCAAGACTTACCTCCGTCGGTGTAGCTTTAAACTCATCTTCTGATATTGATGCTCTTACCGATATGCTTGGTTTTTATCTTATACTTCGGTGAGACATTCCACTGTCGGCAACTTCCAAACTTCTTACGCCAATATCCACCATCTCGCCGATGGCACTTTCTAACACAATTGTTCAGTGTGACATTACTCACCGATATCCATCTTCTTCCCAATGGCAACTCTTTCCTTCTTGCTTATCGGTGTGACCTTCAACCTCGGCGAAACCTCCTCTTCGTTCCCCGATATCATATCTCACACCGATATGCTTCATAACCACTTCGCTATCGGCCAGACCTCCTATCATCGACCACACTTCCATATCTCCTCCCGATGACTTTTCTCACTCCGATGGATCCACTTTGCATATACATAAGTTAACTTGCTACTGCCGGTCTTCCAATGTATAATCAACCCAATGTTACTGTTACGGCCGGTCAATCTTTGTATCACTATGCAATGCATCTTCACAACATATAACTGTGACCTACGCCCTGTCGATATGCAAATGATGGATACACACAAGTTGTTCCACCATACGACTAATGTATATACACAGAATGTATGTTCACATTATGGAATCCAAATGAACCCATTTCTTCCTCGGTCCCGCGCCTTCCTAAATTAAAAACAAAAGCATTACACCAAAATGCATTATATACACATGGGCTCCAAACCCTTGGTGCTCCTGCACCAAAAAGCCAAATTCAAGCATGAAGAGAAAAACAAAATTCTAGAAAAGCCAAGAAGTGAGGTGGAAGCAGGTTTTGGGAGCAAAAGAGGCAAATGATTTGAAGAGTGAGGTACAATCAAGAATTGATGAAAAAGAAGTGGAGCTGCAACAAGATTCAACTGAAAAGGTTAAAGGTACACCTCAAGAGATAAATGAGGAAGTTTCAATGTATTGTGATCTTCATTCAAAGGAAACATTGAGGGATCCTACAAATAGTTTTCAATGGATTGAGAGGAAGAGCAAGTTGTGGAATTATGAGCAAGATCATAGAACCTCCTCCAAGAATGTCATCCAGAGTTTATTCTAAGGGGACAGCCTAGCTCCATTTGAGTGCAATGGTGCAGAGAATTATTGGGACAAGTCAAGGAGTTTCAGGTCTGTGGGTAGTAGCAGCAGAGATTATTTTGTCAGCTTTGCCTTAGTGTCTGCACGTGGCTTGGACAGCCCAAACCAATGATGGAATCAGCACTGGCCTCTTCCTGACCCTGGAAGTGCAAGGATTGAGAGAACAAACAATGGTTCAGATCAGGTCAAGGGGTACTTTGAAGACAAAACTACTAGAAGGTCTGCACCCCTAAGCTAGTGCAATGAAATTCAAGATGAAGTCTACCAGATCAGGCTCTTGTGAACCAGGGGGTTCAGAATTTTTAGAAGATGGGGAGGATGATGGAACTACCTTTATTGATGTGTCTCCCACTACCCCTCTATTTTAGGGAGCTTAGCTATTTTTAGAAAAAAAAATTTAACAACCATTTTGTGGCTGCGGTTGTGGCCTTTTTGATGCTTTTTTCTCTTTTTCTGTGGGAGAGTTTTTTTGGTAGAGTTTTAGCGAGAGTTTTTGGGGATAGGAAATAGGAACAATGCTGTAGAGTTTTATCATTGGTTGTTGTAATATTTTTTGAGATGCTGTGTTCATTTTGAAAAGTTCCTGGTTCCTCAAAATGAACATACATTTAACTGTGTTGTATATCTCTTTTCTTTCTTGCTACTCCCTATCTGCTGTAATATTTCTGTATCTAGTGTTGAGTGTTGAATTGCAGGTACAGAGCATAAATTAGAGTACATTGCATGGTCAGAGAAAAATATCTGCATCAATTAATAGTGTTTAGTGAGTTCTAAATATGGGTACCTGTCTAATGTAAAACACAAACTCTTGGGCTAAAGCTGAACGAATACTATATCATGGTCCAATTAGAAATTCATTAGGCAATTAGATGTAGTAAATATAACTATTCAATTTGAAAATTTACCTATCTAATGTGAAATGCAAACCCTTGGGCTATAGCTTACAGGACGCTATACCTGTCATGTCTCTTTTTTTGGATTAAAATGATTAATAATATTATTTAAGTTGGGCCTTATAATTTCTAATTTCAAAGGCAACTTAATAATATTATTATAAATTGTTCTTTTTTGCCAGCAGTTCAATATAGATAATTTCCATTACGAATATATATATATATATAAAATAAAAGGTGTTTTTAAACACTAGTATTAAAATAAAAGTATTTTTAAATAATTAAAATTAATTAATTAATTAATTAATTAATTAAATAAAATAAAAGATTTTTAAATACTTGGGAAATTAGGACCCAAGGGCCCAAATTGAAAGGATATATCAATAAGGCTCAAATCTTCATTTCAATCATCCGATTTTCATTTTGGCAATTCTTCATTCGAGTTCAAGTGATGTGCATTCAAGGAGGAAAACCCTCTTGGCTCACTAATTCAAGAGGTTAGGACAGAAACCCTCTTGGCTCACTAATTCAAGAGGTTAAGATGGAAACCCTTGCCTCTTGCTTGGCAATTCTACACAAGGATTGCATGGTGGATTGAATCTAAAGGTTTGTGCATTATTGTAGGTGTAGGCGATCAAGATTTGCAAGCAAATGTAAGGAGTAGTCGGTTGGAGCACCATTGTTTGAAGGTTACATCATATAAGCCACCATTTATTGGCAGATCGCCTTATTCACAACTGGTCGCAGCCAATATTCAACCATATAGGGATTTATAGCAGCTGTATATACTATATATCATCATTTTAGGGTCTGCAGGGTGAGTTCCAGTTATATCGTGGCATTGATAAACTGCAGCTCATCATTAGTCAAAGGTGATTGGTAGAGCTGGGTGGCCCTCAAGGATTTTGAGTAAGTTTTATCACCATTGTTGCCCTCATATACTGGCGACCTTATCAAGTGGGCAAATTGCTAATTGCAGATATGAGTCAGCCCAACCAGACGCACTACCAACCACAACAATTAATTTCACTGTGTTTGCAGGGCACAGAGCAGCGATCCCAAGGTCAAGGCTTCACAAGGTGACCGCGACCTATTTGGGTGGACAGACGCACTATTTGGATATATAACCTACTAGAGTTAGAACAACATACAGTCCACGAAGAAGGGGTCAATTCAGTCTGCTAAAGAGCTATGATTTATTAATCCTGGGCGCAGCAGCATATTCGTGTCATCTAGATTCCGCCATGTTGCAGATCCACATACCTTGGGAGTGGTAAAGGAGGTTTATTACTAGTTCATAAGAGGTGATTCATCACTAGACAGTCTGCAGCCTCCAGTCTCTGTATTAGTCAGTATACAGTGAGTTGAAAACTAATTTCAGAGGTTTCTTTATCAGATCTGTACTGTAAATTGTTTTCAAATCTGCTAATTAAGTCTGATCATAAAAATACATGTACCTGGAACTGTCAAATACTTATTGATCAATAAATAAAGTGAAGAGCCTTATTGCAGCTGTATCATGGTTTTATATTTTATGTCTGCCATATAAATCAATCTGAAACTCCACTAAAGGGTACTGGTCAGAAGAATATATACCTGGATATATTTCATTTTAGCAGTAACAGAAGTACATATTTATTTCTTTCAGTAAGAAGTCTATGTATATATACAGAATTTTCAAAAGAAATTTAACCAGGGACATTACAACACCATAGTCTAATCAGAAACTTGTCCTGCAAATAGATGCAGTGATTATAACCTTTCCACTTGAAAACTTACCTGATAGGTTTCTATTGCAGAATGTTTTAATTGACGAATTATGATCAATACGATAAAATGTACAAATACAATAGATTGTATTGTGAGAGTAATTCCTTGTATGAGGGAGTGGTAGGTTTGGGTGAAATTAATAATAATTTAGTTACTTTTCCCATGATGGGTTATAGTTGAACCCTAGATTATATGCAGACGGACTGCAATAAAGTCAAAGACATCAAAACTATAAGGACTGTACCATCTGTGATGAAATTACTATATGACCAAAAACCTATAGCCACTGTGGTAAATGTCTGATATAAACTGAAAATCCAATTAATCTACCAGTATGAACAAATAAAAATCTCCAATGTGAATTGGAAATCTAATTAATCCACCACAACAGCGATGAGGGTTCAACCACAATATTAACACTAAATGGCAACTCAGAACCTTCTTATTTGTTTGTATGGTGTGGTTTCTAGAATATGGGTAAGTTTTCTTTAATCTCTAATACAATCCATAGAATTGAAAAATTCTGTCTTCCTGTTTTTTAAAATTCTTCTGAAATAAATATATATACAATAAATAAATTCTCAGATAAAAACATTTAAATTTTCCATATAAACCATTATTAATTAATGAAGCAAATAGCAAATTTTCACTAGATTAGAAGCACATACCGGATATAACATCAGTTGACATTTAATATGGAGGATGTACATACCAGAATCAATATTTCAGAACCAAATGCTAACAATAATCACAAAATCTTGCAATCGACCACAAAAACATCAAATGTAAAGGGTTTGTCTTCGAGTCTCTGCTATTGAAAATGAATGAAAGCCACAAGAATTTCAATACAATACCATTTTAAATTCTTCTAAAATAATTATATATAAAACACATAAAACCTCAGTTAAAAAATAAATAAATTTTCCCCATAAAGCATTAATGAAGTGTGTAGGAAATGTTCACTAGATTAAAAGTTTTAAAGCCTAAATACAACATCAGCTGACACTTACATACCCGAATCAATATTTTGCACCAAAATCTAATGACAATGGCAATTTCCTGCAATCAACAAGAAAATCATCAAGAACGTTTAACAAAGCCTCAAGAATTTCCATGCAATACTATTTAAAATTCTTCTAAAATTAACATATAGCTTTCAGAAATTCATAACTTGGTAAAATTTTAACTAGAGAAGTTCATTAAAAAACCTATTTACAAGATCTTGAAAGAATCTATTCAAAACAAGATATATAAAGAAGTTATTTACCATTTTCTATTTCCTGCAATCGACAAGAAAATCATCAAGAAAATTTAACAAAGCTACAAGAACTTTTGTGCAATACTATTTTAAATTCTTCTAAAATGAACAAATAAACCATAAAATAAGGTATCAAAAATTCATAACCTGATTAAATTTTAACTAGAACGAAAATCTTTAAAAACCTATTTACAAGATCTTTAAAGAATCTATTTATAAGAAGATATTTAAAGAAGCTATTTACCATTTTTACTCTGCCATTTTCTGCAAATAGAGACAATAAATTGAATGCACTGGTATTTGAAAAAATATGTACAACTTTGAACACACAAATGAAAATGGCCTCTACATTTCTATTTCCTACAATCAACAAGAAAATCATCAAGAAAATTTAACAAAGCCACAAGAATTTTCGTGCAATACTATTTTAAACTCTTCTAAAATGAATTAATAAACCATGAAATGAGCTGTTAGAAATTCATAACTTCGTAAAATTTAAACTAGACAGAAATCTTTAAAGAACCTATTTAAAAAAAGGAAATTTGAAGAAGCTATTTACCATTGTTGCTCCATCATTTTCTGCATACAGGGATAATTAAATGTGCTCGTATTTGAAGAAATATGTACAGCTTTGGACGCATAAATGGAAATGACCTCTACATTTCCATTTCCTGCAATCAGCAAGAAGATTTTTAAAAGCCTCAGGATTTATATGCAATATTTTTTTAAATTATTCTAGAATGAACAAATAATTTATAAGCCATGAAAAGATCTCAAAAATTCATTAACTCCTAAAATTTTAACTAGCCAAATATCCTTAAAGAACATATGTACAAGAAGATCCTCAAACAAACCATTTAGAAGATCTTTACAGCTGTTTACCATTTTTGTTCCACCATTTTCTGCATATAGAGACAATAAATTAAATGCACTGGTATTTAAAAAAATATGCCCAACTTTGGACACACAAATAGAAATGGCCTCCGCATTTCCATATAGACAAAATGGCCAACATTTGCTTCTTTACGCAGTTCAATTTGCCAATGTAAAGTATACGTGTGTTGTGCATAGGGGAGAGGAACCAGAACGTGCCTGCCAATTTTTGACCAGTAAAAAAATTTGCAACTTATTTAGATAAATAAATTAATAATAAACCATATAAAAATATTTTTTTTAAATTTTTTTTAAGGTTTGACACGTGGGAGGACGGGATTCATCTATCGGAAAAAAATTTGGAATTTTGGCCATGCGACCAAAACATAGATGGTCGAATTCCCAGTTAGTGCGTGGCACGGCGTCCAAAGTGGAAAGCCCTGCCACGTCACCACATGCCACTCCGCCACCATAACACTCCACTGCATCGCATTAATGTCTCACTGCCCCTTCCAATTTAGTCCTTCACTCCACATTTACTGCACATCCCCTCTTCGTGCTTCCAAGACATCCCGCGTAAATTTCGATAGGACCTCCATTCAATGCTTGTAGTGCCTCGCACAACTCGCCAACTTTAGAGACTTTCAACCTACCAAGTTCTCAAAATTTCATAACTTGTCCGCCAGAAGGTGCTCGATTTAGCTCTCTCCAACTTTCATTCTGCCACTACAACATGCTATGCTCAGACTCCATTGTATGCGATGAAAGGTGCTAGTTATCGAATGGAAAATGCAGCTCCAACTCCGCCATGCCTCCTTCCGAGTTCGCCAGTGCCATGTAGGTGAAGGATATATGCATATGTTTACATTATTTTCATTAATTGCCCCCAAGGTTTGTGCTAAAGGGTTTAATCGCAAGTGAGGAAGCGTGAAGGCCATGGCGTGCTCATCAATGTGTGCAGGAGCAATCCTTTTGACCTAGGTGAGCATGCTCACTAAGGCCTCACCATTATTTAGTTTTGGTTTGTTTACTCTGTCTTTGCATTTGTTTTTTTGACTTTGCGTAGTTGCAGATTTCCTTGTTCATATCAAGCTTTTATGCTTTTGAAAACTATGGATTCTGTGTTCATCAACACACTAATTATATGGAAATTAATCTTTTGTTCAAGCATCGGTGTCTTTAAAATTGAGGTTGTTTTTTATTTCATTACAGAAAAAAAATAATATTGTTGGTTGTTTCAATGCCATAGATAGATCTAAAGTTGTTTTTATTTTCATTACAGTAACAAATAATATTGTTGGTTATTTCTGTGTCATAGAAAAATCTAGGGTTGTTGTTATTTTCATTACAATAACAAATAATATTGTTGTTTGTTTCAGTGCCATAGATAAATCTGGGGTTGTTTTTATTTTCATTACAGTAACAAATAATATTGTTGGTTGTTTCGGTGTCATAGATAAATCTAGGGTTGTTTTAATTTTCATTATAGTAACAAATACATTTGTTGCTTGTTTTGGTGCCATAGATAAATCTTGGGTTGTTTATTTTTCGGTTAGGTTTTCTCTTTTAATCAGGTTTTTCTTTCATCTTTTTCAAAGATTATTTCATAGGTTATCACTGTTTATTTGTCATTAATCTTTTTCTTTGTCTATATCTCATAAACAATATATTGCAAATATTACAGTCATAGGTTAGCATTTGTGTTTCCCTAGGATTTATATTGCAAATATTACAGTCATAGTTTACCATTTATGTTTTCCTAGGGTTTATATTACAAATATTACAGTCATAGTTTCCCCAGGGTTTATATTGCAAATATTACAGTCATAATTTAACATTTGTGTTTCCCTAGGGTTTATATTGCAAATATTACAGTCATAGTTTAGCATTTGTGTTTCCCTAGGGTTTATATTGCAAATATTACATTCATATTTTAGCATTTGTGTTTCATAGGTTCTGCATTATCATTCAAACATAGATAAATCTAGGGTTGTGTTTCATAGATATGGCAGTGTTTTATATGCTGCAGACAATGTATTGTAGAAAGTTGCTACAACAACAAGCCTAAGGTTGAGTACCCTATCTTTGTCTAGGCCTTCAGTAGTCCGCAACGCAAGTTTAGGATGTTTGTTCTTGAAACCTGTCCACCAGGACTTCTCTGAGAACCCATTGGTGAAAGGGTTTGGCCTATTTTGACATATTTGAGCAACCTCTGCCTTAAGATTGACTATCTCAAGACCATGACCAAACTCAGCCATTTCCTTACACCATTCCACAATTAGATGTTCTTCCTCTTCAGTGAGGACTATTGACAGACCTTTCTTGGATGTTGTTTTTAGACCGCCAAGCCATTTGGAGAGTGTGGCTATTGGGATTTTCCACTTTTTGGAAGCTCCTCTTATTGATGTGTCATTTTCCTCAACGTCATAGAGTGCCCCTTTCATGTCCTCCGAAGACCACAACCGTTGTTTCCTTGTTTCCTTCTGCAGTATTCGAGGTGTAGGAACCTCATTCTGTGGTATTCGAGGTGTAGGAACCTCATCCTGCGGTACTTGAGGAGTAGAAATCTCCTCTACTGCTGCAATAGGATCTTCTTCTGAGAGAAAAATACAACCTTGTTTGTGGGAGGACAACTTTGTCGTGGCTCTTTTGTTTCTTTTCGTTCCTGTACAAGTCACCACTGCATTACCCTTAGCCATCTGCACAGAATAAGTACAATCAAAACCAAGAAGGGAAAATAACAAATATTTATTTGTTGTGACAAAAATATTTTCATATTGAATGACAATTATGTTTATGTATGAAGACAGTGATGCTTGAACAGAAGATTAATTAGTTTCTGTATGTGTTTTTTCTTTTTAGTTTGTTGCATTAATATTCTAAAATACCATTAACAGTTACAGACGTACATTTATTCTGTAGTGGGCGACATAAGGAAAAGAGGAGTGACAAGCACAGAATTACACAATTGCTAACCTATGACTGACAATATAAACCATAGGGGAACACAATTGTTTAACTATAACTGTAATGGTTGCAATATAAACACTAGGGTCACACAGCATAAAGCTCGCGAATGAAAAATAGTAAGAGTTTAACAACTTTTACATCTTTTGTGCATGACAAACTCATTCACAGGCATTAATTAATATTGAAGAGTGTAAATGATGTAATATTTGGAATGAATGAATTGATGAAGCATAACCTATGAAAAAGATGAAACAAAACCTAATAAAAAGAGAAACCCCCAAATTTATGACTGGGATTGATGAAAACCTAACTGAATGATAATGCAGAACCTATGAGAATAAGCTAACCAAAGTGAATGATAATGCAGAACCTATGAGAATAAGATAACTAGAGTGAATGATAATGCAGAACCTATGAGAATAAGTTAACCAGAGTGAATGGTGATGCAAAACCTATGAAAATAAGACAACCAGAGTGAATGATAATGCAGAAGATCAGAGAATAAGATAACTAGAGTTAATGATAATGCAGAACCTATGAGAATAAGAGAACTAGAGTGAATGATAATGCAGAACCTATGAAACACAAATGCTAAATTATGACTATAATATTTGCAATATAAACCCTAGGGAAATAGAAATACTAAACCATGCCTATAATATTTGCAATATGGAAGCTAGTGGATAGGTTGGCATTTGTGTTTCAATATAAACCCTAAGGAAAGACAAATGCCAACCTATGACTGTAATGGCTGTAATGAAGAACAATATAAAGCTTACGAATGGAAAAAACTAAGAGGAATACCTAGAACAATATGGACGCTGCTGGACTGGAATTTGTGCTTGTCACTCCTCCATTTCTTATGTCGCTCACTGCAGAATAAGTGAATACATCAAGGTTTTCACGGCTATTTGAATTGGGAATTATTTGAATTTTATTGATGCTTGTTTGGTGTGGCAAATTAAATCCCTGTCCTGTTTCGAAATTGAATTCTGGGTGATATGAATTGCAGATTTGATTGATTTGGGCCATTAATTCTTAAGTTGATTGGTTTGGTTTATTGTTTGCATTTGTTTCCATAATTTTTTTATAATGGCGGCCTTACATCTTTAATTTTTTGATGCAAGTGGGTTTTTAGAAGGAGCCAGTACGTGCACACCCTACTTGGCGAAATGGGACAGACTCCTGCTGATATGTATTATAGGTGTCATGTCTGATGAGACAGGTCAATGCATTTGCGTGTTGTTTGGGTTATGCTACGGTGGGAAAAATCATTTCTGTAGTTGTGTAGTGGTGAGTAATGTGGAAGTGAGGCCTGGATTGGTGTGACAGTTCTCTTTATAATGTTTATGGGGAAGGCTGCAAAGTTTTATGTTAATGTTGTTTAAGTTTAAAGTTCCTACTCTATGGTGATATGTCAGATACAAGTTGAAAACAAGATAACGTGTTTGGCTACTATATTTTTAATGTTTTGTTGATAATATTATACTATAAAATGTGTATTTAATATCTGATTTGTGTTTGATCTAAAAGTGTTTTTTTATGCAAGAGTTTTTTCATAACTTCTGGGGGACCGATGCGTACGTGTGGGCCCCAACATGCACTGGTCCTATCGCATGTTAGGGCCCCCATGCACATTTTGGCTCCTCTCCCCTAGATATAAGAATTGCATAAAATTCAAAACATATTGTCCTTTTTCTGTCTCTGTGCTTTTCCCAAGAGTGCACGTTATACGAGGCAAAGTGTGGCTAAGTTTCTCCATGATGTGCTAGTATATTTAATACATGTGAAATCCTTATGTAATGCTTTCTTTGATGATGAGACACTCCCAAAAAAAAATGCATTAAGTGTGTATGATGGGAAAAAATTTAGACCATTATATTGAAATCTCCTAAAGAAGCTCAAATAGCTGGTGTATGGGACAATGTATATGCATTGCAATGTCTATAAGTTCTATTGCTCCATTATTTTGCATCTCATGGAAATTTATTTATGTTTAGGTGATGGTTGATAGGTTATTGCTAATTAAATATTTAAAGGTATTATTGAATGTTCGATAGGTACTTATATAGTTTTGTTGGCCAAATATTGTCTATATAAAAATTAGTATTTAAGTATTTATCAACCATCCAATAATACATTTAGGTGTCTTTCCTAGTTTAATTCAAGTGGACCTGATGCATTCTTTAATTCAGTAGCTCAAAAAAATGTATTGTTAGAAGACATGATAATAAAAGGGTAAACATGTGGCAAAACAGAGGAGTAGAAGAAAATATTATGTGCATGTGTTGGGGATTATTTCATCTCAATAAACATTTAAGTGCAGTTTTTCAGAAAAAATAAGAAAGATATGACTGGTAAATAGAGGTCACTCTAAAACTATAAAGATGTATATAGTACCTTTGCTCCACTATATAGTATGATGCATTGTTCTTGTTAGAATGACTACACCATTATCAAATTACCATTTCCTTTGCTCTAGGAATGTGATCAATTGAATTATTGTTGTCTCTGTAATACAAGGAGTACTTACCTACAAATTGAATAAAGATATCATAGATTGTAAGAAGCAAATGACCTTGCACAACTATTTCACTTCTTTATGGAGATAAGTTCACTATCATGATAGGTGATTTATGATAACATATAAGTGATTGGAATAGATAATATCTCAAGATGTGAATGATTTGATTGGGAGGTCATTCTTAGTTTTACTATATTGAAATTATCTTGACTCGTATTTTCTTAATTAATAATGTAGCCTACCATAGTCCAATTATAAATTGGTCAAGCAATTAGATGTAGTGACTATAACCATTTAATTTGAAAACTTACATGTCTAATGTGAAATGCAAACTCATGGGCTATGGTTGACAAGACACTACACCATAGTCCAATTAGAAAATTATCATGAAATTGGATGTAGTGATTATAACCTTTCCACTTGAAAACTTACCTAATAGGTTTAGATTGCAAAATGTTTCAATTGACAAATTATGATCAATACAATAAAATATACGAATACAATAAGTTACATTATGAGAATAATTCTTGGTATGAGGGAGTGTTAGGTTTCAATGAGATTCATAATGATTTAGTTACTTTTCCATGATGGGTTACAGCTAAACCCTAGATTACATCTAGCTAAACTGCGATACAGTCAAAGACTCTATAAGGATTCTTTGACCATTTGTGATAAGGTTAGTGTATGAAAAAAAAAACCTATAACCACTATAGTAAAGATATGATATGAGCTATAAACCTAATTTTAATCCACATATGAACAAATAACCTATGATCAATGTAGTAATGTTCTAAGAGTCTAATGTGAATTGAAATTCTAACTAATCCACCATAATAAAGAGGATGGTTCAACCACAGTATTGACACTAAATGGCAACTCATAATCTTCACACTTTTTTGTATGGTGTGGTTTCTAACTTTCTAGAATATGGGAAGTTTTCATTAATCTCTAATAAGATACATAGAATTGAACAAAACAATTATATATTCTCAAGTTTTTTTAAAATTCTTCTATATATATATATATATATATAACAAATAAATTCTCAAATAAAAATGTATAAATTTTCACCATAAAACATTAATGAAGTAGATAACAAATTTTCACTAGATTAAAAGTTCACGAGCTTGAATATAACATTGGCTAACATTTAACATGGAGGGTGTACATACCTAAACCAATATTTCAAAACCAAATGCTAACAATAATCACAAAATCTTGCAATCAACTGAAAATCATAAAATGTAAAGAATTCCTCTTCAAGCCTCCACTACCCAAAATGAAAGAAAGCCACAAGAATTTCAATACAATATTATTTTATATTCTCCTATAATAAGTATAAAATGACAAATAAAATTTTTACAAAAAATTCTCACCAAATTAAAAGTTTAAGAGCCTAAATATGACATCAGCTAACACTTACATGCCCAAATGGCTATTTGGAACCCAAAGCCAACGACAATGGTGATTTCCTACTATCAACTAGAAAATCATCAAGAAAATTTAACAAAGCCACAAGAATTTCTATGCAATACTATTTTAAATTGTTCTAAAATGAACAAATAGATTATGAAATAAGTTCCAAGAGATTCGTAACTTGGTAAAATTTTAACTAGACAAAAATCTTTAAAGAATCTATTTGTAAGATCTTTAAAGAATCTATTCACTAGAAAATATTTAAAGAAGTTATTTGCCATTTTTGTTCTACCATTTTCTACATACAGAGACAATAAATTGAATGCACTGGTATTTTAAGAAATATGTCCAATTTTGGAGGCACAAATCCATTTCCATTTGCTGCAATGAACAAGAAAATGATCAAGAAAATTTAACAAAACCACAAGATTTCTATATAATACTATTTTTAATTGTTTTAAATGAATAAATAAACCATGAAATAAGCTATCAGAAATTCATAACCTAATAAATTTTAACAATTTTTTAAACAACTTATTTACAAGATCTTTAAAGAATATATTAACAAGGAGATATTTAAAGAAGTTATTTACCATTTCTGCTCTACCATTTTCTACACAAAGACATTAAATTGAATACACTGGCATTTTAAAAAATATATACAACTTTGTACACACAAATGTGAATTCTACATATCGATTTCTACAATTAAAAAGAAAAGTATCAAGAAAATTTTACAAAACCACAAGAATTTCTATACAACACTATTTTAAATTCATTTAAAGCATAAATAAACTATGAAATAAGTTCAGAAATTGGTAAAATTTTAACTAAACAAAAATCCTTTAAAAACCTATTTAAAAAAGCTATTTACCAATTTTTTCTCCACCATTTTCTGCAGTATCAATAAATTGAATGAACTGGGATTTGCAGTAATATGGGCTTTGGAGGCATGAATGGAAATGACCCCGACATTTCCATTTCCTTTAATCAAGAAAAATATTAAAAGCCCCAAAAAAATTTATGTAATACTATTTTATATTTCTTTAAAATAAAGAAATAAAACATGAAATAAAGTATCAGAAATTCAGAACCTAGTTAGACAAAAAATAAAAAATAAAAAAAATTACCGAACTTATTTAAAAAAAATATTTAAAACAAAGAAAATCTGTAAAGGAACTATGTAACCATTTTTGGTCCGCCATCTTCTACATATCAAAAAAATTAAATTGAATGCACTGGTACTAATTGAAGAAATATCTAAATCCTCAGACTCACTAATGAAAATGGCTGATATTTGCTTCTCGCGCTTCAACTTGCAGTGTACGATTTGCGTGTTGTCCAAATACATATAGATATGAATTGCAATAAATTCAAAATATATTGTCGTTATAATGTCTCCGTGCTTTTCCCAAAGAGCGCGCCCACAGAGAAGAAGTAGAACTTGGGAATCCGGATTAGGCGTTCGTATTTTGATGATGTGCCAGGGCCTTTATCACGTGCGAAACGTAACACGCAAAATCCTTAAGTAATGTTTTTTTTTAACAAATCACTTGATCCAACAAATTTGAATCTATATTAACATTGTGCACCATGTTTTTTAAGGCATTAATTAAGAACGTGTCCAAAATTTAAATTGAATATTTCACTTATCTTAATTCCAAGCATTGAAACAAAGTTTTGTTCACTAGAATTAGTGTTAGAAAGATAACAAGTTGCTTTAAATTTATTCATAAGGTATCTAACTCATCATCCCTCGCCCTTCTTTTAATCTGTCATGTCCCCATTTTCGGAGTGATCTCTAATGGGGATAGTGATTAATCTATTCACCATTCTCCTAGGCTAATACATATGGTAAGGAAATGTTTTTGACTTTGACTAAGTATTATTTGGAGATATTGTTCATTTAGCCAAAATGTTGTGGATGTGGTCAAATGGAAAATACAATATTTAAATTGTATTTTAATTATTTTATTGATTGTTCAAGGGAATTGATGCCAAGTGGGAAAAAGGGATAAAATAAAATAAAATGTTGGAGTTTGTGCCAATGCCACTCTGGAGGAGAAAAATAAAAAATAATAAAATATTATTTTTATTGGATCATGTGCCCAACGGCAAGGAGAATAATTGATAAATTATTGATTTTAAATGTCCAAGAGGAGTCGCCGCCCAAGAAGAAGATTGCATTTAAAAAATAATAAAATATCATTTGCTCATGGGATCGTTGTACAAGGAGGAAAAAGATATTTTAAATAATATTTTATTATTTGGAGGGTCACCACTCAAGGAGAAAGTATTTAATAAAAAATGAGTTTTTTTTAAATATGGGTGATCCATGGTGACAAGGAAAAACAATAAAATATTATTATTTTATTGGTTTTTAAAATGATTGAGTGCAAAGAGGTGAAAAGCATTTAAAATTGTTATTTGACAATTGTATTTTCATTGGTGGATTCCAAATAATTACAAAATTGGGCAAATTGGGACGCTTAGGCCAAGATAAGGATAAATAGAGTTGTTTGCCTTCAATTTGCAACTATTGATCACTTGGTAAATTTTACGCTTGATGTTTTTACTTGGTTGGAATTACATTTTCAGTGATATCAAAGAGATGATCCCTTGATTTTGGGGGTTTGGAGATGATCCCATTCCACATGGTGAGATGATTTCATATGGATTTTATCATGAAGTTTGATTTGCAAGTTTCTGTGGAGTTTGTAATGCAGATTTGGTTGGCTTTTGGAGCTACTTTCATTCATTGTTGATGTTACATGCATTTTGGGCTAATCGCTTAGCATTGAGAGGGTTTATTGGCAATTTGGAGTGATTTGCATATTCATTTTTTTGTGATAGCAGGGTACAATAGAGAATAATTTGTAGGTCTGAGTGTGTTTTGACATCATTTGAAGACTTTGGCATCATAGAAATCCTCTATACTTCCATCACTACCTTCCTAGTGTCTATCGCTAGGGTTTGGAGGTGCATTTTTGCATGTTGTTGGTATCTTTTGCAAATCTAGGTGCAGTCTAATCAAGTACAGTAGTCATAAAAGTAGTCATATCAGTTATATCAGACATTTCATTGGGCTTCTACAGGGCTATAACAGAGCTTATACATCATCTTGTTCATTCTACATCACCTTGGCACTATTTGGCTAAGGTTTAGAGTTCATTGTTACTACTTTTGCACTTGGTTTGAAGTCTGAATTTAAATCAGTCCTAGTCTGATATAAGGGACAACCAAAGACAATTGTAATCATCCATTGAATGAAATAAGGAAGTGAAGTATTGTTTCCAGGTATGCCATTTGATGATTCATATGTTTGATTTGCCATATGATATGTGTGATGTTTCAAGTTCATTTGTTACAATTTGATTATATGATAGAATAGTTTGATAACATTGCATAAATAATTAAAAAAATGCATAATACAAGTAGGGTTCTTTATAGTGGTATCAGAGCTTGGATTCTGCTAGCCTATGGGGTTATGAGCTACTACATCGATCCATTACCACATCATTATCATAGAAGAACATGTACAATGGGAGACAAGAGGCAAGGTAATCTGCAGCGTGATAATGTTGAGAATATGATAAGAGAAATGATTGATAATCAATGCCAGATGATAGTAGAACAATGTACTACAAATCAGAATATTGCATGGATGTTACAGGTTTTATTAAATAATGTGACAATCAATCTAACTAATCAAGCTAATCCAAATAATATAGGTGCATGCAATGTTGCAGGATCACCTCATGTAAGGACATGCACACCTACTGTGGATAGGCTTATATAGCCCACTTTTCTTCCTAGAGAAGAAGTGGTCATTGAGGAGGTACCAGTTGAGGAAGAGGAACCATTGTTTGATGAGTATTTGATAACATTGGTTGATGAGTATGATTCACTTCCTGATTATGTAAGGAATAGGATCAACTTCAACAACTATATGAGTTAGAAATGGGAAAGGCAAAGAGGTAGAGTTGAATGACAAAGATAAAGAAGAGCACAACCTACTCAACCTAAGGAGTACAAAGATGCATTGAATAAGATTCATCTACTTAACTTTGATGGTAGTGGCAAGATAAGTGCTAGAGAATGGGTACACAAGTTGGATACTTTTCTTACACTCAAGCCCACGAGTGAGGAAAAGGATATGCACTTTGCTACTATGCATTTGGAGGGATTGGCATATGATTGGTGGCACCATGGACTTGATTCACAGCATAATAACAGGATCACTTCATATGATGAGTTTGTTAATAAACTCATTGCCAAGTTTGATCGCAAGGATATTGAGGTCTACTACCATGAGCTTGCACAGTTGAGACAGATTGGTAGAGTGGACTCATATGTCAATGAGTTTCAAAAGATTGCATTAATGGTTCATGACATGAATGATAGGAGAATCACTATGTTGTTTGTTGAGGGATTGAATGACAGGATTAAAGGATTGGTCAAAGCTCATAAACTAGCTACACTTGATGAGGCCATTGAGCTTGCACTTGACTTGGACACCACTCCTACATTCACATCTCAAAAGAAAAGCTTCTTTAAAGGCTCAAGTTCAAATTAGAAAAAATCATTGCAGCCTAAGTCTAATCCTTCTCTTATTAAGAAGGAAAAAATTATGCTTTTCTTGCAAGCAACCATGGGAACCAAGACATTAATGCCTTGGAAAAGGCAAGGCACATCTTATAGAGGTGATTTAAGATGATGAGAGTGATACACATGATGATACAAGTTTAGATCATGATGATGATTATATGGAGCAACCTATATTGGAGCTTGACATAAGTGGTATAGTTTCAGTGACTATTGATACACTTTCAGGAGTACCTAGGTATCATCCTTTTCATATAAAAGGGGTGCTTAAGAGATAGTGTGTCACTTGTTTGTTTGACAGTGGAGCCACACATAATTTCATTAATGAGGGATTGGTTATGAGGCATGGGTTATAGGCTGAGGACTTTGCAGGTTTCACAATGACAGTCGCAAATGGTTTTACTATGAGTTGTCAAAAGAAGGTTTCTCAGCTTAGCATTTAGATGGGTGAGTACACAATGACAGATGATTTCTACATGGTTGGACTTGGTGAGATTAACATTGTTTTGGGAGTCCAGTGGCTTTAGTCTCTTCACTGCTACATATAGGACTTTCAAAATATGGAGCTAGAGTTTATACATGATGGGAGGAAGATTGTGTTGAGAGCACTTTCTAATGGAGGACCTAGAGTTGTTTCAGCTAGGTGTATGGAGGCTTTGTTTCGTCATGATGACATTGCATGGGCATCCCAAGTCTCTGTATCTTCCAAATCTTCTTCCAATGGTCCTGAGTATCATGTAGATATCCAATCTATATTAGATAAGCACAGTCATGTGTTTGGTGACATTCCTCCAGGTAGACCACCAGATTGTGGTTTTGAGCATGTGATTGAGCTAGAGGATTGGACCAATCCCTTCAACATTCTACCATACCTAGTAACCAAGCTAGTTTTTTTAATGTATTTTTTTCCCTTGAGGTCATTTGTCTATTGAATGTTCGTCTACTGTGGCTTGTAGAAAATTGAAATGTATTATGTTGCTTGCTTATGCCCCAATCGCTTGCAAAATTGGACTTATAATTCTTAATTTTTTGTTGGTTCCAACTATCTACTGGTGTTTGAGAAGCCCTACTTATTGTCACGTATTAGTCTTTTGCTCTTCTACTGGTGTTCTTTTCTCCATTTCCCTTCACTCCTATGCTTTTCTTCTCTCCATTCTTTCAATTAATAAGCAACTCTACCTAAGAATTTAAATTTTTTGAATATTAAGTGAAAACTATTTACCCTTACTACATATTTTATTTACTTTAGAGTTAGGGCCTTTATATTTAAACAAGTGTCATCTAGTGACTAGTTCCCACCATTATAAAATGTTTGGAAGTAGAAACAATAGTAATTTTTGTTAATAGTTAATCTCTATTTTGTAATATGCTTGAAAATTTCCCTATAATTATTACCTTTGAAACCTCTTGTCAATTGAAAGCTAGTGTACTTTCATAATCATTTCCTAGTTTTGATTATTTAACAAAGTTAAATCAATATGTTATAAACCGTGGAAATCCATGTGTCGCTATTAAGCTAAAATGTAATTATTAAGTAGTGTGTAATATATTTAGGGGGTAAAAGCATGATTCATTTGATTTGGACAAGTTTTTATCGAGTCATAAATTAACAGTATAAATTTTCATGCCAAAAACACTCCTAAGCAGGATGAGGAGGAGCTGAACTTGATTCCTAAG
Organism: Cunninghamia lanceolata; assembly: GCA_027924645.1. Lineage (NCBI taxonomy): Eukaryota > Viridiplantae > Streptophyta > Pinopsida > Cupressales > Cupressaceae > Cunninghamia > Cunninghamia lanceolata. The sequence goes on along the minus strand of BSBN01000026.1, from coordinate 1,791,294 downwards.
TTGGAGGAGGTCAAGTGTGAAAGATGGAGAGAAAGGACAAGGATGTGCCATTAGATGTGGAGAAGATAGGGGGCTTGTTCCTCAGGCTCAGTCTTGACACGCTCTTTAAATGTAAAAGTGAGATTACGAGTCTATAGGAATAGATTACACTATAAGTTGACACTAACGTTGCTACTTATGTCAAACATATTAGGAAGCTTGAAATAAAATATATTAATTATGAATACCATCACTAGATACAAATCTATCTTTTAACTATTTTTCAATGCCATTTCAATCAAATATGGATAATCAATAGAGTTGAAATTTTAGTCTTTTTTTTTAGTTAAATAGTTGCTAAGGGGCAGCACCCTTTATATTGATAAGAAAAAAAAATTACATTGGAGTTTTTATAATGATCAACCCAATAACAAGCTTTCCTAGATACCTTATATACCCCGGCCATTCTCTTCCCACCTGACCTACCACTATACTAGTCCTTGATACATCAAGGGCCTTCTATATGCAAAATGGCCCAAAACAGAAACATAGTATTGAAATATATGGACAAAGTATTATAACCCGAAACCTACTGGACAAAACAACTTCCCTTGCTTAGTCATCTTCTTCCTCACGAGCTAGTCTTGCTGCCATCGCTCTAGCAATCACCAAACACTCAGAACTGCAAGCATGATGCGTCAGATTGTCTGCTGCTTCTTCAGGGGTTCGTCCATTGTTTTCCACCCAGTCTTCCCCTTCACCTAGACCCCAATTCTGATTATCCCCAGTGTTGTCGTCTAGTGCCAAACCTTCAGATTCCATGTACCTCCTGACCCATCCTACTTTGGACACCCACACAATTTCAGCCATCTTTCCCAAACAATTGATGTTTCTTTCAATTTCCCCCCACCGCTTCTCTAGCTCTCCTGGCCTCAATGTTTGCACGACAAGATATTTCCTCACCTCCACACCTTGAGCCTTTGACATGTAGTAATTTTGCACCAGAGGAGAAAGGAGGTCGATGTCCACATTGTCCAGGGCCACATCAATCTCCCCCAGAAGAGAGTGCAGGAAAAGCTTCTAGCACAAGAGTTTTGCCTTGGCTTTATCGACTCCCATATATAATAGCATTGCCAAGAACATCACAGTGATATTCATGTTGACTCTATAGCAATGCAAAGCATCGAGAAATTCACCCCCCAACACCTTCTTTATCGCCCAAAGCACAAGAGGATGGTCAGACACAAGAATTACTTTTAGCCTTTTGTCTGAAACCTCCCCGCAAAATGACATCTGCTACTTCGAGGATTCCAAATAAATTGGTGTGTCCATGGCTTCACACTCCTCCAGCTCATTGAACCAAAATGAGAGAGTTGTTGCTATCTCACTACCCCAAGCCATATTTGAAAGCCCCCGCAAAGTGTCATGATGATTATTCTGGCATGGGCATACCTTCTGCACGAGACCAAAGATATTTAGATCTTGTAGCTATCAATATTCTAAGTTTAAACATCCCAACTTCATGTCTTGCTGATAATAGTGACGTAACTTGAGTGCTTTTGTCACTTATCAGATTATTCCCCATCAAGCTATATCACTCGACACTTGCCATAATTAAATTTACTAGCTCAATTAATGAGCACATGATGTCACCAATTGGTGATTTAATTATGGGGATTCTTTGTTGTCGCCTTTGCCAACTCATCAGCAATTGTGTTGCCTTCTCTATACACATGGCTCAATCTAAAGTCTTTGAACCCATCCAGCAGCTATCTGATGGGGCACAACCATTGGCCTAGGTTCCAATTCAGACTAAAATTTAACCTGATTGCTTTAATTGTGATAAGTGAGTCTCCCTCCAAATGGATGCACTTGACTCCTAATTCATTTCCCAACTGAAGACCAATTAGAGCCACTCTAAATTCTGCTATATTGTTTGTCAACTCACCCAAACCGAGGGACTTCTTTGCCAAAATGTTGCCATGCTCATCATAAGCCACATAGCCTGCACCACTCAGCCCTGAATTGCCTTTCGAGGCTCCATCAAAATTTATCTTTATCTAGACCAGTTCTGGTGGCTTCCATTTCACCTCCAGTCTCTTTGTCCTTCCTACTTCCCCTTCTCCACTCATAATGGGAATTTTTAGGTTGGGAAAGACTTTAGTGATTCCATCATCCCAGTATGTGAAGTTCTTCTTCTTGTCAAACCTCTGTGGGTGGCTTCATTGACTAGCTCTGTAATGAGGTCTTCCATTTTCTTATATAGGTTCTTAGAGTTCATTTCCTTATCCTAGAAAATGTGCCTATTTCGCTCTTTCTGAATTTCCCAAATGAGGGATGAAGGTAAGATGTTCCAAATACTCCCAAAAACTGCCTTCCAGTGGATATCTAGCCACATGTTAAACCACATTTCAATATCCTAGGGAAAAGGGCTCTGAAATTTTAGCTTTTTCATAAAGAACTGCTAACAATCTATCACAAAGGGACAAGTCAAGAGGATATAGTTGGCACTTTCACTGTTGCTTTTACAAAGAAAACATCTCCCCGGCCCAACTATACCAAATCTTGCCAGTCTATCCTCAGTAAAGATCCTCTTCTACATCGCCATCCAAGAAAAAACCCCAGCTTTCAGAAGACTATTCTCATTCTAGATCAACCTTATAGGCCAATTTTGCTTGGTTATTGCAGCTTCCTTGACTTTGTATCCACACTTAACCCTGTAGGACCCTGTGGTCAAACCACACCATCTGATTGTATCCATTTTAACTAAAGGGGCAAAGTATATGTTCTTCAGAATCATGGCTAGCTCCCTTTTCTACTCTTGGGGAACCTCAATCTCTTCCAAGGATCTCCACTCCCAAGTTGGAACCTGATCTTGAACATTTATTCTTTCGTAGTTACAAACCTTACTTCCCCAGACTCTCAAGGTTTCATTCTTTATTTCTGCAAGATTGGGGTAATTGGCTAGAGTTTCACCTCCACCCTAGGAGTCACTCCAAAATGCCACTCTTTGGCCATTTCTAACCTCCCAGGTGACATGTTTTGAGATTATGTCCCTGCATTCTAGTATGTAATTCTAGATTACGGATCCCCTTGGCAGATCTACAATGGTTAGAATTCTTGTGGCCTCATCTGAGTCCAAATACTTCCTTCTAAGAATTCTTACCCATTTCTAATCTCCTTTGTCATAGAGTTTCCATACAAGTTTGGCTCCCATGGCTAGGTTCATTATTGCAAGTTGTCTTATACTTGTTCCACTTGCCTCCTTCGGGGTGCAGACTTTATTCCAGGCTACCAATGGGAGCTTCTGAAGATCCCCAATCCCACTCCAAAAAAAATGCCAAGTATCTGGGAAATGGCTTCTTCCACTACTTTCAGGATTTTCAAGCATGCCATCAAATAGACTGGGATGGCTGACAAAACTAATTTCACCATTAGGAGCCTACCCATAGAGGATAGCCACTTTCCAATCTAAGTTCCCATTTTGTTCTTGCAACTATTTACCAGGTTCTCCCAATAGCTCTTTTTGTTGACTCCTACAAAAAGAGGAGTTCCCAAGTAGCGCCCAGGGAAGTTGGCTACTCATAGGTTTAGGATTCTTGCCAGATCCCTTTAGAGACTAGGTTGTGTGTTTAGAAAAAAGACCTCCGATTCCTCCAATTGACACTTTTTCCAAAAGCTAGACAATACTCATCCAGAAATGTTTTAATGGTTCTTGCTTCTCTTCTATAAGCCTCACCAAAGAGAATGGTATCATCTACAAATTGCTGATGAGTCACATTCTCCAATCCATTTGCTACTAAGACTCTTTCCATTTCCCTTCTCTTCTGAGAGCATTGATCCCTCTCCCTAGAGCCTCTACCATAATGATGAATAGGAAGGGGGAAAGAGGATCTCCTTGTCTGAAGTCTCTTGTGGAGGCAAAGAAGCCATGTGTGACACTATTGACCAGGATTAAAATTTTGGTGTCGAGATGTAGCTACTGACCCACTCCCTCCAATTGCTACTGAATCCAAATCTCTCCAAAACTTCCATTAAGAAATGCATACCCACTAGGTCATAGGCTTTTAGAATGTCTAGCTTGAGAACCATGCAAGCCTCCTGAGTTTTTCTAGATGAATGAATTGCTTCATGGGCAATAATAATTCCTTCCACAATAGATTTCCCTAGGGTGAAACCACTCTGATCTTCTGAGATGACTAAGTCCAAAACCTCTCTAAGTCTATTAGCTATGATTTTGGTTACAATCTTGTATACTGTGTTGCATAGTGTTATCAGTCTAAAGTCTCCCATTTCCTGGGGTTTCTTTTTCTTAGGGATCAAATCCAGAAATGTGTGGTTGATGGACCCCAGCATAGTCATCTTCTTCCTAGATTACTCTACTGCATTAGTGAGATCATCCCCTACAATATCCTAGAATTTCTGGAAGAAGCTGATCGTAAATCCATCTGGGCCTAGAGCCTTGTCCAGGTTAAGGAGAAAGATGGTAGTTCTCACTTCCTCTTTCCCAATTTGCTTGAAAAGAGTCTGATTCTGTTCTTGAGAGATCAGAGAGGGAATTGAGGCTAGAATTTTGTCTCTTGTCGCTCTTTGAATTGGGCTTCCTTATTCAAAATTATCTCAAAGAAAGCCACTGCCTCCTGATTTACCTCATCTATAGATTGTGTCAAGCTTCCATCCATCTGTTTGATTTCTGTTATTCTATTTCTGCTCCTGTTGGCCACTGTTGTCTTGTGGAAGAACTTGGTGTTCCTATCTCCTTTTAAAGCCAGGTCTCCCTAGATTTTTGCCGCTAGTAACTTTCCTCTCTTTTCAGGAGTTCTTCCCATTCCTCCTTTAGTGCTTTTTTCTAACTCAAACTCCTCTTCCCTCATACCATTTCTGATTATGTGTTCATTCAGGGTGGCCATTTCCTATTCTACTCTTTCCTTTTCCTGAAAAATGTTCTTGAAGTGCATTTTGTTCCACTCTTTTAGTTTGGACTGTACAAAACCCAACTTCTTGCTTAATTTGAACATGTTAGACTGACTTACTATTCAGATTTCGTCCCACCATCCTGCCATCAACTCTGGCAAAGAGTCATCCATCAACCACATGCTCTCAAATTTGAAAGGATTACCCTTGGGAGGTTCACCTAGAAGAATTGTCAGTTGGATCGAAAAGTGATCCAAACCTGAAAAATGGTAGAATGGCCGCTTCTACTAGGTTTGCCTTGCCTTCCCAATCCCCAGCCAACAAGAATCTATCTAATCTCTCCGCTATGTTCGTGAACCCTTTCCACCTATTTGTCCAAGTGAAGATTCTATTCCTTGTTTGCACATCTTTGAGTTTGTTATTGTCTATGAAATCCTAAAAATCTAGCTGCACATTCGTTGTTCTAAGCAGACCACCTCTCTTCTCATCCTTGTTTGTAGTTGCATTGAAATCACCTGCTATGAGACTTTTCTCTCCATTGAGATTTGCTAATTTGCCAATAATTTGCTGCCACAGTAATCTCTTGTCTAGTGTAGAAATCGGGCCATACACATTGATTATATAGAATTTCTCATTCTTTTGCAACAACTTGCATCTCATTATTATCCATCTCTTACCTACCTCCACAATTTCCCCTTCTATTGTGAGTGGATTCCAAATGATTCCCAGACCCCCTAAGGCACCCTCAGCTTCACAAAAGTGGCCTTTCCATTGTCTCCAGCACCTAAGTCTCCCATCACTTTCCTCCTTCCCTAATTTTATTTCCTATAAGAAAAAAATGTCTGCTCTTGATTGGTCAATTTGGCGTTTGACCAGACATCATTTGTTAGGGGCATTAATGCCCCTAACATTCCAAGTTATTACCATCATTATTCCTAGTGAAGGAATACATCCTTCCCTAATCTGAGTTTCATTTACCCTACTGTATTGGCTACAATTTCCAGTTTTGCTCGGTTAGTCTTCGATCCCCTCTTGCCATTCTTCTTGATGTTAGGTTTTCATCACTTTGATTGTGATTGCTCTAGCATCCTTTCTTCTAGCATTATTTCTTCTTCTCCTCCCACTCCACCTCCATCTTCATAGTCTAGATCTTCTTCGCTCTCCTCCAATCCAAAGGGGTTTTCAGCTTGTTACAAATGCCTAGACTCTGAAATTGCCTCCTGTGTTGTGCCATCTATTGTATCTCCCAGCTTTTCTTAAGGAGTTTCTTGCCTTACCTCCTTGACTAGATCCTTCTCCTTTCTTGATTCTTCCTAAGATCCTATCGTCAACTTCTCAATATCCAAGGGATTGTATACTACTATTTCCCAATACTCTACCCTACCACAGATTTCTGAAGAGGTGGGACTGGTATTTTGCTTTTCAAAACCTGGCTCCCCTTTAACCACAAGGATGTCTTTTATTAGTCCACCTTCTGTTAGATCTTCATTCTTCTGTAGAATTTCATGACTAGGGATTTGGGTCCCTTGACCCTCCAAACTCTCTCCTGATTGCAGATATCTCCAATTATACATGTCAGCTTTGTCTTGCTTCACCAAAATCTTGAACTCCAGATTCCCATGATCCCTCGATTTACAGGTTGGGCATAGTTTCAATTGATCTTCTCTTAGTAATGTTTGGATCCAAGATCTACCCTCTACAAAAATATCTCTCTCCTGAGGTAGGGGTTGGTGTGGTTTCAAACCTATGCAAATTCTTACATAGGCACCTTGGCATCTATCTTCCACCATTTTATCAATTGATATGAGTGGTCCCAAGCTTCTCCCAAACTCCTTGACAAAGTCCTCAAGCCAATATTCTACTGGGAGATTATACAAATGAATCCATACCAGACCCTCCTCAAATTTATGCTTCCAGGGGTCAAAATTGGGGCACCAATCAACCAAGTGCATTCCGGCACCATCTAGGAAATATGGCCCGCTATTGAGTGCTTTCCATTTTTCTACGTTTGAAGGGAATTCAAGCAAGAAGAATGCATTTGGAATTATTGTGACCTAAACTAGGTTTCCCCACAAACCCCAACACCATTTTTGAATTCTTTCTATCTCAGTCCAACCCCCACCCCATTTAGCCATAACCCCACACTCCTTGAGTCTTCCTATGGATTTCTCAATTTGTTTTTTATCCAAAATAACATGCGGCCTAAGCAAGTTAGGGTTTGGATTCCTACCTTTCAGATCTTTGTGGTTGTGCAAAGGATCTTCTTTAGTCACCATTTTTTCCTTTCCTTTCCAGGAGGTCTTCATCTGATCATTTTGAGCCATTACCCTTTTACTGTCTTCCTTGATTCGCCAATTTTCTGCAGCATCTGCTTTGGAAAATTTCTTTTCCCTAAACCACCCATGACACCCTTGTGAGGAATTGCTCCAAGGAGATGAATTCCATTTGCCCTTCCTTTGCCAATAATCCCCTTGTCCTCGAGTCTTGTGATTCATATACTTTTGTACATTCTATCTCCTTGGTTGCATCCATGGCAAGTCTCTCTGTAAGCCCCACGCCTTACACCTGAAGCACACATCCTGCACGCAGTTACCTAGATTTCTTAGGTCATTTGATCTGAAGCCCAGATGGCACTTGTTCACCCATCGCCCTCCTGAGAAGACCCACTGAGGAATGTGCTTCCATTCTGAGGTTCATCTTCCTACTACTTCTTCTTCCCTTGATTGCCTGTCTTCTTCAATATCGCCCCACGCCTTCCCACCCAAATCACCTACTTTTTATCGGTTTTCTTCACCCATTTTTTCCCCTTTAAAACATGAATCTTATATGAATATGAGTTGAAATTTTAGTCTTGAATTAATACTTGAATAAGATCTGTGCATATATTCACATAAAATGAATATTTGTCATCTAAATTGATATAATGGAAAATCATAACAACCATATAAGTTTTGTATTTGAGAAAAAAAAAAGTCATATGATTGGTCTTTTAAAACAATGAATTGAAATTAAATGAAAAATATATCAAAGAGAAAACATAAAAACGTCTTTTCATTCAATCTAGGCCAATAACTCATATTCCTATTTTTTAGAATATTAATATTAAAATATATTTGTTAAAATTTTCAAAGAAAAAACCCTCGTTCAAGGGGTTTCAAGTGTTCACCCAAAGGAGAACAAGGATGAAGCAAGATGGAGAATTCCAAAGTAGGGGTGGTTGAAGTTAAGCTTTGATGGGGCTTTTAGGGGAACATAGGTCTAGCTTCCATTGTATGATTAGATATGATGCTTGCAAGTTTTGTGGGGCATATTCAAAGAGAATTTGTTTCCAAATGAACAACGAGGCTAAGATGTAAGCCTTTATTATGGGTTTGCAGCTAGGTCTTATGATGGGAGCTAGGAGGATCCATGTTGAAGGGGATTCTCAAATCATCATTAATGCCATACATAACAAAGAAATGTCAAATTCAAAGTTGAATAACTAGCTTGCTAGGGGTTTAGAACTTTTGGATAAGTTTAGAGAGTTTAGAATTAATCATGTGTTTAGGGAGGCAAATATGGTTGTAGATAGACTGGCCAATTTTTTCTTTGAGGAGGAGGAAATTTTTACAAGCCACTTAGTTGAATATTGGATAAGGAGAGGCCCTATTATTAAAAGTCTTCTTGATCAAATAGCAAGGAGAGATAATTTTGTGGTGAGGAGTTTGTCATATGCCCATGGGCGAAGGTTGGAAGCACCTATGGATTTGAAGTCTTTGTCATCATTGATTAACAGCTTGAAGTGGCTAATTAAAATCATGTGGGAGTATTAGGCTTGGCACTTGTGAAGGAGATGGCAGAGGGGCGAAATCATGAAGCATTTATGGTGTGTAGTGTCAAAGGTAGGAAGGGACTTGTTAATTCTTGTATTTGGGATAGCTAGTTTTGGTGTTTCATTCCATCTTTATCTCCCTACATTTTATAGAATGGAAGTTATGGTGAATTTGATTGGGAGGAAATGACAAATGGATGTTTTGGGCCAGATTATGGATAATAGGTTGATACAGGTCTTCAAGATGAAGTCCCCAATTGGACTCCATGCTATTGGTATGGTTTTGGGGGCCTATTTTATGAATCTCAACCACAAGTATCGGGTGAATACTGATATTGTTGCTATGTTCATTGGGTTCTATTAGAGTTGGGTGAGTCAAATGATAAGGTGTGTGAAATGGAGAGGGCTCTCAACAAGGCTAATTGGCGGGTGGGTCTTCATCAGGCACTGGAGCTGGCAATATTGGACATTAGTTTCCATCTAGAGTGGGGATGTTGGCATTCATTCTTCTAAAGTATAATGGACCTTGGATTTCATTTGTCATACTGATTTGGGGAGAGGATGAGGAGAATAGGAAACAAGAAGCTCGTTGGGGTGTCGCCTTCTTGAAGATCTTGGTGAGACTGGTAGATAACAATGGAGGATGCAGGGGTGGTAGGGGAGGTGTAAGTCTTTGTGTATGCAGATTCTAGTTCATAGTGTTTTACAACTAAGGGTATATGTATATATCCTATGATATAGGAATGATGATTTGTTATTATTAGCAGTATGTATTGAAGATACAGTTTATAATATATATATATATATATGATATAGGAATGATGATTTGTTATTATTAGCAGTATGTATTGAAGATACAGTTGATAATATATATATATATATATATATCTGGCTCTCACACAATGAGCAACCATTTTGAAGTTAATTTTTTGTTCCTTTTTAGATGGGGTCTAGCTCCCTTAAGCCATGTTCAATTATCCAAAAAAAATTAGAAGAAAAAAATACAACAATATAATTGGTTAGCTGACTTTAGTTCTTGTTTGGATCAATTACTATAGAATCCTACCATAAGGACTAAAAATAAATTTAGGCTACAAATAGTTTTTTAATTATTCTTTCACAGTCATAACATCATATGCTTCTTCTCCCTCTTGCCATTGAGGCTTATACCTCTCCGCATAATAAGTCTTATTTGAATAAAATGCAAGTTACTATTGCTTGATCAGTAGTTGATAGTAAACCTTTTATCTTTCATCTTAATTTTTTGGTGTTGGATATTTATATGTAATTTAAATTTTGGGGATTGGTTGATTTATTTCAACAATTAAATCATTTTTTATTTTTTATTTTTTAATTTGTTTACCATTTGTTGTATATTTTTTTATTTTTAATGTTTAGGGTTTAAGTTGTTATTGAAATGGTGAAATTAGTATTACCCATACCATTTCCAATTTAGTTTTGTTTCCACATTGATGAGAGTGTCTTAATGCCATAACATATTGACAAGTGGTGTACTCGTGTGTTAAGCTTGGCTCCTGGCCTAATTCCTATTCACACTTATTACCCCTATTTGCACCATTTTTCATGCATTTTTCATTATTACATTCTTATTCACACTTAATTCCATATATATTCTCTCCCAACCTTGAAATTATCTCACCACTATATGAAATACCCACTCAAAAAAATAATAGAACTTCTTATCTACTAAATATAATTAGCCGATAAGCTTTCTTAAGTGTAATATTTTAGTGCAAAAACTACCTAAAAAGTTGTCTCATGCTGGTTTTTATTTTTTATTTTGAGTTTTATTTTTTGAGTTGCTATTTTTTCCCTATTTGCTAAATCGAATCCTCCAACCTACTTTTTCCCACTATCTACTATATCAAATCTTCCAGGCTGTAAAAATATCTTATCATTAATGTGGTAAGCCAAATTGTTTCAACTTGGAGCCCAAAGTAAACAATAAAATGGCACCCAAAGGAAGAAAAAAACCCATGATCATGGCATTCGATGGTGGCCATGGTAGTGAGCAGTGAGAAGCAACAATAGGGTTTCTAGATTGCTTTTCTCTAGCCCTAGTGGGGTTTCATCATTCTGTCGACATAACAAGTCTATGGAAGTGAAGTGCAGGCATTCCCTGGGGCTTTTAAAGTATGAAAAATTAGATCAATTATATCTTGTTGGCCACAGGAAACTGCACAACTCAATACAAGCATCGACATCAGAAATGCCTACAAGAACAACATATTTCATCCCCTTGTTTGCCTCTAATTACAGTTCTCTATTTCTAGTCGGGGTCCTTTGTATTTTCTTGGACTATTCATTCAAGAGTTGTATGTCTACAAGATAAATCACTTGGACACATTCATCCCTACTTACCTTTGTCTCAGTCAAAAGCCCACCAATCATTAGTGGGATTTGGTTTCATTTAACAATACGATATGCCAAACCTTCCAAACTTTCTCCTTTATCAGATATTTACTCCTTTCCTATTATTTACAATATAGTTTACAAAGAGGATCAATTTGTACTATTGATTCTTCAAACTAGCTTTTTTGGCTTTAGATTTGGGGCTTATTTGTAAAAACCTCTAGAAATATTAGCATAAGGCTTGTACCTATTCATGATAGATAAGGAGTTATTAGCATGTTTGGTTAAAGAATAGGGTTTCTTCCAAGCTCTTTTTGTTTTGTGTAGCTTTATAGTGGTTGATTGTAGAGACTTTTAGGTATAACAACTAGAATATATGTTCTAATATAGGACTTCCCTAACAAACAAGGAGATTGATATGAAGCAATCTAGAATAACTTTTACTTTGGAGATTATGGCCACAAAGTATGCAAGCCATCCTGAGAAAAGCTTGTATTTAAAATTTACATGATAAAGAATTGGTGAAAACTTGTATTTAAATTTGACATGATGAAAAATTAGTGTCTACTTATGCTTGTGGTGGCATGGATTGGTTATAGGGGGCTTATCTAACATATGATGAATCATTCCTTGCAATCACTTGTGGGAGTGAGATATTCAATGGAGGAAGGGGTCAAGTGAAGATGAATCAGATTTATGTTTCAATTCAAGTTCTTCTACACATTTTACTTGGAAGACACTTACAAAAGTACCGAATGATCTACTAGGAGAGTCGGTGACCCCCACCATAGATCTAGAGCTAACACTTGCTACCAGGGCTGCTGAATTACATGCCTCTATGCCATATTTTACAATCTAAAGCATTACAAATAGTGTGACTATGTGCCACACGTCTAGCCTACACATGACGATTTCCATGTGCTTTGGCTAGAGGTAGATATGGTCAGCATCAATACTTTACAACTAAAATAACCAGTATTAATAACACAATCTTGAAATTATGATATATGTGAATGTTTTCCCAAAATTCTTTTCAAACCATGCAATTAACATATTCTAATTATTTAACTCTTTCCATAAAGTTTACAATATTTAATCCATTACTTTTCAAAAACCATTGATTTAACTTTTGTAATTTCATGATTTTTTAAGTAACTATTCATGCAATAAATCCTTCATCGTTTGCAAAATATCTACATTTAAATTATTTTATAAATAGTTGTTATGAATGAATATTATGTGAGTATACCCACAAAGTAAAAGCACAAACCTGTGTCACACTTTTATAAAGGAATCAACCAACACAAAAAAAAAATTCAACTTCGACCTCATAAAAGGGTAAGTGCAAAAAGATGGGGGGCCAAAAAGTGGCCAAATTATTTTTTTAAAAAATTAATACAAAACGTGAGCGCGTTATAACGCGCTCACATTTTGACTTGCTATAAATAAATAAATAAAAGGTTTCTATCTCATTTCATTTCTTTCTTCTCCTCTATGCTCGCGGCCTGCAAACCCTAGAAAGCACGCTCATGTTTTGCAAAGCTCCATTCAACACAAAAACCTTATCGATTCATCGCCAAAATGCTACCACGACGTCGAGCATGCTAAAGGAGTGAGTTATATTTGTTTTTTTGTTTGAATTTGTTTCAAAATAGGTAGGTTTGAGTTGATTTTTGATGTATATTTCGTTAATTGTCAGGAAATGTTAATGCACCTCCTCCTCCTCCTCCTCCTCAAAATCCACAAAATCCTGAGGAGGAAATACTTGTAGAACAACAACCTCCTCCATCCATTCCTCGACATGCCCCTGGAACACAAGAAAATATAATGGGGCAAATTGAAAACAACAAAAAGAAATTGAAGATATAATTGCAAGGTTGAAAGATCTTTCCACTTCAACCTTGCATAGGTCCACGCTTGCTAAATCTCTTGAATCTATGTTATCAAATGTAGATTCAATTAGCAAGCAAATAACTAGTTGGACGGATAAGAGGAGAGAGTTCATAGATTATTATGCAGACAAGTTGTCATACCAAGATGTGAAAAACTTACAAATCACAAAATTAGACTTGTGTTCCATTTTCACAAACCCACAAACAAATCAACCTCCACCCATTACATGTAAGAGGTTCCCTATCCATTGGTGCAACAACCAAGCGATAAGGGACAATTTTGGGCAGAGGTGGTGGATGGTTTTTGACCATCCTCCATACAATAATAATGAGGTCCCACAATACTTTTTGAGGAAACTCTATTGCGATTTTTTCCTTAATAAAGTGCCAAACTATTTTGATATGCGGGACTTCCAGGGTAGAGGTGGGAGGTCAGCACAAGATAGACCAAGGGCACATCTTGACCCACAGCGGGTAGTGAGACAAGTAATCAGTAGAGCAGCCCATGAGCATGTTTCTATCCCTTCCATTGTGAAGGAGAGTGTTGAGATCGATACACTTCAGTCCATTAGTGCCTTGACCCAGAGCATCATAGAGCATGTCGGTCCTGCAGCACAGAGTGGGTTGGGAGATAGTGCGAGGAGTAGGGTCCCACCCCATGTTTGTCAGGCTTGCGGGTCAACCTGTGGTTATGACCCCATGGATAGTCAGGACACAGGTGCATAGGCTACATCTGCAGCTGAGCAGATGGTGATGACAGATACCCTCCTAAGTGAGACTTTCAGCCTTGATACTCAGGTAAATATTAGCAAGTTTATTGAATTTAATTTATTAAATTTTATTTTTGAAATGCAAGATTAACTAATTTAAATTGATGATTTTAATAAAATATCAGGGTCATAGTGTCGATGCAGTTTTCAGTGGTTCTCCACCTGCATTTTACACTAGATCATCTACTGTCGGGGTACGTAACTAGTAAACAATTATAAATATTACATGTGAATAGCATCGTTATATGAATGGTATTCTAATATCTAATTTTGGATGTTGAATAGGTTAATACTGTAGATTTCATGGAAACACTTGCCAGCGGTGGTGGACTTCAAAGCTTTACGGAGGTAATAAAATAAATAGTTTAATGAATGAATTATACTTACTGAATTTTTGTATGTGACTTGTGTGTTTTATTGTGTGTACTTCCATGTTTAGATGAACGTGTGTGTATGTTAGGAGCCATCATTTGCATCACTATTATAGTTTTTGTAATTGAATAATGTTGTTTTATTTCCAGATGATGCAGGCTGCGAAGACACCTCCCCATGTTCATAGGGTAATGGAGCAGGGTGTGGCCTCTACAATTCATAGCTCCATGTTATTGACAGGGGTATGAGGTGTTGGATCTAGGGCATACAACTGAGAGGGGGGGGTGAATCAGTTGTATAAAACTTCTTGTTCTTTCAAACACTTGATTCTTGGTTGTAAGTTAACAGCATATCAATTAATCATCCATGAAAGCATTATACACAAACACAAGAGCAGATAAACATCAACACATTGAACACCAAGATTTTGACGTGGAAAACCCGGTTAAGGGAAAAACCACGGGGTGATTAACCCAAGAATTATTCTCTGTTAGAAGAATAAGAAAAAGAATGGCACTTGCCAATTAGGGCTCACTGCCCGAGCACACTGCTCACAAAGAGGCCCACTACCTACAAGGAGACACACTGTCTACAAAGTGATAAGAATCACAGTCTTGAACTGGAAAATGACATCTCTACCATGTCCAGATCAGTTCCATTTAAGCCCAAAAACTTCTGCTCTGCCTTTCGCACTTCTCTTCACTATGCCACACTCATCCACACAAACCACACCTTGAAATGAACTCACAAACCGTTATTTATACAAGACATCGACTTAGGAACAAACATCTAAGTCGGCAAACAACCATAAGAGTATCCGCAAGATGAATAACACATCCGGTCGGCCACCACAAGAACATTCGCAGGATGAACAACTCATCCGGTCGGCTAAACAGAGCAAGAACTTCATCCGGAAGAATAACTTCAATTCTGGGCTCTACTATCAATGTGGACCAACAACACAACCTAAACATGATCCAAGAACCTTCACAAGCCTGTCTGAATGACCGAATACATCCGCACTTCCTCTACTTACTGGAATCTCTTGTCTTCCTCATCCGGAACTTCAAGAACACAGTCTGTCGCCACTGTCATAATGCAAGAGGTACTTCCGGACCTCCAAATCATACACAAATCAGGATGACACATCACAAGGACATCCCAAACACTCCTTCCAATCCGCAGATTAGGATAATACAATTCCGGACCTCACCGGACCTTTTTGTGATCTTCTGTCACCTCTGGATACTTGCCGGAACCGGTTCCATACCGACAGCCACAACTCCTTCAGATCTTCATGCGGACCTCTGAAATCTTAACTGAAGCATCTCAAGACTCATATCTACTAACCCTTTAATCTGCATCCTCCGGTTCTCATCCTATACAGTACATTTGCCTTCTTCTCATCACTGTTCTTCACTGTTCCTGACTGAGGCTAATTTTCTCAATATCCTCAGCACACAGCTCATCAAATCCTTCTTGTCAATGCAATATGAGTATGTTGACATCAATGACAACACTGGCTCACCTCATACTTGCAACAATCTCCCCCTTTGTTATTGATGGCAACATATGATGTGAAAAACCATTAAGACAAGAACTTCTCTTTTCTGTCACCAACAACAACTTTTCACATGTCTTCTCTTCCTTTACTGCTTCCCCTTTGATCATCAACCACTTGTTTTTCACATGTCTTCTCTCCCCCTTTGACATCAATGGCAAAGGGCTCATACTTGCAATTCTCATACATCAGAATCATACCAGCTGCTCCCCCTTAGTTGCAGCTCCCCATCATTAATCCGGATCACAAGATATGACTGTGATATCCACCGGACTGATGCACATCAGTGCATCCTAGTTCATCACCAGAGGGGCCATGACCCCTAACTTCTCCCGGAGATATTCAAAAGAATCCTTGGGAAGAGGTTTAGTAAAGATATCTGCAATCTGATCCTTGGAGGGAACATACTCCAATCTGACTTCTTCCTTGTTTACTTGTTCTCTCAAAAAGTGAAACTTGATAGATATGTGCTTAGTCTTAGAATGCAACACCGGATTCTTAGAAATATTAATTGCACTTGAATTATCACAGAAAATTGTGATAGGCTCCTCATATTCAATTTTAATGTCTCTTAGCATCTGCTTCATCCATAAGATTTGAGTGCAACTACCTGCTGCTGCAATGTATTCTGCTTCAGTTGTAGACAGAGATATTGCATCTTGTTTCTTGCTTAACCAAGAAACCAATCTCTTCCCCAAAAAGAATGCTCCACCACTAGTGCTCTTACGGTCATCCACATCACCTGCCCAATCTGCATCTGTGTAAGCATGAAGAGAGAAATCTGGATCTCTAGGGTACCATAGACCATACTCAACTGTTCCTTTCAAGTACCTAAAAATTCTTTTGATTGCCATAACATGAGATTCTCTAGGATCAGCCTGGAATCTTGCCACAAGACCAACAGCCTGCGTTATATCTGGTCTAGTTTGAGTGAGATACAACAATCCACCAATCATTGATCTATACTTTTGTCTGATCTGCCTTTGGAGAATCATCATCTTTGCTTAACTTACATCCGGTTGCCATAGGAGTGTTCATTGGCTTTGAGTCTTCCATACCAAATTTCCTTAACAATTCTTTCACATATTTGGTCTGAGAAATGAAGATCCCTTCTTTTGTTTGAGTAATTTGCAGACCCAAGAAGAAATTCATTTCACCAAGCAGAGAGACATTTCAAACTCACTTTTCATCTGATTTGCAAAAGTTTTTGCACATACTATCTCTTCCTCCAAAAATGATATCATCCACAAACACTTCAACAATCAAAATGTTATCATGATCAATTTTGAAATATAAGTTACTGTCAGCAGTACCTTTGTTGAATCCAATCTGCACAAGATGCTTATCCAACCTTTCATACCATGCTCTTGGGGCTTGCTTCAATCCATACAAAGCTTTCTTCAACTTGCAGACCATATCATCATTATCAGACAATTGAAATCCATCCGGTTGTTCAATGTAGACTTCTTCTTCTAGATCACCATTTAGGAAGGCAGACTTGACATC
Organism: Cunninghamia lanceolata; assembly: GCA_027924645.1. Lineage (NCBI taxonomy): Eukaryota > Viridiplantae > Streptophyta > Pinopsida > Cupressales > Cupressaceae > Cunninghamia > Cunninghamia lanceolata. The sequence continues at coordinate 1,774,116 of BSBN01000026.1, read as the reverse complement.
CATCTGATATACCTTTGAAGTCTTTGAAGGCAGCATATGCAAGAAGTAATCTGACTGCTTCAATTCTTGCCACTGGAGCAAAAGTCTCTTCAAAGTCAATTCCTTCTATTTGAGAGTACCCTTTGCAGACCAATCTAGCTTTGTTTCTGATTACTTCACCAGCTTCATTTAGTTTGTTTCCGAAAGACCCACTTGGTTCCAATTACATTCCTGTCTCTAGGTCTGGGAACAAGATCCCAAGTATGATTTTTCTCAATTTGCATCAATTCATCTTCCATTGCTTTGGTCCAGTTTTCATCATTGCAGGCTTCATTTATTGTTTTAGGTTCAATCTTTGAAATCAGACAACATTCATCCTGATTTTTGAGCAACATTCCTTCTAGTTTGTACACCTTTGCTTCTGTCACCTATGATCTAATCTTCAGAGTGGTTCAGTCTTACATACCTTGGAATTTTGGGAGTATCCTGCACTGTTGTTTCTTGATCAGGCTCATTCAAACCTATCTCTTCTTCCTAATTTACCGGATCAGGCTGACTCTGTCTCACCGGAGAGGATTGAGTTCCTTGAACACTGTCTTGGTCATCTTCATCAAACCCATAAAATCTTGAAGGGCTTCTCAATTCCTTCATCAACTTTTACATTGGTGCTTTCTATCATCTTCCTTAATCTCTTATTGTAACACCGGTATGCTTGCTGCTATGAGTGGAGTAACCCAAGAAAATTCCTTCATCACTTCTAGCATCAAACTTTCCTAGATCTTCATCTCTTTTAATATAGCACTTGCTACCAAATACTCTGAAATATTTCACAGTAGGAGTGATACCAAACCAGAGTTTCATAGGGGGTCTTACCGATGTTGTTTCTAATTTGAACTCGATTGAGAGTGTAGACTGCAGTGCTGATAGCTTCTTTCTAAAACATCTGAGGAACATTTGCTTCCAACATCATTGTCCTGGCAGCTTCCTGGATGGTCCGGTTCTTTCTCTCAACTACTCCATTCTGCTGTGGAGTCCTAGGAGCAGACAACTGTCTCCTTATACCCTGCTTCTCACAAAAGTCAATGAACTCACCAGATGTAAATTCACCACCTCTATCAGACCTTAGACACTTTAGTTTTAATCCGGTTTGATTCTCTACCATAGCTTTGAAGATTTTGAACTTCTCAAATGCTTCTGATTTTTCTTTTAGAAAGGTAACCCACATCATCCGGGAATGATCATCAATTAACAACATGAAATATCTATCACCTTGCAGACTCTTGATTCTTGTCGGACCACAGAGATCAGTATGTACTAATTCCAACAATCCGGTAGAAGACTGATATTTGCTTTTGAAAGAGACTCTGCTTTGTTTACCTAACTGACATTCTTTGCACACACTATTTGTAGGTTTCATCAATTTTGGAAGATCTCTTACAGCCTGAGTATTGCTTATCTTGATGATGTTATCAAAATTTACATGACACATTCTTCTATGCCATAACCAACTCTGATCAATTTGAGCAAACAAACAACTTTTATTTGAACCAACCAGATGAAAGATATTACCTTTTGTCTGAGTACCGGATGCAATTTCAGTTCTGGAGCTTGTAAAGATTCTGCATTTTCCATTCTTGAACCGGAGATCATAGCCTTTGTCCACTAACTGACCAACACTGAGAAGATTGTGCTTCAATCCTTCAACATATAGTACATTACCTGTTTTGCTCTTTCCATCAAAGGAAATAGTTCCCCTACCTCTGATTCTGCCAGCAGAATTGTCACCAAACTTTACCATTCCTCCTTCATATCTTTCCAAATCTAAGAACTTATTCTTGTCACCAGTCATATGGTGAGAACATCCACTGTCAATAACCCAATCATCCTTTTCTTTCACTTGAGCAGCCAAAGCTTTTTCAACAACTTTGTGATTGACAGATTCAGAGAGTATTGAATCTTCTTCCTTGATGGCAATAAACACCCACTCATTTCTGGATTTGCTTCCTAGTTCTGATTCATCATCTGTCACTCCTTCATTGTCATCTTCTTCATGAACATAATAGCAATTCTTTTGAAACCTTTGTCTGTTAGTATTAGACCTTGCAGATCTTTCCGGACATCTTGAAGCAAAATGACCAATCTTATTGCAGTTGAAACACTTAAAGGGTAGTTTTCCTTCATACTTACCGGATCCTCTTGGCAGTCTCTTTGCAATGAGGGCTTCAAGTTGAGCTGTTTCTGCTTCTTCTTCTTCCATGTCTCTTCTTGCTTGATCATACCATGACATCTTCCTTGATGAGTTTTCTCCCGGATCAAATCTCTGTTTGCCTTTCACATAGGTACTGGCTTTGAAAGCAGATTCAGTCTTGGGAGGATCATCTCCAAACTCGGTCATTTCAAATGCAGCTAGTTTGCCAGCCAGTTGTTCTCTTGTGACAGTTGTGTGGGCTCTGAATTCATCAATGGCAGCAACCTTGATTTTGTAGGCAGCAGGAAGGGATCTTAGGATTTTGCAGACAATCTCATTTTCATCTAGAGTTCCACCAGCATTTCTAATTCCACATACCAGCTCATTCACTCTTGGCATAAAGGTAGTGATGTTTTCATCATCTCTCATTTTCAATCTTTCAAATTTCCCTTTCAGACTTTGCAACCTTGCACTTTTGACAAACTCATCTCCTTCATACAGAAGTTCCAGTTTAGTCAGGATCTCATATGCAGTTGGTAGGTCAATAACATTCGAGAGATCTGAGTCATTCAATGCGCTTAGAAGAGCTTCCTTGGTCCGCAGATTGTTTTCAGCTTCTGTGATTTCATTCAGAGTTGTCGGACCACCTTGTGGAGGGTACATAAGGTTTTGAAACCATAGCCAAGTATGCTTTTCCCATACATTCCAAGTGACACTTCATGCGACCTTTCCAAAGAGTGAAGTTGGTTCCATCGAACTTCGGACTATCCTTCTTGTAAGACGACATCCTGGATCTCCTCAAGCGGTTAAGCTTCTTTCAGAGGAACTTGGCTCTGATACCAATTGTTGGATCTAGGGCATACAACTGAGAGGGGGGGTTGAATCAGTTGTATAAAACTTCTTGTTCTTTCAAACACTTGATTCTTGGTTGTAAGTTAACAGCATATCAATTAATCATCCATGAAAGCATTATACACAAACACAAGAGCAGATAAACATCAACACATTGAACACCAAGATTTTGACGTGGAAAACCCGGTTAAGGGAAAAACCACGGGGTGATTAACCCAAGAATTATTCTCTGTTAGAAGAATAAGAAAAAGAATGGCACTTGCCAATTAGGGCTCACTGCCCGAGCACACTGCTCACAAAGAGGCCCACTGCCTATAAGGAGACACACTATCTACAAAGTGATAAGAATCACAGTCTTGAACTGGAAAATAACATCTCTACCATGTCCGGATCAGTTCCATTTAAGCCCAAAAACTTCTGCTCTGCCTTTCGCACTTCTCTTCACTATGCCACACTCATCCACACAAACCACACCTTGAAATGAACTCACAAACCGTTATTTATACAAGACATCGACTTAGGAACAAACATCTAAGTCGGCAAACAACCATAAGAGTATCTGCAAGATGAATAACACATCCGGTCAGCCACCACAAGAACATTCGCAGGATGAACAACTCATCCGGTCGGCTAAACAGAGCAAGAACTTCATCCGGAAGAATAACTTCAATTCTGGGCTCTACTATCAATGCGGACCAACAACACAACCTAAACATGATCCAAGAACCTTCACAAGCCTGTCTGAATGACCGGATACATCCGCACTTCCTCTACTTACTGGAATCTCTTGTCTTCCTCATCCGGAACTTCAAGAACACAGTCTGTCGCCACTGTCATAATGCAAGAGGTACTTCCGGACCTCCAAATCATACACAAATCAGGATGACACATCACAAGGACATCCCAAACACTCCTTCCAATCCGCAGATTAGGATAATACAATTCCGGACCTCACCGGACCTTTTTGTGATCCTCTGTCACCTCTGGATACTTGCCGGAACCGGTTCCATACCGACAGCCACAACTCCTTCAGATCTTCATGCGGACCTCTGAAATCTTAACTGAAGCATCTCAAGACTCATATCTACTAACCCTTTAATCCGCATCCTCCGGTTCTCATCCTATACAGTACATTTGCCTTCTTCTCATCACTGTTCTTCACTGTTCCTGACTGAGGCTAATTTTCTCAATATCCTCAGCACACAGCTCATCAAATCCTTCTTGTCAATGCAATATGAGTATGTTGACATCAATGACAACACTGGCTCACCTCATACTTGCAACATGAGGCAGATTAGTAAATTTTAATTTACATTCATTGTTATAGTTGTCTATTTTTGAAAATCAAAAGATTATTGATTTAATGTTTAATTTCTATCTAGATGGGTTTCTATAGGACATGACATCACCAGGGCCTATTCCTGCTACTGAGGCAAATGAGGAGACAGATTATATGTTAGCGGTAAGTGATTATTTTGTTAAATGTTTCATTTTTTATAACATGTAATTTCTATATATTAATGTCTATACTTTTTATTGTAACAGGTAAAGATGCAGGAAGAACTAAATAGGAGTAGCCCTCGGGTTCGTAGTAGACCACCCACATGCGTGTCTCCATCCCCTAGAAGATCAAAGGCTGCTCATGATCTATTCTCTTCACCAGCCAGAGGGGAATGACTTTTTATTGTGTTCCTTTGTTGTATGCCTATATGGCATTTGTGGACATATATTTTTTATTGTATATAGTTGACATTGTATGCCTATATGGCATTCTTGTAAGCCTATATGGCTATTTTTGTATATATGTTATACTTATATTGACAGATATTAATGTATGCCTATATGGATATTTGGTTAATACAAATTTTTTTTATTGATGGCGTCCATACTTGCATTATAAATCCACATTTGAATGGATATTTGTAGATGGCTACTTCAAATATTTAAAGTCCAATTGTATTACATAGGATGTTTGTTGATCCAATAAGCAAGCTATTGTTATTCAAGTATCACCTAAACCTCATTTTGGAACTAAAAGATAAAAGTTGTATTTAAAAAAAAATGAATCATCATGTTGAACAGAAAATATTAATGTTCTTTATGAGTAGCATACAATGTCAACTATATGCAATACAAAAAAAATAAATCATCATGTTATTCTTTATGTTTGAGATCTTGAAAATGACTAAGTCTGGTAGCCTGATATCTTGAAAACACTAGGATGAATATCCAAGTCATTAGGATGATTGCGCCTTGAGAAAAAGTCATTAAGATGAGCGCCTAAAGGAGACTTTCTTAAACATTCAAACATTGAGCAACAAGCATGAAGGGTTAAGGCGCAATTTGCAACTCATAAAGCCTCAAAAGGGCACTCCAACTTAGAGAGAGCATTCATTTAAGACAAGGTGCCCATTGACACTTGTTCCACCATAAAAAGTGCGCCTAAGGTGGAAGGAGAACAAGCCTCTAGTAAGTGAAGCGTACCTATTGTCTAAACCACTTCATTATGGCACCCTAGCATGAGGAGGAGTATATAAGTCAATAGGAAATGGGTACCTAGAATGCAAATGAAGGACTAAGTGGCATTTTCAATAAGCATCAATTCACCTTGACCTTTCAATAAATACATCAAATTGAGCCCCCATAAGCCTAGGCACCCTTTGCCTTCAAAGGAACCTTGTATCGACGTCAAGAGTTGGTGTCGTATCGGCGTATCGGTAGACCTTGGTTAGGCTTTGCCGATAGTGGTCTGTCTTGCCGACGAGTGTGGTTTCGAAGTCAAAGACATCAGTGTATCGGAAGATAATCCCATTGGCGCATTGGAAGAGCAGTTGAGAGATTCGTCGATGAAGGGGGGTCACACCGACAATCAAAATCCATCGGTTGTATTAGCCCAACGAGATTAGAGTTCACTGATGTTTGGAGTCTCACTAACGGGTGGTGGTCTGAAGGTTGTCATTGGTGAGATCGGTGTGTCAGCAGAAGAGTTTTTGAGTGTGCCGATGGTATTAAGTCCTATCGATAGGCGAGGGGACTTAGAGTCTTGTATCAGAGTGACAAAGACATCGAGTGTGAAAGGATATAAAGTCACCGATAGCGGTATGTCTAACCAATAAGAGTCAATGATGGGATGTTTGTCAGAAGTGAAATCAAACAGAGTCATGGGTGGCATTAGCCTATCGACCGATGAAATTTTTAAGCTCGTCGATGGTATGTTGTCTCGCCAATAGTGAGTTTGAAGGTTTAAAAGTTGATAATTCTATGCTTCCACTATGTACTCTACATCAGACACTCATCCCTACTACAGTCTAGCATTCTCTAGTTGTGTTCTCCCCTTTATTTTTGTGAACGCCTCTGGAAGTAATGTTGAGTTACTTGTGATGTCCTTATTGACTGGTGTTGTTTTGGATTCATGTGTAGTCCTTGTTCCTTATAGTCTATTGTCTACCTGACTATTTGTTGTAACTTATTAAACCACTATGATTTTGAATATTTAGATTTTAGAGGGCATTAGACACCAAAACTTCTTGACCTTTAACAACCCAACCTAGAATCAATAGATTTTTGTCCATCCCAACTATTCTAGTCAGACAAAGCATGTTGATTCTCATTCAATCCAAAGTTCATTAACAGGATTATCTTATCATAATATTTAGGGAAATGACCACCTAGATGGACAATGATGTGAGCTATCTATAAAGAAACTTGCAAGAAGTATAGGAGGCATGAGAATCCCTCCATGTTGTTTATCAAGTTGAATGATCTATGACACATCATGTATCATTAGAAAATATTCTCGAAGAGAAAGCAAGTGAAAATACTCAAAAGAACCCATAACAAGGTGGAGAAGTTTTAAAGGATGGAGGTTGCAACACTTTCCAACCTCATAGCCACACTAGTCCAATGGATCAGGATAATACTATCAAGCATCCACATAATAGTAGATAATCTTATCAAAAGTCACAGAGAAATTTCTAAGGACCATAGTGTTATCTGTATGACTTGACACATACTGCTTGTTTCATAAAGCAAAGGGACATGATATAAATATTGTTGTTATATGGAGCCTAATCAGACTCAGAGGTTAAATTTACCCAAATTTTATTAGCGTGGTTTCCCCCCAAATATTTTCCTACTAGTTTTGGCGCCTTGAAGTCTAAGTGCATGAAAATCATTCTGAGTTGGCAACCTAATCCAATGACTTGACACAGATCCCAAAACCACCTATTGGACCAATAGGATCCTAGGTGCTCACTTCATGCATTATGATTTCTAGGCGCCAATTTGATGCTCCATCACAAGGAAAGTGCGCCCACACTTGCAAGTGTTTTTCTTTAGGATCTAGGCGCCAGTTGAAGGTTGTAGTTGCCAAGAAGAGTGCCTAGCAAGAGGAAGTCTTTTGGAGTCTCCAAAACACATCAAACACTTGACTAACAACAAGATAACTTTTTCCCAAGTTAGGTGCTTCAAGAGGGAAGTTAAAACATGAATAAGCACCAACTTGTCTAAGCGCAAACTCAAGCTTGTTGAGGATACACATGGCACCCAACATTCCTTAGTGATTTCATGAACTTCAAATGCTTAGAACTGTTCAAGGAATGCCCAATGCCCCTTCTTGATGATAGGCACCAAAGTGTGGGGTGGAATTGCGCCTTGATGGCATTAGGCACTATCTAGAGTATGCTACTCCATGGAAATGCACCTTCTTTCTTAGAGTAATTCAAACACTCCAAGGTCTTCAGTGATCAACTCCCTAACTTATGAAATGTCCTCCTTCATTTTAAAACACATTGTAATGCTCCAGAGAGATGACTATACCTAGGCGTTAATCTGGGTTAGAAATGCCTCCAAAATGCGCCTTCTCTTTCAGAATGCAAAACAAGGTCCAAAGGTGCTAATAAACTGAAGCACTTCTTTGGAAAAGTCCCGGAGGTTAAGATGTGCCTTGTCTTAATGAGGGTGCAACTCTTGGGTAAGAAAGCTTGTAAAGTGCACCTAACTTAGTGAAGAGGTTGATAACTTCTAAACCCTTCCTGGAACTTAGATTGCTTCAACTAAAGATCATCTTGCACCAATACATCACCAAACTTTCAATCACAAGATCAATTCAAACTTAGGTGCTCATTAAGAGTCTTTCCAATGTTGGCGCATCTGAGAGGTTGAACTGGCAAGAGATGGTGCCTAGCTTCCTAGACCTTGTTTCAATATGTTTGAGTTCCAAATTTGACTCAATGGTATCAAGATGGTGCCATAGAGTCTTTGGACTAGTTTCCTTAGAGTTTCAAAAAACATTCTGGCTCCTTAAAAATTCCTCCTACATGCTTTGGGCGCCATTTCAAGGTCCTGGAACCATGATGTAGCGCCTTATTGCTCTAGGTGCCCATTCATGATTGTACAACTTGAGATTGGTGCCTAGAGTGAATAGGCTTTCATCCTGACTTAATACACTGCCTCCTTCTGATGATTTTTGGGGCAGCAAAAAACCTTTCACCATGGGCAAATGTCTCAGAGTTATAAAAAATTGAGAGAGGTTATTGTAGAGGGCACTCTATGTGATCGATTTGCCTCAGACGAAATGTTTCTAAGTGACATAGTTTTTGAGTAACATCTCATCAAAGATTGCTGCCCTTTTTGCACTTTTTGACTCTTCAGGGATATCGTCGGTACAATGTAGCTCAGACTGTTTTCGACATGTTTGGGGTGAAAAATAGGACCATGCCTAGCGTAAATGTACCCATCCGGATGTGTTTGGAATAGTCAGTTTGGGTCACATCGCGAGCAGGCCGAAAGTTACACCCCTTTGCAACTTTACACTGCCTCCTTCTGACGATTTTCGGGGGCAGTAGAAAACTTTTCACCACAGGCAAATGCCTCAAAGATATAAAAAATTGAGAGACATTATTGTAGAGGAACTCTACGTGATCGTGTTGCCTCAGACAAAATATTTCTAAGTAACACGGTTTTCAAGTAACATCTCGTCAAAGATTGCTGCCTTTTTTGCACTTTGGACTCTTTAGGGATATCATCGGTACAATGTAGCTCGGACTGTTTCGACATGTTTGGGTGAAAAATAGGACCATGCCTAGCATAAATGTACCCATCTGGACGCGTTGGAATAGTCAGTTTGGGTCACATCATGAGCAGGATGAAAGTTACACCCCTTTGCATCTTTACACTACCTCCTTCTGACAATTTTTGGTGGGCAGCAGAAAACCTTTCACCACAGGCAAATACCTCAGAGATATAAAAAACTGAGAGAGGTTATTGTAGAGGCACTCTACATGATCGCGTTGCCTTAGATGGAATATTTCTAAGTGACATAATTTTTGAGTAACATCTCGTCAAACATTGCTGCCTTTTTGCACTTTGGACTCTTCAGGGATATTGTGAGTACAATATAGCTCAGACTGTTTCGACATGTTTGGAGTGAAAAATAGGACCATCCCTAGCGTAAATGTACCCATCTAGATGCATTGGAATAGTCAGTTTGGTCGCATCACGAGCAGGACGAAAGTTACACCCCTTTGCAACTTTGCACTGCCTCCTTCTGATGATTTTTAGGGCAACAGAAAACCTTTCACCACGGGCAAATGTCTTAGAGATATAAAAAATTGAGAGAGGTTATTGTAGAGGCACTCTACTGATCACGTTGTCTTAGACAGAATGTTTCTAAGTGACACAGTTTTCGAGTAACATCTCGTCAAAGATTGCTTCCTTTTTGCACTTTGGACTCTTTAGGGATATCATCGATACAATGTAGCTCAGACTATTTCGACATGTTTGGGTGAAAAATAGGACCATGCCTAGCGTAAATGTACCCATCCGGACGCGTTGAAACACTTAGTTTGGTCGCATCATGAACAGGATGAAAGTTACACCCCTTTGCAATTTTACACTACCTCCTTCTGACAATTTTTGGGGGCAACAGAAAACCTTTCACCACAGGCAAATGCATCAGAGATATAAAAAACTGAGAGAGGTTATTGTAGAGGCACTCTAAGTGATCACATTGCCTTAGACGAAATGTTTCTAAATGACACAGTTTTTGATTAACATCTTGTCAAAGATTGCTACCGTTTTGCACTTTGGACTCTTCAGGGATATCGTCGGTACAATGTAGCTCGGATTGTTTTGACATGTTTGGGTGAAAAACAGGACCATGCCTAGTGTAAATGTACCCATCCGGATGTGTTGGAATAGTTAGTTTGGTCACATCATGATCAAGACAAAATTTACACCCCTTTGCAACTTTACACTGCCTCCTGATGATTTTTGGGGCAGTAGAAAAACTTTCACCACGGGCAAATGTCTCAGAGATATAAAAAATCGAGAGAGGTTATTATAGAGGCACTCTATGTGATCGTGTTGCCTTAGAAGAAATTTTCTAAGTGACACAGTTTTCAAGTAACATCTCATCAAAGATTGCTGCCTTTTTACACTTTGGACTCTTCAGGGATATCGTCGGTACAATGTAGCTCGTACTGTTTCGACATGTTTGGGTGAAAAATAGGACCATGCCTGGCGTAAATGTACCCATCCGGACGCTTTGGAATAGTCAATTTGGTCGCATCACGAGCAGGATGAAAGTTACACTCCTTTGCAACTTTATACTGCCTCCTTCTGACAATTTTTGGGGCAGCAGAAAACCTTTCACCACAGGCAAATGCCTCAAAGATATAAAAAACTGAGAGAGGTTATTGTAGAGGCACTCTACGTGATCATGTTGCCTTAGATGGAATGCTTCTAAGTGACACATTTTTCGAGTAACATCTCGTCAAAGATTGCTCCATTTTTGCACTTTGGACTCTTCAGGGATATCGTCGGTACAATGTAGCTCGGACTGTTTCAACATGTTTGGGTGAAAAACAGGACCATGCCTAGTGTAAATATACCTATCTAGACGCATTGTAACAGTCAGTTTGGTCGCATCTCGAGCAGGACACCAAAAATCTAAAAGTTGCTTTGTGTAACTTGACAACATTGACACTTTTTTGCAACATGACTCAAAGACTCAAACTGACCCCAAATGACTCAAAGTGACTTAAAATCACCTTGATTTTGGCACCCAATGTACATTATAGAGGTCAAGGCGCTCTTTATCATTCAAACATCTTAGATGAGCACATAGGAAAGGAAAAAGCTCTAAGTTTCATCATCTTAGACTTTAATGGCTCAAACCTTAGCATGGAGTCCTAAGGTGCATTTCATGTCTCCTTTCATATATTTTGGCGCCCTTATGTAGATTTTTCAACTTGATTTGGCACCTTGTATGTGAAGGAAGATCTAAAGGCATGAAAGTGGATGTCATTTTGCAAGAGTTTGGATCATCAAAATTGAAAGAAATAAGTCTATTAAGCTTGGATGCCCTTGGTCTTCTTTTCATTAATTATGAGCACATTGGGAGAATGGTATATAGGTCACCATCATGATTGGGTGCCCTGGATCCAGAGTGTTGGAGAGATCATCAAATGGTGTCTAGAGGAAGTAGGGTGAGTTATGAGTTTAGTCGCATCAGGAGCAGAACACCAAAAATGCATAACATGATGATGTAAAAAATGTGTATATGTGTAAAAATGCAGGAGAAAAAAAAAAAGACAAGCCTTACAAATTAATGTGCATACTTACAACTCAATGTAACATGACTTTACAAAATCAATGTGAATACTTACAAATTAATCCAATGAACCATCTGGGTCTGCTCTACTCTTTATTGTGTCAAGTATTGCTTCATGGTCAGACTCACACACCTTCCACAAGATTTTGTTCAAAGGTCTACCCCGATACTTTATCAAATGAACATTGGATGCCACAACAAGGTTTGAGTAATGAAGAATCTTCTGATGTGTGTCAAAGTCCTGAAATAGCCAAATATTAACACTCTTATGTGGGTAACTTCTAAGCCATGTTCCAATAATAACCACTGAGCCTGTAGGGTATTCGATGTTTTCTCCATCTGTAACAGGGGCCTCCAATTTATTTTTGGCCTCAACACAACGACATAAGTAATAATCTGTTCCCTCTTCATTATCATCATTTGCAATAACTGCATATATGTGCCCTACATTGATATGTGTAGCAAATTAGATGAAATTAGTCAACATTACAAAAACACTACAAAGTAAGATGACATTACCTGGTTGAACTAGATGAAATTAGATGCATATACATGCCCTATATTACCTGGTTGAACTAAATCTGATATGTGGTCAAAGTCAACTGATGATTCCATCTGTGTTAGTTCCAGTGCCGTCGGGGGTCGATACGTGTCAAGTGGGCTAAGATAACTTAACTGCCATTCGTCAACCCACTCCTTTGACTCGCACTCATCCCAGACTTAAATTGTACAGGAAGAACAAAAGCATGACATCTTTCGTGTATGGATACTCTATGAACCTGCAATTGAGCTTCTGAAAGAGTGCATCTCATTTGATCCTGTCAGTGTACAACAGTCCTCATATGGTGCAATGTTAGTATCATCTATCAACCAAAAAAATCTATGAACTGAAGACTTACCTTCATTACTTGGACCCATGGAAGCATTACACCACTCGACAATCGATTTTGCATCTGTCAACTTTGCATTGTCTTTATACTTTAACTTTTCTCGTGCTATGGCTCTTTTGATACATGCTCCTGCACCATCATGCTCCTCCTTTCCATGCTTGGCCTCACAAAAGTTCCACATATGTTGAATACCTGTAAAATTATGCCTTCTACTCAGCCAATAGAAATTCTGCGAGTTCTTGAATTGTGACGCACAGTTATCTGACCATATGATATGCTGACTGAATGATATGCCCCTTCTAGCCAAATCATTGTAGAACACCTAAAAGCAACCTTGCACAAACTCCGTATAATGTGTGCGATCATCACTAATATAGAAATTATACTCCCTTATGATCTTTCTGTCATCCTCTGTACTATCATTCGCATGAATGAATGCGATGTGCACAAATATAGAAACCTGTGTGGAGTTGTAATATTGTGAATGCACCTCACGCTGTGGCTGTAGAATGTAGTTCTCTACAAAGTTGATGACTGAAACAATGCTACCAACCGGAAATGTGTCCTTGCATAACTTGAATTGCATGTCCAACCATCGAGCTCTATGGGCATGTCTTGCATACTCATACACTATGCTGTCATGAAATATAGGCATAAACTGATACACTGGAATCTTTTCAATAACCAATTCACACCTCTTTGTCTTTACCATCTTTTGTATTGTATGCCACTATTTTATACTTGCCAAACTCTACTAGTTCGTTTCCAACCGCATGTGTTCTTTCCATATGTTCACATATTGGCAAATGTTGCAAGCCACTGCAACGATGACATGTGCCATCCAAGCATAATTTCTTGTAGAATATTTGACCTTCCTCTCTTTCACATAAAATTCTTGATATGAAGTCTCTTTAAGATGTTGGTGGGGCACATATGGCACAACCCTGTAAATCATTGTTAGTATGCATATCTAAACATATAGACCTATAAGCATCAAAATGGTTAGAAAATTCAATATGTAATCTACAACAACAAGTAGTGCATGTGTGATTTACCTTAACATAGAAAGGTTTTAGCATTTCAAAATATCTTTGACAAATTTTAATTTGAGGATACTTCTCTAGAAATTTACCATAAAACTGTGTTTGAGTCTCATCCAAAAAATGCTTTGGATGTGGCTCATGGTTCTAACTACCGATTCTCCTTCTTACCACATCCCTTTGATTCGGAGATACCCTTGTGTAATTCTTCCAAAAGTCTTCAATTAGTGATCTCAATGCTTCAACAATTGGTTTATCTTTTCGTGGTAGTCTCCCCGAGAATGCCCATAATTCATTGGCATTAGTGTCCTTAATTCTTTGGCGTCTTCCAACGGCTCTTGATAAAGTTTTCCTATTAATTCTTAATTCTTGACTCGTCTTTCTAATGAGACGAGATTTCCTCGTTTGACTACTTACTGTAGTCGATGTAATCACACGCTATGTTACATTACTATCTTTTGTGCATGTGGTGTTACCCACACTCTCATACGCACTCATTAGATTCTTGACAATAGATTTTTCACTTGAAGCCTTTGATGTTCTCAACCCAAGAATCTTCATGATAGACCTATACTTTATACTTCGCATCATTTCAATGAATAGTTGACATCTTGCAGTCTCATTTAACTTTTCAAAGAACAATCTCCAAATCTTATTAGCATATCTTCTACAAGTGCGTTTTGGAATCTTACCTTCCATTGGCTGCAAAATATTCTCATCAATATAAATCAAATACTTTGGCTTTCTATGCAAAATTCTAGGTGGTGTTAAGTTAGGTAAATTCATCTCAACATTAGGAATTTCATCAATATTTAAATGAGATGGGTTAGATGGCATACCTTCGATCAAAGATGGAATAGATGACATACCTTGAGGTTGAGGTGGGAACGATGGCGTACCTCCTTCATCACATGTGAGTGATGATGTACTCTCAACTTGAGATGTGGTAGATGGTGTCCCTACATGTTGACTTGCAGTAGAGGATGTGTCTCCAACTATGGTATTCAAATCTCTTGTACCACGAAGTTTTTGCATTCTTTCTCTTTGTGCTGCCAATACCATATCTCTTTGTGATGGTTGTGGTTCCTCTTCAATTGGTATGTCTTCATTTATCATGTCCAATTTCCTCTTCTCACGAAGTTCCCTCATAGCCACTGCTTTCTTTGCATTCTTAGCTTCTATCTTTTCCTGTGTTGGTTTAATTCTTGATCATTTCCTCGGCATGATGGAGAATTTATCTGTGGCATGATAAAGAGACAAATATTAGTTCCTAAGAAATGAATACAAGATAATAGTGGGATTGTATTTTTATTATGTTGTAAGGATTTATTCTTGTATAGTTTGACATCATAGTTGTTAAGGACTGTTTATTACACATAATTATTAAAGACCCCAAGTGTAGAAAATATACATGGCATCATGTGAGATTGTAGGTTGCTTTCTTGATTGGGAATGTGTCTATTTTAAACATGTATGATAAAGTATGATAAAGTAATTCAATCCAAAATAAGGAAAATGTAAAGAACATGCATGTAAAGATTTGACATACCTAAAAAATGAAGATTCGAATGGAGAGAGTACCCAATTATGTAGTGTTTTTTTCTTCTTGCATCAAACACCTCAACAATTTGAGTTTTTCACCACTTGCTTCCTTTTCAATGTTAAATTAAATAACACTCAAATATAATTACTAACAACAATACTATTAACCAATCTATGATGTTAAATTGCTAAAATTGAATCACAATTAACATTGCAACACTAAAAAAATTGAAACTTGAATAGATATATATCAAACTTGGTGTGAAAACTATGTTATTTCCTCCTCAAGTTGGCAAAGTAGAAAAGGTGGTGGAAAGATCATGCAAAGGTGGTACAATGTGTCAAATGTGCATGTGAACTTCTCAATAGCATGAAAGCACTTCTTTTTTGTCGGAGCACATGCAGAATCAGTATGAAAACAAAGCATGTGGGCCTAGATCACGGGGGTCAACACTTTTTTACCATCTCTATAGCAAGACAAAACATGAGTGCATTATAACATGCTTGCGTTTTGTCCTACTATAGATTGATCACATCCTTTGCATTGATCACATCTCTTTCCAAACCTTCCCCTTCAGACTTGAATGACCACAAGGTTTTTGAGGGAGAACTTTTCCTATTTCCTGCAAGAGCTTGCCAGATGCTCCGCCATATGATAGGCATAACAATGAAGGGGCAAGCCCTCATAATCAAGTTCTTGATAGAAAATGCCCATCAAGGAAGAAAGACAGATCTTCTTTGGAAGCAGAAGTTCTAGTTTGTGACAAATCCTTATCCAAGCATAAATAGCAGGGGTTCTGTCAAGCGATTTCCAATCCACTTCCACAAAGTCTCCTGAAGACTTCCTGATTGATTCCAAAACATCCACACCCCAAAAATGGAGAGGCAATCAATATAATCAAACCCCATAAATCTACATTTGATGACAGAAACCCTCAACACTATACCTTAAACCCTAATCCCTCAACCCTTAACCCTCAACCCTAATCTGTCATCCCTCAACTCTAATCCCTCATCCCTAAACCCTAAATGCTATCCCTATTCCTAAACCCTCAATAGACTCGATACTATACTGTAAACCCTAATCCCTTATTTCTAAACCCTCCAACCCTATCCCTAATCCTTACAACCTCCACACTCTACTTTAACCCTAATCCCTCGACTCTCAACCCTATCCCTAAACCCTTGACCCTCGAACCTCAACCCTCAACCCTCAATGTCAAACCCTAATCCCTCAACCCTTAACTCTGATCCCTCGACCCTCAATCCTATCCCTAAACCCTAAACCCTAAACCCTCAACCCTCAATGTCAAATCCTAATCCCTCAACCATTCACTCTAATCCCTCAACCCTAAACCCTATCCCTAAACCCTCAACACTATACCTTAAACCCTAATCCCTCAGCCCTCAACCCTAAACCTTATCCCTAAACCCTAATCCCTCAACCCTCAACCCTAATCCATCATCCCTCAACTCTAATCCCTCATCCCTAAACCCTAAATGCTATTCCTATTCCTAAACCTTCAACAGACTCGATACTATACCTTAAACCCTAATCCCTTATCCCTAAACCCTCCAACCCTATCCCTAATCCTTATACCCTCCACACTCTACTTTAACCCTAATCCCTTGACCCTCAACCCTATCCCTAAACCCTTGACCCTCAAACCTCAACCCTCAACCCTCAACGTCAAACCCTAATCCCTCAACCCTTAACTCTGATCCCTCGACCCTCAACCCTATCCCTAAACCCTAAACCCTAAACCCTCAACCCTCAACGTCAAATCCTAATCCCTCAACCCTTCACTCTAATCCCTCAACCCTAAACCCTCAACACTATACCTTAAACCCTAATCCCTCAACCCTAACCCTAAACCTTATCCCTAAACCCTAATCCCTCAACCCTAACCCTAAACCTTATCCCTAAACCCTAATCCCTCAACCCTTAACCCTAATCTGTCATCTGTCATCCCTCAACTCTAATCCCTCATCCCTAAACCCTAAACACTATCCCTATTCCTAGACCCTCAATAGGCTCGATACTATACCTTAAACCCTAATCCCTCTACCCTCGACACTCTTATTTAACCCTAATCCCTTGACCATTAACCCTATCCCTCAACTTCAACCCTCAACCCTCAACCCTCAACCCTCAACTCTCAACATTAAACCCTAATTCATCAACCCTAAACCCTAATCCCTCAAACCTAAACCCTATCCCTAAACCATCAACCCTCAACACTATACCTTAAACCCTAATCCCTATCCCTCAACCCTTAACCCTTAAAACTTAAACCCTATCCCTATACCCTCAACACTTGACACTATATCTTAAGCCTTAAACCCTCATCCCTAAAGCCTCAACCCTCAATCCTTAAACCTTTAACCATAAACCTTATCCGTAATCCCTCTACCCTCGACACTCTAACCCTAACCTTGACATTAAATGCTAATCCATTAACCCTAAACCCTAATCCGTCAACCCTAAACCATATCCCTAAACCCTCAACCCTCAACACTATACCTTAAACCCTAATCCCTCAACCCTCAACCCTAAACCTTATCCCTAAACCCTAATCCCTCAACCCTCAACCCTAATCCATCATCCCTCAACTCTAATCCCTCATCCCCTAAATGCTATCCCTATTCCTAAACCCTCAACAGACTCGATACTATACCTTAAACCCTAATCCCTTATCCCTAAACCCTCCAACCCTATCCCTAATCCTTACACCCTCCACACTCTACTTTAACCCTAATCCCTCGACCCTCAACCCTATCCCTAAACCCTTGACCCTTGAACCTCAACCCCCAACCCTCAACGTCAAACCCTAATCCTTTAACCCTTAACTTTGATCCCTTGACCCTCAACCCTATCCCTAAACCCTAAACCCTCAACCCTCAACCCTCAACATCAAATCCTAATCCCTCAACCCTTCACTCTAATCCCTCAACCCTAAACCCTATCCCTAAACCGTCAACACTATACCTTAAACCCTAATCCCTCAACCCTAACCCTAAACCTTATCTCTAAACCCTAATCCCTCAACCCTAATCCGTCATCCCTCAACTCTAATCCCCATCCCTAAACCCTAAACGCTATCCCTATTCCTAGACCCTCAACGGGCTCGATACTATACCTTAAACCCTAATCTCTTATCCCTAAACCCTCCAACCCTATCCCTTATCCCTTAACCCTCATGATTAATATCCTTGAACATAAAAAAATTTAAGGGGAACATAGCGCGCTCGTGTTATGTCAAACATGACAAACAACAGACTTGCGGGAAAGGAAAAATGCAAAGCAAAACATAATGTGAGCGCATTATAACGTGCTTGCGTTATGTCTTTCTTTGGGAATCCCAAGCCTTGGGCTTGGGAATTACTTTGGATTTCCAACCCAAAGGCTTGGAGTGCCTTATGAATAGTCACAGACGTGTTTTTCCATATTCTTCAAGATTTCACATAATTTCATTCGTGCTAACCCTCAGATTTGCATGTGTTTCAAGGTCGAACAAATTGAACACCTGGGTAATGTTAGGCTTTCTCTTAGCTATTTGACGATGTGATTTTTTTTACATTTTAACAATGTTAAGCCTTTCATCTTTAATTTCTTTTGTTTGTGTGTTTGTTTTTGGGCAAAAACCACTGTTTGGTCTTTTTTTCATTGTAAATTAACTATTCATTCAAATTTCAAAAAAATTACATATTTAGAAACTAGACTCCATTCTACAAATATCAAAAAAAGAAAAAAATAATTTTCAATTAGTTTTCAAAATTTATAGGGGTAGCACTACCAAAATTCTATTTTTTAGGATGTGTCCACTTTGAAAATTAGTAAAAAATCAAATATTCATCAAACAATTATCAGAAAAATCGAGCATAAACTACATGCTATTAGCTAATTTCTCATTGAAGCGATTTTAAAAATACCAAAAAAAAGCTGACCTTTTGAGGGAGCCACAAAACATGCTATGTTATGTTTTTTTGACAGAAACAACACCAATTTCTGTGGCTCCCTCTTTTGAACCCCTTAATCTATGCCATTTTCAAAAAAAAATAGTAGGTTAGAAAGTAGACTCGGAGCACTACAAACATTGTTTTGGTTGCATCTCCAAATTTTGAGTGTAACTATGCTCAATTTCTCATCCAAGGCCAGTATTTCTTGATTTCAGAAAAAAAGTGGCCACTTAAGACCCCTTTTTGGCCCCCCATCTTCTTGCACTTACCCAAAAGTGGCATTTATGTTTTAAATTTTAAAATGATGTAAACTAATGAAATGTAGAACTCATGATGAATTTTATGCTTGTAATTTTTCAAAATTTTAAAAAAATTATTTTGATATTTTTTTTATAAATTTAAGAGCAAATTTTGAATTGCTAAAAATTTCAAGAAAAAGTGACATTGAGCCCACGCCACAAAAACAATCTTTTCCCTATTTTTTTTCAAATAGATTAGTTCAATATCTAGTGCATGGAAAAAAAATAGTTTTCAATGCATATTTTCCTTGTAATAACGGTTTAAAGTCAAACTTACCAGAATTTGATAGTTTTCATTCCACGTCAACTTTTGTATAAGTTTTTTTATCATTTTCAAAAAACTAATTATACCCTTTTGGAGAGGACTCTTTCCTCCACCGCACCATATAATTTTCAAAAAAAATTGATGTGGTTTTATATTTTTCTTACTTTTTCTAATCAATGTCATCTTTGATTATAACAACCTACTTGCAATAATTTAAAACAAAAACATATTAAAACAAATCAAAATATCAAAAAATATACTTAGATTATAGACTTGGAGATCTATAAAACCTTGGTTATTTTTAGTTTTTTCAAATAATCCATTTTGACTGAAGAAATATTCAGTCCAAGTTGAAAGTTTCAGAAAATTCTAAAAAAGGAGGTGGTTGCCAAGTAGGATGCCACATACATGGTTCCAGGGGAATTGAACTCGCCCGAGTTTAACTCGGGCGAGTTTGATTCTCCTGAATCTAAACTTTTTCAGTCGGCCCCCCAATTTGGTCGGATGGATTTTTTTTTTCCAAATTCAAACAACTTAATATAAATATAGGTTTATTTTTGTTTTTTTTTTCAATTCAAATATTAAGAGAAAATACAAGAAGCAATTTTTTTTGCAATAGAGGCTGCAAATTTTATTTTATTTTTCAATCCAAGCATTTGGAGAAAGCACACAAAAGGAGTTTTTTAGCAAGAGAGGCTACAAATTTTCAAGGTTCAATAATTCTCAACTTGTCATTGATTAATTTTAATAGTTTAAGAGTGTATTTATTGTTCATATATATTGGTCTTGAATGATAGATTAAAATCATGTAGAAATTGAACTTCGTGACTTAAATTTAATAGGATGTACATGCATATGTATGTGAATTAAAACAATCAATTTGTGATGGGGAATAAAAGAACTAGATCAAGGTTGTATGACTGAAAAAGAGATGAAAACAAACTAAATAGGAAGAATTTGACTTTAGGATCATCTAGTCAAGAACAACTCATTGAAATTATTGATGAACAAGTTGAAGAGCATGTTAATGAACAAGTACAAGAAAAAATTGGTACTAGTGATACAAACTTTTTGTATGGAATGAAAAATCTTATGGAAATAGATGAGGATTCTCTTTTCAAAATAAATTCACCTGAACATATGTTACCTGAAAGCACAATAAAACTTCACTCTAAAAGAATTTAGGATGAATTTTTTAAAGATAAATCTCTAATTGGAAGAGCACAATTATGCGCAAAGTTATTGGCCCCTATTTTGGAGTTGTTAGGGGTTGATAATAAGAAAAATCTTCAGATTTATTAAATTAGATAGTAGTTGAAAACTTGTAAGAAGCATTAGATTCTATTAAAACCAAGAGTCGAGCTACTGATTTAAGTGATGCACATAGAGAATTGATGATTGTAATTTATAGTAAAAAATTATCACATAGAAGATGATTTCAAACAATTACCAGAGTAGTAAATGTATATATCAAGAAGAGAAATAGATTAGATGAAAACATTGAAAGTAATTGGGTAAATATTTTTTGACTCCCTCAGAAAGATAGAATTTTAGAAGATATAAAACAAAATGTAATTGGATTTTGGAGCAACCACTCTCGTGTTTCTTCCAATAGAAGGGACATTATACAAATAAAAGGCAAAGATGGTAATAAAATTTTTCATCTAAAACATTTTATAGATACAACACAAAGTGAACTTTTTGAAGCATTCAAATAATAATTTCCATAAGTGAAGATTTGTCAAAGAATGTTTGAGAGTTTAAACGACCATATTTTGTATGTATAAATAAAGTATGTGAAACATGTTGTCAAAATCATGTTGAATTTTATCTACACCTACAATCATATAAAAAAGTTATGTCAATATTTAAGCCAAATGTAGTCATCCCTAGAAGTACAACATAATTTGTGAAGTCTATCTTATGTGAAAAATCAAAAAATTTGGATGAATCCAATGTACAGTGTATAAAAAATGCATGTATAGATTGTGGAAATTTGAGGAAACTTTTAATACCATTTGAGAATATTGATCATTCAATGCCAGTTGTTTGGAGGAGATTTGAATATGACAAATACGCAGTGAAGTCAGGAGTTGAGTCCAAAACAATTGTTTTGAGAGAGAGTGAATTACCCTATAATGAGTTTATGGACTCTAAATTTTGTAACATCATATATCTGCATATCCAACATTGTCACGACGCAAGATGGCAGGCTAAGCAATTTTTTGACTAAAAGAATTGTTTTCCACCAGGTTGTATTCTTTCTATTGTTAATTTTTCTAAGAACTATACATTTAGTCCTCAAACTGAGATTCAAAGTCAATATTATTGTTGATATTTTTGCCTTCTGGGCTCAAATAGTCATTGAGAGGTTTCTTGAGAGTCTTCATAGGTCTTATGTCTTGGAAATGGGTTTTTGAAGGTCCTTCAAGAGGCCTACAGGTCTTTCATGGGCAAAATATAACAAAATACCTTGTTTTGTGTTGCAATGGTTACAAAACATGTCATTTATCTTTTTCAAAAGGGTATTCTAATTATAAAGGATGTTTAAAAAAAGACTTGTTTGATTCCAAAGGGCATAAATTGTAGACCATACTTGAGGTCAAAGGGTCAAAACATATACTTTACCACATCCGAGAGGTTTCGTTTATGCTACATGGTTACTTTATTTGAGTTGCAAAAGCCTTCCCCCATGTTGTATGGGGATTTTAATAGTCAAGGAAATGAATGTTAATATTCTTCCACGTCCAAAAGTAGATATATATCTTGTCTCACATTCCAAAAGACCCTTCCCGTATTGTTTGGCATAAAAAAATGTAATCTCAAAGGTAAACTAAAGCTTATCCGTGTCCAAGTTGAGGTTTCCACATTGCATGACCAAAAGAAGTGAAGTTGTATCAAGTACCAAACCTTATTCTCTTGAAAACTTGTATGCATGTCATGAAGGGAAATCTTTGAACGTATTTTTTAGGTTTGGGACTGCTCAACCACTATTTGGAACTAGGGTTAGATCAGTTTGAGGTTGACTCTTGTTCTAGGTTTAGGTTTAGAAGGTTGAGTCTTCTCCTCTACTTTCCATGCCTCTGCTACTAGGTTTTCATTAACAAGTGATGCAGTTTGCAAGTTTAAGACATTATTTGATCTTGATGTCATGATCCTCTGAGTCTTAAGACACTGCATAGGCCTTTGTCAAGAAGTTAAGACTTCATGCAAGAGAAGGAACCAAAGGGTAGATCTTCAAGGAGAATGAATGGTTGTGTGTTGAATATATCAAACAAGACAATGGATGAGTCTATTTCAAGGTAGTCCAAGGTGCACACAAAAGTTTTCTACTATGAATATCATAAGTTTTCCTCAAAGGTATGTATCATGGGTCTAGTGCATGTCTGTGACAGTTTGTGGAAGCCTAGTGAGGAGCAGAAAGGTTTCTCAAAGGATACTATATAGAGGCCTGCATGAATCATACAGAGATCAACAGAGGTTGCTACAATTGAGGAAGTGTTTGTCAAAACATTGTGAAACATTTGTGAACATTGTATGATCATATGAAGTTTTATACGTTTACAGATGCATCTCATAGATGGAGAAATAGGCCAAATCTTTGTCAAAGATATTTTTGCATCATTCCTTTATCATTTCCCCCTAGATAACAAGATGACAAAAGCCTACATATCAATACAAAACTTGCGTAGGTGTATGAGGTTGGTTAATAGTTTGAACCTTGTCAATGATATTTTTTATGATTAGAAGAGTTTTGCATACTTGTGACACAAAGATGTAGGGTTTTTGCAAAAGTTGCAAGACTCATTGTCACCTTGAAGCATGATGAATCCATGAGTTTAGATCATTCCAAACTCTATATCATAAAACTCTGCCTTCAAGTGTTAAACCTACACATGAAGATAGGGTACAATGTACAGAGAAAAGACCATTCTCAGACAAGGTCTATAAGGGTCTGCGCCCATGTTCAAAGTCTTTGATGAAAATACAATAAGATATAAAGGACTATCTCAATGCTAGAAGGAGTAGTCAATATTTACTATTAAGATGAGGGCAGTAGAGAGAAGAAGGAATAGTCATTTTAAAAGACTGTTCAAGTAGTCTATGATAGTCATAAGGACTGCCTTAAAGAAACGAGAAAAATAGTTATATTGATGACTGTCTTAGTAGGGTTTAGGAGAGTTTCTAAGGCATAGGGACAATCATAATTACCTTGTGGAGGAGCTAGCATAAAGACTGAAATAAGAGGTAAAAGAGCAGTCATAAAATGACTATAAAATGGAGGTATGAACAGTTACATAGATGATTGTAACCAGCCATAGAATGACTGTCATCATAGTCTAAAGGTAGTCTAACTAAAGGTAGTCCATCACTAAGAGGATAGAGAGAGATTAAAGAGGTTCTCAAACATTATTTGAAGCATAGATGGTTGCATGATGAGGTCTACATGCTTAGAAGCCACACAAGACAATGTTAGCAGACCTGTGCACCATATGGCAAAGAATCATGAGCCCATACAGAGCTGAAGAATGTTTTTACCTAGGGACTTCAAGTTTATGTCCATTGAAGACCAAGAAACCACACAAAGATTTGTATGTAAGAAAGAACCTAAGACAATGGTCTCGTTCTAAAAAGGGTTTGAGACTTATAGGGTGAAATGAAAGAATATCATGCAAACTTAGAAAGAGCAGTCAAGTTGGGATAGTCAACAGCAGAGGCAGAGGTTAAAAAGAGATAGTCATGATCCTAGGTGGAAGTTACTCGTGGAATAGGAGCTAAAAAAGAGCTATCATTTGAAATGACCGTCTTGAGGTAGGAAGGACAATAATGGAATGACTGTCCTAAAGTAGTAATGATAGTCATTAAATGACTGTCTTATGAACAAATTGAGTAGTCTGAAGCAAGGACAGACACCTTGTCAAAAGAGAAGGTTTAAAAAGAGAGCAAAGAATAGCTATGAGTGGGACAATAAGAATCAGGTTTTGAAGACATTCAGTGAAGGCACAATGAAGTCAAGAAGACAAACAAACATGTGAAAGATCAACCTCAAATATGTAAGAATAGTGGGCAGTAGTTGTTTGACAAGTTTAGTCTTAAAACCCTAGAAAAGAAGAAAAAAATAGTTACAAGGTCAGCAAGGTGTGTAGAGACCCTGTAAGAAAGCATTCACTGCCAAGAAGGAAACATGAAGACTGTCAAATTACAAAGGCATAGGAATGCAATTCTATTTTCAAAGTATGGAGTCACAGGGTTTGTGGAGAAGAGAGGGTGTAGCAGTGATCTTTTAGGTCATCCACCTATTCACAAATATCAAAGGGAGGTTTGCCAAACCTAAGAAGTACTCTTTGGTCTACATAACTCCTATTACTTGAAGATAGCACAAGCATCATGAGAGGAGGCAGTGAGAAGATCTTGACAGAGATCATAGGCAAGAATTTGAAGGTCTAGATCTACTAGAAAAAGTGAAAACTGCACAAGACATGTAAAGTGTCAAAATCACTGAAATTCACTAAGAAAATGCCACCAAGTTTGAATCACACATCGTGTATTTCAACCTTGGTTGAAATCCACAATGTGGAAATCGGTAAGGAAGAATTTGTTCCTTGAACATTCCAAAAGTCCCAAAGACCTCTCCAATGGCATTTATAAGCTTGCTTGAACATCTGTACAGTCTCTAGTAGATAGGAAAGGTAGTTTAGAGCAGAAGGGAAGCCCTTTCAAATGCCTTGAGAGATGTTTTGAGCTTCATCTACACAGAAAAGGGGCTAAAATCCAATTTTAAAAGCACCTACAACCAGTTTCAGGCTTAAAGAAGACCCAACATGCATCAAGTATGAGTTGAGAGGAGTTTTATAGGCATAAACAGGTAGTTAGGGGCAATTTTGACCCTCTAAAACAGGGCTTTCTCACCTTGCATGCCCAAAGAAGACCAAAAGTCATGCAAATCACTTGATCATCATGCATATGAGATAGCAACAAGTCAAGGGGCTAAAACATCTAGATTTAGAGGCACTTACAGGTAGTTTAGGCCTATTTAGAAAGCCCACATGGTAAAGGTTGGAGTTGAGTGGAGTTTAGAGCCAAAACATGCAAAAGGAGGCAGTTTGAGGCCCTAAAAAGGATGCTTTTTTGCCTTGTATGCCCAACAAGTTGAAATCTTCATGCAAGGTGTTTAAGGATAACCTTTCAATCAATCTTTATGCTTTGACAAGAGGATCAGTTTCGGTTCAATTAAGGGGCACACTTCAAGGAGCATGCAAAGGAGGAGAGGTCAAAGTTCAAGTCAACTCACTCATCACCAAATGATTTGCTACCAGTTTAGAAGGAGTTCCACATTCATGCAATCTCAGACATCTTCCACAAGGTTCATTCAGTTATTTGCAGGTGGCTTTTCATAAGGCCAAGTTTTCAACTCTTTTTGGAGTTAGTTCTTCCTTTCTTCTTTTCCCTTATGCAAAAGAATATTGTATTGTAACTCAATTTTAGAGATATACAACAACAAATTTTGTTACCTTATTAGTTTTTTTAGATTTGTATCAGCTGTAACACCTTATTATCAATAAATTTTTAGTTATTTTACCTTCTCAATATCTATTCTATTGTGTATGCATGGGTGATTGATACATATTTTCTATGATTAATTATTACTCCTCAAAATGATGTCTCATTCTAATGCCTTTAAACATAAAAACTATGTTTATGCAGGTCATAAGATTGTGTCATAGGAGCTAGAATTTTGGCTGTGAGAACACTCTTAGTTTTCCTTCTAAAGTTATGAGCATTTGACCTACTTATGAATTATTGATGCGTGAGCATGTATCGCATTGAATTGTGTGAAGCACTAGCTGAATAATTGAGAGTTTGTGTGTTAAAATAGCAGGTATAGGTCTTAGTTTCATTGGCGCATCACCTCCTAGGGTTAGGAAATATTTCCAATTTTAATTCTTCTATCCCTTTTCTTGATCAAGCAATGTTTCTAGGAGGTTTTTAAAGGGAACCAACCCATAATCTGGAGGTTCATCCTCATCTTAGGCAACCCATAGGCCTGAGGATGTCCCCATGTTGCATAGGATTGCCAAGCTTTAAAGCCTAGCATTTGGGGTGCAATCCTTCGTGACAACAATTATCATTTAGAGCAAGTTGCAATCTTTGTACAAGTTTGTTATAGACACACTGAGTTATTTGTAGATGTGATGTATACTCCCCTCTTCAATCAACCATACACAAACACAAAACCAAAACTCACAAAACCATATTGCAACAACTCAACTTAGCTCATGATTGTATTAGACTTCTTCAAATAAAACAAATAGGAATGAAATCTACAACAAATTACAATTTACATTTGTGGCCACTCACTGAACTCTAAAATTTCTGCCACCTCACCTCCTTTAAAACTAGTGCCTTCCTCCTCTCTAATTTGTACTTCCTCTTTTTATTTTTGCCTCTAAAGAGGCATTGAAAATATCTCCAATCTTCCTATATGTTGGGCATCCCAACTCGTACCTAATCTGCTATTAATATCCTCTGACAAACCTCTAGAGAGGCATCCTTGCCTTGGCTCCAAAATCTCCTCTCATTCAACATCTTCTCACCATAAATATATGCTTTGTATTTAATTATTTTTAGTTGTCTTCAACTTCCCAAGAGGCATTAAAAACATCTTCAATAATGGTGCAACCTGATGGCTCTCTTCTCCTTTCACATTTGACACTGTTTAATTTCCTTCAAATGGTGTGCCACACCTCTTGTAGCTTTCTTTACAGCCCCTACAACAAATTTCTCTTTTTTAACCTCTTGTAGATTCCTTTTTCTTTGGCAGCCGCTACTCTTCAATATCTATTGGCAAGTTTTTTTTATGAACCTCAAAATGAGATGTTTCAACTTCCCTCTTACTATTGGAAAACTACAATATAAAATAATTATATGGCTCTAAAGAGGCGTCCTTGCCTTGCCCAAAATTTGTCACTTACCTTCCATTGTTTTCTTTGTTTTTAGTCTCCATTAAGAAGTCACTAAATAAGTATTTCCTTAACCTTGGGCACCTTGTGAAGTCTTTAATATTTTTTTTAAAATAATAAAAATCTGTAGCCTCTAAGTGGTGCATCCCATTCCTCTTTTAAGCTCTCCAATGTTTTTTTGTTTAATAAGCCAATAATATTCTTGTTTTTCTAGCTACACAGAGGATTGGTGAGTAAAATAGAAGTTTTCTTTTCTACCTCTTCCAGGTTGTCATTTTTAAATGCATTAATGGACCAATATCAAACAATTAAAACTCCATGAATAATACCTCTAGAATTCACACAAGCTGAATTGTATTTTGTTATTGCTCTGGGTGCAGAATCGGGTACTTGAGTTGAATACCAACTTCAGACAACTTCCACCCAGAAGCTCAAAACCTCATCAAAACTGATAGGGATGAGCATCTTAGTATTCCTAAGACTTCCTCCAAAGTGTTTGGTCTCAACCATCATGAAACTAGAGATATTAATCTTTTGCCAATTTGTTAGGATAAGTCAAAAAACATTAAAATCTACAAAACCTAAAGGTATTTGCTCATGAAACCTTTGCATATAATTCTAGGATGGAATCAAAAATCTATTTGTCAAAGGACTTTCCATGAAACTTCACCAAGCTCCCGAAACAATTGTTTTATGGAAATTGACTTCACGCGCATTGGGACTGAATTCAAGCAACACTGCCAAACTGCCTCCCTGACTGTGCCAAACAAACATAGTGCCAAGAAAAGCCATTAGAACCCAACAAACCAAACAAAGTTAAAAATTAAACCTGCAATTATTTTTGGTTGATGTCGTATTGCCCATTTGCCTAGATGCTCCTACATCAAGATGGTGAAGAAAGTAGCAAAGATGAATGGATTATCATCAAGGAGGTTCACTTTTATATCAGTGATGATACAGGTCATGATAGAAGTTATGTAGCACATTGTTTTGGAGTGTTTTTTAAAGATTTGAGATGATGTGACATAAATACATTACAACACTGTATTAGGTCTGATGGATGTGCTGGTAAGTGTTGATTTTATTTTTATTTTTAAATGTAAATTTGTAACTTTACTGACTTGAATCAATTACTTCTATACATATAGTTTTTAACTATTTTTTGGTTTTCAAATGGTTGTTTATGTATACTAGGGAAAATGGGATAACAGACCTGCATCATCAATTAGCAACCACAAACTATCAAATGCAAGCAAAGATGCCCTAATCCAACAATGGAGCACAAATAGACATAGAAATCACAATAAACAACAATTATAACTAAATTCCTATGCTAAACTTGTCTCTCCTCCATTTCTCTTCTTGACCTTACTCTAATTTTGCTATCAAATTTGCAGACATGTAATATTCATGGGAAGCTCAATGATAAGTGCAACAAAATCTTGAAGATAATGACTGTGCTTGTACCTAAAATGAGGGTGAAGGGCTTCTTTTATAGAAGGCTTGATTCAAATGAAGGGTGAGGATTGAGTGTTGACTTTGAGTGATATGAACGGTGGAGATTGAGTAGGGTTTTCCCTCCACAAGAAGACAAGAGTGAATTTTTTATTTGAATAAATGATGAGGCATGAGAGTGTCTTAATTAAATAAATCTTGCAATTTATTTAATTAATTTTGAAATGGGAAATGAGTGGGAAACCTTGATTAAATAAATATGATTTATTTAATTAAGGTGGGAGCTAAATTTAAATAAATATTTTATATATTTAAATTAATTGGATGATGGAGACATAAGATAATGAATAATTAAATAATTAAAAATAATTATTTAATTATAGGGGAAAATAGATAAATAATTAAATAAATTAAATTTACTTAATTATAGATTAGAAAATAGGAAAATGAATTAATTAAATAATTAAAGATTATTTAATTAATAGGAGAATGTGGAATTAGGGAGAAAGCGATGTGAAAATGATGCTTACATGCTCAGGATATTTTTAAGCGTCTATATTTTACCCCTCTTTGATACAATGTCAATTCAGACATTGTGTCAAAGAAAATTTTGAAAACTTTTGCTCTGGACGTGCCCTAGCATGCCCCAAACTAAGTGGGATAGCTTGATGTCCCCTTGGGAAATTTTATAAAGTTTCAAAAAAATTCCAAAAACTTTGGGTAATTTCTTGAAAAGTTGTGCAGAGAGTCAAAAGTGTACAAATGGTGAAAGATTAGGCCCATATGGTAGCTAACATGTGAAAATAGTAGGGATGACCAAATTTAAAGAAAGGGGGCCCACTCAAGTCAAAAAGCCCTATAAATAGCCCCTAGAGGGTCCAAATAGTTCATTTGTGCACATAGCCTTTTGAGAGTTCTAGCCCTCTTAGAGCCTTCAGTGTTCAGTGTCTTGCGGAGCAATTGTCAAGATGTCGCCCATTCCAACCCACCACCACATAGGACAGTGAGTCAGGTCATATGGACAGGTAGCTGGCTCAGGCATGGCAATGAGTACTCAAACCTTGCTTTGAAATTTTGTCATTTTTTTTGTAGATTTTAGGGCTCGAACAAGAGCAACAGATGTAGTGCAAAATTTTGCATCGCAATCACATTTGCAAGCAACGCAAGTGTGAACTCCTACACTGCAACTGGAATCTTGTGACATAATTGAAAATTTGTGATGCATTTGCCGAGTTTGGCGATGCGATTGCATTAGCCGGCTCGCAATTGTAGAGGACGACACACTTGGGGGAATCTGCAACGCATCTGCAAAAATGTGATGCAATTGAGGAATTCTATGACACATCTACAAAAATGCAATGCACTTGATGACTTTTGTGATGTAATTGCCAATGTGTGACACACCTGAATGATACTGTGATGCAACTGACTATCAGAAAGATTTAGCTAGGGTTTTGACCAGATTTTGACTAAATTTGCACTCGATAGGCCTACTCAAGGGTTTTTGACTAACATAACATGGTGTTTTGACGAATGCGGGTTAGATTGCCATCAATTTACACACAAGAGAGTTGGTCGCCCTATTATAGGCTGCAAGACCACTTGAGTTGGGAGGAGCGGGACACATTGCATGCCTTAGGACTGTACCATGTGGCCTTCAGCCCATAGTGAGGGCTAACAAGGGGCTCTTAACTGCATTGGCTAAGAAATAACGTTCTAAGACAAGCTCATTTCATTTGCCAACTGGAGAGGCAACAGTTACATTAGAGGATTTCTAGCACATCCTACGGCTTCTTATCCATGGAGAGTGTGTCATCTATGATCCAGAGCGACGGTTGCTTGCCATTCGGCAATTGTTTGAGACTGATAGTCATGTGGAGTTTGGGGTCAAGGACTATGAGATGTGCTGGGGCACTTTGGAAGATATATATGATAGATTGATTGTTGTTATGTGCACCTTGTTGTTCTCAAAATTAGCTACGTTCATTTTTGTAGACAACCCCTACGAAACTTGTCTGTTTCATAGCCTACACTCTAAGTTCACAAACTGAGACAAGTTCTCTTAGCCTCATACGAAGTCATTTGACATCATAAAATAGCTTATGACATTCTCCTAGATCAGTTCCTCAAGATTCATGAAAATCAACTAGGTCGTAAGCTTGTCAAAATATCAATTTTGACTATTTTAGGGTGTTAGAAAATTTTCATGTTTTGACATGTAATGTCAATCATTTCCACCTCTCTTACATGAATATTTTTGTCTTTATGTGCACTAGCGGTCAAAACAACCACTTGTGCATATTCTTATGTTATTATTGATTAACATGCGCTAGCAGTCAAAGCCACTACTCGTGCATGTTGTTTCGTTGATATGTAATGTCAGTCGTTTCCGTCACTAGAGCAGATCTCGGCGAAATCAAGTTTAACTAAAGTGATATTAATGTCACTCGTGTCACCATTAATTCACTCTTTTTGAGTTATTAAAGGTTTAAACTCATTTTTTTTTGTTATTTTTATTCTCTAAATCTTCCAACCACCTCTTGCAGTCTTCCTAAGATCGCTCAAGCACACAGATTTCAGATTTAGACAAGTTTTGAGCGGATTTCACGTCTAGGGTTTTCACTGTTATTAACAGGTAGGATGACATTTCTCTTGTTTTCATTTTTGTTTTTCTTCCTTCTATTAGGGTTTGCTTGTGATAGAAATGTTTGTTTGTGATTTATGAAAATGTTTTTGTTTTGATTAAGTCATCATTTTGTGTGTTATGCATGATTGTGATTATCCTAAAAACCCTAATAGAATGTTTATGAGTTTTTCTTCACTACTTCTTGTTCATTATCGGTAGATCTCGTCATGCTCTAATTGTGGTGCAAGTGGCGAATTTTATTTAATGTTTGTGAAACTTAGGTTTTTGCCTGTGTTGCCACATGTATTAACAGTCACTTTTACTACCAATACATGTTTCTACCCTTCTAGATGTAAGGGCGGCAGTTTTCGCTGCCCTCACATTCTTTCCTTGTTTTCTAAGATGTATCGGTGGTGAAAAGGGCCGCCGATACATATGTTTGATTTTTTGTCTTCCCTTCATGTAAGGGCGGTGAAATCTGCCGCGCCTACATGAAAACTTTGAGTTTTTCCCAAATATGCCCTAGTGGTAAAATTCCCTACTTTTGCATATAAGTTGAAAGTTTCTAACAAAGTGTTTGAGCGGTCATTCTGACCAACTTAGCATGTGGACACAGTTTTTTCCCTCAACATGCTTAAGTGTGCATTTCTACCGCCCCTACATTTTAAACTTGTATATCTTTCCTCACATGTAATGGTGGTTAGATTGACCGACCTTGCATGGTAAATGATTTGTCCCTCATGCAGGAGCGGTCATTTTGACCGCCCACGCATATTTTCCTAAATTTTTTCCTAACACTGGGAAATTTGCCTTTCAAAGCCTATTGGCCCGCTTTCACCTTTTTCCTTGATTTCTGTGCTCTTAAGTCCTTCAACATGCATACCTATGTTCATGATCATCAATTCACAGTAACCCCAATTTGCCTATCTTTCCCTAACTGCGAGATCATGGTGTTTTGTAGTTTTCAACAAACATTTGTGGTAAACACCTTTTCTAGTTTTCTCTTCAAAGCTGATGTCAGAGCCATCTCCATCCAAAGCTAAGATCATGAAGTATAAATACCAAGGGGTCTTCCCTGTCACTTCAGTGCAGTCTAATGTTGATGAGATCAGGGATACAGAGATAGGACATGTGGATATGGCAGAGTTCGTGGATAGAACCAAATAGTCAAATCCTCCTCAGTATATGCAAAAGATCATCAACAGTAATATTCACTTGGTTGCCTTTTTCCTGTTGCTGCCCACAATCCTGAGTTTGTTCTTCAGGTAGCTAGTCATTATAACAGGGCTACTAGGATTGTGTCTAATTCCCAAGGGAATGTGACCATTAGATTGGATGCGGAATTTCTTGACAAAATCTTCATGTCTCCTCCTATAGAAAATATTAGACAAATTGATTTTGCTCAAGGGCAAGAGGATTATGATGAAGATGTGGAAGCCACAAAGAAACATATAAACAATAAGTGGTTAAAGAATCCTCAGAGTAATTTGACTAGATGGCCAAAAGACCTCCCGAGAAGTGACTATGTAGAAGAAGTAAGTGATTTGATTACACTGTTAAGTCGAATCAGAGGCCTTCCTTCTTCATCCAAGTTTCAGGAATAGATGTACACATATATCAAGGTGATTCTCAAGGGTACACAACAAATATTTTGGGGAGAACAGATTAGCAATGCTCTGCATGAGCAATTGGTAAAAGTCAATACCACCTTCAAGTTTTATATGACTTCATAACTAGTATATACTATTACGAGCATGAGAAGTTTTCCTGGTCTCACTCAGGTTGGTGATAGGAGATTGGTTCTCGTATATGAGTATTATCGCCAAATCACTCTAAAAGGATCAATCCATCATTTTCGGAGGGTTAATGATGCTTTCTTCTCAGTCTTTATGTGCTTGTGGGATAATGAGCTTGTTCAAAAGAGAGTTTTAGATGAAGCTTGGGAAGTTGTAAATTCTTTTGGCTGCTTGTTCTTACAGTTTCCTACTTTTAAATATCTTAGAGTAGGATATTATCATGGTTATCCATATATACTTCCATGGTATCCCAGTGACAGGATTATTCTCATGGAACTATGTAGACAGTTGATTGTGGTGCATAATAAATAAATGGAGCTAAAAAAGTCAGGAATTAAGTTTCCTATAGAAATTGGAAGGTACTCAGTCCAGTCAGCCACCAAGGCCAAAATAATTGAATTTAAAATGCAACTGGTCACAATGAAGACCTTCAAGAAAAGAGATCGTTTTGATTTCAGAAGGGTACAGGATAAAATCAAAAGAAAGTTAACTTTCCACATGCCAATGGTTGAAGATATTTGGGCTGAGCTTAGAACACAAAATGAGATTAGAAAACTAGATTATTGCAGACTCCATTTGAGTCAGATTGAAGAACTGGGCCTTGCAAATATTCTAGAGGGAATGGAAGATGATGGGAATGTTTTAGATCCCAAATACAATACTGAGAATGTTGAGGCCTCACCTCTTCCAAAGGTCAAATGGTCAGCCAAAGAGGAGACTTCAATAAGGAAAAGGTTTCAGCCAATTCTAGCTAGAACAAATGTATGGTTAGAGAACAAAGGGATTAGTCTAAAAGAATTCCTTACTGGATCAAAGACCGAGGTTCAAGAGCAAACAAGCAAAAAGGTGGAAAATTAGACCAAGAATAAAAGTGACACTCCCTCTTCTTCTAAGGTACATAAACCAAAAATCAAATTTGTAACTAAAGGAGGAAAGAAGAAAGAGGTTGCATGAACCTCTAATGTCACTGAATCAAGTGCTGAGGACACAAATGTTGAGCATATGGAAGTTGAAGAGGTTGACACTGAATAGAAAAATATTGAGAAACCTTATGATACCTAGCAAGTAGAGATGTCTGATAAGCTTGATGAGGAAGGTGAAACAGAACAAGGCAAGGATGAGAATGTAGAACAAGAACAACTTGGTAATTTACAACTTTTCCCACAGAAGGATCTTCCATCAGAATCCCAAGTTTCTATGCCTCTACTTCATGTTCCTGTTTCTGGTAGTTTTTCTATAGTTTCAAATGTTCCTATTTCACCTATTTTGGTTGTATCTTCTGATAATACCCCTCCATCTTTAAGAACAAGTTTTGGGACCGTGTTTGATTCCTCTGGTTCCATTCCAAGTCTATCTTTCCCATCTTTTGATATTGGTGAATAATCTATTTTGGAACATCTTCGTTGTTGACACAGGTGTAGTTTTTACCAACACCAATCCTATTGTTACCATAACAGGTGTAAGTATGGATCTAGCAAAATAGGTAATTGATTCTTCTCTGAATGTTGGTGCTTCTATACTTCCTCCATGGTTGTTTGCATATACTCCTAAGAGAAAGAAGCAAGCAATTTCACCAGATGAAATTGATATTGAGAAGTTGTTGCTTGTTAAATCAAAGACTCTAAAGAAGAAGCCCAAGACCGTCTCCATGCATGAAAAAGGGATCAGATATGCAGAAATTGCCAAGCCACCAGAGGATGCTACTATTGATAATTTTGATATGAATTATTATGTTGTCTCAAGAGTTGAGTTAGGTAAGCTAACTCATGAAGGCATTAAGGCATATTTTCAAACTACTACCAGCACCTTGCTTGAGAAATATGATGAGGTTAAGAAGGAGAAAGAGCAGTATAAAGCCAAAGTAGAACAACTTGCCACTGTTCTTTAGAAAATAGTAAAATCATCTTAGATTGTAGAACCTATGGTGGTAACGGTAGAAGATCCTTTGATTCAAAAGGTGGAAAAAGCTTAGGCCAGAGGGAGAGTAGTTGGTGATATTGTGGAATGTCTGTTAGCACAAGGAAGAGTTTTGTTAAGATCACTGTAGAAAGAAAAGAAAAGATGGACAAAGCAAAAGCTAAGCTTGATGACACCGTTGACTTACTTTCTCAAGAACTGCAAGACCAGGAAGAAATCTTAGAGGAGTGGATAGAGATGAAGAAGATTAAAATAAAGAATCTGATAGCCATTAGGTTCATCTTAAATCAGGAGTCTTATCTTAAGACTAAGGAATCTCTTGTTCATCGCATCAATATAATAAAAGGTTTATTTGATGATTTGTGCTGAGTACACGAAAGTAGTGAAGATAGTAATGTCTCACTTCTACATAGGTTGGAGGAACTCCCATGTACTTTGACAGGTGAAGGTCAAAAGTTTCTCTCAACAGATGAAATGATAAATGCTTTTGAGAAGATAGTGCAACAGAAATTTGAAGATGAAGTGCCTACAGTTGTTTCGATGGATAGCCTTTATGATCATCATTCAACTTTTGAGAATCTAAAGGATAATCTTGACAAGCATGAAAAAGTAATAAAGGCCGTCAGGGATGCAGTTATTAGGGCTCGCAATATATCAGAGAATATGACCAAGCCAGATGTGTGTGAAATGGTAGCGGTGCAAACTGTATACACCTAAAATTGGCTCATGTCAAATTAAGTAAATATTTTAATATTTATCTTAATTCTTATCTTCTTCTATCAATTAAATAAATATTCTAAATTTATTTGACTGATTCACTATCCCATAATTCAATAAAAATCAATTTATTTAATTAAATTTCCTAAATTCTTCTAATGTCTCACATAATTAAATAAACCTAAATTATTTAACTAATCCTAAATTCCTCTATCCTAAGTCCTAATTCCATAAATCCACCTCACCTTTTCCACATCACCATGTTGCACATGTAATTAAATATTTTAAATATTTAATTAGCTAATATTCCCTCACCCACATGCCCTATTTATCCTCCAGTCAAAATTAGTTAACTCATCAATCAAATCTGTTAACTAATTAGTCATTTGAGTTCACTAATCAATGAATTCACTTAACTAATTAGTCAATTCAGTCAACTCCCCAATCAAATCTGTTAACTGATTAGTCAATTCAGTCAACTCCCTAATCAATTCACTTAACTGATTGGTCTATTTTGTTAACTCTTCAATCTATTCTATTAACTCCCCTGTTGCATGATAGAGCTTGGACACTTGTCCTCTTTCTATTCGCGCACATTCCTTAACCGTTCTCAATCATTGATCTTCTCATTTCTTCTCAACCATTGATCTCTTCTCTTCTGAGTCTATAAAATTGAACCTTATTCTTCCATTTCTATAATCCAAGATTTCAATACAATTACTTTGTCAAATTACCAATGCACCTTTGGCACCCCCACCATCATACATTTGCTTGAGATCACCCCCATTGCTTTGAAGCTCATATTCATAGCAATAAAGTATCATAGCCATTTCTCCATCACCATCTTGAAGAACGAAGCAAGAAAATGCGCTTCCTGAGGGCAACTTTCATCATAAAAGATCGATCGAGACTAGGTGAACAATGGAAGCCGTAGGATAACAAGATTTGTGAGGTTTGTGTTTTTATTTGTTCAATCTTGTTATCCGCAATTTCTATTGATGTTCATTGGTTTATTAATGGTTTTATGCTATTAACCACATATTCCTGATAACACAAACTATATATCAGAACTTTTTGAAAAAGAATGATGGAGGACGCTGAAGTTCCTTTCCAATACCTTAGTTTATTTCCATTTTTGTGTATGTAATTTGAAATTTGTTATGGACATACTCACGTGTAATTTTCCAAAATGTAATTACATATGAGACAAAAGAAGTCATAAGTCAAATAGGACTTTTTTGTTTGAATAAGTCAAAGTAGTTAGGATTTCCCTATTTTTGCTCTAGGCTCCTCCCTATAAATAAAGAGGACCTCTATTGTAATAGATACCTTTTAGTTATTGAAGTCAAACTCTGCCAAATTGAAGAGCATTTTGAGACTTTGTGTTCAAATTATGAATCATATTTTGTCAAAGTGAATAGAAAAGCAAGCAATTGTTCAATCTTTGCATTGGAATAACTTGTGGTGTATTGGAAATGGTTCTTATGTCCTTTTCCTTATACTATCTTATATATTGGATCAAATTGTAGTGTTAGTTTGGATAATCTGGGAGATATTCCAAAGTTAATTTTGGAGACTTTGTGCTG
This sequence comes from Cunninghamia lanceolata, assembly GCA_027924645.1. NCBI lineage: Eukaryota > Viridiplantae > Streptophyta > Pinopsida > Cupressales > Cupressaceae > Cunninghamia > Cunninghamia lanceolata. The sequence continues at coordinate 1,736,429 of BSBN01000026.1, read as the reverse complement.
CAATAATTATCTTTGGGTTTGTGATTTTATGTTTTGGAGTAAAAGATATTAGAAAGACTTTGAGCTACTGCTATCTTTTATGATCATGTGCTTTTATCATAGTATTCGGTGAAGACTTTGGGCTACACCTTATCCTATTCAGTTCTAAATTTTAAATCAGCAAAAAGGAGCAACGATAGACTTTGTGCTTTCATGAGTTTCTTGGTTATTTTGATTTGTATTATGAAATTGCTATTTTAAATTATAAACATCATTTCTGAAAAAAGAGAAATGGATGATATGGATTCAGCGTGAAGATTAGTGTTAGAATAGATTTAAGTTTGAAATTTGTTAGAAAAGGGAACCTCCCCTTGCTGAGGGGAGAGAAATTTCTCATCATAGCTGTGGCGATATAACCATTTTGTCATTAGTTAGCTAAACGACAAAATATTCACCCAACAGTTTTTTGGTGACTCTACTGAGAAGAACGCGCAACTTGGAGCCTCACGCTTTGAGTTGAAGCATTTCATCATCTTCCATTGTTTTAAGTTGTTTTCAAATCTTTGTTGAGTACATTACATTCTGGCAGACTCACGGTATACAAGAAGCAAACGAGCTCAAGGAGTTATCGATCCTATATTTGAATTGATGCAGCAAAAAAACTTTGGTCTTTTGCCTCCACAATCCCAACTTCAGCGAACAAGGAGTTTTCCTCCTACTAATGCCAGGTCTCCAATACTAGGTGAAACTTCCAACTCAGGTACTAATAGAGTTTTATCTATTTGAATTCCACAAAGGTTTGTCATCCCACCTTTTAATCAGCACACGATGGTAGCTCAAGGTCCGTGGGGTAATACTTTTGGTCCTTTGAATTTAACGCCACCTTTGCATGAACTACCTCGTAGTTCAAGGAAGAATTTCCCTAAATACTATGGTGATCGGAAAGTCCATCCGGATGAACACATTGTTGCTTTTTGTATAGCTTGTGGTGTGCTTAGGGCGGAACATGAAGATGTAGCAGTACGACTTTTTGTAGAAACATTGCAAGGCGCTGCTACAGATTGGTTTTACCACCTTCAAGCTCAAACCATAACTAGTTGGAATACTCTCAAAACCAAGTTTGAAGCTAGGTTTAAGCCTGCAGAAGATGCGCATGCTTTGTTAGCCCAACTTACACAGATGAAGAAAGAACCACATGAGCCCATGCGAGATTTCATCGCCAAGTTCAATAAATTGACACATAGGATTCCCACAACTGCTCAACCAACAATAGAGAATCTAAAATGTTTCTTCATCAACTCTCAGCTTTTTGAGGTGAGTTTCTTGTTCAGGCAGGCTGCTCCCGCTGATCTTCCTACAGCTCAAAATTTGGCTACAGAGGTTGAAGATGATCTTATCCTTGCTGGTAAGATAAGAAGAGATTCAAACAGAAATAGAGGTCAGTCCTCTATTGATAATTCTTCTACAAGCACCACAAATCCTATGGTGCAAAAGTTAGCAAATGAGTTGCTAGCTTTGAAAAAGCAAATGTCCCAAGGTATGTTTGCTCCTTCATATAGGGACATACCAAGGAGGACATTCCCCAATAATTCATATCAAGGCAATGCTGCCAGAAATCAAGGGCAACAAAATTGTCTTTCGCCCACACAGGCGAAGCTTGCCATTGAAGCAGTGCCAGTCAACTTAGCAGTTGGCTATTATGAAGCAGAACGTGATAGTTCTTTCCAACCTGAGTTAGATCAGGAGAATGATGCTAATCTTTTTACAAAAGGAGAAGAAGAATTAGCTGGCGACTCTACCATTGGTATTTTGAACTACCAAGATGAAGCTGAAAGAGAAGGAGAAGTATGTGATGGAGCATATGCTTTTTTTACCAGGTCTCAAAACCAATCAAGTCAACAAGCTGATAAAGTGATCCAGGTGGATATTTTTCATCAAAATTTGAAGTGTTCCATATGCTCTATAAATTGTAGCCATGTCAAAGTACTCAGAAAAGTGAACCCAACGCAACTTGAACGGAGTCAAAAGGAGCTCGTACGCTCAAGATATGCTCGGTCAAAGTTTGGTCAAATAAGGGCACAAAGGTAAATTCAAGGTCAAAATTTGATCATCTCAAAAATGGTCAAAAGTAGCATCACAGGGAAGTGCTCTTCAAGATGATTCCAATGCTGCTTGAATCACATCAAATGGAGTCTGTACACAAAAGTTATGGCTGGTCAAAGATTGCAGAAGAAAAGGGTTAACCAGGTACGGATGCTGACGTGGTAGGGATAGTGGCAGTTGATGACGTGGCATGACATGTGGGAGGTGATGTGGAAAGTGTAGTTGACATGGACCAATGACACTCTGACACGTGGCAAGTACAAATGTCAGTGATGTGGCATTGAACAATGAATCACATGTCGACATGTGGCAGTACGGCAGCCGAAGTGGACCAATCACAAGTTGACACGTGACACCTTGGGATGCACGAATTAGTGTTTGTTTGTTAAAATTGAGGTTGGGGGAATCAAACCACCAACCTCCTCACTCCTATTTTTAAGCTCCACCAAAAAACCATCCGATATGGTAACTTCTATTTAATAAGGTGGAAAGCTGAATTTGAAGGGGAGATTGGTTTGAACCACTGACCTCCAACCTCCCAACCAGCAACTCCTACCATTGCACCACGTCAATGCTTCGAGAGCTTTTCCGAGGCATTTTGTTTTATTATAGAGCTAAGTCTAAAACTTTTCTATATTTTAAAAATTTACCCCCTTATAATTAAAGTTTAATCCCTTAAAATCAAAAGCCCGAAATCATGATAAAAATAAAGGGGCTTAAAATGATATTAAAAAGATAATTCAAGATTAATCAAGGAATTTAAAGGGGTTATGTAATTTTTATGAAGATTATTAAGGATTTATAGGGGGATTGTTAAAGATTTTTACTTTAAAAGGGAGATAGGGTTGATTTTGTAAATCATATGGTTATTAACCATATTGGGCAAATTTCATGTATAAAAAGGGGGGAGTTTAGGAGTTTTAAAAAGGTATGTGAAAATTTGTGAAGAGGATTTCCTTTGTGATAGTGAATTGTTCATCTCTGTGCATTGGGAGCTTGAATTCAAGCTTTTTGTACTTGGGAGAGAAGGATTTTTTATAATTCATTATCAAGGAGACGCAAGGAGACTCTGTAACAGTTGAAGCCTTGAAAACTAATTTCTGGAGCATAATCAAGGATCGGTCACTCTTTGGAGAGAAACCTAGAGACGTAGCTATTTGGTGAACTCTGTTATCAACTTGTTGTTTCTTGTCTTCTCTTCTTTCTCTGATTCTAATTCATTGTTTAATCATTGTAATGTTTGTTTAAGCATTTCAATAACGTTATTATGTTTTAAGATTTTCAAATTAAGCATTGTAACTGTTAAGCATTCACTTAGCAATTTGTCATAGATCCTAATTACATATCATAAAGGGAAGACAAGAGAGGAGCCTCAACCTATGATCTTAATTACCAAACGAGGAACTTCGTTGCCTTTTCAATCAAAGGACCCGGTTGTTAATAAGCAAGTAAGTTCATCTAATAATCATGTTTCCTCTACTTCTGTTCCTCAAACTAGTACTACCTCGAATAAAACCCAAAATGATGGATTTCCTTCCTCTATATCTAGTTCATTTCAGCTATTTGATATAATAGATTATGCTAGGAAAACCAAAATCCAAATGCCTGAGGTAGAGTATTTACAAGCTAATCCTGAACAGTTTGATAGGTTAGCTAAATATGTGAAAAATAAGTCTGTTCCTACAGGGAAAGATTCTTCTAAAACTTTCCACGACTCCTCAAAGAACAAATCCACCCAAAATAATCTTGTCACTACTCCCCTTGTTGCCCCAGGGAAAATAGAACCTTTCTATGTTTCTCTATTGGTCAATGGCCACAAGTTGAGCAATTGTATAATAGACTCTGGGGCTTCTGATAATGTCATGCCTGCCAAAGTAGCAGATGCCCTCGGTCTTAATTTGACTACGACCTTTGGGAGATGTTTCTCAATGGAAAATAAGCAAGTGCCTTTGTTAGGCCAAATCAAGGATGCCCAATCTGTATTTGCAACCTTTCCAAATAAGAGGATCAAGATGACCACCCTAGTGGCTGATGTTCCAACTTCTTATGGCATTTTTCTTGGGCGTAATTTTTGTAAAGATGTAAGTGGAAAATTGAATATGGATCTATCCAAGGCAAGAATACCTGTTAAAGGTGTTATGCAAAAGTTGCTTCCTGAGAAGGAGGCAAAATATATTGTTACCCAAACTGAAAATCCAAAAGCCTAAATTTTATTTGAGTCTTCAGGAATGGGTAATTATTTCTTATCTACTGAAGATACCTCTAGTTCACTAGACAAGAGTTCAGATATTTCAGATGCAGAATCAGAAGATACTTCTAGTAAATCAGACGAAAGTTCAGATGAAAGCATAGTGATGCCAGAGTCCTCTCTTTTTGATGAAGAAGAATCTACTGGTAACAGAAACATCAAAGTGGTAGATTCAAATGATGTTTGGGTTTTAGAATTTGATGGGATTTATTCATCCACTGGCTCTAGAGCCGGAGTAGCTTTGATATCTCCACAAGGTGACACCTTTCTTTTCTCCTACAAGCTACAGTTTGACAATACCAATAACACTGCTAAATACGAGTCATTGTTACTCAAAATGGAGGCTGCTCATGTTAAATGTATTAAAAATCTTCATGCTCAGGGTGATGCTGAACTTGTTGTTTGTCAAGTGAGAAATCTATATTAGACAAAAATGAAAGGCTGAAACATTACCGCAATCGCGTCTAGGATTGCATTGAAGGTTTTGATGCTTTTGACATCTCTGTGGTACTAGAGAGTTTAATGATCGTGCTGATTCATTGGTTGTCTCTACCACCCTTATGGTTCCTCATAAGGACTTCAAAGGTAACAAGTACACCATTGAGTTGGTTTTCTGACCCAGTGTGCCAAATAATGCTTATCATTGGTAGGTCTTCAATGGTGATAATCAGATCATTGCTTTCTTAGAGAAGACAGATAACTTTGATGAACTCTATTTTGAAGGTAGTGATTCTCTACCACGTGAATATATTTTTGAAATAGATTCACAAACTGGTGAGGAGATTCTTTAGCAAAAAGGGAATAAGATTCCTAAAGGTTTGGTTTCTTTAGAAAAGTTATTTGATAAGCATGATAGATATATCAAAAAGAAGCAACAACTTGATTCAAGTTCATCCATGGAATTTGAACAAGTAAATTTGAGTTCTGACGTAGATCCCAAAATGGTTAACATTGGGAAGTGTTACATTGCTGATGAGAAATTCAATATCACTACACTTCTTCGCCATTACATTGATTTTTTGGCATGCTCTTATGATGATCTAAAGTCTTTCAAACCTAAGGAGATCTAGCATGAGATTCCTCTCAAAGTTGGATCGTTGCCTCACAAGCAAAAGTAGAGGCAGTATAACCCCAAGATCTTAGGTACTATTCTTTCTGAAATCTAGAAAATGTTGAATGCAAGGATAATCTTTCCTATCCATCATTCAACTTGGATTGTGAATATTGTTCCTGTGAGAAAGAAGAATGGAGAAATCTATCTATGTGTTGACTTCAGAAATCTCAACTAGTCTTCTTTAAAAGATAACTACCCCTTGCCTATATGGATCAAGTGTTACAAACTGTAACTAGTTTGGAGATGATGTCTATGTTAGATAGTTTTTCAGGATATAGTCAAGTAAAGGTCAGCAAAGCAGATCAATACAAGACCGCCTTCACAACACCTTGGGGCGCATTTGTGTACCACAGAATGCCATTTGGTTTTATCAATGCTGGCGCTACTTTCCAAAGAGCAATGGACCCTGCTTTCAGAGATGAGATGGGGAAATTCATTGTGGTGTATCTTGATGACTTGACTATTTTCTCTAAACAGCGTCAAGATCATGCCTACCATTTGCGATAGGTTCTGGAACGATGTCGTCAAAATGGTATTTCTCTTAATCCTAAGAAATCAATTTTTGGGGTTATAGAGGGTAAGCATCTCGGTCACATTGTGTCTAGAGAAGGTACTAAGATTGACTCAAAAAGAGTCAAGTCCATCCAGAGTCTTACTTTGCCTGCTAGTAAGATTGCAGTTCATTCTTTCTTTGGAAAGGTGAATTTTCTGCGAAGGTTCATTCCAAAATTTGCAGAGAAAACCCATCACGTTGTCAACATGATGAAGGGTAAGGCCACTTTTCGTTGGAATACGGAAGGTAAAGCAGCATTTGAGGATATTAAGAGAGCCATAGCTCATGCTTTGGTTCTAGTTTGTCCTAATTATACTAAAGACTTCATAATGTACAATTATGCTTCTGAGCATACACTTTCGCCAATTCTTGTTCAGCAGAATGAGGAAGGTGTGGAATCTCCTATTTCATTTATGAGTTGTCCTTTGAAGGCTCATGAATTGAAATACATAAATATGGAGAAACATGCTTATGTCATGGTCAAGGCGGTAAAGCATTTCTGGTTTTATACTATAAATTCTCACACTGTTGTTTTGGTGCCAGACACAACATTGAAATCTATCCTGACCCAATAGGAGTTTGGGACCAAAAGAGGCAATTGGATTGCCAAAATTCAAGAGTTTGATCTTGATATCAAACCTACCAAGCTTGTGTGCGACAGAGGTTTGTGTCAGCTGATTGTTGACAACGTCCCAAAAGAAACAGGTGACAAAGAAGAAGTTGAGGATATGCCAACTGTTCTCTTTGTTACTACTACAAATGAGTGGTATTCTAATATTGCTCATTTTCTTACCTATGGTGATTGTCATTCTCATATATCCTATAAAGAGAAGCAAACTATCAAGTTAAAGACTGTGAAATATCAAGTTGAAGGCTGTGAACTATGTCTTGTGGGACAATGGTTTGTATAAAAGAAGCCTTGATGGAGTTTTTATCCATTGTGTGAATAAAGCACAACAAAACAGACTTCTAGAGTCCTTTCACAATTTGGCATGTGGAGGACATTTTTCTGCACCTGTGATGGCTCATAAAATTTTGCGGGCTAGGTACTATTAGCCCACATTATTTCAAGATGCATACAATAGGGTACGTAGATGTGAGCTCTGTCAACAGTTTGTTGGAAAGCCTAAGTTGGCTACACTACCACTCAAGCTAGTTGTAATTGAAGAATCTTTTCAGCAATGGAGCATTGACTTCATTGGTACTGTGAACCCACCGTCGAGTGCAAGACACAATTTTGTTCTCACTGCAACTGATTACTTCACCAAGTGGGTGGAGGCCATTCCAGTCAAGCATGCTACTTCTGAGGTGGTATGTAATTTTCTTAAGGAAAATATTATTTCCCGGTTTGGAGTTACAAATAAAATTGTAGCAGATAATGCTACCTATTTCTCTTCCAATGAGATCACTAGTTTTTTCTATGAACATGGGATCATCCTTTCTCATTCTTCAGACTATTATCCGCAAGGAAATGGTTAGGCAGAATCTAGTAACAAAAATTCGGTTACCATTATCAGGAAACTGGTTGAAGATAATCAGAGAACTTGGCATAAAGCTTTATTTGATGCTTTATGGGTAGACAGGATTACCCCCAAAAGGGAAATAGGTATGTCACCATTTCAGCTTCTATATGGTTTGAATGTAGAGATACCTATTACCTTGGAGTTGCCGGCATTAAAGTTGGCAAAGGCAGTAGAAGATAGAATTTTTGAAAGTTCTATTGAAAAAGGATAATGTACCTCACTGAACTTGAAGAATAGTGGGCTATGGTAGTAGACCGTATTGTTGAACATAAAAGTCTGGTAAAGAAGCTCTTTGACAAGAAAGCAAAGGCTCGTGAGTTTCAAATTGGAGATCAAGTCTTGTTATGGGACAAGAGGAGAGAACCAAAAGGAATGTATGGGAAGTTTGATTCCCTATGGAGAGGCCCGTTTGTCATTCATCAACTTTGTGGTGAAAATAGCTTCTTATTGGAGTATCTTGATGGAACTCCATTCTTGTTGCCTCACAGTGGACAACATCTGAAGCACTTCAATCCTTGAAGTATCAGATAAGTTTATTTGTACATTTGTATAGTTTTTGTGTTTTTTTTTTTTTAAGACTTTTGTGTCTTTTTCTTTTTGGTAGCTTGACTGTATGGCCCAATGACATCGATGGAGGCACTTAGAGACTGGATTCTTCTCCCTTTGATTGTTTCAAAGAATGATTGAAGGAAGCTCCCCAGTTAGAGCTAGTTGTTGTTCTCAAAATCAGGTACGCTCATTTTTGTAGACAACCCTTACGAAACTTGTCTGTTTCGTAGCCTACACTTTAAGTTCGCAAACTGAGACAAGTTCTCTTGGCCTCATGTAAAGTCATTTGACATTGTAAAATACCTTATGACATTCCCCTAGATTGGTTCCTTAGGATTCGTGAAAATTGACTAGGTTGTAAGCTTGTCAAAATATCAATTTTGACTATTTTAGAGTGTTAGAGTTTTTTTATATTTTGACATGTAATGTTGGTCATTTCCACCGCTCTTACATGAATATTTTTGTCTTTATGTGCACTAGCGGTCAAAACCACCGCTTGTGCATATTCTTATGTTATTATTGATTAACATGCGCTAGCGGTCAAATCCACTGCCCATGCATGTTGTTTTGTTGATATGTAATATCGATCATTTCTGTCGCTCAAGCAAATCTCGGTGAAATTGAGTTCAACTGAAGTGACATTAATGTCACTCGTGTTGCCATTAATTTTCCCTTTTTGAGCTTATTAAAGGTTTAAACTCATTTTCTTTTTGTTAATTTTCATTCTCTAAATCTTCCAACCACCTCTTGAAGTCTTTCTGAGATCGCTCAAGCGCACGGATTTTGGATTTAAACGAGTTTTGAGTGGATTTCACGCCTAGGGTTTTCGCTTTTATTATCAGGTAGGATGACATTTCTCTTGTTTTCATTTTTGTTTTTCTTCCTTATATTAGGGTTTTCTTGTGATAGAAATGTTTGTTTGTGATTTATGAAATTATTTTTGTTTTGATTAAGTCATCGTTTTGTGTGTTATGCATGATTGTGATTATCCTAAAAACCCTAATAGAATGTTTGAGTTTTTCTTCATCGTTTCTTCTTCATTATTGGCAGATCTTGCCATGCCCTAATTGTGGTGCAAGTAGTAGATTTTAGTTAATGTTCGTGAAACTTAGGTTTTTGCCTGTGTTGCCACATGTATTGACAGTCACTTTTACCGCTAATACATGTTTCTACCCTTCTAGATATAAGGGCTGTGGTTTTCGCCGCCCTCACATTCTTTCCTTGTTTTCTAAGATGTATCAGCGGTGAAAAGGGTCGCCGATACATATGTTTGATCTTTTGTCTTCCCTTCATGTAAGGGCAGTGAAATCCGCCGCCCCTACATGAAAACTTTGAGTTTTTCCCAAATATGCCCTAGCGGTAAAATTCCCTGCTTTTGCATATAATTTGAAAGTTTCTGACAAAGTATTTGAGCGGTCATTCTGACCGACCTAGAATGTGGACACAGTTTTTTCTCTCAACATGCTCAAGCGGGCATTTCTACCGCCCCTACATTTTAAACTTGTATATCTTACCTCACATGTAATGGTGGTCAGATTGACCGACCTTGCATGGTAAATGACTTGTCCCTCATGCAGGAGCGGTCATTTTGACTGCCCATGCATATTTTCCTAAATTTTATCCTAACACTTGGAAAATTTGCCTTTCAAAGCCTATTGGCCCGCTTTCGCCTTTGTCCTTGATTTGCATGCTCTCAAGTCCTTTAACGCGCATTCTCGTGTTCATGATCGTCAATTCGTAGTAACCCCAATTTTCCTATCTTTCCTCTAACTACGAGATCATGGATTTTTACAGTTTTCAACAAACATTTGTGGTAAACACCTTTTCTACTTTTCTCTTCAAAGCTGATGTCGGAGCCATCTCCATCCAAAGCTAAGATCATGAAGTATAAATACCAAGGGGTCTTCCCTGTCACTTCAGTGCAATCTAATGTTGATGAGACCAGCGATACAGAGATAGGACACGTGGATATGGCAGAGTTCGTGGACAGAACCAAACAATCAAATCCTCCTCAGTATATGCAGAAGATCATCAATAATAATATTCACTTGGTTGCCTCTTTTCCTGTTTCTACCCACAATCCTGAGTTTGTTCTTCAGGTAGCTAGTCATTATAACAGGGATACTAGGACTGTGTCTGATTCCCAAGGGAATGTGATCATGAGACTGGATGCAGAATTTCTTGACAAAATCTTCATGTGTCCTCCTATAGAAAATATTGGACAAATTGATTTTGCTCAAGGGCAAAAGGATTATGATGAAGATGTGGAAGCCGCAAGGAAACATATAAATAGTAAGTGGCTAAAGATTCCTTAGAATAATTTGACTAGATGGCCAAAAGACCTCCCGAGAAGTGACTTTGTGGAAGAAGTAAGTGATTTGATTACATTTTTAAGTCGAATCAAAGGCCTTCATTCTTCATCCAAGTTTCAAGAATGGATGTACACATATATCAAGATGATTCTCAATGGTACACAACAAATCTTCTAGGGAGAACATATTAGCAATGCTCTACATGAGCAATTGGTAAAAGTCAATACCACCTTCAAGTTTTATATGACTTCATATTTGGTATATACTGCTATGAGCATGAGCAGTTTTCCTAGTCTGACTCAGGTTGGTGATAGGAGATTGGTTCTCGTATATGAGTATTATCCCCAAATCACTCTAAAAGGATCAATCCATCATTTCTGTAGGGTTAATGATGCTTTCTTCTCAGTCTTTATGTGCTTGTGGGATAATGAGCTTGTTCAAAAGAGAGTTTCAGATGAAGCTTGGGAAGTTGTAAATTCTTTTGGCTACTTGTTCTTACAGTTTCCTACTTTCAAATATCTCAGAGTAGGATATTATCCTGGTTATCCATATATACTTCCACGGTATCCCAATGACAAGATTATTCTCATGGAACTATGTAGACAGCTGATTGTGGTGCATAATAAACAAATGGAGCTGAAAAAGTCAGGAATTAAGTTTCCTGTAGAAATTGGAAGTTACTCAGTCTAGTTAGCCACCATGGCCAAAATAGTTGAATCTGAAATGCAACTAGTCATAATGAAGACCTTCAAGAAAAGAGATCATTTTGATTTCAGAAGGGTACAGGATAAAATCAAACGAAAGTCAACTTTCCACATGCCAATGGTTGGAGATATTCGGGCTGATCTTAGAACACAAAATGAGATCAAAAAACTAGATTATTGGAAACTCAATTTGAGCCAGATTGAAGAACTGGGCCTTGCAGATATTCTATAGGGAATGGAAGATGATGGGAATGTTTTAGATCCCAAATACAATACTGAGAATGTTGAGGCCTCACCTCTTCCAGAGGTCAAAAGGTCAGTCAAAGAGGAGACTTCAATAAGGAAAAGGTTTCAACCAATTCTGGCTAATACAAATGTATGGTTAGAGAGCAAAGGGATTAGTTTGAAAGAATTCCTTACTGGATCAGAGACCGAGGTTCAAGAGAAAACAGGCAAAAAGGTGGAAAATCAGACCAAGAATAAAAGTGACACTCCCTCTTCTTCTAAGGTACATAAACCAAAAATCAAATTTATAACTAAAGGAGGAAAGAAGAAAGAGGTTGCAGGAACCTCTAATGTCATTGAATCAGGTGACGAGGACACAAATGTTGAGCATATGGAAGTTGAAGAGGTTGACACTGAATAGCAAAATATTGAGAAACCTGATGATACCTAGCAAATAGAGATGTCTGATAAGCTTGATGAGGAAGATGAAACAGAACAAGGCAAGGATGAGAATGTAGAATAGGAACAACTTGGTAATTTACAACTTTCCCCATAGAAGGATCTTCCATCAGAATCCCAAGTTTCTAAGCCTCTACTTCATGTTCCTATTTCTGGTAGTTTTTCTGTAGTTTCAAATGTTCCTATTTCACCTATTTTGGTTGTATCTTCTCATAATACCCCTCCATCTTTAAGAACAAGTTTTGGGACCATGTTTGATTCCTCTGGTTCCATTCCAAGTTTATCTTCCCCATCTTTTGATATTGGTGAACAATCTATTTTGGAACATCTTCTGGATGGTTCAGAGAAAGTTGTTGACACGGGTGTAGTTTTTACCAACACCAGTCCTATTGTTCCCATAATAGGTGTAAGTATGGATCCAGCAAAATAGGTAATTGATTCTTCTCTGAATGTTGGTGCTTTTATACTTCCTCCATGGTTGTCTGTATACACTCCTAAGAGAAAGAAGAAAGCAATTTCACCAGATGAAATTGATATTCAGAAGTTGTTGCCTATTAAATCAAAGACTCTGAAGAAGAAGCCCAAGACTGTCTCCAGGCTCATTAATGAAAAAGGGATCAGATATGCAGAAATTGCCAAGCCACCAGAGGATACTACTATTGATAATTTTGATATGAATGATTATGTTGTCTCAAGAGTTGAGTTAGGTAAGCTAACTCATGAAGGCATTAAGGCAGATTTTCAAACCACTGCCAGCACCTTGCTTGAGAAATATGATGAGGTCAAGAAGGAGAAAGAGTAGTATAAAGCCAAAGTAGAACAACTTGCCACTGTTCTTCAGAAAATAGTAAAATCATCTGAGATTGTAGAACCTATGGCGGTAACAGTAGAAGATCCTTTGATTCAAAAGGTGGAAAAAGCTTAGGCCAGAGGGAGAGTAGTTGGTGATCTTGTGGAACATCTGTTGGCACAAGGAAGAGTTCTATTAAAGACCACCGTAGAAAGAAAAGAAAAGATGGACAAAGCAAAAGTTGAGCTTGATGACACCGTTGACTTACTTTCTCAAGAATTGCAAGATTAGGAAGAAAGCTTAGAGGAGTGGATAGAGATGAAGAAGATGAAAATAAAGAATGTGATAGCCATTGGGGTCATCTGAAACTGGGATTCTTATCTTAAGACTAAGGAATCTCTTGTTCATCACATCAATATAATAAAAGGTTTACTTAATTATTTGTGTTGAGTATATGAAAATAGTGAAGACAATAATGCCTTTCTTCTACACGGGTTGGAGGAACTCCCATGTACTCTGACAGGTGAAGGTCACAAGTTTCTCTCTGTAGATGAAATGATAGATGTTTTTGAGAAGATGGTGCAACAGAAATTTGAAGATGAAGTGCCTACAGTTGTTTTGATGGATAGCCTTTATGATCATCATTCAACTTTTGAGAATCTAAAGGATAATCTTGATAAGCATGAAAAAGTAATAAAGGCTGTCAAGGATGTAGTTATCAGGGCTCACACTATATCAGAGAATACAACCAATCCAGATGTGTGTGAAATGGTAGTGGTGCAAACTATATATCAGAACTTTTTGAAAAAGAATGATGGAGGAAGCTGAAGTTCCTTTCCAATTCCTTAGTTTATTTTCATTTTTGTGTATGTAATTTGAATTTTGTTATGGACATACTCACGTGTAATTTTCCAAAATATAATTACATATGAGACAAAAGAAGTCATAAGTCAAATAGGACTCTTTTGTTTGAATAAGTCAAAGTAGTTAGGATTTCCCTATTTTTGCTCTAGGCTCCTCCCTATAAATAAAGAGGACCTCTATTGTAATAGATATCTTTTAGTTATTGAAGCAAAACTTTGCCAAATTGAAGAGCATTTTGAGACTTTGTGTTCAAATTGTAAATCATATTTTATCAAAGTGAATAGAAAAGCAAGCAATCGTTCAATCTTTGCATTGGAATAGCTTGTGGTGTATTGGAAATTGTTCTTATGTCCTTTTCCTTATACTATCTTATCTATTTGATCAAATTGTATTGTGAGTTTGGATAATCTGGGAGATATTCTAAAGTGAATTTTGGAGACTTTGTGCTACAATAATTATCTTTGGGTTTGTGATTTTATGTTTTGGAGTAAAAGATATTGGAAAGACTTTGAGCTACTATTATCTTTTATGATCGTGTGCTTTTATCATAGTATTCAGTGAAGATTTTGGGCTGCATCTTATCCTATTCAGTTCTAAATTTTAAATCAGCAAAAAGGAGCAATGTAGGTTTTGTGATTTTGCGAGTTTCCTGATTATTTTGATTTGTATTTTGAAATTGTTATTTTAAATTATAAACATCATTTCTGAAAAAAGAGAAATGGATGATATGGATTCAGCCTGAAGATTAGTGTTAGAATAGATAAGTTTGAAAGTTGTTAGAAAAGGGAACCTCCCCTTGCTGAGAGGAGAGAAATTTCTCATCATAGCTGTGGCGATATAACCATTTTGCCGTTAGTTAGCTAAACGACAAAATATTCACCCAACACACCTATATTGGCAGTATCATGATTCTGGACCATCATAGCCATGGCTTCCTTGTCAGATGGGGAGAGATGCTAGAGGGGATGATGGAGCAAGCTATAGTGTACCCTTGGGGTTCTTACCTACTTGCCATGTTATACTTTCAGCTACACAGTGTTGCCTACAAGGATGAGTAGTCCATCAACTATGTAGTTACTCTTCTAATGATTTGGGCATGGGAGTGTATTCCCATGTTCAGGCCTCCTATTGTCAGGGAGATACTTGAGGAGTTGCCTTATGTCTACATCTATGGAGGAGCAATTATGTAGGCCAGGATTGGTGATGTAGGTTTCTAGCAACATGACCTTGATCACTTAGATGGGTTTATATGGAGACCATACATAGATTTCCTAGCATGGTTGGAGGATGGAGACCACTTGCCCTACAATCATCATACCGGGAACCTAATCGAGCAGATAGTTCATAGTCAACACAACATCGAGCGTCATTTTCTAGAGTGAGTTTAGAGATAGTTTGGAGAGAGACAAGGAGAGCCAATTGGTATTGCAAAGTTTGCGTGGTCCACTTGGGAGTTCCATTACTAGGGGCCTATTATCAAAGTGCAAGTGGCTATCTAGAAGATAGCCATGCTACAACTTATTTAGTGGGGGGCGAGGACTGATGTCATGGATGTGGGCACTACGCCTAAGTATGACACATGGTGGGTCAAGCATAGGTCCATCCTATATCTACATCTTAATGAGCTGACACCAGTGGAGAGGCTAGGTAGAGGGCCTAGAGGTAGGTTGCGGGGTAGAGGCTGAGGGAGACATGGAGGCCAAGGAGGTGGCAAAGGTGGTAGTGATGATAGAGGAGATGGTGGTTGAGGAGGTAGGGAGAGGTGACGGGAGGAGGGGGAGGGACGGCAGAGACAGGGGTCGGGGGCTATCTCCCATTTGAGAGATAGAGGCTAAGATGGAGGAGATCTGAGTGGAGGATGTGGCAAAGCATGTCGCCATGGAGGATGTAGGAGAGCAGGGAGGGGATGAGGAGAGGGCCCGAGAGAAGACCCTATAGGATATCCCCATTATGGAGGGGCTTATGGGCGAGGAGGAGGAGGCCAAGGACATAAGAAATGACCTACAGGTGCATATTGAGGCCCTACAGGCCCAGATGTAGGGATTACAAGTTTAACTATAGGATACACAAGCTCAGGTGTAGGGATTGTAGGGGCAGTTAGCACAGCACACAACCAAGCGTGATATGGTCATTATCAAGGCACAAAGGGTAGAGAAAAGGAGCATTGATTTTATGGGTACTATGAGCAGGCTGATGACAAACTTGGCACATGCATTGTATAGGGCCAACCAGGAGATAGGCTATTACAGGAGCTTATATGAGGGTGTCATGCATGCTGATCAAAGGGCACCAAGTTTCCAGAGCAGGAGTCAGAGCAAGACTCATTCTAGACAAACACACAATAGTGTCGGAGCCTCTCAGCCCAGGAGATCACCACCTTATGACAGGCCATTGGGGTCTAGAGCAATGTCAGAGCAGAGAGCACCTCCATCAGGACAGGCACCTTATGGAGGAGGAGGTAGCACAGGTTAGGCCTATTTTTTGTAGACATGACATATTTTGGTCGAGCATGCGTGCTCTATTTTTGACTGACCCTACGAGCTCCATTTTTTATAACCATTTGGATATTGTGTTGTGACACTTTTTGAGATATATATGAGATACACTATTTTGTGATGACTATATGATGTGTTATGCTTCTACATGCATGTGATATGATGATGTGATGGATTATGTTATGGTTTTATGCATTATGGATTCATGTGATGTTCTATATGGATTCTATGATTATGCCATTCTTTATATTTGATATGCATTAGGGATATGCGATGTATGGTTTATGGCTTATAATATTGTGGATACACATGGTTTATGAATGGTTATATGATTTATGGATGATACTACATGTATATGAGATGATACTACATTGTGCTTGTGTGGTGCTTATGTAGATTCTACATGTATGCAGATTCTATATGATGTATACAAATGATGGTTCTACATGTGATGCAATGGTATCTACGTTTTTGTTTTTTCTAATGCAATATGGATGACTTATTATGCATGTGATGATGCTTATATGATATTTAATCATGATTATGATGATATCTATATGTTGTCCTAACATGTGTATGTATGCAGGATGAGGTATCTAATGCATTTATTTTTGGTGTGTCATAGTACACCATCGTGATGACTGCAGGGATGGATAGAAGAAATGGAAATGCGAAAGAGAAGATGGTTAGCAAGACATGAAGAATGATTGGATGAGTGAAACTAGATTTTTCTTTGATAGATGTTGAGCTTATACTTTCATTCCATGATTATCATCATAGAGCTTATTATGTCAAAAGATGACAATCACCATGGCATGACATAGGCCAAGGTGCAAAATGTGATCCTTTGTGAAACAATCACATGACAGACAAGGAATGCGACAACTCAGACTAGCAACCATAGAACCTTGTCAGAATATGTGAGGAAATATCCATGAGGCATATTAATCCTAATACAAGAGGAATTAAATGCTCCTTCACTTGCACATAATGTGTTGATTATGCTGAATGAAATCCTAATCACAAACAAGGAACCTAGTTGCTCCAGTCATTTGCCAAGACAAACCACAAACAACAATCAAAGAAAAAGGTCATGATCCATCATCACTTGTGGACTTCCTTGAGAAGCATAAGAAATAGACCAAAGATCAATCTAGTAAAAGATAATAGACTAGACCAATAGAGTCAACAACCATTTGGATCTTTATGCCAAGTGATGAGTGTTTGTTTGTTTGATATGATTGGATGAACAATGCATGGTTTCAAGAAAGGAAGCATGTCATATAAGATGTTAGGTCTGGTTTTGATGATGCAACCACCTATATAAGGCACATGAGATGATTGAGTCTGGATTCAGAAATGAGGCATCTCGTATAAGATGCCTGGTCTGGTTTCGAGAGTGCAACAATCTATATAGGATAATTGGTATGTTTGATTGTGTATGAAGTGATAGTGTCTAGTTTTTGGAAATGGAGTATGTCATATAAGACATAGAGCCTAGTTTCAACAATGCCCCATTCTGTATAAGACAAGTGATAGCTAATAAGGATAATCGATTAATGATGAAAAGTTATGACAAGGCAATTGATATGTTATGATTGAGTGACTGATTGGATAGTTTGTTTGTTGTTCCAAGATTGTTTGGGCTTAATTTTTCCTAGTAATAAATTGTTTGTGTCTGATCAAAGTGTCAATCATAGCAAGGGATGACTTATTATGAGAAGGTATGACTCAACGGGCCCTGAGGGGTTGACCTAATGTCTTAGAGGCTTCATCGAAGATGGCCTTGCCTACGTAAACTGTAGAGACAATGTAGTTCAACCATGTGGACTCTGTGTGTGACCTAAGACCTAGGGGATTTTATGCCTTGGGGGCTCATCGAAGAT
Organism: Cunninghamia lanceolata; assembly: GCA_027924645.1. NCBI lineage: Eukaryota > Viridiplantae > Streptophyta > Pinopsida > Cupressales > Cupressaceae > Cunninghamia > Cunninghamia lanceolata. The sequence continues at coordinate 1,718,625 of BSBN01000026.1, read as the reverse complement.
GGCCTTGCCTATGTGAAGTCGCAGAGGCAACATAGTTTGACAAGGTGTATTGACGCTGTTTATTGCTTAGATTTTTGGATAAATATTTGATTTTTTTGTGTTTTGGGGAATATTTGTTTTTTTGGGTTTTTTGGCGTGTTATGATTTTTTTTTGGATTTTGACATGTTTTGATGTTTTTTGGTATTTTGAAATGTTTTGAATTTTTTTGGATTTTTGAAATATTTTGATAGGTGTCCTCCAATACCGAGTCCTAGGATCCCTTATGAAGACTTCTATTAGGGAATTGCCCACAATTAGGTATAGGACAAGATTATTAGGAAAAGGATGGATGGAACATGGAAAGCGATGGATGTTAAATGTCAACTATTATCAAGCCATGAGAAGGACATCAAAGTTTATTACAGAATAGAGGATTATGGAGTTATGATAGTGAAAGATGGAGGCATGAAGGGCAAAGCAAAAAGATCTGATTAGAATGATGGTAGAAGATGGAGCGAACATTGGCTACACATGACACCTATTTACTAGGTTTTCACCATGGTATGTATCCAAAGCACCACTGAAGTGGTTTTCACTATTAGACGGATTATTTCTCTTTACTATTTTTTTTTTCTCCAAAGCGCCACCGAGATGGTTTTCACTATTGGATAATTTTTTTATTTTTTTTATTTTTTTATTTTTAGGTATACTATCTGTGAAGGTGCATGTTATTGATCAGTTCTAATAGGGGTTTACCTTTAGGAGTGCCAAGTTGATATGCTTCAGATCCATATGCAGCAGTGATGACATAACGACCCAGCTAGTTTGGCTCAAATTTTCTTGGTTTCTCTCGATGCAATTGATTCTTAGGATTCTCTTATAGAACTAAATCTCCAATATTGAACTATCAAACCTTGACTTTCTTATTGTAGCTGCAACGAAGATGATTCTGATAAGCTTGTAAATAAACTAGTGCATTTTGTCTTCTTTCATCCAGCAACTCTAACTCATGTAATCTGGATACTTTGTATTCCTCCTCATTAGTGAATTATTGCATTGATACTCTCAAAGAGAGTAACTCAACCTCAATGGGTAGGATGGCTTTCAAATCGTAGACAAGGGAGTATGGAGTGGCTCTAGTGGGTGTATAGATGTTAGTTTGGTAAGCCCACGAGGGTTTGAGTTGGATATGCTAGTCACGGCCAGCGTGAGAATGACAGTCTTTTTGAAGATTTTGATGATGGTTTTATTCGACGCCTCAACTTAACCATTGCCTTGGGGATAGTATGGAGTGGTGAAATGATGTTGAATGTGGAACCTTTTAGAGAGCTCATAGACATCCTAGATCTTGAAAGGATGACCATTTTCTGTGACAATAGACTGAGGAACACCATATCGACATATAATATAATTGAGAATAAACTTAGCAATCTATTTGCCAATGATGTATGTCATAGGAATGGCCTCAATCCATTTTGTTAAGTACTTAGTGGCTGTGATGATGAATTTATGACCATTAGCAAAGGTGGGATGGATTTTGCCCACAAGGTTGAGTCTACATTGAGAGAAGGGCCATGGTGATGTAAGTGGCTGAAGGTCCTGGGTGGGTGCATGCACAAGATCTCCATGTATTTCGAAATGCCGACATTTTTTAGCAAAGTGATATGCATCTCATTCCATTGTGGGCCAGTAGTATCTAGTTCTTATGATCTTCTTGGCTAGAGTAGGACCACTTGAGTGAGCTCCACATATACCCTTGTGTACTTCGTGTAAGGTTGTTTGCACTTCTTCAGCATCGAGACATCTTAGGAGGGTGTTATCAAAGCCATGGCGATAAAGGTTATCACTGATGATGATATATTTGGTGGCTTGCTAGATGAAGGATTTGCATTGGCTAGAGGATAGGTCAAAGGGAACCATTTGGTCATGCAAGTAATTATAAATGTCATTATATTAGGGAGACTCAGGACCAACAATCTCACACACCAGCTCAGATTTAGGGAGATCAAAAGTAGGGATCAATAGTTATTCCACCAAGAATTCAAATCAAGATGCATTAATCAGAATGTCCAAGAGAGATCTTATAGTGGCCATTGCATCGGTTGCTCTGTTTGAATTTTGGGAATCTAGTTGAAGGCAATGTTATCAAAGTAGAGTTTGAAATTGTCTACCATTCTCTTGTAAGGCATAATCTTTTCATCCTTCGTGTCATATTCATCATTGACTTGTTTGATTACCAGCTATAAATCATTGAAGACTTGCAAATTCTTGATTTTCTAGTTGATGGCCATGTGTAGTCCAGTAAGTAGTGCCTCGTACTCAACTATATTGTTTGTACAAGAGAAGGCTATCCTGAATTGTTTAGGAATAGCATCTCCCTATGGTGTGATGCAAAGGACTCCAACCCCTGAACCATGATTTGTGCAAGAACGGTCGAAGTATAGCATCCATGTTTTTGAAACTTCTACTTTAAAGATTGATTCATCTAGAAAGTCTATAACCAAAGAATGATCAGATGTTGTGGGTGCCTCTGCAAGTTGGTCTATGATTACTTGTCCTTTTATGGCCTTTTAGTCAACGTATTCTATGTCAAACTTAGTTAGGATCATGACCCATTTTGCCAATTGTCCTGTCAAAGCTGCCTTATTGAGTAAATATTTTAAGGGGTCAATCTTTGCGATGAGCTTTGTTTGATGATTCAACATGTAATGATAAAGATTTTGAGTGGTAAAAACCACAGCAAGGCATGCACATTCGATGGGACTGTAATTAAGCTCATACCCTACCAGTGTTCTATTGATGTAGTAGATAGCTCGTTCTTTCCCTTCTTTGTCGTTCTATGCTAGGAGTGCCTCTAGTGCTTAAGAGGTAGTTGAGATGTACACCATAAGAGGTTTTCTTGCAATTGGTGGCATAAGAACTAGTGGAGATAGAAAATAATCCTTGATTTGTTGGAAATCTTCTTAACAGTGTTTGGTCCATATGAAGGGTACTCCCTTTTAGAGAAAATGCTAAAATGGATGACACTTGTCGGCCAATTGTACAATGAATCTCCTTATTCACTATAGTTTGCCCTATAAATTGTGTAGTTACTTAAGATTCATTGGTGGAGACATGTCCATGATGGCTTTTACCTTGGTAGGATCAGCCTTAATTCCATGGTGAGAGACGATGTAAACCAACAATTTGCCTGAAGTGACTCCAAAAATGCATTTTTTTGGGTTTAGCATGACCTTGTATTCTTCAAGTCATGTGAAAATCTTGTCCAATACATCCAAATGACTATCCCGTGTAATTGATTTGGTTAGTAGGTCATCCACAGAATCTTCCATAAATGTATGCATGTAGTCATGAAGGATTGTCATCATTGCTCTTTGGTATGTGGCTCTAGCATTTTTAAGACCGAAGGGCACAACATTCTAGTAGTAAGTACCCCAAGGACAAGTGAAATTTGTTTTGTGTTGATCTTTTGGGGCTATTTTGATTTGATTGTAACCTGAAAAACTGTCCATGAGGGAAAGCATCTCATAGCCTGCTGTGAGGTCGACTATAATATCAATGTTTGGCAATGGAAAGTTGTCTTTTAGACAAGCCTTATTTAGATCCCTGAAGTCTTCACAACTTCTAATTTAACCATTTAGTTTGGTAACTGGTACTAGATTAGAGACCTATTCTAGATAATCTATGGGCCGAATGAAACTGACATCCAGTAACTTCTTCAGTTATGCTTTGACCAAGAGTGTTATTTGTGGAGGCATCCTCCTTAATTTTTGTTTTACTAGCTTGGGATTTGGAAGCAGTGGTAGATGATGTAGGACCAATTAAGGATCAAGCATAGGCATGTCAGCATATGACCAAGTGAAGTTAACTTGCCGTACTAAAAGGAAAGTTGTAAATGTTGCTTTCTCTTGTTTTGTCAATGATTCAACAAAGCAGATGATCCTGGGATTATCATTGGTACTATTGTCCTATTTTGCCCCTTTGGCCAAATAGTCCAAACCCTTAAAACCCTAGGTTCTGCAATCGTCTTCCTTCACATTATAATCCATCATTGACTGCCTAACCTAGGTTACCGATCACTTAAGTTATGACTTTGATCCTTTCATGTCATGAATTGACCGGTCCTGAGTTCTAAGGCTTACCTTTTATCACCCATCACATCATGTTATTATAAATTCTTAAATCCTATGTCTTTCGAGGGGCCCAAATGTGCCACATGACAGTATTTCATGCACCCGCAGACCGCTGAAGGTGACATCACATTCCTTCTACACGACTATGAAGTGCAGACAACTGTAAAGTATATCAAGGGCCCATGGCCATAGGATCAATGGCTTCAATAGACAAAGGAGATAGTGTCAGGTTTCAAAGGATGAAGTGAAGAGTTGAGGTCTTTAAAGATCGATGGTAGCGCAGTGTCATAGGAGAATCTTTTCTGTTAGGAAGATTCTGTGCATGGTTGTGAGATCTTGACAACTATAAAGTGTATCAGAGACCCATAGCCACAAGATCATTAACTGTGTCAGATGAGGTAGCTCATTCTAGGTGTCAAAGGATGGAGTGGAGAAGTGGGTTCTTCAAAGATCAAATGGTATCGTAGCGTCATAGGAGAATCTTATTTGCTGAGAAGATTTTATGCATGGCTACGATATGAAGACAAGTGTAAAGTATATTGGGGGCCCATGGCTATAGGATCAATGACTTTATCAGATGAAGAAGATAGCACCAAGTGTCAAGGGATTGAACAGTGAGACTACAGCTTTGAAGATTGGATGGTGGCATAGTGTCGCAGGTGAATCTTGCTCGCATGGAAGATTTTGTACATGATCATGAGATGTTAACACATGGCACACTGACACCTTTTCTTTTAGATCTCTCAGGTGGGCCCTTATACATCGACAACTATTAAAAGAAAACAAATCATCTGCATACTCAGCGCCACATATTCCAAATCAACATGTCTTAACGAATAATTAAAAGGAAAGTGTTATGCAACATGACTTAGAGTCATCAATCTTACAACCATTTGTTCATCCAATGGCCCCAATTTAAATTCAAATCTTTTAAACATTTCAAAGGTGGAAAATCTTATTGATCAAGGAAGCAACAAACTCGGCTGACAAGGGCATTTTAGAGGCCGATTATTCAAAATTTGGAATCAATGAAAGACATAGAGTTTTAAAAGTTAACGATTTAAAGTGTTGTAAAAGCTTTGCTCAAGAAGTTGTCTCATATGCCATCAATGTAGATCCTATGCCTCTCAACTGCCCCTTTTCAGATATTTGTTGCATTTATGGTTGCAGGTCAATGAATTGGTTGCTTGCCTAGAAGAGGGAAGGAATATCTCTCAGCCACCTATGGACTCCAAATATTTTTTGAATTAATTCTTGTAGATAGACATCTTTTAGGTAGAGATATTTTCTGATAGAACCCATGGGGTAATTTATTGTAACCTAATTAGGTCATTTGGAATCAGATGCTATATATGCATGAATGTAAGATGTAAAAAAGGTTGGAAAATAGTTGGATATTCTTGATGCCTCTATATTCTAAACAGAACTTTCCTCTATTGTAACTATGCCTCTTGATCAATACATATGGTTTTTTATTTTTTCATGTTTTTAACTCTATGTAGTCTTAGAATTAGCTAGTGTTTGTGAATGTTTAATTCTTGGCAATCCATTCTTTACCTCTTATAAAATCGACATGATCTATGTAAGTTTACTAGTTGTGTTTCTTCATTTATACATCTTAGCTCTCTGAATGTTCTTTATTCAAATCTGGTGTATCACCTCCCTTTACTTTCAGTTTTACTCTCTCTTCCTCTTTTCCTATCAGGTGGATAGATTAGGTTTAGTCTTAGGATCATTGGATTTTTCTCATTCAGCAAAGGAACCAGCCTCTCTCTGGAGATTCGGCCTCCCCGTAGGGTCCCACACTTGGAGGTTGTCTTAATGTTTCACTAGATTGTTGGAGCCCTAAAATCTTTCAACATTGGGTGCAAATCTATGTGATAATAGTTTTTGGTATGCTCAGTGGGATGATTGAAGAAGCTAAGAGGTTTGTTGTTGTTCTTAGCCTATTATAGTTCAGAATATATCTTGCAATCACCTGGCAATTTATCCCCACCTTGGTGCCAATAGTTTCTTGAATGCCTAGTGGGATGCTAAGCATAAGCAATCAAACAATCAAGTTGAGAATCTGGTGTCCTTTTCAGCTCTCTGCATCTTGTTAGACATTTCATGCACCTGGTGACTCTACATACTACTGGTTCTAATCAGTGCCATCTTTTATGCCTATACAAACTAGGGCATCTTCAAGAGGTAATTTCCAATTTGCTAAATTATCTATTGTTGCTTCAAAAAGAAGGTCTAGTTTATCTAGGTCTCCTATGAGAAGGGGTAGCATCTTTGTTTTACCTCTTTCAAGAGCTCAATCCACACCCCCTCTCATTAGGTTTCAATATAATAGAAGAATCTTGTATATCCCTAGAATGAATCTAAATATTCGTAGAATAGCAAGGAATTTGCCTTTTGTGACCTTCAATGGAGGAAGCCCATTAGATTTGGCTACATATAATGACATACCTATTGCAGCCCTAAAAGTGTTTCACCCTTCACGACTGATGGTTTTGTAACCCCTACTAAGCATATCAAAGTTATATCCAATGTGTGCTCGGTCCATCATATACAACATGAATATGTTGCAGTCCGTCTCATGAGCTCATCTTTCAAGGGAAGATCTCTTCAATGGTTCAAGAGCTTGACCCTTGCTTTAATACATACTTAGGATGAGCTGGGAGAAGCCCTCTACAAATAGTTTGGAGAGAGGACAGATAATGTTTCATTGCTTGAGCAGTTGACAACTATCAAGAGGCTCCAAGTGAGATGCTGGTAGACTTTTGTTGATAACTGCGAGGGGGGATGAATCAGTTATCTTAATTACTTCAACTTTCTAATCTTCATTAACTTTTAATGCAGCATCAAATCATATAAGCAAACATAACCATGAAATAGAAATAACATTAGTACACATGACACAATGGTTTTGACGTGGAAAACCCTATTAAGGGAAAAACCACAGGGTGATTAACCCAAGATTGTATTCTCTCTTAAAAGAATAAGATAGTACAAAATGGCACTTGCCAATTAGGGCTCACTGCCTGAGCACACTACTCACAAGAGGCTCACTGCCTACAAGAGACTCACTGTCTACAAGGTATAAGGTGACAAGATACTTGAACTGATGAGAAGCATCCACACATGCAGAGGTTCAATTCCGGTTAGGCTCAATACACTGATCTGCTACACTTCATTCTTCCTCTTCTTTGCTGCTGCTATCCTGTCACATTCCAGACCAGTCTTACTGCCCTCACACTACTCTTCTTCTTTTCTTTGCACTTCACAACACACAACACACACCTTCACATCTAAATCCATCTAGTATATATATCTGCATCAATGATTTCAACACCTTTCTAGTCGGCATTCGGAATAGTCAATATTTTCCTAAACTCTAATTTGTCAGCTGAATCCTTGCTTACCAAGTGATATGTATCAAGGAGATGCTTATAGAAGTCATCAATCATGTCGGCCAATCATGAGTGATACCTCAGGAAGCTTGATCACCATCAATAACTGATCCGGATTAAGGTCTGATGCTCTGCCAGTCAGTTCTTCCTTTGTCAACTCTGCCAAACAGGAACCCAACACTTAGGTGCTCATATCTCTTCACTCTTCCATCAATGGAGGCTCAATCCCTGGAATGTATCAGTCAAGGTACACCTCTTGACTTCCCCAAGTCCACACTTTACTAAGATACTTTCTTTGAGAGATCTGGACCTGACTGTTAGACCTTGCCACATGCTCTGTTCTTGCTTACCGGACCACAACACTCTTCAATCTGACTTCTGGTATAGGCACACCATGTCCTATGGATGGGTGGGATGAACTTTGTTGCCATCAATGACAACAATCATGAAGCTACATAGTGTCTCTTGCCAACAATCTCCCCCTTTGGCATTGATGGCAACACTTAGTGAAAAATGACCGAGTGTCACACTGCTCTCCCCCTTGGCTAATGCTCTGTTCTAATATATACTTTACTGGAGCTCCCCCTTAGCTGGATCCCACATTTTTCACTACTCCTCACTCCCCCTTTGACATCAATGGCAAAGGGTGGGGTCCGCACACCAAAATTTCCAAAAATAATCTATACTTAGCCGCATAAAACATATATACATGTTTTACTTACATATACTGAATTATATCTGCAAAAGTGGTCTTTAGCTATACCACTTTTGTCGCCCAACTCTTATTCATCCTGTCCAAAATTGAGATGTGACCACTCAATAGGAATACAAAAGCTTCTACCCTTTTTAGATCTATCAGATCACTGGTCCGGGCTGTAGTCTGAGCATCACTTATGGCCTCATGCATGGCCTCTAACTTAGGGATAATGATCCCTCTAAGTTCACCCATCCGGTTTATTATGTTCTTCATTTCCTTCTCAAGTTTCTTTATTGCATTTGTGACTACAATAGTCTGACACTCTTGATTTACTATGGATGATGATATAGGATCAAAACTTTGAGACAAACTTAGCAGTTTATCTTCTTGCTCTTTTACTTTCTTCTCAATATCTTTGGTCACTGTGGGCCAAGATAAAAAAAATTTATACATGTCTCCGCCATCTTTAAGAGCATTTTCCAAGCTCTTTATCCCAATATCCATAACTCTCCTATCATTTGTTATCAGACCTTGCACTTCGAAGAATCTCTTTTCCAAAAACTCCTTCCAGACCTTTTCTTCAGCTAACTTCTCTAGTGAATCAAAATGTGTATGAACAGAATTTACAAGGGACTTTAGATTACTGGATGTGGAGGCGAAAGGATCCTTTTGGAAGGATGGCATGATTTTCTCCAATACACCGGATGCAATTTCTATGAGCTCACAGTCTTCCATGTGAGACTTCAGTAGTTTTTCTTTTGCCTTTGCTTGAGTGAAGGATGCTAGTTTCATGGTTTGAACCGGGGGGAGGGAATCAAAATTGAATGGACCTTGAAGCAGTTCCAGTTCATCAAATTCCATCATCTCTTTGGTCAAGAAATCTTTGACTGCTTATGCTGTGTCTCTTGCCAGAGATAGAATTTTCTCCCCTTTTGCAGCCTTACCACTATCATCTGTGGCCTTCTCTGTTGGAGTTTTCTCTCCTTCTGCAGCTTTGCTACTGTCATCTTCTTTTTCCTTCTCCTCTACTTCTTGACTGATCTTCTCTTCTACTCTTTCTTCTCCTTTGGATCCGGATTCTACAGGGGAAACCAGATGAGAGATATTTACTTCTTCTTAGACTTCCTCTTCTGGAACAAAGGAATCTAAGTCCTTAGCTTTTTCTTCACCTGTCTCCTTTTCCTCTTCTGCCATTGTCTCAGTAGATTCTTCTTTGTCATCCATGTCCGAGGGATCATCTCCTAAGTCCTCTATAATAGGAATATTGAATCTTTTGTATGCATTCTGGAGGATGTCTTCTGTTTCTTTAGCCACCTTGTCAGTCTCTCCAATCATAAGCTAATTCATTCTAGCTTTGCTCTGGAACTCATCCTTGCAATCTTTGAAGATCATATTCTTTTGCTTAGGAGTGATGGAAGGATAGAGCTAAATGGCTATTTGTTCCTGGATCTCCATATCCTTTGCTTTAGCATTATTCTTTCTGATTTCAAGTTCCTTCTCAAGGCTTTCAGGAATTAGGGATATGATTTCGATGAAAGCTTTGTTGTAGATATTCAGATACCTGACTGTGGTATCTTGCAGGATCTTTTGGTTAGCTTCACTACATTCATCATAGAATTTTGTTAATGTTTTCAAGTTTCCATCCATAGTAATTGTCTTGATGATATCGTCAAGAGTAGGCTTCTTAACACTTTTATTTGTCTTTTCTTCTTCCTTGTCTAGACCGGTAGAGGGTTCACCAAATGTTTTCTTCTTCTTCTTCATTTTCTTGACCTCTTCATCAGATTTAGTCTCTTCTTCATCCTTTTGACTGGCATAAGATCTTGTGTCCTTTGTCTTAGTTCTCTTCTCTCCTTTACCGGATGATTTTGCTTCCGGTCTTAATGCCTTTGAGCTCTTTGCAGTGGTAGGTGCAGAGGTCTTAGAGGATCTGGTCTGGGAGGGGATTTCCACCGGAGCACCTTCTTTCTCCTCTTTTTCTTTTTCTTTCTCTGCCCTTTCTGTCTTCTTTCTATTTGCATCAAATGCCTCTTTTGAAATTCCATGTCTCTTGGAAAAATCTTCTACTTCCCTCCTTACCTTTCTCTTGATCTCAGGCTGTCTCAGTTCAACATGAACTTTTACACTTAGTTCTTGGTAAGTTCCAAGCCTTTCTGCCTTACGATCTTTGGGCTAGCTTAGCATGTGTTGAACATGTAGCTCAACAATTTTCTCATCTACTTCATATCCCATTGGCATGATCCAGACTATCCTTGGTTCCCCTACCTCCATTAGACACTGATCAGTATCCACCATGAAGCATACTGTATCTTTGTATTTTTCTACTAGAGTTTGGGGGATTCTCTCTCTTGCTTGCATCATATTCTGAAAGTTCTTGAAGTAACCCCATAGTGCTGCATTTTGTGCCTTGGCATCACCAAGCCCATGCAAGTAATCTTTGATTTGAATTGCAACAGGTCTGTCATTCTGCCATACCCAACCACTAGATCCGAGCAGCTCATTCATAAAGTAGAAGAACAAACACAGTATCAACCCACCATACTTGAAAGAGTTCTTCTTGTCCTTTTTGATCTTTTGTAGGTTTTCCATCAGTTGGCTCAAAAGGAGTTCACAAAGATCATAATCTGCATTCTTTCTCAACATTTCATAGGCAGTGTAAATTGCAGTTCCAGGTACCGAATTTTCCCTGCTAGAGTGATATATCTTATAACCGATGATCATGGAGGTAAACTTGGCATCCGGATCAGTGATATCTTCTATTGTCATTGCTCTCTTGTCAAACCTTGATCTGATAGCCTCACTCACAGTTTGATTCTTAACAGATTTGAGTACAGGTAACCCTCCGGATGAGTGCAAACTGGTTACTACTTTAATAGCATCTCTTGTGATCTTGAATGGTCTATTCAGCCACAAGAAGTTGTCATGCACTCTGCTCAAAACATACCGGACCCAATCATCTTCAGCAAAATAGGGGAAATGAATGCACTGTCCAAAATGTTTATCCCAGATGGCCTTATATTGAGGTTTTAGTTCAAATGATTCATCTATCAGTTCCTTGTGGTAGATATCCATCAGCTTGGATTCACCAAATTCTTCAATGCTTGCTTGAATGTAAACCCTAATGTCTTCTACATGCAGAATTCCATGTGGAATGCTAGAAAATGTACCTAGGGGATCAACTTCTAGGGATTTATAGGGATGTTTTCTAAATTTAGGGCATGGCCTATCAGTGATCTTCACCACATTCAGAGTAGCCATATTTCAAAAGATTTATAGAGAGATATTCAATAACAGAAAAATACCTTTACGCTTCTAGGGTTCGCGAAGTGAGCCGGATTGATTTACTAGATGAATCGACTTTAGTGGTTGATCTTTGAAAAATTTGAAACAATTTGTTGCAGAGCTCCTTTTCTTTTCTTCTCAAATGCAAATGTACAAATGACGGGTGAATGAACCCTTTTATTTTTGAGAAAAACCCTAATTGCACATTACAATAAATGCGCAACTTAAGTTATTCCAGTTGCCTTGTTCTCCTTGTTCTGAGAAAGATCTTTTCTAGATCACTGAGATATACTTAGAGTTATTCTCGGTGATTGATGACAATCTATCTTCCTTTACCCAAACATTTGATCTATCCGCGGATCAAGATACCTCAAATTTGAATCATACCGGATCTAACTATGAATATCTTGTTTTTACCAGATGACTCTTAAACCGGATCTATCTTGGAAGATTAGACTCTTCAAACCTTCTTTTGGATCTTTCATATCTTTACCAAACCTACTTTAGATGTTTCTCTAAGAATCCTTTAATCCGCATCTTCCCATGTGCCAATTTCAGGCACCAATTGACTAGCTGGTGGAATTGGTTTTTCTTAGTGACTCCCCCTGAGCCAGAGCTCATCTATTCAATTTATGGAAGGATTATCAGCACCAGATTCTGGTGCGGATCCATCCCCAACATTCTTTGTGCTTCTCTTCACCTAAATCTTATTCATCTCCCTTTGAATTTCATCCATGTTCACTTTCCTTTTCCTTTGTCTTGGTTATGATTATGTTGTTCCAGACCCCTTTTGTCTTGATTCTTACTTCTACAAAATTTGGCAATATGACCGGATCTATTGCAATTGTATCAAACAACATTTCTTTGCATATTTGACTGATATCCTCTTGATCTACATTGATTAGCCAAATGTCACATTCTATTGCATGCAAAGCATCTACCATTGAATGAATTGTTTATTTGCATGTTTCTACACTCATGGGATTTGTGACCATACCTTTTGCAATTGAAGCACTGTCTGGAGAAGGATGTATTAGTTTGATTCATTCTTCTTCTACACTGATTTGCTTTATGACCAAAGTTATTGCAGTTGTGGCACTATCCATTGGAAGATGGATATCTTTGAGCATTTGGTTGCCTTACTGGAGGTCTTCTAGGCCTATTTCTTGGATTTTCTAATCTAGAGTTCTTTTGATCGGATCCGGAGCTTTCACCTTTTTCATACCCCAAGCCTTGCTTGTCATCTACCCTCTTTTGGCTTTGAAGAAGAACTTCAAGTTGAGCAGAGCTTATCTTGAATTTCTCTTTGTATTCATTTGTTGTTTGAAGATCCCTTTTAAGAGTGTCAATCTGATTCTCAAGTTGATCTTCATTATCTCTTGCTTCTTCAAGGTTAGATTATCAATCTGATTCTCAAGTTGATCTTCATTATCTCTTGCTTCTTCAAGGTTAGATTCCAGATGTCTGATTATTCTATCCATTTTATGGCAATCTTCTAATTTCTCCTTGAGAGATTGTCTTAGATCATCTTTAGTTTTTCTTTTCTCTTCAATTTCTTGGGTGAATTTCATAACTCCTGATTCCATTTCATGTCTTACCATAATGACCTCTTTTGACAACTTTTCACATAGCTTGGTCTTCTCCTTCAGGTCTTCATTTGTATCATTTGCTTCACCTTGACTTGCTAGTTGTTGAAGTAGATCCTTTCTCTTTTTCATAGAGATACTCAGTTTCCCTTTTAGTTCATTTATGAAGTCATTAGCCTATTTGAGTCTTTCCTTCAATTCATTGACTTCAGAGTTAGATTGCTCAAGATCATCTAGGGTAGACTAAAGTTGTTCTCTCATACCATACACATCCATTTGAATTCCCAGATCTTCCTCAAGCTGTTAGGCTCTGTTTGGAGGAACCTGGCTCTGATACCAATTCTTGATAACTGAGAGGGGGGGATGAATCGGTTATCTTAATTACTTCAACTTTCTGATCTTCATTAACTTTTAATGCAGCATCAAATCATATAAGCAAACATAACCATGAAATAGAAATAACATCAGTACACATGACACAATGGTTTTGACGTGGAAAACCCTGTTAAGGGAAAAACCACGAGGTGATTAACCTAAGATTGTATTCTCTGTTAAAAAAATAAAATAGTACAAAATGGCACTTGCCAATTAGGGCTCACTGCCCGAGCACACTGCTCACAAGAGGCTCACTACCTACAAGAGACTCACTGTCTACAAGGTATAAGGTGACAAGATACTTGAACTGATGAGAAGCATCCACACATGCAGAGGTTCAGTTCTGGTTAGGCTCAATACACTGATCTGCTGCACTTCATTCTTCCTCTTCTTTGCTGCTGCTGTCCTGTCACATTCCAGACTAGTCTTACTGCCCTGACACTGCTCTTCTTCTTTTCTTCGCACTTCACAACACAAAACACACACCTTTACATCTAAATCCATCCGGTATATATATTTGCATCAATGATTTCAACACCTTTCTAGGTGGCATCTAGAATAGTCAATAGTTTCCTAAACTCTGATATGTCGGTTGAATCCTTGCTTACCAAGTGATGCGTATCAAGGAGATGCTTATAGAATTCATCAATCATGTCAGCCAATCATGAGTGATACCTCAGGAAGCTTGATCACCATCAATAACTAATATGGATTAAGGTCTGATGCTCTGCCGGTCAGTTCTTCCTTTGTCAACTCTGCCAAACAGGAACCCAACACTTAGGTGCTCATATCTCTTCACTCTTCCATCTCCGGAGGCTCAATCCCTAGAATGTATCAGTTAAGGTACACCTCTTGACTTCCCCAAGTCCGCACTTTACTAAGATACTTTCTCTGAGAGATCCAGATCTGACTTTCAGACCTCGCCACATGCTCTGTTCTTGCTTTCCGGACCACAACGCTCTTCAATCTGACTTCCGGTATAGGCACACCATGTCCTACGGATTGGTGGGATGAACTTTTTTGCCATCAATAACAACAATCATGAAGCTACACAGTGTCTCTTGCCAACAACTTTAACTTCAGATTCCAGAGGACATGGGAGAGAATTCTAGCTACCCTCATGCCATCTCCACAAGGTGCTTTCTTGTACTTTTTAAGAGCTTTAAATTCTAGCATTGTTGTGATGATGCAATCAATGGCTGTTGAGACTCTACCAGATGGATTTGAGACAGCTCTAAAAGCTAAAAATTGTTTAATATAGGTTGAGAAAATTGCTCCCAAACCTCCTATCCAACTTTTTCCAGATCTGCCTTCCTCATCCTAGCAGCCCATTGTTGCTCCTATCCCAGAGCCTAAAACTTCAACATCCTCTCTTTCTTAAAAAGAGAGTGATCTTAAGACCCTAATGTCCAATTTGACTAACAAGGTGAATAGTATAGCTATTCAAAATGCTCCCAAACCCTATCAAAACTATAACTAGGGGTAGACATCTAATCAAAATTGGAACCAAGGGTATAATCCTAATAGGAATCAAAACTAGAACCAGGGTTATCAGAAAAATAGATACCAAAATCCTAACCCTGCACAACCTTTACAAACTATTTGACCTATCCAGCAAATACCAACCATAAATCTAGTTAGGGCTTTAGTCCCTACTCAGAATAATCTAGCCCAAGAGGCTGATTAGTGTTATCCCTGCAACCAACCTCACAATTAGTCCTCTTGTGCTTTTGGTGCACAAGAGAGGGCTTTGATGGTGCATAACTTTCACAATCATCAGGTATCATTATCAGAGGCAACCAATAGCAACCCTAAAGTTTAAAATGAGGCTACCCCTGATGCTAGTATGATGCTATGGACTACAAAAGACTTTTGTGTTGTCAATCAGCCTATGGATAGTGTTGTTATACCTATTGTAGACATCATCAGGTCAAAGAAGAGGTAGTTGGAGGCTAGCCCTATGCCTGTTGTGTTACAAAAGGAGCATGTTCCAAAGGTAAAAGTGGCCAGTGCCACAATTCCAATTCAGAGCAGCAGATCTGCTGCTACAAAAGAAATTCCACCAGGGCTAAAAGTGCCTAAACAAACTACAGATCAAATAAAGAAATGAACATGGATTCCCTTTATGCATAAGGCAGCCATTGTTCCATTGAATATTGTGGAATAGATGAAGAGAACAAACATAAATGTTTCTATGTGGGAAGTGATGTCCATCCCCTCTCAGAGGGATCTATTACAAGAGGCCTAGAGGCACTTCTTGTCTATTGAGTTAGCAACATTAGACTCACCAACAAAACAAAAAGAGAAGGCTCCTGTCAGCCTAGTACAACCAATTCAAGGACAAGTAAGTATAGTTAAGAAGCCATCTCCTTTCTACTTGTCTCTAATCATTAGTAAATTTTTAGTGCACAACTGCATGATTGATTCATGGGCTAGCATTTCACTAATGCCCAAGAAGATAGCAGATGCATTAGGCATCAAATATACCCTTGTTTCATCAGGAGTATTATAGTTGGATGGCACCTCTATGAACACTATAGGAGTGATCATGGGATTGGACTTGACTTTGCATTCATGTCCTAACCTATCTTTCAAACAATGCATTTCAGTCATTGATCTTCCTCCTTTCTTTCTCATTTGTCTGTCAAGGGATTTCATAGCCAAGGTGGGTGGCTACCTTTCTTCTGACTGGTCTCATATGTTGCTGAGGACCAAATATGGTACATGATTAACCATCAAGGCTAAACCAATTTTAGAATATCATGTGAAGAATTACGGTCATAGCTTGGTGAACCCACATGTGATGATTCAGGGTGAGGAAGTGCATGACTTAGAATGTAGTGAGGTAGAGTCCTCATTTCTTCCTACCCCAGACCTTTTTCTTGATGAGTGGGAAAGGGATCATGAAGATTTCGATCCTTATGACAACATGTGTTGAAATTAGGGTAGACAACTGAGAGGGGGGTGAATCAATTGTCACAAAACTTTATCCTTTGATGCATTTAATCTTCTTTACCACTTATTAACAGATTAAATATATAACCATGAAAGCATGAATCAACAACACATGAACAGAAACACAATTAACACACATAAAACTAGGATTTTTATGTGGAAACCCAATTAAGGGAAAAACCATAGTGGGGGTTAACCCACAAGATTTATTCTCTGTTAAAAGAATAGAAAAATGGGAAGGCACCTGCCTTCGGGCACACTACCCAGAGTTCACTGCTCCAAAAGACTCACTGTCTACAAAAACATTCACATGGTTAACACTGAAAGGTTGAACTGAGAAACAACATATTCTCCATGCCAGGGTTCAATTCCATTGAAGCTCACAACACCTCTTCTCTGCCCCCAAACACTTCTTTGTTACCTCCTCATCTTCACTACTTTTCCTCTTCTGCTCTTCCTTTGGAGATTTCTTATAATCTTATCATTTTCGCTCAAGGACCACTTTTCCATGACTCAACCACAAGTATTTATACACTACATCAACCTTGGAATGAACATCAAGGTCAGTATTACAATCATCAACCATTGGAACAATCTCCAAGGTTGGCATTACAAACATTTACAAAAAGACTTGACTTAATACAAAATGCTATATGTGGACCAATACATTGTCAGCCAAACATAGTTGGGACTCGAATCTTCCTCAAACAACATGCCATGCTCCATAGAACTTCTCTTAGATCATCTGTAACATGCACAAAGCATTTAGTCAGCCAAGACTGGAAAGAACAACAACACACAAGGAGAAATATTCTACTACGAGCTCAATCCTCAATGCAGACCACCAACACAATAGGCACATGATCTAGAGACCTCCACAAGCTCAATGAAGTAAACATGAACAACCATACCACCTCAAATCACCAGAATCACTTGCATCTTCATACGGGAACTTAAGAACACTAACTGTCATGACTGTCACACTAGAAAGATTGCTTGCAGACCTCCAAACCATGAACCACTTGAGTTGAGGATACACACCAACATCCCAAACATAACTCTAGAACCACAAACCATAATATTCCAATGCGGAGCAATCTAAACCAAAACCCTGTCACTTTGTTACCTCTGAACAACTCCAAAACCTGGTTCTAGTCAGATGGCCATAACTTCACCAATTCTCCTTGCAGACCTCTCAAATATTAACTGGAGCAACTTCAGATAATCCTCTACAAAACCCTTTAATCTACAAACTCTGATCTTCGTCTCACTGGGAATGTAGAGCAATCTACTTTACTAAACTGCACTATCTTCACTGTCTCTAACAAAGAGATATGTTGACATCAATGACAACACATCATAGGCACATATTTGCAACAACATGGAGGCAGCTAACTTAGGCAACTACATGATCCATGAAGTGGATATTTCAGTCCCTCCTATACTCAAGCCATATGATGACTCCAACGACCCATGGAAGATTTTTTTGATGGTGTGAAGAGCAAGAATGGAGCTAGTGCAGGTGATCTTCTAGTCTCCCTGACTGGTAAGGACTTGTATTTTGCTCATAGGTTGCATTTTTCTTGTACAAATAATGTAGCAGAGCATGAGGCATTGGTCCATGGCCTATTGATTGCTAAGAAGAGGAATATCAAGCATCTAGAGATCTTTGATGATACTAAATTGGTGGTTAACCAATTCAAAGAGAGATCTGCAACAAAAAACTAGCTTCTAAGAGCTTATAGACATAGAGTTTGGGACCTATTTGAGAGTTTTGATCACTCTAACCTACAGGTAATCCCAAGGGAACTAAATACTGATGCTAATCAATTGGTGATGGTGGGGGCTCAATTTTCTCCACCTACAGACTTATTCCAAGGTCCTGATCAGCATGTGAAAATGGTCATTAGGCCCTCTGTTCCTGACAATGATAGTCATTGGAAAATTTTTGACAATAATAAGCAGATTGTGCAACCTAGGTTGCAGGATTACTATGGTGATCAAATCATCCAGCTCAAATCAAATAAGTTGCCCAAGGGTCTAGTCACCCTTAAGGCCATCTTTAGCCATGATGATGAGTTCAAGGGCGAGAAAAATAACATGACCTTCAAGAAAGAAGATTACCAGAAGGTAACCATCGCCTAGGACAAAGAGTTACTACTGGGAAAGGTATGTGGTGATGGAGAGGAGCAAGAGTTCATAAAGCTTGCCTAGAAGTACAATGATGTCCTGGCATGGACATATGAAGATCTTAAAGGATTTAATCTAGAGGTGGCTCAACATGCCATCGATTTAGATCCCAATTGCAAGCCAGTTAACCAAAAGCAGCGGCCCATTAATCCAAAGATCAAGCTGCTCATGAGAAAAGAGATTGCAAAGCTCATACAAGCAAGGATTATCTTCCCTATCAAGTATTCTACTTGGGTGGCTAATCTAGTGCTTGTGAGAAAGAAAAATTGAGATATTAGGATCTATGTAGACTTCAAGGACTTGAATCAAGCCTCTCTGAAGGATCATTACCCTTTGCCCTCTATGGATCGAATTTTACAAACAGTTGTAGGGGCAGAGAGGTTTTCATTATTAGATGGCTTCCCTGGCTATAATCAGATCTTTATCAGAGAGGAACACAGATTTAAGCTACCATTTACAACCAAAGGAACTGTGGCATATGCAAAGATGTCATTTGGTCTGTCTAATGTTGGTGCAACATTTCAAAGGGCAATGGATATTGCCTTTAAAGGATTTATAAACAGGTTCATCCTAATTTATCTAGATGACATCATAGTCTTCTCTGGGAAGGAGGAGAACCATATGGAGCATATGGAAAAGGTTTTCCAGAGATGCAGAGACTTTGGGGTACCCTTGAACCCCAAGAAATCTATTTTCATTGTTACCCAAGATAAGCTTTTGGATCACATCGTGTCTGAGGATGGGATATCCATTGACCCCAAAAGGACATCAGCTCTCCTTTCTCTTCCCATGCTTACTCATAAAAAAGCTTTACAATCATTTTTAGGGTAGATCAACTTTGTTAGGAAGTTCATTCCTAACTGTGCTAGCTTAGTGAAGCCTCTAACCCTTATGCTCAAGAAAGATATAGTCTTCAGATGGACTAAAGAAGGGAAGGGTGGCTTTGAGAAGATCAAGGAAGAGAGTGCCCAAGCACTGACTCTCATGAATCCAAATTATGAGAAGGACTTTGTCCTCTATGCATATGGATAGAATAGTATTGTTGTTGTCTTGATGTAGCAAAATGAGCAAGGATTAGAGAAGCCTTTGGCCTTCTTTAGTTAGACCTTGAAAGATTATGAGGTTAGATATAGGCCCATGGACAAACATGTATTTGCCATTGTTAGAGCTTTAAAGAAATTTAGATATATGCTGGCAAATAATCATATTAAAGTTTTAGTTTCTCATCCTAGTGTGAGAGATTATATAATGTGGATTGAGATTAGTGAAGAGAGAACCAGTTGGGTCACTAAGATCCTAGAATATGATGTGATAATCAAAGCCACTAAGTTGATTAGAGGCAGAAGATTGTGTGAACAACTAGCTCAGAATTCAATACATGAAGTGAATTCATCCTATCATTTGAATGAGGAGGAACCTACAACTGAGCCATCAGTTGTGAGTTCTTATATAGTAGATATGGCTAGTTTCCTATCCATTGGTGAGTATCCCTATGTACTGGATAGAACCAAAAGAAGACATTTTAAGCTCTAGTCTATCCCTTATGCTTTGGTAGATGGTGTTCTCTTCAGGAGAAACTTAGATGGAGTCTTATTGAGATGCATAGAAGAAGATCAGGTTAATAGACTTCTTAGTGAGTTTCATGCTGGCCCAGCTAGTGGCCATTTCTATGTTAGAGCTACAATAATGAAAATAATGAGGGCAAGTTACTTTTGGCCCACATTATTCAATGATGCCCATGTATAGGTAAGAAGATGCAAAGAGTGTGCTCTCTTTGCTGGAAAGAAAATATTGGCAGCTCTTCCCCTCCACCCTATTCAGGCTGATCAACCCTTTTCACATTGGGGATTAGACTTCATTGGCATGATAAACCTCTCTTCTAGTGCTAGTCATAAGTGGGTTTTGACTGTAATGGATTACTTCACCAAGTGCATTGAAGCAATCCCACTCAAGGAGGCCATTGATTCATCTACCATGGATTTCTTGGAAGAAATCATGACAAGGTTTGGAGCTCCTCATACTATTATTTCTAATAATGCAAAAGCATTCACTGGTTTTAGGATTGCTGATTGGGCTCTCAAATACAATGTGTTCTTAAAGAATTCATCTAATTATTACCCTCAAGGTAATGGGCTGGATGAGTCCACCAATAAGAACCTGATCAGGATTCGGAAGAAGACCATGGAGACAAACTAGAGATAATGGCACAATAAGATTAGATTAGATCTTCGGGCTGATAAGATCACATACAAAAGAGCCATTGGGAACTCTCCTTTTGTTCTGGTGTATGGAAGAGAGCCTAGATTGCAAAGTTGGATCATCAATTAGAGCTAGAAGGAGAAGATGCAAGGTCTGTTAAGATGGTCGAATTGACTGAATTAGAAGAGAAAAGATGGTCAACCATGATCACATTAGAAGAACATCAGATGTAGACCAAGAGGTATTTTGATAAGAAAGCCAAGATCCAGATCTTCATAGAGGGTGATCTTGTTTTGGAATGGATGCTAACAAAGCCAAACCTAGAAGCCACACCAAGTTTGATGCACTTTGGAGTGGGCCTTATGTCATCATCAGCTGCAAGCAAGCAAATGCCTTCATTCTTTCAGGGTTGGATGGTGAAGTTCTACTGATCTTAGTAAATGGGATCCATCTCAAACCTTACCATTAAGGTTGGTATGAGATCTTATACATATAATTTTAGTTTATTTCAACTTTAGGTTTCCTTTCCCTAAGTGCCTTGCACAAGCTGCATTGTCATTAGGAGAATGCAGCCCTTATTTCTTTTGTGGTCTTGTTTTGAAGCAATTTTTAGTTTTTCCAACATGTTTCAGACTTGACTCTATGCCCAATGAATTGATAAGGCCACTAATTTCTATTTGTTTAGCAAGCAAACACCCCTGAGAAGTTGCCAAAATGTTGTCCTATTTTGCCCCTTTGGCCAAACATTCCAAACCCTTAAAACCCTAAGTGTTTTCCTTCCCCTTAAACCCCTAGGTTTTGTAGTCATCTTCCTTCATGTTATAATCCATTGTTGACTACCTAAATTAAGTTGCCAATCACTTAAGTTATGACTTTGAGCCCTTCATGTCATGAAGTGACCAGCTCCAAGTTATAAGGCTTACCTTTTATCGCCCATCACGTCGTGTTCTTATAAATTCTTAAATCCTAAGTCTTTCAAGGGGCCTGAAGGTGATACATGGTAGTATTTCACACACCTGCATACTGTCGGAGGTGACATCACATTCCTTCTGTGTGGCTACGAAGTGCAGACAACTGTAAAGTACATCAGGTGCCCATGGTCATAGGATCAATGGCTCTATCAGATGAAGGAGATAGTGCCAGGTGTAAAAGGATGAAGTGAAGAGGTGGGGTCTGTAAAGATCAAACAATAGCACAGCATTGCAGGAGAATCTTTTTTGTTGGGAAGATTTTGTGCGTGGCTGCGAGATGTTGATAGCTATAAAGTGTATCAGGATCCCACAGCCACAAGATCATTAACTCTGTCAGATGAGGTAGCTCATGCCAGGTGTCAAAGGATGGAGTGGAGAAGTGGGGTCTTCAAAGATCAAACTGTAGTGCAGCATCATAGGAAAATCTTTTCTACTGGGAAGATCCTGTGCATGACTGTGATATGAAGAAAAGTGTAAAGTGCATCAGTGGCCCATGGCCATAGGATTGATGACTCTGTCAAATGAAAAAGATAGCACCAGGTGTTAAGAGATTGAATAGTGGGGTTGTAGCTTTGAAGATCAGATAGTGGCGTGGCATTGCAGGTGAATCTTGCCTACGGGGAAGATTTTATGCGTGACCGTGAGATGTCGACACATGGCACGCTAGCACCTTTTCTTTCAGATCTCTTAGGTGGGCCCTTATACATTGATGGCTATTGAAAGAAAATGACTCATCTGCATACTCAGTGCCACATATGCCAAATCAGCAGGTCTCAATGAAGAATTAAAAGGAAAGCATTATGTAGCATGAATTGAAACCATCAATCTTGCAATCATTTGTTCATCCAATGACCCCGATTTAAATTCAGATCTTTTAAACATTCCAAAGGCAGGAAATCTTGTTGATTAAGGAAGCAGTAAACTCGGTTGATAAGGGTATTTTAGAGGTCGATTATTCAAAATTTAGAATCAATGAAAAACACAGAGTTTTAAAAGTTAAATATTTAAATTGTTGTAAAAGATTTGCTCAAGAAGTTTTGTCTCATATGCCATCAATGCAAATCCTATGCCTCTCAACTACCCCTTTTCAGCTATTTGTTTCATTTATGGTTGCAGGTTGATGAATTAGCTGCTCGCCTAGAAGAGGGACAAAATATCTCTCAGCCACCTATGAACTCCAGATATTTTTTGCATTAATTCTTACATTTAGACATCTTTCAAGTAGAGATATTTTCTGACAGAGCCCATGGGGCAATTTATTGTAACCTAATTAGGTCATTTGGAATCAGATGCTATATATTCATGAATGTAAGATGTAAAAAAGGTTGGAAAATAGTTGGATATTCTTGATGTCTCTATATTCCAAATAGAACTTTCCTCTGTTGCAATTGTGCCTCTTGATCAATACATATGGTGTTTTACTTTTTCATTCTTTTAACTCTGTGTAGTCTTAGAATTGGCTATTGTTTGTGAATGTTTAATTCCTGGAAATCCATTCTTTACCTCTGTTAAAATCTCCATGATCTATGTAAGTTTACCAGCTGTATTTCTTCATTTGTGCATCTTAGCTCTATGAATGTTCTTTATTCAAACCTGGTGTATCACCTCCCTTTACTTTCAGATTTACTCCCTCTTCCTCTTTTCCTATCAAGTGGATAGATTAGGTTTAGTCTTAGGATCGTTGGATTTTTCTCATTTAGCAAAGGAACCAACCTCTCTCTAGAGATTCAGCCTCCCTATAGGGTCCCACACCTAGAGGTCATCTCAATATTTCACTAGATTGTTGGAGCCCTAAAAGCCTTCAACACTGGGTGCAAATCTATGTGACAATACGTACCAATGTTTGTCTCTATTAATTTCTCCACCAATAGTGGTGATCTCTCTTCTGTAATTGGAAACACTGTCAACCCTCCATCCTTGGGCGCCTCGAAGAGGTTTTTAGCCTCGGATACGTCCTTTATTTTTACTTTTTTATGGTTAAAATTAAAGGTAACTTTCAGTTTTCACCTAGAGACCTGTTTTCATTTTCATATTCATTTTTGCGACTAAAGGGTGGACTAGACTCTCAAAAGTAGGTCATGTCATCAAGATCCATGATATACCCAACCTTATGATCTCTGCTTGATATGCCTTCACGGGGTCCCATAAACTCAGCACTAGCTTCGTTGTTTTCAAATAAATCCAAGCTAGGTGGTGGTTGTTGGTCCCAGTCTATTAGTTGGGGGTGGACTAAAGGCAAGTCATCATTGGTGTTCATATATCTCAGGGATAGGGGAGTTAAGATGTATAGAGATGTATCATTGGGGTCCCAAAAGATGCTAATCTAGGCAGAGGCTTCAAGTAGGTTGGATTGAGAAGGTTCAAACTTGAGAGGGTCCCTTGATGTCTCAATGTCTTTAAAAGTTCTTGCATCCTTACCCAATAGCAAATTAGTACTAGGAGCATTCCCTCTTAGTGATGTGTACCCTAACCCTTTGTTCTGAGGTGGCATGCTCAGTTGTATGGGTTTTTTCCTTCCATTTTTGTTTGGTCTGAATCCACTATGTCCGTCATATCCTTATTGTTTCACTAATTCATATGCTTTCCCATATTGTTCTACAGGTAGTTGCACATGCTTGACTTCTTCTTCATCCTTGTAGAGACATTTGGAGACATCTTCATCTATATCTTCTTTGCTTAATTTACCCCATTTGGTGAAAGTGTTGGGGGTAGCACAAATAGTATCCTTTGGTTTAATTGGGTTGGGTTTTTCATGAGACTTCGGTGATATTGGCAATTTGCCAATGTAGTATGAGCTCTCCATTATATACTCTCTACATCCTTTGTCATGGATTTGGACCTTAGGGTTGAGAGGTGGAATGAATGTAGTGTTGGATTTTGATAGTATGGATGGATTGATATAATGAGATGAAGTGGAGGGTAGAATTCCCCTGTTAACAGGTACTTGATGTAGAGGTGTTTCTCTAAAGTGGCTACAATATTGGAAAGCATCAGGATCATCGACTATGGTGATTTCTATGTCATTGTAGGGAAGCTTGATGCATTGGTGGTAGGTGGATGGCACAACTTTCATGCAATGAATCCATGGGCAACTGAGAATGAGATTATAGGGGAGGTCCAGATCCAAGACGTGGAATACATTTAGAGTGGTGGGATAAAATCTCACAGGAAGTGAGATCACCCCCTTAGAGGAATGTTATGCATCATCATAGGCCTTGATGACAATTCTCTTGGATGGGTTCACACAGTCCTCAGAATATCCCATTATCATGACTAGTTTCAAAGGACATATATTCAATCCATCTCCACCGTCTACCAAGACTCGTTGGATCTTATGCTTATTGATGAAGACTTTGAGGTGCAAGGGATCGGTATGGTTAGGTCTTTGTGAGGGAAAGCCATGCTTGGTGAATGTAACATGATTGGTAGTAGCCAAGTGTCCTACCATGGCCTGGAATTGGTTAACATTAAGATCCATAGGGATGGATGATTCCTGCAGGGCTTTGTTTAAGATGGCCTTATGTTCCAAAGATAGGGGGGCAGCTCAAAAATGGATATTTGTGTAGGGGCCTTCTTTAGATGGTCCAAAAGATTATATTGAGACTTTGGATATGATTTGGATGGAAAGCTTTGTAAGGTCACCTTAGCTCATTGGTAGTAACGACACACTCAAGACGAGACTTGATGGAAGTCATGGAGATGTTATTATCATATGTTCAAATGTTATTGACACTGTATTTGTAAGCAACATGGTTGTAGTTGGGTTGTTCATTTGTCTTGGTTCTAGAACTAGAGACCTTTCTTGATCCATGGTCTTGTAAAGGATTTGTGAAGATGGTATGAGAGGTATTGGAGGACCCTTGAGGATTATCTAAGACTATGTCACCTTGTTCGATAAGATCTTGAATTGTATTCTTGAGCTTGTAGCAGTTTGAGGTCGTATGTCCCTTTATCCGATGATATTCACAAAATGCATTATCATTCCATGAAGGAGGCTTGAAGGCTGGATCATATTTCTTAACCTTTGAAAGTTGAATAAGGTTGGCTTGCAATAATTTCTTTAGGATCGACTCAATTGGTTCTGGCAGGGGTGTATAGTTCCATTTTGGAGGATTTATTCTCGTGGGAGCCCATCTTTGATTGTTTTGAATGGCATGTGTTGTTTGTTGTTGAATGGGTGTTGATTGTTTGGTGTTGGCACCTTGAGAGTAAGGATGGGGCCACCCTTGTTTATTGCTTTTGCATCAACAACCCCATCAATTGTAACATTCTTATTCCTAGACCAGAACTTGTTTTTGTCATTGGAAGTGTTTGGGTTGCTTTGATTTTTGTTGAAAATTTTGATGGTACCCTTGGCAATGAGGGATTTCTCAATTGCTATTCCTTTCTCGACAACTTCCCCAAAGGTAGTGTAACAATGTATTTGGAGTTGGTGCATGAGTTCCATGTTCAAGTTCTCCACAAAGATTGAGACTAATTGATTCTCCAATATATAGCATGGACACTCTCACCAAACTTCTTCATCTTTGGAAGAAAGAGATAAATGTTTCTCCATCTTCTTTCTTGGTATGGCATAGTGTCACGACGTTTACATCTATCCCAATGTTGTAGGAGAAGTGGGATATGAATTTATCCACTAGTTCGGTCCATGTTCTTATCCACGTGGGAATATGTGTGAACCACTTGAGTGCTTGACCCGCGAGGCTTCATGGGAATAGTCTCATTAGGTACATTTAGTTGAATGCAAGTTCTAGACATGTAGTGTGGAATTCATGTACATGTTCAATAGGCCTCCCTTTTCCTCTATATTTTTTGAAGTTGGGTACACTATAGTTTTGGGGAAAAGGAGGCATGTAGATACTCCTATAAAAAGGGTATGGGCACAAATCTTCCATGGAGTATGCTTTCTTGCTTCTGGAAACTTGCATGTTGGATAGTTGTTGTTTTAATGAATGCATCTCATGTGCTAAGACCTCTACAGAGGAAAATGATGTATTGACCGCATTTGCAATTGCATTTTGATAGGGATTTTCTATGTTTGCAATAGGTGTGTTTTGAGATCCCATATTCACGACAAGGGGATTGATGTTTGTGTTAAGATGGCTATGTAATGGAATCAAGTTTTTATTTTGAGTATTTGGTATGTAAGTGGTGTTGGGATTTATGTATTGAAAATGGGGTGGAATATGTGTATTGTTTTGATTTTGTAGTGGGTTGGAAATTGTTTGAAAAAGGATGTTTGGGTCGATTTGTTGTTGTATGGTATTTGAATGAGCATAGGATGAACTAGCACCTTGGTTAGACACATTATTGTTTTGGCCAAGCGGGTCTATGTTATGATTGTTCAAGTTATTACTTGGTTGAAACCCAAAAGTTACATTTGCACTTATTGTGGTATTAGTCCCTCGTGTTCGTGAGCTCACTATGTGTATCTTTCTTTGTCTTTTTGACCCTTAGACATTCATGTTTTGACCTATGGGGTTTATGTTCATTTAAGCAAATGGATTTTTAATGTTCATTGGTTTGGACATGGGATTCATATTGCTTGCTCCAAATGGTGGAGGCACGTTGATGGTTGTGGTATCATTTGAGGTTTTCCCAAAAGGTATGTTGGTGTGTTCTGTCTAGGATTCGAATGACTAGTTGAAGAAGTTGCGTGATCTTGACTTTGTGTGGCATTGTTCAAGGGTGAACCTATAATCATGTTTATGTCTACACTTGCGGGAAGTTTGGTGTCATTTTGTAATAGTCTCATGAGGTAAGTTTGGGGATTTGCATCTATCATTTCATCTAAGGTTCACAATATCCTAGGATCTTGAGCGGCTTCCTCTATATCTTGTTGTGTTACCCCTTATTCAACCTCATGTAAGGTGTAGTTTTCAAAGGGATTTGCCATGTGGGAGTGAGACTCATGTTAGTGAGATTGTTGTTGGGATGATCTAAGGAATCCACTACCTTTCTCTTCCTTTGTGACCTTTTCTCAACCATACAAGACTTGCTAGCTTTGGGATGCTAAGGATGATAAGGTGAGACTACTATGTGACTATATTTTTGGGCTTTTTTTGTTATAAGAATGATAAATGCAACTAAGACCAAGATGAGGGGAAATGGTAAGTGACAATGAAGCTATGATAATGCTTAAAGAAAATGAGTATGCAACTTTGAGGATTTTTGAACAAGAGGATACTAATGGCAAACTATGACCTATCAAAGTGACTAGTTGAAATGGTCAAGACCTTATAAGGATAGTGCTAAAGGAATGAATGATTGAAGTGAGTCTATACTAGACAATGAGTTAGACCCAACTTGTTGATTTGAGAAAGGTGAACCTGGTGGTGCCTGCATAAACATTCAGGTTTCAAGCATTTAAATATGCAGGCACCCTCCCAAAAAGTCCAAAAGTTCTAACACTTTCGGCCTTTGCAGTTGAAGAAATGCGAAAAATTAGCTAAGTGCAGGTGTCTTTGTATATACAAAGGGGTTTGTATGTACATACAGGTCAGAATGTGCATTGGCGGGCTTGCAAAATCTCCATCGCCCTTTGGAAAATTGAGTTAGATGCATTTCTAAGTGCATATTGGGCTCTAAATGCGCATATACAAAGGGGGAATATTTCACAAATTCCTAGGAATATTCTTGCTTTGTATATCGGGTTGTATGTAATGTTACATTGAAAAGTATACAAGGGCGCAGATGCATTTACTACAGTGCTGGAGATACAAGCGAAAAATATACATTACAGGCATATTCTAGGAAAGATTCACTATTTGTATGCAGAGGAAATATACAAAGCAAAATATACAAGGGCATGCTAATATGCATTTGCTACAGTGCAGCAGGAAAGATACATATGGTAGGACGCGTGAGCATATACAAACAGGTTTGTATATTCGGCATATAGGAGAGGCAGATACAAGGTTGAATGTATGTTTGACATACATTGGCAACATACAAGAGGGAATCTATATCGCATATCCTAAAAGATTCTTTGCTTGTATGTTAGGGGATTTGTATGTTTGCATATATAGGCTGATATACAAAAAGAGGACATACATCCCAGACCCGAGGGATAAATCAGATGAAGTTAATAATATTTTCGGTCCGCTGCATGTATTTTGGGCATTTGTATGTGCCGATATACATTGCGAAGATACAAAGGCTAGATACAAGCCAGATTTCAAAGCAACTTCAAAATGCTTTATAAAATTTGAAATCCGCCCCTTGTACATATAAAGTGAATGTATATGCAGATATACATTGAGATATGCAAGGAAAGAAGATGCAGGGTGGACCAAATTGAAAATTCCAATTTGCTCTATAATTAACTAGGGTCCGCCTTGTATATTAAATTGTTTCATGTATATGCATTTTGCATATACAGGATTTGAACAGTGGCGTTTGTATATGCATATGTTTTTGCATATACAAGGGTGAAAAGGCAAAATGTGAACAGGAAAAGCCAGCGATAGAAACATGAGGTGCCTCCGTGGCGCGATTTGATTGGCCGGTGACTTGGTCAACATTTTTTGGAGCCGTTGATCTCAGCGATGGGGAGATGATCGACGGTTGGTTTTGTATTTTGTTGCGGTGATGGGTTTCTTTGCATCTGTGGTTGCGTTTGGGTGGGAAAAACTCCTAAGGCACGCCACTGAGGATCTGCGGGTAGCTGAGCAATAATGGTGACATCTGCAAGATTTAGGTCGATGGTGGACAGGTCAACCACCATTTTTAAGAGGAAAGTCCCCGAGCGGCTGCCCAGATCCCAATTTTACCTGCTTCTTCTCCCTGTTTCTCCTACAGCATTAACTATTTTGAGCACCATTTTATAATGCATTGTATCTGGCGAATTCTTGAGTTGACCGTTGTAATTTTGCTAAGTGCATAGTCTTTCTATAAAATGCAGACTGTGTTACTCATTTGTGGTTGTTGAAGACTTGGGCACTTTTGTGTGAATAGTGAAACACAGGGCACGATCCTGGGCTATTTTATCTCATTTTGGAGTTTATGAGTTGCATCATGAATGTATTTTGCACATGTGTTCAGTTTTATGTTGATATAGATGAAAAATGCTCTTATGCATGTGTTTATCTGTTTGTCTCCTTCGTTGCATGCATTTCCTTCTTTTGAATCTGGTTGCTAAGGGTTTCTCAGATTCTAGGGTATAAGTTTTTGTATCACATGCTTCATCTCTAACTTCCATTCAAGGAGTGGATTAAATTGTTTTAGGTTAAGCATGGAGAAGGTTGTTTGTCAGTAGGGATATCTATAAGTAGAGGCAGCTGAATACCCATTCTTGGGTGATGTTTGTAAGGCAAACATCAGATCCAACCCCTTGAAACTTGAACGCTAGTTGTAAACCATCTGTTGTATACGTCTAGTTGACTCCTTGCCCTAAGATAGGCACCGGTCTACACCTGGGTTAGTAATTATGACCCAAAACCCCTTGTCTTGCATCCAAATCATCATATCCACCTTTTCATTGCTTCCACCTGTTGGTTGTAGGAGTAGGATTAGGAACCCCTGCATACTCTCATCCATAACCAGACAAATATGTCCAAGAATGTTGCCAACCTTGTGATTTGTCACACAAATCTTGGTCCTAAAATGAGAGTATTCTGCCTGTTGCTATCAAGCTAAATCTTCCTGTCATTTGGAGAGTAAATGTTACATCTTTATCAAATAGGGACACCCCCCTTGGTGCGGCAGAACCAGAAGTGAAGGGGAGGCAGCTCACGCAACCTCCCATTTCTGTTGGCCAGATCAGCCTGTGCATTGGAACTAGCAAACCCTCTACCGATTCGGAGAAAATAACCAACAGAATTGGCGACTCTGCTGGGGAGTCTTTCATGTGAATGATGATGCTCTGCTGGTGAAATGAACTTAGAAGAATATATGATGAGCTTTCAGTTTTTTGAAATTTTTGTCCTCTCTGGAGAGGTGGCGACTCTGTGAAAAAGATTTAAGTGCACATGAAAGGTAGATGTATGTTGTGTGATAAAAGATGTTTAGATTTTTGCATCTGGATGAGAAAAGGTACCTAGCTTCTTCCCCTTATATTTGTTGTTTATTGCATAAGTTAGATGCCAGGGGGAAGCCTTAGGTCTTAGGCAGACAAAGGATGTCTAAGATTGAAAATTTTATGAATCCAAATATGTATTCACCCATACTCAGTCAAGAGGGGGGTGAAAGGTTGAGTAATAGAATAGAAGAGATAAAAAATAGGTTGATACTCTTAGAGGCTAGGCATGGCCAGTTAAATAGTAATAACCCTGTTGTGTCTGCCAGTTAGAAAGCTAAACCTCTTGTCAGCCCTTTTGATCCATTGTATGACCAATTAGATTCGTCATGGGTTGATTATCAAGTTGAAAGTATGCCTGCTAAAATTTACAATCAGATGCCCAGATTTAATGGACACAATGTGTGCGATGGGGCTGCACATATCCAAAAATTTTACAGTTTTATGGAAAGACAATCATTTAGAGATGAGGATATGTGGATGAGGTTTTTTGTTAGATCCTTTGATGCAAAAGCTAGAGATTGGTATTTGAGCTTTCCAAAGAGATCCTTTGCCTGTTGGGATGATCTTGCTGATTGTTTCAAAGAAGAATTTGCAAGAGAACCTGCTGATCTTGTTGCAAGATTAATGGAAATCAGAAAACAAGATAAAGAGCCCTGTATTGATTTAGTCATAGATTTGTAGTAGCCCTTTCACAAATCCCTAAAAACTTTAGACCTGATATTTCAGCCTGTGTTGGCATATATTTTGAAGCTTTTGAGGAGGGCTCTAGTGCATTGTTGAGGGAATTCAAGATAACAAGTATGCAGATGGCATACAAGTTTGTAGAATACATAGAAAAAATGAGGAATGAACACATGCTGAATTTCCTGCCCACAGGCTTTGGTATAAATTATAGTTGTAAGGCTGCAAATGACCAAGTGACTATGCATCATGTGAAGACAAAAGTGAGAATGAAAATACATCAGTTGAGGATGCCAGTAGAAGGATCAATGATAACCCCCGTTGCAAGGTTGAGGTGTTTGGTTCTGAAAATAATGATGTGGTTATGGACAGCAATGAATACTTGTTTGAATGGGTTTGTGGAGATGATTGTGAGTATTGTGCACAAGATAGAGAAGAAATAAGCAAACAGAGCAGCAGTTCCATGTGTGAATCAATGCCTTCTTTTCAGACACATGGAGATGATGAAGAGCAGTCAGAAATTGAAACAAGTGCTAGTGTTGAGCATGATCATTCTTCATTTAATTTGAATTTTGCTTATGGTACACAGGCTGATACTCCTCCATAGAGTGAATCCATTGGTCATGAAGATGCATGTTCTGCTGTCTATGAACCAGCGGCATACCATGATGAAGTTGAAACACCTGGATCACCCATTTTTGACACATATGGTGATGAGGATCTTTTTGAGTATGGTGGGAATCTAGGCACTAATGTTGATATGGATTCTAGTTCTCATCCTGATGAAAGAGAAACCAACATACATCATGAAGGTTATTGCGAAGAGATGCCAGAGCCTGATCTTTTCCAGCTTGGTGCAGTTGATGGTTGTGTGCATGATGTGCACAACTATAAATCTGAAAGCTTTTTCTTTGATATACCAGCTTATGATACAATGAGCCCTGATGATCCTAGCTACATGGTGGACTTTGAGTGTTTTCAATTTTCAGTCCAGCTAGGAGATCATTTTGCAATGCATAATGCTAACACAGATGATAACATGTGTTATATTTCATTTGAATATGCATTGTTTGATAAATATGACACCCACATGTCACATGATGCTGAAGGTTGTTTGCATAGGGGTGACGGTGACAAGCTAAATCAGAGGGTTGAATATGCAGACGACAAGATTTGTTTGTGGGTAGGTCATGACAGTATCTCCAGGCTTGATCCAGTGTATGCAAATGAAAACAAGATGTTTGACAAAGGGAGATATAGGTTTTTCTTTTCTTGGTGGCCTTAGGCCATCAAGTGTGTTTGGTGATGCAAGTCAGTGTAACTTCATGACTCTGTAGCCCAATGGATAAGGGACTGGTCTACATCCCAGAGATCTGAGGTTCTCGTCATGCCTGCAAGAGGCATGCGTCCCCAGACAGAGCCACTGGTGGTGCCTGCATAAACATTCAGGTTTCAAGCATTTAAATATGCAGGCACCCTCCCAAAAAGTCTAAAAGTTCTAACACTTTCAGCCTTTGCATTTGAAGAAATGCAAAAAATCAGCTAAGTGCAGGTGTCTTTGTATATACAAAGGGGTTTGTATGTACATACAGGTCAGAATGTGCATTGGCGGGCTTGCAAAATCTCCATCGCCCTTTAGAAAATTGAGTTAGATGCATTTCTAAGTGCATATAGGGCTCTAAATGCGCATATACAAAGGGGGGATCTTTCGCAGATTCCCAAGAATATTCCCTCTTTGTATATCAGGTTGTATGTAATGGTGCATTGAAAAGTATACAAGAGTGCAGATGCATTTACTACAGTGCTGGAGATACAAGCGAAAAATATACATTACAAGCATATTCCAGGAAAGATTCGCTGTTTGTATGCAGAGGAAATATACAAAGCAAAATATACAAGGGTGTGCTAATATGCATTTGCTACAGTGCAGCGGGGAAGATACATGTGGTAGGACCCGTGGGCATATACAAACAGGTTTGTATATTTGGCATACAGGAGAGGCAAATACAAGGTTGAATGTATGTTTGACATACATTGGCGACATACAAGAGGGAATCTATATCGCATATCCTAAAAGATTCTTTGCTTGTATGTCAGGGGATTTGTATGTTTGCATATACAGGCCGATATACAAAAAGAGGACATACATTCTGAACCCGAGGGATAAATCAGATGAAGTTAATAATATTTCGGGTCCACTGCATGTATATTGGGCACTTGTATGTGCCGATATACATTACGAAGATACAAAGGCTAGATACAAGCCGGATTTCAAAGCAACTTCAAAATGCTTTATAAAATTTGAAATCCGTGCCTTGTAGGTATAAAGTGAATGTATATGCAGATATACATTGAGATATGCAAGGAAAGAAGATGCAGGGTGGACCTAATTGAAAATTCCAATTTGCTCTATAATTGACTGGGGTCCACCTTGTATATTAAACTGTTGCATGTATATGCATTTTGCATATACAGGATTTGAATAGTGGCGTTTGTATATGCATATGTTTTTGCATATACAAGGGCAAAAAGGCAAAATGTAAATAGGAAAAGCCAGTGATAGAAACATGAGGTGCCTCTGTGGTATGATTTGATTGGCCGATGACTTGGTCAATGTTTTTTGGCATCGTTGATCTCAGCAATGGGGAGATGATCGACAGCTGGTTTTGTATTTTGCTGTAGCGATGGGTTTCTTTGCATCCATGGCTACATTTGGGCAGGAAAAACTCCTAAGGCACGCCACTGAGGATCTGTGGGTAGCTGAGCAATAATGGTGACATCTACAGGATTTGGGTCGATGGTGGATAGGTCAACCACCATTTTTAAGAGGAAAGTCCCCGAGCGGCGGCCCAAATCTCAATTTTACCTACTTCTTCTCCCTGTTTCTCCTACAGCATTAACTATTTTGAGCGCCATTTTCTAATGCATTGTATCTGGTGAATTCTTGAGTTGACCATTGTAATTTTGTTGAGTGCACAGTCTTGCTATAAAAGGCAGACTGTGTTACTCATTCGTGGTTGTTGAAGACTTGGGCACTTTTTTGTGAATAGTGAAACATAGGGCATGATCCTGGGCTATTTTATCTCATTCTGGAGTTTATGAGTTGCATCATGAATGTATTTTGCACATGTGTTCAGTTTCATGTTGATATAGATGAAAAATGCTCTTATGCATGTGTTTATTTGTTTGTCTCCTTCGTTGCATGCATTTCCTTCTTTTGAATCTAGCTACTAAGGGTTTCTCAGATTCTAGGGTATAAGTTTCTGTATCCCATGCTTCATCTCTAACTTCCATTCAAGGAGTGGATTAAATTGTTTTAGGTTAAGCATGGAGAAGGTTGTTTGTCAGCAGGGATATCTGTAAGTAGAGGTAGCTAAATACCCATTCTTGGGTGATGTTTGTAAGGCAAACATCAGATACAACCCCTTGAAACTTGAATGCTAGTTGCAAACCATCTGTTGTATACGTCTAGTTGACTCCTTGCCCTGAGATAGGCACCAGTCTGCACCTGGGTTAGTAATTATGACCCAAAACCCCTTGTCTTGCATCCAAATCATCATATCCACCTTTTCATTGCTTCCACCTGTTAGTTGTAGGCTATCCATAACCAAACAAATATGTCCAAGAATGTTGCCAACCTTGTGATTTATCACACAAATCTTAGTCCTAAAATGAGAGTATTCTGCCTGTTGCTATCAAGCTAAATCTTCATGTCATTTGGAGAGTAAATGTTACATCTTTATCAAATAGGGACACCCAGTTGGTGCGGCAGAACTAGAAGTGAAGGGGATGCAGCTCACGCAACCTCCCGTTTCTATTGGTCGGATCAGCCTGTGCATTGGAACTGGCAAACCCTCTGTCGATTCAGAAAAAATAACCAACAGAACCTAAACTAATCTTGTGAGTATCAGATCCAACTTGTTGGTTGATTATGAATAGAAAATGACAAGGTTTTGACAATTCCAAGTTTGTAACAAAGGTAGGCTCAAGTGTGACAAATTTTCCTAATTCTAAATCTCAAAGATAAGTGAAACTAAAGATGACCTAAAATGACAAATGCAAGGTGAACTAAGTGAAGGCAATGGATGGAGTAAGATCAACTAGATTAAACAAGTTACCCTTAATTAATTCAAATGGATGTGCTGAACGGGATGAACAAGTCTATGGTATCAGTACAGGGTCACTGTCTAAATCAAAGAAGGAATGTGGATACCCTAAAATTTCCCTAAATTTTCTATCTCAGGAAAATGCATTGCAGCAAGCCTTAATTGCAATGTTAAATCCTACAGATGTGTTTTAGGAATGATCAATTGTGACTCAGGACTGTTTAGATATGATTTTCTAACAGGTATGTTGCAGAAGCTATCAATTACGTATCAAGAGCCTACAGTTGTGTAGCAAAAACCTACAGTTGCGATGATCTATCTGTTTGTGACCTAAAATTAAGTTTGCTAAGTCTGTTTAAGTTTGTTTTGATGAATGAGAAAAACACAGCAAATATAGCAAACACTTAGCACATAAATTTGGTTGTTTTTGTTACTCTTAACTTTTTGGAAGGTAAGGTATTTTGCAAGATTTCTACCATAAAGCTCACTTGGCCTTGGCTCACAAACAATAAAGAAAGTGCAACCTAGCTAGTAGTAAAGGTAGTTTACCAAAGTAGGCTTACCTCACCTTTCGGTGATTTTAAATAGGAGTAATTGGAAAGGGTAACTAGAGTATGCCAAGATCCTAGACCATCTTGACACCTCTTGACTTGAAAGGATAAGACCCAATCAAGGAACCATGTCACCTCAACCAAATACCCTATGTGGTAAGTAACTTGAGGGTACCGTCCGTATTCCTTGCACCACAATGGTAAATGGCCAAAAGGACTTAGGCTTCTACAACAAATGATCATAGTAAGGGAACTCCTAACAACACCATGGCATAGTAGCAATAGGAGACTGAAATCTCAAACCCGTGTCAGGAATTACCTGAGACTGCAAGGACCACCCCTATGGCACAAGTGGATTGAGCTCACCTTTCAGTTTTTGTCCCTTTATATAGCCTGTTGGAGATACGTGCTTGTGGTTGAACCCTGGGGTGAACTCCCAAGAAGGCCACCTACTAAAAATAAAAATGGAAAGCATGTGTATTGTCCTTTCTCTTTACCCAAGATCACACATAGCATAAGGGGAGAGGATACTAAAACAATATTGTGTTGCTATGTTCTCTTGGACCCAAGATCGTAGTAAAGAGAAGTACTTGAGACATCAAGGAGTTGTAATTTCTCATCAATCAAGACTACATAAAGTGCAAGGAGAGGACACTTTAAACAACACAATGTGTTCTTTATTTACCCTAGACTCGTATGCAAGGGAAGAGGAACAATAGACAGACATGCTTTCAGTGAATACCTAACAAATGTGCAAGTGCACCAAACACAGCAAACACTAGTTCTTTTTAGAGCACCAAATTGAAATGTTTTTCTTTTAAACACACAAGTTCATTTTAAAGCACCAAACCAAGTGTTCCCATGTTTTAAAAAAATGCAAACACACAAGAGGATCCCTACAACAAATGTATTAGTAGTTTTAGCTCAAAGTCTTTTCCCAACGAATGCCACAAAGTTGCAGACCAAACATTAGTAACATAATAAAGCCTCTTCCCTACTGTATGAAATAGAAAAAAAAGAAAATAACAAACTAAAAACCCCCTGTTGTTATGCCCGTCAAGTGCAGTTCAAATAGTCTCAGATATGTCACAAAGGCATGTGGATGCATCTCAAGAAAGAACAAATGTGGTGTACTGTTAAACGGTTGCAGTGCAGAGGCAGGCAACTATGTTGCAGGATCAGGCAGTTGTGTCACACTTTCCCTGGGAATCAAAAGCACAGTTAACCTAATAAAGAGTTCAAAAAAAAAACATTGATGATAAATGCAAAACCCCAGTGTTGTAAAGTGACTATTAAGATACTAGAAAGGTCAAGTAATCACTATAAAGGACTTAGATTCATTAATGACTTAAGAATACTTTGAAAAAGACAACTACAACATAAACCCTTATGATGAATTTTAAACCTTAATGTTGCAGATTAATTACCAGGTTATTAAAACAATAGATAAATATGATAAAATAGTTAGAAAAACCCTTAAACCCTTTCTACAAATAAGATTTAAATAGCCAATGCCCTAAAAGATTAGAAAGGATTCAGTAACAATCAAATGCATTATAGGGCTTTGCAACTACATCATAGAATGTTGTGATTGCGTTGCAGGAGTTGTCAAGTGCGGTGTAGGAATTATCAGTTGCATCATACTATCCCTGTAGGTCAAAATCACAATAAAATCTGATAAAATAGTCTAAAAATAGAAACCCTAATGGTCAATAATCATAGCAAATTAATCAGATTCCAGTAAGCAAAGGTAAAATGACCTAAGGAAGCTTTGAAAACCCACCAAAAGATCATCAAACATTAAACCCTAATGTTGTACCCAAAAACCCTGATGATGAAAATTGATTATCAAAGGGTTAGACAGACAGATAAAGCATTACAATCAATCAGCAAAGCATTAGAATCAATCAGCAAAGCATTAACAACCCCTACAAAACAAGATTAGACAATTAATGATGAAAGAATAAGCAATATGCCAAATAAATAGACGACTGTGTCACCATAACCTGCGAATGCGTTGTAGGATTCAGCAAGTGCAGCATCCCATACAATGAGTGTGTCATAGAAACCAGCAAGTGCATCATTCTATTTTGCAAACCCTAAATCTGACAAATCTACAAAAAATGCGGGTTAGTTCACATCAAGTTCACCAATGTAGACTAGGGAAAATGGGATAATAGACTTGCATCATCATTTAACAACCACAAACTATCAAATGCAAGCTAAGATGCTCCAATCCAACAATGGAGCACAAATAGACATAGAAATCACAATAAACAACAACTATAACTAAATTGCTATGCTAAACTTGGCTCTCCTCCATTGCTCTTCTTGACCTTGCTCTAATTTTGCTCTCAGATTTGCAGACATGCAATATTCATGAGAAGCTCAATGATAAGTGTAGCAAAAACTTGAAGATAATAACTGTGGTTGTACCTAAAATGAGGGTGAAGGGCTTCTTTTATAGAAGGCTTGATTCAAATAAAGGGTGAGGATTGAGTGTTGACTTTGAGTGATATGAAAGGTGGAGATTGAGTAGGGTTTTTTCCTCCACAATAAGACAAGAGTGAATTTTTTATTTGAATAAATGATGAGGTGGGAGTGTCTTAGTTAAATAAATCTTGCAATTTATTTAATTAATTTGAAATGGGAAATGAGTTGAAAACTTTGATTAAATAAATATGATTTATTTAATTAAGGTGGGAGCTAAATTTAAATAAATATTTTATTTATTTAAATTAACTGGATGATGGAGACATAAGATAATGAATAATTAAATAATTAAAAATAATTATTTAATTATAGAAGAAAATAGAGAAAATATAGATAAATAA
The DNA here is from genome assembly GCA_027924645.1 of Cunninghamia lanceolata. Taxonomy (NCBI): domain Eukaryota; kingdom Viridiplantae; phylum Streptophyta; class Pinopsida; order Cupressales; family Cupressaceae; genus Cunninghamia; species Cunninghamia lanceolata. The sequence continues at coordinate 1,679,668 of BSBN01000026.1, read as the reverse complement.
TTATAAATAAAATTTATTTAATTATAGATTAGAAAATAGGAAAATGAATTAATAAATAATTAAAGATTATTTAATTAATAGGAGAATGTGGAATTAGGGAGAAATCAATGTGAAAATGATGTTTGCAGGCTCAAGACATTTTTAAGTGTCTACAGCTTATATAACTAAATATAGGACAATTTAAGTCTGCAAAAGCATTTAATTGGTTAATGCAACAACATGCTAGACATAATATAAAGTTTTTGTGGATTTTTTTTAGAGTGGACATGGAAAAGGAGAGCACGATGGAGCAAGAGCATGTGTGAAGCGAGAACTTCGCCAATATGAACTTGCAGGTAAATTTTTACCAAATGAAATTTCTATAAATTTAAAATTGTCGAATACTTCACCTTGACATGAACTTGCAAGTAACACCATACAAAATGCAAATGAAATTGTTGAATGGTGCAAAAGTCATTTTGGTGTCCGTGATTTAATACACAACAAATGCTATTTTTGGGAAGTTAAAGGTGTGTATGTAAATTGAATATGTAATTTGAAAACTTTATTTAAAAATTCAAGTACATGAATTTATTGAATTTATTTTAATACACAGATATTTACATTTACACAAGTCTTAATTGGATGCTTGAAATTAAATAAATATTAAAAAAGTAAATTTAGAAGTTCAGTCTTAATTCGATGAGCTTGAATCTATTCATACATATATATTGATCGATTGAGTCTTTATATTGTCAAACAATTAATGGTATTAGAAGTTTGTATCGAGTCATGACTACATGACATAGAAAGCCTCTTATTATTCAAGTGAGATAAAAATCACGTTTTTATGTTGATTGCATTGAGAAAAATGCAAATATTCTACAATGTGAGAATATTAGAGATGGATATGTTTCACAATGGGAAATGAAACAAATAGTATCAATGCCTCCTTTTGAAGATAGTGACATTGTAGATGTCTATGATCCTCTATATTCAGTTGATTACAAACATGTATTAGATTTAATTGTTACAAGTAAATTTTAAATGTAAATTTAAATTAAATTTTAACTTATAGATTTTTTATTTGTATTCTACCTAAGTCAAGAGTCATTATAAATATTTGAATGATTTACATTGAATATAGATAATGTACAAACATGTTTGCTTATGGTGTGTACAGGAGATATTTTTGTTGTGGATGCAAAACCTAACAATACAGAAGGTGTAGATTACTATCTACTAAGATGCACACAACCAAAATCCAAATTGTTATAATCAATGATAGATGGTGATGGACAATCTTATCCCATTAGACCAGTTGTTGTTGAAGGCACATATTATCAACAAACAAAAATAGATAAAAATGGTATTATATTTACTGATTATTTGTCAAAACAAAAGGTTCTACATTATAGTCCCTTAGTTATAGCAACAAGATTAAATTTGAAAACTTTACCAAAAAGAGAACATGGCCAAAAAAAGTGGAGGTTGTTTATTGAAGATCATGAAAAGATTTTAGAGATAATAAAAGATGGAGACGATCCAGATTATATGTACCAAGAGATTTAAAAGTTGTGTGGACATTATAAGTTATATCATTGAAGAGCGAGTTGAACCAATCAATACACGGTATGAAGGTATGTTCACACTAGATTCCTAAGATATATAAATAAATTAGTTTTATTTTAAAATTTATGATTCTTGATATTTCTTTCCTTTCAAATTTTAATTTCAATGGTTCTTGTTTATATATATAGTCTTTATTTAGGTAGATTAGGTCTTAGGTCTTAGGTTTAGGGTTTAAAGGGTTTAGGATTTAAAGGGTTTAGGGTTTTAGGTTTTACATGTCTTAGGTCTTATATGTGTTGATATACGCCGAACAACTGAGAGGGGGGTTGAATCAGTTGTCTCAAAAACTCAATCACTTATGCACTTAAACATTAATCACTCATCCGTAATTATTATGATTTAACAATGAATGCATGAAATCATAAACATAAACACAGATACAACATTAAGTACAAGAGACTCAAGATTTTACGTGGAAAACCCCAAGGTGGGGAAAAACCATGGAGAGGATTAGCTCTCAAAATATATTGTAATCTTTAAAAAATGATGTTTAGGCTTAGCCACTCCACGGGCCCAGAACATACTAGCTCACTGCCATGAAGTATAGCTAGGTCTAGCAGGCTCACTACCTCAACCCTAAACCTAGAAAGATTACGATAAGGGATGTTAAACCCTACTGGAGGATCACTTCTAGGCTCACTACCATGATCAACATATTCTTTGTGATTAATATATTGAAGTACAATATTTCCTTTGCTCTGCTCTGCCTCAACTCTGCTTTGTCTCTTCTTTGCTCTACCTTTTGGACCTTTTTCGTTATCTTTCCATCTTTGCTCAAGGACATCTTTTCCATGACTCAACTACAAGTATTTATACACTTCATCAACCCTGGAATGATCATCAAGGTCGTCATTACAATCATCAACCATTATAACAATCTCCAAGGTTGGCATTACAAACATTTACAAAATAGGTCTTGACCTATTACGTCATTATGTAAAGGAGATGAAGTAAAAGTGTATGCAGATCACGCCATGCCTTAGCTGGGGCTCAAATACGATCTTCCATGCTACAACATGCTTCCACAATCTTTAAGGGATCTCCGCAATTACTGGAATTACCAAGTCGGCTAAGACTGGTTACTCGCTACATTATTTGGGAACAATCTTCAAACATGAACTCAATTCCTTGACCTGGACCAATGTCAAGATAGGAACATGATTAGGAGGCATCCACAAGCATGTTATAATCATTAGGAGAAACCACACAAACCTTAACCACTTTAACCATAGGAATCTTCACACCGGAACACATGAACTTCACTGTCTTCAACTATCATAAAAGAGAGATAGCTTGTGAACCACCAAAACATGAACCACTACTATTGTAGGCATCTATCATCATCCTAGACTTCCCTCTAGAACTGCAAAGAAAGATACTTTATTGTAGATAAATGCGGAGCATAATACTTTCTCCCTATCCCAACTGAACTTACAGAAAAAATATGTTTTACTCTGGTGAATGTAACTCTCTCAATTCTTCACACAAGAGGCTCAAACTCAGGATTTAGCATCTTCATACATCCCTTTAAATAACTTCCAATCCATAAACCAAGATCTTCATCCAGCAAGAGATGTGGAGCAATCTACTGGACTGTTCTTCAACATACCACTCACTATCTATACTGTAACTCACTTGTTTCTTTCGGAGAGGCCAATTTTCTCAATATCCTCAACATACAAAGCTTCCAAACAAGTAATAGAATAAGATACAGTTGACACCAATGACAACAAAGATATGTTGACATCAATGACAACACCAATTAGGTACATACTTGCAACATATGATGTGAAAAATTGCAATAGCTATCAAGATAAGATTCTCCCCCTTTCTATCTACACTCTTTCTCTCTGAGTTTTTCACATGACTTCTCTCCCCCTTTGACATCAATGGCAAAGGGTGAAAGGAAGCTAGGTGTGTGGAAATCGCTTCCTACACTAATCTAATGAGGGGAGAGCTATAAAAATTCAATTTAATCCTTACAATTACAGCAACATCAAACATATAATAGAGATATTGCAGCAATACACATGAACCAGAAAGAAGACAGAAGAAGAGAGACAAAGATATAACGTGGGAAAAACCCTTATCGGGTGAAAAACCCCACACTCAGAAACCTGTACAATGTATTATCAAAACTGAATATTGTTTACAATACACTTGCAATGCAAGCTTCAATAGTCTTCGACACTCATGTCTAGAGTCAATCTGGTAGCATAACAGTACCTGTCAATCACATACTACATCTCCTCCTCCAAGCACCTGTTTATATAGAATATACAAGGCAAAATTGGTCCTATCTTGGAATGGGCATCCAACTTGGCCTCATGGCCCAAACCCATGCCTATGGACACTTGGTCAACATTGTAGAATGTGCCTGACACTTGTCCACATCTCCCATCTGAAAGAGGTTACCTATTTCCAAAATGGGCTATGACAGATGCTCTTATGACTCTTACGATCATCATAGAATCTGTCATAGCAGTTACAACTTACAGTTGTAAGAGAATATGTCATACACAGGCTATAAATAGGATATTCTCTTACAACATGTCATATTCCACCTTGGGGCGCCCAAATATGCCTTTTTCAAAGATGCTTCATGACACATGTCTTCACCTGTCTTACAAGCTTCTATTTCTAACTCTTACATGTCATAATTTCGTCATAGGAATCCCTCATAATTATTTCGGTCAACATTCCCTTACACAACATCCAAGATGCTGACACATGGAAAAATACTCCTACCACAAAGTGGGATGCCTATCTCCTCATGTGAGGACAAAATTACAAGTTGTCGTCTTCCATGTAGGATGACACATCACCATGCCACATCCCACAAAATAACAATATGGAATTTACAATTAATTTACAACATAGGCAATGAATAAATAAATATAATCATAAATAATGCAATGAATTACCAAGGTTGAGACACCTTAATTCCCAACATTCTCCCACTTGTTGAACACCTTGTAAGAGCTAATAGAATAACAGGATTTAACTGCTATAGGCCGAGAGGCCCATAGACTCCGAACACCATCTAAACTTCTCTATGCTCACTAGCTTCATCAATGCATCTACAACATTCTTCAAAGTATCTACCTTCTCCAAATTTACCTTCCCATCCTCTACCATGTCTCTCATGAAGTGAAACTAAACATCAATATGTTTTGTTCTGGCATGGAAAGTTAGACTCTCCACAAGGCAAATCACACTCTGACTGTCACAACTAATCGTAATCTGACCTACATCAACACCAATCTCTGGACACAATCTCTTAAGCTAAATGGATTCCTTAAAAGAATGAGTTTCTACCATATACTCAGCTTCTGTCATGGATAAAGCAACCACATGTTGTCGCTTACTCATCCAACTAATAGCACCACCAAACAGTGTAAATACATAAGCACTAGTGGATCTCCTGCTGTCAATGTCACCTGCCCAATTTGAATCCACAAATCCACAAATATAAACAGAATGCAGAGGTCCTATAGCATTGCCATGATAGAAAATGGAATACACAGAAGTACCCCTCAAATATCTAAACACTCGCTTAACTGCATCCCAATGAACCCATCCAGGATTAGCCATAAATTGACTAAGGACTCCCACTGCTTGGGCAATGTATGTTCTTGTGCAGACCATAGCATACATCAACTACCAACAACACTAGCATAAGGTACTCTGCTCATGTCGTCCACCTCTCTAGGAGATTTTGGACAATCCTCAATAAACAACTTTGTCCCCAGAGAAACAGGAACACACAATGGTCTAAAATTTGTCATGCTAAACCTATCCAACACGGTCTTCACATACTTACTCTGGCTTAACCAAATTTTTCTATTAGCTTTGTCTCTTCTGATTTCCATTCCTAGAATGTACCTCGCTGCCCCTAAATCTTTCATTTCAAACTATGTTGACAACTGAGATTTAAAATAAAAAATCATATTCTTACCCTTCCCGATGAGCAACATATCATCAATATATAGTGCAACAATGAGAATATGATCACCATCAAACTTAAAATACACACAATGATCTAATTTTGATTTCACAAATCTAATTGACAACACAAAGGCATCAAACTTCAAGTACCACCTCCTAGGAGATTGATTCAAACCATACAAAGACTTCTTTAACTTGCAAACCAATTTTTTTTTACCTTTCACCATGTAATGCTCTGGCTGTGACATGTAGATTTCTTCCTCCAAATCACCATGAAGGAAAGTTGTTTTCACATCCATCTGTTCTACCTCTAAGTCATAAGTTGCTGCAAAAGATAATAGGAATCGAATGGATGTCATCTTTGTAACAAGAGAGAAGATCTCACCATAATCTATACCCTCCACTTGTGAATACCCCTTCGCAACCAATCTAGCTTTATACTTCTCAACACTGCCATCTGCACCAAATTTCTTCTTGAACACCCATTTGCATCCAATGGGTTTCCATCTAGGAGGCAAAGGCACCAAGTCCCAAGTTTGATTCTTTTCCAAAGAAGCCATCTCATCCTCCATGGCCTCCTTCTAGAAACCTACATCATTCATGTCCATAGCCTCTGATACAGTTCTAGGTTCATCACTATTAGTAAGAAAAGCAAAAGCACAACTAGAATCAAGCAATGTATAACCAAACGTCTCAGGTTGCTTTCTGATTCGTGTGGACCTCCTCAAGGGATGAGGTTGAGGTTCAGCTTCTTCATCTGAGCTTTCAGAGCTGCAAGAGTTCTCCTCATCATCAGGTCCAACATTGTCTTTCTGTTCAGTCTTCTCAGGGGTAGCAGAAAACTAAACAACATCCTCTTTCTTTTCTTTTTCTTCTGGCTGTAAAATAGTGGAAGAAGGTGTTAGCTCTCTGAAGACGACACTTCTGCTATACAACACTTTTTCAACCACAGGGTCCCAAAACTTGTATCCTTTCACACCGACACCATAGCCAATGAAGATACACTTAACAACCTTGTTCTCCAATTTTGACTGCTTCTCCCTAGGCACATGTGCATATGCCTCACAACCAAAAACATGAAGATGCCATATTGAAGGCTTTCTACTAGACCACACCTCCATCGGTGTCTTACCAACAAGAGATGATGTAGGAGATCTATTTACAAGATATCAAGCAGTGGCAATAGCTTCAGTCCAAAACTTTTGTTCTAGGCCAGCTCCATTAAGCATACTCCTAGCCTTCTCCATCAATGTCCTATTCATCCTCTCTACAACTCCATTTTTCTACATGGTGTATGGAGCTATCTTATGTATTTCAATCCCAAGTTCCTTGCAATATTTATCAAATTCTGTAGTATAGAACTCACCACCATTGTCAGTTCTCAAACATTTAATCTTTTTAGCAGTCTGATTTTCAACAAAGGCCTTAAACTCCTTAAACTTACTATAGACTTCAGATTTGCTTCTGAGAAAATAAATCCATGTCCTTCTACTGTAGTCATCTATGAAAGATACAAATATATAGATTTTGATAATAAAGAAACATTAACATGACCAAATACATCAGAATGAATAAGGTCCAACACACCAGAAGACTTATGAGAACTCGAGTAAAACTGAACACAATTTTGTTTTCCATATATGCAATATTCACAAAAGTTAAACTCAAGATTACAATCATCTAACCCCTCAATGAGGTTTTTATTTTTCAGGGTACGCAGACCCTTCTCACCAATGTGGCCAAATCTCTTATGCCATAACATTGTCTTTTCAGCAGGAAGCTTAACTTCCAAGGCATGAATACAACCATCAGGACTAGAAACAATAGATTTCTTCACTGCTCGTTTAAATGGTGGGGATGAAGTGACTACTGCCCTCTTCCTTGAGTCAGAAGAACTATTGCATTGTGAAATGCATGCCTCCAACTGAAACAAAGTACCTCTCCTACTACCCTTAGCAAGTACCATAGCTCCTCTAGTCATCTTGCATCCTTCTTTCGAAAAGACAACCTACACACCTGCATCATTCAACATACTTACAGAAAGTAGGTTCCATGCTAATCCTGGGATGTGCATCACCCCAGAGATCCTCTTTACTTGTCCATTAGGGAATCAGATAGAGACTCTTCCACGACCAACAATCTTCAAATGAGAGTCGTCACCCAGGTACACCTTTGCACCATCAAACTCCTCATACTTAGTAAACCAGTCTCGATGCGAGGTCATGTGAATGATGCACTAGAATCAATTAGCCACACATCATTAGATGCATGGGTTTCTAGGGCTGTGATGAAGGCATCACCATCATCTTGTGACTTGTCATAATCTGAATCTGGGTTCTTCTTCTTCTTTTTCTTTTCCTCTTTGCATTCCTTTCGGAAATGCCCAGATTTACCACAGTTCCAACTGAGAGCCTTGGACTTTCTAGGAATTTGGATCTCCCATGGGATTTGGATCTACCCTTCTCAGCTTTCTTGTCCTTCTTTTTCCCTTTCTCCTTGGGTCTTCCACGAACTACAAGAGCCTCTTTGGCTGCCTCAGAAGACTTTCTTCGTATTTCTTCAGACAACAACGAAGAAACCACTTCATCCATTTTGAATGTGGATGTGGTGCTTCCAATAGCCATGACAAGATGATCCCATGAGTCTGGCAAAGAACAAAGTAAGGTCATACAGTGATCCTCCTCCTCCATCTTCACACCAATGGATGTTAATTGTGCAACCAACATGTTGAAAGCATTCATATGTTCGGCAACAGATCCTCCATCCTCCATTCAAAAAGGATACAACTTCTTTCTTAGAAAAAGTTTGTTAACCAGGGATTTGGCTTGATACACATCTCCCAACTTCTTCCAAAGCAAGTTTGTAGTAGTCTCCTCATGGACATTTAATAGGACAAAATCAGCAAGACTAAGTCTTATAAGACCCGTAGCCTTTTGATCCTTTAAATCCCAATCAGCTTGTGACATTGTAGCTGGTTTAGTTCCACTAATAGTTTCCCAGAGGTCTCGATCAACAAGCATGTCTTAGATCTTGAGCTTCCACAGCTCAAAATTAGTGCTATTGAATTTCTCCACCTCTATCCTTCTGGATGTGTTTGCCATCTCCTTGCTGCAATAAGATTCAGAATACTTTGCACAAACTCCCACTCAAACTTAAGATCAACTTAAAAAATCTCTACCCAACAACTAGGACCAAAGTTGATCAAGCTCTGATACCAACTGAAAGGAAGCTAGGTGTGTGGAAATCACTTCCTACACTAATCTAATGAGGGGAGAGCTATAAAAATTCAATTTAATCCTTACAATTATAGCAACATGAAACATATAACAGAGATATTGCATCAATACACATGAACCAGAAAGAAGGCAGAAGAAGAGAGACAAAGATATAACGTGGGGAAAACCCTTATCGGGTGAAAAACCCCACACTCAGAAACCTGCATAATGTATTATCAAAACTGAATGTTGTTTACAATACACTTGCAATGCAAGCTTCAATAGTCTTCGACACTCATGTCTAGAGTCAATCTGGTAGCATAACAGTACCTGTCAATCACATACTACATATCCTCCTCCAAGCACCTATTTATATGGAATATACAAGGAAAAATTGGTCCTATCTTGGAATGGGCGTCCAACTTGGCCTCATGGCCCAAAACCCATGCCTATGGACACTTGGTCAACATTGTAGAATGTACCTGACACTTGTCTATAGCTCCCATCCCAAAGAGGTCACCTATTTCCAAAATGGGCGATGACAGATGCTCTTACAACTCTTACGACCGTCATAGAATCTGTCATAGCAGTTACAACTTACAGTTGTAAGAGAATCTATCATACACAGGCTATAAATAGCATATTCTCTTACAACATGTTATATTCCATCTTGGGGCACCCAAATATGCCTTTTTCAAAGATGCTTCATGAGACATGTCTTCACCTGTCTTACAAGCTTCTATTTCTGAATCTTACATGTCATAACTTCGTCATAGGAATCCGTCATAACCGTTTCAGTCAACATTCCCTTACACAACATCCAAGATGCTGACACATGGAAAAATACTCCTACCACAAAGTGGGATGCCTATCTCCTTATGTGAGGACAAAATTACAAGTTGTCATCTTCCATGTAGGATGACACATCATTGTGCCACATCCCACAAAATAACCATATGGAATTTACAATTAATTTACAACATAGGCAATTAATAAATAAATACAATCATAAATAATGCAATGAATTACCAAGGTTGAGACACCTTAATTCCCAACAAAGGGCACATACTTGCAATCCGTTGCTTTAAACTTTCTTCTATACTCTTTTCCACCTAACTACTCCCCCTTTCTTCATGCTTTCTCTGACTAGAAACTTTGGTTCTTCACATGAGCTTCTCTTGTGCTTGGTTTGTCAAGCCTCAACTTCAAATCTTGCTACTATTGCACTATTTCCTTTGTTAGCAACACTGCAACACTCACTGCTCTTTATTAGATACTTATATTTCATGATCCTCTTGTCTTCAGCAACCAATTTCAATTACTACTTACACTACTATACCTTTTCTTTATACAGTTATGAATGCTTCCTCTTAGGAGTGCACATCAGAGTGTGCATAGGTTTTCCTTCTTCTTAGGAAACATAACATTCCATATTTTATCAATCATCATGACAACTTATGAAAACAGTACATATCAATCATCATCATCACATATAGCCAATAATTTTAGTATTCTTCTATCTAAAGTTTTTCTCCTGCAGCCTTGCCTCAACATCAATTGCAACTATTAGTTCCACATTACCTGTCAGCCTGTCCCTTAAGTGCATGAGTGACTAATTTATCTATCCCATTATATATCCCAATGTAGAGCATATGGCACTCTAGAGCTCATATCCAACATTCATTACTGACCTCTTAACATGCCTTCAGAACCACAGTACAAAATAAGCAACAGTGGAGAGATGTGGACCCTTGTACTCTGATGCTGTATGCTGTTCTTGGCTTAACTTTAGGACAATTTACAATGGGACTTCCTGAAAAGTACATTCACCAACATTCCTTAATCACATATAGTGATTTTCAACTGAAGAGGCACACAGACTCAAACTTCATCACTTACTTTGCATACTGCTCATACTTAGTCATTTTAGGCTTCTAAATCAGAACCCTTCCAAGCGAACTGCCATAACATATCTTTGTGCTGGATCTCAACACTAACTATCTGGCTGGGCAATTTAGAATCTTCAATATGGCTCCCCCTAAGCCATAATTCACAATCTACTTCTTAGAGGAAGTAGCTACTCTGGAGCCTGGAGAAGATTCATCTCTTCCTTCATTTATTCCCTTCCTGACCCAAACCTTATTCATCTCTTCATTGACTTGTGCCGGATCAACTTTTTCAACTGGTTCCCTTGATTCTGATTGAGTATCCTTCTTATTTCTGTAGTATTTTGCAATATGTCCAGGCTTGTTGCAATTGAAGCACATAGTATTTTTTTGATCAGTGTTTCTTCCATTCATCCTTGACTTGCATAGGTTAGCCTTATGCCCAAATTCTTTGCATGTATAACAATAGCCACTGAAGGATTCCATTGTCCTATTTGTCCCATAGCCTTTTCTCATTTGACTTCTACACTCATTAGCCCTATGTCCCATTTTGTGGCATGCATAGCACTTGATAGAATTTTGACTCACTTTACTTCTGCATTCAACTGCTTTATGACCAATTTTATTACATGTAAAACACTTACTAGAGAATGATGGGATATTTTGATTCATCCTATTTCTACACCATATAGCCTTGTGACCAAACTTGTTGCATGAATTACAGTAACCATTGAAGGGTGGATACCTTTGAGCATTTGGTTGCCTGATTGATGGTCTTCTGCTTCTTTGATTCTGAATCTGTCTATTTTTGTTCTCTTCCTGACTTGCTTTGAACCCTTTATCTTTTTCAATTTTCATGCTTTCTTTGTCATCATCATTTTTCTAGCCTGCCATTAGTCTATCATATCTGGCAGCACTCACACTGAATTAGTCTCTTTGAGCCCGCACATGTTTTAGATCAGCATTCAAGTCTTCAACTTATTCTTCAAGCTTCATGCAGTCTTTAATTTTGTCTTTCTCTGTCTTTTCTCCATTGTCCTCTTTTAGAGTTTGTTGTAGTTGCCTGATTTGTTTTCTTAACTCTTTAATGTGATTATTTGCTTCTGTTATATTTTCTTTCAAATCCATGTCTTCTTCTGCAGTTTTTGAATTGTTACTGTCAATACTGGCAATTAGGCACATATTCATTTGATTCACAACAACTTTGTAACCTTTTCACATCACATTTGGTGGTTTGGGAGCCTTCTTGTTCTTCAATTTTCAAATCCTTATTGTTTGAGACCAAATTCTCTTGGATGTTCTCATTAATTTTAACATTTGTACTTTCAACAATCCTTCCCAATCTATGGTTGTAATAGAGGTAAGCTTTGGTCTAAGATGAATATCCAAGAAAAATGCCTTCCTCATACTTAGCATTGTCCCTTTCCATTTTAATGAGGCATTTGCTTCCAAAGATTTTGAAATATTTCACAGTGGGTATTGATCCATACCACAACTCAAAGGGAGTCTTTTCTTCTTTGGTTCTTACCTAAACTCTGTTTAATGTATAGACGGTGGTTTGAATTGCCTCCTTCCAAAATGTATCTGGCAGATTTGCTTCTTCCATCATTAATTTTGTAGTTTCCTAAATAGTTCTACTTGCTTCTTCCATTATCTTATTTTTTGCAGAGAGTTGTTTTTCTTTCCCATAGGTTTCACAAAACATATTGAAATCATTGGAGGTGAGCTCTTCTTCTTTGCCAATTCTCAGACTTTTGATTTTCATGCTTAGCTCATTTTTAAGCATTTCTTTAAAAATTTTGAGTGCATCTAGAATCTCTGATTTATCCTTTAAAAAATTGACCCAAGTCATTCTAGAAAAGTCATCAATAAAAAAAATAAAGTACCTGTAATCATGGAGGCTTGGTATTCTTGTAGGACCACAAAAGCTTGTATGAATCAATTCCAATCATTCAGTGGAAGATCTTTCTTTATCCTGCAATATTTTTCTTAACAGTCTTTGACATTTCTTGCAACTAATGTTGTTTGAGTAATCAATTTCTGGTAGGTCCTTCACAATCTGAACTGAGCTTGTTTTTATTAAATCATCAAGATTTGTATGACAAAGGCTTCTATGCCAGACCCAACTTTCATTGGTCTAAGATGTGAACCCAAGAAAGTCACTTTTTCTGAGATGATAGAGATTATCTTTTGTTCTTTTTCCAATTGCTATTGTAGCTTCAAATTTTTCTTTGATTTCAAGGGAATTGTTCTCAAACACAAACTTAAAACCCTTTTTGCATAATTGTCCAACGTTTAAGAGGTTTTGTTTCAAATTTTTTACATAAAGAACATCTTCAGAAATTTGTCTGTTGCCAAAATTGATTGATCCTATTCCACAAATTTCAGCAATGCAATCATCTCTAAATGTAACTAGCCCTTCATCGCATCCTTCTAGACTTACAAACTTACTCCTGTCACCAGTCACATGGTTTGAACAACTACTATCAATAACCCAACAATTTTCACTTTGAAACATGACTCCATCACTGGTGCATACTTCAGAACATCTTTGATGGTTAACACTCCTTTCTTCATATATCACTTCCTTGGAGAATCTTTCTTCCTTTGATATCTCTTGATGAGCATTTGGGTGCATCGATGAGTACTTGTTTTCCTTTTGACTCCATTAGGATCACCCTCGAGTTGTTAGACTCTTTCCAAAGGGACTTGACTCTAATACCAATTGTTGATATATGCCAGACAACTGAGAGGGGGGGTGAATCAGTTGTCACAAAAACTCAATCACTTATGCACTTAAACATTAATCACTCATCCGTAATTATTATGATTTAAAAATGAATGCATGAAATTAGAAACATAAACACAGATACAACATTAAGCACAAGAGACACCAAATTTTACATGGAAAACCCCAAGGTGGGGAAAAACCACAGAGAGGATTAGCTCTCAAAATATATTGTAATCTTTGAAAAATGATGTTCAGGCTTGGTCACTCCACGGGCCTAGAACATACTAGCTCACTACCATGAAGTATAGCTAGGTCTAGTAGGCTCATTGCCTCAACCCTAAACCTAGAAAGATTACAATAAGGGTTGTTAAACCCTGAGGGTTATTAAACCCTACTAGTGGCTCACTGCCAGGCTCTCTACCATGATCAACATCTTATTTGTGATTAATATATTGAAGTACAACAGTTCCTCTATTATGCTCTGCCTCAACTCTACTCTGCCTTTTAGACCTTTTTCATTATCTTTCCATCTTTGCTCAAGGACATATTTTCCACGACTCAACTACAAGTATTCATACACTTCATCAACCTTGGAATGATCATCAAGGTTGGCATTACAATAATCAACCACTGGAACAATCTCCAAGGCCGGTATTACAAACATTTACAAAATAGGTCTTGACCTATTAAAACATTATGCAAAGGAGATGAAGTAAAAGTGTATGAGAATCATGCCATGCCTTAGCTGGGGCTCAAACATGATCTTCCATGCTACAAAATGATTCCACAATCTTCAAGGGATCTCCGCAATTTCTGGAGTTAACCAAGTCGGCTAAGATTGGTTACATGCTACATTATCTGGGAACAATCTTCAAACACGAACTCAATTCCTTGATACAGACCAATGTCAAGATAGGAACATGATCAGGAGGCATCCACAAGCACGTTATAATCATTAGGATCAACCACACAAACCTTAACCACTTTAACCATAGGAATCTTCACACTGGAACACATGAACTTCACTGTCTTCAACTGTCATAAAAGAGAGATAGCTTGTGGACCACCAAAACATGAACCATTGCAATTGTAGGCATCTATCATCATCCCATACTTCCCTCTAGAACCATAGAGCAAGATACTTTATTGTGGAGAAATGCGGAGCATAATACTTTCTCCCTATCCCAACTAAACTTATAGAAAAAGTAGGTTTTACTCTGGTGAATTCAACTCTCTCAATTCTTCCAACCAGAGGCTCAAACTCAGGATTTAGCATCTTTAGACATCCCTTTAAATAAATTCCAATTCATAAACCAAGATCTTCATCCAACAAGAGATGCGGAGTAGTCTACCGAACTATTCTTCAACATACCACTCATTGTCTATACCACACTTCACTATAACTCACTTGTTTCTTCCAGAGAGGCCAATTTTCTCAATATCCTCAACATACAAAGCTTCCAAACAAGTAATAGAATAAGATACAGTTGACACCAATGACAACAAAGATATGTTGACATCAATGACAACACCGATTAGGCACATACTTGCAACAAATTGTCTTAGGTGTCTAGGCATGTCTTAGGTGTTTTAGATGTCGTAGGTATTTTATGTCTTCAACATGTCTTAGGTCTTTAAAGGTAGTTATGTCTTAGGTATTTTTTTAAAATGTGTCTATGTCTTAGGTGTCTTAGGTATTCAACTTGGTGTCTATATGTCTTAAGTGTCTTAGGTCTTATGTCTTCTAGGTGTCTTAGGTCTTAGATGTCTTAAAGGTGTCTTAGGTCTTATGTCTTCTAGGTGTCTTAGGTCTTAGATTTATTAGGTGTCTTCGGTCTTAGGTGAGGCCACATGAGCTTCCACCTTCACATGGTTGGCCTTGTCAATACAGAATTTAATATTACTTCAAGCTAAGGGAAGCTCTTTTTTTGTATAGATATCTAGAGTCATAATTTACATGTTCAAACGAGCTACTTAGGCCATGACATTTTAAAGTTATTGTTACTAAATTTTTGTTCACACTAAATTTAGTTAGACCTAAGTGCAGTTGTTCAGAAGGAATAAAAGAAAAGTTTGAAGTTATGCATTTAATAAATAGTTGATGTCTTGACAAAGCAGAGATAGAATTCAGTTGACAGGATAACCCATCAGTCCAATCAAGACTGATGAATCATCATGACAAGAGAATCAAGTTGTCAAGGTATCAATCATTCAAGAAATACAGTTGATCTTTTATCTTTCAGGAGTTATAAGACGGGTTGATTATTCAGTTGATCTGATTTGAAAGAAAGAAAGGAAGATATTTGTTTAAACTGTTATTTCATGTCATGTTTTGAATATACATTCAATATCTATTACTTTATCCTATGCATTGATTTTAAAAAGAAACATACATACATCAAGTGCATATGATAAATTAACTGATCATGTTTAGAGGAAGTGTTCAAATGTGTCCCACACAAGCCGTGGGAGTAACTAAGCTGAGCAATGCAGACATATGCAAGCTATACATCTAATGATAAAGAAATAATGAAGAACATATGATAAAGATAAACATCCATCATTGCCTGAGCAAGAAGGTTGTTGACTTGTTGATAGTTGATCTTCAGCTCCAGTTGCATCAGTTGAACCTGCAAAAAATTGGGGAAAGTCTTGTTAGAGCTCCGAATGTTTAAAGTTATCATATACTTTTATCAAGTAGACATATCAACTTGTCACATCATGCATTTCATATGAAATATCAAATCAAATATGTGTTACAAATCAGAATATCATAAAGAAGATCAATCAATACAATCAAGTATATTTTTATGCTAACTCATTCGTACACTATGCAGGTATAGGAAAAATAATGTTGTTGATTTGAAGACAAATAAGCATGTGGAGAAAATGTGGCTCCCACAAGGGTTGAGCCCAACATGCTCAAGTGATACCATTACATGTTATGCTATATCTAATAGCTCATCAGTGATCAAACTCCATGATATGCAAGAAACAAGGTACTATTCTACTTTCTTTATCATTAATGATGTGTGATTTTTTCTAACAGTCTTATGCCATCAATGTATACACAAAGAGCAGTACTGAAAGAACAAATCAAGGATAGAAAGACATATATTTCAATCAAGTCTAGGTTGCATATCAAATAGAAAGAACAGGCTACAAGAGCCATCATTTTTCATACAATTGGAGACAAGTCTCAGGTCACACTTATGTATGTCATTGACTTTATCAGTCATATAAGTGTTTCCATTGTTACCTGATGAGAAAGAATTTACAGAATAATGCTTACAGGAGACAGATTTGTGTACATGAGTTACAAGAGACAAACATCAAAGGTATTATCTGATTATAAAGGACAGTGAGCAAAATGTCATGTGCACGTGTTCATAATGATCAGGTACAGCTGAGACATGATATAGTCCATGCCTCTAGAAAGATAGAACCAAACAAAGTTTATCATGGAGAGCATCTAACAGTAGTCATCAGTGATAATTGAAATAGATACAGTGATACCAAGCATATGTCATGTGATCAAATTAAACTGATACAAGAAGTGAAACAATAGAAGATTCATGATATGCTATATGCTACATTGTCACTCTGAAGGAGATACAAGTTATCATTATTCCTGATTAATACAGTTATGACAGGCATGTGCCATGATGAAAGACAGAAAGAGAGCAAAGACATGATGTGCATACTACAGATAAATGATCAAACTGTCAAGCTAAATGTGAAAGAGCAAGGTAGTGTTGATTACCTGACAATTGACCAGTCAAAACAAAATGAAATGCCAAGTTGAAATTCCTTGCTCAGAAAAGAAATTTAGTGAAAAGAAATAACCACAGTATTCTATTTTGCCATGGCCATGACCAGAAGGTAGGGTTTTGTTACTAAATGAAGAAACCAAGCTGTCCAAATTTTGAAACCCTCATTTTTCAAAAATGAAACCCTAATTTTCATCTAATGTTGACAAAGAAAAGAATAGTTACAGTGTATGTTTTTGACATAGCGGTGAAAGGAGGAGTGAAATTTGTGCTTGAAAAGTGACACCCAGATGATAAAAAATGAAAACCCTCATTTCTCTATAAAAAACCCTTGTGTTCTTTTTTGCACAGTGAAAGAAGAGTTTCAGAAGTGTTTTGATAGTATGGTCGTGCCTGAAAGAAGAGAAGTGAGAGATACCAATATGGATTTATTGTGAAACCCTAACATAATCTCTGCATTTACAAGAAAATAATGATGATACAATATGTTTTTATCATGGTCATGCCTGAAATGGCAAACATTATGCATTTTTAAGGAAAACCCTCATTTCTGTGTTACAACCCTTCTTCATTTTTTACAGATGACAGTCAAAAAGAAAGCTCATAGTATGTATTTTCTTGTATGGCCGTGCATATAATGCATTTGTTTGCATTTTTTGTGTTGAAACCCTCATGATAAAACCAAAGAACCTTTAAAGTTCATGTCAAAAAACTAGAAATCTGCTACAGAAAGTGACAATGGCCACGACCATACAAAAGGAAAAGAATATTCAAGATACCCAGATGGAAAAGATGGAGACTCTTGTCTTTTTGAAATACGCAGTGATAAATCAAGAATCTACAGTTCAGAGAGCAAGAGAATTACCTTCAAATGCAAAGGAGAAGAGTAAGTATGGCTGCAGCTTGTTGAAGGAGAGTTTCCTTTTCTTTAACTAATTTTCTCACATTTTACAAGAAAATTTCAAACACAGAAAGCAAGAATAGAGTCAAGAAAAGAATATGGAAGGAGGATGCAAGTATGGCCGTGGCCACCATTGTCAAGAAGCTACAGAAATGATGAGGTAAATGCCAGTAAAAACAAAAGATACAACGCTTACCATATCCTGCAATCTCTTTCATGCCAAAGATGAGAAAGAAATCATGGAGTTTAACAGCAAAAAGGCCAAAAGGAGAAGCCAAAGAACTAGATCAAACCCTAAATATCAAAGGAGTTGCTAGAGAAACCATGACGGCAGCATCACAAGGAGCAGTAAGAAACAAAGTGAAAGTGACAAAAGATTAGGATATTTTCTCTTCTTTTGGTCAGTGGTTTGGAGGTTTCTTTTCCTCAATTTTTGATTTCCACTTCTTAAAAATCATCATTGCCTTATCCAAAATGCCGATGGGGGTCAAAACCTTCAAATGATATGTCTCCTAGCAAATATGGTTAGGAAGGGCCGACATAAGGTATATCTTGCATATTGTTTGAATTCAAATGGTGGTCAATTGAAGGAGGGTAAGTATTATATTATACTTTATAAAAATCAAACAATACTTATTACCTTAGAGTCAACTATCACATGGTCAAAGGTCTTCTTGTAGTATTTGTATAAGGTGAGGTGATCGACTACAAAATGGTCAAAGCAGAGCTGCATGAAGACAAAATTGAGTTTACAAGGTGGCAGATAATGTGGTAGAGAGAGTATATATTTTGCATGAAGGAGATATGAAGAGGATAAGGTATATTTGGCATAATGATGCATTTGGCAAAGTGATAGGAGGACTTAGGGTTTTTATCTTGCATGATGAATATATATAGCAGAGAGGCCATTTTTTTGCATTGCAAATGGAGTGATAAGGCAGAGTTAGATATTTGTTTTCTTTTTTATACACATATTGGAGTTATAGGGGATTTGTATTTTCTCCTAAGTCCTATTTTTGCTCAAGTCATGCAAATTAGGCATGTGTAATTTGGAGATAAGGAGTTTATTCTTTTCATTCATGATTTTACAAATAAATCAATTGTAAAAAAATAATAAAGTAATATTTTTCAAATTACTTTATTATTTTTCACAAAATGTAAAATCAAAGTTAGTACAAGTTGTAACCAATAATAGAGTAATTATTTTAATTACTTTATTATTTACTCACAATCAATTTTGCAAAAGCAAAATCATGTAAATTGATAAGTTGAGTTAACTAGGCCATCTAGGGGATTTTTGCATGATTTGTGGAGCAATTTAAGGGTTCTTGGTCAAGCATATAGAGAGGACCAAATTGGAGCTATTTTTGCTCGATTTGTAGCAGCTTGAGCCCTTATTTTTAGGGATTTTTGAGTTTGCTCGTGGATCACTTTTGAGGACTTATTTTTAGAGGCAGTTAGCTACAGTTCATTTTTTGCATGCCTCTTAGTGGGAGCAAGCTATATATTGCAAAGAAAAACTTGTTTTTTGCTAGTTCTTGCATTCTTTTCTCTTCTACACATTGAAAGACAAGAGGTTTTGTAACTCATTTTTGAGTTCTTGCCTTTTTTCTCTTATACACTTTGAGAGAAGAAGGTTTTGTAGCTCATTTTTTGATAGTTTTATAGAGATAAGCACGTTACAGGTTCCATTTTTGTCTCTTTTGCAATATTTCCTTTACTTTTTGGAATCACGTAGTTGCCTTTCCTTTTGATGCTAATTGTATGTGGTGATTTGATGAAGTTTTACTTTGTTTAGTTATCAAAACCTTTAAAACTGTTGTCTCACTTTTACTTGAGGTGTTAAGCATAGTGTATTACAGGTCTTAGGTTGTGTTACAGAAAATAGTTCTTTTATGTTGTGAAAAGTCATTTTCCTTCATAAAGAGTTTATTCTCCAGCCTTCCTCAGAATTACTTTTGTGATATTTATGCCAAGATTGGATTGTGTGAGTCAGATTTCTGAGTTATATTGTGAACTAGATTGCATATTTTCTATCCATATTAGGTGCATCACCAAATTTTACAGTTTCATTTCCTTATAGCTTCCTTCTTACCCTTTTCCAAAATAGAAAATCATACATTCCAATAGAATATTTTAAGGGAACCAGCCTATAATCTGGAGGTTCAAACTCATTATAGGTCACCCCCATGTTTCGAAGGATTGCAAGGTGTCACAGCTTTGCATAAGGGTGCAATCCTCATCGACAACAGTTATGTTATTTCATCATGTGAGTTTGGTAAGATCATTATATGTAAATTTATCAATTGAGTTCTTTTTTAACTTTTTTGTATCATTATCATTTAGGGGCCTTTAACTTAACAAGGGCCTACATTAGGTATCTATCTAGTTCATAATTTACATGTTCATTTTTAATATGTTCATAATTTACATGTTCAAATGAGCTAAGTTTAGACCACGACCTTTTAAAGTTATGTTATTTCATCATGTGATTTTGGTAGATCACTATATGTAAATTTATCAATTGAGTTCTTTTTTAACTTTTTTGTATCATTACCATTTAGGGGACTCAAACTTAACAAGGGCCTACATTAGATATCTATCTAGTTAATAATTTACATGTTCATTTTGAAGATGAGAGAAAGATTCAAAGGAAATAACACAACAAAATGTAACAAAAACACAAATGATATACATTTGAAAGTCCCCCACTCCTTGATAAGGTTGAGGAGCTTGCACCTAAGAGCTCCTAGCTTTACCCAATGTTGAATGTAGTGGAATGTGGATTGCTCCTATTCTTTCAACATAATATAATGAGGATAGTAATGGATTTGATAAAGGATTTGATAGAGATGAGGATGAGTGGTGGTTTTGGCTATGGAGATTTTGGCATTATGAGGGTAAGATAAGAAGATAAGAATGATATTTGGACAACATAAGGATGTGATGAAGAAGTTGTTTAAATGGCTTGGGCGAGGGCTCTATTTATAGGCTAATTGAGGGGGATTTGAATCCAATGGCTAGGATTCAAAGTAGAAGTCAATGGTTGAGATGAAAGGATGGGATCAAGGGTTCAGATCTCATCAACCAAGATGGAGGATTGAGATTAAATGTGAATTTTAAATTCACATTGGGAAGGATGAGGAATGAATTAAAAATTTATTTCCATGGGATAGTGTGAGGATGATGTGGACTTGTCAATGAATTAAAAATCTATTTTTGTGGGGGAGAGTTTGAATAAAAATTAAGCTTTATTGAGGAGTGTGAGGACATGTGACACATGCACATTTTTGGGACCTTACATGTGTAAGCTAATTTTATGGAAAATGTTTTAACATGAAAGTAGAAAGATGAGTTGGAAGGGTCGTGTGAACTTCTGAATAAAAAATTGATTTTTATTCGAAGTGTGTGGGAGGATGGTGTTAGTGTGAATAGGGATATTTCCTATCTAGTTTCCCTTGTGCGAGGATAATTCATATTATTTAACTACTTATTAGTTAAATAATATTCCCTCACATAATTCACATATTAAGTTGACTTAGTGAGTCTTCTAAATGTTTCTAGTTGTTGATAGTTGTCTTATGGTTGTCCTATCCTACACATGTGCAATAGTTGTCACATGTCATAGGATTAAGACACTTGTCACATGACTACAACATCTTAGCTCACATCCATGTCTTTATAAGCAAGGCTCTCATGTACATTGTAACATACACAATTTTATATTCATTGATAGAATAGATTATTTATTCTCTCATATTGTCTCTCTTGTGCTTTCATGAAGTCCTAGATCTTGGGTGGCTCCTATCTACCTAATTCTTACATAGTATCAAATCTTTCTAGGTGGAATTTCTTCTTGTTAGCCAAATTTTTGAGAGATTTGAATGCAAATTCATAGTGGATCTTGATAGTTGGCTATGCTCTTCTCTTGCATTGAATGATGACTTGGAGAATCAGCAAGACTTGATAGAAAAACTAGATTTGTGAGGGTTTCCTCTTTGTACCTTCTATTGGAGGTTCATTTCAAAGCATGTTGATGTAAATCTAAGCACACCATTGTGTTTAGGAAGTCTAAGATAGTCGAGATCAGCTTCTGTTTCATCCAGATCAGACACTGGAGGCCAAATCTATGAGGTTTTCAATTTGGGGAATGGATACTTGATCTAGGAGGTGGCTGCACTTTTGGAGCAGTTTGGACAAAATCAAGCCCTGCCATCGTGCTCAAGACACCCAAAAACCTATAATTCAACTATCAAATTGATCAAATCAGAGTAGTTGCACCATAAGACAGATTTTTTTGCCTCTGCCTTGTCGTACAGATAGCAAGGAATATTCCCTATCACAGTCGACATATTCTTGGAATCTTAGTCATGCATAGTACTGGTGTCATTAGTCATACTCTGCATCAGCGAATCAAAAAATTCCATCAGGTATTTGTTATCCACTGGTTAATATTTCTATGGGTTTATAGAATTTTTTTGCAACTATTTTTTAATAAATAAAAAGTTAAAGGGTACCGACAAGGTACATGCCCCTATTGGCCCTGTATTTATTTGCAAGGGCACCATAATTAGCGTAGGGCCCCTGACTGACCGGTGACCACCGGCAAGGGAAAACCCTCCAACTAGCAGTAGCCGATGAGGATAACCCCCGGTTGGCGGCCATGACCCCATGGGCCACCTTCAAACAGGGCTTCAGCTCTCTTTTTTTATTCCACACTTTAAAACTAGATCCACAGCAATACGAAGACCAGTAGAGGAATATCCTCAAAATATTCCCCCTGAACCATTTTTCAATTTCAAACAGTGGTTTAATTTTTTGCAAGGTGGTTTCGGCATGAGAACAAGCAGTTTTTGTGTTCCAATAGGCAATTTCACTCAAACCAGGTTGTTTTACCTCCTCACAGGTGGTTTTGACCTGTGCATTGGCTGTTTTTGACTATCATAGGGGGGTTTGCCCAACATCAGGTGGTTTTTACCATTCAATTTATTGTTTTGACTTTCCACAGCTATTTTGCACACAAGAGGTAGTTTTCTGCTAAAACTGGCATTTATTTCACCTACAGGTGGTTTTAGTTTTTTGGCAGAATATTCCATTAGACTGAGAGAATATTTCGATGACTATGTCAACAGTGACATCAGCAAGGGTCCTTTGGTCCCCTTCTAGCCCTAATAGTGTGATTTTTTTTTAGCCATAACTTTTTGCCACGATATCAAAAATTGGAAAACAAGATATTGTTGGAAAGCTAGTTCTGAGCAATTTGTAGTGGTGTAGGTATTTTTCTAATATTTTTCTGTAGGTGCCTGATACAACTGGATGAAGCTAAATCTTGCATTTTACACTACCAAGCTCATAACTTTCACCCACTTCATCAAAATTTTAACTTCTTATAGGTATTGGAAAGGTAATTCTATGCTCTACAGTTCTATCCATGCCATTTTTCTAGATTTTTCTTTAGACATCAAATTTTTAGTTTGAAGCACTTTGGGTACATATCACTCATTAGTTGGAAAAAGAGTTGAAATTGGTAGTTCTTTTGGTTTGGGGGGGCTTCAATTATAGTGTTGATTCAATTTGTACTTTGATATATTTGCTTGTGCTCTTCTTTTCCTCTACATCATGGATAAATCAAGGGTTCCATTGTTAACACCTTATAACTATGCAACTTGGAGTCAACATGCATGGAATACCCTAATGGATCTTAGACATTTTCTATATGTTGAAAACATGATACCTGAACCCACAGATGATAAGCAAAAGATAAAATGGATGATAAAGCACAGTAAATCTCTTGGATGTCTTCATAGTTCCATTTCCCAAGATCTCTTGTTTCAAATTGAGGCATGTACAAATTCACATGATGCTTGGGATAAATTGAAAATATTGTATGGTACAACAAATGAAGTTAAAGGCTATCAAATTGATAATGAATTGATGAGCCTCGATCCAAATAACTTTAGCAACATCTAGGATTGCATAACTAAGGTTAATGATCTAAGAGCACAATGTAAAGCATGTGGTATTGAGAAAAAGGACATCTAATTGATCTACAATGTGTTGAACAAACTTGGTTTTGAATATGTAACTTTTTTTTCTAGTTGTCACACTCATAGGTTAACCATGGGATCTGCTTTCACTATGCCTTCATTTGCATCCTTTTCTGAGATGTTAATGCATGAGAAACAAAAGCTTCTCTATATGGGTATCATTAAGCCATAACAGATTCATGCTTTGGTGGTTGGACAACCTAAGGAACACAAAGCATCAGGTTCTTCTGACAAGAAACAAAATAAAGATAAGAAAAATCCACAAACATATCAAGCACAAAATTCACCTAAGAAGGAGAAGCCTACATGTAGTTATTGTAAGAAATTAGGGCATGATGAACATAATTGTTTTAAGAAACAAATTAACATGTTGATGCAACTTGTTCAAAAGAACAAACTTTCATCGCCTAATTCTTCTTCTACTCCTTCAACATCTACACAACCAGTAGTTTATGAATCTCATGCAAGGAAAGCTAAGGAACCTAAACATAAAGGTAAAGCACTTTGCTCAAGTACAAGTTCTACATCGGGTAAATGGTTGATTCAGGTGCTTCTCATCATATGGCTTCTTCCAAGGATATGTTTTCTTCATTTGAGCCATGTGATATGCCACCTATCTTGATGGGTAATAATACATATATGAATGTAATTGGGAAGTGAACTATTGATATTGGTGAAGATACTTTCAATGATGTACTTTGTGTGCCTTCTTTGACCAATAATCTTCTTTCCATATATTAGATTACTCATAGTGGTACAAGGAAGATAGTGGAGCTCACACCTGAGTTGGTTATTATCAGAGACTTTGAAACCATGGAGCTAATTGCTACTGGGGTGGTTGATCATGCATCTCATCTATACACCTTTTATGGTTTCTCTCTTGATGATGATTCAGATTCGTTGGCTAACATTCACACTCCTTGTGTGAATCATAATTGAGAGAAGTTTGGTCACTTGAACCTTGGTATTCTTGCCTCTTCATTGGTTCTTGAGACATGTGATACACTTCCATCTTCTCCACCTCCTTCTTCTTCAGAGGTTAATGCTTCAGTTTAGTAGGATACTTCCTGTCTTTCAGATACAATTTTATGGGATGAGCATTTGACATGCATTTTTAGATTTGTTTTGTGAGTCCCATATTGCAGATTTGTAGGACACGTTTGAGGGGTTAACTCTCCTCTTTGATGATAGTCATAGCACAACTATTGTCAACACAACTTTGTCTTTGGAGCTTGATGATTGTCTATTTTCATGAGATCCTGGATTGCCACTTTCATCAGTGAGGCCTGAGACTCCTAATTCGATTGAGGTATCATTCAGCATTCACATGGAAACACATGATCCACTTTCAAAGACATCATACTTCATGAGACTTCCTTTCTCATCTCTTAGTTTGGAGTTGGAGTTTCTTCATGCACCAGTGGATTGGTTTCTTCCCAAGGGGAGGAATGTTGTTTGTAGGTTTTGGATCCTCTTTGGTCTTCTTCTTCTAGCATTCACCATTGGCGCAGGAGCTTCTTCATTATGGGGGGACATCTTGTCTCATTCTTTCCCTCTTATGGGGGGTTATTGATTGTATATTTGTGATGGGTGTTGTATTTGGGGAGTCTTGATTCTTCCATCCTTCCATCACTTGTACATGTTTGTATGCATTCTCACTTTTGGAGAGGAATTTTTTCCCATGAGGTTTTTTCCTTTACTCCACTTGAGGTTTGTTTTTACTTGGGTACCTAACATGGCCTAGTAGCCGAGACCCATCCATCTTTGCATTAGTCAACAACTCCCTAAGTTGCACTTTAGGGGGGTGTTAGTGTGAATAGGGATATTTCCTATCTAGTTTCCCTTGTGTGAGTATAATTCATATTATTTAACTATTTATTAGTTAAATAATATTCCCTCACATAATTCACATGTTAAGTTGACTTAGTGAGTCTTCTAGATGTTTCTAGTTGTTTCTAGTTGATGTCTAGTTGTTGCTAGTTGTTGATAGTTGTCTTATCCTACACATTTGCAATAGTTGTCACATGTCATAGGATTAAGACACTTGTCACATGACTACAACATCTTAGCTCACATCCTTGTCTTTATAAGCAAGGCTCTCATGTACATTGTAACATACACAATTTTGCACTCATTGATAGAATAGATTATTATTCTCTCATATTGTCTCTCCTGTGCTTTCATGAAGTCCTAGATCTTGGGTGGCTCCTATCTAGCCAACTCTTACAGATGGGTTAAGCAAGGTTTGACCATATCAATTAAGTGTTTAACTTAATTAATATGGTTGTAACAAATTAGTTAGTATGTTAATGGAGGATTAAAATTAATTAAATAATGATTTATTTAATTAATTTAGGTCTAGGGGTCATGTAGGCTAGGGTAGCTAATTATATAATAGTTATTTAATCAACTAGGCTAGGTTTAGGTGGTAGAGTAGGGTAGATTAATTAAATAAGTATGATTTATCTAATTAATTAGATTTAGGGAAGTAGACAAATTAACCAAATAAATATTTAACATATTTATTTAATTAATTGGGATGAAGTTGGTAAGGTATAGTGATAAATTAGATGAATTAATTTATCACAAGGGATGAATTAGAAATAAATGGGTAAGGGTAGATGGTGACGGATAAGTTACTTAAATAACTTGGATTTATTTAATTAATTGGTAAAGGGTAAATTAGTGATGTGAGGATGTGAGAAAGTGGCTTGTCAGGCAAGTCAATTTTAGGTGTCTACATTTTTTCCCTCTTTAAAATAGTGTTGCAACTAAGTAACACCATTTCAAAGAAGTTTGAAATATAGTGTTGGATTGGATAGAAAAAGGTTTTGGTTTAGAAGAATAGGGTAAGGTTTAGGGATGATTGGTAAGGATGATGCCCCCTTGAGAGGACAAGTAGGTTGCAAGAACATGGGTGTGCTCTCAAAATGGATGAAACGGATTGGTTGAAGTGGTTGGAGTATAAGGGATGAGATGAAAGATTGATAATTTTGGGTAGATTGGTTGATGGATGATTATTGTTTTGAAAATGATTTAGAGAAATCCTAGGTTTTTTATAGTAGAGTGGATATTTTCACTAAGGTATAGAAGACTAGGGTGATGATGTTTATCCAACATTTACATGAACTAGACACACAGACAAGAGGGTGCTCCCATGCATGCCCAAGATAGTACAACCTTGTCTACACGAGGGAAGGGGACTCATAGCATAAGTCCTTAATACAAAAAAGGTATGAAGATCCTTAGATGTAAAAGGAGATCAACATGCTAGAACTGACCCTACGATTCACAAGATATGAATACTAGCTTGGAGTAATGAAACCAACCCACGGGCACAACATGTAAAAGCAAAGACTATGCCCCATTTTAGATGTTTTCGCCACATACCATGATATAGTGAGATCAAGGTAGTTTTGATGTGATGAATAGGACAAAAGATAAAAATCAATAACCAAAAGACCAACTAACCCAACAAATAGCCACTGTATCTCTTGCCAAGATGGATGATGATTTGATAGATTTTGCCTATTGTAGGAACGATATATCCGTTAAGCCAGGAATCGATGGATGATTGGATCATGACCATTGTAGGAACAATATATCCTAGGGCATGGTTTTGATAGTTGAGGTTGTAAGATTGGCGCAAGATATGATGGTTACAAGTTGTGGTTGATGTTGATTTGACAGTTGATGATTTTTGTTAAGGTATGATTGCTCTGACAGGTGATGCAATGCTTTGGATATTGCATTTGGATTTAATGTAAGCTTAGGGGATAGGGATCATCCAAGCAGATTGGATGGGTGCATCTTATGTAACTGAGTACTAGATACTTTCTTTATATTCCAGACTGCCTACATACCCTGTAGCCACTGGATCAAGGCACATTAAGATGCGGGTGATGATGATATGTAGTTCTAATTTGTGATGATGATGTGGGGATGGATGTTTTGATGATATGTTTAGATTGGTGATGGGATGGTGTTGATGTAGGAATGATGGGATAGAAGATGTAACGTGATGTTGATTTTGGGATGGATATTTTTGGGATTTTGTGGATATTTTGATTTTTTGGATTTTTTGTGATTTTGGATAGGGAATGGTTTCATTATGGGATGGTTGCATTGGATTACATTTGGATAGCCTTTGTGCTAGATACAAATGGCAAGGGAACATCGTGTCTAGAGGTGGACGGAGCAAGGTGATAGGATTGGATGGATGGATTGGGGGTAGAAGGTGATAGATAGGAGATTCATGATAGAAGAATAGATAGATGGGGATAAGGTATAGGATAGGGGATACATGATAGATAGATGGAGGGGTTTAGGATGATCTCAAAATACTTTGTTGCATAGGGATCATATGCCCTGTTATAGGTATGATGCTTATAATTTTGCATAATGGGCTCACGTGTTGGATGGATGGACTTTGTAGTAGATAGATGGATGGAGGATATGCTTGGAAAGGGGCATATGCCAAGAGGTGCCCAAAGCATGTTTTTGATCTTTTGCCCCTTGTGTTTATCAAGATCTAAGGAGGAAGATATAGTAGATAGGATGGATGGGAAATGATAGGATAAATAGGGGGATGGTGGATAGGAATATGATAGGATAAGGATAGGATAGTTGATAAGATATGATAGGATAAGGATAGATAATGGTTAAGATATGCAAGAGGTTATTATGGATGTGGATGATTTAAGTGTAGGGTACAAATGGATGGGGAATGGATTATGCATGAAGCCCACAAGGGGTTTTCATCATGGTACTTGCCTAAGGCACCACGAGAAGTGGTTTTCACTATTGGACAGATTTTTTCTCTTTACTATTTTATTGATTTTTTTATTTTTTTTACTTTTTTGATGGAAGGGGGACTCTACCATCTATTTCAATAGCAACTAGAAGATGGTCCCATGTTGGATAGTTGGAGGATGATGATTGGATATTTGTAGATAGGGGGAGATAGAATGATGTGGATTACAATGTGGATTATGTAAGGTAAATATGCTAACGCATGTACCAAAGGGATGTGATGGGGAAGATATGTAGGATAGTGGATGAAAGATGGAGAGATGAAGGTATGTGGGAATGTTTTAGGGTTGAGGGGAACCAAAACCAATGGTTTCACACATTGTGATGCATTTGGAAGCTTATATTTTAGATGGGGGTGGGTAGTAATGGGGATCGGGATATGGGATTTTTAGATGGTCGATTTGGGGTTTTAGGGATCCAAATAAACTTAGGAATTATGGGATTTTTAGATGGGGAGCGAGATGTTTGGGAATTTTTAGAGTTGGAGGTGGATGCCTCATTTGGATTATTTTCTTTGTACTTAAGGACCCATACCATTTTTGTTTTGCTTTTTCTTTTGATGGTGTGGGCTTTGGTAGCCTTTTGGATTTTTAATTTTACGTGGGAGAGATAGCATCTTTAGGCTTTTGTAGATTTTTTGCTTTATGTAGAGAGGTATCCAAATATTTATTTTTGAATCCCATGGGTGTGTTGGTAACTTCTAGTTTGGATTATGTGTGTTTTTGTTGGTCTTGATTTCCAAGGGATTTTAGGGGATTTGTGGGTAGAGGGGTTAAAAGTGGATTTATGGTTGAATGGATGAGGGGATTTGAGGATGGGGATATTAGGAGTTGGGAGGATGGGAGGATAAGGGGACTTAATTTTAGGAGTTGGAAGGATAGGAGGATAACGGGATTTGAGGATGGGGATGTTAGGAGTTGGTACAAGTGGAGGTAAAGTTGATGGAGGGATGTGTTTGGTCACATGCTTTTGCAAATGATATGATGATGGAGAAGAGATGGCGACATATGATTTGGAGGTGTGATGAGATGCACTGGGTTTGGGATTGGATGAATGAATTTTGGAAGATGGGTAGTGTTGATCATGATGTTACTCACAAACAAACATGAAATAAAAGTTGCACAACAACCTTTATTTATCTTGAAAGATATGATGAATTCAAAGAATTCATGATCCCAAGTCTCCGTTGATTAGTTCATAATCTACTGACGTTACTTAGTGGTTGATGTGTGTTGTTGTTTTCTATTTCAAGGGGCCTTACGTTTGTTTGAATGATCAGTAGATTCTGTTTCCTATAGATTTGCTGCACAGAGAGGTTATTTATACTTTAGTTCAAAGATAACTGACGTATTTGCAAGTTTGATCAATTCTTCTAATTATTAATCATCATGACCCTGTTCTTTCTTCTACACAGTATATTTACTCAAATGATGTGTCTGTAAGTATATATATGCATGAATTTCATGGATTTATGTGTGAATTTGCATGATATATGTCAATTTAACATGCTTTAACTCTAAATATGCTATGTATTTCCAATTATCTACGAGATTTCAGCATATTTCATGTTATTTTCTTTTGATCTTCTGTTATTTGCAATTATGATGGTGAATTGTTATGAAATTCAAAGAAAATTAAACGAATGCTTCAAATTTTGGTGAATCTTTAGCTATTGAACCACATACATACCAGATACATTCATTAGGAGAACAAATCAAACCATATTTTCACCAGGATGTTCCACAGCTAGATATGGGTGATGCTAACTTCAAGGGATAAGGAATGAAAACAACACATGCAAAATGACAAGCACTCCAAGAGATGCAGCTGATCAAAGCATGTATCAAGATTTCAAACACAGATTACTCAAGATTTATGATGATTCGTAATCAAATTGTCTTCTCTTTCATTCAGTATGCACAACATGTATGTTTACAACAAGTTTGAAATAAGTCCTGATGTTTCAGCAATCAAATTTCAATTAAGCTTCTGAATATTCAAAATATGGCACCCCTGCACCTTTTATAGAATAAGGTGAGGGAACGATCACAAATGACCTACGGTCAGGATTTGTCAATTAAGATCAACGGTACATAATCCTTCTTTGACTTAGTCAACTCTTTCCTTTGTGGCACAGGTTGCCAGCTAGCAACCATCTGGATGACTCATTATCTTATGAGTACCTGATGCATATGTCTTCTTTGTGCTGCATCTTCATTCATTCCTCAGGTTCCTGGTCTTTATCTTCTTCTTCAAGACTTTCTCCTTCTGACGGCTCTTTTTCTTGGTCTTCTTCTCTTTTTCACCTCACCCCTTGTATCCTTTGTAAATTTTTCCTTTTCCTGTGTAGACTTCACCCTCTGAGATGCCATCGCCACTTTGTCGCTCCATATACGTGCATACCTGCCAACATACATAAGTTTATAAAATGGATTAAAGTCACTTTTCAGTCTTGAAACTAAACTTTTGTCATAAACATACAAGCATTCAAATATACAAAGAGTTTTCTATATTGAACTTCCTTTTGACATCCGGCTTGTATATTTCACTTTGCATATCGCTCTTGTATATCGCTTGTATGAGCACATATACAAACAATCCTATGCAAACCCTCTCTTTACCTTTATCTCTTCCAATGCTTTTAATTTCTTTGTATATTAGACATGTACATCGTAAACATACAAGCGTTTAAACATACAAAGACCCTTCTATATTTAATTTCTTTTTTGCATCCAGTTTGTATCTTCTATCTGCATCCATTCTTTGTATACCAGCTTGTATCTTTCGCTTTGCATATCAGCTTGTATCTTTCATTGTATACATTATTATTTATAGAAGCCCGATATGCAAACGATGGAGCCCACATCACTTTTTACTTGTATCTTCGCGATGCATATAACACTTGTATCAAACCTTTAGATACAAGTTTGGATACATACAACATTTAAGTATCTTCTTGTCGGACTTCAACTTTTATAAACCACAATTTACTTACCGTTCGGCTCCATGATGTATAAAGCGCAATGCATCTTCCGATATACTTTCAGGTATGATGCATCCTTTATATCGAATTTTGATTTTCCCAGAATTCTGCATTGTATGTATATCACAATGTATGACCCAAAATATACATACAAGGTACGAAACATACAACCATTACATCTCATTTCATAATCTTTTCAGTTCCGCGATATGCATATAGCTTTGTATATCCACTTTGTATGTTCCCCTTTTTCAAACATACAAACTTAAAAATACATCTGACGGACTCAACCGATTATTCATTTAAACTTTAAACTCTGTCATGTTCGACTTGTATGTATAGATAGAACGTTAACAAAATGCATACAAGTATAACAAAGAATATAAACCCGATGACTTCTATGCGACTCATACAATGACCTGATATACAAACAACTTTGTATATATATATCATACAACGGCACAACATACAAACGACTTTGTATATGCAACATACAAACCTTCTTACAATGCATTTACCAAAAAACACACATAACTTGCAAAATATTGGGAAATTTGAAATGGTTCAAAAAGCAACCCTTATTCGTTTTTGACAAGGAATTCACCTATATTCTACTTTGGTACTTAATGCTATTTTTCTTTATTTTCAACAAGGTTTGTAACTTTTCACTTCCTTTTCCCTTTACCACCAAGCAAACCCACACACAAGCAAAAAGCAACAGCCACAGCAGGGGTCCTCATTTTGCTAAGGAGTAAAATGGGGCGTGTTGTGAGCATCACAACAACTAGCAACCAAACAAAACAATCAAATTAAAACCATTAAAGGAAACTAAATGAAATAAATTCATAACTTCCAACTATCTTTTCTGTAAATCATTATTTAACTTGAGACCTAATGTATTCAATAAGGTGCATGAATTTTTCCTTCAGTTTAAGTGGGTGCACGTGATTAATAATCCTCATCTTAAAAATTAGTTGAACAAACCAGTGACTGATATTAGACTACCTAGTTGATGTCATTCCCTCATAGCCAACCGGATAGAGCCTTGCTACCAGCAGGCGTCCATAGCCCCGACAAGGTTATCGTTACAATTCTCCTAAGTAGAGCCCCACTACCAGCGAGCGTCTATAGCCCCGATAGAGTTACTTAGATGGCTTAATCTAGATTTTTAGTAAAATTCATTTTATTATTTTATTTATTTTATATTTTGCATTTGATAGAAACTTCATAAGATATTACAGTTGTAACTTCATGATGTAATGAATGATCACTTGCTGAAATTAAGCTAAGAATTGCAATGGTAGCAAGGGTGACCTCTGGTTTTTCACCTAATATCTACATTGGTAGGTTCAACAAACCCAAGGATTTTAGGTGTGTCATTATGAGAAACTTCCCTTGAATACTCAACCCACAGTTATTGAATACAAAATTTCACAAGTCAAACAACTTTCTACATTCATGACATTCACAACAAGTTATGGATAAATTTTAAATAATTAACCTGAATGTTCTGAATTTTCCATTGTTTTCAGTGGTTGTTGGTATGCTCCGACCTACCCTTAAATAAAATAAAGACCCCGCTGAGGAAAACAACAAAGCAAACAAAACAAATGGACTATACAAACAACTATACAAATATGCACACTATGATACACATGACTCTCACGGCACTACTTGAGGCTTGGAAATAATGTTTGAGAAACTGTCCATTAACTGGTAATGGAACATCCTCACCAATTAAGGTCTTAAGCCTGTAGGTGCTGTCTCCTAAAATTTTAGAAATTTGAAAGGGACCTATCCAAAGTTTATCAAACTTACCATGATCTCCTTTCCTTTCATGTGCTTTGTCCCACATCAGGACTAAGTTCGAGATTCTGAAAGCCTTAATTCTGGCTCTTTTGTCAAACCAGCACTTGACAACAGCCTGATGTTTACCAAATTGGTCAATTGCTTTACTTCTTTTTTCTTCTAGGTGCATCAATTGAAGCAACCTAACTTATTGTTTATTATCTATGCCCAGGTATTCTTGTGCAAACTGCAATGTAGGGATCCTTAGGTTAACAGGGAGGATAGGATCACCCCATACACTAGATGAAAAGGAGAATTTCCTAATGTAGCCTTATTCCTAGTTCTATCTACCCACAAGGCATATTTCAATAGGGTGTTCCATTCCCTTGGGTTCTTTTCTATCAATTTCTTTATGATGTTCAATACGTTCTTGTTTGTCGATTCTACTAATCCATTCCCTTGGGGATAGTAATTTGAGCAAAATTTCAAGATGATCCCATAGTCAAAAGCCCAACTTGATCATTTAATTAAAGCAAAGGCAGACCCATTATCACATACCAAAGCATAAGGAACTCCATACCTGGTCACTATATTGCTTTCCAAAAACCTGATTACATCATCAGCATTACATGTCTTACTGCCGATAGCTTCAATCCACCTGGTATAGTAATCAGTAATAGTCAAAACATACATGTGGCCTGAAGATGATGGAGGATTGATTGGTCCTATAAAATCCATTCCCCATTGAGCAAATGGGTGCATCTCCATCACTGGATGTAAAGGTTGAGCAGCATATCTTTCTCTATTTGCAGCAACCTGACACATATGACAACATTTGATGTGTTCAGCAGTATCTTTAAAAATAGTGGGCTAGTAATACCCTACCCTGAGGATAGCATGAGTGGTAGCTAAGGATGATCCATGTGCAGTTCCAAACTTGTCATGCAATTCTGATAACACCTTGTCTGTTTCCTGCCTTTCCAGGCTTCTAAGATATATTCTGTCATAGTTCTTCTTGAAAAGGACTCCTCCTTTTATCATGTATTTCTGTGACCTTATCTTTAAGGCTCTCCTTTGTGAGGCCTGCAATCTTGAAGGACATCTTCCAGTAATCAGGATGTGCCTGATGTCTAAATACCATTCTCCATTTCCCCTTGCATTAATAACATACTGTTGGCTCATAATGTTAGGATCAATTTCTGATATCATCTGGCTCAATGCTTGTCCTCTTACTAATTTCATGGGTGTTATGTCCATATCATACTCTTGGAGGATAGTGATCCATTTAGCTCTCTTCTCACCTGGTTCACTTTGCATTAAAAGCATCTTTACTGTTGTATCAGGTACTACAGCTATCACTTTACTTCTCAAGATGTAATGTCTGAATTTCTTGACTGCTCGAACCAAAGCAAGTGTCTGCCTTTCAACGTCCATGTATCTGAGTACTACATCTTTGAAAGGACAACTCATGAAGGCTATAGGCTTTTCTTCTTTAGTCTCATTTCTCTGTGTCAACACTGCTGCAGATGTATGCTCTGAAGCAAATGAGTAAATGCAAAAATCCTTGGTATAATCTAGACTAATCAGAATTGGAGCATTAGATATGGCTTTCTTAATATCTTCAAAAGTTGCTCTAACCTCAGGTGTCCACTCAATTTTGGCGTCCTTCTTGAGCATGGCATTCAAGGGCCTCACAATTTCTACAAAACCTGTGATAAATTTTCTAACAAAATTAATCTTACCAAAGTAAGATTTGAGTTCCTTCTTACTTCCAGGAAGTTGCATCTTCATGATTGATTCTACCCTATTAGGGTCAATGATGATCCCATTTTCTGTTATCAAGTGACCTAATAACTTCCCTGTGGTTACCCCAAATATGCACTTCTTAGGGTTTAGGGATATTCCATATTGTTCACACTTCTTTAGCACCTTCCTGAGGTCTTCTACATGATTTCCTCTCTCTTTAGAGAAAACTGTCAATTCATCCATGTATATGACTATGCATTTACCAATCAGCCCTCTGAAGGCTATATCCATCGCTCGCTGAAACATTGCCCCAGCATTAATCAACCCAAAAGGCATGCGCCTGTAGGCGAATATTCCCCACTTTGTGGTGAATGCAGTTTTCAATCTGTCTATTTTGTCTACCATCACCTGGTTGTAACCAAAGAAACCATCTAGAAATGACATCATCTTTGCACCATTCACAATCTGTAAAACCTCATCCAGAGAAGGTAAAGGATAGTTATCCTTCTCAGAAGCTCTGTTTAAGTTTCTGAAGTCTACACACAATCGGATGTCAGCATTCTTCTTCCTTACTGGGACCAGGTTTGCCACCCATGTGGAATGTCTCACAGGAA
Organism: Cunninghamia lanceolata; assembly: GCA_027924645.1. Classification (NCBI taxonomy): domain Eukaryota; kingdom Viridiplantae; phylum Streptophyta; class Pinopsida; order Cupressales; family Cupressaceae; genus Cunninghamia; species Cunninghamia lanceolata. The sequence goes on along the minus strand of BSBN01000026.1, from coordinate 1,643,616 downwards.
ATATGATCCTGGTGTTAAGTAGCTTCTTAACTTCTTCAAAAACGATGGGCTCCAGCAAAGCATTGACAAGTCTCTATTTTTGTCTAAAAGGCTTGACATCTGGCTTCAAAGGTATAGTATGAGTGATGATTGATGTATCATAAGTTTTCAACTCATCATATGTCCAGGCAATGACATGAATGTAATCTTTGAGCACTTGAGTTATCCCTTCCAGCTCTTCTTCTGTACATACTTTTCCAATCAAGACATTTCTTTTTTCATCATCCTATCCAATATTGACCTGTGAATATTCTCCTCCATCTGCTTTTGGGAGATCCTTTTGTTTCGGCATGTTGTCTAGATCAAATGCTCTTTCCAGCTCTATCATTCCCTTAGGAATCTTGTTACTAGGCAACTCTAGGATTTCTTCTTCTTCCCAGATATGGTCTTCCACATTTCTTTCATCTATGATCTATGCATCAAAAATATCCCTGTTGGAAATAAAGTCCAATATATGTTGATCATCGTCAAATACTTGAATATTAGTTACATTATCTGGCACAGAAGGCACTGATACTAATTCAACTGAGAATATGTTTAAACTGGATATGGACAGAGGTTCTAGAGTACTGGCAACTTAGGCTAAGGCATCTGCCCTGTGATTTGGTTCTTTGGGTACATGGGTGATGTTGAAAGCATCAAAATCTTCTATCAAGTCCCATACCCTATGTCTGTAATTGGACAGCTTCTTGTAATTGTAAGAGTATATACCTCTTACCTGTCTCACAACCAATTCTGAGTCTCCATAGACATGCAGAATCTTCACTTTCTTTCTAAGTGCAAATAATATCCCATGAATCAAAGCTTCATATTCTATCACATTATTCGTGCATGGGAATTGCAATCTGTATGCTACTAAGTAGGATTTTCCAGATGGATCAATAAGATCTATTCCTACTCTAGCTCCTTGTTTTGACTTGGATCCATCAAACTTGAGGATCCATGGCTTATCTTCAGCTAAAGGCTTGTCTGGGCCTTCTCTTTTCTTTATAGCTCTGGCAGCTGCACCGTTTGATATCTATTTTAACTTTGATGTTTCAATTTTCTCTGACTTCACCTTATCTGCCTTATTTGAAGCTGATATTTCTTCTTCCCTTTTATTATCAGAAGAAAAATCTTCTGGACTAGGCAACATCTACCTTTTCAGAATATGCAGACACAATGAAAAAGTAGTTTCTGAATGTGGTGCTTCATGTAACCTGCACCATCTCTCAATTAGGGCATCCTATGGAGATCTTTGTTGTTGTGTCATCTTTTGAATCTCTTTTGATAAAAACTCTTCAAACTTGGACAGGTTACTGCCTCCATCTTCATCAAATAACTCATAATTTGATTCAACTAAACAATCATTTCCTGGGGTGATCTTCCTATTTCTTTTAACATTACTCTTGTTACATACCAGTATCTCTTCTGTCATCTAAATATGACCTTCATCATAATGTGTGCATTCTCCTGCTCCTACAGATGACAAACAAAAATCAATGTCACTATCACTATCTGCAGAACTTACCGTGGATGATGATGATGATGCCTCACTGCACACTTGTTCCAGCTCCATCATGTCTAAGCAGGCATCACAAATCTTTTCATAATGTGCCTCATCATGTAACTTGCACCATCCATCAATTAGAATATCATGAACAGGCATTTTTAACAACTGACATCGTTGCACCTCCTTAAACAAGTGCATCTCAAAATTCTTGAAATGATCCACCTCTGCTTCATTTTTAGGATTACAATCAGATTCTAAAGTTATTTTATCATCCTGAGGGTCATCATTATGATAATGAACATCATACGTCAGGATCTCCTCTATGCTGATAGTCTGGGGTCTGATGGAGTAAACTCTGGGTTCTACATCCACATACATGATTTCATTGGTTTTGTTATATTCAGTGATCGTGTGTTTCATGCGAGGTTCGGCATCTATCCTTATTTGATTTGGTATCCCTTTCCAGGGCAACCACATATGACTGAATCAGTTGACATGTATCCATTAAGGGTTTTTGACCAGTCTCTACTAAGTAACATCCCATATGTATCAGGTATATCAACTACCTGAGTATCAATATAGTACTGATTTATGGGATCTAATGCTAACTGCATGTGAATGTGAGTTAGTTCTCCTACCACACTCACCTCTGTTTTATCCAATTGTGTTACTTTCTTTAATGACTTAGCAGGATGCAACCCTAAGGCATTGCATATGGATAGGGGCATTACATTGGTAGATGCTCCTGAATCTACTAAGTAGTTATGCAATTTTTTACCAAACATCCTTATGGTAAGGAGGAAAGGAGGCTACTCACTCTTGTCTCTGTATAGGGTCATGTGGGAAGTCTCTGCAGCTTGAACAGTAGTTGGAGCTTTGAGTTTAACATTAACATCCCTAGCAACATGATCTTTATTTCCAGACTAACGTGTGATATGATTATCCTCTCTTGGAGTAGGATCATCTAAGGATTTCATGAAAGCTTTCTTGATAGTAGGAGTTTTAAGCAACTCTGATAATGACAAGCTGATTTTAATCTTTTTTATTTCATCTGCCAGATATGTGACCAATTTGTCAGATTCAGGAGGCAGATTACCAGCTTTTGGTGCTGTATTCTGTGGTGCTAAGTATTGAGCATTGACTTTTAGAAATCCAGGGTTGTTACTTGCCTTGGGATCAGGTGGAGTGTTGAAATTGTTTGGAGGCAAGGATGTGGTCAAAGGACCAACAGGTCTGTTTGAGTTATTCCTCAAGTTGTAATTATGCCTACCCTGATATTGCTATTGATAAGCATGTACCTCTTCATGTTCAATTGATGGCTCATTCTCATCCTCAAATAGAAAAATATAGTTAGATTCAAAAGCTAGGGCCGACTCTTCACATGCTAAGGTGTAATCCTGATGAGATGAAATTGTTTGCTAATAAGGATGATGCATGAAGCTTTCTAGCACTAAGGCAGAATCATATCCACAGGGGACAATTTCATTTCCTTCTACATGAGGTGGATTTCTTGAAGTATTGGACACTTCAGTTTGGAAAATACTGGCAGCAATCTTGAATTGAGGACAATCTAGCTCTGCATGAGCATTGGTGTTGTGTATCCTGCACCAATTTGTAAGGGCTGCCTCTGCAAGGTTGACTCTAGTGGTCTGCTTAGGTTCACTAGGAGGCTGATTATCTAGGGGTGATGGCAAAGAATCATTATTTGGCCTAGTGTTCCACACTCTAGGTTGTCTAGGGGGATTATTGTTGCCATTGTTATTGTAATTATTGTTGTATCCCCTATCAAGATAATTAGGTATGTCATTGGCATATCCTCTATTCTGATTCAGTTGAGAATAGAAGTTCTAACTCCTCAAATGAGTGATCTCAGTGGTGATTTTTCTCAACTGTGCTGATATCTCTTTAATTTCTTCCTTCTCTTCCTGAACCTTGGCCACTACATTCTCTGTTTGAGACTTGAAAAAGGAAGATCCATTGTTATTATTGGATTGTTCCACAACCTGAGGTACTTGTGTTTGTCCTAGATATTGTAACGTCTAGCCATTTCCATTTGGAGGTGGCATGATACTGAGTGGAGGTATCTGCAAAGGTGTTGGCATCATAGCTGGAGGTATCATGGCTCCATTGGTCTGTTGCTGAGCAGGATATGTAGGATAACCAGGAAGTGTAGGAAATGCAATATTTGGTATTGGAGCAAGGACCAACTGCTAACTAACTTTAACAGCTTCTGCAAAAGCTCCTGTCAAAGTTGTTACACCAGGATGTGCTCTCCTGATAAACATGGAAGTTAGGGGATCTAAAGCTGAGTAATATATGCTCCTAGCAGCTTCATCTGCTACAACATAAGGTGCAACTAACTTCGAGAGCATTTTTTGGAATCTTGCATTGAAGTTAGCAATAGGTTCTCCTTCAAATCACTTGATTGTGGCAAACAAATGATAATTCATTGAAGGATCTATAGGTATTTTGAACCTATCCTTAAAAGCTTTCTCCAAGGCAGCCCATGAACCGACTGAACCTTGACCAAGACTGATATACCAATTATATGCCTCTTCCCCTAAGGAAAATGGAAATAACCTACACACCACATCCTGATGTTCAATTCTAGCCCTACAACAAGCTTCCTTGAACGTTCTGATATGATCATCAACATCCTGATATGGATGATACTTAGGACAAATTTTATCAAGATTCTTAGGTAAAGCATGATATGCTGTGAAAGTCAAAGGTGACTTTGCAGTAAAGAATGACATAGCGACTAGTGGAGGTTGGACCTGAGGTGTGACAGGTGGTCCTGTAGGTGTTTGTAACCTGATAGGAGTTATAGGAGCACGTTCTGGTGAAGCTCCTGACGCACTAGAACCAGGAGAGTGATGAATGTCTACAGTTCTAGGTCTAAATCCCTAGATAGGCAATTCTTCAAAGAGTCCATTGGATCTGGACCTGGTATTTGGCCTAAGAGCTAGGATTTCTTAAATTTAAGGAAAATTGGTTGGTTTACTGTAAAGATCAGTTGAAACTCCCTAGCAAAGGCTGTATTTATGGTCAGAATTTGAAACTGACTGGATATTTAAGCAATATTTGCAGAAATGATGCAAATATGAGGTGATATTGAAGCTTGATGACATACGCAACCGGATATTACATTTCTTAAGTAGGTTACCTCAAAAGCTTTAGCAAATTTACCTGAAATAGAGCTTATCGTTGAAAATTCATGGTGATCGACCACAAAGCTTGCAATATTTATGCTCAATTTTGAAATCTTCACAAATGATTAGCGTGCACAGACTTAAAACAGCAAATCTTTGCATATAACTTGAAATACAGAGGTGTTTGAGTGTTACCTTTCTATCTGCATCATCAAATCAGACAAAACCTACTGATGATAAGAAGGCCCTCCTTCTAGCACCAATTTATGTTGATCATGATGTTACTCAAACAAACATGAAATAAAAGTTACACAACAACCTTTATTTATCTTGAAAGATACCGTGAATTCAAAGAATTCATGATCCCAAGTCTCCGTTGATTAGTTCATAATCTACTGACATTACTCAGTGGTTGATGTGTGTTGTTGTTTTCCATTTCAAGGGGCCTTACGTTTGTTTGAATGATCAGTAGATTCTATTTCTGGTAGATTTGCTGCACATAGAGGTTATTTATACTTTAGTTCAAAGATAGCTGACGTATTTGCAAGTTTGATCAATTCTTCTAATTATTGATCATCATGACCCTGTTCTTTCTTCTACACAGTATATTTACTCAAATGATGTGTCTGTAAGTATATATATGCATGAATTTCATGGATTTATGTGTGAATTTGCATGATATATGTCAATTTAACATGCTTTAACTCTAAATATGCTATGTATTTCCAATTATCTATGAGATTTCAGCATATTTCATGTTATTTTCTTTTGATCTTCTGTTATTTGCAATTATGATGGTGAATTGTTATGAAATTCAAAGAAAATTAAAAGAATGCTTCAAATTTTGGTGAATCTTTAGCTATTTAACCACATACATACCAGATACATTCATTAGGAGAACAAATCAAACCATATTTTCACCATGATGTTCCACAGCTATATGGATGATGCTAACTTCAAAGGATAAGGAATGAAAACAACACATGCAGATTGACAAGCACTCCAAGGGACGTAGCTGATCAAAGCATGTATCAAGACTTCAAACACAGATTACTCAAGATTTATGATGATTCGTAATCAAATTGTCTTCTCTTTCATTTAGTATGCACAACATGTATGTTTACAACAAGTTTGAAATAAGTCCTGATGTTTCAGCAATCAAATTTCAATTAAGCTTCTGAATATTCAAAATATGGCACCCCTGCACCTTTTATAGAATAAGGTGAGGGAATGATTACAAATGACCTACAGTCAGGATTTGTCAATTAAGATCAATGGTACATAATCCTTCTTTGACTTAGTCAACTCTTTCCTTCGTGGCACAGGTTGCCAGCTGGCAACCATCTGGATGACTCATTATCTTATGAGTACCTGATGCATATGTCTTCTTTGTGCTGCATCTTCATTCATTCCTTAGGTTCCTGGTCTTTATCTTCTTCTTCAGGACTTTCTCCTTCTGACGGCTCTTTTTCTTTGTCTTCTTCTCTTTTTCATCTCGCCCCTTGTATCCTTTGTAAATTTTGTCTTTTCCTGTGTAGACTTCACCCTCTGAGATGCCATCGCCACTTTGTCGCTCCATATACCTGCATACCTGCCAACAGACATAAGTTTATAAAATGGATTAAAGTCACTTTTCAGTCTTGAACCTAAACTTTTGTCATAAACATACAAGCATTCAAATATACAAAGAGTTTTCTATATTGAACTTCCTTTTGACATCCGGCTTGTATATTTTGCTTTGCATATCGCTCTTGTATATCGCTTGTATGAGCGCATATACAAACAATCCTATGCAAACCCTCTCTTTACCTTTATCTCTTCCGATGCTTTTAATTTCTTTGTATATTGGACATGTACATCGTAAACATACAAGCGTTTAAACATACAAAGACCCTTCTGTATTTAATTTCTTTTTCGCATCCGGTTTGTATCTTCTATCTGCATCCGTTCTTTGTATACTGGCTTGTATCTTTCGCTTTGCATATCGGCTTGTATCTTTTGCTGTATACATTGTTATTTATACAAGCCCGATATGCAAATGATGGAGCCCACATCACTTTTTACTTGTATCTTCGTGATGCATATAACACTTGTACCAAACCTTTAGATACAAGTCCAGATACATACAACATTTAAGTATCTTCTTGTCGGACTTCAACTTTTATAATCCACAGTTTACTTACCCTTCGGCTCCGCGATGTATAAAGTGCAATGCATCTTCCAATATACTTTCAGGTATAATGCATCCTTTAAATCAGATTTTAATTTTCCTAGAATTTCGCATTGTATGTATATCACAATGTATGACCTGAAATATACATACAAGGCACGAAACATACAACCATTACATCTCATTTCATAATCTTTTCAGTTCCGCACTATGCATATAGCTTTGTATATCCACTTTGTATGTTCCCCTTTTTCAAACATACAAACTTAAAAATACATCCAACGGACTCAACCGATTATTCGTTTAAACTTTAAACTCTGTCGGGTCCGACTTGTATGTATAGATAGAACGTTAACAAAATGCATACAAGTATAACAAATAATATAAACCTGATGACCTCTATGTGACTCATACAACGACCCAATATACAAACAACTTTGTATATGTATCATACAATAGCACAACATACAAACGACTTTGTATATGCAACATACAAACCTTCTTACAGTGCATTTACCAAAAAACACACATAACTTGCAAAATATTGGGAAATTTGAAATGGCTCAAAAAGCAACCCTTATTCATTTTTGACAAGGAATTCACCTATATTCTGCCCTGGTACTTAATGCTATTTTTCTTTATTTTCAACAAGGTTTGTAACTTTTCACTTCCTTTTCCCTTTACCACTTGGAGCATGTGACATGCAATGGGATGTTTAGGTCTTTGGAAACATGCGACATGCATTGGGATGTTTAGTGCTTTGGAAACAAGACACGAGTACATTATTTGTTAGAGAAGGATAGGTGGTGGATGGAAGTTGTTCACCTCCTACGAGGGAGTCACCACAAATGAAGGTGCTTTGTCCAAGTGGATAGGAGGATGGATTTGGGATGGGGTTGATAGGTAGAGGTAAAGGATTAATGGGGGATGATAAAGGGGTGATGGAAGATGGTGAGGTGGATCACTAGATGGGAGGGGATTAGGGATGGGGTTAGATGGGATGCTTAGGTCTTGATTAGGATAGGAGGTTGATGCTTGAACTTTCTTTGGATTTGTCTCTAGACATAGCTCGAGTGTTTGCATGGAAGTGGAAGTGATTTGGATGGGTGTGATAGGTGTTGGATTGCATAAGAGTGTTTGACTTGTGCTTATGGTAGAAGATGATGGAAAATGATTCCTTGCTAATATCCAATGGATGACATCCTTCATGAGTTTATGGGTTGAAGAACAATATAATGGATGGATAATAAGGGTGGATGGTGTAGGATTAGGATTGGGATTGGATAGATGGGTGATGGGATTAGGTAGTGATGGTTCTTAGATAAGTTCAAGGATAGGCATTGGATTAGGTAGTGGTGTAGGAGGGGTGGGGGATTTGAGGGATTCCATAGATTTGATTTTTCTTTGGAGAAAATCCCTCAAGGATTTGTTGGATGTTGTTAGCCTAGAATTTGGAAAGTTTGTTGGGGGAATAAATGGTAAATTAGATGGTGGATGGGTGATAGGGATTGATGGATTGGGAAATAGGTTGATGGATTCGAGGTGATAGGATTGTTAAGGGATATTATGGTGGGGGGATTGAGATTGATGGATTTTAAGGTAGTTAGGGTAATGGATTAAGGTTAATAGGATTTGATGGATATTGTGATGGGGGGATTGGAGGATGGGGATTAGAGGATGAGGTATTCACATGGGGAAATGGTTTTTGATGTAAGCTTTGAATTTCAACCATGAGGTGTGCTAGATTGGTGTTCCCTTGATCAAAGTTGGCATGACAAAGGTTGGGGGATGGATAAGTTGGAGGTATTGATTGGTTGGATAGGTATGATGGCATGGATGTATAAGGGGATGAAGATTGATATAAGGTTGAAGGTTGATATGAGGTTGAAGGTTGATATGATGTTGATGGGATGGATATGTAAGATGTTGAAGGTTGATATAAGGTTGATGGGGTGGATATATAAGATGAAGGTTGGTATGATGAAGGTTGATATGATGAAGAATATGGGATAAGGGCTTGGGATTTTCCAATGATGAGGTGTGTTAAGGTGATATCTAATGTCATTTTTGCATTTTTCCTTAGCATTAGGATCCATGTTCTCATTAGATTTTTCTAGGTCTTTGTAATTATTTTATTGCTACATAAGGATCCATGTTGTTGAAGGGATATGAGATGATGGAGGATAATGTATGATTGTGATGTCAGGGATCAAATTTCAAGACCTTAGGATGATTTGTTTTGCTTCAAAGAATGGATGATTCTCTATACTTAAGAAAGACTGATGACCTCAAGCAAGAGGGTTGATTGGGTTGATTGTTGATTTTGATGACTTACTTAAGATAGACTAATGATCTCAAGCAAGTTTGGATAAAGGTTGATGATGATCAACTAAGGTCTTGATTTTTTATTGGGTTGATTTGGATTTGGATTTTGATAATGATATTAGGGGATTTTTTATAATGATTGGGATTGGGATTTTGAATGAAAGGTTGATGGAGGATGAAGGAGACTAAGTCCTTAACCAAAGTTTGATTTTCAAAAGGATGGTTTTTTAATTAAGGATTAGGGGTTGGAATGTTTAATTTTGAAGATAGATTTTTTAATGGTTGGTGATGTTGGGGATGATTTTAATTTTAGATTGTATTTGGATTAAGGTTGAAGGATTTGGATTAATGTTTTGGAGATTGATTTTAAATGAAGGTTGAATGATGTTGGATGAGGGATTTAGAAGATGTTAAGGATTTTGATTTGAATGAATTTTGAAGAATGTTTGATTTGGATAGATTTTGGTTGGGAGATAGTTTTGATGAAGATTTGGATAAGATAGATGGTTAGGATGATGATTAGGATAGATGGGTGATTGGATTAATATGAGGTGGATAAGAATGATTAAGATGATGAAGATAGACCATGACTACTGATGAAGTGGATTAGGATAAATTTGATTAATTTCAAATAAAGGGATTAGATAAGCTCAATTGATGGGATTTGATAAATGGGGGGAGGGTTTAGCGGTGTTGGGAGGAAAAACCAACCCAACGTTAGGGGGTGCAGTTAATAGGGATTCGGGGGCGTAGCCCCTGACTGGATTTTTTTTGAAAAATGGGCTTGTAAAATTGATAGTTTTGATGGGAAAATGTGATTTTTGGACACAGGAAAAAGGTGCAAAAACAGTCACGAAAGGTGCTAAAATAGACACCGAAGGCATTGAAGGATGAGAAGATGGAGTTGATTGGTGGACAAATGGTGCTAAAGGGATGGTGCTATAACATAATAGGATAGCGCTAAACAGTGAGCACATGGTGTTGAAAGGCTGTGAAGTTTTGAAAATTATTGGATTGATGGATGAATTTGATTTTTCTTGGCTCAAAGATTCTTGGTAAGAGATAATGAAAGCAAGAAGACACAATGGTTGACTTTAATGCATAAAATTGATGCTTTGATTCACAGGTTTTGTTACATCACCAACTTATAACTAGACCTAATCTTAACCTTGCATGGTAATCAGAAGGATTAATCATAGTTGACTGATTTGATATTATGGAAATATCTGATTTAATCTTTGATTATGAGGTTAATAATTGATGATAGATAGTTAGGAAACTAATTGTTCATATGAATATTAAATTAATTTAAATTGTGAATTAGATGATGATGATGCACTGATCATGATTTTATGGTCCTGTGTGAATAGGAAAATACAACGTCTTTCAAAGAAGGAAGGAGAGTATCATCCTGGAGGAAGAGTTAGATGTTGGGAAAAGAGGTTAATTAGTCATCTGAGTATCAAACTTTGTCCATTAAACTCTCACTATTAGGGTGAGTTATGTTCTCTTTCTCTTGACTGCTCAATTAGTCTTTACTCAACATCCTTATTTTTGAATTGTCAAAAAGGCGTTGGTCATAGGGATGTCTTGTTGAGTTGGTTGTCGATTTCAACAAGTTGTCAGGGACCCTTTGGTTCCATTCTCTTTTTCATATTTTGTATTATGATTATGGATTCTTTTTATGTCCTTTCATGAATGATGTTTTCTAGGGGAGCAATGCTCGACCCTGTAATCGCATCGTAAGTGTGCGTCCTTATCTATAGTGTCGATATTAATAGTACCTTCAATATTATAATATTTAAACCCTTTATCTAGGAGTATCTATATAACTATATAAGTTATATTTATCAAAACTCCTTGTGAGGCCAAACATGTTTAATGGTTCCATTTTTTTCTTTATTTAAAAGTTGTTATGTGTGTAAGGGCACTCAGCTAGCCACCATCCATGAGGAATGGGAAGGAGAGTGGTGGCTGCCCTATTTTCTAGCCATTATCTTAGCCTATCCATCACAATGGAGAAGGTGGCAAACCTTGTTCTCATCTTTGAAACTATTCTTGGGCATCGCATGCATGCAAAAAGAAAAGAATTGGTTAATACTAATTGGCAGAAGAGTCTTGGGATATATATATATATTGGTGGGGAAAAGGATATGGGGGTTATTTTTGTTTTTTGTTATTATGCCTTTGGGAACTCTCGAAGGAGAGAGATAAGAGAGTTCATTCTAAAGTATCATTGTTACAACGAAAGCTCTGTGGAATCGAGCTTGTGAAAAATTGCCTGTATCTAAGTGTCAGCTACTACTTTTGCAAGAAGATCAAGACCCAAGTACGAGTTGTAGCTTGACATCTTATATTGATAATCATATTTTAATGTAAGTCTATTGTCATTAATAGGAGGGTGTCGATGGTGTCGACCTGTGTTTATTATTCATTGATATGCTTTAGCTCTTAGAGCCGTAATGATTATAAAGTTGTGTTTTGTGAATTATTAAGATAGATAGCTATTATTATTATCTTGTTAAGAATTAGATTTAGGGTGAAGGTTAAGTTTAGGGTTAGGATTAGGTTTAGAATTAGAGTTAGGGTTGGTGTTAAGCATAGAATTAGGGTTATAGTTAGAATTGTTATTACAATCTTTGTTAAACCCTAAATGCTTTAATTATAATTAAGAATAGAAATAAGATTAGGGATAAATTCTAATTATGATTAAAATTAAGGTTAGGGTTAGAATTAATTCAAACACTAAATGCTTTAATTATAATTAGGATTAGAATTAAGATTAGGGATATAATTATAATTATGATTAAAATTAAGCTTAGGGTTACAACTAGGGTTAGGCTTAGGGTTAGGATTAGGATTAGAATCAGAATCAATGTTATGGATAGGGTTTAAATTGGGGTTAAGGTTAGGGCTACGATTAGGGATAGGTTTAGCTTTAGGATTACAATTAGGATTAGAAGTAGGATTAAAATTAGGGTTGGAGTTAAGCTTAGAGTTAGGGTTAGGGTTAGAATTAGAATTAGTGTTACTGTTACTGTTAGGGTTAGTGTTTTAGTTATAATTACAATAAGGATTAAAATTAGGGTTAGGGATATAATAAGGATTAGGTTTACCATTAGGATTAAAATTAAGGTTAGGGTTAAAATTATAGTGATTAGAATTATATTTAGGATTAGAATTAGGTTTAGGTTTACAGTTAGAATTAGGGTTAGGTTTACAATTCGTGTGAGGGTTACAATTAGGTTTAGAATTAGGGTTTAAAGTAGGGTTTGAATTAGGGTTAGAAATAATTCAAATCCTAATTGCTTTGATTATAATTATGATTAAAATTAAGATTAGAGTTAGAATTAGAATAATGATTAAAATTAGGGTTAGGGTTACTTTTAGAGTTAGGATTGGGCTTACAATCAGAATTTGAATTTAGGGTAAGGTTAGAGTTACGATTACGGTTAGCGTTACGTTTAGAATTAAAGTTGGGATTAGAATTAGGGTTGGTATTAAAGTTAGAATTAGGATTAAAATAAGGATGGGTGTAAAGCTTAGTATTACAGTTAGGATTAGAATTATGATCTTTGTTAGGATTTGAAATTTATAGAATTAGTGTTACTATTGGGTTAGGGTTAGTGTCAGGGTTAGGGTAAAATTTAGAATTATTATTAGGGTTATAATAAAAGTTAGGGTAAGGGTTACGATTAGAATTTTACTTAGGGTCAAGGTTAGAATTATGATTACAATTAGGGCTACTTTTAGAATTAGGATTACTAAAAGTTAGGGTAAGGGTTAGAATTGGTTAGGGTTACGATTAGAATTTTACTTAGGGTCAAGGTTAGAATTATGATTACAATTAGGGCTACATTTAGAATTAGGAGTAGAAATAGGATTACTATTATAGGGTTAGGATCAACGTTTCAAATAGAATAAGGATAAGGATAATAATTATACTTAGGGTTAGGGTTAGAATTAGACTTACAATTAGAATTAGAATTAATCTAGGGTAAGAATTAGGGTTAGGGTTATAATTATGGTTAGGATTAAAATTAGTGTTACAATTGTAAATAGGATTAGGGTTAGAATTAGATTTAAGGTGAAGGTTATATTTAGGGTTAAGGTAATGATTTAAAATATAAAATAATTATTATAATTTAAATTAATTATTTGATTTAAAATGTGAAAGTATTTGGCATAAAAATAAACATTTATAATAAAATAATAATAATATAAATACATTATAATGTTTACTAAATTATACTACATAATTATGATTTAAAATTATTAAAGTATTCAATAATTAGAATTATACTTTAAAATAAATTTATTAAAAAAGGCCTCTAGATGGATCAATCTCCACTTAGATATATTTTTTAAATATAGCTATACTAGTATTTTATTTTTATTTTTAAATCTTTAAAACATGCACACAAAATAAATATTATATTTATTATTATAATCAAGAAAATTTTATTAAACATAAAAAATATATATATTAAAAAACATATATATTTTTTAAATATTAAAATACATATATTTTTCTATAAATAAAATTATATCTTTAAAACTATATTTTTTAACTACATTCTCTTACATTATTTAAAAATAAATAAAAATCAATTTAATAAAAACTCTAAAAAAATCTAAATTGTTATGATCCTCTAATAATATATATTTAAAATATAATAAATTATATTAGAAAATATTTTAAAATTGAAAAACTATACAACAAACTATTAAATCCTAAGCCTAGATCCACCCACATTTATAAAATAAAAAGATTCAATAACTATTAAATAGGATCTATCTACATTTATAAAATAAAAAGATTCAAAAATTATTAAATATGATCCATCTACACTTATTTATTTTCTTATAACAAATATTACATTGCCAACACATCATGGTAATGTGCTAGTTTTTTAAGGGAGAGTATGTTTCCTCAATAATATTTCTTTTATCAAAAACATTTTTCTTTATAACAATCTAGCTCAACTCAAATAACTTGAAAATGAAATCATAAAAGTAACAACTAATTCTTATTATAATATAAACTAATTAAACTACACACAATTTTATCTCAAGTAAACACCGAAATAAAATAAGTTAATTGAGATGGTACAATAATTAAATGGTTTTGATGAGAAATTCATGTGTCTAAATTTTACAAATAATTCTAATTCTAATGGAAAGTCACAAAACTTGGCACATACAAACTTACAACTTTAAAATAGTCCAAATAATAGTATGGATTAACAAAGTTTCATAGTTAAATTAAAAAATACTACAATAATATGGCTTCACAACTTAATAATCAAATAGTTTGTAATGAAAAATTTCATGTCTACAATTTAAAAATATTTTTTATTTCACTAAGAAATTACAAAACTAAACATAAACTTGTAAATGATAAATCTAACTAAATAGTTTCTCACTCTATATCTAAATTATAAAATTAAGAGCAAGACTTATTTTTTCATGAGATAACTAGTGATTATTTCCTTTCTTTGAAAGTAGTGTAAAGATATCAGTAGATAATAATTCAAGTCTATCTCAACTATCTAAGAGAGCCTTAGATAACGGCAAAAATAAGAGGGATGAAGAGGAGTGAGAAGAATCAAGAATGGAGGAAGCTGAGAGAAACATTGAGCCGCTACAATGTTTCAGAGAAAAAGGTGATTTTTTTTTATAAACATGAAGAGAGTAAGAAGTTATACAATAGCTCATACATCGGTCCTGAAGCAACCGCATGTACTTGATATTATCCTACTAGAGGAAAAATCTATTGAACGATCTAAACTGTCACTTTCAGCAGAAGAAGCCTGCTTAGGATAGAAGCTGCAAAATGCTAGAATAAACCAAACCCACATAGAGATCCTGACTTTCAAAGCAACACACTCAATCTGACAGTGGCATTGATGAAGTTGAGGGGCACTAGTGGGGAAAACAATCCTAATCCATCTATGAATGAGCAAAAAACTCCAAGCTCAAAGACCATGTTGATTAATCTAGTGCATTTGGTCCTGAGCATGCCTTCATGACAGGGTTCCAAATCCACTGAACCAGAAACTTCCTTCGAATGCCATGGGTATTGTAGTTGCCACCGCCGCCTATGCCATAAACACCCTCACAGAGATCTGTTGGTGTAAGCCACACTCGGACCGACGATGGACTGGCCCAAGAGGGGCCAGTAGCTCAGTGGTAGAGCACTCCAGCAGCGTATGGAAGGTCCTAGGTTCGAGTCCTAGCTGGTCCATGTCTCAACATGGTATCAGAGCCAGGCCAGGCTAGGAGCCCCAAGCACACGAGAGGTGTGGCTTAAGGGGGGGTGTTGGTGTAAGCCACACTCGGACCGACGATGGACTGGCCCAAGAGGGGCCAGTAGCTCAGTGGTAGAGCACTCCAGCAGCGTATGGAAGGTCCTAGGTTCGAGTCCTAGCTGGTCCATGTCTCAACAAGATCTGCTATCTCAGTGGGGGAAGTGGGATCCTCAGGAGATTGGATGAGAAACTTGTAATATTTAAAACCTCATTCAATGATATGATGAGAAACTTGTATTCATATTTAAAAAATATATGCTAAAAAACTGGCAATTACAAGGCAGTCAAGAAACCCCAAACTGGATAAACTACATAACAAAGATCAGCTGTTGAAAATCTACGCCCAAAGAGAAATTCATGAGAAACTTGATTCATATAATTGCCAACGCACAAAATATTGCACAAAATATAAAATCAAAAAATTATAGTTCAGGCACTTACAAAAGAGTTTATTATATATGCAATAACCAAAAGGAGAGAATTCATAAAACATTTTAAATTCATATATTTATCTGTATGAGAAAATTTAAATTAAACCATAAGATCTAAATTATTGTATTGAATGACATTAAAAAAACTACTTAAAACAACTTTTTCCAATTGTTATATTCATCTATATAAAAAATACTACAAAATAAATTAAAGTTAAAATCATGATATATAATAATGGAAAAACATAGCAAGTTATTTTAGTGAAAAAAATACTATGCACACAAAAAAAAATTATATTTATTATTATAATTAGAAAAAAAGTTTTTAAACATAAATCAAAAAGAAAAAATCATTAAAAAAAGCTTATATTTTAATTTATTTTTTAAAAATCTTGTATTTTATTTTTATTTTTAAATCTTAAAACATGCACACAAAATAAATATTATATTTATTATTATAATCAAGAAAATTTTATTAAACATAAAAATATATATATATTAAAAATATATATATATTTTAAATATTAAAATACATATATTTTTCTATAAATAAAAGTCTATCTTTAAACCTATATTTTTTTAACTATATTCTCTTACATCATTTAAAAATAAATAAAAATCAATTTAATAAAAACTATAAAAAAATTCTAAATTGTTATGATCCTCTAAAATATATATTTAAAATATAACAAATTATATTATAAAATATTTTAAAATTGAAAAATTATACAACAAACTATTAAATCCTAAGCCTAGATCCATCCACGTTTATAAAATAAAAAGATTCAATAACTATTAAATAGGATCCATCTACATTTATAAAATAAAAAGATTCAAAAATTATTAAATATGTTCCAACTACATTTATAAAATAAAAAGATTCAATAACTATTAAACATGATCCATCTACACTTATTTAATTTTTTATAACAAATTACACATTGTCAACACATCATGGTAATGTGCTAGTTTTTTAAGGGAGAGTATGTTTCCTCAATACAAATACAAATAATGTTTCTTTTATTAAAAAAATATTTTTCTTTATAACAATCTAGCTCAACTCAAATAACTTGAAAATGAAATCATATAAGTAACAACTAATTCTTATTATAATATAAACTAATTAAACTACACACAATTTTATTTCAAGTAAACACCAAAATAAAATAAGTTAAATCTTTAAATGAGATGGTACAATCTTACAAATAATTCTAATTCTAATAAAGTCACAAACCTTGGCACATACAAACTTAAAACTTTAAAATAGTCCAAATAATAGTATGGATTAACAAAGTTTCATAATCAAATTAAAAAATACTACAACAATATGACTTAGCAACTTAATAATCAAATAGTTTGGAATGAAAAATTCCATGTCTAAAATTTAAAAGTATTTTTTATTTCACTAAGAAATCACAAAACCAAAGTATTTTTTATTTCACTAAGAAATCACAAAACCAAACATAAAACTTGTAAATGATAAATCTAACTAAATAGTTTCTCACTCTATATCTAAATTATAAAATTAAGAGCAAGACTTATTTTTCCATGAGATAACTACTAATTATTTCCTTTCTTTGAAAGTAGTGTAAAGATAGCAGTAGATAATTCAAATCTATCTGGACTATCTAAGAGAGCCTTGAGTTCATCATCTTGAATAATAGATGTAGCTGAGCCCTTATAATTCAATTGTCTTTGTCTGTCAACTGGACTTATAATCTTTGGATGTTGTACCACTTGTCTATCAACTTGACTTGTAAAATTTGGATAATCCACTATTCTTTGTCTATCAACTTGACTTGTAAAATCTAAATAATCCACTGGCCTCTGTCTATCAACCTGACTTGTTGATTTTGGGTAACCCACTATTCTTGTTCTATTAATTTGATTTGTGACATCTTGATAATACTCCACTCTTTGTCTATCAAAAGCACCTGTATCATGTGAAACACCACCTTGATCAAACCAAGGTTGAGCAGACATAGGTAAAGCTAATTATGATCTCAATGGATTCGACCTATAAGAAAAAGGGTTAACATCAACATTCTCTGAAGGAGGAACATATTTGTAATCAATTGATGATGTTCTGACAATTGTAGACTGATGTACAAAAGGAGGAGGATATTGTTGTTCTCATTGCTAGTGAGCAGGAATTACATTGGGATTAATGTTGTGTTCAAAAATATTTAATTGTTGTTACAGTGGAAACTGACTCTGCTTCAATTCTTCAATATGTTGTTGTTGTTGTTGTTGGTCTTGATAATTTAACTCTCTTGTCTGCAACAACTGTGGATAATAATAATTGTAATCATCCCTAGTTCTACTATATGAATATGGACGAGACAAATAGTTGGAATCTTGATAATTTAATCCAGTAGGATACCCATACCCAAGCCCATAATCTAGCCATCTCTTACGTTTTGTCTCAACAACTTCTAACTAGGGCTCTTCCATTAGTCGTTTTGACATTGTGGATTGCTCACCTATTCCCTCATCTTTAACATATTGTTTACCACCTAAAGTAAAGTGACCACTACAAACAAGACATTTGTACCTTGCTTGTAAAACATTTGAAGAGTTGTTGTCGAAGTATCTGAATTTGGTATTGCATTGAAGGCATGTCGAACACATCGGTTTAGCTCTTGATTCTTTTAAAGCTTTTCGCAACTCTTCATATCTCACCATCTTATTCACAGGTTCTGCAAGATGAATCTTATAATTCCCAGGAATGAGAGAGGATTGTTCAATAACCGCTTCAGGACAATGATCTCTTATAATCTCTAATACATTCATATCCATCATATCATATGGTAAGCCACAGATTTCTAGTGATTATACTTTTCACTCTGGTAGAAAACAACTGCAAAAAGTTGAAATAACTCTCAACTTCACTACCATGAAGTAGTCAGGGCTTAATACTTGCTTTATTATTTATTAATAGAATGTTTTAAAAATGAAAGAAAATCCAGTTGTTTTAAAACAGTAAAAAAAAGATGTAAGAAGAAAGGATAACTTCATGCTTGCTTTATGACTCATTAATTAAATGTTTTAAAAATGAAAGAAAATCCAATTATGTTAAAATAGTAAAAAAGAAGAGAAGAAAGGACCACTTCTTGCTTTAAAATTTATTAATTGAATGTTTTAAAAATGAAAGAAAATCCAATTGTTTTAAAATAGTAAAAAAGAAGAGAAGAAAGGACCACTTCATACTTGCTTTAAAATTTATTAATTGAATGTTGAAAAAATGAAAGAAAATCTAATTGCTTTAAAATAGTAAAAAAGAAGAGAAGAAAGGACCACTTCATACTTGCTTTAAAATTATACTTTCTTTAAAATTTATTAATTGAATGTTTTAAAAATGAAAGAAAATTCAATTGTTTTAAAATAGTAAAAAAGAAGAGAAGAAAGGATACTTGCTTTAAAATTTATCAATTCAATGTTTTAAAAATGAAAGAAAATCTAATTGTTTTAAAATAGTAAAAAAGAAGACCACTTCATACTTGCTTTAAAATGTATTAATTAAATGTTTTAAAAATGAAGAAAATTCAATTGTTTTAAAATAGTAAAAAAGAAGTGACTTCATACTTGCTTTAAAATTTATTAATTAAATGTTTTCAAAAATTTAATTGTTTTAAAGCAATAAAAAAGAAGCTAACTCGCTTCTTAGCAACTAAGCAATTATTTTCCTTAAAAAAATGCAAAAAAAGCAAGAGATATGATATGAGATTGGGTCCATGTTTAATTTATAATTTAAGAATAATATTAATAGATGTGACTTAGAAAAAATATCAATTTTTTTTTATAAAAAATCTTAAAATATTATAAATTCATATATTCATTTATATGATACTAGATTGAGTCCATATTTAATTTAACAATATTATTTTTAGATGTGATTAAATTACATTTAAAACAATATAAGAAAATAAAATATTTAGTTTAGTATTCAAAACAAATAAAACAAGAAAGAGAAAATATAAAGTGTAAAAACAATTCAAATAATCTTAGATTTTAATTTTATAAAACATTCTAAATTCATATATTAATTTATATGAGAAAATTTAAATTAAAATATAAAATGTAAAAACTTAACAAGATATTTTATACAACTTCAAATGCAAAATTGTGAAAAAGATGTTTTGTATGAGTATAATATTAAATATTATATTCATTATTATAATCAAGAAAAAATTATTAAATGTAAACTAAAAAGGAAAAAAAAACATTAGAAAAAAATTATATTTTAAAAAAATCTTATATTGTAATTTTCTTAAAAAATCTTAAAACACACCAAAAAAGATAATATTCATTATTATAGTCAAAGGAAAAATTCATAAGAAAAATCAAAAAGGAAAAAAATCATTAAAAAATCTTTTATTTAGTTTTTTATAGAACTTAAAATATATATTTTTCCATAAAAGAAATTCTATCTTCAAATTTTTTTTTACTATATTCTCTTACAATACTTAAAAATAAATAAAAATAAATTGTCACATTCTTTATAATAAATTTTTTTTTTTTTTTTCAAAATTGTTATGATCCTCTAAAAATTTATATTTAAAAATATAACAAATTATATTATAATTTTTAAAAAATCAATTATAAAATAGATTTTAAAATTTAAAAAATATACCACAAACTATCAAATTTACTCTTAGATCCATGTGCATTTATAAAATAAAGATTCAATAAATACTAAACTCAATCTGTCTACATTTATTTTAAAAAATCAATAAATATGGAAAAATTACATTGTGGTAATGTATTGCATTGAATGCATCTATTATGTCTATTTCATTCTTCTCAATATCCAAACAAAACAATAATGTCTCTTTTATAAATAATCTAGCTCCAACTCAAATAACTTGAAAATGAAATCATAGAAGTAACAACTAATTTTTATTATAATAAAAACTCATTAAACTAAGCATGATTTAATATTGCTACTTTAGAATTAAGGTTAGGGTTAGGGTTAGGGTTATGATTACAATTGGGGTTACTGATAGAATTTGTGTTAAGGTTAGGGTAAGAATTAGGGGTATGATTAGGGTTAATGTTACAACTAGGGTTAGCATTAGAAGTAGAGTTAGAATAACAATTATGATTATAGATATAATTAGGGATAGGATTAGGGTTAGGGTTACAAATAGGGTTAGGTTTAGGATTATAATTTGGGTTATAATTAGGGTTAGGGTTAGGGTTAGTGTTAGGGTTAGGGTTAGGGTTAGTGATAGAAATAAGGTTAACATTAGGGAAAATATTTATAAAAAGCATTAGGGTTAGAATTAGTGTTACAATTAGAATTAGGGTTAGGGGTATAATAAGAATTAGGGTTAGGGTTAAGGATATAACTAGGGTAAGTAATAAATTACAGTTAGAGATAGAATTATAGTTAGGGTTACAATTATGATTAGGTTCAAAAGTAGGGTTAGGGTTAGGGCTAGAATTAAGGTTAGGATTATGATTAAAATTAGGGTTACACTTAGGGAAACTATATATAACCAAAAAATAGGGATACAAATAGGGTTATAGTTAGAATTAGGGTTATGGGTTTGGTTATAATTAGGGTTAGAATTAGGGAAAATATATAACCAAAAAAGGATTACGATTAGAATTAGGATTAGAGTTGGAATTAGGGTTAGGGTTAAGGATAGAATTAGGTTAGGGTTATAATTTGAATAGGATTAGGGTTAAGGATATAATTAGGGATCTAACAATTAAATTATAGTTATAATTAGGTTTAGGGTTAAGGATATAATTAAGGTTAGTGAAAAAGTATGATAAGGGATATATTAGAGTTAGGGTTACAATTAGCACAAATATTTATAAAAAAATGTAAAGGTTAGAGTTAGAATTATGGTTGGGGTTAGGGATATAATTATGATTAGGTTTAGAATTAGGGTTAGGGTTAGGGCTAGAATTAGGGTTTGAAGGTCTCACTTTCTTCATCTTGGTGGAAGAATGCTCTATAGGAACACCTTACGGTGGATGTTGCTTATGATGATTCCATCTTAGAAGCTTCTGAGCCTCCTGCTAATGTCAAGGAGTCCCTTCCCCCATTGCATGGTTTTTCAGCTATTGATATTGTTGTAGGGACCTCCCTTGTTGTTGTTGTTGCATATGTGACTAGTATAGGGACCTCCCCTATTGTTGTTGTTGTTGTTGGGACTACTGTAGGGACCTCCCCTGTTGTTACTGTCAAGTAGTGCCATCAAGTTTGCAGGGTTCTTCTATTGTTGGGACTGTTGTAGGGACCTCCCCTATTGTTGTTGTTGCTACTGGGACTGTTGTAGGGACCTCACCTATTGTTGCTATTATGACTAGGATTGTTGTTGTAGGTGCACCATTTGTTGCTGGGGCTAGTGTTGTTCCTTCTTCCTCTCCCCAGGATCTACCCCCTTCTAAGGATTTGGTGAGAATTTCACCTCCTACATCTCCTATTTATGCAAATGGAGATAATCATATTTGTTGGACTATTGTCCAAAGAAGGAAGAGGGGTCTTTCTAAGCATGTTTCTCAGACCTACACTCAGGCCAAGGGTGTACGACTTGCTAGGTTAGGTTTTGAAATTGTTTAGTCCGTTGTTCCTTGCAGCCTTACTACATAGCTTTGCCTTTTGGGCTTTGATGTATGTTTGTTGTTAATGCGTTGTTTTTGGCCTGTATGAGGCTTTTGCTTTTTCCTCTAGGTTGTTTTGTACAGGGATCTACACCCTCATTTGTAGCTTACCATAATCAAAAACATATATAACTAAAAAAATTAGGGTTACAATTGGGGTTATAGTTAGAATTAGGGTTTATGGGTTTGGTTGTAATTAGGAAAATATATAACCAAAAAAAGATTAGTATTAGAATTAGGGTTAAAGTTGGGATTAGAGTTAGGGTTAAGGATAGAATCAAGGTTAGTGATACAATTAGGGTTAGGGTTATGTTTCAAATGAGGATTAAAATCAAGGTAGATATAAATCTCATCTTCATTTGAACCCTAACTCTAAACCTAATTCTAACAAGTTATTCCAACATTACACTTAGCATATATATTTCTATACATATAAATATGCCAACCTTAACACAAATTTAAATAGTAACTATAACCCTAACCGTACATGGAACCCTAACCCTAACCATAATTTGGTACATGAATAAAACATTAAATGTAAGGGGATTTATAAACATAACCATAACTCAAATTAGATTAAAACCTTATTCTAACCCTAATTTTAAGCATAACCCAAATTTTGAACCTAAACCTAATTCTAACCATGATCCAAACCCTAATTGTAATCATAACTCTAATTATAATCCTAATTTTAAGCATAAACCCAAACCCAAATTTTAATAATAACCCTCAATCTAACCCTAATTCTAATCTAACCTTGGTTCTGACTGTAACCCAAACCCTAATTCTAACCCCAATTCTAAATTTAACCTTCAGTCGAACCTTAAAAATATATATATAATTATAAAACTTCTAATTATTATATTATACTTATAATTATTGTATTATAATTATGATTATAATTATAATTATATTTATTATATAGAATTATATTAATATATATATTTTATAATATAATTAAATATATAGTTATTATAATAATATATCTATCCTATATTATAATATTATATTATAAATTTATAATAATTCTTATAATTATATAATATAGTTAGAATTAGGCTTGTGACTATATCTAAAGTATGCCCACATATATCCTTCTCAAGGGGCCTATTAAAAATGTGTGATAAATTGATTAAAAAAATAGGTTCCTCAAGAAGGATATTTCTTGGTGTACTTTAGATATATTTTTTGATGATATTATCTTTGGTGGCAATGATGGGATATGCAAGAAGTTTGCAGAAGATATGTAGAAGGAGTTTGAGATGCCTATGATAGGTGAACTTTCATTCTTTCTTGGACTTCAAATTGTTCGATCAAATAAGAGTATTTTTATTTCAGAAACTAAGTATGTCAAGGAGATGTTGAAAAAGTTTGGTATGGATGACTGCAAACCAATAAGTACACCTATGGTAACAGGTTGTCATCTTAGCAAGGATGATAAGTCATCTCAAGCTGATCAAACTCTTGATAGGTCCATGATAGGAAGCTTATTATACTTGATTACATCAAGACCAAATATTATGCAAGAAGTTTGTATAGTGGCTAGTTTCCAAGCTAATCCAAAAGAAACACATATGAAGGCTATTAAAAAGATTTTTAGATACTTGAAGAGCACTTTGGACTATGGCTTGTGGTATGAGAAGGGAAATGACTTCTCTCTGACTACATATACAAATGTAGATTGGGCTGGTAGCATTGATGATAGGAGAAGCACAAGTGGTAGAGCTTTCTTCCTAGGTGATAGATTGGTTTCATGGTTAAACAAGAAGAAAGATTTAGTCTCTTAATCAATAGCAGAAGAAAAATACATAGCCGCAACATCTTATTGTACCCAGGTGTTGTGGATGAAGTGGACATTGAAGGATATCAAGGTGATGAGCCCATTCCTATTTTGTGTGATAACACAAGTGCCATCAACATATTAGAGAATCCAGTGATGCATTCTAGAACCAAGCATATATCCATTAAGTATCACTTCTTGAGAGAAAAGGTTGCAAATCAGAAGGTAAAGTTGGAGTGTGTCACCACAAAGGATCAGATTGTAAATATTTTTACAAAACCCCTTCCTAAAGAGACATTTGAGTACTTAAGTTAGAAGTTGGGAGTGATATCTCTCTCATCAAATCAGTAAAATATTATGATGGAACATTTGTGCAGGGGGAGAAGCTCAAAGCATATCCTTCATCCCTAATTGGAGATTGGCTACCTCTCAGGGGGAGCAGGTTGATATCTAAGACATCATAGATAATCAAGTTTGATGTAGCAAAGGGAAGAGATATAGTAAGGAGGAGCATTACAGTCAGGGGGAGCTAGTCATTACAGTATCTTTCATCTTTGTGGAGAAGTCAATTTAGATATAGATCAACTAATGAAGATTAATGTCAAGAGGAAGTATTACAGACACGAAGTTCATAGTTTTTTTTGTGTTAGAAATGAAGGTGCAAACCACACAATGAAAATCTAATTCAAACCTTATTTATATCCTCTAAACAATGTAGAATCAATGGAGATTACAACAAAAATAAAACCCACTACACAAAAATAACATGCATTAAGAACTGGACACA
Organism: Cunninghamia lanceolata; assembly: GCA_027924645.1. Lineage (NCBI taxonomy): Eukaryota > Viridiplantae > Streptophyta > Pinopsida > Cupressales > Cupressaceae > Cunninghamia > Cunninghamia lanceolata. The sequence goes on along the minus strand of BSBN01000026.1, from coordinate 1,618,511 downwards.
TAACACAGTATGTAATGTGGAGAAAAACCTTTCGGCTAAAAAAATCCACCAAGAAAAGAGGCTCCAAGTTGTATTATTTTCAACTATGAGATTATAATACATGCACTTCCTCTCCTTCTTCAATCTTTAATCCAGCGTCGCCTATTACTCTCAACTCTGATAAAAATGTAGTACAAATATCCTTATAAAAGGGGGTTGCCTTCTAGGGCAAGAAAACTGACATAATATCGACCATCAGATCTATGACCTAATGATGAATGGACCAGATTTACAATGATAAAATATAAATAAAATGTGGTTTCAAGGGTGCTTCCCCTGAATTCCCACTGGGGCGCATGGCTCCTAGACCCCCCATTGGGGGATGATCCCCCTAGACCCCTCATAGGGGGCAAACCCCCCTATGACCCCCCATCGTGGATGAATTAGCGTCAAGGACCAATATAAACATGTAGCTGAAACAAGATCGCGACTGGTGAAACCTTTCATCCCTTATGGGTGATTTACAAACAATAATAGGAATAAATTATATAGGATTTACAAGGTTGATGGCACCTTAATCCTAACATTCTCCCGCTTGACATCATACATTATAAATACCCATAAGGAAATGATAAAATAATTAGGCACTAGAAGTAAGGCCCATGGCCTCTCTACACCAAACAAATTTCTCTGTGCTCACAGGCTTGGTCAAAGCATCTACAACATTCTCCTGAGTATCTACCTTATTCATCTCAATCTATCCATTTGCAACCATTTCCAAAACAAAGTGATAATGTACATCAACATGCTTAGTCTGAGCATGATACATAGGATTCTTGGCCAAACAAATAGCACTCTAGCTATCACAACCTATTTGAATGATCCTGCAATCAAAACCAATACCTGTACACAATCTCCTCAACCAAACTACCTCCTTAGAGACATGGGTAGTAGCCATATACTCTACTTCGGTGGTGGACAAAGCAACTGTGGGCTGCCTTTTTCTCATCCAACTCATTGCTCCACCAAACAAGGTAAACACATAGCCACTGGTGGACCTTCAACTATCAAAGTCACCTGCCCAATCTACATCAACAAATCCCTATATGTCAAGTTTTATCAACTCTATCAGTACCAGAATAAACCAAACAATAATTAAGAGTACCTGTAAGATATTTAAACACCCTCTTTGCATAATTCCAGTGTTGTCTACTAGGGTTAGACATAAATCTACTCAAAACTCCCACTTCTTGGGCAATATCTAGCCTAGTGCAAATCATTACATTCATTAAACTCCCTACAATACTAGCATATGGCACATTAGACATATCCTCTAAATCATCCTCATTCTTTGGACACATATCTAATGAAAGCTCAGTACCAATGGGCAAAGGAACTCTAACTGGGTTACAATCCTGCATATTAAATCTTTGTAAAATAGTATTCACATACTTACTCTGAGATAACCAAAGCTTTATGTTATCTTTGTCTCTCCTAATCTCCATACCCAAAATATACCTAGCTGCTCCAAGATCTTTCATATCGAATGCACCTGAAAGTTGGGCTTTCAACTCACTAATCATACCCTTAGTATTGTTGAAAAATAACATGCCATCAACATACAATGCAATGATCAGAATAGAATCATCAATACAATGAATGTAAAAATGATGATCCTCCTCACTTCTAACAAAACCCAATTTCAACACAAATGAGTCAAACTTTTTGTACCACATTCTGGGGGACTATTTCAGACCATAAAGAGACCTCTTCAATTTAGATATAGATCAACTAATGAAGATTAATGTCAAGAGGAAGTATTACAGACATGAAGTTCATATTTTTTTTTTGTGTTAGAAATGAGGTGCAAACCACACAACAAAAATCTGATTCAAACTTTATTTATATCCTCTAAACAATGTAGAATCAATGGAGATTACAACAGAAATAAAACCAACTACACAGAAATAGCATGCATTAAGAACTGGACACATAACACAGTATGTAATGTGGAGAAAAACCTTTCGGGTAAAAAACTCCACCAAGAAAAAAGGCTCCAAGTTGTATTATCTTCAACTATGAGATTATAATACATGCACTTCCTTCCTTCTTCAGCCTTCAATCCAACATCCCCTATTACTCTCAACTCTGATAAAAATGTAGTACAAATATCCTTATAAAAGGAGGTTGTCTTCTAAGGCAAGAAAACTGACATAATATCCACCATCAAATCTATGACCTAATGACAAATGGTCTAGATTTACAATGATAAAATATAAATAAAATATGGTTTTCAGGGGTGCTACCCCTTAATTCTCACTGGAGTGCATGGCCCCTAGACCCCCCATTGGGGGATGATCCCCCCACACCCCTTGTAGAGGGGAAACCCCCTACGACCTCCCATCATGGATGAATTAGCATCAAGGACTGATATAAACACGTGGTTGAAACAAGATTGCTGCTGGTGAAACCTTTCATCCCTTATGGGTGATTTACAAACAATAATACAAATAAAATACATAGGATTTATAAGGTTGATGGCACCTTCATCCTAACATTCTCCCACTTGACATTATACATTGTAAATACCCATAGGAAAATGATAAAATAATCAGGCACTAGAAGTAAGGCCCATGGCCTCTCTGCACCAAACAAATTTCTCTGTGCTCACAAGCTTGGTCAAAGCATCTACAACATTCTCCTGATTATCTACCTTCTTCAGCTCAATCTATCAATTTGTAACCATTTCTCAAACAAAGTGATAATGTACATCAACATGCTTAGTCTGAGCATGATACATAGGATTATTGGCCAAACAAATAGCACTCTGGCTATCACAACCTATTTGAATGCTCCTATAATCAAAACCAATACATGTACACAATCTCCTCAACTAAACTATCTCCTTAGAGACATGGGTAGCAGCCATATACTCTACTTCGGTGGTGGACAAAGCAACCGTGGGCTGCCTTTTGCTTGTCCAACTTACTGCTCTACCAAACAAGGTAAACACATAGCCACTGGTGGACCTTCAACTATCAAAGTCACCTACCTAATCTGCATCAGCAAATCCCTATATGTCTAAAGTTTTATCAGCACTATTAGTACCAAAATAAACCAAACAATAATTAGGAGTACCTGTAAGATATTTAAACACCTTCTTTGCATAATTCCAGTGTTGTCTACTAGGGTTAGACATAAATCTGCTCAAAACTCCTACTTCTTGGGCAATATCTGGCCTAGTGCAAACCATTGCATACATTAAACTCCCTACAACACTAGCATATGGCACAATAGACATATCCTCTAAATCATCCTCATTCTTTGAACACATATCTAATGAAAGCTTAGTACCAATGGGCAAAGGAACTCTAACTGGGTTACAATCCTACATACTAAATCTTTGCAAAACGGTATTCACATACTTACTCTGAGACAACCAAAGCTTTATATTATCTTTGTCTCTCCTAATCTCCATACCCTGAATATACCTAGCTGCTCCAAGATCTTTCATATCGAATGTACTTGAAAATTGGGCTTTCAACTCACTGATCATACCCTTAGTATTGCTGAAAAAACATGTCATCAACATATAATGCAATGATCAAAATAGAATCATCAATACAATGAATGTAAACACGGTGATCCTCCTCACTTCCAACAAAACCCAATTTCAACACAAATGAGTCAAACTTTTGGTACCACATTCTGGGGGACTATTTCAAACCACAAAGAGACCTCTTCAATCTGCAAACCCAAGGTTCTTTCCCTTTTACCTCAAAACCTGTAGGTTGTTGCATGTAAATTTCTCCCTCAAGATCTCCATGCAAAAATTTAGTCTTAACAGATCCATTTTCTCTATTTCCCAATCAAAATTTGCAGCAATGGATTAATGAAATCTAATAGAAGTTAATTTAGCAACAAGAGAGAATATTTCACTAAAATCAACTCCCTCTTTCTAGGAGTAGCCCTTGGCTACCAATCTAGCCTTGTACTTCTCCAATGAACCATCTGCTCCAAACTTCTTCTTGAAGACCCACTTGCATCCTATGGCCTTTCATTCTTTTGGCAAATGAACAAGATCCTAGGTGTTGCAAGAGTCTAAATCCATCATCTCCTCCTGCATGGCTAACTGCCAAGACTCACTATCATCTGCATGAATAGCTTCCATGTAGGATCTAGGCTCATCATCAGTACTCAATAAAGCAAATACACAATAGAAATCTGGCGGGCTATACCTGTCAACTGGGTTTTGTTGTCTTGTGGATCTTCTCAGAGGTGGAGTAATAGACTCTTCAAGTTCTTCTGCATGCTCATCTATACTAACTTATTCTATCACAACAAATTTTTCCTTATCAGAACTTTCACTCAAGTCTTCTTCTTCTTCTTCACCTCCCAATCCATCATTATGTTCTTCTGATGAATACAGTGATATTTTCTTTTCATTTTCATATATATAAATGCATGGAAATAAAAGTTGCAACACACAACCCCACGAATGTAGGGGAGACTCATCACCACACCCTTTACACTACACCAAGGGGAGAAAGCACACAATACAAAACCCAAGCGTAGGGGAGACATCGCTACACCCTTTACATTGCACAAGGGGGATAACACACCATACAAAACCCAAGTGTAGGGAGACTCATCGCCACACCCTTTACACTACACAAGGGGGAAAACATGCCATACAAAACCCAAGCGTAGGGGAGACTCATCACTAGACCCTTTACACTATGCGAGGGGGAAAACACACGGAAGACACACATAAGACATGAGTGACATATAGTATTCCATAGACATACTATACATATTAAACATGACAAATAAGGTGATGGAAGGAGCTTATTGGTAAGTCCCACCATCTCAAACATGCTACAGAAACACCTGACGGTTGGGCTTATGCCACAACAAATGCCAAAGACACGCTTAAGGGAGGATAGTCTCAAGATCCAACCCCACCTCCGCAAAGGATTTTTGAAATAAAAGGATGTGCTCTAGCTCAAGAGATACACCATCCTACCTCTACAGAGGGATTTTGAATAAAAGGATATGCACTAGCTCAAGAGATGTGTTATCACAGCTCCGTAGAGGGCTTCTTTGATTGCAATATAGATAAAGATGTGCACTCATGCTAGAGATACAACATCCCACCTCTGTAGAGGGCTTAAACATGCTTCATTAGTATGAAAATCATCAAACATATAACCTTATATATGCCCCCACCTTAAGGTGGTTGATGTTGCATATCGATATCAAGCATGTTAAGGTAGAGAGAAAACACACAAGGGAACAAGAGCTTTTATAAAGCCCATGCCCCCAAAGGTGACATATGCCACGATCGTTGAATGTTCCCATAAACACATTGATTTGATAAGATAACAAGAGAGGTTAGAAATCTTATTCCAAGATAATAACCACATCACTCAATACATTCAAGGACATTTAACCAAATTGAATCACAACTTCTGCAAGAGTACTCAACTATAGGTTGGTTGTCACTTGGAATGATAGGGAAATTTGGAACTGAGTAATGTATTAATTTTAGTCCGATTAAGCTAAAAACCCTAATTATGCAAAATCATAAACAAACGGATGAAACCTGATAAATGCTTGCACAGAGATAGACTAAATACTAAATAGAAACATACCAGATTTTGAGATTAGGAATACAGAAAAGTTAGGGGAAAAAGAGTGGGTGCCCAAGCCCAAGGTACTACTTTTTTGGAGGATCTTTTCTACTACTAGCTGCAACTACTTCAAAGATTCTCCATGACATGAAACTGAGGGGAAAAAGAGCAAGCACCCAAGCCCTTTCTGAGCTATTTCCCACCTTTTACTTTAGATCCTAATTCCTTATGCTCTGCAAGATCTGATACCTATCACCTATAATCACAAGAAGTGGGTTGGGGGTTGTGGTGTTTAGGAGCTTGCCTCAGTCATGCCCCAAGCCCCAGAATGGCATTCAAGCCTTCCAACACTGTTGTTAGATAGAGAGTACATGTCCTTCCAGGACAGAGGAAAAAGCAATGATGAAATAGATAGATTGAATCACAAATAGATATAACCTCAGAGGTGTAGCTCTCAAGTAGATGAAGATCTTTCACAACATGAGAAGATGAAGCCAAATCTGTAATAACAAACACAAAACAACACAATTCTACTCTACAACAATGAATGACTTGAATGCTCTATGATCATAAGTTCACCTTGAAATCAAAATCATCTTCTAGTTTACAAATGAAGTCCTAAACACGATTATATATGCATTCCCTCTTTAATTTCATAATTCAAACTTAAGATGTTGACAAGGGAGACCTTTAACAGTAACTTTGTCGACATTAAAACTTGGGACCCCACCAAAATAAGGTAGGTCAAGGGCATGGGTGCCCTTGTCCTAGGATTTATTTTGGGATAGGGTTAAGCTCAGAGAGGTCCCTTAAGTCCCATTTGACATGGGTTTCAAGGCCTTTTGTTCTGGATTCATTTCTAACATCCATGATCAAAATTAAGGGACCCGAGAGATAACTTAGGAGGTAAAAGTCCAAGGGGGACATTTTACAACATAATAGTAAGTTTGAAAATTACTTTCAATTTAGATTTTAGAGTATTTATCCAATTTAATCAGTGTAGTAGAAGAAAATAGATTGCAAGAAGAAGACAAGTATTTACATGGAGAAACCCCTAAGGGAAAAACTCCATACCAAAGGTGTTTATGTTCGTATTAAATCTCTTGTGAAAGATTACATTCAATATTGAAATCATTTGATTCTTTGATGCACTTTAAAAGCTTCTTCAATTTTTAAACCTGTAAAAACTTTTTAAAAAAGCTTCTTGCCTTTTTTTCTTCTAAGTCTTTTACAATCAACTCTCTGGAAAATGTATGGGGGTTTTTTAATTAATACAAAGCTTCTTAATTCAAAATATTCTTAATTGGAAAGCTTGAAACTCATATTACAATCAATTGTGATTGATAACATAAGTACAAATCCTCGTGTAAAAACCAAGTACTCAACATAGAGAAGACTGAAGTCAAACAAAGTCAAGCCTTTTGTTAACTATCTATCTTGGATGTGGGTGCCCAAGTTTGCTCAAGTAAACTTTGCCAACATCAAATACATTTCCAAATAAAATCAACAACAGAAAGTCCTCAAATTAGGTGTCCAAGTTTACCCAATCTCTTTCTGTTAATTGAAGTTATCAACACACACCAATCTCATGCAAACAACATGCAAGATTGATGTCCCAAATTTATTCTGAATTACCTTGTTCTATACATGAAAGTGACATGAAAACACCTGATTCAACATGCAACTAATACCCATTATCTGAAACACTGAGATGTACCATCCTGCAAGTTTCTAGAGTTGGAGTGTTCTATAAATAATCTCTCAAAACAGACATGCAATATTATATAATTGACATGCAACAACATGCAAGTTCATAGGAATGACATGCAACAACAACATGCAAGCACATGCAAGTCCATAGAAGAAACATGCAACATGCAAGTCCATAGAAGCAGCATGCAACAACATGCAAACACATACAAGTAACATGCAACAACATGAAAGTATATGCAAGTAACATGCAACAACATGGAAGCACATGCAAGTAACATGCAAGTACATGTAAGTAACATGTAAAAATATGTAATTGAACATGCAAGATTTTATGAACTCATGCAAGAAATATCCAATTCATGCATCTCTATCACTTTAGTTAACTCCAACATTATATCCATGCAAGGTGTCTCAACATTATCCACGCATGTATATAAAAAAGCATAACTCCAAGTCTAAATATAAGTCCCCATCAAAAGGGGATGCCCAAGTTTAACTCTCACTTACTAGGAGTTATCAAACTCTCAAAATAGACTTAGGAGAAGTCAATAAAGTCTTCATGGCCCCCACTCCAAAAGTGGGCGCCCAAGTTTGACCCTATCAATTAAGAATTGATTGCAATAAGTCAAAGTGATATAATTAACAAATAATTAATCTTTCAAAGTCCCTATGTGTTGGGGAACACATTCCAAGAAATTTGGAGACACATGAATTGGTTAGGATTGCAAGTTAATGGCAACTTATCTCAACATTCTCCCACTTGACATTATACATTGCAATAACTCTAAATGATATAGTCAAACTTTAAATAATAGGGAAAAACATCCATAGCCATCAATGTACCATTGATTCTTCAATATGCTTTTGTGCTCCAACAAGATACCTACAAAAGCAACCATGATAACCATCATCTCAAACAAGAACTCCTCACATCATGTCACCCATGATAAACAAGAAACAAGTTAAGATGAAACATATCAACTCTCATTGAAACTTGCACCAATCTCAATATGAACACAAGCATCAAATCACATGATAACATAAGACTCAGAGTGTCTGCCACACTCATAACAAATGAAAAAACAACCATAGCAAGTTGCTAGCTCTCGTCAAAAATATCATACCTCAAAACCAATGTAAACAAACCATCATAGGTAGAACTTCATGCCATCAACATACAAACCCAAACCTGCAATCAAGTCCCTATAAGACAAACCTACTAATCATCCATCCTCCCATCTCAAAGCAACATACCAATGTACAAATGACCAAAGACAAGGCCAACAACCAAAATCTGCAATAACACTGAACAGATCTGTGGATATTGATAGTCCACATCCAAGTCTTCAATGAAACCAATGGGTAAATATAACCCACTAAACTTGCACAACTCATAGATCCCAATAGTGAAACATGCAAATTCATCTTCACATAAATAACCTGCAAACTGAGACAACCAAGAAGATATCGTGACAATAAAGAACATACATATCTAGGAAATCCCATGATATTGGTAATGTCAAATCTAAAAATAAGATCAAGGCATTAACAAATCCTCCTATAGCACTTGTCTTAGAGGAAGTGGCTAACTCATCTACCATATAATGTCAAAACATATAATGATATGCATAAAACATCTCTCATTACCAATCTCTCATTAACTCTTCCAAATCCTCTTAACCAATGAAGAAAGAGATCAAGGAGCCACCAAATTATTGTTAACAACAATAACACTTGACTCCAATACAAACCTCAACTCCATAAACATGAGAACCTTTAAGAAGAAGACAATATACTAGTAAGAGAGAAACTACAAAATCATACCATGTCTTTATACCACACTAACAGGTGTGCCAAATTGTGTAAAGTAATATCTCTTTCAACACTCCCAAACTGAAAGGGTATCAACATCTAACATCAAAATTATGATGAAAACATGGCAAAAATAGATGTTAATCTCTCACTAAAAGTATATCAAACTAGCCAAACATTCCCACAACAAAGGGAATAAGTCCAAAAACCACAAACCATTTTTGCACCTCTCCAAAACAAATCCTCAGAACTAGTTCCATAGCTCAAGATGAAATAATAATGAGAACAACAAAAATCCATAAACCCATGCATCTACTTCTCAACAATCCTTCTCAAGACTAGTGTAAAAGAGAAGACAAGATACATATAAAGAATGCATCTAATAATTAGGTGAGCAACACCTATTAGATCATTTACCTACCAACTAGACCAAGAGTGGGATACAAGATTGTCCTTGCATATAACACCAAACAATAAAAGCTTATAATAAAGACAATTCTCATAAGGTCTATAACGGACTCACATCCATTTCCAAGTGTAGGCCCTTCTTGGTCCTTTTGTTGACATCTCATAATGAGAAATCTTTCTAACACATATCTCTCAGTTCAAGAGATATCAAGCCTCACCCAAGTCTCTCTAGTATCCATGAGTTTTCAGCAATCAATCCATGCAAACTTCAAATGCAATCTGCACAATCATGAAGCTCCAAGCAAATGATTAATACTTCAAAACCAAAGAGAACTAACCAAACCATTGTCAAAATTTCAACTCTAGAATCAGGAATATATCATAACATCATGATCTAACATCTTCTCAAAAGAAGATCATATGCTTTAATGAACATATTATACTCCCAAGAGCACCTGTATCATGCCAAAAGCTCTAACTCATGATCAACAGTGTATCATGACATAATACTATACATCCTTTAAACCAAGGATCATATATCAAAAACTAATAAGTTATAAACTCAACACCTCACCAAAAACTCCAAGAGTCCTCCATGGAAAACCAAGATGTCAACACCTCTTCAAAAACATGAAGATCTAACATCCTCTGTTAATAGAACCAAAAATGTTAGTGAACCCTTACTACAAACTAAAGGCATAATCCAAGAGCTTCTTATGACACTAACAACCATTGTAAAAGATCATCCATCTTCTAAAAAGATTATGCATGGCTCACAACACTGCAACAATGACAGTTTAGAACCAATATATTGAAATAAAGAAGATAGGATACATTATGAAATTGCAAAAAGTTCCCACTGAAAGTGATACCAAGTTATGCATGGTATCATGATCAACATCATTATCAAAACTCCACCAAAAGTCAAAAAATCTTCTCATGCAACATAACTTTACTATTATAAATTCCAATGAATAACTAAATCGGGTACTCCAAACTACCCTTTTGTCTCAATACAATACCAATGTAACTAAGGTGACCAAGTAGAGGCCTATCAAATAGAACCCACATCAGCTTATTCACAAGATCTGCACACATGCAACGTCTCATAGGAGAAAAACATGATCAGTGCTTCAACCTTTAATAACTAAAAAAATAGATTCAACCTCACATTAGTAACATATAGAACCAATGTAACTAGGTATAACATGTAGATTTCCAATGCTCAAACACCATAATCAACTCTAGATCTAATTTTCCAAATAAATCCACATAGGAGAAACTATTGATCATAAGAACCCAACAAGTAGCCTTGCAAATCTAAAATTGTTTCCATCCAAAAAGTGTCTGAACACAATTTTCCATAGATCTACAAACCATAGATTTTGGTTAATATGTAAAACCTGCAAAACCATATCTCTGTAAATCTTGAAACCTCTTAAACATCCAAACATTCACCCCAATGAAAAACCATCAAATATGTCATCTAAAAATAATGGAATACCACATATCGACAAACCCACAATCTTTTGAAATAGGAAAATTCTGAAAACCTACATATTCAAAATAACATGAATATGAGAAAGGAGAAACCAAGTTGTTCATGAGTGTCCATTGTTGATAACTGAGAGGGGGGGGTGAATCAGTTATCTTGAATTTGCTTTCAATTCAAAAACTTAAATCCACTTTGTTATTTAATAACATAGCAATTAATCATTCATGAAAGCATAAAGCATAAACACCAGAGCAGATACACATCAACACATGAGACACCAAGATTTTGACGTGGAAAACCCAGTTAAGGGAAAAGCCACAGGGTGATTAACCCAAGGATTATTCTCTATTAGAAGAATAAGAAAAATAGATGGCACATGCCAATTAGGGCTCACTACCTGAGCACACTGCTCACAAGAGGCTCACTGCCTACAAGAGACACACTGTCTACAAAGTAACAAGTATCACAAACTTGAACTGGAGATTGACATCTTTACCATGCTGGGATCAGTTCCATTTAAGCCCAAAAACTTCTACTCTACCTTTCACGCTCCTCTTCTCTACCACATACTCATCACACCAAGAAACCCTTCAAAATGAATTCACAATCCCTTATTTATACAAGGCATTGGCTTAGGAACAATCATCTAAGTCGGTAAACACCTACAAGATCATCCGCAAGATGTGTAATACATTCGGTCGGCCAGTCTCAGGAAGAACACCAACAACCGGGGTCTTTACATCAAATCCAAACTCTAACTTCAAAGCGGACCGCCAATAAGAATTGTGCACGATCCAAGGATCACCAAAACCTTTCTTGAGTCACCAAGAACATCCGCACTTTATCAGCTTATGGGAATTCTTCTCTTCTTCATCCAGAACTTCAAGAACACAGTTTGTCACCACTGTCACAATCACAAAGGTGCTTCTGGACCTCCAAACCATGAACAAATCTAGTTGTCACTTCACACTAACTTCTTCAACACTCCCTCCAATCCGCAGAATGAGATAATAAAATTTTGGAGCTCACCGGACCAATCTGTGACACTCTGTCACCACTGAACATCTGTCAGAACCGGTTCTACTAGAGCGACCATAACTTCTTCAGATCTTCATGTGGACCTTTGAAATCTTGACTGAAGCATCTCAAGACTCATATCTACAAACCCTTTAAACCACATACTCTGTTCTGCAACATATTTGGGGATTTTACCTTCTTGTTATCATTGTTCTTCACTATTCCTGATTGAGGCTAATTTTCTCAATATCCTCAGCACACAGCTCATCCAAATCTTCTCATTCATGCAATATGAGTATGTTGACATCAATGACAACACTGGTTATCCTCATACTTGCAACAATCTCCCCCTTTGTCATTGATGGCAACATATGATGTGAAAAACCATCAAGACAAGAACTTCTCCTTTCTGTCATAGCTCCCCCTATCAACAATAACTCTTCACATGTCTTCTCTTTCTTTACTGCTCCCCCTTTGATCAACAACCACTTGTTTTTCACATGTCTTCTCTCCCCCTTTGACATCAATGGAAAAGGGCTCATACTTGCAATTTTAACACATCAGAATCATGCCAGCTACTCCCCCTGAGTAGCAGCTCCCCATCACCAATCCGGATCACAAGATATGACTGTGATATCCACTGGACTGATGCACATCAGTGCATCCTGGTTCATCACCGGAGGGGCAATAACCCCTAACTTCTCCCTGAGAAACTCAAAAGAGTCCTTGGGAAGAGGTTTAGTAAAGATATCTGCAATCTAATCCTTAGAGGGCACAAACTCCAGTCTAACTTCATATTTGTTCACTTTCTCTCTCAAAAAGTGAAACTTAATAGATATATGCTTAGTCTTAGAGTGCAACACGGGATTCTTACAAATATTTATTGCACTTGAATTATCACAGAAAATTGTGATAGGCTCCTCATACTCTACTTTAATATCTCTTAGCATCTGCTTCATCCATAAAACTTGAGTGCAACTACCTGCTGCTGCAATGTATTTTGCTTCAGTTGTAGACAGAGATGTTGCATCTTGTTTCTTGCTTAGCCAAGAAACCAATCTCTTTCCCAAAAAGAATGCTCCACCACTGGTACTCTTCCGATCATCCACATCTCCTACCCAATCTGCATCTGTGTAAGCATGGAGAGAGAAATCATGATCTCTAGGATACCACAAACCATACTCCACTATCCCTTTTAGATATCTAAAAATTCTCTTGATTGCCATGACATGAGATTCTCTGGGATCAGCCTGGAATCTAGCAACAAGACCAACAGCTTGCATAGTATCCCGTCTAGTTGGAGTGAGATACAACAGTCCACCAATCATTGATCTGTACTTTGTCTGGTCTGCCTTAGGAGAGTCATCATCTTTGCTCAACTTGCATCCAGTTGCCATGGGAGTATTCATTGGCTTTGAATCTTCCATCCCAAATTTCCTCAACAATTCTTTCACATATTTGGTCTGAGAAATGAAGATCCCTTTCTTTGTTTGAGTAATTTGCAAACCCAAGAAGAAATTCATTTCACCAAGAATAGACATCTCAAACTCACTTTTCATCTGATTTGCAAAAGCTTTACACACACTATCTCTTCCTCCAAAAATGATATCATCCACAAACACTTCAACAATCAAAATATTTTCATGATAAATTTTGAAATACAAATTACTGTCAGCAATACCTTTGTTGAAACCAATCTTCAAAAGATGTTTATCCAATCTTTCATACCAAGCTCTTGGGGCTTGCTTCAATCCATACAGTGCCTTTTTCAACTTGCAGACCATATCACCATGATCAAACAATTGAAATCCATCCAGTTGCTCAATATATACTTTTTCTTCCAAATCACCATTTAGGAAGGCAGACTTAACATCCATCTGATATACCTTGAAGTCTTTGAAGGCAGCAAATTCAAGAAATAATCTGACAGCTTCAATTCTTGCCACCAGAGCAAAGGTTTCTTCAAAATCAATTCTTTCTATTTGAGAGTAGCCTTTGCAGACCAATCTCGCTGTGTTTCTGATTACTTCACCAACTTCATTTAATTTGTTCTGGAAGACCCATTTGGTTCCAATCACATTCTTGTTTCTAGGTCTGGGAACAAAATCCCAAGTGTGATTTTTCTCAATTTGCATCAACTCTTCCTCCATTGCTTTGGTCCAGTTTTCATCATTGCAGGCTTCATTTATTGTCTTAGGTTCAATCTTTGAAATCAGACAATACTCATCTGAATTTTGAGCAATTCTCCTCCTTGTTTGCACTCCTTTGCTTTTGTCAACTATGATCTGATCTTCAGAGTGGTTTAGAGTTACATACCTTGGAACTTTGGGAATTTCTTGCACCTCTAATTCTTGATCAATCTCATTGACACTTATCTCTTCTTCCTGTCTTACCAGATCAACTTGACTTTGTTTCTCAGAAGGGGCTTGGATACTTTGAATCTAAACACCATTCTGATCATCTTCATCATATTCATAAAACCTTGAGGGCTTCTCAATTCCTTCATCAACCTTCACATTTGTACTTTCTATCATCTTTCTCAGTCTCTTGTTGTAACACCGGTATGCTTTGCTTTGAGTGCAGTAACCCAAGAAAATTCCTTCATCACTTCTAGCATTAAACTTTCCTAGATCTTCATCTCTTTTAATGTAACATTTGCTACCAAATACTCTAAAATATCTCATAGTAGGAGTGATGCCAAACTAAAGTTCATAAGGAGTCTTACCGGTATTGCTTCTGATTTGAACTCGATTGAGAGTATAGACTGCAGTGCTGACAGCTTCTCTCCAAAACATCTGGGGAACATTTGCTTCCATCATCATTGTCTTAGATGCTTCTTGGATGGTCTAGTTCTTTCTCTCTACTACTCCATTCTGTTGTGGAGTCCTAGGAGCAGACAACTATCTCTTTATACCATGCTTCTCACAAAAGTCTATGAATTCACCGGATGTGAATTCACCACCTCTATCAGACCTCAAACATTTTAGTTTTAATCTGGTTTGATTCTCTACCATAGCCTTGAAGATTTTGTACTTCTCAAAAGCTTCTGATTTTTCTTTCAGAAAGGTAACCCACATCATCCGGGAATGATCATCAATTAGTAACATGAAGTATCTATCACCTTGCACACTCTTGACTCTTGTTGGACCACATAGATCAGTATGAACTAATTCCAATAATCTGGTAGAGGACTGATCCTTACTTTTGAATGAGACTCTGCTCTGTTTACCTAGCTGACATTCCTTGCACAAACTATTTGTAGGTTTTACCAATTTTGGAAGATCTCTTACAGCCTGAGTATTGCTTATCTTGATGATGTTATCAAAATTTACATGACACATCCTTCTATGCCATAACCAACTCTGATCAATTTGAACAAACAGATAACTTTTATTAGTACCAACTAGATGGAAGATATTACCTTTTGTTTGAGTACCGGATGCAATCTCAGTTCTGGAGCTTTCAAAGATCTTGCATCTTCCATTCTTGAACCGGAGATCATAACCTTTGTCCACCAACTGTCCAACACTGAGAAGATTGTGCCTCAATCCTTCAACATACAGTACATTACCGGTTTTGTTCTTTCCATCAAAAGAAATAGTTCCCCTACCTCTGATTCTACCAACAAAATTATCACCAAACTTTACCATTCCTCCTTCATACCTTTCCAAATCTAAGAACTTGTTCTTGTCACCTGTTATATGGTGAGAGCATCCACTGTCAATAACCCAGTCATCATTTTCTTCAACTTGGGCAGCCAAAGCTCTTTCTACAACCTTATGATTGACAGATTCAGAGGATATTAGATCTTCTTCCTTGATGGCAATAAACACCCATTCATTTATGGATTTGTTTCCTATCTCTGATTCATCATCGGTTACTCCTTCATTATCATCTTCTTCATGAACATAATAACAATTCTTTTGGAACCTTTGTCTATTGGAATTTGACCTTGTAGATCTTTCCGGACATCTTGAGGCAAAATGACCAATCTTATTGCAGTTGAAGCACTTAAAGGGTAATTTCCCTTCATACTTACCAGATCTTCTTGGCAGTCTCTTTGCAATGAGGGCTTCAAGTTGAGCTATTTCTACTTCTTCCACTTCCATGTCTCTTCTTGCTTGATCATACCATGACAGCTTCCTTGAAGAGTTTTCTCCCAGATCAAATCTTTGTTTACCTTTCACAGAGGCACTAGCTTTGAATGTAGATTCAGTCTTGGGGGGATCATCTCCAAACTCAGTCATTTCAAATGCAGCCAGTTTGCCAGCCAATTGGTCTCTTGTGACAGTTGTATGGGCTCTGAATTCATCAATGGCAGCAACCTTGATTTTGTAGGCAGTAGGAAGGGATCTGAGAACTTTGCCAACAATCTCATTTTCATCCAAGACTCCACCAGCATTCCTAATTCCACACACTAGCTCATTTACTCTAGGCATAAAGGTAGAAGTATTTTCAACATCTCTCATCTTCGGTCTTTCAAATTTTCTTTTTAGACTCTGAAACCTTGCACACTTAACATACTCATCTCCTTCATGCAGAAGTTCCAGTTTGATCTAGATCTCATAGGTAGTTGGTAGGTTAATAACATTTGAGAGCTCTGAGTCAGATAATGCACTTAGAAGAGCCTCTTTGGTCCGCAGATTGTTTTCAGCATCTGTGAGTTCATTTAGGGTTGTCAGACCACCTTGAGGAGGAACATATGCTTTTGTGATCATAGATAAGTACGCCTTTCCCATACACTCCAAGTGACATTTCCTACGACCTTTCCAAAGAGAGAAGGTGGTTCCATCAAACTTCAGACTATCCTTCTTGTATGACGACATCCTGGATCTCCTCAAGCGGTTAAGCTCTTTTTAGAGGAACTTAGCTCTGATACCAATTGTTGATAACTAAGAGGGGGGTTGAATCATTTATCCTGAATTTGCTTTCAATTCAAACACTTAAATCTACTTTGTTATTTAATAGCATAGCAATTAATCATTCATGAAAGCATAAAGCATAAACACTAGAGCAGATACACATCAACACATGAGACACCAAGATTTTGACATGGAAAACCCAGTTAAAAGAAAAACCACGGGGTGATTAACCCAAGGATTATTCTCTGTTAGAAGAATAAGAAAAATAGATGGCACATGCCAATTAGGGCTCACTACCCGAGCACACTGCTCACAAGAGGCTCACTGCCTACAAGAGACACACTGTCTACAAAGTAACAAGTATCACAAACTTGAACTGGAGCACTCATCACACCAAGACACCCTTCAAAATAAATTCACAATCCCTTATTTATACAAGGCATCAACTTAGGAACAATCATCTAAGTTGGCAAACACCTACAAGATCATCCGCAAGACGTGTAATACATCTAGTCGGCCAATATTAGGAAGAACACCAACAACCGGTGGTCTTTACATCAAATCCAAACTCTAACTTCAAAGCGGACCACCAATAAGAATTGTGCACGATCCAAGGATCACCAAACCTTTCCTGAGTCACCAAGAACATCCGCACTTTATCAGCTTACTGGAATTCTTCTCTTCTTCATCCGAAACTTCAAGAACACAGTCTGTCGCCACTGTCACTGTCACAAAGGTGCTTCCGAACCTCCAAACCATGAACAAATCTAGTTGTCACTTCACACTGACTTCTTCAACACTCCCTCCAATCCGTAGAATGAGATAATACAATTCCAGAGCTCACCGGACCAATCTGTGACACTCTGTCACCACTGAACATCCGCCGGAACTGGTTCTACTAGAGTGACCATAACTTCTTCAGATCTTCATGCAGACCTCTGAAATCTTGACTGGAGCATCTCAAAACTCATATCTACAAACCCTTTAAACCGCATACTCTATTCCACAACATATTTGGGGCTTTTACCTTCTTGTTATCACTGTTCTTCACTGTTCCTGATTGAGGCTAATTTTCTCAATATCCTCAACACACAGCTCATCCAAATGTTCTCATTCATGCAATATGAGTATGTTGACATCAATGACAACACTGGTTATCCTCATACTTGCAACATCTATATCATAAAAAATACCAACTCCACAACCTCCATACAACTAGTGATAAATCATCTAGTGCTTTCATGTAACCATAGACTGAAACCATGAACCCAACATAAGCACTCCAAATTGTAGTCTAAGAAGTGAGTGTTTTTTCATGTGATCAAGGTAGCATAAGAAACCATCCAACAAAAACACCCTTTCACTGCACATGACCACAATATAAAGGAATACAACCACCAAACAAGAGAATACACACATATTGTCAAAATGGAGCTCCAAATCACTATCACGGGATCAGCTCCATAAAGATCCATAACCTTGAGCCAAAAGAGCCCAACAAAGATTCTTTTTACAATATCCATATAAGAATTAAATACCATGGCTTCCAACCTCATAGAACTGCAAAACAATGTTAACACACATAACTTCCCCTACAACCAAATTACCTTCAATACTTCAAGAAAAAGCATCCCTCTCTCACTACAACCATTCTCTCTGATACCAAATGTTGGAAAATGGGAGAGAGGACAAGGTAAAGTTGTAGCTATGTAGCTTTAAAATATTTTCAAATCTAAAATTAATAGCATGTGTAAGTTTGAAAATTACTTTCAATTTAGATGTTAGAGTATTTCTCCAATTTAATTAGTGTAGTAGAAGAAAATAACTTGCAAGAAGATAAATATTTACGTAGAGAAACCCCTAAGGGAAAAAACTCCACACTGAATGTGTTTATGCTTGTATTAAATCTCTTGTGAAAGATTACATTCAATACTGAAATCCTTTTAATTCCTTGATGCACTTCAAAAGCTTCTTCAATTGTTAAACCTGTAAAAACTTTCTAAAAAGCTTCTTGCTTTTTTTTCTTCTAAGTCTTTTACAATCAACTCTCTAGAAAATGTATGAGTTTTTTTTAATTAATACAAAAGATTCTTAATTCAAAATCTTCTTAATTAGAAAGCTTAAAACTCAAATCATAATTAATTGTAATTGATAACATAAGAACAAATCCTCATGCAAAAACCAAGCGCTCAAAATAGAGAAGACTAAAGTCAAACAAAGTCAAGCCTTCTGTTAGCTACCTATATTGGATGTGAGTGCCCAAGTTTTCTCAAGTAAACTTTCCCAATATCAAATACATTTCCAAATAAAAGAAACAATAGAAAGTCCTCAAATTAGGTGTCTAATTTTGCCCAATCTCTTTCTGTTAACTGAAGTGATCGACACACACCAATCTTATGCAAACAACATGCAAGATTGATGTCCCCAAAGTTATTGTGAATTACCTTGTTCTATACGTGCAAGTGACATGTAAACACTTGATTCAACATGAAACTGATACCCATTATTGTTAGTGTAGGTTTTTATTTCCTAGTTGAGTTATTTATTTTTCCCTATATTCCTAGTTTTTTTCTACACTTCCATTAATCTCGCTTCGGTTAATAAAGCATGTCTTATTAGGTGAGTGGTTGCGAGGTGTCACCTTCCTACATGTGAGCATCCATTAGCTATCTTGGGAAGATACTTTGCTATCTTTAGTCCAATAGATGGTTGCTCCTCATTGGTCGGTGTTGCCACCTCCTCCCTCTTCCTAGACTATATAAGCATGCTACCTGGCTTGTATTTGACATCTTTTGCTTTTACATCCTCTTAATGCTATTTTACTTCTAGTATTTGCATTACTCTCTTGGAGACTAACTCTGTGTTGCTATTTTGATTTCGTATCATTTGCATTCATAGTTTAGATATCTATTCTTTGCACTAGTTTTCTAGGTTAATAATCTTTTCAGATTCTAACATGGTATCAGAGCTATTCTATGTGCAAGAGTAGATTTTAGTTTCCATATTTGAGAGATTCAGGGGGGCTAATAAATCTTATTATAGTTTTTCAAAAAACCCAGTATGCTCTTCTCTTGCATCTTCGGATGATCTTGAGAATCAGAAAAGTTTGACAAAAACTTTTTTTTAATCTCTGGGGTTTGCACATGTGTTTTATGAAATCAAGGTGATTACAGCATTTCTGGTTATACTGGCAGCATTTCTAGCTATTCCAACATGTCCAGGAGGCTTAAGAAAGTCAGATTTGGCTTTCGTTTCACCAAAATCAGAGATCGTCATACACAGTTGCGGAACCGGGGTTTCGAGCTCAAATCTAACAACCAGCTTGCATATTTGGTCTTTTGAATCAATATTGCAAGTTCCAGCATATGATTCAGCCTTTGCATGTCATTTTTTGGTTGCTGGGGTTGTTTTTTATAGCTAAAGGCGTTCTATTTACACTAGAGCAACATCATCTGTGTATTTGCAAGAAAAATGCCTTATGGGTTTTGTTTGCAGCACAAAAAAACTATCTGGGTATCTTTCTGTTTTTGCATTCAGTCTATATATTTTGCAGAAATAAGCTTAGAAAGCTACAGCAAGACGCCTCTCCATTGGCAGCTGCAATTTTGAAGACAGTTTTCAAATGCTCCATTCTTGCTCATACGGACTCCTTTTCCCACGAATTTTTTTTTATTTTTGCTATTTTTTTGTGCTCTATGCACTAGTGCAGATGTTTTTTTATTTTGATGCCAAGATTTTTCAAAAATTGCAGATTCTCAGTCGTGACATTACACGGTTTTCGTTTTAGGAACTTCTAAGGGTCATAACTTTCATATACGACCTCATATCGAGGCGATTCCTTTTTTGAAAGTGCATGATTTTTCGAGTAGATCGCAGTGGTGCTGTTTATTTCTCTGGATATTATGCCAAAGTTGTATTTTCAGCATATGTTCTTCATGAGGGTTTTGTAATGCATTGAAATCAAGACCACTTAGTATTTATTGCTAGTGGTAGTTGTAAACGCACTAATATAAAGTGCCAAATCATATTTTCTTGGGGGGTTCTTTGATTGAATGAAAGGGGGGGTTGTCTTGGTTGGGTTCTCTTCTTTTCAGCACTTCTTCTCTGCATTTCTTCATCATGGATCAAACAAATCTGCCCATCCTAACTCCATGCAATTACTTTGAGTGGAAATCACACATGACAATTCACTTAAGGAAAGCTGGATTAAATAGGATAACTATGGGACTTGAAATTGAACCTGCTAAAGATGAAGATAAGCCTAAGTGGTTTAACAAATGTGACGAGGCATATGGAACATTATGTTTGTCTGTTTCTCCTGATTTGCTCTTTCACATTGAGTCTTTGAATACACCAAATGAAATCTAGACAAAGCTAGAAACACTATTTGGCACAAAGATTCAATGAGGGGTCATATGTTGGAAAATGAACTAATTAGTTTAAGTCTAGGCAATTTCAACACAATCCAGGATTTCTTCACCAAATTGAAATCACTAAGGCTACAGTTAAAACAATGTGGAATTGAAAAGAAAGATGAACAACTGATTCTTAGTATTCTCTCTAAGCTAAGTTCAGAATATTCTGTGTTTGTTTCTACTTTCTATGCTACTAAGGGTGCACTTGGTACTCAATTCACCATGCCATCTTTAGATGATTTTGTTGTCAATCTCACTCGGGAACAGGACAAGCTAATCCAGATGGGCACTCTTAAGTCCTCTAAGTCACATGCATTGGCTGCCAACCAAGGCACAAAAGAACAGAAAGGACAAAGTAGTAACAACAATAGTAAGGATAAGAAACAAAAGAATAGCAAGGAGAAGAAGGATCAGATAACGATTGCTTCAAAAGCAACTAATGAGACCCAATATTCTAAGGGTGACAAGCCTAAGAAAGAGAGGGTCCAATGTGCCTATTGTAAAAGACCCGGTCATGATGAACATAAATGTCTGAACAAACAAATTGATCACTTGACACACATTCTTGAGAAGAATAATATCAGTGTTCCTGAGTCTGTCAAACAGAGTTCTAATGAGAGGTCTAATAAGGCAAAAGAAAATAGCAAGGGGAAAGGAAAGGGCAAGGCCCTTGTTGCAGTTGCTTCTTCACCATCCACTTGGGTTCTTGATTCAAGTGCTTCGTACCACATGGCTTCATCTAAGGAAGAACTTGCATCCTTGGAGCCGTGTACTATGCCTTCTATTTTGATGGGTGATAACACTCCTGTTGAGGTGTGTGGGAGAGGGTCTGTTGATGTGGGGGATGGCACATTCCATGATGTTCTTTGTGTGCCCTAATTATCAACTAATCTCCTATTGGTATACCAGATCACTCACACAGGTTCAGGCAAGCGGGTTGAGTTCACTCCTGATTCAGTGGAGATTTGTGAGTTGCACAGTGGTTCTACAGTTGCAATTGGGAGAGCAAATCATCAGTCACGGCTCTATCTATTTTCTCACTTTGTTCCTGATCCTCCTTCGACTGTTTTGCTCACTCATTCTAATGATGTGAGTAGATTATGGCATGAGCGGTTTGGCCATCTTAACTTTCGCTACTTACAGCAGCTCAACCGGCAGAGCATGGTCATAGGGTTGCCTTCAGTTCAGTTTTCAAGTGGTGTTTTCCAAGGTTGCATTCTTGGTAAGCATCCTAAGGAAAAGTTTGACAAAGGTAAGGCATGGAGAGCTTCACAGATACTGGAGTTAGTTCACAGTGATTTGGCTAGTCCATTTCAGCATCCTTCTTTCAGCAGGGCTAGATATGTCCTCACATTCATTGATGACTTTTCTCGAAATACTTGGGTGTACTTTCTCAAACAAAAGTCAGAGGTATTTGATCATTTTCAAGACTTCAAATCTTTTGTAGAGAAGCAATCTAGGAAAGCCATCAAAGTTTTGCGCATTGACAATGGTGGTGAGTATGGCAACCATCGATTTGAGAGGTTTTGCACTTCAGAGGGGATTGATTTGCAGCATTCAGTTCCATGCAATCCTCAGCAGAACGGTGTTGCAGAACGGAAGAATAGGTCCTTGAAGGAAATGGCGAACTCCATGATTCACTCCAGATCTCTTGCACCACAGTATTGGGTAGAGGCCATTAACTATGCTTGTTATATCCAGAACCGTGTTCCTCACCAAGCCTTGAAGGGAGTCACTCCTTTTGAAGCTTGGAGTGGTCGGAAACCATCAGTTAAGCACTTTCAAGTTTTTGGTTCTCCTGCATGGGCCCGCATTCCTACAGAGAAACGCAAGGCCTTGGATCCGCAGAGCAAACCTTGCATATTTGTAGGTTATCCTGATGGTGTGAAGGGTTATCGGTTGCTCCACCCTACTACACATGAGTTGTTCATTGAGAGGAGTGTTCAGTTTGAGGAGGGCTCTTCGAGCTCACTTTCTATCACTTCTCCAACTCCTACTTTGACATTGGAGTCACTTGGGATACATGACAGATCTTCTGATGAGTCAAATTCACCTGAGCAATCTTCTACCTCCACTTCCGATGTAGAGAGTGATTCAGAGGACTCACCTCCTTCCTCTCCTAGTCATCATTCAGAGGTTGATGATTCTCCTCTAGATTCTCCATCTTCTGGTCCACTTTGGGCTAGACAGACCTTGCAGTCTGCAGGTGATTGGGTTGGGGATCCATCAGACACCAGGCGAACTCGTTCACAATTCCAAGATGCTCCACATGTCTTCATTGCTACTGCCTTAGATCCACAGTCCTTTCATGAGGCTTCTGGTATTCCTAAGTGGGATACAACTATGCAGGAGGAGTATAGTTCCTTAATGAGGAACCACACTTGGGATCTTGTCCCTCTTCCTAAGGGAAGAAAACTTGTTCGATGTAAGTGGATCTATCAGACAAAATTTACAGCAGATGGGTTGGTTGACAAGTATAAGGCTCGCTTGGTTGCCAAAGGATTCTCCCAGGTTCCTAGGATTGACTACTCTAAGACTTCTGCACCAGTTGCCCAAATGAATTCCATCCGACTTGTTCTTGCCATTGCTACAGCTAATCGTTGGGAAGTACACCAGATGGATGTGAAGAGTGCTTTTCTTCACGGTGACCTTCAGGAGGAGATATACATGGAGCAGCCACAGGGGTTCCTTCAGGATTCTTCACTTGTGTGTCATCTTCAGAAGTCTCTCTATGGCCTCAAACAAGCTCCTTGGGCCTGGTATGCTAAGATGGACTCCTTCCTTCTATCAGTTGGGTTCACTCGGTGCCATTCTGATCCCAATGTCTACATTCTGCAGCAAGTTGATTCACTCCTATTTTTGGTTCTATATGTTGATGACTTACTAATCACAAGGAGTTCTTCATCCATCATTGGGGTTGTCAAAACTGCCCTTCATGACAGGTTTTTGATGACTGACTTGGGCTTGTTGCATTACTTTCTCGAGATTGAGATCTACCAGTTTGCTTCCAAGATCACCATCAACCAGTCTAAGTCTGCTCTAGATTTGCTCTTAAGGTTTCATATGGCTGACTGTAAGCTTGCTCTGATTCCCTTTCTTTCTGGAGTCAAACTTGAGGCTCAGTGTTCTTCTCCACTTATTGATGGCACTTTGTACCGATAGCTTGTTGGGAGTCTCATTTATCTGACTCATACGAGACCTGACATTTCATATGTTGTAGGCATGGTCTCTCAATTTATGCAGGAGCCTCATGAGCTGCACTGGAAAGCAGCCAAGCGGATCCTTCACTACATTCAGGGTTCTCACAGTTTTGGGATTCACTACGCAGCTGGTATTGAGCTTGACTTGGTGGGCTACACAGATTTAGATTGGGCGGGTGATTCTCAAGATCGCAAGTCTACTTCAGGTTACAGCTTCTCACTTGGTTCAGGTCCTATTTGTTGGTCGAGCAAGAAGCAATCTTCTATTGCTCTATCTTCTACTGAGGCCGAGTATCGGGGGGCTGTGAATGCCGCTACTGAGGTCATTTGGCTTCAGAATCTTCTCACTGAGTTTGGTATCTAGATCAGACGGCCATCAATCATATTTTGTGACAACTAGAGTGCCATTTAGATCTCACGGAATCCGATCCATCATCAGCGGACCAAACACATAGAGGTCCACATGCACTACATCCGGGAGCTCATCCATGGCCACATCATCGACCTTCACTACTGTCCGGCATCCGAGTAGGTTGCTGATATCTTCACCAAACCCTTCACTGAGAGCAAGTTCCTTCATTTGCGAGCTTTGCTGGGGGTGCGGGATGCTTCATCTTCTGGGGGGGATTCTTCCTCTCACTTGGAGTCCTGACTCTCTCTACTTTGGGGGGGTCTCTTCTCTCTCTATTTTGGGGGAGAATTTTATGTTCATGGGTACCTCATCAGGCTTGATTTTTCGGGACCCATTTCTACATCCACCTAAGCTTCGATTATGGGGGGGTGTTAGGGTAGGTTTTTATTTCCTAGTTGGGTTATTTATTTTTCCCTATATTCCTAGTTTTTTTCTACACTTCTATTAATCTCGCTTAGGTTAATAAAGCATGTCTTATTAGGTGAGTGCTTGCGAGGTGTCACCTTCCTACATGTGAGCATCCATTAGCTATCTTGGGAAGATACTTTGCTATCTTTAGTCCGATAGATGGTTGCTCCTCATTGGTCGGTGTTGCCACCTCCTCCCTCTTCCTAGTCTATATAAGCATGCTACCTAGCTTGTATTTGACATCTTTTGCTTTTGCATCCTCTTAATGCTATTTTGCTTCTAGCATTTGCATTACTCTCTTGGAGACTAACTCTGTGTTGCTATTTTGATTTCGTATCATTTGCATTCATAGTTTAGATATCTATTCTTTGCACTAGTTTTCTGGGTTAATAATCTTTTCAGATTCTAACAATTATCTGGAACACTGAGATGTACCATCCTGCAAGTTTCTGGAGTTGGAGTGTTCTACAAGTAATCTCTCAAAACTGACATGCAACAACATGAAAGATCATATAATTGACATGCAATAACATGCAATTCCATAGGAATGACATGCAATAACATGCAAGCACATTGATGGGGAGAGCACAGTGAAAATGCAGAACGGGTCACTATTTCCCCACAGACAGCAAGACTTAACAAGTGAGCCACCGATACATCTTGATCATCAGACAACAAGGATCGGTATGACTTTCTCAAGTATTTCCGTTCATCTACCTTACACTGATAGTTCAACTAAATTTATCTTCGGTGAGATACAACAGGACTCACACCGAGTCGATCAACTCTTCATCGTCAGCGAGACTTACTTCTATCGACAAAGACTTCTATCCTTTAACCAATGCCCCGATGACGGTTAAGTCCCCCTCATCTTAACCATCACGGCTTCAACGCCGAATGGATGTGACTTTATTGGTAAATTCCTTTGATGTGCTTTTGATATGCCGATGGCATTTGTCTTCGGTGAGACTCTTCTCGTCAACGAGCACTTACAAATTCTAGCCAATGCACTGATGGACCAACTCCCTCGGTGAGACTGCTCAACTTCAGTGGACTTGTTGTGAGTCCCAGGGATTCGCTAATGCATAGTTTACTTTCTTCCTCTTCAAACGAACCCTAGCACATGGAGATGCTAGGTCAACCTATTGTGCAAAAACACTCTGTCTAGTCCTCTACACCGTCGAACACAAAAACAAAACAAGAAACAAAACAAATACTTGTACAACGAAGCCATTCCACTGATTTTGACAGAAATCATACCATTGGAATGCTTCATGTCGACATACTACAACAATGGAAAGCACAGAAAGAATAGAAATCTATAGTTATACAAATTGCAGTTATAGGGAACAGAAATCAAATTGACAGAACATAATAGTTTTATTTCTCCTTAGAACAATACACAATCACATTCACACACTTCTCCCTTTTTTTCTCTCCGATGGTTCCTTCCTCTGGTTGTTATCAACTCAACCTGCCAGTAGTTGGAAAACCAACCGATGCAAATAGTTGGGAGACCAACCGATGCAAACTACCTCAAACTACCCTACGGCCCTGTTTTGGCACTATGTGATTACAATATGACAAAAGTGTGTTTTAAGTCACTTTGGACTTACAAAATGGGTTCTAGGTCCTAAAAGACCTAGAGACAAACAAAAATGAAAATGCATTGGTCAAATAGACCTTATTACAAAAGAAAACAGGATTTTCTAGGTGCTCCTGCACCATACTCCCCGGGTGAAAGTTGTCTCAAGTCCTCTTAGAGACTAACTGCTGCAAAACATCGCCCTTCTTTTTGATGTCTTCTTCCAGCATCCATGTGGCTTCTGAGTCTGGAAGTCCTTGCCATTTGACTAAGTGCTCAAAATAGGTCCGATTTCTTGTCTTCTTGGCTGTCCTGCTATCCAAGATGCACTCCATCTTAGGTGGTTCCTTAGGTGGTAAATGTTGCACCCACTCTACATTATCTTGGACAGAATCTGTTGTACCTTCTCCTGTATCAGGACTCCTATATAATGTTAGATCAACAACATTGAATATAGGGGAAATAGCAATATCATCAGGGAGTTCAATTTTGTAAGCATTAGAACCATATTTCTCTAAAATCTTACAAGGTCCAATTTTTCTCATCATCAACTTGTTGTGGCTTCCCTAGGGTAGTCTGTTCTTGTTAAGATGCACCATGACCATATCTCCTATTTGGTACTACACATCCCTTCTCCTTTGATCCACTCTAGCCTTGATCTTCTGACTATTCTTGTGTAGAGTATCTCAGACTTGTTGATGGATCTCTTTCATAGCCTCTGTAAATGTATCAGCATGTTCACTCCTTTTGTCCAACCCTTGAACATATCTCAATTCAAAAATTCCTCTAGGATGACTACCATAGACAACTTCAAAAGGACTAAGACCTGTACTTCTGTTTGTAGAATCATTATAGGCATATTTTGCTTGTGGGAGTACCACATCCCAACTACCTCCATGTTCTCTTGTCAAACATCTCAGTAGATTTCCTAATGACCTATTCACAACCTCACTTTGGCCATCAGTCTGAGGATGATAGGCTAAACTAAAGGACAAATTTGTACCCAATCTTTTCCACAAGTTTCTCCAAAAATGTCCCACAAATTTGTTGTCTCTATCAAATACAATACTCAAAGGCGATCCATGAATCCTGAAAATTTATTTAAAGAACAAGCCTGCAATGTAACTAGCATCATTGGTGGTTTTACATGGAATAAAGTGAGCCATCTTGCTGAACCTGTCTACCACAACAAACACACTGTCATAACCTATCCTTGTCTTTGGTAACCCCATCACAAAATACATACTCAAACTTTTCCAAGGTCTATTTGGTATGGGCAGAGGTTGGTATACTCCTGCATTGGTGGAGACCCCTTTTGCTCTCTGGCAAATCATACAACTCTCAACAAACCTTCTGATATCAGATTGCATCCTTGGCCAAAAGTAAAATCTTCTTACTAGATCTAAGGTCTTATTGAGCCCAAAATGTCCTCCTAAACCACCACTATGTTTCTCCTTCACTATAGTATCCTCATTGAACACTTAGGGATACATTGTTGACTCCCTTTAAAGAAAAGTCCATCCTGCAATGTATAATCTAAAAATTCACTGTGGAAAGCATTGGAAAACTCACTGCATACCTTGTAAATCTCCTTGAAATCTTGGTCCTCTTCATACAATCCTTTGAGTGCCTCAACACCCATGCTTTGTAACTGCACTTCTTGTACTGTCAACACCCTTCTGCACAAAGAATCAGCAACCTTATTAGTTATCCCCTTCTTATGTTTGATGATGACGGTGTATGCTTGAAGACTTTCCACCCACTTCATGTGTCTATGACTGAGCTTTTCCTATCCATTCAAAAAATTGAGAGCATGATTGTCAGTGTATACAATAAATTCTTTAGGAAGCAAGTAGTGCCTCCATTTTTTTAGAGCTTGTACCATGGCATACAACTCTAAATCATAAGAGGAGTACTTCCTCTTAGCTTCATGCAATTTTTCACTGAAAAAGGCTACTAGTCTGCCTTCTTGGCTCAACACTGCCCCTATGGCTAGCCCACTTGTATCACATTCAATGGTGAAGACCTTATTGAAACCGGGAAGTACTAAGATAGGATACTCGGCAACTTTCTGCTTCAGACTTTCAAAACTCTAATTTGCCTCTTTTGTCCACACAAACTTCACCTTACCTCCACCCTTGATGGTCTCTGACATGGGTGCATAAATATCACTGTAGTTCCTAATGAATTTTCTATAAAATGTGGCCAAACCATGAAAACATCTGACCTCTCTTGTTGTCCTAGGTGTAGGCCAATTCAAAATAGCTTCTACCTTGGAAGAATCCATTTTCAAATCACCCTTAGAGATGACAAAGCCCAGGTAAATCAATTCTTGTTTCATGAAGTCACACTTTTCCAAGTTTATCATTAACTTCTAATCTTGTAGCCTCTTCAAGCCTATCTCCAAATGTTTCAAATGTTATTCCCTGCTCTTACTAAACACCAAGATATCATCAAGGTAGACTACCACAAATTTCCCTATGAATTCCTGCAACACCTCATTCATTAGTCTCATAAAGGTGCTAAGGGTGTTTGAAAGACCAAAAGGCATCACAAGCCACTCATACAACCCTTCATTGGTTTTGAATGTTGTCTTCCACTCATCCCCCTCTCTTATTCGTATTTGGTGACACCCACTCTTTAAGTCTATCTTGGAGAAATAAGTAGCCCCTCCCAAACAATCCATTAGATCTTCTATTCTAGGAATAGGAAACCTATACCTGATGGTTATCCTATTTATGGCCCTATAATCAGTACAAAGCCTCCATTTCCCATCCTTCTTTGGGGCTAAAATAGTAGGTACTGCACATGGGCTAAGGCTCTTCCTTATCAGCCCTTTGTTTAGGAGTTCTTGAATCTGATTTGCTCTCTCTTCATTCTGTTGAGGGGTCATTTTATATGTTGCCTTAGTAGGAAGTACTGCTCCTGGTATGAGGTCTATCTGGTGGCTAATATCTCTGACAGGTGGTAGGGAATCAGGTATGTCTATTGCAATCACTCCTTTGTAACTTTCAAGCAGATCTCTAACCTCCTTAGGTCCTACTTCCCTCACACTTTCCTCTCTTTCCCCCTTAGGCTTCACAATCAAAGCAAAACCTACTCCACCACCTTCCGTTAATGTGTCCATGAATTCTTTTTCTCCTACCATCATTACACTAGACCCTACATGTTGTGGATCCTCTTCTACCAATGATTGTATCCTATAAGTCACACCATCCTTTTGGAATGAGTAAGCATTCTTTTCTCCATCGTGATGAGCCTTTCTGTCAAACTGCCATGGTCTACCTAACAAAAGATGGCAAGCATCCATTAGAAGGATGTCACACAAGATTTTATCTCTATACCCCCCAATACTGAATTCTACCCATGCTTGTTCATTGATGAGTATGTGCTGCCCCTTATTCAACCAACTGACTTTATATGGGCTGCTATGGGGTATCTTTTCTAGATTCAACTTATTCACTGCTTCCAAAGATATAATATTATCAGTAGAACCAGAGTCAATAATAAATTTACAAACCTTACCTTGGATCTTGCAATTGATTCTAAACAAAGCCCTTGTTTGAGATGTTTCAGTCTGCACTAGTTCCTTGAGCAGCGTCCTCTTGATCATCAGATTTTCTGCCATCTCTGATGTTAGATTCACTTCATGAGATGTCATACTCCTTGCATCTTCTTAAATCAAAATGGTTCTCTTCTCACCCCCATGAGAAGTTGAGGCCTTCTCTGGACACTTGTATGTCAGGTGCCCTATCTGATTGCAGTTATAACATCTCATATTGGAGAACTTGGATCCTCTACCTTATCCATTTGTCCCACCCCCTCCATTAGGCCTTCTTCCTCGGTAGCCTCCTCTGCTCGTTGAGTCTCCAACTTGCTCTTCTTGGTTAGACTCACCACTAGGCTTCTGGTTAGGACTTCTTCCTCCAAAACTGCCTCTGCCTTTGAAACTTTTTCCTCCTCTACCTCTATTATTTTGCTCACTCTTTCTCTTTATCTTCTCTTCATCCCTTAAGGCCATTTGGAAACACTTGTTCACTGTTTCTGGTGCTAAGATGTTGATCTCATCTTGGATGTTCATCCTTAGGCCATTTAGATACCTTGCCACCTTCTCTGACTCTTCTTCTTGTCTCTTTGATCTGAGACTAAGTTTATGAAACTCTTGTGTGTATGCATTCACATCAAGGTCTCTCTATCTGAGGTTCTGCAATTTCTTATACATCTGCACATTATAGTCCAGGGGTAAGAATTGTGCCTTGATTTTAGTCTTCATCATTTCCCAGGAGGTTATCATATTCTTCCCCTCCTTGACTCTCTCTCCTTGCTCATAATTCCACCATGCAAGAGCAGACCCCTTCAATCTTGCCTTTGCCAACTTAACCCTCTTATCATCAGGGACTTCTTTGAATTCAAAATGATTGTTCAATGTCTCAATCCAGTCAATCACCTCTTCAGCTTCCATATTTCCACTATACATAGGTAACCCATCTATGGTGTCCCTATTGACTGACTTCAAAGCATTTACAAATATCATCTGGTCTACCAGTATCTCCTCTGTCCTCCTATTGGTTTCATCAATTTCTGTATCTCCTTCATCCCTCTTACTTTCATCTTCACCATCCTTACCCTTGGTTCTTTTCAACTCCTCGAGCTTGGACTCAAACATCGCTTCAATCAGTTTCTTCACTGCATCTTGTGACATGCTTTTAGGAGGCATCATGTCAGCCTCTGCTTCACTTTCGTTGTCTAACATACACCAAGACCACACCACCTGAGTGATCTTCAAAACTTGCTCTGATACCAATATGATGGGGAGCGCACAGTGAAAACGTAGAACGGGTCACTATTTCCCCACAGACGACAAGACTTAACAAGTGAGCTGCCGATACATCTTGATCATCAAACAACAAGGATCGGTATGACTTTCTCAAGTCTTACCGTTCATCTACCTTACACCGATAGTTCAACTAAATTTATCTTCGGCAAGATACAACAGGACTCACACCGAGTCAATCAACTCTTCATCGTCGGCGAGACTTACTTCTATCAGCGAAGGCTTCTATCCTTCAACCGATGCCCCGATGATGGTTAAGTCCCCTTCGTCTTAACTGTGATGGCTTCAACACCGGTTGGACGTGACTTTATCGATAAATTCCTTTGATGTGCTTTTGATATGCCGATGGCATTTGTCTTCGGTGAGACTCTTCTCGTCAGTGAGCACTTACAAATTCTGACCAATGCACCAATGGACCAACTCCCTCAGCGAGACTGCTCGACTTCAGCGGACTTGTTGTGAGTCCCAGCGATTCGTCGATGCACTGTTTACTTTCTTCCTCTTCAACTGAACCCTAGCACATGGAGATGCTAGGTCAACCTACTGTGCAAAAACACTCTGTCTGGATCCTCTGCACTGTCGGACACAAAAACAAAACAAGAAACAAAACAAATACTTGTACAAAGAAGCCATTCCACTAATTTTGACAGAAATCATACTAGTGGAATGCTTCATGTCGACATACTGCAACAATGGAAAGCACAGAAAGAGTAGAAATCTATAGTTATACAAATTGCAGTTACAGGGAACAGAAATCAAATTGACAGAACAGAATAGTTTTATTTCTCCTTAGAACAATACACAATCACATTCACACACTTCTCCCTTTTTTTTCTCCGATGGTTCCTTCCTCTGGTTGTTATCAACTCAACCTGCCAGTAGTTGGAAAACCAAACGATGCAAACAGTTGGGAGACCAACCGATCCAAACTACCTCAAACTGTCCTACGGCCCTGTTTTGGCACTATGTGATTACAATATGACAAAAGTGTCTTTTAAGTCACTTTGGACTTACAAAATGGGTTCTAAGTCCTGAAAGACCTAGAGACAAACAAAAATGAAAATGCATTGGTCAAATAGACCTTATTACAAAAGAAAATAGGATTTTCTAGGTGCTCCTATACCACACATGCAAGTGACATGCAACAACATGCAATCACATGCAAGTCCATAGAAGCAACATGCAACAATACGCAAACACGTACAAGTAACATGCAACAACATGTAAGTATATGTAAGTAACATGTAACAACATGCAAGCACATGCAAGTAACATGCAACAACATGCAAGTAACATACAAAAATATGCGAGTCCATGCAATCTTTTATGAACTCATGCAAGCAATATCCAATTCATGCATCTC
Source organism: Cunninghamia lanceolata (assembly GCA_027924645.1). Lineage (NCBI taxonomy): Eukaryota > Viridiplantae > Streptophyta > Pinopsida > Cupressales > Cupressaceae > Cunninghamia > Cunninghamia lanceolata. The sequence continues at coordinate 1,585,375 of BSBN01000026.1, read as the reverse complement.
TAACACTTTAGTTAACTCCAACATTATATCCATGCAAGGTGTCTCAACATTATCCACTCATGTACATAAAAAACACAACTCCAAGTCTAAGTATAAGTCCCCATCAAAAGGGGATGCCCAAGTTTATCTCCCACTTAAGCACTAGGAGTTATCAAACTCTCAAAATAGACTTAGGAGAAGTCAACAAAGTCTTCATGGCCCCCACTCCAAAAGTGGACACCCAAGTTTGACCCTATCAATTAGGAATTGATTGCAATAAGTCAAAATGATATGATTAACAAATAATTAATCTCTCAAAGTCCTTATGTGTTTGGGAACACATTCCAAGAACTTTGGAGACACGTGAATTGGTTAGGATTGCAATTTAATGGCAACTTATCCCAACAGTGGCTTCTAGCTTAAATAGAGTTCCCAATATTTTCCCCTTCACTACCAACAAGTTTCCTCTCACCAATCTACAACCATGCTTATCAAATGTCACATGCATTCCCAAATCATTCAACTTTAAAATAGAAATCAAATTTCTAGCCAATCCAAGAACATGCAAAACACCAGTGAAGGTTTTAATTCTCCCATCACTGAAAAACAATATTACCTTCACTCGTCCAACAATAGGATATGAAGATTTGTCCCCAAGGTACACATTTCCTCCATCATACTCTTCGTATGTGGAAAACCATTCTTTATGCAGAGTCATGTGGTACAAGCATCCCGAGTCAACCAACCAATGATCATGAGAAATAACATTACATGCAGAAAATAAAACATCATCATCTACATTTGAAGACTTATTAGTAGCGAAATCCTATTGTTTCTTTGGGTTTCTACATTCCTTTTTCACATGTCCTCTCTTTCCGCAGCTACAACACTTGACTCTAATCTTCTTTCCACGAGTCTTAGAATGACCCTTATACTTTTCTTTAGACCCCTTCTAATCTCCTTTTGGTCCTCTTTCCATAGACCTTCCCCTAACACTAAAAGCATCCCTTGAACTATCTAAACTTTTCTTCCTCAATTCATGTGATAGCAGTATTGAAACAAGAGCATCCAACTTCAGATCTGTGAGGTTAGTAGTGATAGCCAAAAGAACATTCTCCTATGACTCAGGCAAAGAATGGAGAAGCAATATACATTTATCTTCTTCATTCACCTCAACATCTACAGATGCTAGTTCACTCAATAACAAATTAAATGAATTCAAATGCTCTGCAACCGATTCACCCTCTTTCATTTTCATGGAAAAGAACTTACGCTTTAAATAAAGCTTATTTACCATACTCTTGGCTTGGTAGATCTCACCCAGATGCTTCCACAAGCTACGTGTGGACTTCTCACTCGCAACATTCAGTAGAATAGAATCTACAAGACACAATCAAATTTTACCCCATACCTTTTTATCTAGTCTTTCCCACTCATCAGGAGCAACATCATTGGGTTTCTTCTCTTTCGTAACAACCAGCCATTGGTTTCTTTCTTCTAGCAAATCCTCCATTTTTAGCTTCCATAATTCGTACCCCATGCCATTGAACTTTTCAATGGCCAATTGAGAGGTAGAAGCAATAGTGGATGAAGCCATGATATCCACATAAGATCTACAAAAAAATAACAACCAAATCTCACACTACAACTAAAAAACCTTCACACTACCACCCAAGAATCAAAACTGGCTTGGCTCTGATACCAAATGTTAGAAATGATGGTGCAAACCACACAATGAAAATCTGATTCAAACCTTATTTATATCCTCTAAACAATGTAGAATCAATGGAGATTGCAATAGAAATAAAACCCACTACATAGAAATAACATGCATTAAGAACTAAACACATAACATAGTATGTAACATTGAGAAAACCCTTTCGGGTAAAAAACTCCACCAAGAAAAGAGTCTCCAAGTTGTATTATCTTCAACTATGAGGTTACAATACATGCACTTCCTCTCCTTCAATCTTCAGTCCAGCAGCACCTGTTACTCTCAACTCTGATAAAAATGTAGTACAAATATCCTTATAAAATGGGGTTGCCTTCTAGGGCAAGAAAACTGACATAATATCGACCATTAGATCTGTGACCTAATGATGAACGGTCCATATTTACAATGATAAAATATAAATAAAATGTGGTTTTAGGGGCGCTGCCCCTGAACCCCCATCAAGGCATGCAGCCCCTGGACCCCCCAGATCCCTTAAGGGGGAAGCCCCCTGCGACCCCCCATCATGGATGAATTAGTGTCGAGGACCAAATATAAACATGTGGCTAAAACAATATCACTACCGGTTAAACCTTTCATCCCTTATGGGTGATTTACAAACAATAATAGGAATAAATTACATAGGATTTACAAGGTTGATGGCACCTTAATCCTAACATTTTGTTGCCATCAATGACAAAGGGGGAGATTGTTCGAAATATTGTGATTAATGTCAAAGGGAAGTTGATCTATCAAAGGGAAAAATAATTATTGATGATTCAAAAGTTTCTAGGGTGTGAATGATTTCTTCCTTTAGTCAGTGAATTGCTCGATTCGTGAACTCACAAATTCACTGATGACTAGTTTTCCTGATATTTTATTTCAAGGTTTAACTGTGTAGTTTTTGAGTCAAACACATGACCCATATTTCATGAGTAGTGGTTCACATGAACCCATCTCTCATGTTAATGAATGGTCCACTTAGCACTCATTGCATCTAGGTGATGCTCACAGGGGTGAAGCATTGGGACTTCCCGGGAGGTCACCCATCCCAGTACTACTCCGACTCAAGCGCGCTTAACCATGGAGTTTCCCCCAAGATCAAGCCCACTTAGACTAGTTTTCTGAACAACCATTTAGCCATTGAAAAGATGACAAAGAAAAGTTCCTAAGGCATAAATGATTTCTACCTTTGGTCGGTGAATCATTTGTTTCGTGAACTCTTAAGTTCATTGATGGTAGGTTTCTTTGACAACAATTTCACTGAGGAAAGTTTAGCGATGCAAGATTGAGAAGAAAGTTTGAAGTTTGAAGTCTCTTTAGTTTGTTGATGGATAAGATATTAGCAAAATGTTTGGTTCACAAACTCAAAAGTTCACCGATGGGAAAGTTTTCCAATGAGAAAGTTCACTGGTTTCAAGGTTTGTCGACGGGTGATTTTGTTGATAGAAGAAGGTTGATGGTTTGCTTGGTTTGCCAATGAGTTTGTGAAGATACAACTTCACTTATAAATCTTGTATCAATGAAATATCGAGTTTGCAAAGTGCCACTCTTGACAACAAGTTTGTTAGTTTTAGAAATCTCTAATTTGTCGATAGATAGTTGAGCTAAGTCTAAGTTTGTGGAGATAACCTTTTACCGATAAAGGTGTTGAATTGTAACTTTGTGGAGATGAATTTATGTCGATAAAGGCATTGAAGCTTAAGTTTGTAGAAATGAACTTTTGCCAATGAAAGCATTTAAGTTGTGGCTCATGGAAATGAACTTTTATCGATAAAGGATTTTGAGAAATGGTTTGTGGAAAGCCACTTTTGCCAATAATGATGAAGGGTTCAATTTGTCGATGACTCACACAGGTAGCATAAAGAAAAGGGTTAGATCTTATGAGTTAAAAGTGCTCGCAAGTCCAAGGTAGAAAAGGCTAGGGAGAAAACATTATCTGATCAGTTTGAAGCTAGAAGAGATATATATGAGAAACACTTATTGTTAAGGTTGGATGAACTTAGTTGGTTTAAATACATAGGCCAACCTTATGAAATGCATACGTTGAAATACAAAATATAGAGAAAGACTTTGGATAATGTTTTAATTTGATGCAATGTAGTTGACATGAGGATTATATTGTATAGATCGATATAAAAAATAGATCATTTTGTTCATTTTGATGTGTATGGATATGTGAGCGTAAAAGTGAAAAAGTGTGAATATACATGCGAAAGTGCATTGAGTGTGAAGGAGATGAACATAAGATAATTCGGGAGTCACACAACTTGTATACAAGTTTGCAAGAGCATATTATTTTATTTCTATTACAGCACAGAAGGGTTGAGGAGTGCAACAACAAAATTTTGAAGTTTGATTGTAACTTGTTTGTGTGAATCATGATTTATCATTAATAGAAGAGGTGATGCTTGTATTGTGTAAAAGTGTATGTATATTATTTCTCTTATAATCATTTCAGAGATTCTAGAGGTTGGTTCCTCTTAATCCTTGTGAGGTTGGTACCTCTCTTTATCTGGGTTGGTGCTTAGTTTAGGGGGTTGTAGTCTCATTTTGGTTGGTGCTCATAAACCTTGTACTGGCTAGGGCATTAGTGTCTCCTAAGGGTTGGTACCTTTAAATCATATTGTAACAACCATTTTTCCTTGTGAGGCTAGATTTGGACAATAGATCTAAGCAGCTTGCTCAATGTGGTTTTCCCTTCTTGGGTTTCCAGATAAAATCTGATGTTGTGTTCTCTTGTATGGATGTGTGGATATGTTTATGTTTGCATAGCTCTTACTTAATTTGATTGATGCGGTAGAATTGAAGTAAAAATTGGTATATATTGATTCACCCCCCTCTCAGTATATCTGTGTGTTCTAATAAATGGTACTACCTCTCATGGGTTGAGGGTAAGGCCTTGTAGGAATACACTCAACACTGAGAGGGGGGGTGAATCAGTGTTGTTAACAATTTTAACACTTTTTGCTCCTTTTCTTAATTTAAATTCACAATTGTAAAATTCTTCAGATAGAACAAAGAAGATATGCAGAATATCAAAACAAAACTTGACACAAGTAATTTCCCGAGTGGAAAACCCTCCTGGGGTATAAAAACCACTCAACTGCCTCACTGGCTTAACACAAATTTCTGATTACAATTGTCTCACTGACATTACAGTTCTGCCTCACTGGCATATTGTACTTCTCTGCATGTCTTACTGACATTACAACATCAACATTCAATGAAAATTATAACTCAGGGGATTTCCCTATTTCAATAAAATCAATACCTTATTTCTTCTTTTCAAAACAAACAAATGTATATTTTCTGTAATCAACCTTCAACAGTTATCATCATATTAGACATCATCTTCACAACAATCAACCAAATTTGATCTTTAAGATATTTCATACCTTTATCTCTGCAAATCAATTTCAATACAACTCAATTCATACTTTTCAATTTCATAGACTCTGTCACTGCAATATTGAAAATTTTTAACCTTCTCCAAAATTATTTTTCAAAGCTTTATCCTTCTCTGAGAAAATGTTGTTCTAATCTGATCAAAAATCTCCATCCTTGATTGCACAATCACACCTCCAAAACTGAACAAATCTCTCTTTCAAAATTATCTCTTCATGTCAAAATATATCTGCAATTAACAAAAATTTATTTTGCAACAAATAATCCCATTCTTCCTAATCAAAAAAAAACTTTCTCACACTACCATTAGATCTTATATGTCCTTCTTGAAACATATCTGCACACACACAAAAAGATTACAAACATTCATCTTCACATTCTCTTGTAACCGGTTCAGCTTCATATCTTTAAAATCTTATTATATTCTCTCATCAAAATCAAAAAACAAAACAAGAAAAAATGAATCCCCTTCGAAGAACTCTGCCTTTTCATCTTCTCTTCAATTAGAAACATGCTAAACTTCACTCTTTCCTTCACACAAAGATCAACTTCAGTGCCCCTTGAATTTTGGTTAGAAAGGCCAAGAAAAACATGATTTATTGCCTTTTTAACAACAGTGAACATCAATTTTAAAGGGACAAACTAACCGTTTGGATATACTTTCTATTTAAAAAACAGCCTTCCGATCTGCGGTGCCCGCCAATCTCACTTTAAATCCTGTTCGTTAGATTTGATGCCTTTTAAAACAACATATGATTACCGAATTTGCTAGGAGATCGAGCGTAAGGCAACTTACCACACAACGACTAACGGTGCCTCCAACCGGTCAACACTTAGATAGAACCTGCTGTGACCGGTCACCTTAATGTTATAACATAAAGTGCAAAATGTTATGACAGGCAGTAAGGTTAGAAAGAATAAGTGTTTAGCACAAAATTTATGACTTGTTAAGTGTTAAGTAAACCACATTTACACTTCAATTATTCTAAACCTCAATATATTTTTAACACTTAATTGTAAACCAAACTTCAACTGATCTGCCACTGTCATGAAGCCAGGTTAAATGAAGTTAATATAATGCATATTAACTTATATCAAATGACACAAGCCCTTCCCCTTATTCAATATTGATAAAATGCAATGAATGTCATCTACTGAAATGACTTAAGTCAGAACAACTTCACACAGGATCAACATTGATGTGTCACTGATGACATTACTATGAAGGACCACTTGTAAAAGTTTTACAACTTCACACAGGATCAACACTGATGTGTCACTGATGACATTACCATGAAGGACCACTTGTAAGAGTTTTACAACTTGAAAACTGATATGATACCAAACCTCCAAACCACTGTAAATACTGAGATGATACCAAACCACCAAACCACTGTGATCAACACATCTGTCAACTGCATCTTGTGAAAGCTGTGAAATGCAACATCCTGATATCCTGATATTTTGACATCAATGAAAAGACAATATACTCAACTGTGAAATGTGCTATAGGCCTATTACACATATGGTTCCTATGGTTGTCATTAATGTCAACACTGTTATGGATGTGTAATAGTGTTCATCGTTGGATGCCATGCTCCTGAAGAAGGTACATTAATATGGGAAGTAGAAGCACTGACATGGTTAGATGTGTTGCTAAGGAGTGAAGATGTTAGTGATGACCCAAAAGCATATTATATGATCTCTTCTACTAATGTTTGGCCTCCGGAAGTTGGTGACAATTTCTACCACAAGATGACTATCCTTGAAGACTATTTGGGACACTTGAAGACTGCTTGGGAGATTGCTCTACACTTTCATTCTATTAACATTGAGCTTCTGTGGTTTGGAACATAGCATCATATATTGTCATATTATGTATGTTCCAAGTTTCATGAGGTTTTGATCATTGAAATAATGTTTTGTTGTTAATTGATTGAAGATAGTGTTGTTCCTATTAAGGTGCTCTATGTAACTTTGGAATGCTCTGCATTCCTCCGTATTTGCAGATATAGCCATGCGGTTATAGATTTGTGTTAATGTTGCTATGAAGGTGATAATTCCAAGTTTTCATATCATTTTCTATTCCACTATGAAAGTTATGCATGATAGAGTATCGGCATGTGTCCTTGCAGAGTAAGGTAGTGTTGAAGGCCTATTGGAATGCTTTGCATTCCTCCATAGATGAATGATTGACATTGCAGTTTCAAGAACATGTTTATAGATGTGCATTACATGGTTCATTGTAGGTTCAAGGTCCTTGGTTGTCCGTAGCTTAGTTTTTCAAATGACAGCATGTTGTAGTGTATCCCAGATGATAGAGTGTTCTCAAAGTTAATGATTGAAGATGTGCGGAAGCAAAGAAGTGTTTGGGGATGTTTTATGAGTCATGTGGACTCATCTAGAAGAATTTCATGAAGATCTTTCTTGTTTCTAGTACCGCACAAGGTTTTCAAGTTGATGTGGCCATTATACTTCAAGTCCTCATGTGTTTTTCTTAAATCTATCCTATTTCCAAATGAGAAAAGTGTGTAGATGTAATTCCTTGGTGTTTGAAGTTGTGAAGGATGTTTTTGGACGTGGTTAAGCAAGCATTGGTGTCTGTAAGGCTTGGATCTTCTGCTGGTGTAACATGTGGTTTCAATTAGGACCTATCTTTTACACGTTTCATATTGTGTATTGTCTGGCCAACTTGTAAATGTATTTTCCATGTTGTATCTGGCTAACAAGCAATATAATCAATGTATTGTCATGTATAAATAGTGAATCAAATTGAGTGAGGTTAGATGTGATTGCAATGTGATTGAAAATCTCGCAAGTAGATAAAAAGTAGAATAAATGCATTATTGATGTGTGATTGAAGGAGAAAGAGCAAAAGTTGTTGATGTTGTTTGGATTCATCTTGAAGACATATTTGGGATAGTGATTAAGTATAGAGTGTACCTAACTGATCAAATCTTCAGAAGAAAGAGTGAAGAGGCAGAAGTGTAATCATCAAAAGTGTAAGCTTCATTGTCAATTCTCAGATAGTAGAAAGAATATCATTACTGTAATCCTTTGTAAGTGTGTTCTCATTCAGGGACTAGAAGATTCCTTGGGAGTGACCCTAAAACAAAGTCATAGGGAGTAGAAGCTTCCTTGGGAGTGACCCTAAATCAAAGTTACTTAGGGAGTAGCAGCTTCCATGTGTTATAGCCCCTAAAATAAAGTTATTATTTGAGCTTCATATATTGTGAGTTAATCCTCATAGTGGTTTTTCCCTTCTAGGGTTTTCCATGTATATTTGGTGTTATGTGTTGATGTGCACTGTGTTAATCTTTCATGCTCATGTTAATATTGTGATGATTAAGGTTTAATCTACTCCAAATAAGTTGAAGTTGTTGAAAGTGGAAAATTGTTTGAGTACTGATTCACCCACCCCTCTCAGTATTCTTGTGTGTCTAACAATTGGTATCAGAGCTAAGTTTCTTTGAGGGAAGCTTAACCACTTGAGGAAGGTTTGGGATGGCACAAAATGGATCTAGTAAGATACCCAAGTTTAATGGAATAAATTATGCTTTTTGGAAGATAAGGATGGAAGCCGACATCAATTATCTAGGGTGTGGAGTTTGGGATTCTGTCAAGAAATGTTACACTATTCCTACTACTATTCCTACAAATGCAGATGAAATCAAGAAGTATGAGAACAATGCTAAAGCAAAGTTTTCCATCATGAGTGGATTATATGATTCATAACCTTCAAGAGTGATGAGTTGTAGTTCTGCTCAAGAGGTTTGCAATAAACTTGAAACCATTTATGAAGGATGAAAACATTGTTGGATTTATGCTCTAGGTAAATGAAGTGGTCAATGGCATCACTGGTCTTGGAGGTACAATGAAAGAGGATGAAATTGTAAAGAAGGTCCTGAGATTCCTTCCCAAATCTTATAGCCATAAGGTATCTGTTATTGAAGAGACTGTAGACTTGGATAAATACTCTCTAGACCAAATGTTTGGTACCCTTACGGCTTTTGAAATAAGAGAGTTTGACAGTGATGTTCCAAAGAAAGAATTTGCCTTCAATGTTAATAAAAAGACAAAGGATGAAACTACTGATGAAGATGAAAGCCCTGATGATGCTAAAGCAAATTTTGTAAGACTAAAGAAAGGCTCTGGAAAATATAAAGGTAAGTTACCCTTCAAATGTTTCAACTGTGGAAACATTGGTCACTTTGCTTCTAAATGTCATCTTAAAGAAGTTAGGAGAAGTAACAAAAATAATAAATTCAAAAGGAGCCTTCTTTCCATAGAGGATAATTGTTCTTCAAAGGATGAGGATCATGATGATTCAAATGATGAAACACTTTTCATGGCCTTAAGTGTTGGTGACAAAAGAAAGGATGTAGGAAAAAGTGAAAAGAATGATACCCTTCAAACAAATCAAAACAATGAAAGGTCAACGGTTGTATGGACTGCCCTCCATGCAAAAGAAGAAACCAAAGCTTGGGTTATTGATAGTGGTTGTTTAAATCATATGACTAGTGACAAGGAGAAGTTTATCAGCCTTAAGAAGTGGGATGGTGGAGCTGTCATGTTTGGAGGTGATGAATCAGCTCAAATTTGTGGAAAAGGTGTCATAACCATTGATGAAAAGAACATGACTGAGGATGTCCTATATGTCAAAGGGTTATATCACAATCTTCTCAGTGTTAGTCAGATGTGTAGCAAAGGTTACAATCTTACTTTTTATGCCAATGGTTGTGAAATCAGGAAGGCAGGATTCGGAAAGTTGGTTGCAAAAGGTATCAAGACATGTGGTGATATTTATCACTTGAAAGAGGTAAATGGAAGAACATGTCTGTTGGCTTGAAATCTAGTGAGTGTTGGTTGTGGCACAAAAGAAAGGGACACAACTATTTTGATAATATGGTAAGAATCAACTCTACTCATGCAATGAGAGATATGCCTAAGATAATCAAGCCTACAAATGTTATATGTAAGGAGTGTCAAAAGTAGACAAAGACAAGTTTTAAAAGCAAGAAGTTTTCTTCCTCAAAGCCATTGGAGCTGATTCACACAAACCTATGTGGACCCACAAGAGTAAAGAGTCAACAAGGTGAAAGGTATTTTATGTTGCTCATTGATGGTTATTCTAGAATGACTTGGGTTACCTTCTTAAGAGAAAAAATTGATGCCCTTGATAATTTCAAAGTTTTCAAATCTTTTTGTAGAAAATGAAATGGATACTAAGATCAAATGTTTAAGGTCAGATACAGGAGGTGAGTTTACTTCAAATGAATTTGAAATTTTTTGTGAAGATCATGGTATTAGGAGGTATTTGTCTACTCCTAGAACCCCTCAGCAAAATGGGGTAGTGGAAAGGAAGAATAGGATTATGCAAGAAATCTCTAGGGCAATGTTGAAAGATGCAGATCTACTTGATACATACTTGAAGGAAGCAATTCACATTGTTGTCTATCTAACTAACAGAGTGCAGTTAAGGGTCAACAACACTAAGACCCCTTATTGTTAGAAATGAAGGTGCAAACCACACAATGAAAATCTGATTCAAACCTTATTTATGTGCTTTAAACAATGTAGAATCAATGGAGATTGCAATAGAAATTAAAACCCATTACACAGAAATAACATGCATCAAGAACCGAACACATAACACAATATGTAACGTGGAGAAAAGCCTTTCGGGTAAAAAACTCCACCAAGAAAAGAGGCTCCAAGTTGTATTATCTTCAGATATGAGATTACAATACATGCACTTCCTCTCCTCTCCAGTCTTCAATCCAGCGCCACATGTTACTCTCAACTCTGATAAAAATGTAGTACAAATATCCTTATAAAAGGGGGTTGCCTTCTAGGGAAAGATAACCAACATAATATCAACCATCGGATCTATGACCTAATGACGAATGATCGAGATTTACAATGATAAAATATAAAATAAAATGTGGTTTTGGGGGCGTTGCCCCCAAACCCCCACCAAGGCACATGGCCCCTGGACCCCCTGCTAGGGGGACAATCCCCCCAGAGCCCTCACAGGGGGGAAACCCCCCTGCAACCCCCCATAGCGGGCGAGTTAACATTGAGGAACAAATATAAATATCTAGCTAAAACAAGACCGCTATTGGTGAAACCTTTCATCCCTTATGGGTGATTTACAAACAATAATAGGAGTAATTAATTACATAGGATTTATAAGGTTGAATGCACCTCAATGCTAACATTCTCCCACTTGACATCATACATTGTAAATACCCATAGGAAAACCATAAAATAATCAGGCACTAGAAGCAAGGCCCATGGCCTCTCTGCACCAAACAAATTTCTATGTGCTCATAGGCTTGGTCAAAGCATCTGCAACATTCTCCTGAGTATCTACCTTCTTTAGCTCAATCTATCCACTTTCAACCATTTCTCGAACAAAGTGATACTGTACATCAACATGCTTAGTCTAAGCATGATATATAGGATTCTTAGCCAAACAAATAGCACTCTGGCTATCACAACCAATCTGAATGTTCCTACAATTAAAACCAATACCTGTACACAATCTCTTCAACCAAATTGCCTCCTTAGAGACATAAGTAGCAGCCATACACTCTACTTCTGTGGTGGAAAAAGCAACTCTGGGCTGCCTCTTACTCATCCAACTCACTGCTCCTCCAAACAGAGTAAATAGATAGCCACTAGTGGACCTTCGACTATCCAAATCAGTTGCCCAATCTGCATCAACAAAACCCTGTATGTCCAAAGATTTATCATCACTATCAGTACCAGAATAGACCAAACAATAATCAGGAGTACCTGCAAGATATTTAAGCACCCTCCTTGCATAATTCCAATGTTGTCTACCAAGGTTAGACATAAATCTACTCAAAACTCCCACTGCTTGGGCAATATCTGGCCTAGTGCAAACCATTGCATACATCAAACTCCCTACAACACTAGCATATGGCACATTAGACATATCCTCAAAATCATCTTTATTCTTTGGACACATATCTAATGAAAGCTTAGTACCAATGGGTAAAGGAACTCTAACTGGGTTACAGTCCTGCATACTAGCCCTTAATTCTAATCAAGATCAAAGCCCCTCAAATGATCCCATTCATAGCACACCTAATCCTATTCATGATCAAGCTCCCATCTTTGATCAAGATCCCTTTTATGATCAAGAAGAACATGATAACCCTCTTAGTTCACATTATGTATTCCATGGTCAAGAGCTTATCACTCCACCCATTAATCCACCAACTTCCACTTGTCATGATGAGACACATGGATCCCAAGCACACATAGAAGATCAAACCAATAAATTGGATCCTAATGAGCATAATCAAGGTCCTAATGATCCTTCCTCATCCACCATCAACCTCATTTCAAATCCATCATAGCTTATTGGTCTTACCACCTTCATCCATGAATGTGCTTCCTTCAGAAAGCAACAGCCATTATCCACCGCCTCACCTTCTTTATACAATAAAGAGCTCAAGTCTAGTGTCCAAACTACAGCTAGTCCCATAGTCCATCGCATACTCCAAAACATGAATTATCAAGGTAAAAGCCTAGGCCTTCATGAACAAGGAATTTTGGAGCCTATACATGTCAATGTCTCTCCATGCTCATATGGCCTTGGATATACACCCAAGGTAAACAATCTAAATATGTTGGTACTTCCTCTATTCATCCTAAGTCCACCACTTTCCATCACCAATCCTTTCATGTACCTAAAACATACGTTGCCATTCCTCCACTATCCTACAAGTATCAAAAGCATGTGACCATACACCTTCCACCGTCCACTTTACCTCCATTACTTCCAACTCCTAATATCCCTCCATCCACTTTACCACCACTTCTTCCAATGTCTAATGTCCCTATCATCCAATCCCCTTATCTATTCATCCATAAGTCCCCTAAAAATCCCAATCATGACCAATCAATGTACACATCGTGTAGACATGAAGCTTCCACCCATTCCAAGGGATACAAGAATAAACATTTGGTTGCCTCTACTTGTAAAGCTAAACATCCTAAGGATCCTCATGCCTTAGGGCACAAATGCAAAAATTCAAAGAAAAATCCATCTAAAAGGTTATCCAAGCCCATACCTCCAAAACAAAAGTCAAAAACTAAAATGGTTTGGGTCCCTAAGAAAAAAGAAGTCAAGTCAAAAGAGGCATCCACCTCTCAAAAATCCCAACCATCCTCATCCATTCATAAATGTCATTCCATTCCAAAAACTCAAATTACTTCATCCCACATGAAAAGCAAAAATCATAAAAATATTAAGTCTATGTGGGTCCCTAAATGCTTACATCATCCATCTCCTAAGCAAACCTGTCCATTGATTCGTACACCTCCTCCACATCAAAAACTTCAATGTTTATCACGGTATGTGCAACGATTGGTCATGATTCCTTTCCATACCTCCATCCCCCCATCATTCAACTATTATCCTACACATTTCACCCACCCTATCCCTATGATCCATGCTTTTGCATAAGCCTTTCATCCATCCTTGCATAATTCCTACATAATCCACTTCATAATCCACTATCTTTCCTTCCATAATCCATATCATAATCCACTATCATTCCTTTCATAATTCAATATCTACCTAATACATCCCACTTTCATACAATCCCTTACCAACATCTATGAGCATAATGACATTTGACATGGTCCATGCGATGACACCTATCTCTAATAGGACTATCACCCTTCATGGAACTAGACACTTGAGTCCCTCCTTTCCATATCCACCTTCTCCCATCCAAATATTCAAAAAAAGTCAAAAAGTAAAAAAAAAAAGTAAATAGAAATCCCTTCGTCCAACGGTGAAAACCACCCTTGGTGGTGCCTTGAATAAGTAGCATGACGAAAACCTAGCAAATAGGTGGCCTGTGTAGGTTGATCTTCTATGTCACTTACACTTGGGGGCACATTGTATCATCTAAACTATCTATCTTATCATACAATTTCCATCCTATTGTACCATACCTATCATATTGATCCCATCCATCCTCCCTTCCTCCTTTTGATCTTGACAAAGAAATGGGGGCAAAATATTAACAAATGCTTTGGATATCCCCCAATATACCTCATCCTCTCCAACTAATCCTATCATCATCCCATTGTCATAAGCTTTGTCATGTAAAATACTAAACATACCACCTAGAATGGGGCATGTTATTCTTATGCGACATAGTCCTTCAAGATCACATTCTTTCCCTTTTACGCATACATCCATTCTATCCCTTTTCACCCATCCTTTTATCCATTTAACCAATCCTACATTATCCTTCCACCTAGACTTGGTTTTCCCTTGTAATTGGTATCTAGCACAAAGGTTATTCAAATTGTCATCCAATGCCATCCAAACCATGTCAAAAATAAAAAAAAATCAAAAACATGTCAAAAGTCCAAAAAAATCAAAACATTCAAAATATAAAAATCATCATCATCAAATCAAAATTCCAAGCAATAAACTCAAATGCAAATCATCCTCAATCCATACCAGTCACACTAATCAATCTTGTCAAATTATCCAATTGCATCAATGGTCTTGATCCTAATCTTGACATAAACCAAATCAATCAATTAATCAAATCCTGTTGTTGATTCACATGGCCAACAACACTAGTGTCAATCAATCAATCAATTGTCTTAGAACGAATGTTGCATTGTCAAAACTAGACTAGGCATCTTAGACGTCATGTTTCATTTCTGAAACCAGACATCATCAATCAATCAACACTTAATCATTGGTTTACAGCTTGACAGGGGCAATACCTTGTTTGTTATTGAATCATTTGTGCATGCATGCTTTCTTGCTTGCTTGCATGTGTTATCATTTTTATCTTGCATTTATATCAAATCCGGATCATCATCCAAAGGCTACCCAAAAATGCAATCCATTGACATCCCAAAACATCAAAAAATCCAAAAACATCAAATATTCTCAAAAATTCAAAAAACATCAAATATTATCAAAAATCCAAAAACATTCAAATATTCACAAAAATCCAAAAACATCCAAATATTCACAAAAATCCCAAAAACATCGCATATCATCAAAAATCACAAAAAAATCACATAATCAATCAAAGTCCCAAGCAATAAACAGTGTCAAACTACCTTGTCGAACTACGACACCTTTGAGCTTTCACGTAGGCAAGGCCATCTTCGACGAGCCCCTAAGGCATTCCCCCTTAGGTCTTAGGTCACCCAAAGTCCATCTGGTCGAACTACGATGCCTCTGAACTTTCACATAGGCAAGGCCATCTTCAATGAGCCCTGAGGCATTATGTCAGTCCCTTAGGCCCCGTCGAGTCAACTTTCATAATAAGTCATCCCTTAACGAGATGGACATTTTGATCAGACTAAAGCAATCAGTCTTTCATAAGGAAAATAATCTCACGCGTCAATAAGACAACTCATCAAAAAAGCACAACCAAGCAATCATTTCTCATCACTCGCATGGTGATAATTGAACATTGCCATGAACAATCTTCATAGACAACCATGTGGAGCATAGTCGAAACCAGAATTTATGCCTTAGATGACATGCTTCATCCTTCAAACATTCACAATCATCACATGCCAAGCATTCGTCACAACTTGTGGCATTCCCGAAACTAGACCACAAATCTTATACGGGATATCACAATCCTATCACTCACCTTAGACAGGCAGGGGTATTATCGAAACTAGACCAGGTGTCTTATACGACATACCTTCCATCCTGAAACCAGGCCTTACTCATCCATTCTCAATCAAAAAAAAAACACATATCACTTGGCAAACGATCTAATGATTGTTGACTCTATTGGTCTAGTCTGTCTTTGCTTTTACTGGATTATTTTTCAGTCTCGTTCTTATGCTTCTTGAGGCAGTCCCTAAGTGACGAAGAGAAGAGAGGATAGAGCAAGACCTTTTTATTTGATTGTTGTTTGTGGTTTGTCTTGGCAAAATGACTGGGGCAACTAGGTTCCTTGTTTATGATTGGGATTCCATTAGGTGTGAATCAAAGGCATCCTATGCATGGGAAAGAATACATGCTTCCTTGCATCAAGATTCGCATACCCTATGGTTATCTACCGACAAGATACCATAGCTACTTAGTCTGAGTCGGGAACTCCTTGTCTGTCTTGTGCCTGTTTCACAAGGGACCACACTTTCTGCCTTAGCCTTTGACATGCCATGGTGATTTTCATCCTTTGACATAATAAGCTCTATGATGATAAGTAGTAACTACAAGAAAGAAGCTCAAAAATCTATCAAAAGCAAGATCTCATTCCCATTCTTCTAGCCAATCTTCATTCCTCCACCATCTCTCTCCTGCATCTTCATTTCTTCTATTCACTTTACCATGATGGCATACTTTTTGGGAAATTTCCAAATTTTTTGAAAATTCAACAAATTTCCCGAGGGGGCATGCTATCCCGCTTCATCTGGGGCACACTGGGGCATGTCCATGGCATATTTTCAGATTTTTCTTTGACACAACATCAAAATTGACATTGTATCAAAGAGGGGCAAAATGTAGACACTTAAAAATGTCCCCTTCACTCGCAAGCATCACATTCATGTCAATTTCAACTATTAATTAAATAATTTTTATTATTTAATTAATTCAATTTCCTCCTTTCTAATCATTTGTCTATGTTTCTTCTATAATTAAATAATTAATTTTAATTAATTGATTATTTAATTATTCACACTCTAATATCCCTCGTCACTCAATTGATTTAAACAAATAAACATTTGTTTAAATACCCCTCAATTAAATAAATCTCATTTATTTAATTAAGGGTTCGCATGTCCCACTTCAAATAAATTAAATAAATTGGGCAAATTTATTTAATTTAAACTCCCTCACACCTCATCATATTTTTGAATTTTAAATTCACTCTTGTCTTGTAGTGGAGGGAAACCCTAACCGATCTCCACCCTTCATTTTCTCCAAAGTCAACATCAGATCCTAGCCCTTCATTCAAATAGGTTCTTCTATAAAACAATTTCTACAACCATTTTTTTATCTCTTAGCTCATAACTCTCTAATCTGTTGTATACTCTTCGATATTTTGCTCAGTCACTCACTAGAGCTTCTCAAGATCATTGCAAGCTTGCAAAATCTGAGAACAAATGGCAAAATTAAGGAGAACAATGGAGATAGGTCAAATGTTAGCTTAGAATCTTAGTTGTTTTATGTTTATTTAATTGTTTTCTTAGCTAGTTTGCACTCCATTGGGAGCTAGGGTTTGTTGTTATTATTTTCTACAAGTTTGATAAGCATTTTCCCTATCATATATATATATATATATATATATATATATATATATATATATATATATATATATATATATATATATATAAAACTTTCAAATTCATGTAAATAGGGCTCCTTTAAAGTGTTACCTGGTATGCTTGAAGGTGGCGAACTATTGCTGGAAGGTGGCGAACAACAACAAATTCACTCGAATGAAACCCTAACCATCCATTATCCCCAGCACATCACTGTCTTCCAGAAGCCTGTCGTGAAATATGTCGACATTTATTTTTTATTTATTTATTTTTAATTCCTTGGTTCTGGGAAAAACTAACTTGCCCGAGAATGACTCACCCAAAAAGTACAAGCCACGTATGCGACATGTAGGTGTGACGTGGTTTTGGGTGAAACTAACTTGCCTGAGTCGAAATCAAGCAAAAACAGCTTGATTCGTATTGTACTATTGGCCAAAAGTGTGATATAGGCTTGTGCTTTTACCCCACACCATTCATAAGTTGCAATTATGACGATTGTACATGGTAGGGTCATCATAGTCATTCAAGTTTCCTATCATTTATCTAGAGCTATCTACGGTAAGGTCTTCCTTTTTGGGGTTTTCAAGGTTGTGATTGTGATCCTATTCTAGTAAATGAAAAGACAATGCTAAATTCCAAACTACTTTATTGCTTATTAAAACACTCATGCATAATTGAACTGAATGAAAGCAACTATACTACTGCAAAATGGAAATACATACTCATAATTAACTAATTAAAGCAAATGCAATTTATACTACTGTTGAATTAAATCACACGTATAGAAGTAAAGGGAAGGAACAAAATTAAGGAACTACTGGATTGAAATCAAAGTTGGACCATTCAATCTATGCTTCAACAGCCATGCTTAAAATAATTAAACAAGATTATTGTTTAACAAGATAAATGTTGAAAAGGAATTTTTATTTTTATTTTCTCATTTAAAGGATAACCTGCAGGTGAACGATGATAGAAGAACAACACATAATCTATTCTAATGCAAAGAAATAAATACAATCATAAAAGATAAATACCAAGAGATCTCCTCCGTTGGGTGGAGTGGGTCAAACTCCCTGCTTGGAAGGATCCTCCTAAACTAACACAAAATTAGAAGAATTTCCCCTTTTATTCCCATGTAATGAAAACTCAAATGTGCATGCTTACACAATGCAAAATAGAAAGAAATGCTACCTGGAAAGATAATTATGTCATAACAGAAAAATGAACTAATTTTATCCATCTTTCTAGATCATCTTTATGCATTTAAGCCTTTCAAATTGAACTGTGTATTGCCACAAAACTAGACTCTTCCTACAATTTATTCCTAAACTAAGAGTCTCTTATTAAAAACTAGAAATGTCATCACATTCACCAAGATTGGTGGTAGGAGACTTGAAAGGTGAAGCTTAAATTAAAGGAAACTAAGTTGAAGCAGAGTTTCAGTTATTTAGTCAAATATCCATTGAACTAAAGTTACAAGGCGTGAAGAGAACTAAGGTGACAGCCAGACAATTTAGAGTTGCCCTATTTCTTGTGTGGCATATGTTGCGACTGAGATTAGTGTGGAGCCTACTAACTAACCGTCAACTCAAGGAGAGGATGATCCTAATATGGCATTGGGTGGTACTCTAGAGCTATCTGGAGCTAATGGTCTTCTTTTGAAAGTTGGCTCCAGTGAGCTCTTACGAATTCATAGGGATCCAGACCGCTTAGTTCACAAGTCCAACGACTATCTTTATCATAAAACCATTAGAATACATGCATATAAAGTAGAAATCATAGAAATAACTAAAAGATTCTACCTTTAGAAAATAAATACCAAAACATAATATTCATCCATTTTATAAAACAATTATAGCTATTAAAAAGGTATTTAAAGATTGCAATCCATAGAAATACTAGGTACTACAATGTCTGATATAGAAATTAAACATATGTTTATCGCAGGTCATCATTCCCCCTACTGAGACTACACCATGTCCTCATAGTTGAAGTTGCACATGTTCCTCTTCCAAGTTCTCCTCTAGAATCCTGATACAATCATAATATTCTTCCCACTTGTATAAGATGTAATGCCTTCCTTTTGTTGCAAACCCATCATTTTCAGTAACTTTGGCATACTATTTATCTATTTTTCTTTGTGGTATAGGTCCTTCTACAGTCAAAAGTGGGACAAGTGTGAGAAGTAGAGGAGGCTGAAACCTCATTCTTATTGAATCATGTTAGTGCTCCTGAATGAGCATGATGAGGCTATGAGCTCTGGTGAGCATCCATTGTAGATTTATTGGGGAGATGGGCTCTCGTCATTGTAAACAGTGTGGCAGATCCTCTCATCTTCCAAGACAAGCCTTGATGATTGTAGATGGAAGGTAACCTTCATGATCTTGCATAGCAGTAATGTTGGAGTTCAAATTTTAATGTACTAGTCCTCAATGCCCTACATGTATGCATATTCCTTAAATGCTTTAGTGAACTAGGTTGATTTAGGGAACTCGTGGTGCATTGAAAGGCCATTATTGGTGGAAACATTATGGTATTCTTCCATATGATTTTCCCATTTAATGTGGTGCTGCAAGAGTGATACAAACCCCTTAGTTGAAGCTCTCCAACATATAAGTTTAACATTGAAGTACTGTGATGTCCCATCAAGAATCCATGTTGGAAAAACTCACATAACATATCTTGCTATCTTTTGGGGTTTTGGAAATAATTCTCCATAAATTCCTTATCATTTTCAAAATCAACAAGCATAATGCAACTGATTCTTAGGAGTTTCCATCTCAAAAACCTCTCTCTTAGAGACAAGGCATACACACTTCCTAGTTGATGCTAGGTTAGGATGGCTTCCCCTGTTTCACATGTTGGCAAGAGACACTATATGGATTCATGGTTGTTGTCATTGATGGCAACAAAGGTCATCCCACATATCCGCAAGTCATGATGTGTCTCTACCGGAAGTCAGAATAAAGATTGTTGTGGTCCGGTGAACAAGAACAGAGCATGTGGCAAGGTCTGACAGATTGATCCGGATCTCTCAGAGGAAGTGTCTTGGTACAGTGCGGATTTGGGGAAGTCAAGAGGACTACCTTGAGTGGTATATTCCAAGGATTTAGCTTCCGGTGATGGACAAGGAAAAAGATATGAATAGTTGAGTACCGGATTCCTGAGAGACAGTGAAAACAGAGGAAGAACTGACTGACAGAGTATCAGACTACTTTCCGGATGTGTTACTGTTGATGATAAAGGTTGTGAAGGCATGAATCATGTTTGGCCGACATGATTAATGATATCTACAAGTATATGCTTGATCCGCATTGCTTGGTGAGCAAGGATTCAGCCGACAGAACAAAGTTTGTAAGAAACTAGACTGTTCCGGATGCCGACTAGAAAGGTGATGAAATTACTTGTGCGGATATATATAGAGGATGGATTTAGTTGTGAAGGGTGTGAATGAATGAACATATATGCAAATAAGTCCAGAACAGAGCAGAAGTAGCAAGAAAGATCCGGTATGTGAAAGGATAGCAGAATAAAGAACAGAGGAAAGATGAAGTGCAGCAGATCAGTGTACTGAGCCTAACCGGAACTGAACTCCAGCATATGCAGATGCTTCCAATCAGTTCAAGACTATGATTCTTATCACTTTGTAGACAGTGTGTCTTCTTGTAGGCAGTGGGCCTCTTGTGAGCAGTGTGCTCGGGCAGTGAGCCCTAATTAGCAAGTGCCATTTTGTAATTTCCTATTCTTCTAACAGAGAATAATTTTTGGGTTAATCACCCCGTGGTTTTCTCCCTTAACAGGGTTTCCACGTCAAAAATACTGTGTCATGTGTTTCTTATTTCATGGTAATATTTTTGTGTTTGATTCAATGCTGCATTAATTAATAAGAAAGTTCAGAAAGAGAAATAATTAGTATAACTGATTCACCCCCCCCTCTCAGTTATCAACAATTGGTATTAGAGCTAAGTTCCTCCTAATAGAGCCTAACAGCTTGAGGAAGATCTGGGAGTTCAAATGGATGCATATGGTTTAAGGGAGCAACTCAAGACTGCCCTTGAGGATCTTGAACAGTCAAATTCTGAAGTCAATGAATTAAAAGAAAGACTCAAACAGGCTGATGAATTCATGAGAGAATTAAAAGACAAATTAAGTCTCTCTATGAAAAAGAGAAAGGAGCTGCTCCAATAGTTGGCAAGACAAAGTGAAGAAAGCAATACAAATGAAGAATTGACTGAGCAAACCAAGTTATGTGAAAAGTTATCAAAAGAAGTCATTATGTTAAGACATGAAATGGAATCAGGAACTATAAAGTTTACTCAAGAGATTGAAGAAAAAAGAAAGGCTGAAGACAATCTAAAACAATCTCTTAAAGAAAAATCAGAAGAATGCCACCAGATGGACAGGATTATCAGACATCTTGAATCTGATCTTGAAGATGCCAAAGATAATGAAGAAAAACTTGAGGATCAAATTGCCTCTCTCAAAAGAGACCTTCAAACAGCAAATGAATATAAAGAGAAATTCAAGATAAGTTCTGCTCAACTTGAAGTTCTTCTTGGAAGTCAAAAAGGGACAGATGACAAGTATGGTTTGGGATATGAGAAAAAAGAAAGCTCCAGATCCGGTCAAAAGAATTTTGCATCAGAAAATCCAAGGAGCAGGCCTAGAAGACCTCCGGTAAGACAGCCAAATGCTCAAAGATATCCATCTTTCAATGGATACTGCCACAGCTGCAACCACTTTGGTCACAAAGCTAATCAGTGCAGAAAGAGAATGAATCAGATTAATTCATCCTTCTCCGGACAGTGCTTCAACTGCAAAAGGTATGGACACAAATCCCATGAATGCAGAAATATGCAAGTAAACAAATCATTCAAAGGTAGATGCTTTACATGCAATAGAGTAGGTCATATGGCTAATCAATGCAGATCAAGAGGATATCAGTCAAATATGCAAAGAAATGTTATTTGCCAAATCTGCAATAGGTCCGGTCATAATGCTAAAGTCTGCAGAAGCAAGAATCAGGACAAAAGAGGTCCGGTGTATAATCAGAATCAAGACAAGGGTAAACAAAAGATGAATGCGGATGAAGTTAGGAATCAGATGAGCAAGATTTGGGTGAAGAAAAGTTCAGAGAATGTAGAGGTTGAATCCGCACCAGACTCTGGTGCTGATATTTCTTCCAAAAATTAAAAAGTGAGCTCTGGCTCAGGGGGAGACTCAAAGAAAATCCTGTTCCCCCAGCCAATCAAGTGGTGCCGGATGTGGCACAAGATGCGGAGTAAAGGGTTTAAATATATAAGTCTTGAGATGATCCAGATAAGATTTCAGAGGTCCGCATGGAGTTATGAAGAAGCTGTGATTGATCAAGTAAGACCTGTTTCGGGAGATGCTCCGGTATGACAGAGGATTACTAAAAGGTCCGGAGAGATCCGGAAGTGCACTATCTTATTATGCGGATTGGACAGAGTGTTTGGGATGTTCTTGTAATGTGTCACCTTGACTTATTCATGATTGAAAGATCCGGATGATATTCACAGATCAGGACTGATCCGGGATACTCCAGGCTATCCGGACAAGGCAAACCGGAATAATATAGGTGAAGCATTTATTGCAAACAGATATTAGGGTTTGCGGAGCAATATAAGGAATTTCTCAAAAGTCATTTGCTCATTCTACACTCAAGAAGAAGCGAAAAGTGGAGCTCTGCAACAAGATTCATCAAGCACACCAAGGATCTCCTACCGAAGTCATTGCATAAAGAAATCAATCCAACCACTCCGTGCAAACCGAAGGCGCATAAGGTATTCTCCGTTTTTCATTATCTCACTGTAAATCTTTGAAGAATGGCTACTCCAAATATAGTTAAGATCTCTGATAGACCTCGCCCCACATTCAAGAAACATCCTTACAAATCATTGGAGGTAGATCCACTAGGAGCCTTCTCTAGTGTTCCTCATGGTGTATTGCATACGGAAGATATTAGGGTTTACATCCATGCGAATCTTGAAGACTTTGGAGAATCAAAACTGATGGATATCTATCACAAACAATTGATAGATGACTCCTTTGAGATCAAACCTCAGTACAAAGCCATCCAGGACAAACACTTTGCACAGTGCATTCATTTCCCCTATTTTGAAGAAGATGAATGGGTCCGGTATGTACTAAGTAGAGTACATGACAACTTCCTATGGTTGAACCAGCCCTTCAAGATCACCAAAGATGCAATTAGGGCTGTAACCGGTCTGCACTCATCCGGTGGATTACCTATTCTCAAGTCTGTCAAAAATTAGACAGTTAGTGATGCAACCGGATCCAAGTTTGACAAGAGAGCTATGACAGTTGATGACATCACTGAACCGGATGTCAAATTTGCAGCTATGATAATTGGTTACAAAATCTATCACTCCAGTAGGGAAAATTCAGTACCGGGAACTGTAATCTACACAGCTTATCAAATGTTAAAGGAGAATGCAGACTATGACTTGTGTGAGCTTCTAGTGAACCAACTCTTTGAAAATCTACAGAAGATCAAGAAGGACAAGAAAAACTCCTTCAAGTATGGCAATCTGATCCTTTGTCTCTTATTTTACTACATGAATGAGCTTCCCGGATCCAGTGGATGGATATGGCAGAATGACAGACCGGTTGCCATCCAAATCAGAGACTATTTGCATGGACTTGGGGATGCAAAAGCAAGAAATACAGCTCTATGGGGATACTTCAAGAACTTCCAAAGCATGATGCATGCAAGAGAAAGAATACCCCAATCCCTTGTCGAAAAGTACAAAGACACAGTATGCTTCATGGTAGAAACAGATCAGTGTCTGATGGAGGCAGTGGAGCCAAGGACTGTCTGGATCATGCCCATGGGGTATGAAGTGGATGAACAGATAGTAGAGCTGCATGTTCAACACATGCTAAGCCAGCCCAAAGATCCTAAGGCAGAAAGGTTTGGAACCTTTGAGGAACTGAGTGTAAAGATACATGTAGAACTCAGGGAACCGGAGATAAAAAGAAAGGTAAGAAAAGAAGTTGAGCATATTGCTCAAGGCCTAGGCATATCAAAAGAGGCACTTGATGCCAGCCGGGAAAAGAGGAGGAAGGCTGAGGAAGAAGAGAAAAGTAAAGAAAGTGTTCCGGTTGAAACTCCCACCCGGACCAGATCATCAAAGAGATCTGCACCTCCCACAACCAAAAGTTCAAAACCGGAAGTCCAGGCATCCGGTAAAAGATCCAAGATAAAAGCCACAAGGGCTTATGAAAGCCAACAGGATGAAGAGGAAACAGAGTCAGATGAGGGAGTAAAAGAAATAAAGAAGCAGAAGAAGAAAGGATCCGGTAAACCATCCACAGGCCAAGACAAGGATGAAATGGCAGAGGTATCTGTTGAAAAGCCCACTCTGTCTCTAGAGAGTGTAATCAAGTCAGTCACGGTAGATGGAAACCTTCAACCAATGACTGAATTTTATGATGACTACAATGAGGCTGACCAAAAGATTCTGCAGGAAGCCACAGTCAAATATCTGAACATATACAATAAGGCTTTCATTGAGATCATATCTCTTATTCCTAAAAGCCTAGAAAAGGAATTAGAAATAAGAAAGAATAATGCTCATGCAAAAGATCTTGAGATCCGGGAGCAGATAGCTATTCAGCTATATCCTCAAATTGATCCCAAGACAATGAACATTATCTTCAAAGATTGCAAAGATGAGTTCAGAAGTAAAGCCAGGATGAATCAACTCATGCTTGGTGAGACTGACAAAGTGGCCCAAGAGACAGAAGAGATCCTCCGGAAGGCCTTCAAAAGGTTCAATCTTCCTGTTGTAGAGGACTTGGGTGCAGAAACAGCTGCGGATTTGGAATCATCTGTTCCGGAAGAAGTGAGCCCTGAACAGACAAACATCTCTCCTCCGGTTTCCCCTACAGTCTCCGGATCCAAAGAAGAAGAGAAATTACAGGAGAAGGAAGCAGGGGTGAAAGATAAAGAGGTTGACAGTTCCAAGACTGCAGAAGAAAAGAAACATCTGTCTCTGGCAAGAGACACTGCACAAACTGTTCAACAATTTTTGAGCAAAGCCACTATAGAAATTGATGAACCGGACCTACTCAAAGGACCATTAGATTTTGACTCTTTGTCACCGGTGCAAACAATGAAAATAGCCTCATTTGCAAATGAGAAAGTCAAAGAGAAGCTGCTGAAATCTCACATGGAAGACTGTGAGCTTATGGAGGTAGCATCTGGAGTGCTAGAAAAGATCATGCCATCCTTTCAAAAGGATCCCACAGCCTCCTCTTCCGGTAATCTCAAAACCTTAGTCAGCAGTGTTAGTACACATTTTGAATCTCTAGAAAAATCTGCTGAAGAAAAGGTCCGGAAGGAATTTTTGGATAAAAGATTTTCAGAAGTATTAGAATTAATCTCTAAAGATAGGAAGATTGTGAGTATTGGAATAAAGAGCTTAGAGAATGCTCTTAAGGATGGCGGTGACATTTACAAATTTTGTATATCCTGGTCAAAGGCAACAGCAGCAATTGATAAGAAAATAAAAGAGGAACAGGACAAGCTACAAAGCTTATCTCAAAGTTTTGATCCTCTCTCTTCCTCCATAATAAATCAAGAATGTCAGACTATTGCAGTCTTGAATGAAATAAAGAATCTTGAGAAGGAAAGGAAGAATATCACTGACCGGATGGGAGAACTTAGAAGGATTATAATCCCTAAGTTGGAAACTATGCATGAGGCCATCAGTGATGCTCAGACCACCGCCCAAACAAATGATCCGACAGATCTCAAGCGGGCAGAAGCTTTTGCATTTTTGTTGAGTGGTCACATTTTAATTTTGGATAGAATGAAGCAAAGTTGGGCTACAGAAATGATCCAATTGCAGACATCCTTTGCAGACATTCTTCAGTATATGTGAGTATGTAAATATGTGGCTATGTATAGAAAATTTTTGAAGATTTTGGTGTGCGGACCCTACCCTTTGCCATTGATGTCAAAGGGGGAGTGAGGAGCAGTGAAAAATGAGGAATCCAACTAAGGGGGAGTTCCAGAAATTGTATATAAAGATAGAGCATCAGCAAAGGGGGAGCATAGTGTAAACACTTAGTCATTTTTCACTAAGTGTTGCCATCAATGCCAAAGGGGGAGATTGTTGGCAAGAGACACTATATGGATTCATGGTTGTTGTCATTGATGGCAACAAAGGTCATCCCACATATCCGCAAGTCATGATGTGTCTCTACCGGAAGTCAGAATAAAGATTGTTGTGGTCCGGTGAACAAGACAGAGCATGTGGCAAGGTCCGACAGATTGATCCGGATCTCTCAGAGGAAGTGTCTTGGTACAGTGCGGATTTGGGGAAGTCAAGAGGACTACCTTGAGTGGTATATTCCAAGGATTTAGCTTCCGGTGATGGACAAGGAAAAAGATATGAATAGTTGAGTACCGGATTCCTGAGAGACAGTGAAAACAGAGGAAGAACTGACTGACAGAGTATCAGACTACTTTCCAGATGTGTTACTGTTGATGATAAAGGTTGTGAAGGCATGAATCATGTTTGGCCGACATGATTAATGATATCTACAAGTATATGCTTGATCTGCATTGCTTGGTGAGCAAGGATTCAGCCGACAGAACAAAGTTTGTAAGAAACTAGACTGTTCCGGATGCCGACTAGAAAGGTGATGAAATTACTTGTGCGGATATATATAGAGGATGGATTTAGTTGTGAAGGGTGTGAATGAATGAACATATATGCGAATAAGTCCAGAACAGAGCAGAAGTAGCAAGAAAGATCCGGTATGTGAAAGGATAGCAGAATAAAGAACAGAGGAAAGATGAAGTGCAGCAGATCAGTGTACTGAGCCTAACCGGAACTGAACTCCAGCATATGCAGATGCTTCCAATCAGTTCAAGACTGTGATTCTTATCACTTTGTAGACAGTGTGTCTTCTTGTAGGCAGTGGGCCTCTTGTGAGCAGTGTGCTCAGGCAGTGAGCCCTAATTGGCAAGTGCCATTTTGTAATTTCCTATTCTTCTAACAGAGAATAATTTTTGGGTTAATCACCCCGTGGTTTTCTCCCTTAACAGGGTTTCCACGTCAAAAATACTGTGTCATGTGTTTCTTATTTCATGGTAATGTTTTTGTGTTTGATTCAATGCTGCATTAATTAATAAGAAAGTTCAGAAAGAGAAATAATTAGTATAACTGATTCACCCCCCCTCTCAGTTATCAACATCACATACTTGAAGAATACACTCCTCAGTAGTAGCCTTTTCTCCTTGCAGGGTCTCTAGATCTCTTTAGAGCCTGGCATTTTCCTCTTAGAGCTTGGCCCTTTCATCTTGGAGCTTGGAATTTTCTTTGTGGAGCCATATTACGGTATTTAACACTGATGCAAACTGGGATCACTCTTGAGCAAGGGTGGTTATTTGGGCATCTTTCCTTGCTACATTAGCCCTTTTCTTGTTCAATTATTTTTTAAAGCTTAGAGACCAACCTATTATGTTCTTCTTTGTCATGTGCAACCTTTTGTTAGGTCTCTTCTGCTTCTGCAGCCCTTGCTGCAAGAAGTTGCTTCAATTCCTCCATTTGCCTTCTGCACTCCAGGAGATCACTCTCTGTCTTTGAAAGGGAAAGGGTTTGAAGGGTTTGCACCTCCTCCTCCTCTTTCTTAGTTGTGATTTGAACTTGGGGCTACTTCCCTTTGCTCTAGAGGGCTCCAGAGGCCTCTTCTTCTAGTGCTGATGAAGTTGACATGCTTCCTAAAATTTGGGTTGCTCCCATTTCTGCCTCAGCCTCTTCTTCATCATCTGCCTGTACAAAAAATGTCATGTGAGGTCCCTTAGGTCTCGAAGCCAAGGTAATAGTTTCTTCTTTTTAATCATCAATGGCTGCTCAACTACTCTCTAGAGTTGTTTGAGGGAATGTGCTATCAGAATTGCAGAAACAAACATAATGGAAGACTTAGTTTTCTTTATTTTCTTCTTCTTCAACTTTAACAAGAGGAACTCTTCCCAATGTTTTTGACCATTCTTCTACTGCAAGAGGTGATGCTTTATTATCAAATGTATAAGTTCATGGTGGCTTATCTCACCATTTACTCTCTTCACCTTATTGATCATGACTTAAAAAATTATACAGGAAAATAGGCAAATTTATTAGACATTCAGGCCGATTGGCTGCATGCCTCAAATGGTTGAGCATACACATACCTGGGCCTAATATAGTGTCATATTGCCCATCACATGTTACGAGTTTTATCACCCACAAAACCACAGTACCCCATGGTTTTAGGAGACTGGTTTTGTCAATCCCCTTGGCAACCCCCTTGCTTACTATGTATCGAGGTAGGGGCTCTAGAGCAATATGGAAATTTTGAATGAGCTCCTCGTAGGAGGGTTTGGACTGAGAAATATCCTCACCCACTTTTGAAATTCTTGACAATTAGTAGATGACTGTAGGACTGAGGGGAATCCTAACCACTTTGATAGTTGAGAAAGTGAGATGGTAGTTTGCTACAAATTCCTCAACCAATTCTTCTTCAAACTCTTCAAATTTCTTTAAAAACTCTAACCAACCTGCTTGTTGTAAGACTACTCAACTAGGTTGATCAAAGACTACATTCTCAAGTTCAACCTTCCTTTTTTGCCTCATTCTTGCTATGGCAAATTTACAAAATTCGAATTTCAGGTGTTTATACAGTGCTAGATGGTTGCAGAGATGGATAAGAGGATATTTTTGCAATTAAGAGAATGTAAATGGTAAATTAGTTATCTATTGATTTATATTTTGATGCCATTGATGCTCAGAACATGGGAAGCAGAATAATTTAATTAGCCATAATGATGGTGAGTTAAGGCGCATAATTCAGGATATCATGGACATGCATCACCCAACTCTTCTTCATTAATTCCTACATGTAAAATGTCTCATCTCTGGAATGTCCCTTTTTGGGATTGCCCTAAATCTTGCCCTAGTATCACAAATTTATTATAGTTAGAGCTATAACTTAGCAATTGAATGCTTGAAGCAAGGTAAACCTTATTTAGATCGTGCAATCATGTTAGTTATCAATAAACATATAATCCAATAATGATTCAAATAAGATTCTAATCATTATTATAATATTCATCATGTACATATGGGATTTCCTTTTAAGGTTCCATCCAAACATCCCATCGTCATTATGGAGCACCACTTGAGAGATCATACAAGGCACCTTGAGCCATTCCACCCATCCCTGGAGCACATAATGACACCCACCATTTAGCTTCCTAGCCCCACTCAAGGTGTCCTTACCGAAATGGACTCTATGGCTCTTGCATTCCTTATATGTATTATTTCCTCC
The DNA here is from genome assembly GCA_027924645.1 of Cunninghamia lanceolata. Taxonomy (NCBI): domain Eukaryota; kingdom Viridiplantae; phylum Streptophyta; class Pinopsida; order Cupressales; family Cupressaceae; genus Cunninghamia; species Cunninghamia lanceolata. The sequence continues at coordinate 1,555,608 of BSBN01000026.1, read as the reverse complement.
TTAAAATGGATTGATTGTGTTAGACTTAGGGTACACAACTGAGAGGGGGGGTGAATCAGTTGTGCAAAACTTTCTCCAATTTATACACTTAAAACTTCTTGGTGATTAGCAGTATATTAAACATGAAACATAATGCATTCAAATCAAAAGCGAAAACTCATCAACACATAAGACACCAAGATTTTGACGTGGAAAACCTGGTTAAGGGAAAAACCACAGGGTGATTAACCCAAGAATGTATTCTCTGTTAGAAGAATAGAAAGAACAAAATGGCACATGCCAATTAGGGCTCACTGCCTGAACACACTGCTCACAAGAGGCTCACTGCCTACAAGAGACACACTGTCTACAAAGAAATAAGTATCACATACATGAACTGGAGAATAGCATCTTCACCATGCTTGAATCAATTCCATTAAAGCCCAAAAACTTCTGCTCTGCCTTTCGCTCTCTTCTTCGCTACCACACCCTCATCTCCACACAACACACTTTGGAATGACTTCACAATCCTTTATTTATACAAGGCATCGACTTAGGAACACTCATCTAAGTCAGAAAACACTTATAGATCATCTGGAAGACATGTAATACATCCGTTCGGCCAGTCTCAGGAAGAACACCAACATCCGATGGTTATTCATCAAATCCAAACTCTAACTTCAATGCGGACCGCCAACATGAACTAGACACGATCCAAAGATCACCACAACCTTTCCTGAGTCACCAAGAACATCCGCACTTCATCTGCTTTCTAGAATTCTTCTCTCCTTCATCCAGAACTACAAGAACATAGTATGTCATCATTGTCACAAAAGAATAGGCACTTCCGGACCTCCAAACTGAGAAAAAATCTATTTGATACTTCTCAGGGACTTCCTCAACACTCCCTCCAATCCGCAGAATGGGATGATGCACTTCCGGATCTCACCGGACCTATCTGTGACACTCTGTCACCTCTGAACACCTGCCGGAACTGATTCTACTTGAGCGACCATAACTTCTTTAGATCTTCATGCAGACCTCCAAAAACTTGACTGAAGCATCTCAAGACTTATATCTACAAACCCTTTAAACCGCATACTCTGATCCTCAACCTATTTGGGACTTTTACCTTCTTGTCATCACTGTTCTTCACTGTTCCTGATTGAGACTAATTTTCTCAATATCCTCAGCACACAGCTCATCCAATCCTTCTCATTAATTCAACATGAGTATGTTGACATCAATGACAACACTGGTTAGGCCCATACTTGCAACAATCTCCCCCTTTGTCATTGATGGCAACATATGATGTGAAAAACCATCAAGACAAGAACTGCTCCTTGTTGTCACAGCTCCCCCTATCAGCAACAACTTATTCACATGTCTTCTCTTTCTTTACTGCTCCCCCTTTGATCAACAACCACTTGTTTTTCACATGTCTTCTCTCCCCCTTTGACATCAATGGCAAAGGGCTCACCCTTGCAACTCCAATACTTTAGAATCATACCTGCTACTCCCCCTAAGTAGCAGCTCCCATCAATCTGGATCACAAGATATGACTGTGATATCCACCGGACTGATGCACCTTAGTGCACCTTAGTTCATCACCAGAGGGGCAATAACCCCTAACTTCTCCTTGAGATATTCAAAAGAGTCCCTAGGAAGAGGTTTAGTAAAGATATCTACAATCTGATCCTTTGAGGGCACAGACTCCAATCTAACTTCATCCTTGTTCACTTGCTCTCTCAGAAAGTGAAATTTGATAGATATATGCTTAGTCTTAGAATGCAACACTGGATTCTTAGAAATATTTATTGCACTTGAATTATCACAGAAGATTGTGATAGGCTCCTCATACTCTACTTTGATATCTCTTAGCATCTGCTTCATCCACAAAACTTGAGTGCAACTACCTGCTGCTGCAATGTATTCTGCTTCAGTTGTAGACAGAGATATTGCCTCTTGTTTCTTGCTTAGCCAAGAAACCAATCTCTTCCCCAAAAAGAATGCTCCACCACTAGTACTCTTCCAGTCATCCACATCTCCTACCCAATCAGCATCTGTATATGCATGAAGAGAGAAATCATGATCTCTAGGATACCACAAACCATACTCAATTGTCCCTTTTAGATATCTAAAAATCCTCTTGATTGCCATGACATGAGATTCTCTGGGATCAACCTGGAATCTAGCAACAAGACCAACAGCCTGCATTATATCTGGTCTAGTTTGAGTGAGATACAACAATCCTCCAATCAATGATCTATACTTTGTCTGATCTACCTTAGGAGAGTTATCATCTTTGCTCAACTTACATCCGGTTGCCATGGGAGTATTCATTGGCTTTGAATCTTCCATCCCAAATTTCCTCAACAATTCTTTCACATATTTGGTCTAAGAAATGAAGATTCCTTTCTTTGTTTAACTAATTTGCAGACCCAAGAAGAAATTCATTTCACCAAGCATAGACATCTCAAACTCACTTTTCATTTGATTTGCAAAAGTTTTACACATACTATCTCTTCCTCCAAAGATGATGTCATCAACAAATACCTCAACAATCAAGATGTTTTCATGATCAATTTTGAAATATAAGTTACTGTTAGCAGTACCTTTGTTGAAACCAATCTTCAAAAGATGCTTATCCAATCTTTCATACCAAGCTCTTGGGGCTTGCTTTAATCCATAAAGTGCCTTCTTCAATTTGCAGACCATATCACCATGATCAGACAATTGAAATCCATCTGGTTACTCTATATACACTTCTTCTTCCAAGTCACCATTTAGAAAGGCAGACTTGACATCCATCTGATATACTTTGAAATCCTTAACTACTGCAAATGCAAGAAATAATCTGACTGCTTCAATTCTTGCCACCGGGGCAAAAGTTTCTTCGAAATCAATTCCTTCTATTTGAGAGTAGCCCTTGTAGACAAATCTAGCTTTATTTCTGATTACTTCACCAACTTCATTTAGTTTATTCCGGAATACCCATTTGGTTCCAATCACATTCTTGTTTCTAGGTCTAGGAACAAGATCCCAAGTGTGATTTTTCTCAATTTGTATCAACTCTTCCTCCATTGCTTTGGTCCAGTTTTCATCATTGCAAGCTTCATTTATTGTCTTAGGTTCAATCTTTGAAATCAAACAATATTCATCTGAATTTTGAGCAATTTTCCTTCTAGTTTGCACACCTTTGCTTTTGTCACCTATAATCTGATCTTCAGAGTGGTTCAGTCTTACATACCTTGGAACTTTGGGAGTTTCTTGCACTTCTACTTCTTGTTCAGGCTCATTCAGACCTATCTCTTCTTCCTGATTTACCAAATCAGTTTAAATCTGACTTTCAGAAGAGGATTGAACTCCTTGAACTAGAACACCATTCTGATCATCTTCATCATATTCATAAAACCTTGAGGGTTTCTCTATTCCCTCATCAACCTTCACATTTGTACTTTCTATCATCTTTCTTAGTCTCTTGTTATAACACCGATATGCTTTGCTTTGAGTAGAGTAACCCAAGAATATTCTTTCATCACTTCTAGCATCAAACTTGCCTAGATCTTCATCTCTTTTGATATAACATTTGCTACCAAAGACTCTAAAATATCTTACAGTAGGAGTAATGCCAAACCAGAGTTCATAAGGGGTCTTACCGGTATTGCTTCTGATTTGAACTCGATTGAGAGTATAGACTGCAGTGTTGACAGCTTCTCTCCAATAGATATGAGGAACATTAGCTTCTATCATCATGGTCCTAGAAGCTTCCTGTATGGTCCGGTTCTTTCTTTCCACTACTCCATTCTGTTGTGGAGTCCTAGGAGCAGACAACTATCTCTTTATTCCATGTTTCTCATAGAACTCTATGAACTCACCGGATGTGAATTCTCCACCTCTATCAGACCTCAGACATTTCAACTTTAATCCGGTTTCATTCTCTACCATAGCCTTGAATATTTCGAATTTCTCATAAGCTTTTGATTTCTCTTTCAGAAAAGTTACCCACATCATCCGGGAATAGTCATCTATTAGCAGCATGAAGTATCTATCACCTTGAATACCCCTGGTTCTTGCCAGACCACAAAGATCAGTGTGAACTAAGTCCAATAATCCGGTAGAAGACAGTTCCTTCCTTTTGAATGTGACTCTGCTCAGCTTTCCCAACTGACATTCCTTGCACAAGCTATTAGTAGGTTTTACCAACTTTGGAAGATCTCTTACAGTCTGAGTATTGCATATCTTGATGATATTATCAAAATTCACATGACACATCCTTCTATGCCATAACCAACTCTGATCAACTTGAACAAATAAGCAGCTTTTACCAATACCAACCAAGTGGAAGATATTACCTTTAGTTTGAGCACCGGATGCAATCTCTATTCCAAAACTTTCAAAGATTTTGCATTTTCCATCCTTGAATCAGAGATCATAGCCTTTGTCCACTAACTGTCCAACACTGAGAAGATTGTGCTTCAAACCTTCAACATACAGTACATTACCAGTTTTGTTTCTTCCATCAAAAGAAATAGTTCCTCTTCCTCTGATTCTACCAGCATAATTATCACCAAACTTCACCACTCCTCCTTCATACCTTTCCAAATCTATGAACTTATTTTTGTCACCTGTTATATGGTGAGAGCAACCACTGTTAATGACCCAATCATCATTTTCTTCAACTTGGGCAGCCAGAGCTCTTTCTATAACTTTATGATTGATAGATACAAAGGATATTGGTTCTTCTTCCTTGATGGCAATGAACACCCATTAACTTTCAAATTTGTTTCCTGTCTCTGATTCATCATCTGTTACTCCTTCATTATCATCTTCTTCATGAACATAGTAACAATTCTTTTGGAACCTTGATCTGTTAGGATTTGGTTTTGAAAATCTTTCCGAACATTGTGAGGCAAAATGACCAATCTTATTGCAGTTAAAACACTTAAAAGGCAATTTTCCTTCATACTTACCGGATCCTCTTGGCAGTCTCTTTGCAATGAGGGCTTCAAGTTGAGCAATTTCTACTTCTTCTTCCAGGTCTTTTCTTGCTTTCTCATACCATGACAGTTTCCTTGATGAGTTCTCTCCCGGATCAAATCTTTGTTTAACTTTCACAGAGGCACTGGCTTTGAAAGTAGATTCAGTCTTGGAGGGATCATCTCCAAACTTGGTCATTTCAAATGCAACCAGTTTGCTAGCCAATTGGTCTCTTGTGATAGTTGTATGGGCTCTGAATTCATCAATGGCAGCAACCTTGATTTTGTATGAGGCAGGAAGGGATCTGAGAATTTTGCCAACAATCTCATTTTCATCCAAGACTCCACTAGCATTTCTGATTCCACAAACCAGCTCATTTACTCTTGGCATAAAAATAGAAATATTTTCATCATCTCTTATTTTCAGTTTTTCAAATTTTCCTTTTAGACTTTGTAACCTTGCACATTTAACATACTGGTCTCCTTCATGCAAAATTTCTAGTTTATTCCAAATCTCAAAAGCAGTTGGTAGGTCAATAACATTTGAGAGCTCTGAGTCAGATAATGTGCTTAGAAGAGCCTCTTTGGTCCGCAGATTGTTTTCAGCATCTGTGATTTCATTTAGGGTTATCAGACCACCCTATGGAGGTACATATGTTTTTTTAACCATGGACCAGTACGCCATTCCCATACACTGCAAGTGACATTTCATGCGACCTTTCCATAGAGCAAAGTTGGTTCCATCAAACTTTGAACTATCCTTCTTGTAAGACGACATCCTGGATCTCCTCAGGCGTTTAAGCTCCTTTTAGAGGAACTTGGCTCTGATACCAATTATTAGACTTAGGGCACACAACTGAGAGGGGGGGTGAATCAGTTGTGCAAAACTTTCTCCAATTTATACACTTAAAACTTCTTGGTGATTAGCAGTATATTAAACATGAAACATAATGCATTCAAATCAAAAGCAAAAACTCATCAACACATAAGACACCAAGATTTTGACGTGGAAAACCAGGTTAAGGGAAAAACCATGGGTTGATTAACCCAAGAATGTATTCTCTGTTAGAAGAATAGAAAGAACAAAATGGCACATGCCAATTAGGGCTCACTGCCCAAGCACACTGCTCACAAGAGGCTCACTGCCTACAAGAGACACACTATCTACAAAGAAATAAGTATCACATACATGAACTGGAGAATAGCATCTTCACCATGCTTGAATCAGTTCCATTAAAGCCCAAAAACTTATGCTTTGCTTTTCGCTCTCTTCTTCACTACCACACCCTCATCTCCACACAACACACTTTGGAATGACTTCACAATCCTTTATTTATACAAGGCATCGACTTAGGAACACTCACCTAAGTCAGCAAACACTTATAGATCATCTGAAAGATGTGTAATACATCCGGTCGGCCAGTCTCAGGAAGAACACCAACATCTGGTGGTTATTCATCAAATCCAAACTCTAACTTCAATGCGGACTGCCAACATGAACTAGACACGATCCAAAGATCACCACAACCTTTCCTGAGTCACCAAGAACATCCGCACTTCATCTGCTTTCTGGAATTCTTCTCTCCTTCATCCGGAACTACAAGAACACAGTCTGTCATCATTGTCACAAAAGAATAGATGCTTTTAGACCTCCAAAATGAGAAAAAATCTATTTGATACTTCTCAGGGACTTCCTCAACACTCCCTCCAATCCGCAGAATGGGATGATGCACTTCTGGATCTCACCGGACCTATCTGTGACACTCTGTCACCTCTGAACACCTGTCAGAACCAGTTCTACTTGAGTGACCATAACTTCTTTAGATCTTCATGCGAACCTATGAAAACTTGACTGGAGCATCTCAAGACTTATATCTACAAACCCTTTAAACCGCATACTCTGATCCTCAACCTATTTGAGACTTTTACCTTCTTGTCATCACTGTTCTTCATTGTTCCTGATTGAGACTAATTTTCTCAATATCCTCAGCACACAGCTCATCCAATCCTTCTCATTAATGCAACATGAGTATGTTGACATCAATGACAACATCGGTTAGGCCCATACTTGCAACAGATTGATTGGATGAGAATCTTAAGGGAATCGTTGTATTGATTCTATTGTACATAGGCTAAATTATAGCAAGAATAATATATAACAATAGCAATGTGTTATCTGTGTAACATACTACTTCCTATCAATAGATAGATATCAATTTAGTCAATTAAAATGCTATGCATTATACTTCATACCAATTATTGATCATCTTGTTCACTGCTTAACAATGAGACAGTAGATTCCTTGTTTTAATGTTATTTATTCTGCAGACTTATCTCAGATATATATTTATTTCCTTGATCGCTTGATGATCTTTGCACATGGTTTGACTTTTCCTCATATATCTCTATGTTCTAGTGAACTAATGCATCTCTTAGAAAGGAGGCCTCTATCATGAAAGAGATATCTCTCTTAATAAAGAAGACAACCATTCCAAAGTTGATCACACCTTTAGGGAGATTACACTTTTTTGTTAAATGCTTAACAAAGATTAATACACACCATTCTTAGAGATCGCAACCTTCATTCTATTGATCGCTACTAATACCAATCGTTGTCTATGATAATTGTTGTCCTTTAAATTGCTGCACACATGTATATTGAAATCGTTCCTTCTTGGCATGCATCAATTACTTGTCTATTTGGTATAAGACAATTATCTATCCTTAGAGAGAGGTGGGCCATTTGCATTCTTATTTCATGGGCATGACAATCTCTCAGCGATCGCCATTTTGATCACCATTCTAGCACCTTGCTGACAGGAGCATTTAGTTGTGAATTCTTTTCAACCATTATTTCAAAATATGCAACATTAATTGTATGATCTAGTCATAATTACTCTACAATCTTTGCACCTTGAGTGCATTAATTTCCATTAATGTCACAATTAAGAGAAGCAATTTGTTATGATGAGTTGATATAATATCTTTTTGTGCCAACTATCTAATTCATAACTGGACTATAGTATGATGCTGTGTCACATCCCTAATTTTGACTTGAAATTACTTTTTACTTTTTCGTAAATAGAAGTGAATTCTATGGATAAATGATTTGGCATTAAGGTATAAATGTCAGGATAAATCATTAGTTTCCTAGATTCTAGTCATGTGAATAAATGCATGTGATGTATTGATTCCATAATATAATTTTGAATTTGTTATTCATGAGGTTATGAATGGACTAATGATATGCTAATTCCATTTACATGAATTGCAAGTGATATGTAGGGTAACAGGTTTTAAGGACTCTCCGAGAGAGAGAGAGAGAGAGAGAGAGTATCTTCTGAGGAGAGGAGAATAGACCTTGGGTTACAAATGGTCATTTTCCAGTCGAGTTTAGTTTACCACAGTTAGTTAAACTCTTGTCGATTGAGGTAAGTTGCTTTTAAGTGGTTTATTTATTGATTGACTCGATAGATTGTCGATGTCTTTTAGAACCCTTTTTGAGCTATTTTTGCATCGATCTAGTCATTTTGTGAAATCAACATCATCAAGGTCAAACGATAGTCGTTCTACAACTAAGATAGCTTTCTGTCGAACACATCATTCTTGACATTGTAAATAAGTTTTTTATTACATCATCAATGACATAGTTGTTAGAATTGTTAACGTGTTTCTTGTTTCTTGTTTTAATGTCAAAAAAATCGTGTTCGTTGTCAAAACCAAATCGACCTGTTTTACCTTTATACGTGAGGGGGAGAATATCCCAACCCATTTTCTCATCTTGTCAAATGTTGGAAACAATGTAAGGATACATTGTGAACTTCAATTTCTAATTGATATGTAAATATCTATATATTCATTTAATATGAAGTTATTGGTCTTAACCATTGAGTTGTTGACGTATGAGCTTTTTATGGAGGTCGTTAAGAAAATTTAATGCCACCATTTCTTGTTTATTAGAGCAAGCTCGACTCTATTTTCTCAATAATGGCTTGAGAGAATAAGGTGGAGCTCTTTATAGACAACCTTGGAGTGGTCATAACAACCAACTACTCCATTTTCTTCCTGCCAACCACAATAGAGAAATTATAGGCTTGGTTTTTGAAATTTGTTGAAGGAGTTCCTCTTTTAGTAAGAGTGAGAAGCCAACAAGGTGGGACGGTTTTACATGGAAAGGAATTTAACAGGTCAGTGGAGGTTCATCACTCCACTATTATCACCTTCTTTATTACGCTTTCCTTCGTGGAAGTTTGATAGGCTAAATAAGTGGAGATACCCGCGGCATAGAGGTGTTTTGTAACAGCTAGATTCCTGAATCGTTAACTATAGTAGTGGAGTCGTAGCTCATGGAAAGTAATTAAGCTTTTTTTTATCGCTGACTCTTTACTCCACCATCTTCACCATTTTCTGCATGCCTGCCCTCGTGGAAGTATTCTCAGCATGTGGAGATGTCTTTTAATGAGTTAGTAGTGGTGTCTCGATCATTTGGGAGTCGAGAGGAGAAGATGACAACATTGTTTTTCATAGAAGAGAACTCAGATATCGTGGGAGAACATAATATAGTTATCATAGGAGAGAACAACGAGTAGGATAGCTTTGATGTTGAAGGAGAAAATTGTATTGTTATCGCCAAGGGAGGATGGCATAATGCTTACAATAGAGAATGGATTTGGAGGAGTCAATAGAAGGAATAGTACTTTATCTCTGTATCAAGCAAGCTCAAGTATGAGCTGAGTCATTTTCATAGTTTTACGAATTTTTTTAATACCAAATTTTATGACATTCTTCTTGATTAGAATTCTCACACTTTTAGAAAACGTAGAGGCGTAATATATGAGTGAGTATATAGTATTCTCAATAAACATTTAACCAACTGGTAACATAACTTTATATATATATATACAAAGTAGATTTCATTATATTATTTATCGATCCAGTTTTGAGGAGATTACGTGTATCGAATCTCTGACAAACCAGAGATACCAAGCTATATATAAATACCTATCTAATATCAGAACACAATGGACGTGAATATTCTTGGTAATAGTTAAAATGTTCATAGCAACTGTTCCCATGAGTAGTTACCTATTTTGAAGTTACTGGCATACAAGTAGTGAGGTAAGTTCAACAAACTTAGCAGACCGCCGTCAAGATTGGAAGAATGGTGATGGTGATAGAGTAGGGAGGGATTTGAGGTCTCTGCCCCTCTTAAAACTTAGAGCACACTGATTTTGAATGGTTGCTTTCCGATGCAAATTGATAGATGGGCAATGCATGTTTCATTCGTAGTGTGTGTCAGGTAGCGTGTAGTGTGGATATGAAGGTAAATTGTGGTATACGTACTCCCAGGCACTCACTTTGTCTAGGGTCAGCTGACAACAACCTTACACTCAAATAATTATACTATCGGATGATACTGTGTTACAGTTTATATATATTTACTCATATGGAAGATATTTATACAGTATAAAAATGATGTATGTCTGTGTGACAGAAGTATATATATACACACTTTTACAATGCTTATACCGTGAAGATATTATGCAAACCAACACTTTTGATATAAATGTAATCTTGATGGATAACTAACTCATCAAAGGCTCTAAAGGTATGATTATGCAAGAGATTATTGATGTTTAGAGGTCAAAATTATCTTATTATTATGAGTCATAGACTCAGAAAGAAAACTATATAAGTTATAAGAATAACCATAGTTAAAAGTATTGTTATAAATGGAAGGTTTCCTTAAGGATGTATGTGCAGATAATTCATTTTTCTCGAAAGTATATGGATTTTATTTAGTGCCTAAGGGGGTCTAAGAAAGACTAAGAGCTATTAGATTTATTTTATTTCCTTAAATTCTTTTCGTCAGATAACAAGAATTTAGAAAAGGTTAGAAGAATTAGAAACCTGAAATTCAACTCAAAAAGGGGATTTGAAAGTTTACAATCTTATGTCTATTGTGACTTTATCTCGATCTATTGTATTTCATGGTCAATAGTGGAAGAGTCGAGAAGTCATAAACTAAGATATTTAATAGAATCCAAGAAGTTTATTGATTTCTTGATTGAAGTCAAAATGTAACTTATAGCACAAGAGTGCTTAATCAAGAATCGATTATACGTCGAGGAACCATATTTATTAATAATTTCTTTAATAAAGTCAAGATTTGATCTTTTTGCAAGAGACCATTTTTGGATCATTAATCTCTTTGAGTGGAATGATAGGTAGTCATAGACCCTTGTTAACTTGTAAGAATGCATATAGGGATTCATTGTTAGATTAGCAGTTGTTAAGTTTATATTTTGTATGTATCCAAGAATAGGGTTTAATCTATGTCAAATTGACTAAGTATATGGGGGATAAGTTACCCAACTTTATCTAAATTAAGATAGTTATGTCTAGTCAACCAAGTCAACTGAGAAGACTAGAGGATATTGTACTCTCATTGTATTATATACTAGCACTTGCACCCATAGGAGAAGTTCAAGGAATACACCGATAGGAACAACCGATGACATGAAATCTTCCTGGCATTAATTTTTTTAGGGCGTGAGACACAAGCGAAGGACAGGCTGGAAAAAGATGTATTCAGATACTCAAATTTGGGGAGGAGATTCGGGCAGAAATTACAGGAATGGCCACCGCCCTCTCTACGCAAACCCCCAATTCCGATTAAAGTATGGTCGACGGGAAATGGGACAAGATTGCATGAAAAACTATCAATTGGATCTAGAGGTTCAATGGGCACGCTGATAATTTTCAAAAGAAATTCTAAAATTAATACTATAATATTTCTTGTTCCTATTTAAAATAGATACCATAATATGCAGGCAAAATTATAAGTTAAAAATAAAAAGTTTTAAATAGAAATAGTCAATTTACATCTAATTTTTTAAACTACAAAATTCAAAACAAACAAAATTTTGGGTATTGCTTTGGCATCTATATTGACTTCCTTTTAGATTTTTTTAAAAAATCTTTCTTTAATAACATAGTTGACTAGTAGACATAGTTGTTGCAAATGACAATGAGACAATAGAGTTATAAGATTAACATACACACACAATCTTATACATCAAGAAATAGTAAAAGAAAATAATAACAAAAAAAAAAATTAAAATTAAAATTTTGTACTTTCTAATGATCCCATAGATATAGGCGGAAAGAAATATCAACCCAAGGATTCAAATGAATCAAACATGGGAGAGGCAAAGTCTAATAGTCCAATTGCTTTAGTCAGAAATTTGATCAAAAAGGAGATCATAAAATTGTTATATCACACAATCAAATATCCAATTTTGCTACTGATTATTAAACTTTCAGTTGAACCCCTTTGAGGTAAGCACTTCAACTCCAAGCTTGGCAAGAAAATCTGCCACATGCTTTATTGCCCTTCTGACGTGGACATAACTTGAGAGAGATATTTCAGATTTTCTTGGATGGCACTAATTTTCCAGTGCTGGCACTGATTTTTGACAACAACATTGATAATGTTGTTGCAATCGCCTCATCTATTATTTTTTATCATCATTTCTAATTTTTTGTTTGTGATTATTTACCCTCTCCAAATCCTTTGCCCCAGCCACATTATTAGACACATCTCTAGGGGTCACTTAATAGATCAAAACTACCTTCCCTGAATCATTCTTAAAACCATTTTCTGCTCCAGCTAGGCCAGAGTTCTCTTTGGAGGTGCCATCAAAATTAATTTTCAAAGTGTTCCTCATCAGAGCCCTCCAAAATAAGATCAATTTTTATTTTTTATTTTTATGGAATCCTTTATTATGGACAATCTCTAGGTCTGATTTCCAATTGAGAAAAAATGGATAGTCAATTGGGTTTATAGCATCCTTCTTTGGAGTTCAGGTCTTCATCAATTCCTTGATACTGCAAAAACCTTTGTCAAATATTTTTCTTGGAGGCAAACTTTTTAATTGGAAAATCTTCTTATTCCTCTCCATATGTAAATTCCAGCACTTAATAACACCGAGTGTTGACCAAAGTTGCTCCAAGGAGGGGATTTCAACTTATATTATCAAGACAAGAGCAAGTATTTAAGTTTTTTGGGGCTACTTGATATTGGAAAAATTTAAAAAATAAATGCGTGTAAAATTAATACGTGCCACATAGTGGCCCAACTATCCTCGACAAGCACCTTTTAGTCCCATGGCATAATTACCACCACAATCCTACTAGTTTTTACTCATAGTGGCCCAACTACCTACCTAGAATCATTTGTTTTTCTACATTGCTAACCATTTAACAAAAAGTGACCAGAGTTATTTGATGCATTGGACTACTAAATGTTGATTTCCAGTCAAAATTAATACGTGTAACATAGTGGCCCAACTACCTCCCAAGTGTTCTTCTGCATGGACTCCTACCTTCTTAGACTGCCACGCTCCCACATTGAAGTTTTATAGTCCCACTAAAGCCAAACAATACATTCACAAGTAATAGTATGCCATTGCAAGTCAGGAATAAATTCCTCCAGTCTTAAATCTCTCTCCCTTTTTTGAGAGGATGAGTGTCGTTCAATGACAACAAATTGCGCAAGATTGGAATTCATCAAAATTACCCATTGCCTTAATTGAACGAGTTGAAAGTGACATGTTTGCAGGCCTTCTGCTCTGTCTATGATTGTAAGTCATGGTAGAAGCACACTAAATTAAAAGACTCTACTAAATCTATCGCCCATTTCTAAACATACGCCCCTTTCTTTTCCATCTTCTAAATACTCTAGATTGCTCAGTTTTTTCTTCTGATAAGCGAAATAGTTAAAAGCTTCTGCCAAAACTTGGAAATACTAACACCTACGCCATCTACTTCTATCCTTTTGTAGGATGTTAGTATTTTTAATTTCCCTTACAGTTCCTGCACTTAACAGAAATACATCACTTATCACTGATCCAACCCCTACTTTTAATAATGAAAGTCAAGCTAAGGAGATCATTGTTACTGATCAGAATAGAGGAAGGTCACCTTCTGTGTGGCCAAAGTCTATAGAAGGTGCTTGCAAAGCCTGTAACGAGGCTAACAATGTGACCACTTGCATAGTAGGGATCATGTACAAATGGGTGAATTATGGCAAATGACATAAGTCTTAATGGTTTGTTCTGTAGGACGGTGTTCTATCCTATTACAAAATACATGGTTGGGATAAGATTGTCATCAATCAAGAGATGGAGAAAGGCATTTGATTTATTGGAGAGGAGTCTAAAGATCATGAAGAAGCCCAAGCATGGCCAAGGTTAGGATGTTAGTTTGTTCAATAATAGCTTTGATTGTAGTGGGCATGCCTACATTTGCTAAGAATTACGAACAACAAGCAGGTAGAGCCGTGTGTCCAGGCAGGCTCTGCTACAGCCAGTGGGAATGGTGTGGTAACACTACTGAGTCACTGACCATTTCCGTGTGCTTGGTTTCCAAAGCCAGTGTGGTGGAGGGACCCACCCCGGTAGGGCAAGGAATGGCCTCCATTAGCACTGAAAATGTGTTTAATCAAATGCTAAAGCACAGAAATGATGGGACTTGCCTGGGAAACAACTTCTACACTTATGTTGCCTTCATTGCAGTAGCCAATGCCTTCAATGGATTTGGAAACGTTACATGAAACCATCGGTAATTAGTTTAATTTCATAGTTTTAATAATATCATCGTTGCTTTCATATTAATTTAATTACTGCCTTTTCTAATATTCATCACTGCCCATGTCAATGATGATAATCATTGGTTTTGATCTGGGCGATCTAAAATCTATTTGTAGTTTGTTAACGTTAGGTTGATGTTGTATCAAGAGGTGGCTGGGCAATAGTGCCAGATGGTCCATACGCTTGGGGGTACTGCTTCCTCAGAGAGAATGGAAGTGGAGATTACTGCAACTCACAATAGGCTACTTGCACTTCTAGAAAGCAATATTATTGTGAGGGCTCATTCAGATATCATGGTAAGCCTATTCTCTGTATACACATGATGTTACTATATTGTTAAATCGAAATGCATATTGTGGGTATTGAGCAGGGACTATAATTAAATAGCGACTGGGAAGGAAATAGGCTTCAATGGATTGAACCACTCAGATATATAGCAGTATAGCAGTCACAGATACATAAAATTTGACAAAAAGGTTAATAAATTCTATATTATACATTTTATACTCATGTCTGTAGCTGCTTCTGTGTCTGTAGCTGCATCTATCTGCTGTATACTCATGTATGTAGCTACTTCTGTGTCTGTAGCTGCTTCTATCTGCTGTATACTCACGTCTGTAATTACTTCTATGTCTGTAGCTGCTTCCGTCTACTGTCCTGTGTCTCCAAAAATTTGTTTTATTTATAGATTGTTAAGGCAGTGATAAAAGTGGGCAAATTAATGTATAAAATCTATCCATCCAACAGGCATTTACTCCAAAATCTATAAAAGATCTTTGCATTTACTTATCCAATCTATATTAGATTGGATGACTGTTCTGGCAAACATACAGAACATTCTGGGTGACACTGACTTTTTCCCGGCGTGAGAACAACTAAGGAGTTTAGAAGAGGCATGAGACAATTCCGGCTGCCACATTAGTAGCAATTTGGCACTTATCAACCTATTCCTTGAACAATTTATTAAATTATTCATGGACTTTAAAAAAAAATCCGATACAAATTTTACGGCGTGAGACAATTCCGAGCACTATAATGCTCACAACTAAAAGCCTATCGACTAATTATTACATGAATACTAAGTGAGAAAAGGGAACCACCAAAAATGGAAAATTGATCCACTAAGAATGAAGAAGCCTATGTTTAAATCATAGGTTTATTCTTGCTTTTTTTTGGTATATAAGCACTATTCCTCCAAATAGATAAGGTTTATGTAGAAAGTATGCAAGGGGTGCTAGGTATGAGTTCTTAACTTAACTCATGTCAAATGTCAATGGGCATAAGAAGACCAGGTGGTCAAATGTAGTTTATATCCTTTTAAGATTCTAATTTGTTAGGGATGATAGATTAAACTCAGACAAAGGCTAAATATGAAAAATGTTAGTATTATATAAATGAGGATGTACCTCGTATATTATGTCTATTCATGTTTTGTGAAATGTGAATTTGAACAATGCCTAAGTGGTCTAGGGAAGACTAGAGGTATTGGTTCTCTTGTTATGTAAAATTTATGTTTTACCTTTGTGTTAGAGAAAATAAACCCTAGTATTAAAAAAAATTAGAAGGGTTTAGGAAACCTATAACTCTTATGCTGGATAAGACATGTAATAGATATATCGTGTGCATTGTTGGTTCACCTTATCTGGATCACATAACCTACCGGAATGAGCATACTAGCTAGAGGGTATCTAAGGGATTGTATGATCAATAGTGTTGTGTAGGATACAAGACCAGTACTCAGATGGAAAATCACCGTTGGTCACCTTGGTCTATTCTCTTCATGAAGGGTAGGGCCACTTCCTATATGGAAGATGTGTGGGAGACTGTCGGTCTATGGATGGAGGTAAAGCACTTGGAAGATGCTCTCTCTCTTCCGCAGAAGCCTCGTCGAGGCTTGTAAAGACAAATATCAATATTCCAAATGCAGTGTACTCCATGATATGGCTTAAGACAGTTAAATGTATAAGGTAAAACCTTTCTTTATGCCAAATGTATTTTATGTATTGCAATGCTAAATGAAAGGATTTTCTCTATGATTCTAGCTTTGATTATGCTAAGATTTCAAGGTTGAAATTATATAGAAAGCTGTACTTTATTTCTTGTGTTTATGCTAATGTTTAATTAGGAAAAATTAAAATTAAAAAAAAAAATTCTCACTCATGTTTACCACGTTTAATTTACTTTCTAGTAAATTCTTGAGTTTAATTGAGTTTTATGAAAATAGTTGTTACACGCTGCCACATAGCCAAGTGGAATAATTCTCATGCAATACTTGAAATGTATGATGTCACTCACATGTGAAAAGACTTTTGGCATTTAAATACACTTTGAATAACTATAATTATTTTAATACATGCAATAAACATGTGTGAGGTACTTACTTCATAGGTGTGACCTTTTTTATTATTACCATTTTTTTATGTTTGGTAGTGGGCATGATTCAGGTTATTGAGCTTGGTATCAAAATTGTGGTGTCCGGTGCCATCTAGAGCCATTTGGAACCATCTGGAGCTTCAAACAACTTTTTTGTTTGGAAATCTAGAGCGTCCAGAAGCCTGATAGTCTATTGTTAAACTTCTGCAAAATACTTCAAGATAAGCTGATTTAGTTCAATGGGGAAATTATTGAAGGGATGTTTCCATTGTTAGTTTTCAACCTTCCTTTTACCAGGTAAGGTTGTCATTTCTGGTTTTCAACCTATTTGATTTATTCATAATCATGACTTATTGAAGGACTAAGGCACCACACCAATAGAAGAAAGATTTTCCATGGTGAAGTGCTCAACTTGAGCTTGCAATTCATCATAAAACTCTTTTTTAGATATTGGTTTGTGGTACATCTTCAATTTGTGTACATTGACCAGAAGGGTCCAACGATCTCCATCAATTGGTGATAGCTACACAACGCCATTACTAAAAACTTGATTCATCTCATATGGTCCTAGGTATTTGGTGTGTAATTTAGCTTTGAAATTCTGATATTTTGAGTCATATAGCAGATCCCAATCTCCCTTAAAATGTTTACTAATGATGTGCTTGTCATGTGTTACACCCTGTGTGTTTCTAACTATTTACTATTTACCTTGACTGGTTAATTTTCTTGAATAAATGAATGGTTTATGAACCTTTGCATTAATGTGTATTGTGAATCTTGAATGGAATATGTTGAAAGATTGAATGATGCAATGTGATGTATTATAAGTGATTCTAGTTATGAAATTTACAAAGCATATGATTATATTGTGATCGGCTAACTACTGTTGTGATGATGTAAGCTAAATGCAGGAACAAGTTGCTCCTCTAGAAATGAGGGGAAGTATCACTCAGGAGAAGGACTTGGTCTGGTAAAACTTAGAGAAGCCTAAACTAAGCAAGCACACACCACTATGAATATGTGTATATATTATGAGTGTCGATTGAAGTCTTCTTTGATAAAGTTTGGAATTGTAAATGACAAGGTATTAATGTGAAATGAATATAGACACATATGTAGATACATGTCCATGATAAACTAATACATATGAGAAAATACATGCATGAGTATACGTAGGTAGACGTATCTACGCATGCTCATGAACGTATTTCTCATAGGCATAAGAGTATCGATTGGACGAGGGATATCCATATGTATGTGTGTATATGTGCATTTCATATTCATATGTCGTTGGTGGATATGTGGGTTAATGAGTTTTATGTTGTTTCCAAGTAACAATAATATACATGTGTGTGTGTGTGTGTGTATAATAGTTTACTGTATACATAAACATATGTAGTTGATGGAATATGCAAATATGAATATGTGAATTCTATTATCAAATGATATTCTAAATAGAGCTTAGAAGAATATGTGTGTGTGTGTGTGTGTGTGTATGATTAATGTTTCTTAGCACTGATTTGTCAAACATAGTACATAGCTTTGTAACCTATGTTAATGATAAACTCAACGCATAGTTTAAAGACTATAGCACAGCATATTAATATGACTATACCACTGGAAATACAACACATACATTCATAATGTTTGGGGCACATAAAGTGCCATATAATGTGAATATGGTAGCGCTCCATAAAAGTGCTTGTTAACTGATCTCCAATGTGGGAATACATTGACCTATTCTATCCAAACTTCTAGCAGGAAAATAGGGGGGTGTGGTGTTTGAGTGGCACCATGGTTGAACGGTTCAAACCAAATAGGAGTATTGAATCTGACATGTTTCCTTGCATTTCTAAATTTGGTTCTTGTTGTCCACTTAAGTGTTCTATGCACACAATGCTTTATGTTGCCACCTTGAATTCTTTTTACTGAGTCAAATATCTAAGTGGGAGTTGTAGCGAATCTGGGAGCTTGTTTGTAGCCTTGGCATGCTCAGATTTTAGTATAAATAGAGGAGCTCTTCCATTCATTTTACACACAATTTTCCATCGAAGTTGCTTATGTTGTTCTGTTGTAGTTTTCTAAGTCTAGTGTTTTGAGTGTGCATTGTTATTTTGGTCTTGAGTTTGTGAGGGAGATTAGTAAGAAGTAAAGAGGGGGAATTGAGTTGTTCTTGAAGGAGATATTCAACAAGCTAAAGGATTTAAGAGCAAGGAATCCAGTTGAACTATTGGAGCATAGAATTAATAGGCATGTTAATTTCTTTTCCATTGTGCATTTTATGTTTAGAAAGATTATATGTTCTTGATTGATTGTTTGAAAATAAGCTTGGGTTGTTTTTCTATATCAAATTGGATATTTTCTTATATGTTCAATGTGTTGAAATTAGGGCAGACAACTGAGAGGGGGGGTGAATCAGTTGTCTCAAAACTTTATCTATTGCTACACTTAATCTTATTTACAACTTATTAATAGATTAATGATATAACCATGAAAGCATGAATCAACAACACATGAGCACACACATAATTAACACACATTACACCAGGATTTTTATGTGGAAACCTGGTTAAGGGAAAACCATGGTGGGGGTTAACCCACAAGATTTATTCTCTGTTAAAAGAATAGAAAAATGGCAAGGCACTTGCCTTCATGCACACTACCCAGAGCTCACTACTCCAAGAGACTCACTGTCTACAAAATATTTTAGATGGTTATCACTAAAAGGATGAACTGAGAAACAGCATCTTCACCATGCCAGGGTTCAGTTCCATTGAAGCTCTCAATACCTCTGTTCTTCCCCCAAACATTTTTTTCGCTACCTTCGCATCTTCATACTCTTCCTCTTCTGCTCCTCTTTTTCTCCACTCTACGTTTTCTTAGAATCTTATCATTTTCGCTCAAGGACACCTTTTCCATGACCCAGCTACAAGTATTTATACACGACATCAACCTTGGGATGAACATCAAGGTCGGCATTACAATCATCAACCATTGGAATAATCTCTAAGGTCGACACTGCAAAAAGACTTGACTTGATACAAAATGCTACATGTGAATCACTACCCTGTCGGCCAAACATAGCTGGGACTCAAACCTTCCTTAAACAACACACCACGCTCCATAGAACTTCTCTTAGATCATTCGCAACATGCACAAAGCATCCGGTCGGCCAAGACTGGAAAGAACAGCAACACCCAAGAAGAAATCTTCAACTACGAGTTCAATCCTTAATGCGGACCACCAACATAATAGGCACACGATCCAAAGACCGCCACAAGCACAATGAAATCAACAAGAACAACTGCACCACCTCAATTCACCAGAATCACTTGCATCTTCATACCAGAACTTAAGAACACCAACTGTCATGACTGTCACACTAGAAAGATTGCTTGTGGACCTCTAAACCATGAACCACTTGAGTTGAGGATACACACCAACATCCCAAACATACCTCTAGAACTGCAGACCATAATATTCCAATGCAGAGCAATTCAGACCAAATTCCTATCACTCTGTTACCTCTGAACAACTACAAAACCCGGTTCTACTCTGATAGCCATATCTTCACCAATACTTCATGCGGACCTCTCAAATCTTAACTGGAGTAACTTAAGACAATCCTCTACAATTTCTTTAGTCCGCAGACTCTGATCTTCATTTCACTAAAAATGTGGAGCAATCTACTTTACTGATCTGCATTGTCTTCACTATCTCTGACAAAGAGATATGTTGTCATCAATGGCAACACATCATAGGCACATATTTGCAACACAATGAGAGGTATATATATCTAGTATGGGAAATATTATGTATTGAATGTATGAATAATCTCCATAGTAGAGATTAGTATCTATATTGGAATTATACACTATATTAAGTTAAGTATGAATAGTTATTGCTAGATTATGAAAGGTTAAGTTATGGAAACTATGCATTACAACTTGTATTACATTGGTAGAAGTGTCATAGTAAACTTGGAATTGTTAAGTGAGGTTAATCTTGGGATTAGTTGATCCATGGGTAAGGGAGTAACCTTTGTATAGAGAATGATTTCATACCAAATTGAGCTAGGAAGATGGGTGAACATGTGATGTCCATTTCAAATTAGGGGTGATGAATACTTTGGCCAAAGTATTGTAAGTAGTCATTGTTTACACTGTCAGTTCACTATGATCCAGGTTTACATACTAGGCAAGGATAATCATACTTGTAGGTTTGAGCCACAATATGATAGTTCTAGTTATGTAGGACACAACATCATGCTCAGAATAGGCTAATCTTTGAGGTTACCATCCCAATTCCTTTGTCAAAGGGTAGTGATTTGTAATTAAGGCTTAACAACTTATATTGCACTTAATTCAGATATATAAATTCTCGATCAGTAGAATTGCATGGCTATGTTTATTTGTAGTTGAAATTGCAGAACTAAGTTCACTTAATTAGTTACGTAACTTGATGACATGTTAACTAATTACTTTAATTTTTGTAATTAATAACTCAAAGAAGGAATCAAAATACTGAAAGATAAGAGGAAATAATAGGTTTGTTAATGGAGTTCACCCATGTGTTTGGGCTACATCTCCAGGTCCGCTTCTCAATGTGGGACCACTTTTATTAATGATGCCAAGCTTAAATCACCTTATTACACCAAAAATGCTTCAGACCTGCAATAGAAATCTTCACACAGTCTCCTTTATACCCTTAGAAATCTTCTAGTATTCTCCTATGGCTTAGGTTTTAGGATTAGGCTTCACAAGCCTTCAATCTACCTATTACACTGAAAAATACAATTTTAAAAAATATTGTGCATCATAATTTCATGTCTTCGAACTCTGGCCCGGTGGTAAAGATTTTACCCTTTTTATAAGAGGGCTCAGGTTCAAACCCAAGCCCCTCTTCTTCAGATCTCTCCAATTAGCCATAACAAAATTTAGTTTGTTGGCTTTTATTTCTGAAGATAGCTCGTAGCACATTGGTGGTCAGGCATGATGTGAGGTGGGAAGTTGGTGGTTTGAACCACTCGACCCCAATTTATAGTCTTAGTTATATTTTAAATATAACATTCACCCATACAATGTTCAAAGAAAGCACATAGCACGTTGGAAGGTGTTAGGAATGAATGGTGGGAGATCGACGAGTCAAACCGTCAACCTCCCCATTTATTTGAAGATCTTTGCTTTTAGTTTAAATAAACCCCGACACCTATACATTCCGAAGATCACGCATGGTCCACTATTGGAGGCTAAGAATAGTAAGGGGGAGGTTGGGTGTTCGAACCTTCCCCCAACAACTTTTAAACAACAGCTGACTGTTCCAGAGCAACCGCAAGGGTGCCACGTGGCACCCAACCATTGGTCCATGTGGCACCATTTAATTTGATAACATCATGACACGTGTCACGCTCAGATTGGTCCACCTGTAGTACGAATGTCACGTAATTGCCACCTGTGCATGCCACCTCAACATCTTGCCATGTGTCTTGTCATGTCGATGTCATCATTCGTACCTGGTCAACCTTTTTCTACACAACTTTGATCGGCCATAACTTTCACGTACGGAATCTAATTGACACGATTCAAGCGGCATCAAAATTGTATCGGCAAGCTTTACGCAATGGCAATGGTTTTGTTGGATTCTGAGACTACATTTTTAGGTCTTCTAGATCCTCCTAGATCATTCCTCCCAATTAAGAAGCTCTTGGACCACCAAAAGTCTAGTTTTATATAGAATTTAAGTGAGAGTATTGTTGCCTCACTTGCCTAGTATCATTTGTCCACCCTGTTGGAATTTTGATCATCTGACCCATCACAAACAAGATGAAAAATAAGATAGCATTGTTGATACAATCAACAGAATACCCATCAATATTCATTGTCGCATCCACCATCCACATAGAACTAACTAGTATAATAACAAGCAACAATATTGAATAAACCGATGCAAAAGAAAAAAAATCATCATGTTGGATAACCTGAATAGGAACATCATTAGAAAATGAATATTTCAAGCCCTCTTTTACCACCTTTGGTTGAAGGCTTAAATTTGCTTGCAATTGATCCCCATACTGTGTTGTCTATGACACCTTATCATGATTATAAATACATGTGATTATTTCATCTTCATGCCTAATATCACTAGTTGTTACATAAATGAGAGTTAGCGTATTGCTTGCATTCACAATCATCTTGACATGCCCCATGTTTACAATAGATCTATCAATCTTCATGTGATGAGATTTCATAATAAATTCAATTTCATCTTTAAACAAATTATACTTTGTATGTTCCATGTAGAAAATGGCCTTTCTATCATACAAATAAGGACTTCCTAAAACCATCCCACAGATGTCAAGTGGAATTACATCTAACTCTACCTCATCTACAAACTTGGATGTGATTGCAAATCAGAGTTTACATTGTCTCGACACATGTAACTGAGCATTATCATGCACCCAACCCAATGGATATGGTTTTGGATGAGGTGTTGTTTTTAATGCCAATCGCTTAACAACTTGTTTAGAGATCAAGTTCACTTGTGATCCACTATCTATGAGTGTATGAATTTTACTCTGTTTTACAATAGTCCTTATATGAAACAATTCATTCCTTTTACATTCATCAGGGACATCATTACACTTTAAAGAAGAAGCATGGGAACTAGTACTGGCAACAAGAATAATACCTTTTATACCCACAACTATTATCTTGGTTTCATCATTGGAATCTAATCCGAGGTCCTACACAATAGCTATGGTCTTTTGCTTACACTTTCGATCCTTAAAGCACTTTGGTTTCTGATCAGGATGCAATTTCTAACATTTTGCATCTTCGTGCCCTTTCTTTTTGCAGTGTGAGAAATACGGCTTTTCCTCCTCTTTCTTCACGGAAGTTGTCCGCTACATTTCCTTCTTCCCTTTCTTGCTTCCATTCTGCTTATTGGATTCCATTAAGAAACTATCATGGCTATTCTTCGTGCCTGTTTCAAGATGAATGGCTTGCACACTAACTTCATCAAGGCTAGTTGGATTGAACATAAGTATTGTATGCCTCAACATTTCATGTAATCCACCTATATGCTTCAATAAAGTTTCTTGTGTATATAATGGAATGCCCAAAATTAAAGCTCTTTTCCTAAATTCCTATTTATATTCTTGTACACTTTGTCCTTTTTCTTGCCTTAATGATTTCCAATTCATTATTGCTTTTTGCATGTGACCTAATGGATAAAACTGTTTCTTAAGTGCAACTATAAACTCAAACCAAGAAGAAATAATTTTACCATATCGACTAAGATCTTCTTGAGTTTTGCTCTCCCACCAGATTAAGGTTGTGCCTCCCAGGCGAAGAGTGGCTAATTGGATTTTTGAAGTATCATCAATAAACTTCTGAATCCTATAATAAACTTCAATCTACTTTTTCCAATTATCAAGTTTCTTTGCATCTAGTTCTCCATTATAAGTTGGCAATTCAAATTTAACATCAAGTTTTAACAAAGGTGTATTAGATTCAAGTTGCACAGGTTGTTTCTTCTTTGAAGATGAAGTAGACAAAGAAGATCAAGAAGATGGAGACGGAGGTTCAAGAGGGTCACCACCCCCTCCTACTCCTTTACCTTTGTCATATTTTGAAGAGGATTCACCTTTCTCCTTCTTCTTCTTTCTATCCTTGTACAACTCTTCCAACATCATCTTCATGTCTAGGAACATTTTGTGAAATAGTTCTTCATTCTCAAAGATTTTAGGACTAGGAGATTTTCCTTCTTCCAATTGTGCCATGGTTTATCTTTGAGTAACTTGCCTTGATCCGATCTCTAGATTAATCTTCTCAAGTACACCCTCTCCTCGCTTTAGTTTCAACCTGGTTAACATCCACCACTTGCAAATTCCCGTTAAACTACTCTGATACCAACTATATCTGAATTAAGTGCATTATAAGTTGTTAAGCCTTAATTACATATCAGGTAGGGTCATTTACCAGTTTGGTAAATGTGTGGGGGACTGTAGTTAGTCCGTGGTTGGCAGAAAAGTGCTTGAGTGATGCTTCTCCTCATGCAGTTGGTGGCTAGAATTTGATGAAGGACATTGAAACCATTTGTATCTCTACTTTCAGTTTACTTCTTTGAAACTTGTTTGTAACTTTGTATCCATCTTATGGAATTTTGTAAATGAGAAATATTCAATACTTGTAATGTTGAAATGTAATTTGATTATGCAATGGTAAAGTTTGAAATATGTTTCAAATGTGCATCATATCATTTTAAAGAAGGAAAAAATTTATCGCTCATATTGTTGGTATGAAGAACTATTTACTTTTGGGTTAAATTTAGTAAAATTAATTTGGTAGAACAATGGGCATGTTAATCATGCCATTCCTTTCTTTGTTACTGAATCAGCTCTATGTGTTGAAGTGCTTCTAATCTCATTTCCTCCATTCTATTCAGTTGCATAATTCAGTGTTGTTGGGCTTCTGTCAGTTCAATCCCAACTTCCAATGTTGTTTTAAATGTTTCTAATTCATATTCAATGGGAAGTACTGGTTTCTTCCCATAAACTAGTTCATGTGGAGTAAAATTAGTTGTACTTCTCCATGTAGTATTGTACACCCAAACAAATTTTGTCATCATGTCTACCCAATCTCTTCTCTTAGCTAAGATTGTCTTTTTCAGAATATTCTCCATCTCCCGGTTAATTACTTCAACTTGTACATTGGTCTAGAGATGGCAAGGAGAAGACTTTATATGACTTATTTGGTACCTAGTCAGAAATGCTTTGATCATAGTGGACATGAATTGTGGCCCTTGGTCAGAGACAAAAACCCTTGGGGCCCCAAACCTTTATAGAATGTGCTTATATAGGAAATCTACTGCTTTTTCTTCTTTTGAAGCTAGAAGGGCCTTTGCTTCAACCCATTTGATAGCATAATCAGTGAAAACTAGGATGTAGTGATTATCTTTGGAGGGCGGATCTATTGGTCCCACAAAATCTATACCCCACTTCTCAAATGTTTCAAGAACCACTTGAGGTTGGAGAGGCATATCACCGAATAATGTAGGATGTCCCATTCTTTGGCATGGTCACATTGTTTGACATATTGTTGAATGTCCTTCATCATGATGGGCCAAAATTACCCACCTCTAAGGATCTTATGTCTAGTTCAGAGAGCTAAAAGATGTCCCCCAGATGGATCATCGTGGCATGCATGAATAATATGATAAACTTTGATTTTCTACAATATGATAAACTTCAATTTCCTACACACATCTTCGTAACACATGATCAGGGAAACATTTAAACAAAATACCATTTAACCATTTATATCTAGTGCTATTCTTGATTAGTTGTTTTGTTTCTTTTGGAGTAAAATGTGGAGGACACTTTAGTGTGGCTAAATAATTAGCCAAATCAATAAACCATGGTGATTGAATCAAAATGGCAAACACATGTTCATCCATAAATGCATCATCAACTGGCTCATTATTCCCTTGCATAATCAGTCTTGACAAAAAGTCAAAAACTACATTATCTTTCCTTGGTTTGTCAACTATGGTTATGTCAAATTTATGTAATAAGGGCAACCATCAAATGATTCTTCCACCAACTACAACTTTATTCATGAGGTAATGTCATTTGGCAGCATGGTCTATGTGAATGAATACATAATATCTAGTGATATAATGGTGGAACTTATTAATGGCATAGACTATTGACATGAATTCTTTTTCTATGGTGGTATAGTTCTTTTCTATTCGGTTTAGGTTTTTATTGATATAATAGATGGCATGCATACATCCATACTCACTTATCTATCCCAAGATACCTCCAATTGCCTAATTGGAAGCATCTGTATGGATCTGGAAAGGCTCTCCCCAATTAGGTCCCTTAATAACCAGTGTTGTTATCAATGATTTAGATTCAAACACCTCTTGATATTGGGTAGTCCAATTAAATTCAGAATCCTTCTTTAGGAGGGTAAACAATGGATCAACTATTCTACTAAAATTCTCAATAAACCATTTATAATATCTAGCATGCCCTAAGAAACTTCTCACTTTAGTCCAAGTCTGAGGTGTAGGAATCTGCACTATGATCTCAATTTTCTTAGGATCTACTTTAATACATTCTTGGGAGATATGGTGGCCCAAAACTATTCCCTTAGTCATCGTGAGAAGAAATTTCTCATGATTCAAGGATAATTGATGTTCCTTGCATCGTTCAAGCAATTTGTTGAAACTACTTAAAGCTTCATCAAATGTCCTGCCATGGACTGTGAAATCATCCATATACACCTCAACACATGTATTGGTAAGATCATCAAAAATTGTGATAACAACTCACTGGAAGGTAGTTGGATTATTGCATAACCCAAAAGGTAAAACTCTATAAGCATATGTTCCCCATGGACATGTGAAGGTAGTTTTATAGATTGGTCTTCTGGAGCTACTTGAATCTTGTTGTAGCCACTAAACTCGTCTAAAAAGGAGAAGTAACTACTGCCAACCAAGTTATCCAATACTTGGTCAATGAAAGAGAGGGAAATAATCCTTTTTAGTTTCTTTGAACTCAAATCCATGTAATCAATACAGACACCACTTTTCATTCTTCTTTGGCATGATTACTAATGATGAAAACCACTTGCTTCAAAGATAGGCTAAATAAATCCAACTTGTAATAATTTCTCTATCTCCTCCTTCACTATTTCTCTTAATGTAGGGTTGATTCTTCTATGGGGTTGCCTTACAAGTCTAACATCCTCTATATAGATATGATGTGTACAAACACTTGGATGAATCCCCTTCATATATCTATATTCCTAGGTGAAAGCTTGCGCATGGTTTTGCAACAACTCGGTCAATTTTATTTATTCTGTCTATCAACCAGTTGTTGATGGAGAGTTGTTTGTTTACCTAAACAGTGATTTGTTTTGTACCAGAGTAGACAGAATGAATTTCCCTATAAGGGTTGATTAGCGTATTTAATGGACAACAATGAGGGAGGATTTGATGCAACCTTTTTGCTTCTTGGTAATCTATTTGAGATGTTAATTTATCCAAAAATGGATAATTAAATGCTCTTAGAAAGTCTCTTGGATTTCTCTAGAGCCATCCAAATACATCTTGTTGTGCATCATTATGGAAGGATGGTTCATTTTTGTCCTCCTGCTCATGGTATTCCTCTAGATATTCTACAATTGTGACCATAGCTAATGTGGAAGCGTCTTCTTCATCTGATTCTATAAGATCATCTACCCATAATTTGTTTTCATAATGCATGGATGGTTTAGCAGGTGGGTATATGGATAGTTCTTTTAATTTGTTCCCATTAGAAATGGTCATGTTCCCTGATTGACAGTCAATGAGGGCTACTACAGTGGCCAACCAAGGTCTACCCAAGATGATTGGGTACCCTGATTTCTTCTTTCTTGTTTGGAGGATGAGGAAATCCACCAAGTACTCCCAAGCGTTTATTGAGACAATAATATCTTATAACACTCCCTCACGTTTGGTAATGGATAAATCAACAAGCTGTAAGACTGTAGATGTAGGCTTCATATTGTTTAAAGCTAATGCTTCTGTAGTATCTGCAGTCATCACATTGATGGCAACCCCTATGTCAATCAAAACATTTGGAACTAGCATCCCTTTTATCACTACCAAAATGATACGACTACCTAGATCCCCATATTTCTATGGAATCAATTTTCTTGACAAAACATTTGCAAGTTTTCCTTCTACTTGAATAGTTTTTGACAACTTTTTCTTTCTTCCAGAAAATTTCAAGCATAAGCTTTTGATCATTTGATTGATTGTAGAGATATCTTTGATAGCCCGTAATAGAGGGACATCAATGTTTATTTTTTAGAGTTCCCTAATCAATTGAGAGTCAAATTGAGTATTCTAGAGATCTTTGGATTTTTCTGAAGCAAGTTGTCTCAATCGCTCAAGAAACAAAATTGGTACTACTTTCGAGATCTCTTGGAGGCTTCCTATTTTGGATGTCTCCTCCTATGGTTGTTCCTCCCTATCATTATTCTATGAAGAATCATTTTCCTCTGAGATTTCCATAGAAGGAGATTTTATTGGGATGTTATGAGAATGTAATTGAATATCATTATTTTCCACCATATTTTTAAAGTTGTTGTGTTTGGATCAATATTATATACTTGCTACTGAGGGTGATTGTTTTTGGGATTTGGAATAGGCCAAGCAGGAAGTTGCGGCTGATTTACTTATTCATTTTAAATTTGAGTTGTTGGATTAGATGGTTTAGGCAGCAAAGCTTGCGATTGATTCCCATAGTTGTTGATATTGACTTTGATTTTGCCATTGGGGGGTGGTCTAGGATTGATTAATCCACTCAGTTTGAGGGCAAGGTAGTCCCCATTGAGGTGGCATTTGCATTTGTGGAGCTGGACCTCCCCAAGATCCTGACCAATGGTTTGGTCCCCAATTGGAAGGGCCTCTAGGCTTGAATTATCCAGCATATTGGTTAAAACCATAGTTTGATTGCCTTTGCCCCATAAAGTTTAGCTCTTCCTCAACCTGTGGTATCTTTTTCAAGCAATTATTAATTTATGGCATCAAACCACATTCATTTGTGGAATATCGTAGATTCCACACAACTCTATCCAATTTAATGGGCATTCTCAGAGTGGATGCTTTTCTCTACATCGTAGATAATAAATAACTAATGGTTAGTGGTTTTCCTACTTTCTTGTATACCATCTAAAGTGGTGTTCAAGTGAAGTAGAATATCAATTTTAAGGTTAGCCAACTCTTCCATCACCTTAGTGACATCTCCACCACTATTATTCCCTCTTTTGTTGATTCTATTACTAGCTCGGGAATGGGAATAATTCTTGTTGAACTTAACAATTTATGCAAAACTTACTTTGTTGACATATTTGTTGGCCTATTTTGCTTCCTAGCCAAATAGTCCAAACCCTTAAACCCTAAGTGTTTTCCTTCCCCTTAAACCCCTAGGTTTTACAGTCATCTCCCTTTATGTTATAATCCATCATTGACTGTCTAGCCTAGGTTTCCAGTCACTTAAGTTATGACTTTGAGTCTTTTTATGTCATAAAGTGACCGACCCTGAGTCCTAAGGTTTGCCTTTAATCACCCGTCAGCATCGTTCTTTAAGACTTAAGTCCTTTGGGCCTGAGGGTGCTGTGTGGAGGTATTTCACACTCTCGTAGACCATTAAAGCTGACGTCACTTTCCTTCTACGTGGCTGCAAAATGCAGATAGTTGTAAAGTATATCGGGGGCCCATGGCTACATATTGATGACTCTATCAAACAAAGGAGATAGCACCAGGTGTCAAGGGATTTACCGGTGGGGCTGCAGCTTTGAAGATCAGATGGTGGCATGATGTCATAGGTGAATCTTGCCCACGGGGAAGATTTTGTGCACAACAGTGAGATGTCAACACGTGGCATGCTTGTGCCTTCTCTGTCAGATCTCTCAGGTGGGCCCTTATACGCTGGTGACTATTAAAAGAAAATGACTCACCTGCACCCTCAGCGCCACATATGCCAGGTTAGTGAGCCTCAACACAGATTCAAAAGGGAAAGTTTTGGCCATCGATTCTAAAAAACAAATCTATCTACGGCCATTATTCAAAAGAGAATCTCAGGCATCCTGAAGGTGGGAAAGATTGCTGATTAGGGAAGTATGCGGACTCTGCCAATTGGGGTATTGTAGAGATCAAAATTTCAAGGATTCAAGGTTGATGAAGATGCAGTGACTCAAGGGTTCAGGATTTAAAGTGTTGTAAAAGATTTGCTCAAGTAATTTGTCTCATATGCCATCAATACAGATCCTATGCCTCTCAACTGCCCCTTTCAGATATTTATTGCATTTATGGTTGCAGGTGATGAATCAACTGGGGCATTAAGGAGGGATGAAATATCTCTCAACCACCTATGGACTCCAGATATTTTTTGCATTAATTCTTGCAAATAGACATCTTTAAGGAAAAGATATTTTCTAACGGAGCCAATGGGATAATTTATTGTAACCTAATTAGGTCATTTTGAATCAGATGCTATATATGCATGAATGTAAGATGTAAAAAAGGTTGGAAAATAGTTAGTCTTATGCTTATGTATTCCAAACAGAACTTTCCTCTACTATAACTGTGCCTCTTGATCAATACATATGGTTTTACTTTTTCATGATTTTAACTCTATGTAGTCTTATAATTGGCTATTGTTTGTGAATGTTTAATTCTTGGAAATCCATTCTTTACCTCTATTAAAATCTCCATGATCCATGGAAGTTTATCAACTGTATTTCTTTATTTGTGCATCTTAGCTCTGTGAATGTTCTTTATTCAAACCTGGTGTATCACCTCTCCTTCATTTTCAGTTTTTACTCCCTCTTCCTCTTTTCCTAACAAGTGGATAGATTAGGTTTAGTCTTAGGATCGCTAAATTTTTCTCATTCAGCAAAGGAACCAGCCTCTCTCTAGAGATTCAGCCTCCCTGTAGGGTCCCACACCTAGAGGTCATCTCAATGTTTCACTAGATTGTTGGAGCCCTAAATCCCTTCAACACTGGGTGCAAATCTATGTGACAACAATATCCTCACCCCATAAGATTTAAGGCTTCTCTAGCGTCTTCATTATTTCCTCTAAGGAAGATAGTTTTACTCAATTCTTCATCTAGACTACTACCACATCTTCTATGAACAAACAAGAAGCGATTGACATAGTCTTATAAATTTTCATCTTCCATCTGTAGCATTCTAAAAAGTTCTTCCTTTCTGTCCTGAACTCTACAGTAATCTTGATATTTATCAAGAAAAATTATCTCCATTTGCTCCCAAGTATGTATAGAATCAACAGTTAATCCCATGAACCAATGTAAGGCTAATTTTTTTTAAAGTGGAGGGAAAGAGTTTTAGTTTCTGATTATCAATCTCGTAGTTGTAAGTTTGATAGAGGACCTTAAATTCAAATATAAATTGGTTTGGGTCTTCTGAAACTTTTCCTCTGAAAGTTGGTAGAACTGAGGGAGAGATATTTTTCATAGGTGGTTAATTTTTGTAAGGAGTTAAGGATATAGGATATGAAAAGGTCCTATTGACTACTTCATCCCCACCTAAAATGTCTACCATTATGATGGGATATTCAGGGGCTTTAGGAGATTCTTGATCCAATAAATGATTCGATAATTCTTCCAGATTAGATTTCAATGGTGAATGCGACTCTCTCAGTGTGATGACCAAAGATTTCTTTATAAAGTGGCCTAAAGAGTCTTTAGGCCTACTCATAAAATATTAGGTTGTTAATGATCTTGACCCTACCAAAACCTTAACCTACAAGATTTGTAGATTGGTCCCCGATAATGACACCAAAAATGATAGGGTCATCATAGTCATTTAAGTTTCCTATCATTTAATTCTTATAAAGTCGGGGTGGTGTTTGGAGCTATTTGCAGTAAGGTCTTCCTTTTTTGGGGTTTCAAGGTTGTGATTGTGATCATATTCTAAGTAAATGTAAAGACAATGCTGGATTCCAAACTACTTTATTACTGATTAAAACACTCATGTGAAATTGAAATGAATGAAAGCAACTATGCTATTGCAAAATGGAAATACACACTCACAATTAACTAATTAAAGCAACTGCAATTTATTCTACTGCTGAATTAAATCACATGTACAAAAGTAAATGAAACAAATATAATCAAGGAACTATTAGATTGAAATCAAAGTTGGACCATTCAATCTATGCTTCAACAACCATGCTTAACATAATTAAACAAGATTACTATTTAACAAGATTGTTGATGCATTTATTTATTTGTTTTATTGCATTTATTTATTTATGTTGGTGCAACTAATTACTTATGTAATTAGTTTATTAGTTAAATACTTTAATTAATATCATGCACCAGATAGGATAAGCTTACTTAGCTATTAGTCAACATGTGCATGATTGTAGCACATGATTAACACATATCTTGTTATCGAGGAGTTCCACTCCACTCTTCTTGCATGCAGACTTTAGTCAAACTCCACGTGTTGTGTGAGTTCCTAGTTTATCTCAGGCTTTGCCTTGCTCTATATAAGCAACGGCCTCCAGTTTATTTCATACACTTTTATTATGTAATTGATATGAATAGAGTTTATTCAATCATATCTGTGTTTCTTCTATTTAATGCTTTCTTTTAGATTCAATAGATCTTGCTTGATTATTCTAACATGGTATCAAAGCTTATTTGAGTCTTTAGTTAGCTTATATATTCCAAAATATTGAATCTTGTTTTTATTTTCATATTCAAAGAGTATGCTCTTCTCTTACACGCATGCATGATCTGGATAATCAGAAATTCAGGAAATAAAATACCAAATTTGAAGGGGGTTTCTATTTGATTTTTTATGCAAGTATAATATGGAGCTCCATAGAGAAATTCTAACCTCACCAGTGAGTCTAGAGTGCCTGAGATAGTAAAAAATGCCTATTAATCCGTCTATTTTGGACAAAGGAGGTGCGATTGGCAAAGGGTTTGATCTAGTAGTTTGACATCAGATCTAGTCAAGTACCTAAAATTGAAGCATTTTTGCACCAAACAGACCTCACCGTTGCGCTCAGAAGACATGAAAACCTCCATTTTCATATAAAATTCATCCAATTTGGACAAATTTAGGGGAAAAGGCAATTTTTTTGCCTAGTATGGTCGTACAAACTGTACAGTAGGTCAGGGCAAGTTTTTTTTTAAGTATTTTTTTATTTTTTCCTACAAGCCTATAGCCAAGCATGTGGACACAACAAATAGACCGTCAAACACAAATTTATCCCCACCACCCTTAAAAAGGGCTCGAGCGGACTAAGATCTAGCCTTGCCGCCCTTAAAAATGGCTCTGTCACCACCATCGGTCGCCCCCTGTCTCAACGATGCCACCATCCGTCACCACCTCAAAATATCGCTACTGCTAGCAATCTCTTTCGGACCCTGTGCGCCCAGCCTTTGGTCCTATTAGTGACTAGGGGCCTCAATTAAAGCCCCCAGTGCTAGTGACATGTCACCCATGTGACCTAGCCCTTAGCCAAAGGGGGGCTTTTTTTGCCCTTCATCGTTGAGCAGTCAGAAATTTTGGGGCAACTTCGGGAGCCCGCCATTTTGCCATACGGAGGTATTTTTGATGATTTTTTTTTATATAGGCTAAAATTTCATGCTTTTCAATGTTGTGCAATTAGTTTTTTCAGATTCCTCCATATTTTTCTAGAATTCAGTGTTTCTCATAGATAATTCTTGCTAGTTCCCATTTTTTGCACCTTTGCAGCTCCATAACTTTCACATACGACCTCGGATTAAGGTGCTATTTTTAAGTTGATATTTTTTTGAGTGACCATTATACCTATACCAAACTACATATTTTCTGTACTTTTAGCCTGAGGGCTTATTTGAGCTTCTGTGTAAACTGGAAAACTATAATCTAGTCTTGTAATCGCACTCAATTATAAAGTGTCCTATCACTACTTGTTGTGGGGGATCACATTCAATAGTTTAGGGGGGATCTTGTGGTGGTCTATATGTATTTTTTCATTTCTGTTGTGAGTTGATTTCTTTCTTACATTATGGGGAATCCAAAGTTTCCTCTCTTAATGCCATACAACTATAATACATGGAAACAAAATGCATGGAATGCATTAATGATGCTTGGCTATACACCATATATAGAACAACATCAATCCCTCTAAACCCAAAGAATCACCAACTCCTTCATCTTTAGGAAAAGGGAAAGCTACGCCACTAGTTGTACTAACAAATTCTACAAATTCACAGGTACTTAACTCGGGTGCTTCGCACCATAGGGGTTCTGATCAAGACCAATTTTTAGTATTAGAATCATGTTCCATTCCCCATATTCTTATAGGTGATGACACTCCAGTAGATGTAATAGGGAAAGGCATTGTTGATGTTGATAGTGGTATATTTGAGGATATTCTCTGTGTACTTGATTTGTCAACCAACCTTCTCTTAGTCTACCAAATCACTCACTTTGAGAAAGGCAGGAAAGTTGAGTTCACCCCAGATTCAGTCACAATTAGAAATTTGGACGATAATGCCTTAGTTGCAATGGGACAAGTTGATAATCAATCTTGACTTTATACATTCTCACATTTTGTGCCTCAAGCTTCCTCAAAATCTTTGCTCACTCACACTGATTTAATGAGCAAGCTATGGCATGAGCGGTTTGGTCACCTAAACTACTGCTATCTACAACAACTTAGTCAATAGGATATGGTTACAATACTTCCACATATTTTATTTTATGAGGTTGTATGTCAAGGTTGTGCCTTAGGCAAGCATCCAGAAGATACGTTTGATAAAGGGAGGGCTTGAAGGGCTACTCAAGTCCTCAAACTTGTTCATAGTAACTTAGCGGGTCCATTTCCATCTTTGTCATTTAGCAAAGCCAGCTATGTTCTCACATTCATTTATGACTACTCCAGATATACTTGGGTTTATTTTTTGAAACAGAAAAGTTAAGTATATGATAGATTTCTAGACTTCGAGGCTCTTGCAGAGATACAATCTGGAAAGTACATCAAGATCCTTCGAATAGATAATGGAAGGGAATATGTGAACAACAAGTTTGAACAATTCTGTACACTTGAAGGGATTGATCTTCAGCATTCAGTTGCATACACACTTGAGTAGAAAGGTGTTGCAAAAAGGAAGAATTGATTCTTGAAAGAAATGGCAAGTTGTATGATACATGCAAAATCATTAGTACCTAAGTACTGGGCGGAAGCTATTAATCACTAGGTTATGGTCAGAATCTTGCAATCCACACAAAGCTTTAAAGGGTATAACACCTTATGAAGCTTGGTATAGTAGGAAGCCAATAGTCTGACATTTCAGAGTTTTCAGTAGTTCAACATGGGTTCACATACCTTCAAAGAAGCGTTGTGCTTTGGAACCACAAAGCCAACCTTATTTGTTGGATATCCTGATGGTGTTAAAGGATATCAGCTCATTGATCCAGCTTCACATGAGCTAATTATATTAAGAAGTATTTACTTTGAAGAAAGTTCTTTGAACTTGTCTTCCAACATATCTCAATCTTGTTCCTTGGAAGATTCAAATAACAGTGATGATGACCCTCTTGATCCATATACTTGCAAGGATGTTGAGGTTTTACCTCCCCCTCCGTCGGGTTCGATAGTTGAGATTCCAGTTCCTCCTCCTCCTCCAATTCCTCACCCAGTGATGCCTCATTGGGCTAGGTAGACTTTGGAACATGGAGGACCTCTTGCTGGGGATCCATTGGATAGAAGGAGAACACAGTCATAGTATGAAGATTTTCCACATTCCTACATTGCCACAGCTTCTGATCCACAGACCTTTAGGGAAGCAACAGGTACAGTTGAGTGGGATTCAACAATAGAAGAAGAATATAACTCATTACTAAGGAACAAAACTTGGGAACTTGCTCCTCTTCCTAAGGGAATAAATTTAGTTTGATATAAGTGGATATAGCATGTTAAGTTTGCAGCAAATGGAACTATTGATAAATACAAGGCAAGATTAGTAGCTAATGTTGTTATATGGAGCCTAATCAGACTCGGAGGTTTTATCGGTGTGGTTTTTACCCAAATTATTTAATGGAGGTTTGGGGATAGCACCCCTAAGAAGGGTTCAAGGGGTAGCGCCCCTTGCGGGTCCACGGGCAACGCCCCTGGCGCGCTCCCTGTCGTGATACAATGTGGGGTCGAGGGGCAGCGCTCCTAAAACCTCAAACAATTTTTATTATTTTATAAAGGTGCCAAAAGTTATTTTTCTATTGGCTAACATAAAAAAAAAACATATTTTGTAACCGACATAAGTCTTGATAAAACGGATAAGGGTTAGGGTTTCTGTTGATATTGTATTGTAGCATTTGCAGCGGTATTGAGTTGCAAAGATTGCTGGTTGTAATTAGTTTGATTTGTTGGATAATAATACTAGACTCTCTGTTGGTGGATGTAGCCTGAATTTGGGTGAACCACATTAAAAATTGTCTCTTGTTATTATTTCTGTGTATTTTTCATTCCTTTGTTTAATCTTTATTTGCATTTAATTGATATCTTCTGCATGCAATCCCTAAAAAGTGGTATCAGAGGATGTTTTGTTTGATTATCGTCTACAAGGTCTCACAGTTGAGTGGGAGTCTCACAGTTAAGTGAGAGCAATGGTGGACGAGGGTAAATTGAAGGTAGATAAATTCAATGGGCAAAACTATTAGTTATGGAAGATGCACATGGAGGATTATCTCTATCAGAAAGATTTATGGAGGCCGTTGGAAGGAATGGCCAAGAAATCGGTAGCAATGACTGATGAGGATTGGGAACTTCTAGACAGAAAGGCACTGGGAACTATTCGGTTGTGCTTGGAACCATTCGTGGCATTCAATATAATAGAAGTGAAGACAACAAATGAACTGATGAAAGCTTTGGCTAAAATGTATGAAAAACCCTTAGCCTCAAATACTGTATTTCTCATGAAGCATTTGTTTAATTTGAAAATGATTGAAGGTGGATCTATGACAAATCATTTAAATGAGTTTAATATGAGTATTAGTCAGTTAACTTCTGTAAAAGTGAAATTTGATGAAGAGGTGAGGGCTCTCTTAGTTTTATGTTCTTTGCCAGAAAGATGGAATATTTTGGTAATGGTTGTAAGTAATTTTGTCTTTGGTTCAAATACTTTAAAATTTGATGATATTGTTGGTGTTATCCCTAGTGAGGAAATGCGACAGAAAAGTTCAGGAGGGTCCACATTAGGTAGTGTTGTGAATGCAGAAAGCAGGGGCAGATCAAAGGGGAGAGGAAAAGGTTCTGGAGGTCATGGGAAGTCACGAGGAAAATCAAAGGACAAGAGGTCCTAATCTAGAGGACAGAAGGATTGCTAGTACTGTGGGAAACTAGGTCATCTGAAGAAAGATTGATGGTCTTGGAGAATAAAGAAGGAGACAAACAAGAAGGCAATAAGGAGGCAAATGTGGTAAGTAATAAATCTGAAGATGATGCTTTGATTATTTCCCTAGATAATGCTGATGATTCATGGGTTTTAGATTCAGGGGCCTCATTTCATGCTACGCCCCATAGAAGTTATTTTCTTGATTATGTCCAAGGGGATTTTAGGCCGGTTTATTTGGGAGATAACGAACCCTATCAGATTGTTGGAAAGGGAAGATTTAAGATTAAGTTGCAGAATGGGAATCATTGGCTACTACAAGAGGTAAGGCATGTTCCAAGGCTAAGTAGGAATTTAATTTCAGCAGGACAGCTAGGTGATGAAGGTTGCACAGTTACTTTTAAAGATAAAAATTAGAAGGTTTCAAGAGGTGCCTTAATAGTAGCAAAAGGTGTGAAAGTAGGCACCTTATATCTTTGTACAGGTCATATCGTTCCTTCTACTTTAGTTATTGCAGAGAAAAAACAAATAGGTTCAGGAACAGTTGCTGCGGGTTCATAGAAAGAGACTAAAACAGTTGTTGTAGGTTCTGAGACAACATTGTGGCATAACAGACTTGGGCATATGAGCGAAAAAGGTATGAAGGTACTTCATTCTAAGAAAGTTTTACTAGGTCTAAAATGTATAAATATGGATTTTTGTGAAAGTTGTGTGTATGGCAAACAAAAGAGAGTTAGTTTTCACAAGGATGGGAAGCAAAAGAAAGATGAAAAGTCTGAGCTTGTGCATACAGATGTATGGGGAATGGCTCAGATATCTTCTCTCGGTGGCTCTCGGTATTATGTTACATTCATAGATGATGCAACCAGGAAGGTTTGGATTTATTTCCTTAGGCAGAAATCTGATGTATTTGAAACATTTAAGAAATGGAGAAGCTTGGTTGAGAATGAGACAGGTAAAATATTAAAATGTCTTAGATCTAATAATGGTGGTGAGTATTGCAGCAAAGAATTTGAGGATTATTGTTCCTTTAATAGAATTCATAGGTAGAAAATGGTTCCAGGGACTCCACAAGAAAATGGAGCGGCTGAGCACATAAATAGGACGAGGTCCTTTAGTTCGTTTGGGTTGTGGTACTCTAGAGGAAGCATGGACAGGTAAGAAGGTGAGTTATTCTTTTCTTAAAACCTTTGAGTGTGAAGCATTTGCACATGTAGATTTTGAAAATAGAACCAAGCTAGATGCAAAATCAAAAAAATGTATCTTTGTTGGATATGGTATTGATGAATTTGGTTATAGGCTTTGGGATGTTGAAAATCTAAAAATTGTGAGAAGTAAGGATGTTGTATTCAATGAGAAGGTGTTGTACAAAGATCAATTGTAGTAGCATGAGAAGAAAGAAAAGGATTATGTGGTGCTGGATGATACTCCAAATAGCCATGTTCTAGTGGTTCCTCATGCTCCGCAACAACAACAAGAAATACCACAAACTCCAATGAATGTTAGACGGTCAACAAAGCTAAGTAGATCTCCTGAAAGGTTTTCTCCCTCTTTGTATTCTATTTTGTTAACAAATGCTGGTGAACCGAAAGGGTATGATGAAGCTATGCAGGTGGATACAAAGGTTTAGTGGGAGCTTTCAATGAAAGAAGAAATGGACTCTTTACTAAAAAATCAGACTTGGGAATTATGTAAGTTGCTTGTAGGTAAAAAGGCTTTACCAAACAAATGGGTTTATAGGTTGAAAGAGGAAGATGGAGGTAAGAAAAGATTTAAAGCTAGGTTAGTTGTAAAAGGATTTGCACAGAAAAAAAGGTATTGATTTTGATGATATTTTTCTTCAGTTGTTAAGATGACTTCTATTTGTACTATTTTAAGTATTGTGGTTGCTGAAGATTTGCATCTGAAAAAGCTAGATGTGAAAACTGCCTTTCTCCATGGTGATTTGGAGGAGGAGATATATATGGAACAACCATAGGGAGTTGAGGTCAAAGGTAAGGAGAAATTGGTGAGCAGATTGAAGAAGAGTTTATATGGTTTGAAACAAGCACCTCAGCAAAGGTATTTGAAAATTGATAGTTTTATGGCTGAGCAAGGCTACAACCAGTGTAATTCTGACCATTGTATTTATTTTAAGAGGTTGGATAATGACAACTACATTACTTTATTTTTATATGTTGATGACATTCTTGTAGCAGGTCTAACATGGATCACATAAGAGAGTTAAAACAACAGTTAGCACAATCATTTGCTATGAAGGATTTGGGGGCAGCAAAACAAATCCTTGGTATAAAAATTTGTAGAGATAGGACGAATAGAAAATTGACTCTATCTCAGGTTGATTATGTTAAAAAGGTGTTGCAGAGATTCCATATGGAGAATGCAAAAGATGTCAGCACACATTTGCCTTGTCATTTCAAAATTGACTAAGGAGATGTGTCCTAAGACACAAGAGGAGGAAGAAAAAATGTCCAAGGTACCATATGCTTCAGCTGTAGGAAGTTTAATGTACGTCATGGTATGCACGAGACCGGATATTGAACATGTTGTAGGAGTCGTAAGAAGGTATATGAGTAATTCTGGATTGGAGCATTGGAATGCGGTAAAATGCATTCTCAGATATTTGAGAGGTACATCCAATAAACATTTATATTTTGGGGGTTCTAATACTGATTTAGCAAGCTATGTGGACTCAGATTTGGTAGGGGATATTAATACCAGCAGAGTACTATAGGTTATGTCTTTATTGTAGGTGGGACAACAATGATTTGAATTTCTAGGTTGCAAAAGGTGGTTGCTTTATCCACCACAAAGGCAGAGTATGTAGTTACAACAGAGGCAAGTAAGGAGATGATATGGATGCAATCTTTCATGGAAGAATTGGGCAAACAACAGGCTAACAATTATTTGTTTACTGACAGTCAGAGTGTCATACATCTTGCAAAGAATTTTGTCTTGCATTCAATGACCAAACACATACAGCTAAGGTATCACTTCATCTGGTCGGTGTTGGATGATGGACAGTTACAGCTGGAAAAGATACATATAGATGAAAATCCAGCGGATATGTTTACAAAGGCAATGACAAGGGAGAAGCTGAGCTCCTCTTCAGCTTCAGTTGGTCTTCAAGACTTAATACAACAAAATCAGAACACCAGAGTCTAGGGTGCTTATTTTCAGTGGGAGTTACAGGGTAAGTGGTGTTATGATCAGTCTCCAAGTGGGAGATGATATGTTGTGGAGTCTGATTAGTCTCCAAGTGGGAGATTATTTTTATATGAAGCCTAATCAGACTCAGAGGTTTTATTGGTGTGGTTTTCCCCCAAATTATTTAACAGGGGTTTGGGGGCAGCACCCCCAAGATGGGGTCAAGGGCAGCACCCCTTGCAGGGTCTAGGGGTAGCACCCCTGGCACGCTCCCTGTCGTGATACAGGGCGGGGGCTTGGGGGCAGCGCCCCTGAAACCTCAAATGATTTTAATTATTTTATAAAGCCACCATGAGTTATTTTTCTATTGGCCGACATTAAAAAAACCTATAACTGACATAAGTCTTGATAAAATGGTTAAGGGTTAGGGTTTCTGTTAATATTGTATTGTAGCATTTGCAATGGTATTGAGTTGCAAGGATTGCTGGTTGTAATCGGTTTGATTTGTTGGATAATAATATTGGACTCTCTGTCAGTGGATGTAGCCTAAGTTTGGGTGAACCACGTTAAAAATTGTCTCTCGTTGTTATTATTTATGTGTATCTTTCATTTCTCTATTTAATCTTTATTTACATTTAATTGATATCTTCTGCATGCAATCCCTAATAGCTAAATGGTTTTCCCAAGAAGAAGGCATTGACTATACCGAAACCTTTGCGCTAGTTGCTAAGATGAACTCTATTCGCTTGATACTTGCTATTGCTACAGCTCGTGGTTGGGTTGTACATCAGATGGATGTGAATAGTGCATTTCTTCATGGGGATCTTCATGAGAAGATATATATGGAGTAGCCATAAGGGTTCATTCAGGATTCTTCATTGATATGTCACTTGCAAAAGTCTTTCTATGGTCTGAAACAAGCCCCTTGGACTTGGTATGCCAAGATGGACACTTTTCTTCTCTCAGTTGGGTTCTCCAGATGCCACACAGATCCAAATGTCTATATTCTAAGGCATAAGGATTCATTATTGTTCTTGGTTCTCTATGTTGACGATCTCATTATTACAAGGAGCACTGCATCCATCATAGCCAATGTCAAGACTGCACTACGGGACATATTTGCTATGACTGACTTGGGTCTACTATATTATTTTCTCAGGATTGAGATATCACAGTCTTCTTCCAAGATTACACTTTTGCAGCCCAAGTATGGCATTGACTTGTTAGCTTGGTTTCACATGGTTGATTGTAAACCTACCCCGACTCCCTTCCTATCTAGAGTCAAACTTGAGGTTCATTGTTCCACATCATTGGTTGATGCCACTTTGTATTGCAAACTTGTAGGCAACTTCATCTAATTGACTCATACTCAGCCTGACATTTCATATGCAGTTGGCATGGTTTCATGCTTTATGTAGGAACCTTATGAGCTTCATTGGAAAGCTACCAAATGCATCTTGAACTACATAAGGGGCACTCACAGATATGGGATTCACTATACAACAGGTATAGGTTCAAATTTGGTTGGATATACAGATTCTGATTGGGTTGGTGATTATGATGATCGTAAGTCCACTTTTGGTTACAACTTTCATGGTGCAGTCACGGTTAGGAGGGTCCACAAAGTGAACTGTCCAGGTCATGCAGCTAGAGTAAACACAACAAAAACAACTCAAAGATATAAATCAAATGCAGGTTTAATCATTCAATATATCATAGAATTCAAATACAAATTGGTTGATAACATGCAGGATTACAATCAGGGCTCACAGGCCTAATTACAGAATTATAGAATATGCACAAGATATGGCTTTGAAGCTCCTTCGCAAAGAATACAAGCTATCAAACTTAGAACTATCAATCACTATTTTCCTAGGCATCTATTACATCAATATATATGATCTCTGAAACATAAGATTCCTCCGAGTCGGCCAAGGAAGATCACAAACTTTGATGAAGAGTTGTAACATGTGTACAAGGATAGGTTGGACCTAATCATGTAGAGCTCCTCCGCAAATGAATGGAATAGCATGCAGATCTCAAAAAAGGTCGGCCATGATCCAAACAACATTGAATGATGTGTCATTTAGCTTTGTAAGTCATGAAATGCTCCACAAGTCTTCTCCTTTAACTGATTGTTTGAGACTATCAGGATGCTCTATTCTAAGAAAATAATCGATCTTCTGATAGTGATATCTTTCTGGTACCTGATCCAAATGATATGAGATTTGGATATGATGTACATGAATGTGTCTAGATGTTAAGTCTAGCTCTACAAGGTCTGAAATGCAATTGCGGTACAATGCAGACCAAAATACAGAAACTGCTACTGACTGATCTGATTGTACTAAACTAAAAAATGAAAAGAAACAAATTGAAATGCAAATGTTTTTGGTTGATGCAAGATTGCTCTTGAACCAGGGATGCTCCTGCATTTGACATCCGAGGTTATTGAAAAAGTGAGTCCCTCACTTTGTTGGAGCTAAAGGGAAACCAAGACAGTCCACCTCAGCCTAAGAAATCCATGATGAATCTTCTTCCCATCTGCCTTTCCATTTCACAAGATATTCTTTGTATTGTCTTCCTCTAGTGTTGCGTCCAACTCTGTTATCCAAAATGTCCTCAATCTGCTTTGGTGCTTGTTGTGGTAACTAATTCTTTAAACCTTCTTCAATTCTATTACTAAACTCTACTTCATGACACTGATATAGGTCTGCAATGTTGAAAATAGGTGATATACCCAATATCTCTGGTAACTCTACTTCATAGGCATTTCCTAAATCAAACTTTTTAACTATCCTACATGGTCCAAACTTCTTCAACTTCAACTTGTTATATGTCCCAACTAGAAATCTTTATTTTCTTAAATACACCATCACTTCATCTCCCACGGCAAATTCTTTGTGTCTCCTCTTCTCATCTGCTTGCTCCTTATCCTTATTGTTCATCTCTTCCAAATGCTTCTTTACCTGATTATGCACTATCTCCATGTGTCCTACAAATTCCCCTACTTTTGCACTCCTCTTCTCTTCCATACTAATGACTCTCAACTTTGCTACTCCTCTAGGGTTAGTTCCTGTCACTATATCAAATTCCTACCTTTTCTCCAACCAAACATCTCAACAAGTTTCTCAAACTCCTATTCACTACCTCTATCTGTACATCAGTCTATGGATGAAATGCTAAACTAAACTTCAAATCTATCTTCATCTTCTTCCAAAGTGTCTTCCAAAAGTATCTAAGAAATCTAGTATCTCTGTCTGAAATTATGCTTTTAGGTAATCCATGCAATCTCACAATCTCCTTGAAAAATAGGTTTGCTACATGCACTGCATCAGTTGTCTTCTTACAAGGTATTAAATGTGTTATCTTTGAAAATCTATCCACCACTACAAATATTGAATCATGTCCTCTTTGTGTCTTCGGCAATCCCATTATAAAATCCATACTTATGTCTTCCCAAGGTCTCACTGGTACTATCAAAGATTTGTACAAACCAGTATTCTGACTACTCCCTTCTGCAACTTGACAAACTCTACAACTCTACACAAATTTCCTAACATCCTTATATATCCGAGGCCAAAAGTAATTCTCACTTACTAGAGCCATAGTTTTATCAATGCCAAAATGTCCCGCCAATCCACCACTGAGTTTCTCTTTGATCAAATTGTCTCTCATTGAACTCCTAGGTATGCATAACTAATTTCCTCTGAACAACATATCTTTCTGAATGAAATAGTCCAACCACTCACTCCTATTTGTCACAATAAGTTCCTTGCATACTTTCCAAGGTTTTACAAAATCAATATCTTCCTCATACATGTTCTTTAAC
Organism: Cunninghamia lanceolata; assembly: GCA_027924645.1. NCBI lineage: Eukaryota > Viridiplantae > Streptophyta > Pinopsida > Cupressales > Cupressaceae > Cunninghamia > Cunninghamia lanceolata. The sequence goes on along the minus strand of BSBN01000026.1, from coordinate 1,510,731 downwards.
TCTTCAAATCCTAAGGACGCTTCAACTCTCATCTCTATCAGCAAATTCCTTCTTCTACTCAATGCATATGCAACTTTGTTTGATTTTCCACTCCTATGCTTCAATACAAAAGTATAACTCTACATGAACTCTACCCATCTCATATGTCTCTGATTCAACTTCCCTTGACTATTTAGATGTTGCAAAGCTTGATGATCTGTATACAATACAAACTCCTTAGGTAACAAGCTATGTCTCCACTTCTTCAAGGTTTGAATTATGGCATAAAACTCTTGATCATAAACTGAATATCTTCTCCTTGCATCATTCAACTTCTCACTAAAATATGCTACAGGTCTACCTTCTCCACTTAACACTACTCCTATTGCATTCCCACTTGCATCACAATCTACTTGAAACACCTTATTGAATTATGGTAATGCCAACACACGTTGCTATATTACTTTCTGCTTCAACAACTTAAAACTTCTATCTGCTCCTGATGTCCACTTAAAGTCTTTTCTATCACCTCTCATTGTTTCTGTCATAGGGTTACATACTAAACTAAAATTTTTGATAAACTTCCGGTAGAAACTAGCTAATCCATGAAATGATCTGACTTCTCCAATGCTCTCCAGTGTAGGCCATTCAACAATTGCTTACTTTTTCAGGGTCCATCTTCAATCCTTCTACAGAAATCACAAATCCCAAGTATACCAATTCTTCCTTCATGAAACTACATTTCTTGATGTTTATTAGCAATTTCTCTTCTCTTAGTCTCTACAATACTTGTCTCAGGTGCCGCAAATGTTCTTTTGTCTTACTGAAAATTAGAATATCATCCAAATATACAATAACAAACTTGCCCAATAATTTCTTCAAGACTTCATTCACCAAGCTCATGAAAGTAGTCGGTGCATTTGTCAATCCAAAAGGCATCACTAACCACTCATACAATCCTTCATTTGTTTTAAAAGCAGACTTCTATTCATCTCCTCCTTTGATTCTAATCTGATGGTATCCACTCTTCAAGTCTATTTTTTGTAAAATACTTTGCTCCACTCAAACAATCCATGATATCGTCCATCCTAGGTAAAGGAAATCTATACTTAACTATGATCTTGTTGATTATTCTAGAGTCTGTACACATCCTCCATTCTCCATCCTTCTTTGGTGCTAACACTGCAGGTACTGCACAAGGACTCAAACTTTTTCTGATCAAACCTTTCCTCAATAACTCGTGTATTTGTCTATTCAATTCTTCATTCTCTGTTGGTGTCATTATGTGTGCTGCTTTGTTAGGCAAACTATATTTAGGTATAAGATTGATGTGATGGTTGATACTCCTGATTGGTGGCAATTCTTCAGGTGCATTATTTTATATGATGTCTTCATACTCTATTAGCAACTCGGTTATCTCCTTGGATTGTGATTCTTCACTCTCTGTCTTCAGGGTTTTAGGATTCTTAGGAATCAAAGCATAACACATATTCTCATGTCTCAAACCATCCAGAAATTTCCTTCCATCTACCAAGCAGATTCTAGAATTCCCACATACTTCACTCTCAGGATCATCTTCCAAGGGAATCAAAGTAATTCTCTTTCCATTTGATGTTATAGTATATGTATTCTTTCTCCCATCATGTATAGCTTTTCTATCATACTGCCATGGTCTACCCAACAAAATATGACATGCATCCATATGCATAATATCACACAATACTTCATCATGATAAGATCCAATATGAAATTTCACCAAACATTGTTCACTCACCGGTACCTTATGATCATCCTGAATCCATGCTATCTAATGGGCTTATGGTGTTTTAATCTTTCTAACTTCAGCTTAGTCACCATCTCCTCTGAAACTAAATTATCAGAACTACCACTATCAATTACAACCTTAGAACATTTACCTCCTGATTTTCATCTGGTTCTAAACAAACTTTTCCCTGGCAGTGGTTCTTCATTTGTCTCTACTTGAAATAGTGCTCTCCTCATGACAAGTGATTATCCTTTCTTAGGTTTACCAACTGAACTAGGTGAACAGGTTCTTCTTCTACATACGCTATTCTTCCACTGTTCTTTGTTCTCTTGCTTGTACTCCCTTGATTACACTCAAATTCTCTATGTCCTTCACCTCCACATTTAAAATAGGTTCCTTTGAATGTTCTCCTATCAAGTCCTCTTCCTTCTCTTCTGTATCCTTCACTACGGTATGGACTAGGGTTTCCTCTACGGTAGAAAGTTCTATCATCTCTCCGATATGCATTATTATCTTTGTCTTCCTTCTTGAATGTAATTTCTTGTCTATTCCGCTCCGCATATGTTCTCCTTCGCATATTTACCTCCTCTGCCTCTCTGTCTCTGATCATGCCTCTTGTTCAACTTTTCTTCAACCTTTAGGACAAACTAATATGCTTCTTCCAAGGTTATCATTCTCACCGAACTCAGTTCCTCTTGAATGTTCAATCTCAATCCATTGATGTATCTAGCCACTTTCTCCTTGCTTGCTTCACTATGTCCTATCCTTATGATCATCTTATGAAATTCTTCAGTATACTCCTTCACTGATTTCTCCTTTTGTCTCAGGTTCTACAATCTTTTCAACAGTTCCAACTCATAGTCAACAGTTATAAACTAATTTTTCAACTTTCTCACCATTCTATCCCACATTGTAATCTTCTCTTTGCCTCTTCTATTTATATCCAACTGAACTTCTTTCCATTATATAGCAGCATGTCCTTTCAACTTTGTCTTTGCAAATTTCACCTTCTCCGGATCTTCAATTTCTTCATACTCAAAGTAATCTTCTAGGTCATTTATTTAGTCAATCAACTCCTCAAGATTCAAATTGCCAGTATAGTTTAGTACATAAACTCTAAGTCTTCTCCCAATCTTTGAAATAGCTCACAACATCTTGACTTGATCTGATTCTTCTTCTCTTTCACCTTCTAGGGTTTCGCCATTTTGATAAGTAGATTGAAAATCTTCATCATCAACACTCTCAACATTAGGTCGAGGTGTAAGTCCACTTCTCCAATCTTCTTCAATAGCATCCAAGTGAAATCACATTATTTTCATCATCTCCATCATCTCATCCATTCTTCCAGCCATTGTTCCAACAGTAGGGATTCTCCTCGATGGAATTCTTGCTTAGAGCAAGTGTAACTACCTCAAATTCAGCGATCAGGCTACAAGGTGACAACTGCCTCATAATCGACAATCGGTTACAACACAAGTAACATGCCTCAAATTCAATGATCTATTCACAGCAAGATCTTACATAATTGCTTCGCCACCTTCGTTCAATTCACTCCCAAAGATTTGAACTTTCACTCTGATACCACTTGGTGCAATCACAGTTAGGAGGGTCCACAAAGTGAATTGTCCAAGCCGTACAACTAGAGTAAACACAACAGAAACAACTCAAAGATATAGAGCAAATGCAGATTCAGTCATTTAGTATATCATAGAATTCAAATACAATTTGGTCAGCAACATGCAAGCTTACAATTAGAGCTCACAGGCTGATTACAAAATTACAAAATATGCACAAGATATGGCTTTGAAGCTCCTTCGCAAAGAATGCAAACTATCAAACTTAGAACTATCAATCACTATTTTCCTAGGCATCTATTAAATCAATATATATCATCTCTAGAAAATAAGATTCCTCCGCATCAGCCAAGGAAGATCACAAACTCTGATGAAGAGATGTAACATGTGTACACGGATAGGTCAGACCTAATCATGTAGAACTCCTCTGGAAATAATGGAATAGAGTGCGGATCTCAGGAAAGGTTGACCACGATCTAAACAAAATTGAATGATGTGTCATTTAGCTCCATAAGTCATGAAATGCTCCGGGCAAGTCTTCGCCTTTAGCTGATTGTCTGCGACTGTCAAAATGCTCTATTCTGAGAAAACAATCAATCTTCTAATAGTGATATATTTCAGGTACCTGATCCAAATGATCTGAGAATTGGATATGATGTGCATGAATGTGTCTAGATGCTAAGTCTAGCTCTGTAAGGTCTGAAATGCAACTATGGTAGAATGCAGACCAAAATATAGAAACTGCCACTATTGAATCTATTTGGCTTTAGAATATCCTCATTGAGCTTGGTGTTCCATTTCAGAAACCATCAATCATCTAATGCAACAACTAGAGAGCCATTCAGATCTTGAAGAATCCAGTTCATCAGAGGACCAAACACATAGAGATCCATATGCACTTCATTAGGGAGCTGATTTAGACTGAGATCATTGATCTTTAGTATTGTCCTATAGAGGAGCAAGTTGCAGACATATTCACCAAACCTTTCACTGAGAGCAAGTATCATCACTTGTGTACTCTTTTGGGGGTATGGGACAACAGTTCTTTAGAGGGGGTCTCCTAGACCTTACTCTTAAGGAGGAGTTTTTTCTTATGGGTTTTCTCCTTCCTTCATATGTGTAACAGGGTACCTAACATGGCTACTCATTGTCGGGACCCTTATTTGCATAACCCTACCTAAGTTTCGCTTAGGGGGGGTGTTGGTGCATTCATTTATTTGCTTTATTACATTTATTTATTTATGTTGGTGCAACTAATTACTTATGTAATTAGTTTATTAGTTAAATACTTTAATTAATATCATGCACCAGATAGGATAAGCTTACATAGCTATTAGTCAACATGTGCATGATTGTAGCACATGATTAATACCTATCTTGTTATCATGGAGTTCCACTCCACTCTTCATGCATGCAAACTTCAGTCAAACTCCATGTGTTGTGTCAGTTCTTGGTTTATCACATGCTTTGCCTTGCCCTATATAAGAAATGGCCTCTTGTTTATTTCATACACTTTTATTATGCAGTTGATACGAATAGAGTTTATTCGATCATATATGTGATTCTTCTATTTAATGCTTTCTTTTAGATTCAATAGATCGTGCTTGATTATTCTAACAAAGATAAAAGTTGAAAATGAAATATTTTTGTAATTTTCTCATTTAAAGGATAACCTGCAGGTGAATGATGACATAAGAACAAACATAATATATTCTAATGCAAAGAAAGAAATACAATCATAAAAGATAAATACTGAGAGATCTCCTCTGTCAGGTGGAGTGGGCCCAACTCCCCACCTGGAAGGATCCTCCTAAACTAACACAGAATCAGAAGAATTTCCCCTTTTATTCCTATGTAATGAAAACCCGAATGAGCATGCTTACACAACACAAAACAGAAAGAAATTCTATCTGGAAAGATAATGATTTCATAACATAAAAAAGTAACTAACTTTATCTATCTTTTTGGCTTATCTTTATACATTTGAGCCTTATTTTTAGACTGAACTAGACTAAAATATGGACTACCATAAAACTGGACTCTTCCTATGTTTTATTCCTAAACTAAGAGTCTCTTATTAAAAACTGGAAATGTCATCACATTCACCAAGATTGGCAGTAGGATACATGAAAGGTGAATCCTAAATTAAAGGAAACTAAGCTAAAGCAGAGCTTCAGTTATTCAGCCAAATATCCATTGAACTGAAGTTACAAGGCATGAAGAGAACTGAGGTGACAATCAGGCAATTTAGAGTTGCCTGATTTCTTGTGTGGCATATGTTGGGACTGAGATTAGTGTGAAGCCTACTATCTAACCATTGAATCAAGGAGAGGATGATACTATTATGACACTAGGTGGTACTTTGGAGTCGTCTAGAGCTAATGGTCTTCTTTTGAAAGGTGGCTTTGGAGAGCTCCGACGGCTTCAGAGAGATCCAGGTCGCTTAGTTCACAAGTTCAATGGCTATCTTTGTCATAAAACCATTAGAATACATGCATATACAATATAAATCATAGTAATAACCAAAAGATTATACCTTCAAAAAATAAATACCAAAACACAATATTCATCCATTTTATAAAACAATTATAGCTATTAAAAAGGTATTTAAAAATGCCAATCCATAGAAATACTAATCACTGTAATGTTTGATATGGAAATTAAACATATGTTTATCACAACTCATCGGTACATGTCACATCTCCTATAATTATATAAACTTTTTTATTAAAAAAACAAATACAAATTTCCCTTGAGCACATATTTGTGTCACTCCCTCTTCTTGGAGATGAAGAGCACTAATTTTACACATATATAACTCATACAATTATTATTTCTTTTTACATACCTTGGGTATTTCTTGTATGCAATTTGTCACACTTTACTCTTCTTCCATTTTTATAATTTAGTTAACATAGTCTTAATCTATTAATAATCATTTTATCCTAAGGGATGAAATTCACCATAGACAAGTTAGTTGGCCCCTAACTATCATGTGAAGATAAGATAGACATGTACCTTATATCCTTCTAAAATTAGAGTTATGCGGCCTTCCAATTTATGATCTAAAACCCTTTCCTTTTTTGTTGTTTGTTTCCATATGGTGAAAATTTGTACCTTGCTATATAGCTCATATCTTTGCACAATATCATATTCCTTGTGAAATTTAAATTTTCTTTGTGCATTCCTCCTTTGGTCTTACACAATGATAGTATCTTTGTGCTAACAAAGGAAATTTCATCCCCTTGATCTTCACTTAGTTTCTTCCTTTAAAGCATTCATTTTTTCTTAATCTCTCTATTTTGTACACACTATTTATGTAATTTCTCTCGCTATTGTGCCCAATTTGTGCAATTCCCCATTTCTAAAAATTGTTCTAATGTTTTTAAAATTTGAGTTGTTGGTTTCCTGTCTAGCTACCTTCAAGGTTGCATCGTTAACAGATACAAAATAATACAAAAGACTTCACTATCAAGAAAGCAATGAAAACATTTTACAGGCTTGGACTATTCACACTCTTTTAAAAAGAACAAGTAGGCCATTTAAGATAGGATTCAACAATTCAAATCACACCCTTGTTTCTTCCTATTTTTTATAATATTTGTTGCTTTCTTACCAAGCCACAAAGCCAATACCCAATTTTGTAATAGGTTTTTGCAATCCACCATAGCCTGCGATAATAACAATATTATTAAAGAGATTTATACCTTATTTTAGGCAAACAGATTCATAAAAACTTAGCCACTTCATCCATTTAGTCTTGGAAACATAAATACTTTAAAAGAGCTCTATTAAAGTTTTCTTAGTCCTTGTTTAAGATTAAAGCAAATCATTAATTCTAAAGACATATTTTCACAATCCACCATTATTTGTGATTGTGTAACAATATGATTCAACAAACTTAAACTTTATTCTAAAGCAAAATGATACCCATAAACTTAGTGGCTTGCCTACTAAAAACATTAATATCCTTTAACAAACTTACACCTTATTATGAGATAAAACACTACCCAAAAAATTAACTTCTCCCCTAGAGTCCTTAAAATTTAAGTACATGAAAAACTCTATTAATCTTCTTTTAATATTATAACCAATACTCAATTTTGAAAAATAGTTTTCTTAAATTAGAATATATTGCTTGTGACTATAACAATATAATTGTAGACTTAAAACATTATTATGTTTTCCATCTTTATGATATATAGAGCTACTAAATAATTTCCAATACTTTTAACATGCTTTTTCTTTAAGTATGTGGTAACAATTAATTATTTAATTATGTTTTTATCGTTTCAATGTCTACCACCAACTAATTATTTAGTAATGTGATGTATACTGAAAAGATGTGTTTAAAGAATTTAAAGACAAAAAATGGGTAGTTCTTTTCCAGTGGAGGAAATAATAATAATCACATCAATGTCAGAGAGGAATGTGATGAGAAGTATGGTCATCCTCTTAAGAGCTTCAAGTATGGCATTTCTTGGAGAAACGATTGTGGAAGATGCTAAAGTGTTTAGCTCTGCTTACCTTAAGCAAATATTAAAAAAAAATGGAAATACATATGAGAAGAGTTTCTGTAAGAGATGATAAATTTTTGGATTATTATTTTTTGATTAAACCTAAGGAAGCCATCAAGGGAGAGGTTAGACACGAACAAACACAAGTATTAAATTTTATATTGATTATGCTTTTGTTATTTTAATTTTATAGGTGGAGTACACCCTCTTGTATGAATGGCCTTGTACTTTTCCTGGCACGCAACTTTATAGAAATATGTGAACTAGGGGAGAGGACACAATAGTGGTGCACCCTAACTTCATGCCTCTCAAAATCATAAGTGGCAATTTTGAATCACTCCAAAAATTTTACAGTAGCTTACTTGGCAACGCCTCTGCTTATAACTAAGGTTTCAGGGCCACATCAACATACTTTTTGTTGAGGTGTCAAATAGTTCCCCCCAAAAAAGGGTGGACCAAAAGGTGTGCATTAAGTCATGTTTTGTTGGTGGGCTAATGTGGCATCACATGATTGGTTGCTTTTTAAATGTAAAGGGCACATTTCATCCAATTATTAGAACTTATAGTAACACTAACAACCTTAAAGTCACAACTACTAGTACGAAACTTTAAAAATATTAGGCCTTAAATGCACATATGCTAGTACTAAACTTAAAAAATATCGGGCCTTAAATGCACATATACTTTCTTAGCCATTGGAACTATCTCACCTATTGGGTCTTTTCCCCTAAATAATTTAAGGTACGAGATGCAAAACATTACTATAAAAGTTTGGTTTTTCCAATGTTTGAATTATCAAGAGATTTTAACTTTTTAAAATTAATTATAAGAATTTTTAAAATTTTCAAGTTGAAGGATAATTTTTTTTAGAGTCGACAAAATTAGATTTTAATATATTGTAATATATATACAAGATGGAGATGAAGAAACTCTCTAGGTAATTATTAAGGTCAAGTAAATTGAATAATATTTAAAGTTATTTATTTCCTATGATTTCATAGGGCTCATATCTCTAAAGTTTTTAATTTAAAAATTCATATAAGAAAAATTTAACTTTCTTCATGATAAGAATTTGCATCCCATTTCGAAGCATAATCTATCATGTCACTTGTTAAGGTGATAAATTTCATCTATTGTGTTGTCCAATTTCCCAAGCAGAGGATATTTGAAATGCACAACCAAATGGGTGCCAAAATTTTATTAATATTTGAATCATCCCAACTTGGAATGATTTCAAATACCACTATTTATGGCATGGGCAATTACCATACATAAATCCTAAGGACTTACAATAAATTAGGTCACAATTGATATCGATAAAATTGAAAGACAAGGATTAGCATTTACAACTATATCGAGAGTTAAAAACATTAAAGGGCTTTGCATAGAACCATCATTCTCCTACAACCGCTACTCTAAAATGCAAAAGAACCCCTATTGCATTATATGAAAGAAAGAAGAGGCCTGCCTACACTTGATCTCTTCGTAGAAAATGCAAATATGTAAGCATCTATCTTTGTCAATTTAGATTACTCGTATTAATCTTCTATTGATCATTATGTTTTCTACAACACTCATTCATAACTAATCTTAAAATAACAACACTTATCCATCTAATTTGTGTGAAATTTCATTCTAATGGAATTCTCTAGAGTAATATTCAGAGTCTATGGTGGGTCTATTTGCTAGACTAATTAGCAACACTATTTGATGTTGTATCAAATTTTTATAGATTACTTATGACTGCAACTTAAGTCCCCTCTTATAAAATGCTATGTTTATACGTACACCCAATGTTACTTTCTAATTTATAGGGCATTCTATATAAATTGCAATCAATATAACCATACCATTGCACAAGTACTAGTAAATTACAATTTGAATTAATGAAATGAAGGGCACAAACTAATAACCCTAAACTAAAAACTAGTCTTCACATTTACCCTATTATAAAATGGATCTATTTAACAAAATAAATAAATGAATAAATAAATCACGAACATATATATATAAACAATTGTTGAAACATTAAAAAAATTAAAACTAACTAAATTAGTTGAACATTAGTTAGAAAACATTCAACACAATAATAAATATAGAATATAATAATAATCACAAAACTGGAAACCGACTCAGTGTCACCGGCTACAACAATGCCTTACGTCGATGTGCTGAAATCTGACAACCCGAGGGTTACTAGTCGTGCGCCACACTTGTCGGTCACCAGAGAACGGGGGCAAACAAAGCAAAGCCCTCCCAATGACAAATCCAACAGCGAAATACACATACAAAATCTCATAAATTGATTGTATTTTTCTTCCTCCTCATTTCGATTAGGCCAATTTGTCCTTTAGATCGCAATGCCTGCCTTCGTATGTATCAAAAACTAAATTTCCTCTGAAAATTTTGAGGCTTCATTGGAGTCATTGGGAAATTGAAATACGTTTATGTATTTTTTTTCCAAGTTTTTGAGTTATTTTAGCCGAATCAACTCATCTCATCCAAATTCATTTTCTATGAACTTATTGTTTTTGAACAGGCATGGAAATCTATGTAAAAATCGGGACAAGTTTTGGTAAAATTGATGCCGACCATCATATTTTGGTTTACATCAGAAATATGTAGCTTTTGCGATTTGAGACACGTTAGATTTGAGCAATTTTGACAGGATCCCTTTTTTTATATTAATTTTGTGTTCTTTTTCAACACTGATATGGAGCTGCAAGAAAAGGTGAGAAACATCCCAAAGTGTAATAAGGCCAATCACCTGGCTACTTACCTGGGTCTACCCCTCACGGTCAAGGAAGTGTCCTCGGCTTACTGGAACACTGTTCTAGAAAGAATCCGAAAGAAGATGGAAGGCTGGAAAAGCAAACTCCTTATCTAAGCTGGCAAGCATCAACTCTTGAAGGCCTCCTTGAAAGGTATCCCTACCTATTTTCTCACCCTCTTCAAAATGCCTAGATACATGGTGGAAAAGTTAGAGAAGATTCAGAAAACCTTCCTTTGGACTGGGGTCGAGGAAAAAAAGAGGATCTTGCTGGTTGGGTGGGATAAAGTTTGTCTTCCCAAATTCCAAGGCGGGTTGGGAATTAGAAAAATCCAGGTGATGAACACAGCTTTACTGGCCAAGATTGGTTGGACCTTCCTTAAGGAGGAGAGATACTGGGTGCAGATTATGAAAGCCAAATACTAGCATAATGGGAAAAAGTTAGGGCTAATTGTTAGGGAGAGCCTTCCTAAAGGATCCATTGTCTGGAACAAAATGATCAAAACCAAAAGTACACTGGCTCAATGCATTAAATGGAAGATGGGTAAGGGAGACAAAATCAAATTATGGGAGGACAATTGACTCTTAGAGGGCCCCCTGTCAAACCAGAATAATTCCATTACTAAAGAAAGAGATGTTACCCATTTTGGGAGGTTGGTTAGCAGTTACATCAATGACCAAACCCATAGCCATAGGAGTTGGAAGAACCTTTCTGAATGTTGGAACAAGAATCAGCCTGAGAAATAGGAGTGTTTGGCTCTGCAAGTGGAGTTGAACAAGTACAAAATTCCTATATTTCCTAAGGAAGATGAAATGCTCTGGAATCAGGATCAAAAGGGGATTTTCTCGATTAAATCTACTTACAATCTGCTGACCAATAGCAGACAAGGGAGCAGGTTCTGAAAGATTGTCTGGAATAACAAGCTGACCCCTAAAATTAACTTTTTCTAGTGGTTTGTGGCTCATAACAAAATTCTTACCACCGATAACCTCAATAAAAGGGGCTTCCAAATGGTTAATAGATGTGTTATATGTCTAAAGGAGGAAGAGTCCATCCAACACCTGCTATTCCATTGTGAATTTTCTAAGGAAATATGGGGAAAAACCATAGAGAAACTTAACATGGAATGGGTCTTCCCAGAAAACTTCAAGGATTTCACCCAAAGTTGGCTCTCTCCCTTCTCCCACCCTAGGGTTAGGGATCTTTGGAGACAAATTCCCCCGCACCTGGGGTGGAGTGTGTGGAAGGAAAGGAACAGTAGAATATTCAGGGAAAAGGTTAAAAATGCCAATGAGGTTTTCTACTCCTTTAGCAAGTTGGTCTCTGAGAATACGTCCTCCAACACTCTCCAAGTGGCTAAGGAACCCCCTACTCAGATGGAAATTTAGATTGCCAAGAACTAGGGTCTGACAGCGGATTTGACCAAGATTGACAATACCAGAAAGAAGGCCAGACAAAATACCATCCGGAGACCCCCTCCCAAGGACTGGATCAAACTTAATTTTGACGGAGCAAAAAAAAGAACACAGGGTTGGCCAATGGTGGAGGGGTTTTCAGAGATAGTCGGGGAGTCCTCATTGTTGCTTATGTGGGGTGCATCGACATGCAATCCAATAATGTGGTAGAGGGATTGACCCTGCTATGGGAGCTTAAAATTGCTCACTCTATGGGGATGGACAAGTTGCAAGTGGAGGGGGATTTGAAATTATTATTGATGTCGCTCTTGGCAGGTCTAACAGTGAATGGAAACTGAAAGATATCACTGACGATATTGTCTGCTTACTATCTGGGTTCATTGAGAAAGAAATTGGGCACGTTTACCGTGAAGGCAATAAAGTGGTTGATGGATGGCCAACCTTGGCTAGAGCTTGGACAGATGGAGATGTTGGAAAAGAAATAAAAATTCACCTGTTCAGATACAAAACCTTCTCGGGAAGGAGCAAGGTCTCGCCCTTGGTCTTTCATATTTGTAATCCTAAGTTCATTTATCCCTTGGCCTATGGGGTACATTAGGTGCCAAATGGGATATTTGTTTGATTGCCACTTGGCTTTGAGGACTTGTAGTCTGGATGGTGTGATGACTTATTGCTAGCTTAGACAGGTTAGAAGGTGGGCCTGCCACTGTACGTTGGGTAGCCATCTAGTCATCATGATGTGGAGGCCTAAGGTGGCATTACATATGGCTAGGCATGTGAGCAATGGTGGAGTTAAGTCGTCTAGCCTCTGCATATTTCGTAATCATGACCAATTGAAGAGTATTAATTATGAAAGGAAAGAGAGTACCCATTCACATATTGTGAAATTAAGAAAGTATAACACCTACGACTAGCGAAGGGACACTCTACTCATTAATTTGAGTGCGAGTATTGGTTTGTTGGTTATTATCTGCAACTTTAAAATTTCTAAGTTAACCAAAGCTAACTTGATTTCTAGAATGCCTGTGAAAAGTTAGTGCACTCTGAGAATGCTAGGGAGAGAGGAATCGAACAAAACCTGAGTCTTGTGAGGAGTTCAAGCGCAATGAGACCCTTTGGCACATTTGCCAGGAGGGCGAGGTGGCTTCCTACTTGGAATGCTGCAAGGGCACGACAAAAACCTTTCAAAGCAGCTTATGTAGTCTTTTGAGGGAAGACGGGTCCAGGTGGGTGGTGTGGGGTTTGAGATCTCAGAGAAAGTTATTGGGATGGCAACAGACATGCCAATCGATGGTATTAAACACAAAAAAATGAGCAAAGTTTCTATCTGGAAGGAACGGATTTATTCCTGAAGAAAGGTGAGGTCTTACACAGCCTGCAAGGAGGGTTTGATAGAGAGATGCTGCCGAAACCTTGGGACGAAGTGTGCCACATGATAATCAAATACTTCACACTTGAAGTTAGATTCTGTCACTTTTTTCACTATCATTTTGCTCTGTTAAACCATTTATGACATAGCAAGTTGATTAGTTTTCCTTTCTACTTATTGTCATCCCTTGAAGCCTCGATTGTGTCTGCTATTGATTAGCATGCCAATGACCCTAACAAGCCCCTTATCCCACTCCATTAGGGGCTCATTTTTAGGCTTTACAAATTCCATTTGGCTCTCTGTCCCCCTAAGACCGTCACTACTACTCGTTTTGACCCCCCATTACCACCTAGTATTAACCCTAACAAGAATAGCCCGGTGATAACTACTAAATTCACCCCGGAGAAATATACCCAATCCCACAAGTTTGGGAAGAAAAAACTTGCGAATGGTAAAAGCCCCAAGCCTAAATCTATCGACCAGACCCCTAAGACCATTTCCAAGGTGTTTGCCAAAAGAAAAATTTTCTCTGGTGACTCCTCCCTTGAGACTCCTCAAAAGAAGAATAAGGAGGGGGTGGAGGGGGGTAGTGTCTCAGTTAGTGGAGATAGGGCTAAAAATAAAATTATGGAGGTGGAGGATGTTGGCTCTGTGGAAGGTGATGTTGGGAGTGGTAGTACCAAGGATGAGGATTTTACCTTGCCTAAAAGTAAACCCCAGGTGCCATCAACTAGAAGGTTGATTAGGCTTGCTGCAAAACCTAGTCCCACTCCCAAAGAGTAGGTATTGATTATTGAGTCAGTGGAGGGCGAGGAGGACTTGGTGGGTGTGGACAATATTGGCAACAAAGACAACAAAGTTGAGACGGTGGCGGTTGAGGTTGATGATGGACCCAATAACTTCCTGGAGTTCAATGTTCGGGGGTCTGACTCCAAGAGTACTGAGAAAGTGGTGGAGGGTACTGGAAAGAAAAACAAGGGTGGTAAGAAAACCATGAAGGATAGGGAGATGGAAGCCCTCACTGGTAGAATGTCTGAGTTGGAGAGGAAATTCAAGATACTGGCCAGGTTCACCTCAACAGTCATGCATAGGTCAGCCACCACTCTTGCGGTCCTCCAAGACATTGAACTTACCAGACATGGGATGAAAGATAAAGAGCTGAAGGAGTACGAAGATCTATACCAGTTCTTGATGGAGGATTGGGAGTAGTTGTACAATCATCCCTAGGGGCTTTTCAGTACTTTCAGTTGTTTTTCTGTTGTCGGTCCGCTATTTGTCCACTGTGTTTGGGTCTGTGGTTTTTGGTTGTTCCTTTTTGCCTAGATCTATATTTTTTTTATGGTACTTTAATGCGCCTCTGTCGCTGATGTGTAATGGGATTGACACCCTTTTTTGCTGCTTGCTTTATCAAAAACACATACCATTATAGTTGATAGTACTAATAAGTTAACAATATTAAATAGACCTTTAGTGAAAAAAAATTGAAAAGGGTTCTTGATACCCTATACTTCATCCCCGAAGTATTGCCATTTAATAAGGAAAACATATCCATAATACAATTTCAAACAAATAAATTATCATACTCGTTTTCATTTTCTTTCCTACATGGAAATTAAATGACAATCAAGGATTTACTCTCATGACATTCAAGTCTTGACATGCACTTAGTGTAGTCTAAACAATGTTACGAATTATCAAGCTAGTTTTTCTCCATCAATAATAAAGAATCATACTACTCATTCTTACAAAAAGATAAACCTGAAGGCAAAATATCAACTTTTCATAAACAGTCGAATATCATGCTTCTTACCTCATGTGCCTCAAAAGCCTTAGTAACTTTGGCACTATCGATAGCAATTATTTTCTTGAATGACTTTTCATTCTATCATGCATGGCTCTCGACCTGTTCTAATGGCTTATCATTCTATAATGCATGGATCTCGGTGTGTTCAAATAGCAACAATCTTTATTCATCATGGCATACATTATCTTTCGTTAACGCTCCAGTCCGGAGACTTAACAGTCTCAGAATAAAGAATAAAAGAAAATATCAAATGGATATAATATTGGTTTACCACCTCAACCTTATCAGCTTCGAGGGTCACAAGTATGCTACAATAACTTTCCCTTAAACATTCGGCCTCAAGGCCTCAACTAAGTTATTTAAACATAACAAATGTTTTCATATGAGATAAACACAATACTCTCAAGCATTCGGCCTTGAAGGCCTCCACAGAGTGATTTCAACAATACAAATGCTATCATATAAGATGAACACAATCATCGATTAACCAGTGTGTGGTTATCAACAGTGATACTGAGTATACATTTGCATACTTTAAGATCGCATAACGATATCATATAGTCATACCTAAAATGAAAGGCACGTACAGTCGAGTTATGGCCTGCTATAGTATGAGTCTATCATTGTTGTTATCATCTCTTTCCCGTGAGCTCTCAATATTGTAGCTTGAAACTCCTGTAGCCTGCTCTTGTTCGCACCCTCTAAGAAATGATAACAATATTTGATCGTAACAATGACAATCATGTCTTAGTTCGCATGCTTATCCAACCAAAATACAAAGCCACCATCCTCGAAATGAAGATTGGTAAAACAATTATCATAGTCTCGTACCACCTCGTAGGTATATAGACTCCACTAACATCATACCTCTTATTCGAGAGTAATCTGCATAGTGTTCAGCTTATGATAAGCTCAAACACAATTTCCACTCACTCCACTCTTTGTGGTTCGTGGGTACGGTTTGCAACAAGAACATAAAACCTAATATATCAAGTGCTCGACTCCACTTCAAGTGGATAAAAAGTTATATCACACATAATGTCATTTACATCTAAATGATATTATAAGATTATTAAAATAATCTAAGATATCACCAAATTACATTACTAGCATTAGGGTGGTAACATTAATATGTGAACATGGGTCGAGTCTCACTCCCCCACTTCGTTATATTAGACTATAGTTAAAATAATTAAATGATATTCACAAAATTTAATATAGAAATAAATAAGTAAACAAAGGAAAACTTTGACATCCAATCGAGGTTACTATCAACTATATGAATATTCTAAGAACATTATTTAGTCAAATCGACGTAGATGGCGTCGAGAGATCTTAAATCGACTTGCTGACAAAAGTAGAATTGAAATCCACTTAACAAGGAAAAATGACTTATACTCACCCTGTCTTGCATGGGTTCACCGAAGATCAACTTCGATACTCAGATGACAATCTGACTTTTTCCCATCTATTTCCTTCTCCCAGGTGATACTCTCCTTCCATCTTTGAAGGAAGATTATTTTCCTGGTTACACTCACAACCATATAACCATGATTAGTGTATCATCATTTAATTCATAAAACATTGTGATAAAACAATCTTAACAACATGTAATATCATGTCTAATCTAAACATCAATCAATGTCCATATAATCAATGATTCTACTTGATATTTTCCACAAACATCAAATCATTAATCTAAGATTAATTATCTCGTATACCACATAAAAGTAAGATTAAGCTTAATCAAAAGTTGGGGATGTAATAAACACATGTATTGGTAAGATCAACAAAAATTGTGAGAACAACTCGCTGGATGGTAGTTGGGGTGTTGCATAACCCAAAAGGTAAAACTCTGTAAGCATATGTTCCCCATGGACATGTGAAGGTAGTTTTATCTTGGTCCTCTAGAGCTACTTGAATCTGGTTGTAGCCACTAAACCTGTCTAAAAAGGAGAAGTAACTACTGCCAACCAAGTTATCTAGTATATGGTCAATGAAAGGGAGAGGGAAATAATCTTTTTTAGTTGCTTTGTTCAACTCCCTGTGATCAATACAGACATGCCACTTTCTATTCTTCTTTGGAATGATTACTAACTGTAAAACCCATTGGCTATTGGAGATAGGATAAATAAATCCAACTTGCAATAATTTCTCTATCTCCTTCTTCACTATTTCTCTTTATGCAGGGTTGATTCTTCTATGGGGTTGCCTTACAGGTCTAACATCCCTTGTATAGATATGATGTTTACAAACACTTGGATGAATCAGGCCTTCATATCCCTATATTCCTAGGCGAAAGCTTGCATATGGTTTTGCAATAGCTCGATCAATTTTATTTATTCCATGTCTGTCAACTAGCTGTTGATGGAGAGTTGTTTGTTTGCCTGGACAATGATCTATTTTGTACTAGAGTAGACAAAATGAATTTCTCTATAAGGGTTGATTAGCATATTTAATGGACAATAGTGAGGGAGGATTTGATGCAATCTTTTTTCTTGCTATTAATCTAATTGGGATACTACTTTATCTGAAAATGGACAATTAAATGCTCTTAGAGAGTCTCTTGGATTTCTCTAGAGCCATCCAAAGACATCTTGTTGTGCATAATTATGGAAGGATGGTTCATTTTTATCCTCCTGCTCATGGTATTCCTCTAGATGTTCTACAATTGTGACCATAGCTAATGTGGAAGCGTCTTCTTTTGTCTGATTCTGTAAGATCATCTATAATGCAAGGATGGTTTAGTAGGTGGGTAGTTGGAGAGCTCTTTTAATTTGTTCCCATTAGAAATGGTCATGTTTCTTGATCGACAATCAGTGAGGGCTAATACAGTGGCCAGCCAAGGTCTACCCCAATATGATTGGGTACCCTAATTTCTTATTTCTTGTTTGGAGGATGATGAAATCCACTAAGTACTCCCAAGTGTCTATTGTGACAATAACATCTTCTAACACTCCCTCAGGTTTGGTAATGGATAAATCAACAAGTTGCAAGACTGTAGATGTAGGTTGCATATTGGTTGAAGTTAATGCTTATGTAGTGTCTGCAGTCATCACATTGATGGCAACCCCTAAGTCAATTAACACATTTGAAATCAACATCCATTTTATCACTATCAAAATGACAAGACTACATGGATCCCCATATTTATGTGGAATTATTTTTCCTGATAAAACACCTGCAAGTTTTCCTTATACTTGAATAGTTTTTGGCAACTTTTTCTTTCTTCCAGAAAATTTCAAGCATAAGCTTTTGATCGTTTGATTGATTTCAAGGATTCTTTGATAACATGTAACTGAGGGACTTCAATGTTTTTTTTCGAAGTTCCCTAATCAATTGAGAGTCAAACTGAGTATTCTAGAGATCTCTGGATCTCTCTGGAGCAAGTTGTCTTTGTCGCTCAAGAAATGGAATAGGTACTGCTTTTAGGATCTCTTCAGGGCTTCTTGTTTTAGATGTCTCCTCTTGTGGTTGTTCCTCCTTATCATTATTATGTAAAAATTCATTTTCCTTTAGGATTTCCACAGAAGGAGATTTTACTAGGATGTTACAAGAACGTAATTGAATATTGTTAATTTCCAACATATTTAAAGTTACCATGTTTTGATCAGTATTATAGGCTTATTGCTGAGGGTGATTATTTTTGGGATTTGGAACAGGCTAAGCAATAATTTTTGGTTGATTTACTTGTTCGTTTTGATTTTGAATTACTAGTTGAGATGGTCCAAGCAACAAAACTTGCAACTGATTCCCATGTAGCATCTTGGTCCCTGGTTGTATTGGGGTAACCATGGATGTTAATATTGACTTTGATTTTTCCATTGGGGGTGGTCCAAGACTAATTCATCCACTTAGTTTGAGGCCAAGGCGGTCCCCATTGAGGTGACATTTGCATTTGTGGAGGTGGATCTCCCTAAGATCCCGACCACTAGTTTGGTCCCCAATTGGAAGGGCCTTTGAGCCCAAATTGTCTATCATATTGGTTAAAACCATAATTTGATTGCCTTTGCCCAATGAAGTTTAGCTCTTTCTCAACTCGTGGTATCTTTTTCAAGCGATTTTTTTAATTGTTGGTAGCAAACCACATTCGTTTGTGGAATGATTTTTCTCGCAAATTCTACACAACTATGTCTGATTTGATGGGCATTCTCAGAGTGGATGCTTGTCTCTACATTGTGGATAATAAATAGCTAATGATTTAGTGGCTTTCTTTCTTGCTTGTATTCCATCTAAAGTGGTGTTTAAGTGAAGTAGAATATCAGTTTTAAGGTTAGCCAACTCTTCCATCACCTTAGTGACATCTCCACCACTATTATTCTGATTTTATTTCTAGCTCGGGTACGGGAATAATTTCTGTTGAACTCAACAATTTCTGCAAAACTTACTTTGTTGACATCTCCTCACCCCATAAGATTTAAGGCTTCTCTAGTGTCTTCATCAATTCCTCTCAAGAAGATAGTTTTACTTAGTTCTTCATCTAGACTATTGCCACATCTTCTGTGAACAAACAAGAAGCGGTTGACATAGTCTTCTAAATTTTCATCTTCCATTTGCTTCATTCTAAAATGTTCTTCCTTCCTATCTCGAACTCTACAATAATCTTGATATTAATCAAGAAAAATTGTCTCCATTTGCTCCCAAGTATGTATAGAATCAACAATTAATCCCATGAACCAACATAAGGCTAATTGTTTTAAAGTGGAGGGAAAGAGTTTCAATTTCTGATTATCAGTCCCATAGTCGTAAGTTTGACAGAGGACCTCGAATTCAAATAGAAATTGGTCTAGGTCTTCTAAAACTTTTCCTCTAAAAGTTGGTAGAACTGAGGGAAAGATATTTTTCATAGGCGGTTCATTTCTCTCGAGAGTTAAGGATATAGGATATGAAAAAGGTCCTATTGACTGGTTCATCCCCACCTAAAATGTCTACCATTATGATGGAAGATTTAGAGGCTCTAGGAGATTATTGATCCAATAAATGATTCGACAATTCCTCCAGATTGGATTTCAATGGTGAATGCAGCTCTCTCAATGTGATGATAAAAGATTTCTTTATGAAGTGGCGTAAACAGTCTCTAGGCTTACTCATAAACTATTAGGTTCTCAATTTTATGGACCCTACCAACACCTTAACCTACAAGATTTGTAGATTGGTCCTCGACAATGACACCAAAAATGATAGGGTCATCGTAGTCATTCAAGTTTCTTATCATTTAATTCTCATCAATCTAGGGTGGTGTCTAGAGTTATCTATGGTAAGGTCTTCCTTTTTGGGGTTTTCAAGGTTGTGATTGTGATCCTATTCTAAGTAAATGTAAAGACAATGCTGGATTCCAAACTACTTTATTACTAATTAAAACACTCATGTTGAATTGAAATGAATGAAAGCAACTATGCTACCACAAAATAGAAATACACACTCACAATTAACTAATTAAAGCAACTGCAATTTATACTACTGTTGAATTAAATCACATGTACATAAGTAAATGAAAGAAACAGAATCAAGGAACTGCTAGACTGAAATCAAAGTTGGACCATTCAATCTATGCTTCAACAACCATGCTTAATAGAATTAAACAAAATTACTGTTTAACAAGATAAATGCTGAAAATGAAAAAATTTTGTGATTTCTCATTTAAAGGATAACCTGTAGGTGAACGATGACAAAAGAACAACACATAATCTATTCTAATGCAAAGAAAGAAATGCAATCATAAAAGATAAATATTGAGATATCTCCTATGTTAGGTGGAGTGGGGCCAACTCCCCACCTAGAAGGATCATCCTAAACTAACATAGAATCATAAGAATTTCCCCTTTTATTCCCATGTAATTAAACCCGAATGTGCATGCTTACATGACGCAAAACATAAAGAAATGTTGCTTGGAAAGATATTGATTTCAGAACAAAAAAAGGAAATAACTTTATCTATCTTTCTGGATCATCTTTATACATTCGAGCCTTATTTTCATACTGAACTGGACTAAACTGTGGACTTTCACAAAATTGGACTATTCCTACGTTTTATTCCTAAACTAAGAGTCTCTTATTAAAAACTAGAAATGTCATCACATTCACCAAGATTGGTGGTAGGACACATGAAAGGTCAAGCCTAAATTAAAGGAAACTAAGATGAAGTAAAGCTTCAGTTGTTCAACCAAATATCCATTGTACTAAAGTTACAAGGCATGAAGAGAATTGAGGTGACAGCTGGGCAATTTAGAGTTGCTTGATTTCTTGTGTAGCATATGTTGGGACTGAGATTAGCGCGAAGCCTGTTAACTAGCCATTGACTCAAGGAGAGGATGATCTTATTATGGCACTGGGTGGTACTTTGAAGTTGTCTAGAGCTAATGGTCTTCTTTTGAAAGGTAGCTCTAGAGAGCTCCGACAACTTCAAAGGGATCCAGGTCGCTTAGTTCACAAGTCCAACTACTATCTTTGTCATAAAACCATTAGAATACATGCATATAAAGTAGAAGTCATAGCAATAACCAAAATATTCTACCTTTAGAAAATAAATACCAAAACACAATATTCATCCATTTTATAAAACAATTATAGCTATTAAAAAGGCATTTAAAAATGCCAATCCTTATAAATACTAGGTACTGTAATGTTTGATATGGAAATTAAACATATGTTTATCACAACTCGTCAGTACATGTCACATATCCTATGATTATATTAACTTTTTTCTTAAAAAACAAATGCAAATTTCTCTTGAGCACATATTTTTGTCACTCCCTCTTCTTGGAGATGAACACTATTTTTACACATATATAACTCATACAATTATTATTTCTTTTTACATACCCTGGGTATTTCTTGTATGCAATTTGTCACACTTTACTCTTCTTCCATTTTTATAATGTAGTTAACATAGCCTTAATCTATTAATAATCATTTTATCCAAAGGGATGAAATTCACCATAGACAAGATAGTTGACCCCTAACTATCATGTGAAGATAAGATAGACATGCACCTTCTATCCTTCTAAAATTAGAGTTCTTTATGTGACCTTCCAATTTATGATATAAAATCCTTTCTTTTTTTTTGTTGTTTGTTTCCATATGGTGAAAATTTGTACCTTGCTATATAGCTCATATATTTGCACAATATCATATTCCTTGCGAAATTTAAATTTTCTTTGTGCATTCCTCCTTTGGTCTTGCACAACGATAGCATCTTTATGCTAACTAAGGAAATCTCATCCTGTTGATCTTCACTTAGTTTCTTCCTTTAATGCATTCACTTGTTCTTAATCTCTCAATTTTGTACACACTATTCATGCAATTTCTCTCGCTCTTGTGCCCAATTTGTGCAATTCCCCATTTCTAAAAATTGTTCTAAAATTTTTAAAATTTGAGTTTTTGGTTTCCTGCCTAGCTACCTTCAAGGTTGCATCGTTAATAGATACAAAATAATACAAAAGACTTCACTGTTAAGAAAATAATGACAACATTTTACAGGTGTAACATGACATCTCACATTACCCATAATCAACCATAATTAACCATCTTATTTAAGGTTAAGAATAAATCATGATTAACATAATCATAGTTAAGCAAGAATGAATCAATATCATCATGAAAATTAAACATGCTATTCTTTTCTGGATATTTCAAAAATTTAGATTTACAACAATCCAAAGGTAACTTATAAGTGAATAACCTTCACTATACAAGTACAAAGCTATGCTCATGGAATCATTTATAAGAATATACATAATAACTGACTGTCAAGTCATATAAAGAATGCACTGTATCTGGAACTTTGACATCTGTCTTCATAAGTCTTGGCTTGTCTTCTACTTGGGAAGGAGAGCATCACCCAAGTGCTTTTCCTCGAACCACAGACTGGCGGTCCCCCACACAACTTCTTACCTAGAAGCGGCCCTACCCTTCACAAAGGGTATAGATATAAGGAACCGTTAGGTTTGCCATATGAGTATCTGGTGTTGTGTCCTTCATAATGCTTCATGGTCATACAACTATAGATCCACTCTAACTATGTATGACACTACTGGAAACATTATGCCATCTAGAGCACAGTGAACCGACTAATGCATGCAGAGACAGATGCATTACTTTGGCCAAAGATTTACATACATATACATTTCGCAATGAACATAATCGATTGTTCACCACCTCGACTCAACTTAGAAGCTGTCTCATCCTATAGTATTCATAGTTTGACCCTTTGGTCTTGGAAAGATAGGTTCAATTCACTCTTAGTCCATTTCTTGGATATTCGATTCCTATCTTGGGAGTACATTCATTAATGTTTCATTACCTATGCAACAGGGAACCTGTGACTCCACCTCACTCTATTCTCTTCCTTTCTTAATAACAATTGCATAATCATGTTTTCAATGCTCGTGACCTTTTCCCATTTAAGATTTTATGTTTACCTTGTCACAAGGTTCTCATCTAGTTCTTGGCAACAAGATTTAAAATTGTAGTAGTCTAATGGGTCTATCTTATTAAATAGACCATAGCTCAAAAGAAACTGCATGAGCTCAAGATACCCTATACTTTGTTTGTGAAGTATGGCCATTCAAACAGGGATAGCATTCATATTCATTTAGACATAAGAGTTTTCATGCTCAACATTATTTTTATTCTCATAAGAAAATAAATATCAATGGAGGGTTTGCTTCTTTGACAAACAAGGTTTTGCATGTACTTGCAGCCTAGGCAACTATATTAGTTACCTACTAACATATCTCCTTTGACTTGGAGGAGTCACTTTACCTTTTTCTACACATAGGATACACCATAGATAAAATAATATCTATCACAAACAGTAAATTTTTTAATCCATAGTCCATAAGATCGGTAGACTTAGTGCCTTCGGCACAGTCGAGGGTTATAGATTTATGATATAACTATCATTGTTCGAACAAGGCTCTCGGCCTACTCCAATAAAACTTCTTTATACACTTTAAAACAATCATTATTATTCAATAATTCCCTAGTTTTGAAACACAGACAACTCGAATAATAGGTAATGAGAGTATCAAAAGTATATCATAGGTTTAACAGTCTCTACCAAGTCAGCATTTGAGACTCTTGCATGCAACAATAATGTTTAGTGTTCGGCTTCATGGCCTCGACCAAGCAATACATTCTTAGAATGCTTTCAAATGTCAACATAGTGGTTTCAACTACGGTCTCGAAGGCCTCTTAAAGTTTACTCAACATCACACTTGCTAACACAAGTTAACACAGTTGACATCATAAAGATAACAATAGTAATATCTTACTTACGTTGCTTGGTTAAGTACATTAAATAGTCTATAGATCATACATGTATACAAAAATATATAGTCAAGTTTAGCCTGCTATAGATTAATTCCAATGTGTTTGAAGGTGGCTTTATCCGAAGGTTTACTTGCACCAATACTCGCTACTTCTGTAGCATTTCCTTTTCTTGCTACCCGCGTTCAAAACTTCTTGTTCTTGGACACATTCACCAACACAAAACATATGCCAATCCCCACCCTCTCAATAACCTCTTGCATGGATTACTCCTACATGCTATCAAGATCTGCCACCTTTTTTGTAGATAGTGGTGAAAATAGTTTCAATAATCTCTGCCACCCAGCGGGTTAACGGGCTCCATATGGTCCACAATCTCCATTATGGAGTGGGCAACGAAGTTAAAGCTTATGATAGGCTTCTATTCGATCTCCACTCACTCCACTCATCATGGATAGTGGTTGGCCAACTATCAAAAGTCATATACATTAATAATATTAAAGGTGCCCGATCACTAAGGGGTTAAGAATAATTATATCACACACATAACTCCTTTACATCTAAATGATGTTTAAAGGTTATCAAAATAATCCAAGGTGTCATCAAATGATAACATCATCGTTAGGGTATCCCAAGAGGGTTTTTCTCCCCTTCTAGGGGGATTCGACAGGGAGACCCTCTCTCTCCCTACCTTTTTATTATGATTGCTGAGGCGCTGGGTAGATCATTTTTAAACAAAGTCTCTTCT
This sequence comes from Cunninghamia lanceolata, assembly GCA_027924645.1. Classification (NCBI taxonomy): domain Eukaryota; kingdom Viridiplantae; phylum Streptophyta; class Pinopsida; order Cupressales; family Cupressaceae; genus Cunninghamia; species Cunninghamia lanceolata. The sequence continues at coordinate 1,485,519 of BSBN01000026.1, read as the reverse complement.
AAAGTTACCACTGGGATTAAACCTACCACCTCCCTTACTCCTTTGACAATCCAACAGTTTGTGGATGATACTATTCTATTTGGCATTTCTTCCGTGGTGGAGGCTTTTGCTTGGAAAAGGTTACTGAATGAGTATGCTAAGGCTTCTGGGCAACATATAAATTTTCAGAAGAGCAATTTTTTTTCTTCAATACTCCAGATGATCTTCAAAGAAAAATTGTTAAGATTCTTGGTTGTGCTGCTGCTAATCTCCCTTTTGTTTATTTGGGCCTACCCCTCACTGTTAAAGATGTCACTCCTGCCTTTTGGCACAGCATTATTGAAAGAACTCAGAGAAAGCTCATGGGCTGGAAAGGCAAACTTCTCAACAATGCTGGGAAACTTCAACTTTTATGAGCTTCCCTTCAAGGCATTCCCACGTACTTCCTATCTCTTTTTAAGATGCCTAGATACCTAGCTGAAAAACTGGAACAGATACAAAGGACTTTTTTATGGACTGGAATGGAGGAAAATAAAAGGATTTCTTTGGTCAAGTGGGAGCAGGTCTGCTGTCCTGAATCTCATGGGGGTCTTAACATCAGGGCTGTCCAAAGCATGAATAAAGCTCTGCTGTCCAAGGTAATGTGGAACTTCATCAACAAAAATAAAGATTGGGGAGATATAATGAAGGCTAAATATTTCAAAGATTCTGATAGCCACTCGGTACTTCTACAAGAAGGTATTCTGCTAGGTTCTGCCATTTGGAATAAAATGCTTAAAATTAGGAGCATCATTAGAAAAGGAATGAGATGGAAATTAGGGGATGGTTCTCTCATCAACTTCTGGGAAGACCCCTAGTTAACTAATCAGGCTCTCTTAGCCCAAATTGATAATAAATATATTGTTGCCTTGGCCAAGCAATTTTTTGGCTCTAAAGTTAGTAATTACCTTACCCAAAACCATGGGCTTAACAGGTGGAAGAATCTGTTACAATGCACCATGAATAACCCTGAGTTTCATCAGAAACTAAATATGGTTCAATAATTACTGATGGATATCAGACTTCCTTTATTCCCTCGGAAGGATGAACTCTTGTGGTATGCTGACAAAAAAGGGAGGTTCTCGGTAAAATCTGCTTACCTTCTGCTGGTGGAGGATGTCAACAAAGATGAGATATGGGAGAAAGTCTGGAATTGTAAAAGTCTTCCTAAAATTAACTTCTTTTGGTGGACTGCCACCCATAATAAAATTTTGACTCAGGATAACCTCCAACGTAGAGGGTTGCAGCTTGTCAACAAATGTGTTCTTTGTTGCAATCAAGAAGAAACTGTGGCACATCTCCTCATTCATTGTGATTATGCCCGTGAAGTTTGGAGCAGAATTCTAGAAAAATTTGGTATACAATGAGTTTTTAACAGAGAGATTCGTGATTGTATCGCCAGTTGGAGTGTTCCCCTTAAACACCCTTGGTTGCGGGAATTGTGGAAGCAAACCCTTCCTTCACTTGGGTGGGCCCTGTGGAAAGAAAGAAACAATAGGATTTTTTGGGACACTCATAGGTCTCCGATGCAGGTTTGGATCTCTTTATTTAAGGCTATTGTTGAAAATGTTTCTAATGTTAACATTAAACCTGCAGATCAACCTTTGACCAAACAGGAATCTTGGGTGGCTTCTAACTAGGGTTTGCTGAACCAAATCCTAGCTTTTGATGATACGAAACTTTGGAAAAGACTTAATACTATTTGGGCCCTGCCTGAGCCGGGGTGGCTGAAACTCAATTTTGATGGTGCTGCTAAAGCTGATGGTTGCGCCAACAGAGGAGGTATAATAAGGGATGAACATGGTGATCTTGTTGAGGCTTATGCCGGAGGACTTGGAAAGCATTCTAACAACATTGCTGAGGCAATGGCCCTCCTCTAGGGTCTCAAAGTGGCGATCTCTTTGGGGATTAGCCATCTCCACATACAAGGTGATTCTAAAATCATTCTGGATGCGGTTACCAGTCTCTCTACCTGTGGGTGGAAGCTAAGTGACATTATATCTGATATACAAACCATTCTCCATAGCATCTTGAATGTCTCTTTCTCCCATACTTATAGGGAAGGCAACTCGGTTGCTAATGGTCTTGCCAACTTTGGTCAGGAATTTCAATTCTGGCGGGTTTGGCACCAAATTAGTAGCATTCCTGGTCACATTGGAATGCTTATTCATAAGGAGAAGAATTCTATTATTACATGATGTCTACTTAAGTGTCGAGTGATGAGGTGGCATGTTTTTCCACCCTGTCTAGGCTTATGCACGATCCCCGTGCGAATTGGCAGTGGCGTCTGTACTCCCTTCATGCGAACTTAATACTCATTATTTGGGTTACGTTTTGGAACTTAAAGTATCATGATTGGTGTCGGCTGGTTTTTATTCACATGAATACCGCTTGGTGGATTCCTTAGAAGGGTATTCTGCAATTTATTTGTCTTCTCCTGCTGGGTATTGCGGCGTGGGCTATCATTATGGGTGGTGAAAGAATTCGCACTGAACCAAACACCTGCAATGATTTCAAAGATAATGCCATTGTCTGGCATTACTGCAAGGAGGGGGCATAATTCTGTTCCTGGAATGCCTTAACGGGCATGATGAGTTGTTATCCATCCAGTGTGCTTCTTCGTGGGTTGACAGACGGGTCACCATTGGCAGTGTCAGCTTTGAGATCTCAGAGAAAAGTATAGCTGAGGCGATGGTCTTATCCCTTAAACGCATTAAGTTACCGAGAAAGTCAAGGGTTTCCGACGCGCATAACCAAAAGCTTTTCTTGGGTGACGGCGAAGAGCTGGTACCCTACCAGGGAGGGTTCGAAAGGGCGAAGCTTCCTTAGCCATGGGCGGACATGTGCTTTTTAATCATGAAGTACTTCACCTTGGAAGGCCGTTATGCCAGGTTCTATTACTACCATCTTCCCCTACTCAATCATTTTTGCAGAAACTTGGCTATTTGTTTCCCTTACTACCTGCTTTCTTCTTTAGAACACTCGGTTAAAATGGTTCATAAGACTTTACCAGTTTCACTTGGCCCTGATGCCCCTTGCCACTCTCCATCACCCGGTTGTGGAACCCTCCCCCAATACTCCGTCGGCTTCTATCAAATGTGATTCCCTTCACACTCCTGTGAAAAATAGTCATGATGGCCCGATTTCGGCCTCTGTGGAAACTAATACCCCCACTCCTAGGTCTACCTCTACCTCTAAGATGAAGGACTCTGTTAAGTCTAGGAAGCGGCTTCATCGCCTCTCTGAGCTGGCTGAGGAAGCGGCTATTCTTAGATCCCTCAAAGATAGTCACGAGACCCCTAAAGGTAAAAACATGTTTGTTGAGAATCCTGCTAAAAAGGCAAGAAAGGGCAAAGGGAAAAGCATATCCCCTGGTGTCAGACGCTCTACCAGAATTGCTGGGAAGCCAGCCCCCAAGGTTAAACTTATAGACTACTCAGAAAGTAACTCTGAGGCTTCTTCTCACGGTGAGGAGGCCGATAGTGATGATTTGAAGGAAATTTGCATGGAAATCCCTGTTTCTGGGGAGCAGTTTGATGGCCATGACTCTCTACAGAATGATTACAGGGACAACCCTGAGAATGTGATTGGTACTGGTAGTGATAAAGATGAGTTTGACCATCAGAGCCCTGTGGAGGCCTAGTATGATACTGGCGAAGGAGAGGGGAACATGAATGAGCAAAATCCTGTCGGTGCTGAAGAGGTGGAAGCGAACAGTTAGTCTATCCCTGAAGAGATTCAAGATGATGATGTCAGGGCTACTGCTGAGGATGGCAATGTGAATGAGGGCAGGGACAGCAACTCTCTTTTTGCTGAAGTGACTCAGTTAAAGGATAAGATGGTGGCTCTACAGCTCAAGCTGTCTACTCTTTATAAGTTCATTACCTGCATGCTGTGCAGGTCTTCCATGATCAACTTAACCCTTTTGCAGGATATTCAACTTTTCTCCCAGGGAGCTGACAATGACAGAACTCAGGAGCTGGACAAAGTTTTTGAAGTTCTTGCTAAAGATTGTGAGGACTCTATGTCCTAGTGTGCCTTCTGCTGTCTGTTTGCTGGTTTTTTGTTGTTGCTTACTTTCTGCCGTTTGTAAGCTGGTGTTTCCTGGGTTTTGGTTCCAGGCTCTTTTTGTTTCCTGAGCCTGTGCTTTTTCTTATGTAATCTCTATTAAGGGTTCGGCCCCTTGTTTTTGCCGCCTGTTGTAATCAAAAACATCATCGTTAGGGTGGCAACAATAATATGTGACTTTAGGGTCAAGTTTCACTCCCTCTATTCACCATATTGACCATATAATGATAATCTAAAAATTGAAATAAGGAAATAGGTATGGAAACAAGGAAATACTCGACAATCCAACAAGATCACTTATTGACTAAAATTGACATTCTAAGAACATCGTTTAGTCGAATCGATGTGGATGATGTCGAGATATCTCAACTTGACAAGACGACACTGATTGAATTGAAAACAACTAACAAGGGTAAGATGTAAACTCACTCTACCTTGCATGGGTTCACAAAGATTAACTTCGATACTCAGATGGTAATCTAACCTTGTCCCAACATCTATCTCCTCCTCCCGGATGATACTCTCCTTGAACCGTCCTTGGAGGAAGATTCTTTTCCTGATTACACTCACAACCATATAACCATGATTAGTGTATCATCATTTGATTTGTAAATCATTATAATTAAATAATCTTATTATCTTGTAATCACATGTTTAAACTAATCATTAATCAATGATTCTATTTGATATTTTCCACAAACATCAAATCATTAAACTATGATTAATCATCCTATTTACCTCATAAAAGCAAGATTTAAGCTAAATCAAAAGTTGGGGATGTAACAACAGGCTTGGACTATTCATACTCTTTCAAAAAGAACAAGTAGGCCATTTAAGATAGGATTCAACAATTCAAATTACACCCTTGTTTCTTCCTATTTTTTATAATATTTGTTGCCTTCTTACCAAGCCACAAATCCAATACCCAATTTTGAATAATAGGTTTTTGCAATCCACTATAAATTGTGACAATAACAATATTATTAAAGAGATTTATACCTTATTTTAGGCAAACAACTTCATAAAAACTTAGCCACTTCATAGTATAGTCTTGGAAACATAAATACTTTAAAAGAGCTCTATTAAAGTTTTCTCAGTCCTTATTTAAGATTAAAGCAAATCATTAATTCTAAAGACATATTTTCACAATCCACCATTACTTGTGATTGTGTAACAATACGATTCAACAAACTTAAACTTTATTCTAAAACAAAACGATACCCATAAACTTAGTGGCTTGTCTACTAAAAACCTTAATATCCTTTAACAAACTTACACCTTATTATGAGATAAAACACTACCCAAAAAATTAACCACTTCTTCCTTAGAATCCTTAAAACTTAAGTACATGAAAAACTCTATTAATCTTCTTTTAATATTATAACCAATAGTTAATTTTGAAAAATAGTTTTCCTAAATTAGAATATATTCTTGTGACTATAACAATATAATTGTAGAGACTTCAAACATTACTATGAACAAAATATCAAACAAATAATATATTTTTAGCATGTTTTCCATCTTTATGATATATAGAGCTACTAAATAATCTCCAATACTTTTAACATGCTTTTTCTTTAAGTATGTGACAACAATTAATTATTTAATTATTTTTTTATGTTTCAGTGTCTACCACTAACTAATTATTTAGTAATGTGATGTCTACTGAAAAGATATGTATGAAGAATTTAAGGACAAAAAATGGGCAGTTCTCTTCCTATGGAGGAAATAATAATAATCACATCAACATCAGAGAGGAACGTGATGAGAAGTATGGTCATCCTCTTAAGAGCTTCAAGTATGACATTTCTTGGAGAAACAATTATGGAAGATGCTAAAGTGTTTAGCTCTGCTTACCTTAAGCAAATATTAGAAAAAAATGGAAATACATATGAGAAAAGTTTTCTAAAGAGATAATACATTTTTCGATTAATTTTTTTATTATTAAAACTAAGGAAGCCATCAAGGGAGAGGTTAGACATGAACAAACCCAAGTATTAAATTTTATATTGATTATGCTTTCGTTATTTTAATTTTATAGGTGGCGTACGCCTTGTTACATGAATGGCCTTGTACTTTTCCTAGATGGTAGGCACACAACTTTATAGAAATATGTGAACTAAATAATTTAAGGTACAAGATGCAAAACATTACTATAAAAGTTTGGTTTTTCCAATGTTTGAATTATCAAGAGATTTTAACTTTTTTAAATTAATTATAAGAATTTTTTAATTTTCAAGTTGAAGGACAAAATGTTTTAGAGTCGACAAAATTAGATTTTAATATATATATATATATATATATATATATATATATATATATATATATATATATATATATATATATATATATATATATATGAAGAAACTCTCTAGGTAATTATTAAGGTCAAGTAAATTGAATAATATTTTAAGTTATTTATTTCCTATGATTTCATAGGACTCATATCTCTAAAGTTTTTAATTTAAAAATTCATTTAAGAAAAAAATAACTTTCTTCATGATAAGAATTTGCATCCCATTTCAGAGCATAATCTATCATGTCACTTGTTAAGGTGACTGTCATCTGTTGTGTTGTCCAATTTCCCAAGTAGAGGCTATTTGAAATACTTAACCAAATGGGTGCAAAAATTTTATTAATATTTGAATCATCCCAACTTGGAATGATTTCAAATGCCACTATCTATGGCATGCGCAAATACCATACATGAATCCCAAGGACTTACAATAAATGAGGTCACAATCGATATTGGTAAAATTGAAAGACAAGGATTAACATTTACAACTCCATCATTCTCCTACAACCACTACTCTAAAATGCAAAAGAACCCCTATTGCATTATATGAAAGAAAGAAGAGGCCCGCTTACACTTGATCTCTTCATAGCAAATGCAAATATGTAAGCATCCATCTTTGTTAATTCCGATTACTCGTATTAATCTTCTATTGTGTTAGCACTCATTTTGACCTGGGGTTGATTTTTCATGATCAGGGGGTTTCTTCATTTGAACCCTTTATCTTCTTGCCCATTTTTTCTAAGTGTTGGACCTCCTCAGCATTTTTCAGCTGCAGCATCATATTTTCCTGAGGAGGAGGTCATCATCATCATCTTGTCTTTGATGATGGACTGCATCATCATGTTCTTCGTCGACTGGTTTCTCATCGTCATCATCATATTTTATTATCGGGTGATGTTTGGTTATTATCCTGATGATGCTGATGAGCTACAGTGCGCCCTGATTTGCTTGCGGGGGTGATTTTTCAAGTATTCGGTGATCTTCCGAATATCACCTTGCCCAAACATGATGATGATGTTGCCCCGATATCCTGAAGGGGTTATTCTCTAAGTTGTTCGACCTGACTTGTTTTTTCCTAAGGGTCGTCGTCATCATCATCATATTTCCAGTTATCACCGTGTTGCTTGCGAGGGTCATCATATTTTCTGCCTTCATGATATTTCGCCGGGGTGATATTTTTATCATCGGGTGATCTTGGTTATGATCATCCTGATGATGTTGTTGAAGAGTTCTAAGTGCGACCCGATATTCACTAGGGTCATCATATTTTGAACGTCAGGATGATCTTAGTCAATATCATCCTGATGATGTTGTATCACTTCTTGTTCGTTGTTTTGTCATCCTGATGATGCTGACGTCATCCTTATATCAGGGTGATATCTATTTCTCTGCCTATCTGCATCATGATATTTCCGAAGGAGGGGGTGATATTTTCATATCACCCGGGTGTATGTTTGTTCCAGCGTCATGATGATGCTGATATCAAGGAGATATCCGCCTGCTGGCTTCGTGCATTATCTAGTGGGGGTGATCTTTTCAAGCATCATCATATTCAGTCATCGCCCCGATCTTATAAGTGGAGCTACAGTGCAACCTGATATTTGTGCATCAGGATGATATTTCCAAATATCCGGTTGTCTTCCGAATATCATCCTGATGTTAATATGATGATGACGTCATCAAGGTCCCGGGGGGGTCATATTTCTAACACTGATCATCTTGAGGAGATCTCCCGATATTTGCAAACATGATGATGACGTCATCCAGATATGAGGAGGTGCGCAGTAGGCAGATATGATGATGACGTCAGCAGGATATGATGATGATGTCATCAGGATGTTCATCGGCCAGACTTTTGGTATAGGCTCAGCAGGAGGATGTTCCTCCGATGGATCAGGTTGTGCCGATTATCATGCAGGCTATATTGCGATATGATGATGACGTCAGGGTGATATTTCGGGCAACAGGATATCATGCTGCTAGAGGGTGATGATGATGAGGTCTTATACTAGTGTCGTCAGGAGCAAAAGCACCGACATGATATATGCTCATGACCTAGTATATAAAGTGTTAATGAGGTTGCTACGGGGTGCATGTGGGATAATTGATATCCTGCATTTTCAAATATCATGATGATGAATCTCGGTGGGAAATGGTTGCGATGCAGAATTGATGTTCTTCCCAAGGCCGCGGGTTGGTGCGCCATTAATGGCGAAGGTTGCAGAGGTATGGGCAGATCTGGTACCCGATTGAAGGTGTACATCAGCGGACAGTGGCGCAGGGCTCGAGAAATCTTCCTGTCTCCTCCCCTACCTGCTGCATTCAAGTTTGGGCGCCAATCTGGATGTGTTTGAGCGCCATCTTTCTGATACTGTGTATCTGGCGGGATTTTTGGTCAACCATGTAATTAATTGCTGAGCACCTACCTGGCTGTTATAAGCAGGTTGTGTTGATCATTTGTTGTGGTTGAAAGTTGAAGATTTTTGGCTCTGTAATGCATAACAAGCTGATCTGGTTGCTCTATACAGCTTAACCTGTGAGTTTATGTATCTCTTGTTGTATGTTTTTGGCATGAACCCACTGATTTCATGATTGATCTTATATGAGAAATGCTATCTTAGCATGTGTTGTGTTAATTCTGTCTCCAGTATTGCATGTATTCTTCTTCTGAATCTAGATATTTGGGTAATGTTTAGATTCTAGAGCATAGAATTCCTATGTTGAATGTCTGATCTTTTAACTTCTGCTCAAGGGGTAGATTAAACTGTTTTCAGGTTGAACATTGGGAAGGGTATACTGCAGTAGGGATACCATAAGTAGAGATAACTTAACACTCTATATTGGGAGATACCTGTAAGGCAGGTGTCACATATATCCCCTTGAAATCCAGTTTCAGCTGTTCATGCTGATCATTCACAGGTGTATGTCTACTGACTCCAGGCCCTGGATAGGCACCAATCATGCTTTGTTTTTGTGTTATAACCATGTCCAGCTTTGCATCCAAACTTAAAATCCAAATCAAAATCTAAAACAAACATTAGGACATTAGAATTAGTTTAGGACCCTCAGTCCTCTGTCTACAACTGCTAATAGGCCCAAAGCTAGCCCCTTTGCTCTTATCTTTCAGTTTTGGTCTACTTACAAGAGGACTATCTGCTTTCTGTCAGCATCCCAGCCTTGTATGCATATCCTCATGGATGTTGAGTAGGGAATACCCCCCTAGGTCTTGCAGAGCCTGAAGAAGAAGAGGAGATAAAATATAGAGTCTATCTCCTACACTGTTGGCCCCCTGGCCCAGAGATCCTGTTGATCACTGATGGCTACCTTGTAGGGAAATCTGGGAATAAGCATCCAGTCTGGGAAAAAGTCAACAGAAATTGGCGACTCCGCTGGGGAACCTTGTGAAAGAACCCTGGTTTTCAGAAGAAAACAGTTCCTAGTAATAGGTGGCGACTCCGAAGTAATCTCCCAACCGGTCAAAGTAAAATTTATATGCAGGGGAGAAGATCCCAACAAAATCCTTTATTTGAAGAGTTACCATTAACAAAAAGAATGATGTACAGAAGAAAGGGAACTGTCTCAGTTAGTCATGAGAGCTCCCCCAGAAAAAGTGATGATGTACAAGATAACCCTAGGCCATCAGGACAGCATGCGCCTTATTTTTCAAATGCAGAAGCTGATATCCAAGGTGCATATGAGAGGCAACAGGGTGGTAGCATGAGAATGAGGTCAGAGGTGTTCCAAGAACGCCCTTTTCTAGACCCAAGTGAAAGGTTTGAAGAGGCAGAGTCTCTGAGGGATGATGAAGATGATGACCAGAATGGTATGAGACCATCTACCTCCAGACCTAAGGATGAACAGTTAGCTGAAGAAATCAGAAGTCTAAGAGCAGAACTAGAATACCTACAAGCCATGAAAATCAGAGATGATATGAAGCAGAAAGTGCAAGCCTTAAGAACTGCCCAAAATGATTCAGTTCCTACCCTAGAGAATGCAAATGTGCAAAGACATCAGCAAAGATATGAAATGCAACATCAACATCATGATGACAGACAAAATGTGAATGATGCTAGGATACCACTGAACCATACAGGAAACCAGAATGCAAACAGAAATGTTAATGTTAATCAGCCAAACAGACAGCCCATGCAGCTAGATAGATTTAGGCAGCTGGTGTTTGATGGTATTCCTGGGTATCCTAACCCCATTGATAAGCATCTGAGGCTGCAAGTGCCTAAATTTTCAGGAAACAACACAGTGTCAGGAGAAGATCATCTAAAGGCCTTTCAAAATGTCATGGATAATTTTGAGGTTGAGCATGAGGATGTTTTCATGAAGTCATTCATGCAATCCTTAATAGATGAGGCAAGAGAATGGTACAGGAGTCTGCCTGACTGGAGTATTTCATCATGGGATGATTTTAAAAGGATGTTCAAGGAGCAATATGGTGATAAAACTGACCCTAGCTTTTTTGTAAATGAGTTCACCAGTATCACTAAAGGGTCAAATGAGTAGGTTGCAGACTTTAATGCAAGATTTACTAAAGTGTTGAACAAATTGCCACATCACATGAGGCCAAATGAACCAATGTGCATAATTTTGTATATCAATGCCTTTGATGCAAAGACTGCATATGGACTGAGAGATAAAGGTCCTGCCACTCTCAGGGATGCTTTCAGAATTGCAGTAAATATTGAAAACAATAGGAAAGCATCAGGCAAGACAAATAGAAGGGATGATATAAAAATTCTGCAGAATCCAAACAAGCCTCAGAACACTCAAGGTAGTACATCTGCTCCTGAAGACAAGATAGACAAATTGGCAAATGTTGTTAAGGACCTGAGCTATAGATTAGCTAGAAGTGAAAAAGGGATGGGTCCTGATAGGCAAGTCTATCAAAGGCAGGAAAAGAGGCCATCATTACATGATATGCCTTATAACACCAATTGGCATGATGGTAAGCCTGTATTCCCACGTAACAACACAAATCAGAGGGCTCAACATGTCAAGGAAACTCCTGATCCTCTAAAGAAAGCTATAAATATTGCTGATGATGCTCCGTGGTGTATAATTTGTCAGATGCCACATTCACAGTCACAGTGCATGATTGCTCAATCCTTGTATGATAATGCTACATCTTGTAATGAATGCAATGAGCCACATCATGTGCAGGATGATGATGTTAATATGATGTCCATAGGCAATGGATATACTCTTTATGATGCTGATGAGAATACAGATCATCAAATTCAGGCCTGCCAACAGTCCCCATATGATGAAGATAATGAAGATAATTATGTGTATGCTCAGAACTCACACAATTTTCTGAGTAACTTACAACGACCTTCTGATGAGGAAATTAGAGCCTTCACAGCTGCAGCAGTTGCTCAGGTCAAAAGCAACTACAATCTCAGAGGTAAAAATCAAGTAGGCAGCCCACATCAGCTAGAAGATATTTCTGCAGGTCAGCTGGTGCATAGTCACAAAGGAATTGAACCACAAAAAAGGCAGTGGGTAAATAATAAGCAGAACTTTAGACACAGAACAGGTCATGAATTTCAAGGACCAGAAAACAAAATCCCTCAGGCTGAAGATCAAAGTAGAGGTTCCCAAGACAAGAATGATGATCAGGGAACTATGAAAATGAAAACTAAATCAGCTCAGGATAAAAGCAAGATTGTGGAGCAAGCTACAACTGTTGTACAAAACTGTGCTCCATTTGATATAGCCCAGATCCTCTCTCAGGTAAAGGTCTCTGTTCCACTTATGGAACTCATGAAAGTGGAAGAGATCAAGAATAGGACAATATCCCTAATCTCAGGGGTACCTTTTCAAGCTAAACAAAATGATCAGACCCAGGGTGAGAAACATGTCATGTGTAATGAAGAGGATGAGACTCCTGAAGTCTATTTAGGAATGACCATGACAAAGTGTCCTTCACAAGTGGAACCATTTTATGTTTCCCTGGTTATAAATGGAAAAATAATTAGAAATTGTATGCTTGACTCTGGAGCATCTACAAATGTCATGCCTTTGGCTATCATGCAACAAACTGGATTAAAAATTGACAAGGCATGTGGAAAATGTTATGCTATGGATGCCAGAGAGGTACCAGTTATTGGAATCATGAAGGATGTAGATTTCAAACTGGCAGCATTTCCTGAAAAAAGATATAAAATGAATATAACAGTGGTTGACATCAAGCCACAGTATGGTATGTTGCTGTCAAGAAGATGGGCAGCACTAATTGGTGGAAGTATGCAGCTGGACCTGTCATATGCCATGATTCCAATGAATGGTAGGGATGTCAAGCTAATCAGAGAGCAAAGATCATCAGAGACAGTGGAAGACCAAGAAGCAAATGAACAGGTATGCTTTGTAGACACTGACTGTGATAACTTCAAGGTTGTCTCAGATGATACAGAGGATAAAAAGAAAAATGCCTGTATTGAAGAGTTGGATCAGCAAGGCTTATGGACCATGTTTTTTTATGGAGCTTGTGCAAAAGAAGGCTCTGGAGCTGGAGTTGTTTTCCTGTCTCCAACTGGTAAGCTCCTCAAATTCTCTTTCTTGCTGAGGTTTGACTGCACAAACAATATTGCAGAATATGAGGCTTTACTCTTAGGCCTAAATATTGCTCTCAAACATGGAATTAAGATGTTAAGAGTATTTGGGGATTCTGAGCTGATTGTATCCCAAATCAGAAATAAGTATGCTGCAAAGAATAAAAGATTGAAACAATACAAGCATGCTGTTTGGGATACCATTGAATTATTTGATGCATTTTCAATTGGCTGGGTAGAAAGGTCAAAAAATATTATGGCTGATTTCTTAGCTAATGTTGCAATAAGGCCAGATGACATCACTCTGTCAGGTGTTACAAATGTAGAAATTAAAATTAGGCCTGCCATACCAGAAAATATATGCAGTTGGCAAGTTTTTAATGATGATAGGGATTTGCTGAAATTTTTGCACTGCATAGATGAGTATGAGAATCAACAGATTGATTTCCAAGCTTTTGTAGAGACTGTAGATGGAAAAGAGACTCTTGTGGGAAAAGAGATAATTCAGTTGAAGACTAACAAGATCCCTAGAGGGTTAGTAGCTTTGGAAATAACCTTTGACAGTAGAGACAAATTGGTCACAAGGACATCCCCCACAAATAAGGAGGATTTAGAAGAAATAAATTTGGGGACATCTCAGGCCCCTCAGAAGGTATATATTGGTAAACAGCTCAAACCACACATTAGAAGTATGCTGATTGCATTACTGAAAAGGTATAAACATGTTTTTGCTTGGTCATATGAGGACCTAAAAGCCTATAGGGAAGACTTATTCCAGCATGAGATCCCATTGAAGCCTGAAGCTAAGCCATTTAGACAAAGGCAAAGACCTATTAATCCTACCTTAGCTCCCAAGATGCAAGAAGAACTCAAAAGGCTCAGGGAAGCTGGAATAATTGTGCCAATCAGACATTCAACTTGGGTGTCTAACCTTGTCCCAGTCAGAAAAAAGAATGGTGATATTAGGCTTTGTGTTGATTTCAGGAACTTGAATGTATCCTCTTTGAAGGATAACTATCCACTGCCTAATATGGAAGCTATGTTGCAGAGAGTGACTGGTTGTGAACTCCTATCCATGATGGATGGATTTTCAGGATATAATCAGGTAAAGGTAAAGGAATCAGAACAGTATAAAACCGCCTTTACCACTCCATGGGGAACGTATGTGTATGTTAGAATGCCATTTGGACTAACAAATGCAGGTGCTACATTTCAAAGAGCAATGGATGTTGCTTTTGCAGGGCTGATTGATTCAATCCTGGCTGTATATCAGGATGACCTGACTGCTTACTCAAAGAAAGAAGAGCAGCATTGTTTGCATCTGGAGCAGATTTTCATAAGAGCACTAGAATATGGTATTTCTTTAAACCCAAAGAAGTGTGCCTTTGGAGTAGTTGAAGGAAAGCTTCTGGGACATATTGTTTCCAAGGATGGAGTCAGGATAGATCCAGAGAGAGTGGCTGCTATTGACAGGATTCAAATGCCAAAAACTGTGAAAGGAGTTCAGTCCTTCTTTGGACAGATAAATTTTGTTAGAAGATTTGTTCCCAACTTTGCAGAAACCACAAGGAACATTTCCAAGATGATGAAGAAGGATGCAACTGTCAACTGGGAAAGGGAAGCAATAGAATCATTTCAGAATATCAAAGAGGCAATTAAGATGGCCCCTGTTCTTAAATCTCCTGATTTTTCTAGGCCATTCCAAGTATTTTTATTTGCTTCCTTTCATACTGTTGCTGCATGTTTGTTACAGAAAAATGAAGATGGTTTTGAACAGCCCATCGCTTTCTTCAGTATGTCCCTGCAGGCCTCTGAGTTGAAGTATGACATTATGGAAAAACAGGCATATGCACTAGTTAGAGCCATCAAAAGTTTCAGACCATACTTGGTAGGGTCATATATAATTGCATATGTACCTCATGCAGCAGTCAAAGACATATTCACTCAGCAGGAGGTGACTGGAAGAAGGTGCAGATGGATAAACAAACTGCAGGAGTTCAACATAGACATACAAGTTACTAAGTTGATAAGAGGACAAGGATTAGCCAAGATGATGGCACAGTCAAACTTGGAAGCATGCCAAGTTAATGCAGTCCAAGATGAGAGTGTAAATGTATCAGGATCTGAATGGTACAAGGATATTATCTATTACTTGCAAAATCTGAATTGTCCTTCCCATTTCAGTGACTGTCAAAAGAGGACTCTAAAGTTACATGCAATCAGGTATGTTATTGTTCAAGGTGAGCTGTACTGGAAAAACCCTGATGGTGTGCTGCTGAGATGTGTGGGTGAGGATATGGCTAACAATGTTTTGATTGATATGCATAAAGGATTGTGTGGTGGACATTATACTGCCCAAGCAACAGCTCATAAAATTCTCAGGGCAGGATATTGGTGGCCTACTCTCTTTTCAGATGCACAAAGGTTAGTGAGAAAGTGTGACCCTTGCCAAAGATTTTCAGGAAAGCTGAAATATGATGGTGCTTTACCCCTCAGAACTGCACCTGTGGATGCTCCATTCCAGCAATGGGGAATTGACTTCATAGGGGAAATTGCAGACAAATCAAGTGGGGGACACAGTTGGATTTTGGTGGCAACTGATTACTTTACCAAATGGATTGAGGCCATTCCAACTAAGAGAGCTACAAGTAAGGTGGTGACAGATTTCATACTAGAAAACATCATCATCAGGTTTGGAGTACCATTTAAGATAATCACTGATAATGCTATGTGCTTCAGATCAGGTGAATTTGTTGATTTTTGCAACAGGTATGGGATAAATCTGTCATATACATCACCATATCACCCACAAGGAAATGGTCAAGCAGAATCAAGCAATAAAAGCATCATGAAAATTATCAAGAGGATACTGGACAAGAACAAGAGAGCTTGGGACTCAAAGTTGAACTTAGCAGTATGGGCTGACAGAGTGACAGTGAAAAGGGCTATTGGGAAGTCACCTTTTGAGCTAGTATATGGTGCATCAGCTAGACTGCCCATAAACAATCTCCTACCAGTTTACAGATTCATTCAGGAAAATGATGAGGAGATTGAAGATTCCATGACAGAAAGAGTGAATCAGCTGGTTGCATTGGATGAAGACAGAAAGAAAGCCCACCAGATCAATCTCAAAAGACAACAAGATGTGAAATATCAGTTTGACAGGAGAACTACAGAAAGGAAGTTTCAAGTCAATGATCTGGTGCTCATTTGGAATGCTAAAGATCAGGAAAAGGGTAAACATGGTAAGTTTCAACCCTTATGGATGGGCCCATATCAGGTTTGCAATACTCATGGGGAGGATTCTTATTTCCTCCAGGCCCTAGATGGTGAAGTTCTGGAATTGCCTGTGCATGGCCAATTCCTTAAGTTCTATTTTGCATGAATAGCTGGTTGCTGTGCACATTTGTAAAAATATGTATGTAGTGTAAATGCCTTGTACAGCTCGCGTTTTTTGGCTTTTTGTCTGGTCTGCCCGGAGATCTGGTTCTCGCTGCAGGTTTTCACCTGCACGTCCCCATTCGGAGCCACTGTTAGCACTCATTTTGACCTGGGGTTGATTTTTCATGATCAGGGGGTTTCTTCATTTAAACCCTTTATCTTCTTGCCCATTTTTTCTAAGTGTTGGACCTCCTCAGCATTTTTCAGCTGCAGCATCATATTTTCCTGAGGAGGAGGTCATCATCATCATCTTGTCTTTGATGATGGACTGCATCATCATGTTCTTTGTCGACTGGTTTCTCATCGTCATCATCATATTTTATTATCGGGTGATGTTTGGTTATTATCCTGATGATGCTGATGAGCTACAGTGCGCCCTGATTTGCTTGCGGGGGTGATTTTTCAAGTATCCGGTGATCTTCCGAATATCACCTTGCCCAAACATGATGATGATGTTGCCCCGATATCCTGAAGGGGTTATTCTCTAAGTTGTTCGACTTGACTTGTTTTTTCCTAAGGGTCGTCGTCATCATCATCATATTTCCAGTTATCACCGTGTTGCTTGCGAGGGTCATCATATTTTCTGCCTTCATGATATTTCGCCGGGGTGATATTTTTATCATCGGGTGATCTTGGTTATGATCATCCTGATGATGTTGTTGAAGAGTTCTAAGTGCGACCCGATATTCACTAGGGTCATCATATTTTGAACGTCAGGATGATCTTAGTCAATATCATCCTGATGATGTTGTATCACTTCTTGTTCGTTGTTTTGTCATCCTGATGATGCTGACGTCATCCTTATATCAGGGTGATATCTATTTCTCTGCCTATCTGCATCATGATATTTCCGAAGGAGGGGGTGATATTTTCATATCACCCGGGTGTATGTTTGTTCCAGCGTCATGATGATGCTGATATCAAGGAGATATCTGCCTGCTGGCTTCGTGCATTATCTAGTGGGGGTGATCTTTTCAAGCATCATCATATTCAGTCATCGCCCCGATCTTATAAGTGGAGCTACAGTGCAACCTGATATTTGTGCATCAGGATGATATTTCCAAATATCCGGTTGTCTTCCGAATATCATCCTGATGTTAATATGATGATGACGTCATCAAGGTCCCGGGGGGGTCATATTTCTAACACTGATCATCTTGAGGAGATCTCCCGATATTTGCAAACATGATGATGACGTCATCCGGATATGAGGAGGTGCGCAGTAGGCAGATATGATGATGACGTCAGCAGGATATGATGATGATGTCATCAGGATGTTCATCGGCCAGACTTTTGGTATAGGCTCAGCAGGAGGATGTTCCTCCGATGGATCAGGTTGTGCCGATTATCATGCAGGCTATATTGCGATATGATGATGACGTCAGGGTGATATTTCGGGCAACAGGATATCATGCTGCTAGAGGGTGATGATGATGAGGTCTTATACTAGTGTCGTCAGGAGCAAAAGCACCGACATGATATATGCTCATGACCTAGTATATAAAGTGTTAATGAGGTTGCTGCGGGGTGCATGTGGGATAATTGATATCCTGCATTTTCAAATATCATGATGATGAATCTCGGCGGGAAATGGTTGCGATGCAGAATTGATGTTCTTCCCAAGGCCGCGGGTTGGTGCGCCATTAATGGCGAAGGTTGCAGAGGTATGGGCGGATCTGGTACCCGATTGAAGGTGTACATCAGCGGACAGTGGCGCAGGGCTCGAGAAATCTTCCTGTCTCCTCCCCTACCTGCTGCATTCAAGTTTGGGCGCCAATCTGGATGTGTTTGAGCGCCATCTTTCTGATACTGTGTATTTGACGGGATTTTTGGTCAACCATGTAATTAATTGCTGAGCACCTACCTGGCTGTTATAAGCAGGTTGTGTTGCTCATTTGTTGTGGTTGAAAGTTGAAGATTTTTGGCTCTGTAATGCATAACAAGCTGATCTGGTTGCTCTATACAGCTTAACCTGTGAGTTTATGTATCTCTTGTTGTATGTTTTTGGCATGAACCCACTGATTTCATGATTGATCTTATATGAGAAATGCTATCTTAGCATGTGTTGTGTTAATTCTGTCTCCAGTATTGCATGTATTCTTCTTCTGAATCTGGATATTTGGGTAATGTTTAGATTCTAGAGCATAGAATTCCTATGTTGAATGTCTGATCTTTTAACTTCTGCTCAAGGGGTAGATTAAACTGTTTTCAGGTTGAACATTGGGAAGGGTATACTGCAGTAGGGATACCATAAGTAGAGATAACTTAACACTCTATATTGGGAGATACCTGTAAGGCAGGTGTCACATATATCCCCTTGAAATCCAGTTTCAGCTGTTCATGCTGATCATTCACAGGTGTATGTCTACTGACTCCAGGCCCTGGATAGGCACCAATCATGCTTTGTTTTTGTGTTATAACCATGTCCAGCTTTGCATCCAAACTTAAAATCTAAATCAAAATCTAAAACAAACATTAGGACATTAGAATTAGTTTAGGACCCTCAGTCCTCTGTCTACAACTGCTAATAGGCCCAAAGCTAGCCCCTTTGCTCTTATCTTTCAGTTTTGGTCTACTTACAAGAGGACTATCTGCTTTCTGTCAGCATCCCAGCCTTGTATGCATATCCTCATGGATGTTGAGTAGGGAATACCCCCCTAGGTCTTGCAGAGCCTGAAGAAGAAGAGGAGATAAAATATAGAGTCTATCTCCTACACTGTTGGCCCCCTGGCCCAGAGATCCTGTTGATCACTGATGGCTACCTTGTAGGGAAATCTGGGAATAAGCATCCAGTCTGGGAAAAAGTCAACATATTGATCATTATGTTTTCTACAACACTCATTCATAACTATTTTATTAAAAAATGTCTATATTTTGTAGATTGATACTTAGCAATCAAAACACATTGCCACATAAGATTCTTCCTCCTTGTCAAGAATATATACAATTTACTTCAATTAATTTATTTATAAAAAATAGAAAATCAAATATAATCTTAAAATAACAACACTTATCCATCTACTAATTTGTGTGAAATTTCATTCTAATTGAATTCTCTAAAGTAATATTCAAGGTCTACAATGGGTCTATTTGCTAGACTAATTAGCAACACAATTTGATGTTGCATCAAATTCTTATAGATTACTTATGATTGCAACTTAAGTCTCCTCTTATAAAATACTATGTTTCTACCTTCACCTACAAATAATGAAATGAAGGGCACAAACATAGTATTTTATAAGAGGAGGCTTAAGTTGCAGTCATAATTACAATTTGAATTAATGAAATGAAGGGCACAAACTAATAACCCTAAACTAAAAACCAATCTTCACATTTACTCTATTATAAAACTGGATCTATTTAATAAATAAATAAATAAATAAATAAATCACGACCATATATATAAAAAACAGTTCAAACATTAAAAAAATTCAAACAAACTAAATTAGTTGCGAATTTCAATTAGTTGAACATTAGTCAGAAAACATTCAACACATAATAAATATAGAATATAATAATCACGAAACCGGAAACCGACTCAGTGTCACCGGCTACAACGATGCCTTACGTGATAAGGTGAAAACTGATAGCCTTAGGGTTACTAATCGTGCGGCACACGTGTCGGTCACCAGAAACGGGGCAAACCAAGCAAAGGCTTCCCAACGACAAATCCAACAACAAAATACACATCATACACTGCAACAAAATCTCATAAATTGATTGTATTTTTCTTCTTCCTCTTTTTGATTAGGCCGATTTGTCCTTTAGATCGGCGATGCCTGCCTTCGTATGTATCAAAAACTAAATTTCCTCTGCAAATTTTGAGGCTTTATTTGAGTCATTGGGAAATCGAAATAGGTTTCTGTATTATTTTTTTCCAGTTTTTGGGTTATTTTAGCGGAATCGACTCATCTCATCCATATTCATTTCTACGAACGTATTGTTTTTGAACAGGCATGGAAATCTCTGTACAAATCGGGACAAGTTTTGGTAAAATTGATGCCGACCATCATATTTTGGTTTACATCAGAAATATGTAGCTTTTGCGATTTGAGACACGTTAGATTTGAGCAATTTTAACGGGAGCCCTTTTTTTTTTATATTAATTTTGTGGGGAATTTGCTTTCTTTTGTAAATGCGGTTAAAGATTTCGATTCATAAGGCACATTTTGGCAGCAGCGTTGCAGAGGCATTGTTTAAGGGAAAACTTGAGTGGCGATATATTTTTTTTCTGTGCAGAAAGTTGAAGATTAACCGGGTCTTGCTTTAGAGGAGTTTCACAGTATTTGATGCTGTAGCCATTCGTAAAATTAGCCCGATCCGGAAATTTGAAGGGAATTTCTGGTTTTAGGGCAGTATGAAGGGAATTTAGGGTTCTTGATGCGTAGTAATCTTGAAAATCTTGTAATGGCGCGATCTGCTAGGATTTGGAATTGAATAAGGCTGGATATTATGCCTTGGGCGGTTGAGAGCCGTGGAATTGTTCGCTCGACGTGGTAAATGATAGTGTTTAGAAAGGTGCCGGTGCTGACGGCGTTGCCGAGGGTTTTGTGGGGCAGAAAATTGTTGAAAGACTGTATTGGATGCAGAGACCTGAGGTGGTTGCAGCATCATTGTCATCGTCCTTGAAGAGCCAAGGAAAGCTCTTCGATGGCCTCCTCACAAGTTGGGGTGTCTCCGGCTGCTTCTCGCAAAGAGATGCTTGAAGCTGGCAAGCGTAAGGTAGGTTCATTTCCCCATATTTTGAGAAATTTATGTTTTTGATTCAACATAAAGATGCAACATTGTACTAAATTTCAGCCCACGTCCAACAAGTTTAACATTTGTGGATGGTCCAATGTACCATTTGGTGTCGTGCATGCAATTAAATGATTTCGTTTCAATGGAGTGAGCAATTTATTTAAGTTGTGTCCGAACCCTGCAATTGATGTTTGTGTATGTGAAACCTTTTTATCCTGTGTGTCCGAAAGGCAACTTGAAGGGGGAATGTTAGTACACTTGACTTGTAGTTCTATGAGTGCTAATATGTTGGCACAATTTGCCATGCCCGCAGTTATGACACCTTTGTAATCACTGTACTGATCTTTCCTAGCTCCAATTTAGGCTGACAATAAGATAGGAATGTGTATGTTTGTTTGAAAGAGTAAAGTTTAAATCTACATTCATGAATTGCTTAAGATTGTCATAGAAATAATAGATTAAGAAATACATTGACATAGATCTAGAAATATTTAAGCGTATGATAAACTTTTTAGCAACCTTCCTTGTATTCATCCGAGATATAGGAGGTGAATTTCTTGTTTTTCTTTTCTATTAACTAGGTTATTTGGGAAGGCTTGGTTTCATCCAGAACTTGGTCTTAAAGTCGAATTATAAGGGTTACAAAATTTTAACAACAGATATAAGGTGAAGTGAAAATGTCACTTTTTTCTTACAAGATTGGTCTCATAAACCCAGAAAGTGTTCTGGGTATGACAGGACATAAAAAATTAACTTTTATATTCATTCATCAAGTGTTGTTTTATTTGTAAATACTAAATCTATATCCACATTAACCAAACCAGTCTCTCAACAGGGTCTTTGGTTAGGCATGTTCAATTAATATTCTATCATCTCTGAAGCAGAGGTTTTAATACGAATTGATGTATAAGTTCTGAACATTTTTTCCCTAAAGAAATTGAAGTTGTGTTGTTTTGCTGGTAAATTTGAATTCACAGCAAAACGAGTCTTCCACATGGTAATTATGTTTATCTGACTCTGTAGCCTCTCTTGGTGGAATATTTTATGTAGTTCCTCTCAGTTTTTGTAGGATTGATTTTAATAGATTATTCTATTCTGGAACTTAGGCATCTCTCTCATGTCAATCTTGAGAGGATATTGTGCAGAAGCACATAGGGAAGTTCTCTGACTCATGGTTGCATATATGACACGAATGGAGTTTGAGTAAACGGCTAGGCTTTACTCTTAATTACATATTGTTTGGATTATTCTTGTAATGTTAAATCTATTCTGAACCATCATCATGAACACTGATAATGCATAAAGTTTATTTTGGACTTTGAAGTTAAGGGTTATTTGCAAAAGCTACTTTATGGCTGTCTTTTGAGTAAAAGCTTCATTTGCCAAAGCTGCTTTGTAAGTATCTATTTGAGATATGTGATATGAGCATAGTTACCAGGTTCACAAAATTTGATTTGTTCGTGAGGTAAAAAAAACATCAGAAATCGGGATTTAAAAAAAAATCAGTAAAATTTCTATTAGGAATTGAAAAGGCGGGACTGAATCGGACTAATCCAACCAATCCAAAAAATCCGGATACAGCTGGATTTGGTAACTATGGATAAGAACAGAAGTTGTACATATGTTTGCTTGCTTTGAAGATTAATGTTAGGAGATGCATTTTGGGATTTGCTTTGGTTTGAAGATTAATGTTAGGAGATACATTTGGGTACTTGCTTTACTTTATTTTAAAGACTCTCTCACAGTTTGTTGAGAGGTGAACTTTAGAAGACAACCAAGCTAAGCTTTTTCCCCCTCATCTTTGTTAGGTCCAAATGCTTTAATTATTTTATAAGTTTTATTGAATAGAAACATGAATATATACGATGAGGAAATGTAGTTACATAAAACTAAGGACACCACTTAATAGTTAATTATTAATCTAACTTTAGGACTTAGGGACTAAGACATGGATGGGATAATAATCTCTTAACACCCCCCCCCTCCTATTAGCACGTAACCTCTAAAGATTTGGAGGAGCTCAGACACACTCATAGTTCACTAAGTTACAAAAAGTTTAAAGAACTCATGGAACACTCTGACACACACTAGAATCCATGACTCAGGGTATCGAGACACACTCACTATTCACAAATACTACACTTGTCTTGTGAATCTAGACACACTCACTAACCACATGTACCAACACTTTGCTTGTGGATTGAGACATACTTACTATCTACAAGTACAATTGCAAATAGGGACACCAAAACTAAGTAGTTGGACTGGGCCTCACTACTTCAACTGACAATGAAAGTGGTTTTCAGTTGGTCTGGGCCTTACTGAACAACTTTTCTTGAACTAACTTTATTACTTAACCATTCATCTAGTCTCCGAGCTAGTAGAGAGCTCAAGACTGGAAGTTGTCCTCCAACCTTCTGTGGTCCTTCAGCCTCCTGCGAATTTCTTCTCACTCAACCTGGTTGATCTGGATGGTCATGTGGACCAAAGAATGCATTGTGAATCTCCCTGACAGTCCTGGCATGTTCTCCAGCAGCACTAGCAAGATATTTTCTGGGTCTTGTTTACTCCATGAGAATGTATTTTCGCCCTTAATCAGAACATGTTTATACGGGTGTTAGGTACCACCGATAATGCACCCATTACAAAATATTTTTCCAAAAAATGCTATAAGGTTATATATAGCCACAATTTATTTAAACCTTCTAAATCAAAGCATATACATAAAAACCATGTGTTAAGGGTTTCAAACCAAGTTAAAAAATAATTGCTTGGTGCCTTACCAAGCAAATAAATCACCATGAAAATAACTTTAAATGCCAAAATTATCATCAATCTTATCTTCCTTGAACACACCCATTTATCAATTCATGTGTGTATTCTCCATTTATCTCATGCTTTTGTCTGTTACCAAATGTTGACAGCGAAATAACTTTTGAAATTTATGCCGATCTTAAGTCCTTGACTAGAGAATTTTACACCAGTTCAAAGCACAAAACTATTTTTACTAAAATATTTTACCTGAAGTCAACAGTAACAAAATCTGCTTAAAAGTCCTCCTTTTAATCCAAATTTATTTAAACCAAATTAATTGTCTTCTATATGCCCAGTTTATATTGCAATTACTCCACCAAATAGGAATAATTCTTCTTTCACGGACTTGACCTACAAAAAGTATTAATTAAACCCAAATCCGTTGATCTTCCCAAAATTATTTTTATTATCTATGCTTTCAACCAACCAACCAATAAGAAAATTAAAATCTTCTGTTCTTATCTTTCAAAAAGCACATGGATTGTTTGGAAAATTTAAAAACTTTATGATTGATGTGTGCTAATAAAAACTTGCTCACTACTTTTAATTTACATGCAAGAGCTTGATGGGGCATCAAACATCTCCAACTACCACGTTTCTTTTCTGTCACCCTCCTTCCATTTTTGCTGGTGCTCTGATATCACAATTATGTCCAAAATGCTGTGATTATTTTATTGAATAGAAACCTAAATGTACAACAAGGAAATGTAGTTACATTTAACTACATGGACACCACCTTACTAACTTTCTACGGGAAGTTAATAGTTTATTATTAATCTAACTTAGGACTTAGGGACTAACTTTGGGACAGCATAATAATCTCAACAATTTTAAGTTACAATTTTAGATTCTAATTTACAATATGAAATATATGTGAATTAGTTCTTAACTGCAATGGAAAACTTTCTACATAATCATGAAATTTTATTTCTTTATATTTCAGAGATGACCAGGTGCAATGGTACATCAGTGTTTAGGGCTGGGCTATTAAAGGGCCATTTGTGAGCAGTTTTTGCTTTCCATTCACTTCTATTATTCTGTTTGCATGTGCAATGATAGTAATTTATGTGGATTTGGTTCCATGCATTTAACAATCGACACTATTCAGATTTTAAAATTTTTTTTTGGTGCTCTACAGCTACTAGAGTTCCGTAAGCAGAAAGCGGAGGAGAGAGCCAAAAGAGCTTCTGCTTCTTCCCCTGAAGATTCTCAGTCATCTAGAATTAAGAACAGTCACGCTGTGCAGCAGCCTGCAGGAAACGTGCTTACAAACACACAAGAGTTAAATGGAATTTTTTTTGAGAAGAATCCCAATAAAGATCCAGAAAATTATGTTTTCCAACCCTCACACCCTACTGTGCCTTTTTCAGTAGTCCCCTCTAAGGAAGGAGGGGCGCCCAAAGTATTAGTAGATAACCACGTCAATGTGAAGTCTTCAGCAGGAGAAGACATTCACAAAGGAACTGCAGTTTTGAGCATTGTGTCAGATCCAATTCATGGTAACAGATTGCAGAGACCATCCCTTAAAGATAATGATGAATCTGATAGACGGGATAATTTTTCTTCAAATGAGTTGGATTCAGGCTATATGAACATCGGGAGAAGATCATCTTTGGAAAATTCTTCAGAGTTGTCAAGACACCGAGATGGGAAAACTGTAAGTGACGATTTAAGTAAAGTTTATCTTCAATCAGCTAATATCTATTCAAGTAGAGCAGGACAGGCATCCGTGAAGGATGGATTTCTCTTATCCCAAGAGCAAAACTTCAAAGACATTCAATTGGGCGAAAGGAATGGAAGGGAACATGAGTTCAAAGAAAGGATTCCAGTTGAGGAACAAGTTTCGTCTAGTTTTTTCTCCAAGAATGCAGAGGAGAATGTTCAGTATAGAGAGAAAATACTACCCATGACACACCCAAGTTTATTGCATTTGGCTGATGATCCTGGCACGAAGAGTCAGATGGATATACATACTGGTAAACTTTTATGTAGTCATTGTTTTTTAGATACTCAGATGATGTGTCCTGAGCTAAGCTATTCTTTTCTCACAGATGACCCTTGAGTTGATGATCATATATCTGTTAAATGCAGGTCACTGAAAGCTTATTATTATTTTTTGTAATGCAGGTTCTAATCACATAAAAAGTAATTTTTTGAAGCCAGAGTTTACTGCTAAGAAATTTCATGATGAGCATTGGGCTTCTGGCAATGGCAAATATGGGAAAGAAGAGACTATACTCTCAGGAGAAGGGAGCAAATTCTTGTCATCTGATGGGAGCAACAATAGGCAGTCAGAGAATCAGGATTCACTTGGTGCACAATTATATTCAGACACTAAAAACCAACCTAGCATGGCTTTGTTCCCAGCAGTTAACAGCCGGCGCTCACGTCCATCTTTCCTGGATTCTATTGCCTCATCTGGATCGTCTGCCACTGCACAAACTGTATTTGCTGGTTCAGAAATGCCTAAATCTACGGGAGAATCATTCCACACAGAAGTAAAGAATATTGCTGAGCTTAGCGCTATGAGGCCCTGGCAGTCTATGAACAATGAAAAGGAAGACTCTAAAAAGTTAGGATTACATGATAGGGTGCTCAACCACCTTGAATTTTCTTCATCCCAAAAAAATGATGATTTTGGAGCTCTTGAGCAGGTAATTCAACTTTCTTAGGTTTTATTACTGTTGTGCCACGGTGCGAACTTTCAATTATATCAAGCTTTTTACACTGAATTCTTCTTTAGCCTTCTGTAATTTTTTTTGATATTTGTATGCTTTCCCTATTTTGTATGCACAGACACCATGATGTATTGATCTAATGTTTTGGTTCTTTTCCATGGCCATGAAGAATATGCTAATTTTAAATTAATGCTACTCCAACCTGTTATGAACAGTGATCAAATTTGAAGGGCTACCCCGAGTTCTTTTTTGAAGGGTAGTCTTTTAAGGAGCCCCTAAATATGAAGGTTTAAAAAATATATCATACCCATTTATTTTGATTCTGAAAGTAAAAACTACAAGCCATTTTTACTGTTTTAAATTTTCTATTTGGAAACTTAATTTTCCACATTATCATAATTTTTTAATGGCAGCCATTAATTAAGATTTATCAACTCTTTAGAAATTAGAACCCAACTTCTAGAGTTCTTCTTTTAGAGAAGAAATTTTATGGATGAGGTCAAGTTCAGAAACTTTAATCTCTAAAGGGAAAGCAATAAAAAGGTGAAGATTTGGTAGTCATTTTGTGCATTGAAAATTGACATTTTATGTGATAAAGATGCCAATGCCTCCTTTATTATTATAAGAGGATCTGTGACATTAACTTACATGTCCATAGAAATGCTGAGAATGGTAAATCGTTCATTTTTGGATGTTGGAAACCAATGAGTATGTAGGAAGCATTCTGCTGAGAATTTTAATATCAAGCCTGCTCAAGTCTAATAGAACTCTCTCTATGATACATTTATTATTTTATCTCTTTATTGCAATGCAGAAGAAATGAAATCCTGGGCTCTTGGTGTCACTGTAGGTGAGATAGCAGATGTTGATCACAGTTTGCTGATTTTTAAAAATCTCTATTCCATTAACAGTGGTCTGTGCATATGCTTGGTATTGTGTTTTTTTTGGTACTAGTAGATATTTAAAACTGAGGAAATTTAGATTCAATCTGAAACACCTTTGCTTAGTGTGTTCATTAGATATTGGAAGAAATAAATCATCTACATTTATGTTCATGTATTCATAATTTATGTATGCATATTTGATGTTTATATTCTAAAGCATTAAATATGTAGATGTTGTAGGCTTTGAAGAGGACTAAAATTGCATACAAGGTCTCAATTGGAGTTAAGATGATTGATTAAAACTGAGGAAATTTAGATTCAATCTGAAACACCTTTGCTTTGCTTGTTCAGTAGATATTGGAAGATCTACATTCATGTACATGTTTTCATAATTTATGTATGCATATTTAATATTTATATTCTAAAGCATTAAAAATGTATATGTTGTAGGCTTTGAAGAGAACTAAAATTGCATACAAGGTCTCAGTTGGAGTTAAGCTGCTTGATAATTGAAATTCAAGAAGTATAAAGGTAGATGGAAAGAAGTAGAAAGCAACTGGGTTATATGGTGGATGGGTTATCCGAATACTAACAGGAAAGATTAAGAGGTGAAACAAGAGGAATGTAATACCTTAGTATGGAAAAATTAAAAATTTTCATTGGGATTTGTGTTTGGAGGCAAAATTTTAGAATAAATTGAATACATACGACAACCTAAGTTTTTTTCATTCTAGGTGCATGATGCCACCTATAAACATGGACAAAGGTCACTTGATAAGAACAATAACAATAAACATAATAAATAACAGCGATAATAATATTCAAAGGAGTAGCTCAGTTATGGAGTTGTGGAATATAGTATCTAAGTGGGAGACTTGCAAGACATTGATTAGTTGATGGACATGGATATTGACATAGTAAGATATTGTACCAAAATAAGTGATATGAACATAATAGTATTAGTGAAGAACCGGAAGAAATGATAGACTCTTGAAAATACTTAATTCTGATAATCGATTGAATACTCGTGTTTTAACATGAACTATTAATTATTGCCAAATACAGTGTTTGAATCAACTAAATTTTAGGAATCACTATTTTTCCCTAAGAAGCATCAAACCATGCTGTCATATTTTTTCCTCAACCATTAAATCAGAAGCTACTTGTTGAAGAGTAATTGGTGTTGTTCTCTTAGTTGGCATGGGATTTCTAGTAATTTTCGCCTTGCTGCCAGATAAAATGATGATACATAATATCACGGATTTTTTTTTTTGTTATTTAAAACTAGATTTCCTTTGAATGAACTAGGCTGGATCTATTGACCTTTCTAAAGGAAATATTTTAGATAGATCTCCAGCCTAAATGCCATTAACATCATAAAAGATGTACAAGAAGTTATTTAATCATAACAATATATTAATGGGCATAGATGTTTGTATTATTTAAGCTAACACACCTGAATGTGTATGCATGCAGTCAAGAAAGGGTAGTAGATATACAAATGATTTATGTGTGAAGTATCTTGCTACTGTATCTAATTGTGTTTTGAAACTGGTGTAATGGGTAGTGAGAACGAGTTGCATCTTCTAACAAGCTTTGTTAGCATTAGAGCCCAAGTAACTTGCTCAATGTGATATCAAACTAGAGTTGATCTATATGCATAAAAAGTCTGCATCTCAGGTATTAGTTTTATTTTATAGCTATTTAGTTTTGTTAGCATACTCATTAGTTTCCAATGGTCTTTTAATTTCTCTAGCATGCAATTTTTTTGGTAATATAGACCTGGTTTAGGACCAGGAACCGTAAAAAGAAGGCAGAGAGATTCTGCCGAGAGAAGAGACAAAATAACAGACAGAGGAGAGGCACCACAGGCCGAAGAAGAGGCCCATACCTAGGCAGGAAAAGAAAAACACGCAGCGACCAAAGAGGAAGCCAGTAAAACCCGAGCAAACAACACTATAAACCAAGCCGAACCCAAACGCTTATCCTGGCGGAAGCCTCTGATCAGGGGGATGCGCCTTGAGATCAACAGGAGGGGGCCGCTTCAAATCTTCTTGCATTAGTCTAATCGCTTCAAAAGGGAAGTCTCTCCGCCATAATTTGTCAGGAACACCACTGCCCAACTGTAGGGAAGCACCAACATTTGCAGCCCAGTCTGCCACACGATTCCCAGCTCTTTTGATATGAGAGAACTTGATCTCCTCGAACTCTTTGACCACCCACTTAGCCTGATTAATAATAGCTTCCATCTACCAATTCTGAACTGTTCCACCCTTCATGGATTTGATAATTAGACTAGAGTCCTGTTGTGACCTAATCACACATCACCCCATTGCCAACGGGAACCCCCTTTTTTTGAGCTCCGATGCTTTGCTTGCGTTTTGGATGATGTCTTAGGTTTGTTTTCTCTGCCAATTCAACAATGAGTCTCTCCTAGGAGGTTTTGCTTTAGAACTAGAGGTCTCACCTGGAACATGAACTTGCAATAATGAAGAGTCTTGATCAAACTCCATTCAAATGGAAACTAGGAAGTCATCCGTCAAGGTTCAAATGAACATTGAGATCAATCCTGATGCATGTTTGAGATCCTGAAAATGACTAAGTCTGATACCCTGAAAATCCTGAAAAGTGGCTAAGTTTGAAATCTGGTGGATCCCTCAAAATCTAGAATTTACATGTTAAATTCGATGGATCCGAGACCTATCTCAAACATCTTGAAAGGTATATTGAAAAATATTTAAAGTATAAGAAATTCAATATACCTAACCCTGGAGACTTCCATTTCCTAGGCGTGAATTTTCTCCAAGAAGTTAGGCGCGCTTTCCCACCTTTGCAAACTCAAATCAATGCCTAAGATTGAAACTCAAATCAGTGCTTAAGGTAGAAACTCAAATGAGCGCCTTGATATAGAATGGATAATTTGAAGTATAAAGGGTAAGCGCCTTAGGAGAAGTAATTCACCTTGACCCCAAAGTTGATCAAACACATCAAATTGAGCATTATGGATCAAGGCGCTACTTTCCTCATATACCACCTCACATTTGCGCGTAAGGGATAAATCAACTTGAAACCACAAGTCTTGAAGGTGGTTGGCTTTGGAGAGGTTTTTGAGAGCAACTACAATGATTTAAGCACAAGGGAAGTAAAGAAACTAAGTCAAGAGCTCTAGGCGCCTATTCATGTTCAAATGATCATCAAAGTGCGCCTTAGGTTGAAGTAAACATCTCTTCAAGTTTGGGTGCCATTTCTTGCTGTTTTTGTCATCTTTAGTGCCTAGGAAGTTGGTTGTTGAAGAAGTGAGTTTGGGCGCCAAAAGTCAAAGGGACATTTATTAGCCAAGTTGAAGGAGTTTAAGACTCAAGATACCTTTGTTGAGCCTCTATAAGAGTTTGAATGCATGAGAAAAGAAGGGAGCAACCCTCCAAGAGTAAGGCACACTTTTTGTTTTTTTTTAATCCAATTTTGGTGCCCTAAGTGAAGAGAGCATGAAGCTTTGAAATTTAGCATATAGAGGTGGAAGGGTCTCTAGGAAGCTTTAGAGGGTTTAAAAGAATGAATGAAGGTGTTAAAAGTCAAGAAAATAGCTAAGTAAAGATAAGCGCATATCTCCACTCATGAAACCAATTTCGGCGCCTAGCCTTGAAAGGCATGAATCAACTCACATCTCCTTAGATCTCAGTTTGGCATGAGGGTGGCGCCTAGAAAGGAGAAGAGTCTTTCAAACATCTAAATATGAAATTGAAATGGATGAGTGTCAACAAGCAAGTTAAGAAGATCTAGGCGTTGATTTTATCTTGAAAACTCATAAAGAGCGCCTAGCAATTAGGATGTTTCAAAGGCACCCAAATGGCACCTAAGGTGAGAAGTTGAGGAATCATTGTTGTCATTGACAAATTTGCACTTGGAAACATCTACTTTACACTTGAGACATCTTGGAGGTTTAGACTTAGTCAAAATTGGCTCAGGATAGTTGGGCGCAATTTCATACTTGGAGAACTATCACATTTGTGCCTTAAGGGTTTGTGAGCATCAATAGGGTAGGGCGCAAATTCTTGTTGTTATAACCACTTTTAGCGCCTAAGATGTGAATTGTTTTGAGAGATGTGAATGTGCACCTTAATGAGGAGTGTGAAGTTGAAGCTAAAAAGTATCAAGCCTTAGGTGCAATTTTCAACCTGTTTTACCTTGGATATGTGCTTAGCTATGAAGAAGACCACATCCAATCCAAGGCACTGATTTACACTTGTACAATTACCAAAGTGCGCCTAGCAATCATTAAGTTCCAGAGATATCAAAATGGCGCCCAATAATGAAGAAATGGCCTAGAGGACTTAGGCGCACTTTCATGCAACCACAGAATGTTTCTAGCTATCAAGGAAGTTTGGAACACTTAAAAATCAAGAATTAGCCCCAAAAGAAAGTTAGGTGCATTTCTTGTCTTTACATACTAGTTTAGGCGCTTAGAGAGCATGAGGTTTGAAAGCAGAGTGTTGGGAACTTTGAGACTAGGCGCCCTGATGAAGTCTATGGGAAGCCTAAACATGAGTTTTAAAATGTTAAAAGGTCAATAAACAAGCTAATGGGAGTTAGGCGCACTTTTACTCCTTTGTACACCTGAATGAGCGCCCAAGAGGAAATTGCATAAAATGACACCATTAAGTGAGCGCCTTGCAAGAAAGAATCATCATAAGTCATCCTCAATTGTTTAAAATCATAAAATGATAAATATAAGGTCATCTAAGGCTAGGCGCACTTTAGCCTCCCTGTACACCAAGATATGCGCCTAGACTTAAGGAGGGTTATTTTGACGTTTAAAGATGATTCCTTGGTGTTATCAAGTTTTTATCAAGTGATTGATATTGTTTCTTTTCTTATGTTGTAGGAGCATCAATGAAGTTGAGAAGGCATTCAAGGAACGAAGCACCTGGAACCACCAATAAGCGAGGAATGAGGTTAGAAGGCCATTTCTAAGGAGAAGACATCATGTAGCTGCTCCAAGAGGTCACTTTAAGTCTAACATGCTGACTCTCTTCATCAATGGCATCAATGAAGACATTCATCTATAAAGCTTCAATTTCTTTCAACTTCAAGTCTCCGAGAGAAGTCTCCTACTTTGAGTCATGAAGCATCATCATCTACACTACTCTACAAAGAGAAGACATACATCTTGCAAGAAGAAAGTACACAGAGTTAGTCAATTGCGCAACATATATCATACACATCCAGTTTACAAGAAGATGAACAAGGCAAGATCAACAAAAATACATCCCAAATGTTCAAGTTCAAAGCAATCACATTCAAAGACATCACACATATGATACAATTTGGGAATATGCTGAAATGGCACTTACGTGGCATATACATATTATTCACCAATCATAGTTCGTCATATCATTCAACAAGCAAGAAGCCAAAGAGGACGCCCATGTGGAAGATGCTCTAAAGATTCCACTTTATCCTTATCTTCTTGGAAAGCGTGCCTTCATTGCCTCTCTTATGTACTAAAAATAGCAAGTTGTAACTAATTGTTGAGATGGCATGATCCTGGCCCTTGGCTATTTGAATTGATCCAGGCCATTCATTGTAATTTTGGACTTCTATATAAAGGCCTTGTTGCCTCATTTGTAAATATATAGCTAGTAGGTAGAGTAGTAGAGTAGAGTAGAGTAGGAAGAGACTCTCGAAATTCTCTGAGAGTACTTGAAGTTGTAAATATTTCTCAAGATTATTGCAAAACATTGGAGCTTGTTTGGTGTTAAGTGTTGTCTTGTGGAATAACATGGTTTCTTGTATCTTGATGGAATGAAGAGAAGTTTCTAAGTAGATTAGAAGTTTATTGATGTAATGCATGTATATATTGAATATTTGATCAACTCCTAGCTCATGCTTTTAACATTCATCGTTGGTGAAGTGTTGTGTAAAGCTAGTCTAAGCTTCATTATAATTTGCTTAAGTTCGATTGTGGATGCTTGTTTGAGCTGCGTCGTTTAATGGGTGCTTATATAAGCTTTCATGATTTTAAAACCTTTCGCTATCCTTAGGAGATTGCACCAACTCTATGTAGTTGTAGGCATCCTTGGCGAAGTGGAGTTAGGTTGATTAAGGAGTTTGTCTATTCTTGCATCATCATTGCTTCATTGACCTTAGATTAGTTTCTCAAAACCCTTACCTTTTTCCTTTTCTTTATCATTGAAGCATTGTACATATATCATCCACATTAAAAGGAGAAATAAGCTGAATGAAGTAAGTAGTCTGCGTAAGTCCCTTTGTGATTACCAGCAAGATCACATGTATTCACTGAGTTCATCCATCACAAATCATAAGTAAGGAACCTTGAAGTTACTTCATTGGATCACATTGATTAGCCTTTGAAGAACTTTATTCAAGAGAGAGTGGGATACATAGTGTTTTACTCTATTGTTGAGTTGTCTAAAAACAATCATCAAGTACCCCTCAATCCAAAGTTTCTTCCACCCCTTCTCCCTTGCAATCATCAGTCCCCACAACAGAGCTCTATCCTCAGCTAGATTATTGGACTCCAACCCGAAATCCACAGCAAACAGGCCAATAGGCTGACCATTGTTGTCTCTAAAAACGCCCCCACCACCAGCCTTACCAGGATTGTTCTTTGCCGCTCCATCAAAATTGAATTTCAACCACCTTGCACAAGGAGGGAGCCACACAACAGGACTAGAAAGGATAGTGGTGACTAGAAAGGATAGTGGTAGGAACAGGAGGAAGATCCAGCCAATGGAAGTGTGGCTAGGCATCCCCCCAAACCTTCTCATGAGCTTTAATAGACCAACTGCTGTCCTTATGAAGCTCCCCGATCTCACCAATTGAGCTTTCCACTAAATCCCAAACTCTTTTCTTTTGATTTTTTGGAATCCTGAAATACTCTCTTGTTTTGCTCAATCCTAAGGTTCCAAACAATAATTGCCGGAGCCGTAGCCCAAATGAGCTTCAAGCCAGGGCTGAGAACCTTTAGAACCCAACTCTCCAATAACTTAGGAATATTAACAGGAAGAGCCCAAGATAACCCCCACTTGGCGAGAAAACTAGTCCAAAGATGCCGCGCAAAACTGCAATGGAGGAATAAGTGGTTGTTGTCTTCCTCATCCATCTCACACATTACACACCTTGAAGGCCCAATTCTGCCAAAGGATCTCAGCCTATCTCAAGTGAGAGCTCTTCTCTTCCATACGATCCGAAAGAAAACGTTCATTTTAGGAACTCCATGTTTGAACCACACTTTACTATCCACCCGATCTGGCCTATCTGTGTTACCAAAGTATTTGAAAAAAACTTCCCTCATTGTGACTTGACCCGAGCCTTTGTCGCCCCAAACCAATCTATCTTCCACTTCAGGGCCATAGACAGGCCACTTGACCAACTTTGCTTGAATCTCATTGCAAACCTTCTTTAACACATCTATAGGAGTAGTGAGAGCCTTCCATCTTCTCAAAGGGGGTAAGCCCTCCAAATAATCCGCTACTGTATCCCCCACAACATCCTCCAAGTGGGATGCCAAGGGCCAGAACCGTGGGGAATCCACAAGTGTCCCAAGATCCAGCCATCGATCTTGCCAAAATTTGATTTTTCTATCGTCGCCTAGGCGCCATCTCAAATCAGGTTTAATGATACTTCTGCAGTGATTGAGGAAGTTCCAAATGTTGGATCCTTGAGGAAGATCACAATCCTAATCAAACAGAAAGTCAATGTTATTTTGAAGATATTTGGCTTGAATTATTTTACTCCACAACTTATCCTTCTCATAAACTCTCCAGACCAGCTTGGCTTCAAGAGCAATATTCATCTCTTTACATTTTCTAATACCCAACCCCCCAGATTTGACGTGCTTGCAGATTTCATCCCATTTCACCAAATTGTATTTAAAATTGTCTTCGCAACCACACCACAAAAAACTTAT
Source organism: Cunninghamia lanceolata (assembly GCA_027924645.1). Classification (NCBI taxonomy): domain Eukaryota; kingdom Viridiplantae; phylum Streptophyta; class Pinopsida; order Cupressales; family Cupressaceae; genus Cunninghamia; species Cunninghamia lanceolata. Next base: position 1,450,087 of record BSBN01000026.1, on the reverse strand, counting down.
TTTTACATCCTCCAAAACCTTGGCCACCTTGCTTGGGATTTGAAACATCGACATGGTAAAGACTAGGACAGTAGACATAGAAGCTTTAATGAGAGTAATTCTGCCAGCCAAGGGAAGCCATCGACCCTTCCAAGAGTCAAGCATGTTGTGAATTCTACTGAGGACAACACTCCGATCAGCAATCGTGGGCTTCTGAAAGACAAGAGGCATGCCTAAATACTTATTAGGCAGCTAAGCAGTTTCAAACCCCAAGATCCTCTGAATCTCCAATTTCTCAAGGCATGGATCTTTTAGGAAAAAAAATTCGGGACGTAGCCGCATTTACCTTTTGATCGGCAACACGTTCATACTGGACAAGCACTCTCTTAAAAACCCGGGCCTCCTTGGTTGTAGCCTCTCCAAATAATAAAGTATCATCGACAAATTGAAGATGAGATATGTTGTTTGAGCCTTGAGAAATTTGCAGCCCTCTGAGATTGCCAACTTTGACCTCTTTTTGTAGACTTTCACTCACGGCCTTTGCCAGGATGAGAAACAGGAAGGGAGATAGAGGGTCTCCCTGATGGAGCCCTCTTTTGGCATTAAAGAAATCAGTAGGAACACCATTGATGAAAACCGCATAAGAAGTGGATGAGATGCAGCTTTGTACCCACTTGCACCAAGAGTCACTGAAATCGAGTTTTCTTTTGATGCTTATAAGAAAGTCCTGAGGGACTCTGTCATAGGCCTTGTTCATGTCCAGTTTGATAGTCATACCTTCCTTCTTCCTACTTTGGATGGAGTGGATAACTTCGTGGGCAATCACAATATCGTCCAAAATCTATCTACCTTTCAAGAAAACCACTCTGTTCGCCTGAAATGAAGTTGTCCAAACAAATCTTGAGTCTATTTGCCATAGCTTTAGCCACCACCTTGTAGACAACATTACAGGGAGCAATGGGTCTGAATTGATCGAAGATTTTAGGCTCTCTAACCTTAGGGACCAGAGCAATAAACATGGTATTCCACGGTTTGAAGATAGCTCTACGTAACTGGCACTCCTCAGCAGGAAACCAAACATCTTCATCGACAAGATGCCAAATTTTTTGGAAGAACTCAATCTGGGAGCCATCTGGGCCAGGGGCCTTCCTAGCGCCCATAGAAAAAACAATTTTCCTAATCTCCTCTCTGGAAAAGGGGCAAGAAGAGCAACATTTTGATCTTCCGAAATTACACAAGGAATGTTACCTAGTAACTCCTCCTAGGATGCATGATCCCCCTCAGGAGAGGAACCAAGCAAGGAGAGAAAAAAACTTTTCCCTGCCAATCGGATGGCCTCCACGTCCTCAAGCACATGCCCCTCAGGCGTCTGAATCTTCAAAATTTTGTTATTTTGTCTCTTGATCTTAGTGGCAATATGAAAGAAGTTGGTGTTCCTATCGCCTTCTCTAAGCTACCTAATCTTGGATTTTTGATGCCATTAGAGGCAATGTTTCCACCTTATTCTTGAACAGATCTCCGCAATTGTGCTTCTTCCACAGTCTAACTTGCTTGCTAACCTCCTTCAGTTTATTATAAAGGATGAATCTTTTGCACCCCTTGAATTCAGTTTTCCACCAGCCTTCTAAAACCTTAGCAAACTTTGGGTGTTCATACCAAAACGCCTCCATCTTGAAGGGGATGCCTCTTGGCTTGACAACTTTGTTCACTGATAATAAGATAGGCCAATGGTCAGATCCACCATAATTTAGAACTTCAGAGGTGAAGCTATCCGTACTCAAAAGCTAATATGAATTGACCAAAAACCTTCCAAACCTAATTCTGATATTGTCTTCTCTAGTTCTTTTGTTAGACCATGTAAACCACCCATCCTTGGGCTTGATGTCAGTGAAGGCCAGATCTTCGCAGAGTCTTCTGAAGGCCAAAGATCCATGAGAGGCAAGCACTCTGCCCCCCAGCTTTTCCTCAGGAGCCATGACCGCATTGAAATCTCCTCCGACCAGCCAATTCCCTGTCCCATTGAGAGCTCTGAAATCCTTGAGGTAATTCCACACCTCCAATCGATCACCATCCAAAATAGGACCATGGACATTAGTGACCATAAAATGCTCATTAAATCTGAGAGATTTGCATTGAGCAGAAATACAAAACTGCTTAACTTCCATCACCAACTCCGCAACATAGTTTTTGTTCCAAACAATAGCCAGACCACCAACTGTACCTATGGCATTGCCAGCCACCCCCTCCCTATTTCTCCAAAACCTTGGGATAAGGTCAATAAACTGATCCCCTTCCATCTTGGTCCCCTGTAACAAAAGAATGTCAGGACTCTCAAGCTCAATCGGCCGTTTGAGCAAACGACTCTTCTTCGGGCCATTAAGGCCACGAGCATTCCAGCTTAGAACCTTCATGACCTCCTGGGCTCAGGGAGGTGCCCGCCTCCATTAGTAACAAACTGTCTCATCGAGGCTTGAGTGCCATTCCCGACTTCCTCGAGTGCCTTAAGCTTAGCCTTAGTAGCCTCAGCTTTCCTTCCCCTATTGTTGGCACCTCCACAGTCAATTAGAATACTATTCTTACCACCAAATATTTTTGCCCTCCTAGTTGCAATGGACCACTCATTCTCCTTATCTGATCCCCCTCCTTCAGCAAGATCATCAGCCCTTTTTTTTGAAGTCAAGGCTCTATCTAGCAGAGAGGAGCAGACACTCCCATCCTTCTAGGCTGTGAGGGGATCCATCACCTTCGCTCCCCCCTCCACCAAATTCATGAAGACGGTACCTCCTTAGGATTGAATGAAATCAGAGTCTCTGCACGAGCAGTCCTACTTGGGTTCCAATCAGGGGAACTATCCCCCACACCTCTAGAGACAGAATGGCAGGAACATCATCCCTATTATCACCATGAGTATCCGCAAAAGCCCTATTCTCCCCCCAGAACCATTGGAGGCCATTGCCTTGTCACCTAACTTGGCTGCACCTGCCTTCTTCTGCTTCTCGCAATACCTTGCCGTGTGCCCAATCGAACCACATCCAAAGCACCTGAAGGGTAAGTACTCATATTCTAATTCTTGAAGTCTCTTGCTCAGGATGGAAGACAGATGGATTGTGTGTTGAAGAGGTCTGCTTAGGTCAATCTTCACACTGATGCGCACAAAAGAGGCAGGAATCCTATTGCCCGGGGCAGACGCGCACTGCAAGTATACCCCAATAGTGTTCTCGATGAGCCTATAGATCTCCTCCATTCTGAGCTCTTGAGGGAGCTTGTACATCTTGATCCAAATGGGAGCATCTTTGATTTGCTCAGTGTGGGGGTCAAAACATGGAGACCAAGCCCTAGTGTAGAGCCCAATGCTCCCCATAAACCAAGGCCCCCCCTTTAAAGTCTTCTCTCTTTCAAACTCCGAATGGAAAACAAACTGGATAAACCCTAACTCCAAAAAGGAGATCTTTGGATTCAACCCCGCCCAAGTTTGAGTTGCCCATTGTCGGATACGATCCATTGAAGGCGAGATGCCTATGAACTTAGCAATGATTGCTTGCCGTTTGAGCTTCTCATGTTTCGAATGCAAAATATGATGTGGAATGACAATGTCCTAAATCGTCTCTGAGATTACAAAGTTGACGTTGCCTACAGCGATCCTGGCAGGCCGCTCCTTACCCTTTTCTGTCTTCTCCTCCATCACCTCGTCGAGATTCACCTTCCTCATAACTTGGGTGTCCTCCCCGAATTCATCCCTTCCCTTACAATCCGCAGCATCTGAGTGCGAGCTGTGTGCATCGCAATCCGCAGAACCCTTGCTCGGTGCCATCCGCAGATTCTTCGCTCATTTATTATTATTTTTGAAATGACAATACATCTCCTTGTCACCTATTTTGCCACATTTATTGTTTCTCTAGCATGCAATAGCAAAACAAGAATATCTGTTTTTTAAAAAGCATTTGCTTATCTGAAGAATCATATTGAACATGCAAAGAAAGTGTTCTGCTACAAAATGGAAAAACAATGCTTTTGAGAAGCATAAAACTGCTACAAAATGAAATGGTCTTCTACCCTTGGCTCCAGGGTGGCAAAAACAAACAACCATATGATATCTTTCCTTGTTTTTTCACGTACACCATATGGCATAAAAGCACAGGCTTGCCTTGGGAGGGGCTTAGCATAAAATCTTAGGACACTCAACCCATGCCTCCATAGCAATGAGAAAACTAAATGAAAAGCACATCCTGTTGTTTTAATCCATAAACAACTTGAGGAAAAATAGTGCCACAACTACATCAAGCAATTTAGAGTCGTAAAAAAGCCATTATTCATATCATGGACCAAAGAGAGTTTCTACTTTAAAGCTTGAGATGTTTATCCTGCCTTGGCAATACACAACCCAAAAAATAATTTTACCAAGGAACACTGACCTGAAGATTGTTGAGAGTGGGCATACCATTTATCACTTGGTTTCTCCTCAAGAAGATAAAGCCACAAGGCTTATAAAATAAAAGTTGAACAAACTGCCATTCTGACTGATTAAAACATAGCAAAACATTCTCTATTCAACTAATTCATTGCACAAGACAAGGCAAATAAATCTTGTTCACCATAGCAATTGTATATTTTCTGCCTGCTTGAATTAACTTAGTTAAGCCATGAAAGTCTTTAAACCACTAAACAGTCACTTTCAGTAGCACTCTCCAGAATTATTCACATCCATTTGCTATCCAGCAATTTGTTTACACTTCCTATAGTAGTGGATGAAACATCTACAAATATATTCTTCAAATTGTTTATCTCTCTAGGCAAGCTAAGTGTTTCTGAGTTCTTGATGGTTGTTATGATGGGGCTTTATGCGATTATTCTCAGTTATTTTTCATACTTCTTAGGGGTTTTCTGATTCAATCGTCAACAAATTGCGGTAAGTAGGTGTGGTATACCGTATACCTACTAGTACACAGTAAATATAGAATATATCTACATTTGAAATATTAAATAAAATATATAATCCCATAGGCTAGAATGAATGAATTGGTGACAGGTTACATCTCTTGGTAGCAACTATTAATAACTCATTGGACATAATTAGGGTTATAACATGCCCTCCCATGTGGCAATGGCTTTGACTTTAAAGCACCATGATAATATGATAACCAATATGACTTGGATAAATACCAAGAGTAATGGTGCATAGAATTGGGCCCGATCCATCCAAGATCAATCTTAAAAGGTTTCTACTACCTTTGCAAATCAACACTTGAATTGTATTTCCTTGAAAATTTGTGGTATGAACTCTAAGAGTGTCTTGTACAACTTGGATTATAAATCCACATATAATGTTGAGAACCATGAATAGAAACATTAGAACTTTGTTGTTGGAAGTGATGACACACAATGGGAAGGGTTTCGGTAGGGAACATTAACATACTTCTTTGGATCTAGCAGATTGATATGTTACCTTTGCAAAAATTGGAAAATTTGGTTGAATGTTGACATTCAATAACTTCACATTTGGCATTGCTTTGACATAAAATTGACCATTTGATACTAAATTGTTAGTTTGAACTATAATTAGTATTAAAATCCTTACAAGAATGGAAAGTTCGTTTATCATCATATTTCATTTCTTTCTTCCACAATATCATTTTTCTTTATTTCAAACTCTTTTAACTTTGGTAATAAGAGTTTGATTCTGGTTACAAAGGCACAAAACCTCTCCATCTTTGTCAGATTTAAGTTTCAAAGAGTTCTTATGTTGTGTTTTTAATTTCAAGATTTCATTACCTTGGTCTTATAATTTATTTTTTAACATTAGAATTTCATGTTAAAGTTTCCTTTCCTTTGACCAGTGTTCTAAACACATTTTCTCAAGTTCATTCTATATTATAATTTTAATTTTAAAATTGATGCTATACAACCATTCTTGGGCCTCATCTCTTATATAAGAAAATATTTCAGTTGGAAAAGTTACTTTTTATTTAAGCTTTGCCATCTTCATTTCCCATAAAAACAAGGGGTCAATAGTATTGGAGAACATAGTTTCAAGAAAGTCAATTCCTTACTAAGAAAGCTGGACAAGGGAATTTTAGAGGCTTTATTTCAATTCCTTACCATCATATTCTATTCTTATTGACATAATTTCTGAAGGAATCTCAGGGGCAACTGGACTTCTTAGCTCCATTTTGTGATCTCAGACAAGTAATGGTAAAAGAACAATGACAAGTTTTAATACCACTAAAGAGGCTTTTTCTGAGCTCTAGTTTTTCTTCTGAGGTCAACTAGTTAAGATTTCAGATCATACACATATTTGAGAGACCATTCTATCAATCCTTCATTTTATTTGAGACCCATGTCTTTGAGTCATGATTGTAAAAGGTATGTACTATGCTTCAATTGCAAGACTTTTTGTCCAAGATGTGGTTGTTTGTTACCATTATTAGCACTCATAGAGTTGTTGACCTATAGGGTTGTGGGCTCGGTCTTGGTCAGTCCTAGACGGTTTGTTTTGAGCATAGTTACCAGGAGATAGGGACTGGTTCTGGTACAGGAGACGGACAGGGACTAGGACACCATTAAAAAAAAGTTGGAGATGGGTACCCTTAGAAATGGCAAAAACACAAAATATTTATATATTTAATTTAAATTTAGAAAAAAATAATCACAGAATGGATATGCAACTTTAAAGAATTCAAAAATACTAAAATGCTTATAAATTAAAAAATAAAAAATTAACATTTTAAGTATTGAAATAGATTTTAGCAAAAACAAAAACTAATTATATTGATATTTGATATTTGATATTTGATAATCATCATCATGATATAAAAAATTAAATCTTAATCATAATCAATTGAAGATGGCAGACACAGACGGGGAGATGAATGCCATTTGTTTAAAAACATGGTATCGGGGTCTTCAGAGATGGCTATATTTTCAATCACTTGATAAACTTTAATTCACGTATACATCTTAAGCCTTATTATTGTTTCTCTTCATACTATTACCTCTTTGGGAAATGATAAGAAAATTTTCTGCTATGATAAAACTTGTAAATTTTTCTGCAAAAAATAGAAAAACACAAGTCTATTAGTGTATTTCTTTAGTTCTTTTAGATTTTGTCAACTACATATCAGGACTCTAGGAATATCTAGGAAAACCCAGTGTAATTTCTATGATATATCTGAGAAACCTCTATAGGAAGTTTCCCAATTTTCAAGGGATGCTTCTAGGAGACAGAGATGCAAAGAAACTTCATCTAAAGTCTCCTAATGTCTGAAGATGTCCCTTATGGGTCTCTGAGACAGGGATGCATTTCCGAGACAGTAGACAACTACCAAGGGTTGGGGTATGAATCTCCAGGAAACTATGGTTTTAAGAGGGTGCAACTTATCATGGCTCAGTGCCTTATTCATTGTAAATTGAACATTACCTAGCATATTTTTCAGGCTGAACTTGGAGCTTACCTATTGCAGCATGAGTTATCTTCAGTCTTGTCTCTTATCTTGTTGGGATTTATTGCAGCCTGCATTTATTATGGTTAGTATGTAATATCCCGCTAAGTATATTCTCTAAAATTTTTGAATGCTTAGATACCACTGTAGTATCCCTTGCTCAAACTGACTTCTTGTAACTGATTTTTGGCTCAAGGAATATTATCAAACACTTGGTATGCAGGTATCTTCTTGCTGATCTGAGTTTCAGTTTGCAATTTGCTTGTTTGAATTTGAACATAAGATGATGCCAAAGCCTTGAAATGTATGTTAAATGATTAAACTACAAGTATAGTGAGATGCAAATGTTTTTGTATTTTCCAATTGCAATAGATGACTTATGCAAGTACAAATCAACACCTACAGCCAACTAACATTATGGCAAACAATTGGCATGCAAACTCTTATGCTAATTATGAAGGATGTAAACATGCATATTACATCAGAGATATAACCAGCAACTTGTCACTCCTTTTTTTAAATGCAATCCCAATCACAATGATGTTATGAATTGCCAAGTCTCTTGGCTTACAATGAGAGATATAAGCAATGCCAACTCTGCCTATAAATGAACACCTACAGCATCTGCCTATAAATGAACACCTACAGAAGCAATGTTTATTATTCTATATGCTAAACATGGTGCAAATAACATGAGAGAACCTGATTACATGAAGCCCTCCCAGTAGATGATAATATGGCAGCCTTTAGTTATGCAATGGAGATTCCTTTGAGCCAAATGGATTTCCTCAAGATGCCGCCCCTGTTTCAGACCTGCACTTCTGATATCAAATTATTTGCAACATCTAAACCCTCTCATCAGCATCACAAATACTTGCCATGACCTCTTGAATGGAGTCTTCCAGTTTCATGAGGGAATCGATGCAAAATAAGACCAATATGAGCCAAATCGTGGTATTTTCAGCTAGCCGCCCAATGACTGGAAAAATGCAATCAGAATTAAATAAATGCAGAACCGACCCTAGTATGGATACAATGATGAGCACTACAATCTGCAACTCCCTCTTCAAACATCACCAAATCGATTCTTCACAAATTTGGCCTCTGGGCATTAAATTTGGCACAATGAGAAGACTGAGTTATCTCCTCCAACAGCTGCAACCCTTCGGAAGATCTTTCACAACCTTAGTTATGCAAATCAATGAGAGTTTTCGTTCTCAATGATCACAAATGTAGAAATTGCAGAAACCCTAGGCTTCCTTTTCTCCACAACAAGAAAATCACAAAGACAATATCAAATGCTCATTCAATAATGAGTTTGATTTGCTTTTTAAAAACTTTTATATCTTCAAACTCCTTAATAACATTGAAATCCACTTTCAAATCCACTTTTAGATTTTTAATAAAAACTTTATATTATCTCCTTATGCTTGGGCGCTCAACTCAATAAATATAAATGTACTTTAAGTTGTTTTTAATTGAGGGTTATGGCCCCATTGATTATAAAGTACATTTTACTTTATAATTTAACTTTATAATAAACCTCTTTTAATTAAATATCATTTAGGCCACTTCAAAAATTAATAACTCCTTAAAGACTTATGATTTTCCAATTCCATCTGAACAAGGAGGTTCACCATGATACCCTTTGTGTATCCAACCGCCTTACCAAAAATAGCAGGGGTCCTTCTCTATCAACCATAGTCTTACTATAAATAGTAAGTGTGTCAAACTGAATCCAACGAGGGCCAACTCCGAACCAAACTGAGCTCTGAGAGAAATCACACACTGATCTCTGCCAAAAGGGACCCTCTAACCATCTGCCTTAGTCTACGAGGGTCAAATGATAGGCTAATCCTCCAAACTCTGATGCTTGCGAAAATGGGGACATTACATAGTAGGAAAAGGAGACTGTTATGCAAAATTTTAAAAAAACTAGTGTATGGGAGTATAGGAAAAAGAGAAAACAGAAAAGAATTAAATAAATAAATATATGAATCTATGAATTTCAGAAAAGATGCAAAATTTTAAAAAAACTAGCGTATGGGAGTATAGGAAAAAGAGAAAACAGAAAAAATTAAATAAATAAATATATGAATCTTATGAATTTCAGAAAAGATTACAAGATTTCTATATGAAAATAAAAAAATCGAAATAATTTATATGCTCTAACAATACATATGCAATACATATTGGTATTGAAGCACACTATATGGAGGGCCAGTGAAACAGAGCGGGATACACAGCGGAAACAGTCACAAATGGAAGCGTGCAAAATGTTTGTTTTTGTCAATATCGGCAAGAACATACAAATGTCTCACCGAAATCTTCTATTCATCGGCCACACCTTATACCATCGGGTCACTCAAGGTTTCTCTCACCGATACACCACTCACACCGATGACTTATCACTATCGGCAAGACTCCCAACTTCTTACACCGATGTGCCTTCTATCGGTGTGACCCAGTCATTCGCTGTGACTCTCAACTTCTTCCGCCGATGCACATCTCATACCGATATACCTAACACCAACTTCTCCTTCGGCAAGACTGCCTCTATCGGTGAAACCTTCTACTCACTCTCCGATGGTTCATCTCTTCTCGACCACTCACTCCTCAGACTTCCTCTATCGGTGAGACATTCACAATCGGCCAAAGTGAATCTCCCTCCACCGATGTACGATGAACTATCCATCAGTGACACTTTCAGTTGTCACCCCGATACAACTCAATCGGTGAGATTGTATATTGTCGGCTCAACACAATTTCGTCCACCCGATGACTCTTTTCACACTGATGCCTCTTCTTTATGCCAATGCAGTATACTCACAAAATGATGCACACATACAATGGTGATATATTCACAAACTGTCTAGGACATACATTGGGCATATACACACAATTTGTATATGTCCGCAAACAATCCCTAGCTTAGCCCGAATGGACTCTTACATGCACAATTTGTCTGACGACATACACAAGGGAAGTACCTTCATACAGTTGCGATATATACAAGAAATGTGTATTCACTGAACAACACAAACTTGACCACACAAGACTTTTCATACATACCATTTTCTACTGTGCATACATAGAATGAGGCTCGCAGCAGGTGCGATATATTCATAGACTAACTCAGACATATATTTCATGTATATACTTCCAATGTGTATTTGAATTTTCCCTCCGATGACATTCTCTGAGACGGATTCTGCAATTTCTACATTTCCATGTGTAGCTAACAAAAGAATGAAACAAAAAATGGAAAACTATTTTACAAGTCCATTCCATTGATTTCACAGAAATCCACCAGTGGAATGGATTTAACCATGCATTACGGCAACAGAATAACTAAAATTTAAAATACAACGGTTCTATACAGATAATAAATAGAACAATTCGGTTTACCAAGATTTCACACAGGATTCAAAATTTACAGAGTATAACTTGCAGAATTTCTATTCTTTCGTTCTAGCTTCTTACATTTGATCAGTTCCAGAAAAGAAAAATGAAAAGACTCTCTTTCTCGACCATCTCTCCCCGTTTTTGTTTACCCCGTCTCCTCTGTTTTCGGGATTTTGAAACTTTCAAGATTTACAGCAGAGAGCCTAATTAATCACACGACATCTGTATTGCTTAAGACAACAAAACATCAGATAATACGACACATTTGATTTAATCCTACACATAACCCAATTGCTTGCTGTTGTCCATGATGTCAAATACTGGCCTCGGGAAGAGAGATGTTAAAACATACAATGTCAACAACTAATGTTACATTAGTTAATGACATACAAATGCTACATGGTAACATGAAGTGTCAATATATATATAAAAACCTTATTCTCCTCCCTCTTGTGCATTTTTATCCTGTTGAAGTGGTGCTCCTGCACCAGCCAGGAGAGGTTATGACGCATGCTGGTTCAAGAGCTCTCAAATAATAAGAAGTTAGAAACCCCTCAGCCTTGATAAGTCTAATGAGGAAATAGGTCTATTTGATAATGTCAGAGATCTTACTCCTCAAAAGTGTCTGAAATAATTATTGCTTCTATACCAATCATCAATGTATGTGATATTACTTAGTTGCAATAAAATTGCAAATGCAAATTGGATAATGCTTTACTTTATTGTCATGCACATTAACACAGAGCTCCCCACTTTCCCAATGGAATCAATCAATAAAGCTTCTATACACAGACATGTTAACCCTTCTTATTGTTTTCTGTCTTGCTACTCACTCTGCTAAGAAAATTATCTGCTACAAACATGTAAGGCATCATGCAGGAATATCAACATACATGTCTATCAGTCATTTTCTTTATTTCTTTAAAGTCTGTAAAACTGATTAATATCAGAAGAGGAAAAACTCCATGTAAATTATATTCCATTTGTAACATTTGTAATAAATTTCTATAGTGATTTTTGTGATTTTCGAGGGACATTTCTTGGAGATGTGTGGAGATGTTTCCATAGGTATCTTCAAAACATGACAAGTTTCCTAGATGATAGATTAGTACAAGGGTTTAGGGTACAGGTTTCTATCTGATTATGGAAATTATTAATAAGATCATTATCCTGCAACCAATGGTAAATACACATTATCCTACAACTAACGGTATGTGCTTATGTTAATTAGGTTCATGTAATCTAACTCCTCTGAGACATGCTTTAACCGCAAGAAATAAACCCTTATTAAATCATAATATTTCATGCACACATTTATTTTCTGACATTCTAAGAAATAAAGATTAACTGACAACTTTAACAAAATACAAGTGTAGAGTAAGTTCAATGCCAATGATTGATTAAGAACTTTATATAAGAATAGACTGCCTAGTACAGGATGTTGAAGTCATTAACTCTAGAATGTAGCATGGCCAACAAAATTATTCTTTAGATAAGTCACAAGTCCAAGTCAGCAAAAATAATAGTTGAACTGATTACAAAGGGATATAATGCATTATCTATAGAAGAAATCTTTTCTCCTAGACACCCTGCTACTTATAAGAAGAATAACATTGCAACCTTTAAAAATACTGATCATATCACTATAATTCATAGCAGAACTTAGTTACCCCGATAGCCTACGCTAAATTCAATTAGAAGTACAAGAAGATAGAAAATGAAAAATCTAAGAGATTTCAAACAAGTGCATCTTAAAAAGATAGAAGTTCATACGTAGTAGTAAAGGAAGTAAAAACAATAACTATCAACGTCTTCAATATAAAATTTTACTATCATATTATTTATCATTTATTGTAGGGTCCACTAAAGTTACAAAGAAAGTATGCAGGAAACTAGGAGAAACATGTTGGGTTGTGTTGGTTTTTAATATTATTTTCAGCATTCGTTTCAGTTATGTTTTGGATGTCAGTTGATGTTTGTAGAAATAAAACTGTTGAAAATTAATGATTTGGATTATAGTTTATGTTTGTAGAAATAATACTTAAGAGACCAGTTGCTCATGTTATGATGATTGCTGTTTTTTTTTTCTATATGGCAGCATATTGAAGATTTAACACAAGAGAAATTTGCTCTGCAACGAGCTCTTGATGCTTCGAGGACACTAACTGAATCATTAGCTCAGGAAAATTCATCACTTACAGAGGCCTTCAATCAACAGGTAATGAGAATAAATGATAGTTCCTTAGTGCTAATTATAGTATATACAAAATTCATTGAACAATGTGCAAGGCTGCCTGAAAACAACAAACTATTTATTTGTCTTTTTGTTTATTAGATGTGTCGAAGCTTAAAGACATGGAGAGAGTATGATACTTAGAACTTATAAGCACATGAACTGCTTTTGGTATTTGCATTTCAAGTGATATCCGAGAATACAGTGCTATACTATCTTCATGTAATTATGCTCTTGTTTTTAATGTGTTTACTCCAAGGTTAATGGTTTTCCCTGATTATTTTCACTCTGTTTTGATATTTCAACTATGACTGGCAGTTGTCTCTCTTCTTTTCTTAAGTTCTGTTCCTTTTTTCCCAACAATTTTATTGCCAGCAACCAGCCATGCCTATCTAACCCATATACCCAGCCAGCAGTTCAAAGGCACCACAAACCAAATTTACATGGGAGGGAAGAGTGCATAAAAGATAAATGAATAGCATATCAAAACACAGAATCTAAACCTTAGTATTATCGGAAAAGTACATTTGACAGGCATGACATTAATTAACTGTTTGTAGGAGATTTTCAAATGTTAGCAAATGATTTGTAGTTTTTTACTTTTCCTTATTGTGTATTTTAGGATAGTATTCATAAATCGTGGCTGCAATTTTTTGGTGAGTATTCTTTGCTGTATTAGCTATAGCCTTTATAGGGGAAGTTGTTAACCCAGGGTCTACTTGGTCTATGTAATAAAGCTTTTTAGGTATGACTCAATTTCCAATCATCATCTGTAATTAAATTGTTGAGGTTTTACCATTTTTATCAATTCCAACTGACTATCTAATTCTTCTTTCAGTGAACCAAATCTCAAAGGCTAGCATTTCGGTGTCAGTTATATTTTATACAAATCCTTTGTCTTCATGTTTGGCCAAAGCTGACCTGTTGAGCTTCCTCAAGTCTAGTTTGTAGTGAGCACCGGGTTTTATGAATATATGGTTTATCACAAGAGCAAGTGATCTTTTAGGGTCAATAATATCTTGTGACACTTTTTCTTAGTTTAGGGTCAATAATATCTTGTGGCTGGTTCCTCAGTTTACTTCTGGTGTTGACTGGTTTAAACGGGTTTTTATGCTGTTTCTTCTTAGTATTCTAGCAAACTTATCTCAGGTGCCTTGCAGGTATGGCAAGAAAGCCTTTGTATCCTGTTCATTGGTTTGACTATCCTCTTTTGTGGTTGGTTCTCTTTTTGCCTGTCTTGCTGTTTTCCTTATATTCCATTTCTTATAGTGCATGCCGCTAAGAAAATACCTATTTATTTCTTTATTTTGTGCAATTGTTCTTTAGGTTTGAAATATTTCATTATTCCCTCTGTTAGGAATTTTTCTCTATCCTCTTTAAATGAACTCTGAATTTTGCAGCTTGAGCGAATGAAAGAAAGTATATTATTAAATTTGGTGTTGTTGCTGGTTAATAGTTATCATGAGTAGTCAGTAAGGTTAGGGACAGGTTTGTTGAGTAGGGATTGGAAGAAAGGCCTTTGGAGAAAAAGTACAGAGAAATTGGCCATGGAGTAAAACTGCAGGAAAAATTACCTTGGGAAGGTATCCACAAGTTGCTATTTTTTGTTTGTACATTTGTTCTATTGTTTGCTAAAGTTTGCTTTCTGGACTGATAATTCTCGTTATACCAAAAAATTTCTAGCTACCACCAAATTAAATTTTGGTGCACTATTTTAGACATGTTAGTGAAATACTTTGTAAATTTGGACTCTTCCTTGATATACATTTCAAACTATTTTTAATATATAATAAATGAAAGCTATTAAATTATACTTGGAATAATAATCAAGTTAATATCTGCTGGTAATCATTGGCGGACTGATATTAGCGTCTCCTGTATTTCTAATGTTACTGTTTTTAAGGGGGTGATCCATGTAAGTATTCTAGAGAGCACTAAAGCATTCATTTTTTTGTTTCTGAAGTCTGCAATGTTTCATTTCTCCTTTTAGATTTTATCTCTTAATGGGATCTCAAATAGTTTAACTGGGAAAATCAGAAAATGTATATGCTCTATAACATCTTCAAACTTTTTACATTTGATGCACAAGTTTCACAGAGGCGGACAAGAGGGAAGCAACATTAAGGGCTATATAGAAACTAAGAAATATGTTACTTTATGACAAGTGAAACTTTGTGACCTTGACTAAAAATACCGAATCCTATGGTATTGCGGACGGGTAGAGTTTTGTGTTCCCATGCACTCTAAAGAGACCCTTATATATGCCTCTGTAATTTTCAAAAAATTAATTTACTATGATTGATATTTGGTAAATTGAAAAGGTTCACATGAAGCAAGTTTATTAGTTACTACTTGTTCCATTGGTAATGCTGAAGTGAAATCCATGATGAATTACTTGGTGCTTTATTTAAATTGTAGTTTGAGGCATGTTCTGAAATGAGTTACATGTAGTTTTATAATCATTATATGATATATCTTTATCAAGCTTCCATAAATCTTACTTGTTCATGGTAATAGTCAGGCCTTTTTATTACTATTTTTTGAAACTCTAGTTATCTTTGTAAAGTCACGATTATTTCTATGCAGTATTTACGGATGTGGCACACATGTTATCATTCTTTCTGTCCTGCTTGATCACAATGACTAGCATCTAGAGATGTATGTGATAATACTCTTTTAATATATTGTCAGGGTGTGACAGGGTGCAGTAGTCAGCCAATTAAAATCTGATTTGGAAAGACAACAAGAAGAGATCAGCGCTCAGCTAGTAAGTTTTAGTGCATGATTCAAATTGTTGATTCTACATGTTTCATTCATTTATCATGTATCCATCATACTTTAGGCTGAGAAAGTTTTGCTTTAAACTCAAAAATCTCTACCTTTCTGCCATTCTGAAAAATAGAGATGGTAATCTGTGATATTTATTAGGATGTTGGCTGCAATTACCATATAGCTGCAGATGTTTTTGTCAAGTCTTCCAGTCAGTCTTTTGTTAATAAACATGATTTTGGCTACGCTAGACCATACAGTTAACTATTGTTAGAGCGATGAAAATAAAATAAATGTGTTGCTTTCTTTGGATTGTAGTGAATATAGTAAGCTACAAAAAAAATGTTCTCAAATTTCAAAAGAGAGATATTTTATATCCCATCTATAGCATAGAGAGCCTGCCATTAAGAATGCTTGATTTTGTTGGGTTCACTTCACAGGTTTAGCTAGTTCATTTGTCTTCATCAAGAATTATGTATTTTTAATCTGGACCTTGTTGAATATCTTCAGTAGACATCAGATAGTATCTGTATAGGATCAGCACGCAAATGCCTGAAACTGAATGTTGTGAAATAGTGTAATAAATTAATAATGCAATTGCCTGTCAGAGCTATTATTGGTTGCCCAGCAAATTCTTTCTTGTAGAGGAGACACTCCTTGAAAATGTTGTTACCTTGTGCTGGTTGGTGTCAGGGATTTGATCACATTTATGCCTATAATTCTGTACACAAAATATTTTGCAAGAGATTTCTATATGTTTATTAATACAGTGTTTCTCTGAGTTTCCAGGATGGGGGGACATTGGGACAAGGTTTTGGGGAATGGTGGGGGATGGTTGTTAATATAACTTAAACAAACTAAAAGCGGATGAAATTTTAGAAAGTAAATACAATGTGCTGCATTTGCAAGGACAATTCTCTTCCTTTTAGGTTTTTAGCATTTTTTTCCTTAAAAAGTTACCTTTTTAAAAATTTTACGCACCAAATGGAGCAGGCTGTCCAATCCTGAAAAGGGGGAGATTCCCTCCAAGTCCCCAAGTCCTTGGGATGTTGTGGACGTCACTTGGACATGTGGGGACACATCCATGGGAACACTAAAACTTTAATGCCATTTAAGAGTATGATAGTGCTATCCGTGACACCCATAGTTACCAAGAGACGCGTCTCCCACCCCTTGAGATGCGTCACGGAGATTGGTACATGTTTCCTGTCTTGGGGACTTGACTGGGTAAGTCTCCCTTTGTAGGAGACTTCAAGTCGTGTCTCCAGGTACCCCGCATCAATAAAAAGGCGTCTCCACTTTTTTTTATTTTTCTACCTTTCATTTTTTCCTCCATTTTCGCATGAGCTCAATGGATTCTTACTCCTACGGACTTCAAACCTCAATACTAGTGTGTGTGTGTGTATATATATATATATATATTACTTGTAGCTTACTTGTAACAATTTAATATAGCTTACTATATATATTACTTGTAGCTTACACAATTTTTATATATATATATATATTACTGTATATATTACTTGTAGCTTACACAATTTATATATATATTACTGTATATATTACTTGTAGCATAGTAAGCTATATTAAATTGTTACAAGTAAGCTACAAGTAATATATACTATATATATATATATTACTGTATATATATATATATAATAATATATACAGTAGTATATATATATATATATATATATATAATAATATATACAGTAGTATATATATATATATAAAACAATAATATATATTGTAGACATGATATTTCCACAGTCCATGATATAATAGTAGAGCTTCTGGGTCCACTGTGTTTTGCTTTATTTTGTATCAACGTTTCGGATCGCACTCCGTGATCCATCATCAGGATGAGAAGAAGAGAATGTGAAATAAACTGCAGAAGTGGTCTAATTAAAAGAGAGAGAAGGGTGGGTAAGGCCTCTCCTTGACCAGAGTCAATGTGACAAAAAATAATAATACAAATAATAACTAGTTATAAATAAGGGATAATAGATAAAAGAAGAAAAAATGAATAAAAATAGGGGTTAAAAAATAATATATATATATTTTTTGATCGGTAATGTAAGGATATTTAGGCTGGCCCACTCCAGTAGAGGTCACAAGGGGGACCTCCTCCCCATCCATATTAGAGCTCAGGATCCACTTAAGAGCCACACACACTTTCGAATCCACTAAAGAGCCATTGGAAGACCAAGAGTCACAGCATAGAACTGCATTAGAAACCACCATGGAAGTCCAAGAGCGACAAATCCACTTAAGAGCCACCGGAAGACCAAGAGTCACCACATAGAACCACACTAGAAACCACTAACGGAACCACCATGGAAGTCCAAGAGCCACATCTTGAAGTTCCAACTATAGATGTTACTTGGGGGATTTGAACTTGGATCTCCATCTTGAGAACCTTATGGCCTTGCCATTAAGCCCAACCCCTTTCACTAGTAATATATACAGTAATACATATATATTTATTACAAAAAGTATATATACTTATATTATTAAATTATATTAAAATATAAATTATTAATTTATATTAAAAATAAATGGAGTCTCCAAGTACCCCCGTTTCCTATTTTCAAAAAACAGACGTACCGGTACCGGTACCAGTACCAGTGCCCATCTCCTGGCAACTATGGACTGACACCTATAAGATTAGTTGATGCAGTTTGCAAACCCAGAGTTATTACTGCTTCTGTTTCATTTGGATGATTGGATTTTCATTTATAATGTAGTCTTTGGTAGTATATATATGATTTGCACAAATCTGGATATGATGGCTGATGAGCTTGTCATTGTACTTTTTTTTCTATCTCATTAATACAAGTGACCTTATATTTAAAAAAATAGTATGATATATTGATACCTTGGGGCCCAATGCTTAGCTGGTTGACATCTTGCAGTTTTGTGATGCAGTTGGTACTAAATACATTGAAAATGGAGTCCGACAATGCACAACTTGAATGCAGTGCTGCAGATGAGCGGGCAAAGATGCTTGCTTCTGAAGTCATTAGTCTAGAAGAAAAGGTACTTGTTTGGCTTTCTGAACTTTGTTTTGGTGTTTACCAGATGATTGAATTTTCATCCACTCTTTTTTGTTTTTCCTGGAGCACTGTGAAGACATTCACCTAAGTTGCAAGTAGGGCTTCTATATCTCATTTGCTCAAATGAATTTTATTGGCACTTAGGAAAAGATTCCCTGATGAATATAAATCATATGATAATTGTATTCTCATAATTATTGTTGCTCAGTGAAGTTAATGCTTGTTAAACTTAATTTGAGCTCTGAATTATCTCTTTTTACTATTTTAGTAAATCTGAACATTATCTTTCATCAGCCAAAGTTATCCACTCTACAAAGGAACTTCTTTCCATCCATTCTTTAATGTTTTTTACGTTTTATATTAGAGTTCATCTGGTACCTTGTTTGCCAATAATGGATCTTAGTCTTAGTCCATATAATTTCTGTGCAATGCGCTGTTTATGCAAATAGGCACTACTACTATCAAATGCTAAGAATGCCTATAGAAATATTGCAGAGAATGATGGAAATAAGGCTAAAGGCAAGTAGATGAGGAACCTAATCATCTTATGTAATCGTAAAGTTGA
This sequence comes from Cunninghamia lanceolata, assembly GCA_027924645.1. Classification (NCBI taxonomy): domain Eukaryota; kingdom Viridiplantae; phylum Streptophyta; class Pinopsida; order Cupressales; family Cupressaceae; genus Cunninghamia; species Cunninghamia lanceolata. The sequence continues at coordinate 1,430,644 of BSBN01000026.1, read as the reverse complement.
CATGAAAATCTGATGTGTTAGAAAACATTTCAAAAGATATGTATTGATCAAGTGATTCTATTTCCTTAACAATAATGAGATCCATGATACAAATTATTCAAACAAAAACTAGAGCAAGAATTTAAGGTCTAATCACACATAGATGGTCTTTTATTACAAAATCGAACTTACTGTTCATTTACATGATAGTTCATCACCTAACAAAAGGTGTTGTATATAGATACACAACAGTATATTTTATTGCGGTGTTAATGCGGCATCTGTTATGTGATGTACTACGGGACATATTCATTGAGTTTGCCGGCTGACCAATTGTAACTCTACTTTCCCCCCATAGTTATTTAAGTATTAGCAGCGGATTTATTATAGTTAACATTTAGAGTTGAGATAATTTAGAATATGCAAAGAAATTAAAATAGATATACATAGCAAATGTAAATTACAACATATGATAATTTAATAAGAACTCCGAAGTCAATCATTAACAAAGAAAATTGGATAACATAATCATGTAATCAGATTAACATAAAAAACCCTCATATATAATAATTCCCGTGTCTTTTATTAACAATGAGTTCGATACTTTATCTGAAACACTGAGCATTTGGAATGACCACTCTCACCTTAGGGAGTTTTCAGTGGTCTTGGTCCTCATAGCTATGGCACATTCTAGGAGGAACTAGTTCTTATTCAGAACCAACATCCGTGCTTCCCAAGCACCCAGTTCGTATTTAGAACCAACTCACGTGTTTCCCAAGCACACAAGCCCTAGCCAGGACAATCCTGGGTGTACCCTTGTACCCCGAGTTGGACACATCCCATGTGCCTCTTCTCCTAATGCCCGTAGCCCACCAAAACCACCACCTTCCTTAAGTGATCTCCATGCCCTTACCAAGTCTCACATAAATGCCTTTTATAACCTTTTAAGGGGTGGTTTCTAAACCATCACACCCTTGCACACAGGTTATCATTAATAATTATTTAATAAACATAATAATTCCTCCCTTCTAAAAGGGTTTTTTATAAATATTATTTATTTATCTCTATTTTAACCAAAGGATCATAATATCCTTTATTTTTTTCATCTCCTTTTAATTATAAAGGGTTAAATAATCTTTATCCTCTTATAATTTAAATGGTTATTCATAAAAGTCCCATAACACCAATGTTCATGGTTACCATATTTCTTAGGTGTCAAACATCTTTTTAAATTCAGATGTTCACCAGTGACACACAGAATATCTCATCAAAAGATGTCTCTCTGGTGATGTATTTTTCACAGATCGTATGATCCATATGCAGACATGATTTTTTCAACAACCATGTGGCCACCTTGAAGTTTCAAATATGTGCTTTTTGTGACAAGTTTTTGTTCTGATAGATTACTTTCTCTCATGGCTAAGGGATATTACAACAATGTGTTCTTTCTGACAAAGCTTTTGGTCAGATGGTCTACTTTGCCTTATGGAAAAATTTGAGAGCATTTCACCTTTTTCAACTGCAATAGGATTCTCTTATAGGCTCAATAGCATTCTCATTTAGACTCCACAATGATGTCTGGCAGCAGATATTCTTCAGATGTGTAGTTTTAAGCTTTTTACTATTAAGGAGTACACACGACACATTCACATTACTATTTTTGTTGATTACCATGACCTCTATTGGCTGGCTGATGGTGTGAAATGACATTGTTATGTGAGTTGGTACTCGTAGTGCAATATTTGTGGAAAACTAGTTTTCTCTTCATATTCTAATAGAGTGGCTTTTTTTTTTCTTTTTCTGGAAGGCATGTGATGTTTGGCAAGTAATATGAGTTTTATTGTATGTATTATTTCCATTTAATTGTTTTTTTGGGCATAGCAATGGCTCACTGTGGAAGTGCTTGTGCCAGGCACTCAGATTAAGATCAAATGAGTTGAAGTTGGAGAGACAGTTGGAGACTGTAAATGATGAAGTTGCTTCGAATAGGTATTTTTCTTGAGTTTAGTTGTTTCTTGATTTAATCCAATGCTTCTTGTACTGCAAGATTTTCCAGCTCAAATTTGATCTCAGTTCAATTTTTGCGAAGCTTGTTTTCTAATGGAGAACTAAATTGGTATGAAGCACCAAAGGCTGGAATTTAGAATGTTGTCTTAGTACATCTGACATTCATTGTCTGTCATCTTTAGTTTCTGCTAGTCTTTCATTTTTGCCTCTATGCGACTTATTGGATGCTTAGTATTTATGTCATAGTTACTATTTTACCAATTATATAATAATGCATGATTGCAGTACAGCTTCTTCTAGCAGCATTATATGCAGTTTAAGAGAGAAGCATGGTTCTGTGCTATATATATTACAAAAAATCAGTCCCCTGTTAGCATCTATGACTGTGAATGTCCTACAATGATTGTTGAATTGTGTCATTCTTTAAGTTTCCACTGGGGTTGTACGATATCGCTATGCTGTAGACTTTCAGGGGATTGCCAGAGATAACCTTGCATTGTAACATGCAGAAAAAATGTTTGGAATCCTATATTATGACATCTTTTGAATTTGTAACAAATTTAGGTTGAATTCATTGGGCTTATAAAGAGGGAAATGGATTTTATTTCTTTGTACTTATTGTTTCGCTCTGCATTAATTTTGCTCACATTAGGAACAGATCGAGAGTAGTATGATCTTTTTATCTAATTGAAGTTATATTTACTTTTTCCTCACAGAAGACATATTTCTAGTTTGGAGAAGGAGTGCTTAGATTTACGGTCTACTATTGATGCATTGCAGGAAGGTAGACAGATTCAGTCCACATGAGATTTAATCTATCTACATTTAAATTTAAAATGAAATCTATCTACTAATGGTCTTAATATAGTTTTTGAACATGTGTTCGTTTGGCTACCGTAAAACAAGATGTATGATTCTTTCAAATTCATACAATATGCTTTATTTCTTACATACTTATTGTTTTTACATCAGAGAAAAAATTATTGCAATCTAAGCTTCGTAAGGCAGCTGCAAATGGCAGTTTCGATTTACCTGCATCTACAAAACCTTTAAAAGATGTAAAAGAAGCATCTACTTCAACAGAGGATATTGGTAGACTTTTGCTTCACGAGTCTCTTTTTATGTGTATTCCTGTTTTTTAATATTATATTATTGGTATTTCATTTCTCAGTATATATTTACCATGCATTGTTATGAAAACATGATAATGTTTTCCTTATCTCATTTGAACTTTTTGAATATGTTTTGGTTTATTTTGATTTAGATTATTGATAACAATTCTGTTTGCAGGCATTGAATTATTTAATTTTCCAGGTGGCAATGGCTTATTTTTGGCTAGACAGGATGATGTCACTACCATGACACCTATGTCCCAATCATTGTTGTCAACTGTTGATGTTCATCAAGTATTGGATCCTCAATCTGTAGGAATTGTATCTTCCACAAATTTCGGTTCGTCATCTTTCACCAACACTGCAAGCAGTTCAAATTTAAACCAAAGACATCATATGTTGGACCTTGCTGTTGCAATCCCAAGTGACCAGCAAATAATGGTTGATAAGATCAACTCTTTGATTGAAGAGGTAATGGTTTTGTTGCTTCCCATGATTAAATTTAAAATATTTAATGCTTTTATCCTCCTCCCTGGAAATTGGGGGTACCTGGTAAAATTAAAAATTCTTGTGTTTTCTCCTTGTGAACCTGGATATTTTAGGTATAAGCTGTAAGTTCACTTTGTTAGCAAACAAAAGATGCAGCTATTATGATACAATTGTACAATAAAATCTGACCTTACTTGAAAATCCAATGATGTACTCAATATTTAGCAAGCAAAGAAGATTTCAAATATGTAAATATTTTCTTGAGTTTTATTTTTAACTACTGAAAAAACAGTTGTTTCAGCCCTGTATTCTTAGAAATTGTTATCTGAATTCAAGCTGCCCTCTAATTTTGGACATTGTTATGTGCATTCAAGCTACATTAGAAAGTTACTGGTCTGATTATCTCGTGAAAACTAGTTATGTGAACCTTTCATACTAATGAGTGGTTTAAACTTTATTTGATGCAGTTGGCATTCGAAAAAGAATCTCTCACAAGGGCTCTAAAAACAGAATCATCAGAAGTTACTAAGCTAAAAGTGAGTGGCAGAACAAATTGTTTATTTCGTTTAGTGGGATATGTAGGAACATTTAGATTACTTTAGAACACAAGGATTTTAAAAGGTAAATGTTTTAAAGTGTAAAAAGGTTTTTACTTTTTTGAACATCTTATTTAGTTCAACTGTGAAGCTTTATGGTAGGTCGTATTATGAAACCTTAACCTTTTTTATTATTTTTCTTGCCCATTATATTCTTATATCTGCACGTGTAAATGTAGTGCACATTTCTGTATAATTATGTTACGGTAAACGTGAGAGAAAATAGACTTTACAACATTTTGCTGCAATTTGTTGCTAGTTTATGGAAAATAGGTTTCTAATGCCAAACAAATGTTGCTCTTTTTTCATGATTCCTGTCTAAATTTGCAGGCTTTAAACCAGGAGTTATCTCATAAGTTGGAGTCACAGACTCAGAGACTAGAGCTTCTCATTTCTCAGAACATGGCCCATGGCAGTAGTGCTTTGGGGCCTAGGAATATTGTCAATATGCAGGATGAAGTAGAGTATGTGGATGAAGGGGATGAGGTATGTCTCAGTAACCCTACTTGGTTGTCAAGTTTTACGGTTTCTACTCTATGATGATAGCAGTCAACAGAGTATCTCTTTAGGAAAATGAGAATTATGCAGTGCAATGCCTAGCAATTTACATCAAATATTTCAGTCTGTTTACTGGAAGGGACATATACCTTATAGCTTGCTAAGGATATTCTTTGGTTTATTTAAGATATTTATGAGCATTCTTCAATTGATTGTCTCAAGTTCTCAAGAAATAGCTACATACACACATCTTCATTTAAATTGGAAGACATATCATAAAGGGATTGAGAACGTAATACAATAGAAATCCATGACAATTATCATTGGAGGCATTATCCACTAGGGGCCATTCTTTGTCAGTCTACAAACCTACCATGGGAATCGAGCCCCATGGTGAGTGCCTAGACACCCACATTTTAATTTAAAGCGTTGAGGAAATATGTCCCCTTTTTATTCCAGTATTCGTTTGCCATTTGACATTGCTCAGCCGTCTCTTTCATTCAGTATTATAGGCAATAAAATAGTTTGTAGGCCTTTTTTCAAGTTTGAACCAGCATTATCCATTGTATTGGGGTCCTTCCCCTGAATTGCTTTGTAAAACATATATTATATCTTTGATTAAATTCTGCAAGCCTCAGCCCTATTAGGCAAGGCTTGGCTAGCAGTCATCATTTTTCATCAAAGCTAAGAGTGAAACTTGCTCAAATCCTTTATCATGGAGGTTGGCCATCTCCAAGACAGTAATCTTCAGGTCATTGAACCCAACATGGATGGGTAGAAAAGCAAGAAAACAAGGGGTTGAAATCAGTGTTTTTACAAGTTTCTGGGACAGGAACATGGGGACACAGTTTCAAGAATGGCAAAAACTTCACTGAATTTTGGGGATGGCTATTTAAATAATATGCTGAATTTGCAATGACAATCCTCCACCTTTTACCTTTTTAGGGGTTTTTAGTATTTTTTTTGGTTAGAAGTTACCTTTTTAAATTTTTTATGCAACAAATGGAGCAGCCTGTCCAATTCTGAAAAAGGGGGACATCAAGTTCAAGTCCCCAAGTCCCTGGGACATCGGAACATCACCTGGACCCCCGGGGACACGTCCCCATGCAATGCTGATTGAAAGGGTCTTATTATTCAGAGGAGGAAGAATGCTTTCTATATTGTTATACTAAACTGTATAGTGAGATATCTCTATGTCTGTAAAAATATGTCCTAGTCCATTATCGTGTGCCAACAGAAATAAATCAGCTGTTCAATTTATTATTTAGTTTTGCTTCTTGCATTGCTTAGTGATTTAACTTCATATGTTAGGGCCTTAGGCTATAAGTAAATTGGCCATTTCTTAGTCTCCCGCTCTATTCCTTGGATGTCCAACTCTTGGCTTGCTTGCCACACAGAATAAAATGATACTGACCTGACATTGACGAAAATGCTAAAACTGGTGAAAAAGATTAAGATGTTGGAATTTATCCAATTAGCCGGCTGACTCTTATTAATTTGATGTTTCTATGGACTTCTGATTAACCTTCTGCAGCCATTTGAAGTCCAACTGAGGCAAATCTCTATTGTGTCATTGACATTAATGGTTACATATAAAAATTACGGTCAACTGAGAGCATTATATGAAATGGATTTTTGTTGTAAACACTGTTTTATTTATATATACATGGTCCTATGAATATGCTTGCTCTACTTTTGGAAAATGTTGGTCTGTTGAAATCCTATGGTATTTTGCTAACAGGTGGTTGAAAGAGTTTTGGGATGGATAATGAAGCTTTTTCCAGGAGGTTCTTCGAAGCGTCGCACCAGTAAACTTCTGTGATATAGCATTGGAAAATTGCCTTCAACTACTAAGCTTCCCAGCTTTCTTTCTCTAACCATTTTTATGGTCTCAGCAGGATGGCTTTTCCATGCAAGCCCTGTGTATCATAAGGTTTTAGTTAGATCCATTCTTTGGAGTGCAAACCTCTTGGGTTTTTAGCTCCGTGATGCCATATGGTTTTTTTTTTGCAGATTCCAGTCACATGCAATTTCTATCTCTAGTGGGCACACAGAAGTGACTACAAAGGTCTTCGAGTGTCTGACCATAAAGAAAATAATGAGATTTAAGAGTGACGATTTTCCGATTGGATTGTCACTCAGATTCTTATAAAGGCTACTTTCCGTTGCAAGAAGTATGCATGCCAATGTTATTCAATTGTCATAGCGAGAAGCATAGTACTTTTTTGATCTTCAACATTATCTAAGAAATGCGTAACTTGAATTGTTCAAGTACTCGTGTAAATCATGAAGGGATAGTTTTCAAGGGCTCTATTACCGCTGGTGACACAAATTAATTTTTTCTTGAAAATATATGGCATACCTAAAAATTAAATTTGCCCGATTTGTGTACGGCTGCTGGAGAAATGTTAATTTTCTGTCATCTCATAAGCATCATTGCTTATTTTCGAAGTTCTGAAGATGAAATGCAAGTTAGATGTATTGACTGAAACATAAGAGGTGGCATGGGCACTACCACTAATAAAGCATTAGATGCACTGCAAAACTTGTTTGCTTCATTTTTTGTGGAAGGGTCTGAAAAGCAAATACGTTAGGTTTTTTAACTATAAAAAGGTATGTCCAAGCTTTTTTGTGAGTACTATTATTTAAATATAATTGACCTAGGTAATTGCTTACGCCCCTACTTACTGTAGTTTAATCCTCTTTACGTCTATGCCAGTCCAAATGTTTGGTAGTCTCTTATGGTGTCTCAATGACGGACACATCTAATAAGCAAGTTGAAATATTGATGTCTGTAATCAGATCTATGCAAATATAGATGTGATCAAGGTTTTATGCACTAATTCATAATTCTCAGATTTATTCATATCGGCACTACATGCACATGTGAAATAAAATAGGGAACATTTCTATTAAAGGGAGTATGGTAAGAACAATTGAATTAAAGTCAAAACATATTAAATTTCATTTTGAATTAATGTCTTGTTTCATTTTCATAAAAATTGTCGATATTCCATGTCTAGCAAAAAGGAAAACTTTTAAATGAGAACATGATCTACAACACAATCATCATCACAAACTAAAGCATTTAGCATAATTGAAAATACTTAATGTGTCTTAAGGCATGATTACGTGCCATGAAATATTGAGGTATAAAGCAGTCAAGAATTTCAAACAAAGTAATTCTTCTTTAAATAGCTAAAGCCTAAGTTATAATTTTGCAAGATTTCTTTATCAAGGTGATTAGTTTCCAAATACTAGCTGACGATGCACGTCGTAAAGTACTACAACTGAGTATAAATAGATCTAAGCGTATCCTGCGTTTGGCATGTGTAATGTGAGATGAGATTTCATTGTCATATACTGTAACATGTAACGAGGCCACCACTCAACTGGCCAATAATCTTGTTTGAACATAAAAGGAAAGGATAGGTTAAGGTGCAACATACTTATATTAGATAATCGGTCTATGGCAGATTTACTTGGATTAGAGGAGAGTTGCAGGATAGGTGGTTCATACTGGTAAGCTGCTTCAAAGGAGTTGCAAAAGATCACTTCCTCTTGGCTTCTCATTGTTTTGATTATTATGTGTAGAATCAGTCACATGTTTGTCCTTACGTAAATAATGCGTGGTACTAAGGTAATAATGCATATCTACAAATATTTTAATTTTAGTAATGTTGCATCCTATCGGTCACATGAGAATTTGTTATGCGCTATTTTGTATTGAGTTTGTTATGCACTATTTTGTAATTTATTCAAATAAATTCCTTTCTTTTTACTCGTTGGATTGTTGCAGAATCGCACACTAGGTGGTCAATATTGAGAAATTGCTTAAGAGGAGACAAACAAGATAACTTTCTTTTGCCTACTGATCATTTTGATTATTATATCTTGAATGACTCACATTTCGATCATAAGTAGTCAATGAGGGCTGCTAAGGAAACAATATATAATAATTGTAATGGTGAAAATTGCATATCCATCCCTTTTCCCATATGTTTTGGGCCTGTTTTGATCAGAGTGTCTTAAATGCAATAATTATTATATAAGTGACATACGTGTAAATTTGGCTCATGATATCACATCCTGATTCCCTTCATCACTAATCCCTAGATTTCCAATTGTAACAACTAGACGTATTTTTGATCACCCTAGATTAGATCTAGGGGTGTCAATATCATCTGGGCCACTTTCACAGTTGTGGGTCTAAATATTGATTTTTTTAAAATTCAAAATTTCCACCAGCCATTGTGAGTTAACCTAGCACACGTTTTATTGATTTGTTCGCTTGGTTGTTATATTCGAAGACTTCCATTTATTCATTTGAAATTGCATAAAACTCTATTGAGCACATCTAGAGTTGGATTAATGCAAAGAAAATAAAAAGAATCTAAGATCAATATTAGTGAATTAAATTAGAGCACATCACTCGAGGTCTATTGCATGCTTGTTGTCATCAATGTTTCATTTAGAGTTATAAAATTGGTCTACCAGGGGTTTTATTGAGGAAAATACAACCCTTGCAAATCATCAGATTTTCCAAAGGTGTTTGTAAACATTACTAGTCTTTACACTTATTCAGAAACCAAGAATCAGTGTTGGCGAAATCCAGCAACACATTTTTTCAGATTAGATTCGTGAGTTACAAGATCACTTCTACGCATCAAATCATATCTACACTTGTAAAGATCAGGTCTACACTTGCGTAAGGGATCAATAGTGATAGATAGTCAATTTTTAGAATATGAGATCTTCACCCAAGTCAATTAGAAAATTTCAGATCATTTGTAAATCTTTTCTGACACCTATCACATTTAATTTATTTAATCTTCATACTTAATTGTCAATATTTCTTGTGATTAGTCCCAACTCTACTATCTAATTTATGCTTTATTTAATTAGTGTAGATAAATTTATGATGGTGTTTTTCCCTTCACATTTTTTGGTGAACTTGACATTTCAACACAACCTAGGGTTTATCTTTTTTTTTTTTATAAAGTTTTTTTTGGATTTAACTTTTTTGATTATTTAGCCTTTATCTCATATCTTATTGGGGTTTGGATCAACCTTTATTTGTTTATAATTTATTTATTTATATTAGGGTTTGGAAATTTATTAAATGATCTATGTTGGCAAGAATGAGCGCAAATCAAAGATTTGGGCTTTAGTTACTTGAAATGTTGTATTTATACCTCAGTGTTAAGGATAATAAGAAGATTAGAGCATATGTGGTGAATTATAGAAGATTGTGACAAGAAAGAATATGCAAAATTAATAAAATACATATACCAACATACACAACATGAATTATAAACATATATGTGTCAGACCAACTTGCAATATATTATATTTATTATGATATCTCTATTACAATGTCAGTTCATACATCAAATACATTCTATTACAGTTCATTCCCTTTTTCTCATTATATTTGTTCTCTTTCTCATATTACATCTTTAGAGCCCATACTTATACCCAATTTCTCATATTACATCTTTAGAGCCCATACTTATACCCAAGTATGTATAAGTATCTCAAGGGTTGTGTCTGTTGTATACGTTATGGCTTTTGGATGTGTTGGTGCCACATCTCTTTTGTGGTGGATGTATCTTGCTGCAAAGTCAACTCTATTCTGTCAACATCATCCCCTTTGAAACGATGTCTTGTCCTCAAGACATCTTGACTTTGTCTTGATTGAGATTCTTAAAACCAACAAAATTGTAGTGCCCATCTTCAAAATTTTGGTATAAGGTAAAAATTTGTTTTAAGGAAAAATGTGTTTGTAGATGCCCTTGAGCAGGGTGAAGGTAGTTTCCCATTGTTGAGAAGCCTAATTTAGTAATTGTACCTGACCACTAACTTGTAAGAAAGTGCTCTCCTTCGATGTTGGTGGATGAAATTTGAATGGAATTTACCACTTTTGATGCCTTAGTAATCCTGTTATATGTGCTAATTAGAGGCTTATGACTTCCCGTAGCTATTTGGTTTGTCCTCTAAGTCCTCTCTGATCCTGAATTTGTTGGTGCTAAGTATGCAATGTTTCTAAGTGTACCTTTATGTTCCCATCTAGGTCCTTCAAAGGATCATATGTAAAGGAAGCTTGCATTATTTGGTGCTCGATCTTATCCATTTGTGTTCCTAGAGCTTTTATAGTTGTTAGCGAACTTAGGCAGAATTGATATAGTGTATTTATACTAGTCATGGTTATCTACATCTTGTTGATTGTTGTTTCCAGGTTGGTTTTTGCGGTGGCACACTTCTTTCGAATGTCATCCATATGTTTCATGTCAAGTTCATTGACCACTTGTTGCTTGATTTTGTTCTCTTGGTTCTAAATTTTTGTCATGAGCTCATTGGTTAATTGTTGCAATTGTTGGGCAAGTGGGGCTGAAGTGTTGAGATGAAGATGCAATACTTTATTATGGATGGCGGTGATGGATTGTTGAATAATTTCCGCGAACTGTACGTATTGGTTCAAGAGATCTTCTCTTGCAGTATTCTACAACATGTCCCCTATCTGAAAATTTTGTAAGGGGGAAATTTGGGTTAGGTCCAGCTGTGAGTTAGAGATGGGAAAGTGAAGTGGTGGAGGGGTTGTGATGGGGATGAGTTGTTTTTGTTGGGAAAAGAAATTTTTAATTGTTTGCACAGGGTCAGGTGGTGGTGGATGGATAAGCTTGTTGTGGTGATCAGGACCTTGGGTTTAGGTTTTTCTTGCTGTACTTCTTGGTGCTTGTTGATCTCCTTCTATTTTGCTTCCTTTTCTCCCTCTTTTTGCTTTATAAGTTCTTCCTATTGCATTTCTTTTTTCTATTTCTAGTAAGATCTTGTAAGATTTTTGTGTAGCCTCCAAGGGTCTCCTACTTGACCTTTTCCTTTGCATCCTCTGATTGTGTTAGGAGGGTGTCCACCCTTTGCTTTGATCAGAGTTTCACCTTTTGTAGTTGTATCAAAATTTTCCTTTTTTTAGGTGACAAGTCAATTCTTTCATTCTTATTTGTTCCTCTGGGACCACTGCTTCTTCTCTTCTTTTCTTAAGAATTGTGGTCAATTCCTCTAGAAAATCATCAATTATATCCGCTAGAGTACGAGGTGTACCCGATATAAAATTCAGAATAGCTTGTTCAATTATCTTTTTATTTTGCTCTCCTACCAAGGGATATATTTGTGTGGTTGTAATGAGGATGCCTGGAGTGAACAATGGCCTATACAATTTTTGGCATTAAATTAATTCCTTTGTTTCCTCTTCTTCCTACTTTGCTTTTTGCTCTATTTTCTCCTCTTTTATCTGCTTTTATTTTTCTTTCTCTTTTGCTACCATTGGTTCAAGCTGTGGTGATTTTTGCCTCCTTGTTCTTATATTCTTGGGTGGTGGAATTTCTTCCTTGCCAGTTGTGTTTCTTCCTCCTTGGGGTCCATGATTTGTACTGGGGTGTATTTCCTTTTTGATTTCTATTTTCTTCTTCCCTGTTGTGATTCTACCCCCTTCTTCTCTACGCTCATTTGTAATAGGGCCTTTGTAGCTTCTTTAGTAGGGGATTTTGGTCTTGGTTTGTTTGTACTTTTTAGCTGTGTGGAGGGAGGCAATTTTATTCGTGTGGTTACTTGCGGTGACCATTTCTCCAACTCTTTAGTGCTTAGGGCTTGATGTCTTTGAGAGTCTCAAATTTCAAATCCTAGAGACAAAGATTATAGCCTCCCTGACCTTCGCATTTGAGGTTGCTCAACTGATAGAGGCAATGTGGGTGTTTTTACTTGTGCTGGGGTTTCCTTAGATATACCCCATTGTTGGTGTAACTTCTCTTTGTGTTACTCCATATGTTCCACAACCCTTTGTTTTATTTTTTTATTAGTGAATTTCTTGTAGATGCCAAATCTCTTTGCCTTTGGATCTATTGGGCGAGTTATAAGTTCTTTGATATTTGCTTTTGCAACCTTCTCTTCTACTTCATAGGGAAGAGGAGGTATCCATGAAGTCCAAGGTTCAATTGCCTCTATGAACACATGGTCCTTGTCCACAACAAAAGTTATTTGCTCCACATATTTCTTAACTATTTGGTAGGATATTCTATCTCTCCCCTACATCTCTTTTTGAAATGATATGAAGAACCCCCAAATGACTTTGGTGTAGGAGGTATTATCTTTGAAATATTTTACATAGTTGTTGATTTGGGCGGTCACAATGGTGTCTTGATTCTAGATTTTTTTGGCAAAGCAAGGTAACCTATTCATAAAGTAGAATGCAAGATAGATGATAAGTGAGCCATCTGGAATGGGTAGATATTCGTACTCTGTCCATTGGATGCTCTCTAGTAGCTGGTCTCTCAACACCTCACACAAATCTATCTCCTTTCCTTGGACGATCATTTGATAGGTGGTAAATATAATGGTGCCAGTTGTAGATCCCTCCCTATTTGTGTAGTAGATCTTGTGCGTGATGCCTAGGGTTGCATATTGTACGATAGGGTTTGTAATTTTTGGCACATCTAGATTTTGCCCATCCACTGTGATGCCAATTAGCTCAGACTTTTGTATTGTTAAAGTTCTTCTTTGATGGTAAATCTCCTTTATTCTATAACCCTATTATCGCATGTATCATGTCATTTGTAATCTTGTAGGGTTTGTCAAGATACATGTAGCCGTCATGGATAAACTAAGGATTATGCATACCCATGCATGCTCCACCATGAAGTTAGGAAAATCATTCCATACATTTAACTTCAAGTTAGGGATTTGTTGATATTGTGGAAGATATTCTTCGTGCCCTAGTTTTAATAGTGTCTTGCAGAGAGGCTCAAAGGATATGTGATCTATTTTAGTGAGCAAAGTATGCATATACTTCCTCACATATTTTGTATAGAGGACATCAACTGGAATGAGAGAGAATTCACCTTCAGATCCACCTCCATAGCTTTGAATGGGTACTTTTTATATTTAGGGCATGATTTCGACATAGCATCAATGAGAGTTAGAGTGGCCATCTTTGGGTCTTTTTAACTATTTCTTCCTTCCCTATTTTAGCTTGTACTTTTGCTTTCAACTGGTATCTCACAAGTTGCTTCATTTTTTCTATGACACACACTTAGCAAATTTTAACAAGTGAGTTTTTGCTTCATTCTACTAGTTTTATAGATGTTCAACAATGTGTTTTTGCATTTATTTCTTTTCACCTACTCAATCTTTCTCGTTGGACTACTTTTACGTCCTATATTTTTATGTTTATGTTACAATATAATACAAAATATAATACCTTTTTCTAGGTTTTAGTTTTGAAGTCCCTTTGTGATAATGCTATCTTGTGCTATTTACATATCCATTTAATAGTTCATGCTGTAGTATTTTTTACTTGACGGTACTAGAATTAGATATTTCTACAATTTTATATGTGCCTAACCATTTCATCTTCAATTACCCTTGTTTCTTGAATTTACTGTTATATAGGAGAACCATATCACCAATTTGGAAAGTCTTGTGCTGCAAATTCCTTTCATGCCATGATTTTTGGTGCTTCTTATCTAGACTTTAGTGATAAGATGCTAATACCCTTTTTGCATATAATTTTTCCAATTCGCTTAATCTCTCAAGTACATATTCTTCCTCATTCAACCACAACTTAGTATCCAAGCTTAAGTTTGGTATAATATATTGCATAGGTAGTGATGCATCAGTTCCTTATGCCAGTAAGTTGTTCTCTAAGCCCAAAAAATTGTTGGTATTTTGATATCCCAATCAATAGTGTTGCTATTCCACATCTTAGTAAATGTGGTGCCTATAATTTTATTCAGTGCCTCGCTTGTTCCATTTGCTTGAGGTGATAGGGGCTACTTTTGTTGTGTGTGATCATAAAGGTGTCCAATAGCTCTGTGATTGTTTTGTTCACAAAGTGTTTTCCCTAGCCACTTGTTATGATAAGGGGACAACCAAATCTTGTTATGAAATTATGGTAGATGAATCTTGTTGCAATTTGAGAAGTATAATCTTTTGTTGCTTCTTCTTCAACCCATTTTGTAAGATATTCAATTCCTATTATGATAAATCTTGCTTTTGACTTGTTTGCAGGGGGATCAATAGGTCCAATGAAATCAATTTCCCATTTCTTAAATGGGGCTTGTGCTAGTACTAGCCACAAATGTATTTCATCTCTTGTGGTAGGTTTTCATACCCTTTCGCATATATCATACCATCTCGCATACTTGTTTGCATCTTTAAACAGTGTAGATCACCACAATCCTACCAACATTACTTTCTTTGAGGCGCCTTCTCCTAAGTTATGCCCTTTAGATTCCTTCAAGAGTTTATCATAGAATGTTATTTCTTTAATGTTCCATCACAACTCTTCTTACAATCTCATCCCTTTGTATCACATGTAATTCTCCCTTAATCAATGTATATGGTAAAAAATTTCCTTAACAATCTATACATCTTTCATTTTTGGAATAGTTTTCTGGGAATTGCCCTGCAAATATAGTTGTGCTACTTCTGTAAGTTCTTTTGGTATGACATTTATTGTGAACAAACTTGCATTGAGTAACTCTTCCTCAACTAGCCCTAGCTCTTCTCTTGTATCAATCATAGATAGATAATATGGTCCTTGATTATTTTTTAGGTTTTACGATGATCTTGAACTTAAATTCTTAAAATAGGAGTAGCTATCTACAAATTCTTCTTTGTATCACCAATCTATTCATTAAGTATTTGAGTTGCTTATGGTTTGTAAAGAATATGAATGGAGTTACCAAGAGGTAGTGTCTAAACTTTTGTAATGCATAGACCATAGCCAATGCCTCTCTTTCTATTGTAGTATAGTTTCTTTTTGCTTGTGATAATTTGCAGCTAGCAAATGAAATTCGATGGTCCTTGTGTCCTATTGGTTGTGCTAACACTAATCCAATTATAGTACATGAAGCATCTACATGCACATGAAATAGGATGTTCAAATCTGGAAAAAATAAGATTAGTGCCTCTACTACCTTCTTTAGTATATCAAAGGCTTCTTGGCACTGGTCTATCCATTGGAAGGTTTTGTTTGTTCTCTTTTTAGGAGTTCCTCTATTGGCTCAACAATTTTCGCATATCCTTTAATGAATTTCCTATGATACCCTGTATATCCCAAAAATGTTTTTACTTTAGTTACTATTTTTGGGGTTGGAAGATTTAAGATTATTGCTACCTTCAATGGATCAACCATTAAACCTTCCTTTCATATAATATGTCCCAAGAGTGTACCAAAAGGTACCACAAATATGCATTTCTTCAGATTTAATAAAATTTGTGGACTTCTACATCGTTCTATTATCAACCTCAGTACTTGAATGTGATTTTTAATTAGCCCATATACTATCTAGTCATCCAAATATACCTTCAGAAAGTTGTGAATGAAGTCCTTAAATGCATTGATTACGATTCTACTGAATATTGCAGGTGCATTCTTTAAGCCAAATGACATCATAGTATACATAAATGATCCCCCATTAGGTTGCAACTATAGTTTTAGATTGATCTTCTTTCTAAATCCTCATCTAATGGTATCTTAAGAACCTAGCTATGAATAAATAAATTTGCCTTCCTTCTACTGATTCTAGAATTTCTTCTATAATTGGGGTGGGAAATGGATCATGTATACAAGCTTTGTTCAATTCTCTAAAATTGACTCATACTCTTATTTCATCTATTTTCTTTTGTTAAATGACTATAGGGCTTATCCATTCTACATCTTCCATTGGTTTGATGATATCACCAACTAACATCTTGTCAAGTTCATCTTGTCAAGTTCATTGTTCACTCTGATCTTTACATTGGGATTAAGTCGATAAGGTCTCTTCCTTTGTGGTTTTATTCCTTTTAGCTATATTTTCATCATTCTCACTTCCTCAATACCTTTAAGATTGGTGAAAGTATAGGGAAGTAGGTCTTCGTAATCTTTTAATACTTCTGCAACTTGCATCACCTACCTTTCATCCTAATAATCTCCAATTTTAACAAGTTTGGGGATCTCCTCTATTGATATGTTTTCTTCTTTGTTCTTTAAAGGTTCATTGAAATATTTATTTTTTGGCTCTCTCTCTCTCTCTCAACTTCTATTTCCAAATATTGTGGATCCTCTCCCAGTTTATATTCTCTAGTTTTTCTTGAGATATAGCATAACTCTTGCGATGGGGTTTCCACCCTATCTATCCATTCTATTAATTTCCAAATACCCTTTTCCTTTAGTGGGATGGTTTGATATCTTTTATTTTAACCTAGGTTCCTAACTTCTTTTGTCAGTAATAAGATTATTTCCTTCATCTTTTGGAGTGCATTATGAATAAGTCTGTTGGGGCAATAGAATGAGAATGATTTATAGAACTTGGTTTTTACCACATCCCATCCATTCTATTGGTCCATTCCCTGACAAAATTTTATAAGTGTGCCCCTAGTTTAGTTTCACCATAATATTCAGGGGTAAATTTTTAACATCCTTCCTATAGATATCTGGTATTTATAAGGACTGTAAATGCCTTCAAAGTCAAGGGATGTTTGGTTTATGGGTATACCACCATCTTGCTACATTACAAACCAATGTATCATGTAGTGTTTCTAATATCAAATCTTCCCTTCCAAATATTTTTTGCATACTTTCTATGTATGTCAACAAGTCTCTAACTCCAAGGTATCATGGAAGCTTAAAATGTGAAATACTGCCTGAGATTTGGTTCAAATGATGTGAAAATTTGATATGTTGTCCATCCTCATCTCTATTTTCATTTTTTATGAATTATATGGCGAGTTCTCATTATTTGTGATAATGTAGCTAGAGTTTTTCTCAAATTTTCATAGATTGCAGATCCTTCTTGCTCTTAGTACCTTTCTAGATCTTATTTCTGGTCCATCCCAAAGCCAAGCTTCCATTTCATCTTCGCTGTCCATGCTCTAGTTGTTTCTATCAAGAATAATTTCTCCCTCCGAGTTAGGTTCATTTATGTCCTTTGTAGGGATTTTCCTAGAGTAAAGTGCCTTCTTATTCTCTTCTTTGCATTCCACTTGTGCCACTTCTATATAGGCATTGCTCATATCAGTATATAAGGGTATACGTATTGTTTTATCTTTATCAAAGAATGATAATTCTTCTTAGCAAGAGTTTAATATCCCATTATAGTTAACGAACCAATCTAAGTTTAGTAGGATGTTCAATGTGTCAAATAGTTCTTCACTTCAATTACTTCAAAATCAATCTTCATGTTGATCCTTACTAAGTTAACTTCCACATCCCTCTAGGTTCCAACCGTATTGATGGAAGTACCACCCGCAAAGGTAATATTATAAAGTGTGTCGTAGAGCATTGGTCTTTCCAAACTTTTCCCAAACTCTTTTGAGTATTGTGTATGCAGAAATATGGAATCAAATAAGGAAACAATACACAATGAAAGTACCTATTCCATACTTGAACAACACCTCATCTTGGGATCAAAGGACTAAGAGATATAACAAAAATGATAAACAATCCTATCATATTTGATAATGACTTTGATATGTTGGTTGCTCGATTCTACAACATAACAACTAGATAAAATGATGGATATGATAATGGATGATTTAGGATGATTTTGATAGCATGGTGTTGTATGAAGATGTGATTCTCAAATGGCTTTGTTGAGGCTTGATTTATAGAGGTTTGATATAATGAATGAAGGGCTAGGATTAAAATATTAGATCAATGGCTAGAATTGGTTGAGAGCACATTAGGGAAAGGATATGGATTTATAGGGAAACAAAGGAAGCTTCTAGGGCTTATCCCTATGTGAATGGCTAGGATTGAGAGATGTAGTATGAAATGGATGGCAGAGAGGAAAAACTCATTTAATTTTTTTTGACACTCATTTATTGATTGTGGCAAGTGGATGAGGATGAGGATAAGTTAGTCATGTGACTCTCAATAATTAAATTAAATAATAAAATTATTTAATTTATTATTGGATAGGGGATGATGGGAGGATAAATTAATTAAATAAATAAGATTTATTCAATTAATTTTGGCTAAAAAGTATAAATGGATTAAATAAATAAATATAATTTATTTATTTAATTTAGGTGATGGAGGAAATGGATTAATTAAATAAATATAATTTATTTAATTAATTTGGGAAAGGGATATGATAAAGGGGACTCTTAGGACAAAAGTGTCGCAAGGTGGTGTCGATAAGGTGATGAAAGTGACATGGTCAATTTCAGGTGTCTACATTTTGCCCCTCTTTGAGATGATGTTGTGACTAAGAGAAGTAACATCATTTCAAAGAAGATAAGGTATGGATGAAGGGAAATGATGCCCCAACCATGTGAAGGAGTGACAAGGTAGAATGAATGTAAGAATGGGATGCCGCCTCGAGAGGATAGGCAGGTTGGAAGAACACGAGTATGCTCTCAAAACAAATGAAAAGATAAGGGATGGATAAAATGGATGAGAAAGACATTATGCTGCATTAAGTGAACAACTATATAGTTTGATATAGCATTAGACATTATGCACCAATGTATAAAGACTAGGGTGACGATGTGTCATGTGCACCCAACGTAATACAATCTTGTCTAGATGTATGAGGAAGGAAACTTAGAGCATAAAAGTACAAATGCACAAAAGGTATGAAATGACCTTAGATGCAAAGGATGACTAGTACGCAAAAACCTATTCCACCACACACAAGATATGAATATTAGCTGGAGTAATAAGAACATCGAACAAACACACAAAAATACAAGATCAAATGATAATACACACAAGCAAGCAAGCAAGCATGCACAAATGATTCAAAAACAAGCAAGGTATTGCCCCTATCAAGTTGTAAACCGATGATTGACTGATTAATGATTAAGATAGTGTTGTCATTGTGGGGAACGATATATCCCTAGATCAACACAAGGATGTGGGAACAATATATCCCATTGATGATGATTCATGATGATTGATTGATTAGGTTGACAACAAGGTTGGAACAAAACCAAGGATGCGATTGGATAATTTGGCTAGATTGCTTAACTAGATTGGTATGGATTAAGTATGGCTTGAATTTGGATTTATTGCTTGGATTTTTTTGGAGATTTAGGTTTTTTTTTGGATTTTGAAAATGTTTTAATTTTTTAGATTTTTGGATATGTTTTGATTTTGTCTTTGGGGATTTTTGAAATGTTTTGAGATGGGATAGGTGATTGTTTTATTATGGGATGGACGAGAAAGTGTGAGGATGCTATGTAAAATGTTTAAGGCCATGGGTGTAAGATAGAATAAGTAATATCAACATATGTGGATAGTCATGTAACATGCAGGTGTATGAGGCCCAAAGAGGAGGAACTTAGCTATACCAAGGATAATTAGGAGGTTACTAGAAAACCTACATGTCCAAAATACAAAACAATCTGCTACCCCCAAGTGTAAGTAGGGTGATAGGATGAAATGGATGGAATGTATATGATAGGAAGGGAAGGGAAGACTCCGACAAATAACAAGGATGGTAAATAGGATATGCAATGGGAGACTAATATATTAGATGAAAAATGAAATGATAGGGAATCATGGACAAGTGACCTAGAGGATAATGGAAGCTGACAACTACACATGGCACCTACAAGAAGGTTTTCACCATGGTACTTATCCAAGGTGCCACCAAAGTGGTTTTCACCATAGGATGGATTATTTCTCTTTACTATTTTTTTCTTTTTCTTTTTTCTATTTTTTTTATTTTTTAAATTTTTTTAATTAGGAATTGCATTAAGCTATGTTGCAAGTATGTGCCTAACCGGTGTTGTCATTGATGTCAACATATCTGTGTTGTCATTGGTGTCAACTGTGCTCTTGTTTTGTTGCTTGCTTGTATCAAGTTAGTTGCTTTATACTGGCCTATATAAGTGTTGAAGATAATGAGTAAGTGATCCTAATACTATGTTTCCAAGTGCTTTTGAGAAAATTTGCTCTCCTAGTGGAAACAGTGTGTTGAAGAGTATCTTTGTTTATAGCAGAACAGTCCAGTAAGTTTGCTGCACATTTCTTATAGATTGCATATCTTTGTCTATGGTTTGGAATTTATTTAAAGGGAAGTCTCTAGATGCTATGTTCCAAGTTTGATAATCCGGTATGAAGATTTGAGGGAGTTATGTTCACCAGAGTAAAAACTATTTTTTTGTGTATTCAGTGGTGACAGGGAGAAAGTATTTTGCTTCGCATTACTCCGCATTAAAGTATTATGGTCTGTAGTTCCAGAGTTAAGTCTGGAATGATGTTATGTGCCTTCAACTCAAATGGTTCATGATTTTGTGGTTCGCAAGCGATCCTTTCTTTATAACAGTGGTTGACAATAAAGTTTAAGTGCTTCAGTTTGAAGAATCTTATGGATAAAGTGTTTATAGGTTGTGTAGATGTTCCTGATGATTATAACATGCTTGTGGATGTCTCTAGACCATGTTCCAGCCTTTTGATTGGTCCGCAAAGTATAATCCAAATCGTGCATGAAGCATGTTCTTAAAGGTTTTAGTGTTAACACTAGTTCTAGCTGACTTGGTTGTTCTCACCACTTGCGACTATGCTTTGGAGGTTGTGGAAGCATGTTATGGCATGGAAAATTGCAATTGAGTCCCAGCTAAGGCATAACGTGTTCCACATACATCTTTTCCTTAGCTAATTTTGTTTAGGTCTAGACCTATTTCTATGTATGTTTGTAATGCTGACCTTGGAGATTGCTTCAATGGTTGATGAATGTAATGCCGACCTTGATGTACATTCCAAGGTTGATGAATTGTATAAAAACATATAATGAAGTTATGAAAAAGATGTTTGTGTGTGAAAATGTCAAGATAAGTGAATAAGTGTAAGAGTAGAGAAGAAGAGTTGTGTTGTGCTGCAATGGAACTAAACTTAGGCATGGAGTAGATGCTATCAAATCAGTTTAAAAATCTTTGGCAGTGAGCCCTAACTTTTGCAGTGAGCATTTTGGGTAGTGAGCCTCTAATTTTTGGTATTGCTATAACATATTTATTTTGTGAGCTAACACTCACCATGGTTTTTCCCTTATAGGGATTTCCACGTAAAAATATGGTGTCTCATGTGTGATTGGGCTTAAGTTTCCTATTTCATGCTTTTATGGTTAAATCATAATAACATTGATCAATTGATTAGTGTATTGATGTTTATAAGACGTTAAGTTTTGGTGACAACTGATTCACCCTCCTCTTAGTTGTCCTGTGCATTTCAACAATTGGCATTAGAGCTAAGTTCCTCAGAAGAAAGTCTAATAGCTTGAGGAAGATTCAAAATGTCGTACAAGAAGGATGCTCCACAGTTTGATGGAATGGATTATGCTCTTTGGAAGGTACGAATGAAAATCCATCTCATTTGTCATGGTTATAGTGTTTGGAAGATGACAATCAAAATATACTATTCCTCAGAATGGTCCATCAAGTGATGATGAAATCAAACAATATGAGTTAAATGGAAAATCTAGAGATGCTCTATTAAGTGCCTTGTCCAACATTGAGTTAGTAAAAGTCATGGATCTAGAAACAACTCATGAAATTTGGGAAAAGTGGAAGAATTTATATGAAGGAGATGATTCTGTAAAATGCGCCAAATTGTAGAACTTAAAAGCTAAGTATGAAAGTCTGAAAATGAGTGACGATGAGAACATAACAGTCTACTTACAAAAGGTTGATGAAATTGTCATTGGAATCAAAGGCCTTGGAGGAACTGTTGATGATAAAGAGGTTGTATTGAAGATTTTTAGGTCATTGCCTAAATCCTACAGTCACAAAGTATCTACAATTTAAGAAATGATGACTGTGAAAGATGTTTCAAAAGATCAGTTGCTTGGAAAACTTACAGCCTTTGAGATGAGAGTTTGGTGATGCCCTGCCTAAAATAGAGACTGCTTTCAAAGATAGCACTTCAGAGAAGACTTCAAGAGTTGAGAAGTATGATGTGGAATCTGATGATGACCTTGAGGAAATTGAAGCCAACTTTGTGGATAAAATTCAAAGAGGTACTAGTAAGTACAAACGCAAGTTACCATTCAAATACTTTTCATGTGGTAAGATCGATCACTATGCTTCTAGGTGTCCGGAGAGAATTGAAAGAGGTAGAAATAAACTTGAAAGTAAACCTAGGGTTGTAAAGAAATGTTATATTGTCAGAGATATTGATGATGATGGTGTAACAGATGATGAGTTTGATGATGCTAGTACTACTGCAAATGAATGCTTGTTTATTGCTATTAAGGAAGAACCTGTATCTACTAATCCTGCTAGCTGTGTGAAGGAAGAAAAACCAGTGGAAGAAAGTGCTTTGTCTGTTCAGGTGGAGAAAGATGAGGATGAATGGATTATTCATAGTGGATGCTCACATCACATGACTAGTGACAAGAGTAAGTTTGTAAGTTTGGAAAATTATGATGGAAGATTGGTTAGGTTTGGAGATAATGCAACTGGTAAGATTTGTGGAAAAAGATATATTTCTTTTGATGGAAAGCATAATAATGATGATGTCCTATATGTGAAAGGTTTAAAGCATAATATTTTGAGTGTTGGTCACATGTGTGACAAAGGTTATAATTTGAGACTCAAGGATAATGGATGCAAGATCATGGAAATCTCCAGAATAGTGATTGCAACTGGAAAGAAGACCAGAGGTAATATTTATCAATTAAGAGGAACTAGTGATTACTGTTTGTTGGCTCAGACAGATGAGAGTTGGTTGTGACATAGAAGGATGTGTCATATCAATTTTGACAACTTGGTGAAGATAAGTTCAGTACAAGCTATTAGAGCTTTGCCTAAGCTTGTAAATCCTACTAATACTGTTTGCAAGGAATGTCAATTGGGAAAGTAGACAAGAACAAGTTTCAAAAGCAAAGAACAATTTTCTGCCGGATTGCAGGATCTAGTGCACATAGATTTGTGTGGTCCTACAAGGATAAGAAGTCTGCTAGGAGACAGGTACTTTATGTTTCTTATTGATGATTATTCTAGAATGACTTGGGTCACTTTTCTAAAAGATAAATTAGAAGCCCTAGAAAAGTTCAAATCCTTCAAGGCAATGGTTGAGAATGAGATAGGCCTGAGAATCAAGTGCTTAAGGTTTGATAGAGGATGTGAATTCACATCAAATGAATTCAATATTTTTTATGAAGAACAAGGGATAAAAAGACAATTGTCTGCACCAAGGACTCCATAGCAAAATGGAGTTGTTGAAAGAAAAAAGATGATAGTTCAAGAAGCTGCTAGGACTATGATGAAGGAGGCTGACCTACCAAAAGTGTATTGGAGAGAAGCTATACATACTGCTGTGTACATCCAAAATAGAGTTCAAGTCAAAGGTAACCGTACTAAAACTCCCTATGAATTGTGGTATGGAAGAGTTCCTACAGTAAAATATTTTGAAGTTTTTGGAAGCAAATGTTAAATCAGAAGAGAAGAAGATCTAGGCAAGTTTGATGTTATGAGTGATGAAATTTTTTTTCTTGGATACTCTACCAAGAGTAAGGCCTACCGACACTACAACAAAAGGTTGAAAAAGATTGTTGAGAGTGCTAATGTAAAGGTGGATGAAGACAAGGAAAGAATATTAGATCTGAGTAGCTATGAATCATATGAACCTGTTACCACAACAAATGAAAAGAAAGTTGAACAAGAGGACAATCAAGATGAAGAAAAAAAGGCTTTGGAAAGTGCAGTTAAGACTCCCAGGTATGTAAGGATCAATCAATTTTAAGATTAGATAATTGGTGATAAAAGCAAAGGAGTATTGACAAGGAAAAGGGCTGCAGAAGAACAAGTGAACTACTATTTACTTTCAAAGATTGAACCTAAAACTGTAAGTGAAGCTTGCAATGATGAAAATTGGGTAAAGGCTATGGAAGAAGAGCTAATGTAGATAGAGAAGAATCAAACTTGGGAATTAGTTCTTAGAACTGCTGACAAGAATGTGGTTGGAACTAAATGGGTTTTTAGGAACAAGCTAAATGAGAATGGTTAAGTAGTTAGAAACAAAGCAAGGCTGGTATGCAAAGGATATTCTTAGGTTGAAGGGATAGATTTTGAGGAGACCTATGCTCCTGTGGCAAGAATTGAAGCAATCAGAATGTTTTTGGCATATGCAACATTCAAAGACTTCAAAGTGTATCAGATGGATGTTAAGTCTGCATTCTTGAATGGTGAGTTGGAAGAAGAGGTCTACATTGAACAACCAGAAGGATTTAAGTTATCAGACCAAGATGACATGGTGTCCAGATTGAAGGACTTGTATGGACTAAAGTAAGTCCCCAGAGCCTGGTATGTAAGGTTAGACAATTATTTTTTGCAATTAGGTAGTAAGGGCACTGTAAACAATAATCTCTACTTCAAAATCAATGATAATCAAATCTTGATTGTTGTAGTCTTTGTTGATGACATTATCTTTGGAGGCAATGAAGGTATATGCATGAAATTTGTAGGGGAAATGCAAAATGAATTTGAGATGTCTATGTTTGGTGAAATCAATTTATTTTTGGGTCTGCAAATTACTCAATTAGATAAAGGAATCTTCATTTCTCAGTCTAAGTATGTGAAAGAGTTGTTGAAGAAATTTGGGATGGAGGAATCTAAACTGGTATGTACTCCCATGGTGACTGGTTGCAAGTTAAGCAAAGTTGATGAATCACCTAAGACTGATAAGAAAAGGTACAAATCCATGATTGGAGGTGATGGTAGTTGGTTGTCATTGATGTCAAATGTGTTGTTGCAGAATTACATTATCTTGTGTGTTGTTAAAATTGTCATGATTATATCAATTGAAGTTGTGAGTTGATCTCAGTATTCAATGGCAATGGCATAGTTTTCAGTTGTGAGTTGATCATCATACAAACAAATGTTGAAATCAGGGAGATGGGTCTTCATTGTTCATCTGACATGACAAGGTTATCTTGAAGCCAGTGGTGTTATGCATGTCTTTCTCAAGTGGATGTTTTACATATCATGTTCTTCATGCCTCATGCTATGTCCATATTTATATATTTGTTGGTTTGCTTCTTTGCTTCATGATATGATCAAGTGTTGATGCATGGTGCAGTTAGTTTAAATTGGTATGATGTTCATTACCAAGGATCAGTTTAAATTGGTATGATGTTCATTACCAAGAATCTATATGTTCTCTACAACAGTGGCAGAGATTAAGGATCATAGACATTCTATTCATCAAATATGTGACAATGTTCCATAGGTTGTTGAAGATTCAATTTTGGTCAAAATTTCTCTTTAAGGTTTTTGAAAAAGGTCTAAATCTTAAACCTTGAAGAATGATTTAAGCACTAACAAATCTTAAAGAGAAAATCATATGATAGGTTACTTTTGATATATTTGTGTGTTGACCTGCAAAAGAAGGTGACTATTCATTTAAGTTGTAATGTGAAGGGTTCTTCAAACATGCACTTGACCGGCCCCTTGAGTTTGGTAACATGGAATACCGGTCATCACTTAATGTGTTTGAGCGGGAATGTCAATTTCAAAAGGTAGCGTTGAAAAGATTTAAAGGAAACAAATCAGATTTTAAGACCGATAGAAAGCTTGCTATATGTTTCTAAAAAGGCCGATCTCCATGCCTTTTATGACTTCAAGATTTTCTTTAGAAACTTTATTTAAAATGTGGTCGGCCCATACCACAATTAGTATTTTAAATGAAGATTTTTATTTTTAAAAGAAAGATATCAATTTCTTTCTTTATGGTGATAAGATATTTTTAAAATTAGAAATTTTTAATCTATCAACTCCAAGAGATGATTTTAAGGAGATTTTTTGAAGACAAATATTGATGGAGATTTGGAGATGTTTTTTTTTTGCAAAATGAAGTATATCTTGAGACATTGGCTAAGATTTTTTGTAAGAAGTTCTTTGCAGAGAAAATGAGATTTATTGAAGATGATAATGTGGATTTGTTTTTTGTCTGAGGAGAAATTAATTTTTGTTGCAGATTGGATAAAGATTTTTAATTAAATGGCTTAAGATTCATTATAGAATTAAGGAGCCTTTATAGGAGATTGCTATTGCTTTTTAAAAGCAATTTTTTAGAAAACTATTGAAGAATTTTAGAAAAGATTTTTATGAAAAATTGCAGAGATAACAATGATGCAATGAGAAAGATTCTTTACAGATTGAAGATTGTTTTTGAGGCAGATTGGTTTTCAAAGATGAATTGATTTTTTGATTTTATTGAAGATGAAATAAGATTGCAGGAATTTGCAAAGAGGAAGAGAGGAAGAAAATGAACAGTCATAGACATGAAGAGAAAAGTAATTTCTTCACAGATATAGAATATGAAAGGTTTTCATGAAGATATTTTTGAGGAAGATCAACAGGATTGAATGATGTTTTTGTCTAGTGAGAAAATCAAATTGAAGATTTTATTTGCAGGGAAAATATTGAATACAGAAATTGTCCAAATTGAAATGTCAAAGAATGTGAAGGATCATGTACAGAGAAGAGGAAGATAAATTTTTTTTTTAATGCATAGAATTGGCGGAAAGATATTTTGTTTTAAAAATAGAGCAGAGAATATGAAGGGTTTTTGAAAGTGCATTGTGATGGGTTGTGAAAGAATATTCAGACTTTATTTAATGATATTATAGATGCTTTTGATTTAAGAGTCTTGTGGATTAACAAGATGAGGTGAGTGATGTTGTGTAGATTGATGATGAACTGACAGAGATCAAATACAGATATAGAGATTGACAAGGTGATTAAAAAGACAATATGCAATTGTAATGACAATCAGGTGCATGAATCATGAATTTGATTGATCAAGACATTGAGACTTGTAAGACAGAAATGAAACAGACAGAGTAAAGTAGTGTTGTTGAGCATATTGGAATACAAGATTGATATTCAGTGTTGTTGAATGGAGGATTAGAATACAAGATTGATATGCAGTGTTGTTGAATGGATCTGATTAATTTGCAGAGAAAATTGTTTATAGAGATTTGTATATGGAGATTGTTTTGATTTGAAAATCTAACAGGAGGTATAAGGTTGTATACAATGGTGCAAATCTGATTGAACAGCTTTCATGTCTTGCACACGAAGTTTGATGTTTTGTTTATAGTGATTGTGTTTGCCAGTGAGGCACAGTATGCCTATGAGGCTTGTGGTCAGTGAGACCTCTGTATTTGTCAGTGAGACAATTTGTATTGCCAGTGAGGGATGTTTTTCAATTAAGCCAGTGAGGCACTTTATGAGTGGTTTTTCTACCCCTGAGGGTTTTCCACTCAGTAAAAAGGTTATGTCTTGATTTCTTCTATGTGTGTGCATATTATTAGTTTGATCATGTTTTGTTTACATCTGTTATTGTAAGTCTTGTGCATATAAACTCAACAAATCATTAATGTATTCCTTTCCATCTGTTCTGAAAGAGAAAGCTTGCAAAAAGTTGTAAAATGTTTGAGAATTAATACAACACTGATTCACCCCCCTCTCAGTGTTGTCTGAACACCTACAATTGGTATCAGAGCTAGGTTCCCTCTTGCAGCTTAATCAGCTTGGGTAGGTCCTGTGTGTGGAGTTCAATGGGTAAGTGCAGGAGAAATAAGAACATAAGAAATGTTAAGATTCATTCTGGTAAAAAGACATCATTCATATCAAATCTAGAATTTGATAAAAAGTCAGTTGATAAAGTTGTTCTCCAAGTTGAATCTGATATTGTCTTAGAAGAAAATTTTTTAGATGTTCCTCAGTTTGATGGTTCAAATTTTTCAGTTTGGTATGTTAGAATGCAAGTGTATTTATCCTCCTTAGGATATGATGTTTTAATGTCAGTTGAAAATGGTATTTCTGCAAATAACAAAGAAGCTCTTGAATGTAATGATATTGCAAAGAAGGCTATATTATCTGCTCTGTCTAATGATGTTATTTGTAAAGTTATGGATTGTGTTACAGCTCAGGATATGTGGAGGAGATTGAAAAGAATTTACCAAGGTAATGATAAAGAAGAGGACACTCTGGTATGTGAAGAAAGTAGCAATGAAAAGAGACTTTCAAATGAAGGAGTTGATGTTCAATCCCAATCAAATTCAGAAGAAGCTAGCATCACAAGTGATAATGATCAGAGTGATGATGATCAGAATTATAATGAACAAGATTGTGAGATTGATTTGGAAGGAGAGCTCATATATGCTCTGAGTGAGCTCAAGAATTATAAGAAGGAGAACAATAAATTAATGATGCAGTTGCAGCAAGAAAGAGATTTAAAAGATAAAGCTCTTACAGATCTTGAAGATGCTAGAAACCTGATTGTAGACTTGAAGAATCAAGCAAGTGAATCAGATAAACTGGTTGTCAGGTTGAAATCAGAAATTGAAAAAACTAAGAGGATAGCTGATGTCTCAATATCTAACCTTGAAGTTGCAAGGATCGAGAATCTAAAACTAGAGAGTGATATTATCAATCTAAGAAAAGAGTATGATGGTCTCAAAGCTTTATCTAAGAAGTATAAGGACTTTGAAGAAAGCACAAGCAAGCTACATAAGATGCTTGGTAAACAAAAACTATATGAAGACACTACTGGACTTGATTTTGAAGAAGGAGAATGTTCAAAAGCAAGAGAGACTTCTAGAAGGAAAATTGATTCAAGTCATCATGTTGCTGCCAGAGAAAGTGAAAGGAAGAATGAAACAGAACAGAAAACCAGAGATGAATTTGTGCACAATCAAAGAAGGAATTTCAGAAAACCTGCTGCTATAAGACAAGCATACATGTATAGGTATAACTATTCTTTTGATGGTTATTGTTATACTTGTAATCAATTTGGACACAAATCAGTTAATTGCAGAAGGAATACTAATATTGTTTGTTACAAGTGCAATAAGGTTGGACATATTCAAAGGAACTGCAAAATGAATAGAATGAATGAATCTGCATGGAAGCATAACATAATTGCTCAGGAGATGACAAAAGGGTACTATCAGTCATTTGGTTATGATTATAGCATAGTTTGTTATAATTGCAAATCTTTTGGTCATAAAGCACACAGTTGTAGGAGAGCATCACCTAATTTGAAAGGTTGGGAAAAGAAAAAGGTTGAAAAGGTTTGGAGAAAGAAAGCACCTGTGAAGATTTGGAAGCAGAAAGAAAGTAAAGAGAAGTCAGAATCTAAGCTTGTGCATCTTGCACAAGTCATTACATCTATTGCATAACATAGCATGAAGTAAGGGGGAGGTATCAAATGTTCTATCAGTTAACCCCAAGAAGTTTCTGGAAGAAGATCATTTGATATGATGATCTTGTCTGTCCATCATTCTTACCATGCTTTGAAATTATTGATGATGATGTTGCTAACAATGTTGATTTTCAGTATGTGTGACAGTGATACAGGTGATCTTTAGTTCTGTATGCATACAAGTTGTTAAAAGGATGGTCAGGGGTTCAAAGCAAAAAGTTTGATAGTATTGAGAGTTTTGGTTTATAAATGATCCTATTCATATTTTGTTCATAGCATGTTGTTACTGACAATGGTTGAGTTGGTATGATGTTGCAGTTCAATGAGATCTTGATATGGTGAAGTGTTTGTTGTCATTAAGATATTTCCAAGAGCTCTTATTAGATATTTGTCTGAGATGGCTAAAAATGAAAATTTAATTCATAGCAATTATCTCTGCTTTTGATTTGTGCAAAGTGTTGTTACAGATGCAGTTTGTTTGTTTGAATGACAAAGTCAAGAGGCAGTAGTTCTTATATAATACAGTATGTTTCAGATGTGGTGTCTTGTGCAGAACAAGAGGATAGTTCAGATGGTCTTCATTCTTTGTCATGTCAGAAAAGGTGTCAGAATAGTTTGGTTGCAGGATGATAATTTGATGGTCATATCTACTATCTTGTTGAGTAATGTTTTATGGCATATGTTTTGCATAAGTATTGAAGCTTTCAGGTGATTTGGAGATTGTATTTCACTTGTTTCATTGACGATCTTCCTCACTAATATGTTTCAGACAGAGTTCTTCAAGCTATGACATTGATGGTGATATCCTGCATTTCATCAGAAGAAGTGTTCTTGATGTGATAATCTGACATGTTTCAGGAAGGTATGTTCAAGTTGTGTGATTCTAGTTTTGAAGTGGTATCAGGTATGTGTTTCAAGCTATGACATCTAGAGTTGCTTATGAAATTGATGGTGGTGCCTTGTTTTTCTTCAAGTTCATCTGTTAATCAGAGGCAAGTAAATGTTTTGAATCAGCAATAGCAGATGGTAATGTTCAAAAAGAGATATGTCATCTTCCTCCTCATATTGGTATTGTGTCAAGAAGTGATAGTTACTCTTGTCAGTGTTTGGAAGTGATTTTTATGAGCAATGATTTGTTTGTGTACTTTAACACAGGGGGAGCAAATAGTTTTTGTGTCTTTGTCATCAGATGTCAAAAAGGGGGAGAAAGAGAAATTGCATCAGGTAGTTTTGCCATCAATGACAAAGGGTGAGATTGATGGTAGTTGGTTGTCATTGATGTCAAATGTGTTGTTGCAGAATTACATTATATTGTGTGTTGTTAAAATTGTCATGATTATATCAATTGAAGTTGTGAGTTGATCTCAGTGTTCAATGGCAATGGCATAGTTTTCAGTTGTGAGTTGATCATCATACAAACAAATGTTGAAATCAGGGAGATGGTCTTCATTGTTCATCTGACATGACAAGGTTATCTTGAAGCCAGTGGTGTTATGCATGTCTTTCTCAAGTGGATGTTTTACATATCATGTTCTTCATGCCTCATGCTATGTCCATATTTATATATCTGTTGGTTTGCTTCTTTGCTTCATGATATGATCAAGTGTTGATGCATGGTGCAGTCAGTTTAAATTGGTATGATGTTCATTACCAAGGATCAGTTTAAATTGGTATGATGTTCATTACCAAGAATCTATATGTTCTCTACAACAGTGGCAGAGATTAAGGATCATAGACATTCTATTCATCAAATATGTGACAATGTTCCATAGGTTGTTGAAGATTCAATTTTGGTCAAAATTTCTCTTTAAGGTTTTTGAAAAAGGTCTAAATCTTAAACCTTGAAGAATGATTTAAGCACTAACAAATCTTAAAGAGAAAATCATATGATAGGTTACTTTTGATATATTTGTGTGTTGACCTGCAAAAGAAGGTGACTATTCATTTAAGTTGTAATGTGAAGGGTTCTTCAAACATGCACTTGACCGGCCCCTTGAGTTTGGTAACATGGAATACCGGTCATCACTTAATGTGTTTGAGCGGGAATGTCAATTTCAAAAGGTAAGCGTTGAAAAGATTTAAAGGAAACAAATCAGATTTTAAGACCGATAGAAAGCTTGCTATATGTTTCTAAAAAGGCCGATCTCCATGCCTTTTATGACTTCAAGATTTTCTTTAGAAACTTTATTTAAAATGTGGTCGGCCCATACCACAATTAGTATTTTAAATGGAGATTTTTATTTTTAAAAGAAAGATATCAATTTCTTTCTTTATGGTGATAAGATATTTTTAAAATTAGAAATTTTTAATCTATCAACTCCAAGAGATGATTTTAAGGAGATTTTTTGAAGACAAATATTGATGGAGATTTGGAGATGTTTTTTTTTGCAAAATGAAGTATATCTTGAGACATTGGCTAAGATTTTTTTTAAGAAGTTCTTTACAGAGAAAATGAGATTTATTGAAGATGATAATGTGGATTTGTTTTTTGTCTGAGGAGAAATTAATTTTTGTTGCAGATTGGATAAAGATTTTTAATTAAATGGCTTAAGATTCATTATAGAATTAAGGAGCCTTTATAGGAGATTGCTATTGCTTTTTAAAAGCAATTTTTTAGAAAACTATTGAAGAATTTTAGAAAAGATTTTTATGAAAAATTGCAGAGATAACAATGATGCAATGAGAAAGATTCTTTACAGATTGAAGATGGTTTTTGAGGCAGATTGGTTTTCAAAGATGAATTAATTTTTTGATTTTATTGAAGATGAAATAAGATTGCAGGAATTTGCAAAGAGGAAGAGAGGAAGAAAATGAACAGTCATAGACATGAAGAGAAAAGTAATTTCTTCACAGATATAGAATATGAAAGGTTTTCATGAAGATATTTTTGAGGAAGATCAACAGGATTGAATGATGTTTTTGTCTTGTGAGAAAATCAAATTGAAGATTTTATTTGCAGGGATAATATTGAATACAGAAATTGTCCAAATTGAAATGTCAAAGAATGTGAAGGATCATGTACAGAGAAGAGGAAGATAAATTTTTTTTTTTAATGCATAGAATTGACGGAAAGATATTTTGTTTTAAAAATAGAACAGAGAATATGAAGGGTTTTTGAAAGTGCATTGTGATGGGTTGTGAAAGAATATTCAGACTTTATTTAATGATATTATAGATGCTTTTGATTTAAGAGTCTTGTGGATTAACAAGATGAGGTGAGTGATGTTGTGCAGATTGATGATGAACTGACAGAGATCAAATACAGATATAGAGATTGACAAGGTGATTAAAAAGACAATATACAATTGTAAGGACAATCAGGTGCATGAATCATGAATTTGATTGATCAAGACATTGAGACTTGTAAGACAGAAATGAAACAGACAAAGTAAAGTAGTGTTGTTGAGCATATTGGAATACAAGATTGATATTCAGTGTTGTTGAATGGAGGATTAGAATACAAGATTGATATGCAGTGTTGTTGAATGGATCTGATTAATTTGCAGAGAAAATTGTTTATAGAGATTTGTATATGGAGATTGTTTTGATTTGAAAATCTAACAGGAGGTATAAGGTTGTATACAATGGTGCAAATCTGATTGAACAACTTTCATGTCTTGCACACGAAGTTTGATGTTTTGTTTATAGTGATTGTGTTTGCCAGTGAGGCACAGTATGCCTATGAGGCTTGTGGTCAGTGAGACCTCTGTATTTGTCAGTGAGACAATTTGTATTGCCAGTGAGGCATGTTTTTCAATTAAGCCAGTGAGGCACTTTATGAGTGGTTTTTCTACCCTTGAGGGTTTTCCACTCGGTAAAAAGGTTGTGTCTTGATTTCTTCTTTGTGTGTGCATATTATTAGTTTGATCATGTTTTGTTTACATCTGTTATTGTAAGTCTTGTGCATATAAACTCAACAAATCATTAATGTATTCCTTTCCATCTGTTCTGAAAGAGAAAGCTTGCAAGAAGTTGTAAAATGTTTGAGAATTAATACAACACTGATTCACCCCCCCTCTCAGTGTTGTCTGAACTCCTACAGGAGGATTACTTTATCTAACACAAACTAGACCTGATATAATGTATGCAGTTTGTCTTGTGGCAAGATTTCAAGAAGATCCTAGAGAGTCACATGTGATGGTAGTCAAGAGAATCTTGAGGTATTTAAAAGGCACATCAGATCATGGCTTATGGTACCCAAAGGATATTGATTTCACTCTCAGTGCTTATACACATGTAGATTGGGCTGGAGATGTTGATGACAACAAAAGTACAAGTGGTGGTGCTTTTTTCTTGGGTAATAGATTGGTTTCATGGTTGAGCAAGAAGCAAGATTCAATCTCTTTGTCTACTGCAGAAGCTGAGTATATTGCAACATGTTATTGCACTCAAGTGTTATGGATGAAGTAGACATTGAAGGACATAAGAGTTGTATATGAAGATCCAATTGCAATCTTTTGTGACAATACAAGTGCTATAAACATTTCAAAGAATCCAGTGATGCGCTCAAGAACAAAGCATATATCCATAAGGTATCACTTTTTGAGAGAGAAGGTAACAAAGAATGAAGTAAAGATGGAGTATGTGGCCACCAAGGATCAGATTGTAGATATTTTCACTAAGCCTCTGCCTAAGGATACTTTTGAGTATCTCAGAGAAAAGTTAAGGGTTATTACCCCTCCTACTCTGAACTAAGATGCATAGGAATGCATTAGTTCAGTGGTGCCCAAAGCCTCATTCTTTGATCTAGATTGATGTTTTAAAGGCTACCTATCAGGGGGAGTAGCTAGATGTTGCTGATATGTGTTCCTAACAAAGAGCAGTAAAGTGTTACAGTGTTGATGAAAGAGCAATTTTAGTTTGATCATAGCAACAAAGTGCAAGTATGTGCCCTTTGCCATTGATGTCAAAGGGGGAGAGAAATCATGTGAAAAACTTAAAGGGAGAAAGAGTGAAGATGTATAAAGAGAAAGGGGGAGAAGATAATCAGTACAGAATCATGTCTTGATGGTCTTTACAGTTTTTCACATCATATGTTTCCATCAATGACAAAGGGGGAGATTGTTGCAAGTATGTTCCTAACTGGTGTTGTCATTGATGTCAACATATCTGTGTTGTCATTGGTGTCAACTGTGCTCTTGTTTTGTTGCTTGCTTGTATCAAGTTAGTTGCTTTATACTGGCCTATATAATTTTTGAAGATAATCAGTAAGTGATCCTGATACTATGTTTCCAAGTGCTTTTGAGAAAATTTGCTCTCCCAGTGGAAACAATGTGTTGAAGATTATCTTTGTTTACAACATAACAGTTTAGTAAGTTTGCTCCACATTTCTTATAGATTGCATATCTTTGTCCATGGTTTGGAAGTTATTTAAAGGGAAGTCTCTAGATGCTATGTTCCAAGTTTGAGCCTCCAGCATCAAGATTTGAGGGAGTTTTGTTCACTAGAGTAAGAACCATTTTTCTATGTATTCAGTGGTGACAGGGAGAAAGTATTTTGCTTCACATTCCTCTGCATTGAAGTATTATGGTCTGCAGTTCTAAAGTTAAGTTTGGAATGATGTTATGTGCCTTCAACTCAAATGGTTTGTGATTTGGTGGTCCGCAAGTGATCATTTCTTTATAACAGTGGCTGACAGTAAAGTTCAAGTGCTCCGGTTTGAAGAATCTTATGGATAAAGTGTTTATAGGTTGTGTGGATGTTCCTTATGATTATAATGTGCTTATGGATGTCTCTAGGTCATGTTCCAACCTTTTGATTGGTCCACAAAGTATAATCCAGATCATGCATGAAGCGTGTTCTTAAAGGTTTTAGTGTTAACACCAGTTGTAGCCGACTTGGTTGTTCTCACCACTTGCGGTTATGCTTTGGAGGTTGTGGAAGCGTGTTATGGCGTGGAAGATTGCAATTGAGTCCTAGATAAGGCATAACATGTTCCACATACATATTTTCCTTAGCTAAGTTTGTTTAGGTCTAGACCTATTTCTATGTATGTTTGTAATGCCGACCTTAGAGATTGCTCCAATGGTTGATGAATGTAATGCCAACCTTGATGTACATTCCAAGGTTGATGAATTGTATAAAAAAATGTAATGAAGTTATGAAAAAGATGTCTGTGTGCGAAAATGTGAAGATAAGTGAATAAGTGTAAGTAAGAGAAGAGCATAAGAGTTGTGTTGCGCTTTAATGGAACTGAACTCAGGCACAAAGTAGATGCTATCAAATCAGTTAAAAAATCTTTGGCAGTGAGCCCTAACTTTTGTAGTGAGCATTTTGGGCAGTGAGCATCTAATTTTTGGTATTGCTATAACATATTTATTTTGTGAGCTAACACTCACCATGGTTTTTCCCTTATAGGGTTTTTGACATAAAAATATGGTGTCTCATGTGTCTCATGTGTGATTGTACTTAAGTTTTTGATTTCATGCTTTTATGGTTAAATCATAGTAAGAATGATCAATTGATTGGTGTATTGATGTTTATAAGAAGTTAAGTTTTGGTGACAATTGATTCACCCCCCCTCTTAGTTCTCCTATGCATTTCAACAAGCTATGCATGGAAAGGTATGATATCGGGTGGAAGTGTGGACTTTGGACCAAGTGGACAATGATCATGATGGTGGGAGAAAGGTGGAAGTTGCATTGTAAGGATAATGTCACTAGGATGGGCACCAAGGATACCATCATGCACCTCTCTAAGTGCAAGATTAGTCTCTTTTGTGTTTAGGCAACATAAATGGGAACCATCATAGCCTTGTCGATTATGGGAACAATCAAAGTCTATGTAGCTCAAATGGGGGAAAATATAATCCTATCCCATCCTTTTATCCTTAATTTCTAACCAAACATCCTCTCCACTTCCATCCCTCCATCCCACCCCCATCCACTACCTTGTCTTTAACACTGCACAAGTTACTAGAGCATGTGTTTTTGGGTGTTTTCTTTCTTGTGTGTGTTTGATTGTTTCTAATAGTCCTAATGATCCACACAACACACCATAATGGTCACCATCATCCCCCATATGTTGGTACACCTTGATAATGTGCCCGTTGAATCACTAAGCTATTTGCAACATGTGTATTTTTACGGTAGTCCATATGCACATGGTACACTATCATCATGATCCATTATATCATGGTATATAATGCTAGTGCTACAACAAATTTAGGTTTCTCTCTTGTATGAATATTGTCTTCGTAGCATGTACCTATCATCATATCACATTCATCACATCATATCATTTGTCACATCACATTTCTATTTATTTTATCACATTCTATCATCCTATTCTATTCATTCCATTATAACCTCCATTTCTATACTATCACATTCCTTTCTATGCATTCAGTCATGTGCCATTACCAAAACAAGAACACAACATGCAACCTTCATCAAAATCAACATAATGAGACATCATATGTACCCACAATATTGCAATCTAATCTAACCATGCATCATCAAGATATCAACCAGTATGTCACATCTATCAAATATATCTAAATGTTGGCATATACATCATATTGGGTTGTCTCCTAAGTAGATCATATAGTATGGCACATCCCTTCATCATACATCCATCTCCACCCTGTGTAGTCGTGCATGACTAGCACTATCCCCCTCCCTCACGTCTTCACTCCCAAGTAAGGATGCCACACCCCTTGACACCTATGAATTCATAAACCTCCCTCATAGGCTCTCCTAGGCATAGACACCACACCCCTTGACATTTGTGCATGCCCAAAAATCCCTCCCAAGTGTAGATTCCACACCCGTTAGCATTTGTGCATGCTCAAAGATTCCTCCCAGACGCTAAACCCCTTGGCATATGTGTATGCAAAAAAATCCCTCTTAGACGTAGATGCCATACCCCTTGGCATTTGTGCATCCCTAAATTTATTCCTCAGGCACATACGCCACACCCCTTGGCATCTATGCAATTATCGTGTAGGCATCCTCCTTTTGATGAGCACAAATTTTGCATACAGACTATATTTTTCATGTTCTTATAGACATTGGAAAGATAATTCAACTAATTTTCCAACCATCACCTCAAACACAAACCATTTATCAAAAATCTACTCTTTTAGTGACTTCAATCCCTTATCCTAAATCGAAGCTTGAAGACAACCATCATCAAGCTCCCTTAAGATCCTAAACCTTTCCATTCTTCCAACCCTAATCCAAACCGTAATCCACCCCATCCTCCCAACCCTAATCTATCTCATCCATCTAACCCTAATCCACTCCCATCCATATAACCTTAATCCGCTCCATCCTCCCAAATCTAATCCATATAATCCTAATCATGCTCATACATCTAACCCTAATGACTCCCATCCTTCTAACCCTAATCCACTCCATCCTCCCAACCCTATTCCATCTCATCCATCTAACCCTAATCACTCCCATCCTTCTAACCCTAATCTACTCTATCATCCAAACCTTAATCCATCTAACCCTAATCACTCTCATCCATATAACCCTAATCACTCCCATCCTTTTAACCCTAATCACCCCATCCTCCAAACCCTAATCCATCTCATCCATCTAATCCTAATCACTCCCATCCTTCTAACCCTAATCCACCCCATCCTCCCAACCCTAATCCTCTCCATTCTCCTCTCCATCCTACTACCTTGCATCCCAACCCTCATGCATATGCCCATACTTCCTTCCTTCTATCTATCCAAATCCCTCCCATCCATCTTTTATCCATAGCTCTTCTTTCAAGAGACCACCTAGGTCCTTGTAACCATACCTGCTGTCTCGAGGGGGCATCACTAACCTATTCCCTAATCTCCATTCTTTCTATGATTGGGGCATCCTACCACTAGTCCCACCTCAAATAACCCTTTTCCTAACCTCCATTCTTCTGAGCAACTGGGGCATTCTGCCACTAGTTCCATCTTACTGAGTGTTTATACTTATCTTCTTTGAAATGGCATCACTAAATAATTCTATCTCAAAGATGGGAAAAATGTAGACATCCCAAATTCACCACTAATATTCATCTTACTAATATATCACAAATTAATTAAATAAGCAATTATTTAATTAATTATCCTCTCATTTAACTTGTCTTCCTGTAATGATTAATTAATCACTAATTATTAATTAATTAATCACCCTTTGCAATTAATTATTCCCATTCCTCCCTAGGTTAATTAATTAAACCAACTTAATTAAATAACCTTAGTTCCCAATTCCTCCAACTTAATCAAGTAATTATTCCATGATTAGTTAGTTAATTAAGACTAATTAATCCCCTTTCTTCTAATTTAATAATCCACATCACCTGTAATCCTTGTCCTTTTAATCCTAACCATCTAATCCATCTACATGGATCGAGATCTACACTGTCCATAATTTAACATGTGTCCAAACCCCCCTTAGTGCTCACACATGTGTGAGCATGCTAATCCATCCCAATCCTTTCTTACACATGTGTGAGCTTTCCAACTTGGAGGCATGCTATCCCTCCACCTCAACCCATCTCAAGATCCCACATGTGTGAGAATTCCCCTCTTTTCTCACACGTGTGAACTTGCCAACTTGGAAAAATCTTTGACTTCCAATTCATCCCTCAACCTTGACTCATAACCCACTCTTTGTTCACACATGTGTGAGCATATTACATGGGTTAATCTCGATCCTTGATTTCACCTTTCCATCTCCACCATCCACTTGTATTATTTTCCTTCTTCCACATGTTTGCATCTCATTCCATCCTACACTTTAAGGTAATCCTAACCCTCCATCTTGTATGAGACCTGCCATCATGCCACTTTTCACAAGGCTAATGAGTATTCTTATAGAATCAATCCCAACCGTTGATTTCATCTTTCAATCACAACCATCCATTCTTCCATGGGCAAGTCTATTTAAGGAGGCTTAACCAAAGGATTTCATAATGCATTCTCATAGTATCCATATGCTACCAAATTGAGAAATATCAAAGCCCTAGAGAACCCACATTACGTCATAACACATCCACTTTGATCATTGGAGCACATCTACAACAACAATGGAGGTATAATGTATCTTTTGTTTGTTTTTGCATTATAGTTTAGCTTCCATTATTGCTAAAAATTGAAAGTAGGTATTGAGTTTGGGTTGTAGGCTTGTTTATGATTTACTTAGACTTGTTTGAATCCAATTTTAGCATCTACAATGATAATTGATTTCTTGTATCTTCCTCATAAATGTCATTTTTTAACACACCTTTCGACTCTGTGAACATTTTGTGTGGGTACCTGCACTATGAATTTAACTCCTTTTGTTGTGTTAAGTCATAATAAATCTTCTCTTTGTAATTGTGGTGGCACATTCTTGAAGTATTTTTGTGATTTGCT
Organism: Cunninghamia lanceolata; assembly: GCA_027924645.1. Lineage (NCBI taxonomy): Eukaryota > Viridiplantae > Streptophyta > Pinopsida > Cupressales > Cupressaceae > Cunninghamia > Cunninghamia lanceolata. The sequence continues at coordinate 1,390,414 of BSBN01000026.1, read as the reverse complement.
GCAGGTGAATAGATCATGACTATAATTTCTGCAAAATATTTAACTCTTCTTCTTCTATTCTTGACATTCATTGGTGTAATGTCCCATTTGACCACATCTAAAACAAGAAGTGTCTTCTTTTCTCCTTTTTCCACAACCTTTTCCTTTGTCATGTCCTCTTTTGTAGTTATTGTAATATCCTCTGTTGTCATTCGAAGGATAGCTAGTAGGACATTGTTCAATTACAATTTGCAATGGAGTGAACTATGGCACAGGAACATTACATTGATTCTTTGATGCTGGATGTTTATAATCATGGTTGTAGAAGGCTCTTTTGGCCATCCATTTATCCCTGTCCATTCCTTTGTGCATTGCCTCATTATCTTCATATTGATGACTGCACCATGGTTCATATTCATTATGTCTCCTTAGAATGAACATAAGGGATGGACAATCATCTATCTCATGGTCATCCCATTCATCACAAATTTCAAAATATATGCTTTTTTATTTTCTAGGAGTTGATTGTAAGTCAATTTTAAGTGTCATGACTTTTTTCACTTTTCATCATTAGACACTCATTCCTCAAGTGCACCTCCTTAGAATAGTAAGTGCACCATATCTTTTCCCTCTGAACTAATAATGATATCATGCTATTCTCACCTTTAACCAATATATCTTATTTAATATCTAGTTGTTCTAACTCTAGTATCATCTTTGCTAATTCCTCACTTTATGTTTCCTTATTCTTCCTTCTCCAAGGTTGTGCTTCTATTCTGCATGCTATTTCTATTGCACATATGTTATCTAAGGTTGTCATTGATGTCAACACTTTGTCACTGATGTGGTTGATGTCAACACTTAGTCTGGAACATTAGATTGGATGCTTATGATGATGATATACTATGTTGATGGTGTGCTAGCAGTGGTTGCTAATGTTCATGGTTGGTTGTTGATGTTCATGGTTGGTTGTTGATGTTCATGGTTTGATGTCATGCCTTGATTAATGTCAAATAAAGTTGCATTGAGCATGTTTGTAGTTAGTAGAGATGATACCATGATGATATATTAAGATGGCAATTGGAAGCATTAAGATGGGAATTAGAAGGATTAAGATGAATGATGATATATTAGAATCTACACTGAGGTTGAGAAGATGTTGCTGATGGTCTGTGACACGTTGTATGATCCTTCTTGTTGTTCTTAAGGATGTTTGTGCTGTTACAAGAAGGTTCTAGTCTCTGGATGTTGGTGAAGGTTTCTGATGTAGGAAGCTACCTTGAAGACTAGTTGGTAGAATGCTCTGCATTCCTCTGCATTTGAAGCTATGGTCATGTAGTTTAGAAGTTGAGTTTAGTATGTTCTGAAGGTGTTATATCCAAGAGTTCAAGTCATTATACCTTCAACAGTGAAAGTTACAAATGACAGAGTTCCGGTCTGTGCTCTAATAGAATAATGTGATGATGAAGGTTGATTGGAATGCTCTACATTCCTCTGGAAGTGAAGGTTTGCTCATGAAATTTTGTGAACATGATCAGAGATGTTCAATGCATGATACTTTGTAGTATCAAGTGATTTGGAGGTCTACAAGTTTAGTTTTCAAATGATAGCGTACTACAGATGGTTCTGGATGCCTAATTGTTCTCAAGACACATGATTGAGCACTTGCACCAGTTGGAGATTGTAGAGATCAATTATATAAGTTTATGTGGACATTCTACATGTCTCTATGTTTCTTAGGTTTGAAGCACATGCAGATCTTTCATGTTTCTAGTACTAGACAAGGTTTTCAAGTTAGTTTGTGAAGAGTTATTGTTGTTGATGTCAACTGAGGTATGTTGGTGATGTGCGCCACAAAGTTCTTGTTGTGCAGAGTTCAAGTAGTGTTTGGAGATGGTGTATAGGTCCTGCTGACTCATCTAGGAGAAGTGCAAGCAATGTTCAATCTTTCATGAGTACCACCAAGTTGAAATGACCGTTGTGCTACATGCTTCATGTGTTCTTGCTTAAGGGTGACCTAATTCAAATGTGCAAGCATGTGGATGTTATTCTTTGAAGGATGATGTTGAGAAGGGTATTTAGGACCAGGCTAAGCATGTGTTGGGATCCACAAGGCTTGTTTCTCTTCCTGGAGTTGCATGTGGTTCATGATAGGACTTGCCCTCTGCAAGTTTCATGTTGTTTGATCTTTGGTTGACTTGTAATTGTAATATTCTTGTTGTATTTGGCCGTCTTGTAATGAAATAAATGTAATATGATGTATATAATGTAAACCTAGCTGATCTAGGTGACGTATGATTACGAATATGAGTGTGTGAAGAGCAAAATATGAATATGTTATGCATTGTAATGTGTAACTAAAGGAGAAAGAGCAGAAGCAATAAGGCCTGTCCTGATTCATCTTGAAGACATTTTTGTGATAGGAGGGAAGTGAAGAGTGTGCTTAATTTATTTAATCATCAAAAGAAGAATGAAGAGGTAGAAGTGTAATAATCAAAAGGAGTTAGCTTCATTGTCAATTTTAAGCAGTAGAAGGATTGTCATGTTGTAATCATTTATGAGTTTATTCTCAATTTAGGGAGTAGTTTATTCCTTGGGTTGTAGCCCTAAAACAAAGTCTACAGGGAGTTGTATCTTCCCTAGGAGTGGCCCTAAAACCTTTCTTTAGGGATTAGTAACTTCCTTGGGTTGTATCCCTAAAACAAAGTCAATAGGGACTAGTAGCTTCCTTGGGTTATAGCCTTAAAACAAAGTTGTAATCTTTTACTACAGTGAGCTTCATATATTGTGAGTTAATCCTCACCATGGTTTTTCCCCTTTTGGCATTTTCCACGTATATCTGGTGTTATGTGTTGTTATGCATTGTGTTGATCTTTCATGTTTATGTTAATGTTGTAAAGTTTAAGTTTTAATCTGCTTCAGAGGATTTGAAGTTTGTTTGGATACTGATTCACCCCCCTCTTAGTATTTGGGTGTGTTTAACAATTGGTATCAGAGCCAAGTTACTCAGAAGAAGCTTAACCACTTGAGGAAGGTCTGGGATGAATAATAATGGATATCACAAGGTACCTATGTTTGATGGAACAAATTACAACTTTTGGAAGCTAAGGATGGAAAACTATCTATCCTCTCTAGGGTTTGATGGTTGGCAAGCTGTCAAGGATGGTTACACTACTCCTGCTTCTGATCTTATAGATGCTAATGAGATTAAGTTGTATGATAACAATGCCAAGGCAAAGAGTGCTATCATGAGTGGGCTAGTTGGTTCAAAACTTTTGAAGGTAATGAGTTGCAAATCTGCTAAGGATGTCTAGGTAAAACTTAGTAGCATTTATGAAGGAGATAATAAAGTGAAGCAAGCCAAGATGTAAATCTTCAAGAGTAAATTTGAAACCTTGAGGATGACAGAAGAAGAAAACATTGCCAGTTATATGCTTCGGGTGGATGTAGTTAATGACATCAGAGGTCTTGGTGGAGAAGTGAAAGAATATGAGATTGTGAAGAAGGCTTTGAGATCTCTCCCTAAATCTTACAGTCATAAGGTATCTTCTATTGATGAATCTAAGGACTTGGATGCCTATATAGTAGATCAATTGTTTGGTGCTCTCACAACCTTTGAAATGAGAGAATTTAACAAAGGTGCTCTAAATAAGGAAGCAACATTCAAAGCAAGTAAGAAGACATAAGATGAAGTAGCTGATCAAGATGATGACCTTGATGAGGTAGAGGCAAACTTTGTATGATGATTGATGAAGGGCATGGGCAAATACAAAGGTAAGTTACCTTTCAAATGTTTCAATTGTGGGAAAATTGGTCATTTTGCTTCTAAATGTCCTTTTAAAGATTCAAAGCATAACAAAAAAAGAGAGAAGCCCCAAAGAAGTCTGTATTCCATAGAGAGCAATTGTTCTTCAGAAGATGAGGATCATGATGATTCTAATGATGAAACACTTTTCATGGGCTTGAATGTTGGTGACAAAAAGGATGATATTGGGAATTGTGAAAAGTCTGATACCTTGCAGGATGATCAAGATAATGAAAAATCAATGGTTGTATGGACTGCCTTTCATGCAAAATAAGAAGCCAATGCTTGGGTAATTGACCATGGTTGCTCTAACCACATGACTAGTGACAAGGAGAAGTTTATCAACTTTAAGAAGTGGAATGGTGGAGCTATTAAGTTTGGTGGTGATGAGTTAGCACAAATATGTGGAAAGGGTGCTATAACTACTGATGGGAAGAACAAGACTGAGGATGTCCTTTATGTCAAAGAGCTAAAGCATAATCTTCTCAGTGTTAGTTAGATTTGCAGTAAAGGATACAATCTTACTTTTCATGCCAATGGTTGTGAAATCAGGAAGGCAAGGTCCAGAAAATTAGTTGCAGAAGGTATCAAGACACATGGAAATATCTATCATATAAAGGAGGTAAATGGAAGAACCTACTTATTGGCTCAATCCAGTGAGTATTGGCTATGGAAAAAGCGAATGGGACACATCAAATTTGATAATATGGTAAATATCAAATCTATTCATGTGGTGAGAGATATGCCTAAGATAACCAAGCTTGCAAACACATTTTGCAAGGAATGTCAAATGGGAAAGAAAACAAAGACAAATTTCAAGAGCAAGGAGTATTCTTCTACAATGCCTCTAGAGCTAATTCACACTGACCTATGTGGTCCTACAAGAATAAAGATTCAACAAGGTGAAAGGTATTTCATGTTGCTTATTGATGATTACTCTAGAATGACTTGGGTTACTTTCTTAAGAGAAAAATCAGAAGCCTTTGATAAGTTTAAGATTTTCAAAGCAATAGTTGAGAATGAAATGGATGCTAATGATCAAATGCTTAAGATTTGATAGAGGAAGTGAGTTCACTTCAAATGAATTTGAAAAGTTTTGTGAAGATCATGGTATTAGGAGACATATGTCTACTACTAGGACCCCTCAACAAAATGGGGTAGTGGAAATGAAGAATAAGACTATGCAAGAGATGGCAAAGGTAATGTTGAAAGATGCAGATTTGCCTGATATGTACTATAAGGAAGCTGTTCACACTGCTATCTACTTGCTTAACAAAGTACAGTTGAGGGTCAATAGCACTAAGACCCCTTATGAGCTATGGTATGGAAGACCTCCCACTATCAGATATTTCAGGATCTTTGGCAGAAAATATTACATCAGGAGAGATGAAGAAGACCTTGGAAAGTTTGATTCAAGGAGTGATGAAGGGATCTTTCTTGGTTAATCAACTAGAAGTAAGGCCTATAGATGCTACAACAAGAGATTGGGAAAGATGATTGAAAACACAAATGTCAAGGTAGACGAAGACTTATATCTAATCTCACAAGAGCTAGAGGACTGCAGATTTGATATACCTCCCTGTATTGAAGAAGAAGAAGAGGAGGAGAAAGAAGAGAAGGATCAAGAATCAGAGAAAATTCCTAAGACTCCAGCAAAGTATGTTTAGAGGAATCATTCAAAAGATCATATCATTGGGGATAAGAATGAAGGAGTGTAGACCAGGAGAAGGTTTGCAAAAGCAAGTGAGCAAGTGAATTTGTGTTTACTATCAAAGGTGAAGCCCAAAACCTTTGATGATGCTAGCAAAGATGATGGATGGTTGAAGGCAATGGAAGAAGAATTGAATTAGATACAGAAGAATCAGACATGGGAATTGGTTCCCAGACCATCCAATAAGAATGTTATAGGAACAAAGTGGGTGTTCCAAAACAAACTGAATGAAGATGGTGAAGTTGTGAGGAACAAAGCAAGATTGGTATGTAAGGGTTATTCACAAGTTGAAGGCATTGATTTTGAGGAGACTTTTGCTTTGGTAGCTAGGATGGAAGCAATCAGGATGTTTCTTGCCCTTGCTACTCACAAGAACTTCAAGGTTTATCAGATGGATGTCAAGTCAACATTTTTGAATGGTGATCAAGAGGAAGAGGTCTACATCAAGCAACCTGATGGTTTTCAGTTATTAGAAGTTTCAGACATGGTGTGCAGACTCAAAAAGGCTTTGTATGGACTCAAGCAAGCTCCTAGAGCTTGGTATGCTAGGTTGGATAAATACTTACTTCAGCAAGGCTTCAAGAAAGTTACCATAAATAGTAATCTTTACATTAAGGAAGAAGGATACATGATTTTGATACTTACAGTATATGTTGATGACATTATCTTTGGTGGAGATGATGATATGTGTAATAGGTTTGCAAAAGATATGTAAAAAGAGTTTGAGATGTCTATGATTGGTGAGATGTATTTCTTCCTTGGGCTTGAAATTGTTCATCTAGATGATGGTATTTTTGTTTCTCAGGATAGGTATGTTAGAGAGATCTTGAAGAAGTTTGGTATGGAAGATTCCAAACCTATAAGTACTCCTATGGGTATTGGCTGTCACTTGATCAAGAATGATGAGTCACCGGAGGTTGATCAAACTCTTTAAAGATCTATGATTAGAGGATTATTGTACTTTACTACTTCTAGACCTGATATTATGCATGTAGTATGTGTGGTTGCTAGACATCAAGCTAACCCTAAGAAAACTAATGAGAAGGCAGTGAAAAGAATATTCAGATACTTGAAGGGAACTCCAGATTATGGCTTATGGTATCCAAGAAGTAATGATTTTGATTTGAGTGCTTACACGGATGCTGATTGGTCTGGTTATATTAATGATAGAAGAAGTACAAGTGGTGGTGGTTTCTTTTTAGGAGGCAGATTGGTTTCATGGCATAGTAAGAAATAAGATTCAGTATCTCTATCAACTGCAGAGGTAGAGTATATTACAGTAGCATCATGCTGTACACAAGTGTTAAGGATGAAGCAAACTTTGAAGGATATCAAGGTATTGTATGATGAGCCTATTCCTATTTTGTGTGATAACACTAGTGCTATCAATATTTCTAAGAATCCAGTGATGCATTCTAGAACCAAGCATATATCAATCAGGTATCAATTTTTGAGAGAGAAGGTTATAGACAAAGAAGTAAAGTTGGAATATGTGCCAACAAAGGATCAGATTGTGATATATTCACAAAGGCTCTTGCAAAGGACACTTTTGAGTATCTTCAACAGAGGTTAGGGGTAATTTCCTCTCCTTCTTGCTAGATGTAGAGTCATGCATCTATCCAGGGGGAGTAATTCATACTATATCTTTTTCTTGGACTGATGGTGGCTACCTCTCAGGGAAAGCATGTAGTGGTTGTTGCTGGCAGGGGGAGAAGGTTAAAAAGGAGAGTTTTGTGTCCTAAGGGGGAGAATAAGTTTCCCTTTGTCCTTGATGTCAAAGGGGGATACTGAGCAGGTGTGTGTTGCCATCAATGCCAAAGGGGGAGATTGTTGCACATATGTTATCTAAGGTTGTCAATGATGTCAACACTTTTTCACTAATGTGGTTGATGTCAACACTCAGTCTGGAACACTCAGCTTGGATGCTTATGATGATGATATACTATGTTGATGGTGTGCTAGAAGTGGTTGCTAATGTTCATGGTTGGTTGCCCATGTTCATGGTTAGTTTCTGATGTTCATGGTTGGATGTCAAGCCTTGATTAATGTCAACTAAAGTTTTATTGAGCATGTTTGTAGTCAACAGAGATGGTACGATGATGATATATTACTTGATGGGAATGGGAAGCATTAAGATGGGAATTAGAAGCATTAAAATGAATGATGATATATTAGAATCTATGCTGAGGTTTAGAAGACGTTGCCGATGGTCTATGGCATTTTGTATGACCCTTCTTGTTGTTCTTGAGGATGTATGTGCTGTTACAAGAAGGTTTTGGTCTTTGGATGTTGGTGAAGGTTTTTGATGCAGAAAGCTGCCTTGAAGACTGGTTGGTAGAATGCTCCACATTCATCTGCATTTGAAGCTATAGTCATGCGGTTCAAAAGTTGAGTTTAGTTTGTTTTAAAGGTGTTTTATCTAAGAGTTCAAGTCATAATACCTTCAGCAGTGAAAGTTACAAATGACAGAGTTCTAGTCTGTGCTCTGGCATAATAATGTGATGATGAAGGCTGATTGGAATGCTCCACATTCCTCCAGAAGTGAAGGTTTGATCATGGGGTTTTGTGAACATGATCAGATATGTTCAATGCATGCTATTTTGCAGTATCAGGTGATTTGGAGGTCCTCAAGTTTAGTTTTCAAATGACAGTGTACTACATATGGTTTAAGATGCCTAATTATTCTTAGGACACATGATTGAGCACTTGGGCTAGGTGGAGATTGTATAGACCAGATATATGAGTTTATGTGGACATTCTACATGTCTCTACATTTCTTAGGTTTGAAGCACATGCAAATCTTTCATGTTTCCATTACCGCACAAGGTTTTCATGTCATTTTATGAAGACTTATTGTTGTTGAGGCCGACTGAGGTATGTTGGTGATGTGAGCCACAAATTTCTTGTTGTGTAGAGTTCAAGTAGTGTTTGAAGATGGTGTATAGGTCCTACCAACTCATCTGGGAGAAGTGCAAGCAATGTTCAATCTTTCATGAGTACCGCCAAGTTGAAATGACCATTGTGCTACATCCTTCATGTGTTCTTTCTTAAGGGTGACCTAATTCAAATGTGTGAAGCGTGTGGATGTTATTCTTTGAAGAATGATGTTGAGAAGGATATTTAGGACCAGGCTAAGCATATGTTGGGATCTACAAGCCTTGTTTCTCTTCCTGGAGTTGCATGTGGTTCATGATATGACTTGCGCTTTATAAGTTTCATGTTTGATCTTTGGTTGACTTGTAATTGTAATATACTTGTTGTATTTGGACGTTTTGTAATGAAATAAATGTAATATCATGTATATATTGTAAGCCTAGTTGATCTAGGTGAGGTATGATTGAAAATATGAGTGTGTGAAGAGCAAAATATGAATATGATATGCATCATAATGTGCGACTGAAGGAGAAAGAGCAGAAGAAATAAGGCCTATCTTGATTCATCTTGAAGACATTTTTGTGATAGGAGGGAAGTGAAGAGTGTTACTAATTTGATTTAATCATCAATAGAAGAGTGAAGAGGTAGAAGTGCAATCATCAAAATGATTGAGATTCATTATCAGTTTTAGTCAGTAGAAGGATTGTCATGTTGTAATCATTTCTGAGTTTATTCTCAGTTGAGGGAGTAGTTGCTTCCTTGGGTTTTAGCCCTAAGACAAAGTCTGCAGGGAGTTGTAGCTTCCTTGGGAGTGACCCTAAAACATTTCTTCAGGGAGTAGTAGTTTCCTTGGGTTGTAGCCCTAAAACAAAGTTGTAATGTTTTATTATAGTGAGCTTCATATATTGTGAGTTAATCCTCACCATCATTTTCCCCCTTTTGCAGTTTTCCACATATATCTGGTGTTATGTGTTGTTATGCATTGTGTTGATCTTTAATGTTTATGCTAATGCTATAAAGTTTAAGTTTTAATATGCTCCAAAGGATTTGAAGTTTGTTTGGATACTGATTCACCCCCCTCTCAGTATCCGGGTGTGTTCAACAATTTCTCCTGCACTCGAGTAAGTTTCAAAGGTTCTACCATCCATTGCAGTTCAAACTTCTTGTAGTATCCATGATATAAAACATTCAATTCTTTATTTTTTAGTCAAGGATCTTCCATATTTCTTACTAATTCCTTGAATTTGTATTCAAATTCCTGAATAGTTTCCCCTTCTTCATGTACCATGTCTCATTTTGTTGACATTTTCTCATGGAACCTCAGGAGATCCAAAGTTAGTCAAGAACTCATCCTTTATCTCTTACCTTTCCTTATTGTGTTGTGGGAACTTCTTCATATACCATTTTAAGGACTCATTCATTAGTGTCCCTATGGAATCATAAAGTTTGTCCTGATTGCCTGGAGTTCCATTTCTTCTCCAAGAAGATTCTAACACAAAAATATATTTAGGGGCTTGTTGTCACATAGATTTGCACCCAGTGTTGAAGGCTTTTAGGGCTCCAACAATCTAGTGAAGCATTGAGAGGAACTCTAGGTGTGGGACCCTATAGGGAGGTTGAATCTCTAGAGAGAGGCTGGTTCCTTTGCTGAATGAGAGATTAAACAATCCTAAGACTAAACCTAATCTATCCACCTAATAGGAAAAGAGGAAGAGGGAGTAAAATTAAAAATGAAGGGAAGGTGTTACACGAGGTTTGAATAAAGAACATTCATATAGCTAAGATGCACAAATAAAGAAATACAACTAATAAACTTACATAGATCATGGAGATTTTAACAGAGGTAAAGAATGGATTGCTAGGAATTTAAACATTCACAAACAATAGCCAATTCTAAGACTACACAGAGTTAAAAAGCATGAAGAAGTAAAACACCATGTGAATTGATCAAGAGGCACAATTACAACAGAGGAAAGTTCTGTTTGGAATACAGAAGCATAAGACTAACCATTTTCCAACCTTTATTACATCTTACATTCATGCATATATATCATCTGATTCAAAATGACCTACTTAGGTTATATTAAATTGCCCCATGGGATCTGTCAGAAAATATCTCCGCCAGAAGGGATGTCCATCTACAAGACTTCAATGCAGAAAATATCTAGAGCCTAGGTAGATGAGAGATATTTTCAGCCTTCAATGCGAGCTGTTGAACCACTCACCTGTAACCATCAATGCAACAAATATCTACATTTGGAAAGTCCTCGTAACACTTCAAGTCAGTTGCTGAGATGTTTTGTCAGCCAAGACTGCAATTTCATCCTCAGTCAGTGACCAACCTTTTATCCGGATGTGCACATTTGGATCATGAAATTTAAATCATATTTTGAAAGTGAGAATATCCTCCCAAAAAGCCCACCAAATGAAAGAGGAGGAAAATCTAAGCACTTTTGCCTTTTGGATCACATAGAGATTCCTCAGGATGAGAGAGATATTCACAGTCAAAGTTGCAGTCAACTGACATCTGGATGTCCATGTGTCATCATCTCACAGTTGCACACAAAATCTTCCCTACGAGAAAGATTCACCTGCGACACCGTGCCACCATTCGATTCCTATCAGCCCCTGATACACTTTATAGCTATCCTCATTTTGCAGCCCCGCATAAGGAATGTGACATCAGATTTAGGCGGTCTGTAGGCTATGTGATATCTGGATATGCACCCATCAAATCTACCTTCGCAGCATGGAGAAATCATAATCCGCATGGATATTAATCTTTAATATTTGGGGACTAACTTAATATCTAGATGCCTCTTGAATATCATAATGATGTCATCAGCATGAAGAACTTTGTCAAAGAGGGGATCTAGATGACGTCATCAAGATATTCACACTGCAGGGTGATATACCAGAGGTGGAATGTCTGGATGATATCATCATCATATGCACTAGGGTCTGCACATTCACAAAGGACCCAGATATTAGTTAAGATCCGGATGTTTAGAAAGCATCCAGATATTAACTAAGGTCTGAATATAAAGGGGATATTGGGACCTTAGCTAAGGTCTGGGATATTAAGATAATATCCAGGATTTTAGCTAAGATCTGGATGACGTCATCAGGATATTCATGCCAAAATGACTAAGTATGAAGATAGGAAATCCCTGTGAAGGAAGGCATTTGAAGATTAAGGATTTTTGGGTTTTTTGAAAGGATTCTCCAGATGAGATTCTAGAGATTTTTGCAAGGAAGAGAATGAGGATCTGAAGGATGAAGGCTTGTAGGGCCATATTCCAAGGGACATCTAGGAGATATCAAGGTGAACTATTTGATTCTGACAGAGGAAAATGGGTCAACATTTTGGCGACCTCTCAAGGATGTTTGCCTGCTAAACAATTAGACCAGTGGCCTTAAGCATCCATTGGGCATGGAGTCAAAAGAGGAATGAAGTAGGTCAAGACAACTAAAACCTGCCTTCAAAACACAAAAAGGAAAAGGCTTGCATTCTCTTAATGACAATGCAGCCTGTGCACAAGCACTTAGGAAAAGGGAAACCTAAAGCAGAAATAAAATCTACTCTAATCCTAAGTTAACAACAAGGAAATGACCTCAAACAAAGCCATTAACAGGTTCTTGAAAGTAATTGCCCTTTCTTAACAATTTGTAATGTTTCTCATGCATGTGGGTAGTTAAAAAGAGGTGGGGAAGGGATGGGCATATAACTAGATAATGATAAACTTCCCCAAGGACAAAGAAAAACTCACCTATCCACTTGTACTGATAAAAAATGTAGCTACCTGGAAGTGGATAAGTGGGCTGATCTAGCCCTCTTTGATGCTCAACCTCATGCTTTGAAGTAAGCATGATAGGTAGGGTCTCCTTATGATATTTCTCTAGTTGGGCCAGATGCTTGATAGGACATCCCCTTGAGATGACATGCAAATCAATGGAGTTGATCTCATGCCTATGCTCTAATTCTTTCTTCTCTTGTTGGTCTGAATGCTCTAGCTTCTGTGGCTCAATTGGAAATATGACTGTCTCCATCAGCAGATCATGATGCTCATGATTTTCTAAATTAGGCTCATAAAATGAGCCCTACACAAGCTCAATGGAGAAACTATCTCCACCAAGGAGCTGATATCCCTGTCAGATAATTGAGAACAAATATTCAATTTGTTCTTGTCCATGTTCAATTTCCTCATCATCATTTTCAGTAAAATATGGGAGCTCCTCAAATAGGTTTGTATTATCAGCCTCTGCACCTTCTATTGTAGGAATGCCTACTTGCATATCCTCACATGTTAGCAGCTCACAATCATGTTCACTATCTCCATGTTGTTCTAGGTCTGTTGGCACCTGCCTGTCCTCATCCTCATCTTCAATGTGGCTGGGTAGTTCATGAAACAAGGAAGCATCATCCACCTCTAGAGTGATCTCTGTAACAACTTCATCCTTAATACCCTCATCACTTGACTGCAATTCCACTAGATGTTGTTCAGATTTTCTTTGCAACTGAAGGTTTTCCCCACATAATCTTTGCATTTCAACCTTGTTTGCTTGATCAGATGCATGAGAAAAAGCTTCAAAAAAACCAAAGTCTAGAGGACTCAGCCCTTTGTTTGGATTAACAAGACTCACAGGTGCAATAGGTTCAAACATTTCTACCACTATGAGTGTAGGAACAACAAACTATTCCTCATTAGTTTCATTCTCTTCCACCTCCACCTTTGGATCATCTTCCTAATTAGCTCGTTAGACAACATGTCCGCCCTTAAAAATTGAAATAGTATCAAGGGGAGAGGCTTGAATATATTCATTAATTTCTTGGAGGGGAGAGGGTTTTGGACAAATTTGTTCCTGGGGAATGATAATTTGAATTTGCATAGGAACAAGGTCTTGTGAAGGGAGAGAGCCTCTGAAACTTGGGACTTTGAAACTGGAAAGTGGTTTTGGAGGCTTAGAGGAATTTCCTTGCCTAAAGCTTGGGATATAGAATTTAGGGGTTACTTCCACTATAGACTAAACTATAGTGATAGATGAGGGGGGTTTAAAACTAGAAAGAGAGGATACAGAGGAACTCTCTTGTCTGAAGCTGAGAAAGGATGGAAATGATTGGGTTGTTTGCCTCATCTATTGCTCTTGAGCAGCAATCACCATAGCAAGGCTTTCTTGAAAAACCCTTTCTTGTGCTTCTTTCTATTGCTGGGTCTGATAAGAAAGCTCCTCTTGTTGCTGGTTATACTCTACTACTCTCTGAATCTCCTCCAACCTCTTTTGTAGGTCCATCATTATGTCCATGGGACTCATGTTATCAAAATCATAGTCCACTTGAGACGGGTTAGGAGGGCAATCATATTGATTAGGGATGAAGAGGTCTTCTTGGGGTTGAAAATATGTATGATTAGGTTGCCAAGAAGACTGAGCAAGGGTGGGAGGGAGGTAAGCACTGTTAGAATAGTGATATTCTGCTACAACAGGGGTGTATGGCATAAAACCAGAGGTGTTTTGGGCTTGAAAATGTTGATATGGAGGCATATAATTTGCATTCTGGTTATATGGAGGGGAGTGTTGTGCCTTGCATAGACACCCCATCTTCCCAATGGGGATCCCTTCTTTCAAGTTTTGGCTTAGAGTGTTGGCCTAGCTGGTTGATTCCTAAAAGTGTTCCAATGGATGAACAAAATCACATTTTTCATAATTAAAAGCATGAAGGTTACTTAGGTTCTCCAAAATCATTAAGTCAAGTACTAATTTTCATCAAAACCAAGTCTAATGTCCCTTTAGCGCTAAAAACATTGTTTGCTGACCTTTGCGCTAGATTCTCATTCCATTGACCTTAGCGCTAGAATCATAAGTCACTGACTTAGTGTCAAAATCCTCATTCATTGACTTAGTACTAAATTCATTTGTCTCTGACCTAACACTAAATCTTCCTATCCCCAACTCGCGCTAAAATGCCACTTTACTAACTTAAGTCAAAGGATGCTTAAACCCACGCAGGAGTCAGATGACCTCCAAAGTTGCGCTAGGTCTGAAGAACTCCAAACTCACACAAAACCCTAAAACACTCTCTATGCACTACATTCCAGCCTCACAAAGGGTAAAAAAAGCATTAATGGAAAATTAGATGAGGAAATATGAGGTTTCAAATCCATTTTAAGAGCTCATTTTATACGTAAAGAATTTTTTTGAGGGCTCTGCAAATTGACTGACCAACGAGAAAATTGAGCGGTGACGAGAATTGGTTGAGGATGTATTTAAAAATACCTTCTCGGCCCCTACAACTTTCTTGAAACCAGGTTAGGACATCTTTTTCTTTGCTCTATCCTTTCTCACCTAGGGTTTCATGTATTATTGAAGCTGTAAATTCCAATAGGTTTTAGATTCATATGTTGATGTAAGGATCTAAGTTTAATGAGGGTATGATCTTAATTTATTATGCTTAGTTTGATCTCTAGATAAACCCTAGGGCTTGGTGATTGCACTACTTAATTTTATCTTTTGAAATGAAGAACCTAGTGAGACCTAGCATCGAATTCTAATCAGAATGCATCTGACAAGAAAATTGCAAATTTGTTGAAGTCTTTGAAAACTCATAATGAATATAATCTACATGTTTTGGCGCTTAATTTGAACTTGACTGACCCCTTTTGAATGGCCTCTATGAACATAAGTTAGTCAGCACCCTATAATTTCTACGATCCTTTCAAGTCAAATCTTAGCACCAGATTTAGTCTTCACAGACTTCACACTGAAAAAACCTCCCGTTGACCCTTTTTGGGTTAAAAAGATCAAACAACTAAAAAATTCCCTGTTGGAATTCATTGTTAGGAGTGGTGCTAAATTGAACCTTCACCGACTTGCGTCATAAAATGCCCACATTGAATTAGTCGGTCACATCCAAAATTTGTGCTGGTTGGTGATAGTCCAAAGTCATGCTAAACCCAGTCTTTGAGTGTTTCATCTCTTACGGTAAGAATTGACCTTCTTGACTCAATGCTAAAAAGTGCCTTCACCGACTTTGGTCAGCAAACCCCAAATCTTGTGCTAAGTTCGACATGACCAGAATCCGCGCCAAGTCTTATCCCCACTTTTAGCGCTAAATTCCAACCCGACCAACCTACACTGAAAGTATACCACATTGAACTCAGGACTCAACAAAAGTTTGTCATGCCCAAATCTAGTGCTAAGTCTGACCTAGTCAAATTTAGCACTTTTCTACTGCCCAGGTCTGAGACCCTTGAAATCCACGTAAACTGACTTCAAAGTTGTTTTTCTTGAAATTTTCCAAGGTAAATGGGTCTGCTTGATCATAATTAACATGGTACAAGTAAAATTGAGATGTTTTGTATGATTTCATTTGGTTTTTCAAGTAATTTAGCATTACATAGCTTAAAGTAGGATTTTATATGCTGTTTTAGTTATGTAATGAATTTCATTAAGTGGTGGAATCCGCAATTATGAATTTGGGCATCTAGAATATAGAAGAGAACTTGAAGGATTGATTCATTAGGCAATAACTTGACTTAGGGATATAAGATGAGTCATTTATAGCTAATCATTAAAACTTAGAAGCCAGAGGCCTTCAAGATATCTTTAACTTATTAGGTCTAGCCATGCAGGTTAAATGATTGCCCGAGGCCAAAACATGAAGTACAAATTTAAAGGAATTCCTACCGAATCAAAGATAGCCTCTGCATGGCCAAACATAGGAGATATAGACTTAGGTCATATTGACCTAGAGGACTTCAGACTCAGGATGTTTGGACCTGATCGTACGCCATTGGCTAGAAAGATAAGAGATAATGGAAATGTAGATGCATCTGCCTTCCCCACCTCTGTACAATGTGCAGATCTCATAGTGACATGTACAGAAAGATATGATCCCCTGACCAGAACTATCCAGACTACCAATGGGGATATTCTAGCATATTTAAGCTCACTCTCCTTAGCAAAAATCTTTGGCATACCAGTTTACCCTGTGTTATCAATACCAAACATAAAGGACATAGAGGAAACTTACAAAAAGGGTAGAGAGAAATGTAAGAAGCAAATCAATGATGGATGGATGGAACATAAAAGGTCTACAATCATCAAACTTCTTCATACACTCTATAGGAGTGATTTTCATAGTGAGATTGGAGATCTTGTGACCTTACTGAGAAGAATATATGGATTGCCTTCTGCATAAATGTTTGAAGGTTGGATGTTCACATTAATTAAAGAGATTATTCATGGACAATTGAAACTCCATTGGGCTTAGATTTTGAGTGACAACATACATGAGGCTTTCACAAAATTTAGGGAGAAGATGACCTGTAGATGGACCTCATATGTAGTATATGCCTTAGCAAGAAGAACTGAGTATCTAGGGTTATCCAAGTTGGGAGTTGTAGGTAATGGATAGATGAAAGTATATGAATGTTATCCCCAACTTGCCATATCTCAATCCTTGATTCATTTCAAAAGGGTAAATGATGCATTTACCATGTACATCACAAGACTACTTCAAGGAGCTATTTCACTGAGAATTTCTCCAGAGGCAATGAATGTAATCAACCAATTTGGGAGGTGGTATATTCAATTTGAGAAATTCACTTACATAAGGGTACAAGGATTCATAGGGACACCATACAAACTATCTAGGTACCCAACAGATAAGGTAGTACTACTAGAACTGACAAGGTAGTTAATTCCATGTGCATAGAAGCTAAAACACTTGCACATAACAAATGTCAAATTTCCTATACTGCTAGGTAAAGGACAATTTGCATGTGTTTCATTGGGGGCAGCCAAATCCTCTGATAAAGAGCTACAACTTCTTAATCTACATTTGTACATCAGAAGAAGTCACTTTGATCCACATGATGTAATGGAGAAGTATGTTAGCAAGAGGCTATTCCATAGGGTGCATCCTGAGGATTTCTGGGCTGATTACATAGATGACTATGAGGTACTAAAAAGAAGTCATTCAAGAATGTCTCTAGACTTTATTAAAAGGTTCCATGTCATAGATGTCCTGGATCAACTGGTAGATGATGTGTGGTATATAAGGGACCTTGGGAAGATCAATACCAACACCCAGTTCCTATTCCAAACTGGGCAAATGCTGAAGAGAGCTCCTTAGATGAAATCATGAAGGAACCTATAAGGCTGAGCAAGATGTGGGTTAGGACCCAAATTGCATCCATGACTTAGAATGGGATGCAATTGACTTACATAGAGGTAGAGCCAAAAAAGGAATCAGATGGTGAAGAAGATCAACCGATGGAAGTGCCAGATGTTGAAGAGCAGGCTCAAGAAGTCTTCAAAGAAATAGATAGTGAAGAGCACATCCCATTGGTAGAAAAGGTAAAAGGGAAAAAAGTTGTTTCAAAAGCACAACAAAAGAGTTCACCTCTAGCCAAGAGAACTAGAGCCATACAAAAGAGAGATATGCCAAGTGGACTAGGTGAGGGTTCAAAAACCAAGAGACCAAGAACCAAAACAACAGGAATCTCTATCACTACTTCCACCACTACCCCTGCTATCTCTAATACTCCATATGCCCCAACTCAATCTACCATTATAACTACAGCATGCCCCTTAGCATTAGATTCATGTACCCCAAGATTTTCCACTTCACTCATTTTAGTTGCTACCACTTCTTCTATTCCATTACCACCTATTTCAACTGCCTCCCTACTCCCCATCTCCTCTATCTCTCTTTCCACCTCATTCAATTTACCACCTCTCTCCACTATTCTATCATCTTCCTTTTCTCTTCCTTCCTCCTCCATCCTTTTACTAATTGTCATGCCTCCTTCCTTGGGTTTTGCATCATTTGCTAATCTGACTCATGTGAGCCTCCCTCCATTGCTAGCCCATTCATTACCCTTGGTCCACAACTCCTTAATTCATTCGATGCAAGATTCTTCCCACTTAACTGTACCACAACTACCTGGGATCGAAAAGGTCTGTGTAGAGTTAGAATTACAAGAACAAAGGATAGAAAAGGAAGCATTTGGAGAACCTCTCCCCGAGCCCATAGGCATTGAAGTGATCGAGATATCTAATAGTCTAGTTGACAAAGGCACTATAAATACAGTTATGAGAGCTACTCAACATGAAGTGTTAGAAAGTTTACAAAATATTGGGCAATTGGGAGATGAAGAAGAGGATGATGACAAAGAGTCTGAACATGAATTGGAAGTCCTTGATAATCCACTAGCTAAAGAAGATAATCACACTAATGTCCCCAAGGATTCCTCCTATACAACACTTGATTGGCTGCAATACAAGCTTGGATCTAAAGAGCCACAGGTAGAAGTAATGAAACTAGATTTGGATACGATCTTAGCTAGAGTAGAGAAGCCAAAGAAACAAAAGAAGGCCAAGATCCAATCTAGAATATACAAAGATGCCACTGGATCAAGGATTGTGGAGGTGGCTATCCCACCAGCCAATGTGAGTAAAGATCAAGTGAGGGCTGAAGATTATGTCGTTACAACTGTCAACTTGGGACTTGCTTCTCGGGGATAGAACATTGATGAATTTAAAGATACAATCTCCTCCATTTTGGAGCAATTAGACAAAGATGAGATCACAAAGCAGGCGTTGAAATAGCAAAATGAAGAACTAAAGGCTTGCATTTAGTTTTTGATAAGACCATTGAACTCTGAGGGAGAACCAAAATTAGCTTTGGCCCTGTTGTCCAAAGATGAATTATCTAAGTTTGATGATATCAAGGCCACTGCCACAGGAACTCAGGAATGGTTCAACAAGGTATAAAATGAAGGGTGCGAGATAATAGATTTTGCCACCAAATACCATGAATATTTCAGCACTCTCAAAGGAGCTTGGGATGAATTGTATGAAGACTGCGAGCCTTATGAAGATTACTTCTCCCACCTTTTTCCTCGAGTAAAAAAAACACTAGATCTTCCTAGTGAAGTTTTGTTGTTAGAAGGAATTCTAACCAAGGACAGAGTGAATAAGCCTCAAGATTGGACAAAGCAGATGACTATGAGAAAAGAAGTATTCAATGAAATAAAAGATTCTTATGAGCTTGCAAGGAACCAAATCATGGACGCCATCTATAAAATAAATGATACATTGAGAGGCTGTCTCACTTCGGAGATGGATGATTTATCCCCCATTAATGTACAAGAATGTAAAGAAAAACTACATCATATAATTTATGGGGAATCTCCACTTAATATGGTAGGTAGATAGGATATAATCAGTGACCTCTGGGCTGATTTTGCCGAGTTCAAGAAAGATAAAAGAATGCGAGAGGCAGTCTATTGTAAATTTTCCAAAGAGACCAAGTGGTTGGAATATAGAGCCAACTACATTAAAGACCCAGACCCATCAGATATTAATCCATCCTTGTCAGCACTGGTTACATATTACAACAAGAATGCAGAAGAAGAGAAAATAGATTTAGAGGGAGATGAATAAAATAATAGAATATCTAAAAATTGGAAATGTAACCCTGTCACTTATGACTAATGCTATATTTAGAAGGTCATGTGATGCTATTTTGTCTTTATCATGCTTTAAAAATTGGCTTTTCCCCATGTACAACTCAATGGGTATCTAAAATGTCGAGATTCAATGTATTTAAGAGTTGTATTTTGTCTTTTTCCTACAAGACAAAGGGAAATCTAAGAATGGATGATAGATATTGTATATGGTGTAATCTAGACTGTCGGTGTCAAGTTAATCTCCACCGTCCATTCAAAAACTTAGTATGGCACCTCTTCTATATAAAGGGTCATTGTTCCTCTCATTGTAACATAGTCTTGATGCCGAATTGTTGACACTGCAATTTGAGATTAATACAAAGCAAGTTTTTGCTGCATTTCTGAGAATTTGGTTATTTTTGTTATCTGTTTGGTTTCATGGTTTGCTTCATGATCTACAATTAATTAATTATGCTTTGCAATGTTACTCGTTTGCTGAAGGTATTTGATGAATGTTCTAAGTCCATACTTTTAGTTGCTTGTTGACTGTAAGTGGTTGTGTAAAGTTAGCCTAGACTAATTATTTTGTGCTGAGTTCAATTGCATTACATTAGTTAAGTTACACCATTAGCTGGGTATTTAATGCATGCATGCAATATGAAAATCTTAAGAATCCATAGAAGATAGCATCATTTTCTATAATGCTGTAGCAATCAGTTAGCTTGGTTATTCAGGAAGTTTAAAATCTAGAACATTTGTCTACCATTAGTAAACTGTGCATTGTGAATGTCACTTAGGACCTCTCTAAACCTTACTCCTTTTGCATTTTCTTATTAATGAACTATTAGCATTAGGTTTCAATAGCATTTACATTGTGATATCAGCTGAAAGTCATAATGGTTTGCATGTATTGCTGTCCTAACTTGTCAAACCTGCTCTATTGCATGTAAGACCCCTTGTAGGCACAACTAGAACATCCAACTAAGAAATTCCAAGCAAGCTAAGACCTAGCTGTATTATCCTTGGAGTAGTCTTACTTAGGGTAAGATACTTTTCAAGAGATGTGTGATACCAACAATCATACCTACGTTGTTGTGTGCTAAAACCACCATCAACAGAATTGGTGCTAGAAGGAGGGCCACCAAGTTAAAATCCCCTCCATAAAATTAGCAAGTCTAGGGACCAGACACATATACATTAGGTCCAGCTCAGCTGGAGAGGAGTTGCTGTCTTTGACAAATTTTAGAAGAACCAGAAGAGATCAGGGAATACCTAGAGCACCAATGGCTCAATCTGTTATGAGAAACCCAACTGTAGCCCCAATCAACCCTCCCATCATAGCTTTCTTCGTTGCTAATAACCAGTCCCCATTCTAGTTCAATGCTTATCATGACATGCCCAAGAACCCTGACAAGTTCTGCACTAATGATCCAGATAGATCTGCTCATGAGCACATTAAAATTTTTGAAGGTAATATGTTTTTGCTTCAAGTGAAGCATGAAGACATGATCTATAGATTGTTTCCCTATTCTTTGCAGGATGAAGCCTATTATTGGTTTGCCAATCTCCCTGCCGCTTCCATAAATTCATGGTAGAATTTGAAGAATGCATTTCTTGACCACTTCAGGATGCCCACTACTCCGGTAGACCTTTATAGATCCTTTGTGGAAATCCACAGAGCTAAAGGTGAGTTAATAAGTTCCTTCAATAATCTTTTCCAGAAGGCCTTTAGTCATTTGCAAGCTCCTTATGCCTTAGGTTAGGCTATATCCTTGCCTATTTACTATGCATCCCTGGACAAACCTACTTCCATGTTCATAAGAAGAGCTAACCTGCCTCCTATCTCCCTAGCTCAGGCATATGCTAAAGAAGTCATAGTGAACACACAATTAGGGCAAACAACAATAGGTCCACTAAACCATATGGGTCTTGCAGCCTGCCAAATCAAATACCTATGATCAATCATGCTCTAGCTAATCATACCCCTGTGATGAATCCTATCCCAGTCCCTGCTACAACCCAGGCATTAGTTGTCCACCCTGGGGCTCCCATGGCAGAACTACCTCTAGTTCAAATGCCTTTTCTCCAATTGACTGAAGCAAACAAAGCTAAAGATGACATGGATGACATTAGGGAGTTGGTAGAACAAATGAAAAAGCTTATTGCTAAAGTTACTCATTTAAGAAATTAGAATGCCTATTTGCAGAAGAGAAATCAAAACCAGAATCAATATCAGAATCAGTATCAGAATCAAAATTTTCAGCAACAAAATCAAAATTGGAATACCAAACCTAACAATGGTGGAGTCCCATCACCATTGGAGAATCAAAATACTGAAAGCCGTCCACCTGGTCAAGTGATGCTAGCTAAGGCAGTGTTGTC
The DNA here is from genome assembly GCA_027924645.1 of Cunninghamia lanceolata. Lineage (NCBI taxonomy): Eukaryota > Viridiplantae > Streptophyta > Pinopsida > Cupressales > Cupressaceae > Cunninghamia > Cunninghamia lanceolata. The sequence continues at coordinate 1,368,210 of BSBN01000026.1, read as the reverse complement.
CTCATGGTGCAGACTTCACAATACAAATGCTCATTCTAAATTGGACTGCCTAGAATTTCAAATAGCATCTAGTATTTTCAGATGGAGATCCAAAATGCAGAAGCACAAAAAAATCCTTCGATAGGGTATGAAATTGTTCCATCTCAAAGGTATGACACTTCCCTTGTACTTGACAGTTATACATTTCCTTTCCAAGATGACAATCAATCGAAAGAGGAAGAATGTGAGGAGGTACATGCTTATTAGCAGTATAATAAAACCCCGTATAATCTTAGAAGCAATAAACCCAAAGGCCCTTTCACCACCTCAATCCCTCTAAATAACTACCAGATTTTGCCCAACCCAAAGGCCTCAAATAATCCTGAGCCTCCCAAGGCAATGCCCCAGCCAACACATCAAGGATCCATAGTTGGAAATTCCCATAGCACTGAGATAGCCAAGTTAGGGCAGTATGTTGTAGACAAACTCAAGAAGATGAAAGTTAGCTTGTTAGTCTTTGAACTGTTGATGGTTCCCGAAGTTAGGACTACCTTCTTCCAAGACATGGGAGCCAACATTAGAATAAATCCTTCCCAAAAGGAAGTTCCACCAACTGACAACACAGACGAGGGGAAAGTTAAAGTCCATGTGACAGATGCTGAGCAGAAGGTCACTTTATATAAGGATAAAAGAGAGAGTCCACCTTTCCCCTTAACTCTTAGAATATTTGGGAAGAACCTCCACAATTGTCTGGTAGACTCAGGGGCCTCTACCAATGTGATGCTTCTATCAATATGTAAAGCATTAGGCCTCACTCCAGCAAAATCTTCTAGGAAAGTCACACAACTGTGACAAGACCAAGGCAAATGTGATGGGCAAATTGAATAGAATACATATACAACTAGCTTTCGATCCTAGGATGCAACAATATATAGATATCCAAGTGGTTGATATCCCAAATTAGTATGGCATGCTTTTAAGTCGAGATTGGTCAAGGACTCTGAATGGCTATATGGCAATGGACTTTTCTCATATGTGGCTGCCATGGAAGGGACCGGAAAATCAGATCCGTATTGAAAGAGAGCTGAAAATGAACCATATGATTACAGAGTACAATCAGACCAATGAGATTTTGTTTTCAGAAGTAGATCTAGGGGTTTATCTTCCCCAAGTCGATCAAGTAGACAAAATATTCATGCTGAGTAGTAGAAAATTCTCTGATCCTCTGCTTGAAAAATATTAGGAAACAACAAAGGCATGCATGCAATCAGTCCTAGAGTCCTCCTTTGATGATAAAGAACCAAGAATATTTGAGGGATTCAGAGACTTCGTGGCTAAATTCATAAGTGACCATTTGGCCGTTGGGAAGAGGATAAAAGTAGATGAATTGTCCCTATCAAATTGGTGCCACATTCATAATGCTTCTCATTCTAAGTTCACATGCTCACTTTGCCAAGAGGTAGTTAAACAAGTGCATGAAGATTCCCATTGCCCCAAAGGAAAATCAGGTTGCTATAGAAGCTGTTAATCAGGAAATCTCAGTCAGACAAAAAACATCAAACTGCACAAAATGATAAGGGCAATGATTCCCACATTTGGACATTAAGATTTGATGGATCAAGATGCAAATAAGGATTTGGTGTAGGGTTTGAATTGATTAGTCCCACAGGAAGTTTATATATGGCAGTATATTGATTGCAATTCCCTTGTACAAACAATGTGATAGAATACGAATCTTTGGTACATGGATTGCTGATGGCACTGCAGAAAAAAAGTTAAAATTATTCAAGTATTTGGTGACTCTAAATTGGTCATCAAGAAAGTGAGAAGGTAATACTCTTGCAATGATAAGAGGTTGAATAGATATTGGAGTCATGTGTGGGATTTGATTGAATGCTTTGATGGTTTTAATATCCAGTTAATCCCACGTAAACAAAATCATGTTGCTAATGCCTTGGCTCAGGAAACCAGTTCTTTGGAGCCATTGTCCATGGTAGGGTTGAATAAGTTCACTGTAGAGTTTGTCTGAACTCCCTCAGTACCAGATAACATCACAAATTTTTAGGTTTTCGAGGACAACAAGCATATAATTGATTTCCTCACTTCGTCAGATGTTTTTGCTGATTAGATAATAGATGAAGAAGAAATGGAGCCTACTGAAATGGACTTATCTAAGGAGTCCTCAACTTGAAGATGAACACTATTCCTCAGGGAATGGTAGAATTAGAATGGTTGTTTGACTCTGATAATTTTAGAATTTAGAAGAAACAAGGAGAATCCCCTGGTGCATAATGCAAACCTTACAATTTGGGAACTCTTGAGGATGTTAAGAATGTTTTCATTGGAAAAGCCAGCACTACTGAAGAGAGAGCAGGTATTATTCATGCATTAAGGGATTATCATGAAGTCATAGCTTGGAGTTATGAAGATCTCAAGATGTATGATACTTCAATCATAACTCATACGGTACCTCTCAAGCCAAGGGCAATACCTTTCAGGCAAAAATAGTGACTAGTTAATGCCCTATTAGAACCATTGATTTTCAAGGAAGTACATAAATTGTTGTCCGCTAGAATCATAATTCCTGTCAGACATTCCACCTGGGTGGCAAATTTAGTACTAGTGTGTAAGAAAAATGGAGAAATCAGGCTCTGCATCAATTTCAGAAATTTGAATAGGGCCTCGAAAAAGAATAACTACTTGCTGCCATCCTTGGACGAAGTATTGCATATAGTTAACGGTTCACAAATGATGTCTTTTCTAGATGGTTATTCAGGTTATAACTAGGTGATGGTAGAATATGAGGACAGATTGAAGACATCCTTCACCTGCAAGTGGGAAATCTATGCGTACCGCAGGATGCCCTTTGGGTTGATCAACCGGGAGCTACATTCCAATGCACAATGGACATAGCTTTCAAAGGGTTGGTCAGAAAATGCATCACTATATATATGGATGATCTCACTGTGTTTTCAAAGAAAAGAGAAGGTCATGTGGCAGACCTAAGGAAAATCCTACAACAATGTAAAGATTATGGGATCTCGCTTAATCCTAAGAAGTGTATCTTTGGAGTAACCAAAGGAAAATTACTTAGACACGTAATTTCTAAGCAAGGTATATCAATCGACCGTGATCGAGTCCAAGCGATTCTCAAGATACAGCCCCAACCAGTAAGAAAGAACTAAAGTCATATTTTGGTAAGATCAATTTTGTTCGTAAGTTCATTACCGGGTTCGTTGAGATTGTTCACTCGTTGAATGCTATGTTGAAACAAGACGCTAAGATCGAATGGACCCCAGAAGCTAAGGTTGCGTTTGTAGAAATTAAACAAGAAATAGCTAATGCTCTAGTACTAGTAAGTCCTGACTATACACTACCATTTTGCATTTACTCCTTTGCTTTTGAACATACCTGTGCAGCAATGTTGACACAAAAAAGAGTCATTGATGATGAAAGTCCTATTGCTTTTATGAGCACCCCATTGAAAGATACAGAACTGAGATATCCAAATGTGGAGAAGCAAGCATATGCCTTAGTCAAGGTAGTAAAAAAGTTCTGTCACTACATCTTGAGAAGCCAAGTGGTTGCAATTATACCAGATGCAGCAGTCAAAACATTGCTAATGCATAGTGAGTTGGGCGAACGAAGAGGAAAATGCACTACAGCAAAACAAACAATTAGTGCCTAAAATAGTACTAGAATTTAGTGCATTTCAGTTCATGAATTGGACACTTCTGCTAGTACAAATCTTGGCGCCAAAATGCATGTTCACTTTGGCACCAGGTTTAGCGCCGAATTTTGTTGCTTCTAGTTTGGCTTCCGATTTTGCTTTTGGTTTTGCTTCTTGTGTTGCTTCCAGGTTTGGTTCTAGTTTTGCTTCCAGGTTTGCTTCCAGTTTTGCTTCCAATTTTTCTTCCAGTTTTGCTTCCAATTTTACTTCCGGTTTTACTTCTAGTTTTGCTTCCAATTTTTCTTCCAATATAACGTCGCTTGTTGCATCCAATTTTGCTTTTGGGTTTTCTTCCAGGTTTGCTTCTAGTTTTGCTTCCAATTTTGCTTCCAGTTTTGCTTCCAATTTTGCTTCTGATTTTGCTTCTAGGTTTGCTTCCAATTTTGCCTCTAATTTTGCTTCTAATTTTGCTTCCAGTTTTACTTCTAGTTTTGCTTCCAATTTTGCTTCTGATTTTGCTTCCAAATTTTCTTCCACTTTTGCTTCCAATTTTACTTTTGGTTTTGCTTCTGATTTTGCTTCTGATATAACTAGCTTGTTGCTTCTAATTTTGCTTCCATTTTTGCATCCTTTGTTGCTTCTAATATGGCTTCTATTATTGAATCTTTTGTTGCTTCTAAAATTGCTTCCATTATTAGTTCTTTATTTTCTACCTGAATTGCTTCTATTTTTGCTTCCTAGATAACGCCAAGTTTTGCTTCCAAGATTGCTTCTGGTTTGCTTCTAGTTTGGATTCCATTGTTGCTTCCTTTTTTGCTTCTAAAAATGCTTCTTGTTTTGCTTAAATTTATTAATTTAATATGTTTTTTTAGTTAAATTGCTGCTAAGGGGCAACACCTATTGTATTGATAAACAAAAAGATTACATTGTAGTGGCAACACCCATTATATTGATAAACAAAAAGATTACATTGTAGTTTTTGCATTGACCACCATCACCAAGTTTTCCTACCATTCTTACTTGACTAGACATCACTACCCTTCTGACCTTTCACAATACATATACCAATCCTTATACATTTGGGCTTACTTATACAAAATTGCCCAATACAGAACATAAAATAGGAAGAAAGACTGGATACTAAGACCACAACCACTACCTACTGGACACATGGGACTCCTTGTTCAGTCTCCTTCTTCACGAGCACACCTTGCTACCACTGCACAAGCTACCACTGGGCACTCTGTACCACAAGCATGGTGAGCTGGACTATCTATTGCTTCTTTAGAGGAATGCTCATCCATCTCCACCCAATCTTCACCTTCGCCCAACCCCCAAACTTGATCATCGTTAGGGATGCCAGCTGATTCCAAACCTTCTACTTCCATGTACTGCCTGACCTAGCCAACTTTAGTCATGCACACTATTCTTGCTATCATGCCCAAACAATTGATGCTCCTCTCAATTTCACCCCACCTCTTCTCCAACTCAACTGGCCTAAGAGTTCGAATAACTAAGAATTTTCTCACCTTTGCACCTCATGTCTTAGACATGTAGTAGTTTTGTACCAAGGGAGAGAGGAGATTATTGTCAACATTAGCAAGGGCCACATCTATCTCTCCCAAAAGAGAGTGCAGGAACATCTTCTAGCACAAGAATTTTGCTTTGGCTTTGCCTACTCTCATATACAGAAGAACCACTAAGAACATGGCCGTGATATCCGTGTTTACTCTGTAGCAGTGAGTAGCCTTTAGAAATTCATCCCCCAACGCCTTCTTTACTACCCAAAGCACCAAGGGATGGTCAGATACAAGAATAGCTTTGAGTCTTTTGTTAGTCACCTTCCCTAGGAATGCCATCTGTTGCTTCGTGGATTCCAAAAATATTGGTGTGTCCATGGCTTCAGGCTCCAACAGCTTGCAGAAACAAAGTGAGAAAAGAGAGAAAGGTATGGCTCTCTTGTAATCCCCACCTGTATTTGTAGACCCCCGTATATATTAATGATGAGTACGCTGGCAAGAGTGTATCATCCACATGAGCCCGTATATATATAGATATTGAACTCATTGTGAGTTTTAACAGCTCAGCACCGTGCTTTTCTGCTGCTAGTAGTACTGTACCTTGAGGACTTATGTAATTATTCACCTACGAGCGGTATCACTCCACAATTGCCAATTCAAATGATGATTACATGATGTCACCAAATGAATTAACTCTGGGTACTTTCTGCTATTGACTTTGCCAACTCATCAGCCACTAAGTTGCCTTCTTTGTACATGTGGCTTAATCTGTAGTCTTCAAATCCATCCAACATCTGTCTGGTGGGTTGCAACCATTGGCCTAAAATCTAGTTTGAAGTATTGTTTTTCCTGATTGCATTAATTGTGATGAGTGAATCTCCTTCCAAATGGAATTAATTTAATATGTTTTATTTCAATTTAATTAGTTAAATATATCATGCCTCTTAAATAACTCATATGATTATAGAGTAAGTAATTTAATTATTTAACTCATATGATTAAATAACAAGATAATTATTATAACACGATCATCATCTATAATTAAAACGAGTTTGTCAAAATGATACAAGTCAAGATGATACATGTCCAAATGATATAAGTCAAAATGATACATAAATTTATGATACAACTCATTAATATGGTACTACAGGCCATGAAAATGATACATATGATAGTAACCATGAAAAGAGGCATCATAATGATTTATTAGCAATGATCCATGATGCAGTCTATATGTTCATGAATGTCACTGGCTACTACCAACAACTACCTCATCATCATCATCACCATCGTGATCATCATCATCATGATCATCATCATCATGATCATCATTGTCGTCATCATCATCATCATCATCATCATCGGCCTCGGTGTCTTCTGTATCTGCATCATCATCATCCTCTGCCATGTGATCTGTACCAGAACCAACATAATTTGGATCTATATCATGAGGATCATCTTGATCTTCTGGAAGACCTGTGTTCTGTAAAAAAACATTTAAAATGAAAAGTTATTATTTATTTCATGCAATAATTTATTTTCTGTTATATATCTAATATTACAACATATGAAATGAAACCATAATCATATTACATCATATCAAAGTGCACATACCATAACAAAATTTCAAAAAAGTTATAGCTAATATGTCATTCCAATGATGTAAAACATGCAACAATTCTAATAAATGTTAGTAAAGATCATAAAAAATTTTGTTATACAATTTAACTATCAACTGTAAATTCTATTACATAACCTTAAGTGCCACAAATTGCTTGGTCCATGTATGTTCTTTTTCACTATTAATCTAATAACTTGCATTAGACAGAAACATTAAAGAGTTTTGAAGTAGCAGTTGATTAAATTCTCTTACATGTCATTAAGGAATGCACAGTTTTTTTCAATAATTATTACTCACGAACCTTAAGATAAAGATCTATTTTGTTTGAAAAAAAATGATGTTAGTAATATGTTATCCGACTGATTTTAGAAAGAAAAAATGTTAGCCCTATTCCCACTCACAGGTCTTCAATGTGAGTGGGAATAGGGCAAATTTGGGGATTTAGAAAGAAAGATAAAGTTTAGGGTGTCTTCAAGATAGCTAGCATGGGCAAGGAAGTCAACCATGCACACATAATGATCAAATGTAGGTGTAATGCAATAAGGGTTACAAATGTGATTGAAGTATGTACAACTCTCATCCACTAAACCTGCATGGCTGCATGCACCTAGAATACAAGCAAAGCTTACAATGTTAGGATATGTTCCAAAGTGCTTAAATAATTCAAAGATTTTGAGAGCATCCTTGCAAAATCCATTTTGTGCATATCCTGCAATCATTGCATTCCATGAGATGACATCTCTTTGAGGAATTCTATCAAATAATTCACATTTTTTGTCTATGATTCCATATTTTTTGCATATCTTGCAATCATTGCAGGCCATGAGACCACATTTCTTTGAGGTATTTTGTCAAACAATTCACGTGCCTTGTCTATGCTTCCACATTTTGCATACATGTCTAACAAGGTAGTTGCAACTACAACATCTGACAAAATTCCTCTATCCTTTATGTATTGATGGATGTCCATACCCTATTCCAAAGCTCCCATTTTGACACAGGCAGGGAGGATGCTGGCAAAGGTTGTGGAATTTGGCTTTACACCAGCTAATTTCATTTGCTTGAAAATTTCTAAAGCCTTTTCAACAAATCCATTTTGTGCATATCTTGCAGTCATTGCAGTCCATGAGACCACATTTCTTTGAGGCATTCTATCAAACAGTTCATGTGCCTTGTCTATGCTTCCACATTTTTCATACATGTCTAATAGGGTAGTTGCAACTACAACATCTGACAAAGGAAGAATTAAGCATTCAGAAACCTAACCATGCCACCTTGTGTGGATTTGATGAATGTCTTGTAGCCATCAAATCCAATGAACTCTTAAATCATGTCTTACTTAATCTGGACTAGCAATGTAGAGACAGTCCTCTAAAATAGAAGAATATAAAGTGGTCTTATTTTGTGTCTGCATTTGTATCATCATTACTGTCTCCTTTGGGACATTATTTTTTACCATCGAGGGATGGATGATTAAGACTAGTCAACACAGACCTTATGGTTACCATCAATTCCATCTCTTTGGTATTGAAAACTATAGTTGCATTAATTCTATGATGGCAATGAGAGGATACAATGACTGCCCTAGATTTTTTGTAATGACAACAATCCTATTTAACACTGAATTATGATTCATTCCAATAGCGGGATCTTCTTAGAGGAGTTTCAAACAACTCATACTCATAGAGTCATGGTTTTAGATCACATATGTTATGGTAACAACAAGGAATTCCAACTATGGTTATAATAGCTAAGACTGCCCTCATTTGTGACTGTAACAAGGTTCTTGGACAACACTATCTTGTTCTTCACACTGGGTACTATATTTGCCAAGATTGGGTTGAAGAAATCACTTGATAGTTACCTATATATAGTGATAACACACCCTAATACCCCCATGCATTCTAAATAGCTTGAGATTTATACAATACTCAACCAAGATGAAATTGTATCACTGTACCACACTTAACTATGACAGTCCCTTCTTGACAACAATTTGTAATCTTTAGACTATTGGGATCCTTGCCACAAATAAATATGCTAATGTACTATTATGACAGTTATGATTGTCCACCATCGTTTCATTGTGCATTTGAAACTTGATATGAGGATTGGGGAGGTCTCCATTGGTATTTTGTCATAGACAATTTGGGAATAACAGACCCCCATCTTATCGATAAGGAAGATTAGATAAATCTTGAATAAAACAAGAAAAACCTCATGAGTGTCTTACATGTTAGCAAATTGACTGTGACAGTAGTAAGGTTAGTCAATAATTTCCACACCTTTATATTCAATCTTTGGATCATTAGGGGGGTAAAAGCATGGAAAATACTCATGGCAAGATCTTTAAAATAGGCATATTCAATTTCAGGCATCTTTGCAGACCCTAGGAAGGTGGATGTAAACTTAGTGACTATAATTACCACCACAAAGACTATCCCCTTTGTGAATATGACAAGGTAACACTGTCATGCTCTTTATGACAATCCCTTCTCCAATGGGTGATGGCCTAATAACATTTATCTCCTTTGTGATTTCAATGCCTCTCTAATGCACTATCATAGGAGTCTTGACAGTCCTTATGTATTAGTGAAGAAGGCTTCCAACAAATCCAAAAGGAGGGCTTAAGATTACATACAAAGTCCTAGCCTTCATACCCTAGTCACATATCACCCCTCTAAGAAGACCTCAAGACTTTATGGGTTCCAAACATAACACAAACCTAGTCCTATATGACTGTCACTACGCTAGGTCCCTCAAAATTCTTATATCAACCTTCCCTTGGCTGGCAAGGGTATTTAAACTCCATTGTCCCTGCTAGTCTGAACTTGGAATGGTCAATATAATGGTTCTACTACAATGCATAGTTAGGGCTACCCTAAGGAAATCCTACCCACACCTAAACTATGATGTATCCATGATCTCATCAAGCATGATCTTATGATAGTGTTTGGATTGAACCTGTATAGTTTTAGGGCATTCACATATCTCAGTTACAGTGTGGTGTGTGAGGAATTATTACTAAATGGTTGTTACCATGCACATAAACTATACACATATCTAAAGACTGTAATATGACATTATTGTGATGGAATCTAGGTTGGAATGAAAGCTAGGCCTCAGACCATTTTAAATTGATTCCTTGCAAAAAAATCTGATATGAGAGCCATTGTGTCCTCGAATACCATTCCACCAGCCTATGGACCTAGTGTAAGGTGTGCAACAAGTCTAAGAAGCAACAACATCCTTCTTTCTGTCATACTGAGAACCACAAAATAATAGATTTAAATCATGGAACATATATAATTGATACCTTTAATGCATATTACATGCAAGTGAGTTTAAAATTGAAGATTTGGGTGTAGGAAAGGGCTTCTGAATAAATGTTCATTAGAAAAGAAAGAAAACAAATAGTTTTGAAATGGAAAAAACAAAAATCATAAAATCTAAAGGTTTCCATATTCCGCTAAGCCCTTCTTTATCCACACATCTACTTGGAGTGCAACTTTGATCTTCCTTCAAATCACCCTAACTTCATAAGGAATCCAAAATGGGATCAGTCATAAGAAGGAGGCAGGCAAACAAGGGTTTGCTGTTCATTATTAGCCCGTCAAACTTAAGCATATGAGATAGCATGGCACACACAAAATGTTGTGGATAATGACCAAAAGATTAGGTTAATTGCAACCACCTTTTGTAAGCAAGCATAAGACTAGTATACTCATTATGATCCTAATGGAACCAAGAATGATCTTGGTAAACTACTAAGAGATTTCCTTCCCAATTTCAATTGCCCTAAGATGGTGCATCATAGTATTGTGGCATTGAAGGAAATAAGGCAACAATCATGAGAGATTGTGTGTAGGTATGATCAACACTCTAAGGAATTGGTGTTAAAGATTGACCCAACTATAAAATGTTCAAATTTAGAAGGAATGATTTATTGGTAGGCTAATTGCACATATCCAACATGAACTAGTTTAGCTCACTCTCCCTAATTAAAAAGTTGCCTTAAAAATTGTGTTGAGATTATAAGAATTAGGGGAGCCCCCAACATATGCTTCTACTACATGTCTAAAAGAAAAAATGGAAAAATGGTCATGCAAATAGCACAACTTGCAAGCGAAACTCTTAATCAATTTGGTTTATGATGAACAAAGTGCCACACTAAGGGGCATACAACTACAAACTATCTAGTGGTTGGAGCTCAAGCTATTAATGCCACATAGTTCCCTCTTGCTCAACACATACCTAATTGCACCATATGTCATGAGACTCATGAAATTGTCCACTACTGCAAAAGTGAAAGGATGTTCCTATCAATTACTAGTGCACGGTTTGTCACACATCCACCCATGACATTACCACCTACAAAGTAGTACAAGTCCACAAGGCAAGAGGAAAATAAAATTAAACACAACCACGCAACCCCAGTCACAACCACAATAGATGGTGTTGTGCTATTAGGAGCCATAATATATGGAGCATAGAGGAAATCAAGGAGGCCATGGTAGAGTATGCAAAAAAGGAATCTATTGCTACTAGTGTGGAGAACCTGGGCATACCTGTGTAGTTGCACAAAGTTTCCAATGTATACTTATTATGATGTTGATCATAAGATAGAGGATTGCCCTACATTGTTGCAATTGTTGGAATATTAAATGACGTGCCTTTGATAAGGGACTTATCATTTTCATAAGTTCTATCACCACTGAATGATTCAATAAAGGATCTGCTATCTATACATTAATTCAATATAAACAAATGTGTGGATGATTCAGTGGCCTATTCACATAACTTACATTTGTATATAAGTGATTACCCTTACAGTTGTTGAGCTTTGTGGATTAAAATTATTGTGAAAAATGACCAAGGATTGTTTTGTAAATGTAAAAAGGTGCATTCATAATGAGAGTGACTGAATTTCAAATCTCAACACTGCAATAAGGTAACTAGGAGGACATGTGCACATATCCAGGACTGCAAATAATGGGACAATTGAGTGGGATCTAGGGCCAACAGAGAAGCACTTTAGAACTCATCCTACGCATCAATAAACAACTCAACACAAGAAATGCAAATTGACATATTAACACAACAATATCCAACTAAGTTATTAAAAGTCAACTATTGATACCTCGTTCTTCATCCAGATTACAAAATCGGTCCACTTTTTGCTTTGTAATATTTCCTTTTCAAATTGGCTTGGATGTCGGCCATATTTTTCCTCCTGTCAAAACATGGCACATGGACTAGTTAAACTAATTAATATGCAATCATTTACTTTTTCCTAGGAAATTAAAAAAAATCATTTAACTTATTAAATATACTTACAAATGTACAAATCAAGGCCTGTAAACCTTTCTGGCCACTGTGATGCGTGGCACGAAGTTTGTCAAGCCTAGCCTTGGAGGCCTTGTCTTGAAACATATACTAATTCAATTTAACTATGCACAAATAAAATTTAAAAATTGTTTAATAAATTTGATATAATCTTATGAGTAAATTCAAATACCCACGTACTCTCCTCATCGGACTTCCTCCGTGCATTGGACTTCTCATATGCTTTTACAAGCTCTTTCCATACTTTCAAACTTACATCGATTGGCCTTTTTCTGAGCCTTAGCTTGGGAGGGAGTTTTTTATCTTCTTTGTTTGGTTGCACCGAAATCTCTTGCAGTTTTGAGACATTCGTAGCTTTATCTTCTTTATAGACCAACCTATGCCAAATTCAGTCTCCATGTCTTGGATAACCACTTTTTGTTGGTGCATGGGTAACTTTGAGAATGGCAAATGTAGATGGTCTTTGAACCATTGAAGGCATGATTCCTTCAACCTATTCACAAACATTTTTCCAACATCTATCATTCAGACTTCCCTTGAAACCACATCGTATTCTATCTTGGTATCGTAGCAACCAATGCAAGATGCAAAACATGGCGTGGTGGTTGAAGAAGTCTGTGACCCAGGAGTGGCTAGGACATTGGAAGCCTCTACTCCCTATTCCACATTCTTAGAGGTTATTGTTATTGATTTCCTCTTGGATCTTTTGCCCGATCCATGACTGGTTGGGGAATCAATTGATTCCCTTTGACACTATTGATTTGGTTGCAATGTTTTAGGGGCTTTACTAGATCATTTTTCTATGTATCTGGCAAGCATTATCAAGTCCACACCATCCAATTTGCTCATTGCCTCTACCCCCAATATGGAAGCCAATGCCTCTTTATCTTTGTTATTCTCATGTCCCTATATATATATAAAATAAATTTTTTTCTTTTAAATTTAGAAATAAAAAACTAAAAACTAAAACTCAAAGAAACAATGGAAACATTTACAATTCTATAAATTGACAATGAATTACCTCATTGTGGCTAGAGTCTACTCCCTTTGCTCTCTACTCTCTATTGCTTGACATTTTGAGGCGACCTAGGGAAAATTATTTTCGTCCAATTTGTGGAGGCAAACGAAGTACACACTGCCAGGTATGAAAGTTTTTGTCCAATTTTTCTGTATTCCTCAAGGTTTTTGACCTTTACTTTGTAGAGCAAATCATGAAGCTATTTTCCTTTGTAAGTTTGCTGCAAGAAAGTAAGATTATACATCAATTGAAATAAAGCACACATTTATTGTTAGGATAAGGTGCCATTAACCTTGTAAATCTCAATATTGTATTTATTCCATTTATTATATGTAATTTGTAATTATCCATGAGGATATGTACTAGTTTCACCAGCAGGGGTAATTTCAGAGTAATCAAAGGTAATTACAGAGTGACTTTTACTGTTGGCAAATGTAAAAACTCAAAGTAAATGAGGGTAGGCATGTTCCCTTGAGGAATCTACTATTTTTGGCATGTATGACAACTGTCATAATGTTTGGTAATTGAATCTATGACAGCTATAAGTTGTCATAAGATTCTGAGATTCTATGACGCATATGACGGATATGTTAGTTGTATATTTTCTATATTTAGCCCAAAGTTCCTATCTTGGAAATATACTCTTTTGTGGAATCTATGATGGTTATGATGCATCATAAGATGTTGTAAGAGGCCAGATTTAGTCTTGGGTGCCTAGCCTTTGCATGACTATTTTTGGACAAGTGTAAGATGCACGTAAGATGGTAATTAATGTTTACAAGTTGGAGAATCTTAGGAGAGAGAAGGTGAATGCCTAGGATGAGTTGGAAAATGTTTTCTATAAGTATTTTCCATGTATTTGTTTCTGCAATACATATTTTAGGTACTCAGGTGCTACCAAAATGCTGTTGGATTGAAGACTTGTGTAGATGATGTATTGTACAATCTTGTTGAGATTAATACAAACTTGTGCCTCTTTCTTGGTGGAGTTTTTTACCCACGTAAACACCATGTCATTGTGTTGAGTTCTTCATGTTTGACATCTTTTTTGTAGTGGGTTTTATGTTTTGTTACAATCTCCATTGTTAATGCACACTTAAAGATTGCTGAAATTTATTTGAACCGGATTTCTATTGAAGTAGTGTTGCTTTCATTTTTAACATTTGGTATCAGAGCCTAGCCAGATTTGACTCTTGGGTGGTAGTGTGGAAGCTGTAGCTATAGTGGGAGATTTGGTTGTGTTTGTTTTTGTAGATCTTATGTTTTTATTATGGCTGAATCCACCGTTGCATCCACCTCTCAATTGGACATTGAGAAGTTCAACGAAATGGGGCATGAGTTGTGGAAGCTAAAAATGGAATATTTGTTGGAAGAAAGAAACCAATGGTTGGCTATTCAAAAAGAGAAGAAACCTGATGATGTCTCTCAAGATGAGTGGGATAGACTGGATAAAAAGGCACGGGGAACCATCCGGTTGTGTCTTTCAGACTCTGTCCTGTTGAATGTCGCAAAGGAGGAGACCGCACACAAGTTGTGGAATTAGTTGGGTGAGATCTATCAAGCCAAGAGTATGGTAAATAAACTTTATTTAAAAATAAAATTGTTTTCCATGAAAATGCAAGAAGGTGAATCAGTTGCAGAGCATTTAAATTCTTTTAATTTGTTATTGAGTCAGCTTGATTCAGTAGATATTGAGGTTAGTGAGGAAGATAAATGTATCTTACTTCTTTGTTCTTTACCTAAGTCTTGGGAGAATTTTATCCTTGCTATCACTGCTAACCTCACGGATCCGAAGTTGGATGCTATTGTTTTAGTGCTACTGTCACAGGAATTGAGGAAGAAGAGTTCAGATAGTTCAGGGGATGCTCTCAGTGTCAGGGGAAGGTCTAAGGGGACCTAAAGGAGATCAGAAAGGGGCTAAGGACAAATCCAAGGGCCAGTCTAAGACTCTTGGTAAAAAGAACAGAGTAAGTGTTGGAATTGCTGTAAAGGGGACATGTGAAGGAGTGTAGAAACCCCAAGAAATAGTGGGAGAGTGCTTCAGATAAGTCCTTGAATGTAGGTGAAGAAGTTTTACTTTTTGCATGTAATGTTATTTCTAATGATCACTAGTTGGTTGACTTAGGATGCTTGTTTCATATGACCCCGCAAAAGGAATGGTTCTCCTCATATGAAGAATATGATGGAGGTAATATCTACCTTGGTGACAACTCTTCATATCTGATTGTCGGGAGAGGAAAGGTATTGTTGTGTTTCAGTGATGGGAGGATTAAAACCCTCCCTGGTGTTTTGCATGTTCCTAGACTAGCTAGAAATATGATTTTAGTTTAAAAGTTGAATAATTTGGGAATGCATGTGACATTTGACAAGCATGGTTGTAGATTGGTGAGACAGAAATTGGTGGTAGTGAAAGGGAAGAGATTCAGGAAATTATTTAATCTCGAAGCCACTATAGTTTGTAATGCCTCCTATGTATCTGAGGTGACTACTAAAAATACATGTATGTTGTGGCACCATAGATTGGGCCACACAAGCAATAATGTATTAAAAACTATTAAGAATAAAAATTTGTTGGATGGTTTTGTTAGATTCAGGGCAGACAACTGAGAGGGGGGTGAATCAGTTGTCCAATACTTTTCTTTTATCCAAACACTTACATTCACTTAGTAGTAAAATGATAAATCAATCATGAAACTTAATGTATTTAATTCAAGAGTAGAAACACATCAACACATGAGACACCAAGATTTTAATGTGGAAAACCCGGTTAAGGGAAAAACCACGGGGTGACTAACCCAAGATTGTATTCTTTGTTAGAAGAATAGAAAGAATAAAATGGCACTTGCCAATTAGGGCTCACTACCTACAAGAGACACATTGTCTACAAAAGAATAAGTATCACATACTTGAACTAATAAATAGCATCTTTACCATGCTTGAGTCAGTTCCATTTAAGCCCAACCCTTCTGCTCTGCCTTTCGCTCTTCTCCTCGCTACCACACACTCATCTTCAACACACACCTTTGAAATGACCTTGCAATCCCTTATTTATACACGACATCAACTTAGGAATGATCATCTAAGTCAGCTAACAATCATAAGAACATCCGCAAGATATATAATTCATCCGGTCGGCCAGTCACAGAAAGAACACCATCATCCGGAAGTTATTCTTCTTTTTTGGGCCCCAACTCTAATGCGGACCACCAAAACAAACTAGATATGATCAAAAGACCTCCACAAGCATACCTGAATCACCAAGAACATCCGCACTTCTTTTGCTTACTGAAATTCTTCTCTCCATCATCCAAAACCTCAAGAACACAGTCTATTATTACTGTCACAAAGGAATAGATGCTTGCGGATCTTCAAACCATGAACCAATAGAGTTGACACATCATAAGGACTTCCCAAACACTCCTTCAAATCCATAGAATAGGAAAATACATTTCTGGATCTCACCGGACTTTTCTGTAATTCTCTATCACCTCTGAGCACTTACCAGAACCAGTTTTACTTGAGCGATCACAACTTCTTCATATCTTCATGCGGACCTCTAAAATCTCTACTAGAACATCTTAACATTCATATCTACAAACCCTTTAATCTGCATCCTCTGATCCTCATCCTGTCTTGGACTTTTTACCTTATGATATTATTGTTCTTCACTGTTCCTGATTTGGATTAATTTTCTCAATATCCTCAGCACATATCTTATCCAATCCTTATCATTAATGCAACAGGAGTATGTTGACATCAATGACAACACTGGTTAGGACCATACTTGCAACAATCTCCCCCTTTGTCATTGATGGCAACATATGATGTGAAAAACTATTTTAACCATCAAGACAATAACTTTTTCTTACTGTCACAACTCCCCCTAACAGCAACAACCATTTATATGCCTTTTCTTCCTTTACTTCTCCCCCTTTGATCAGCAACCACTTATTTTTCACATGTCTTCTCTCCCCCTTTGACATCAATTGCAAATGACACATACTTGCAATTCTACCACTTCAGAATCATATCTGCTGCTCCTCCTGAGTAGCAGCTCCCCATCATCAGTCTGGACCACAAGATGAGACTATGATATCCACTCGACTGATGCACCTCAGTGCACCTTAGTTCATCACCGGAGGGGCAATAACCCCTAACTTCTCCCTTAGATACTCAAAAGAGTCCTTAGGCAGAGGTTTAGTAAAGATGTTTGCAATCTGATCCTTGGAAGGCACAAACTCCAATCTGACTTCTTTCTTATTTACTTGCTCTCTCAAAAAGTGAAACTTGTGGATATGTGTTTGGTCTTTGAGTGTAACACCAAATTCTTAGATATGTTTATTGCACTTGAATTATTACAGAAGATTGTGATAGGCTCTTCATACTCCACTTTGATATCTCTTAACATCTGCTTCATCCACAACACTTGAGTGCAACTACCTACTGTTGCTATATATTCTACTTTAGTTATAGACAGAGATATTACCTCTTGTTTCATACTCAGCCGAGAAACCAATCTCTTTCCCAAAAAGAATGCTCCACCACTGGTACTCTTTCGGTCATCCACATCTCCTGCCCAATCTGCATCTGTATATGCATGAAGAGAGAAATTATGATCTCTGGGATACCATAGACCATACTCAACTATCCCTTTTAGATATACGAAAATCCTCTTGATTGCCATGACATGAGCTTCTCTAGGATCAGCCTGGAATCTAGCAACAAGACCAACAAATTGCATAATGTCTGGTCTAGTTTTGAGTGAGATACAATAATCCTCCAATCATTGATCTATATTTTGTTTGATCTATCCTAGGAGAGTCATCATCTTTGCTCAACTTACATTCGGTTGCCATGGGAGTGTTCATTGGCTTTGAATCTTCCATCCCAAATTTCTTCAACAATTCTCTTGCATATTTGGTCTGAGAAATGAAGATACCTTTCTTTGTTTGAGTGATTTGCAGACCCAAGAAGAAATTCATTTCACCAAGCATGGACATCTCAAACTCACTTTTCATTTGATTTGCAAAAGTTTTACACATACTATCTCTTCCTCCAAAAATGATATCATCAACAAACACTTCAACACCTAAGATGTTTTCATGATCAATTTTGAAATATAAATTACTGTTAGCAGTACCTTTGTTGAAACCAATCTTCAAGAGATATTTATCCAGTCTTTCATACCAGGCTCTTGGGGCTTGCTTCAGTCCATACAGTGCCTTCTTCATCTTGCAGACCATATCACCATTTTTAGATAGTTGAAATCCATCCGGTTGCTCAATGTACACTTCTTCTTCCAAGTCACCATTCAGGAAGATAGACTTGACATCCATCTGATATACCTTGAAATCCTTGAAAGTAGCAAATGCAAGAAATAATCTGACTGCTTTAATTCTTGCCACTAGAGCAAAATTTTCTTCAAAATCAACTCCTATTTGAGAGTAACCTTTGTAAACTAATTTGGCCTTATTTCTGATTACTTCACCAACTTAATTCAATTTGTTCCGGAAGACCCATTTGGTTCCAATCACATTCTTGTTTCTAGGTCTGGGAATAAGATCCCAAGTGTGCTTCTTCTCAATTTGCATCAGTTCTTCCTCCATTGCCTTAGTCCAGTTTTCATCATTGCAGGCTTCATTTACTGTCTTAGGTTCAATCTTTGAAATCAGACAATACTCATCTGAATCTTGAGCAATTCTCCTTCTTGTTTGTACACCTTTGCTTTTGTCACCTATGATCTGATCTTCAGAGTGGTTCAGTCTCACATACCTTGGAACTTTGGGAGTTTCTTGTACTTCTATCTCTTGATCAGGCTCATTGAAACTTATCTCTTCTTCCTGACTTACCAGATCAACTTGAATATGTTTTTCAGGAGAGACTTGGGCACCTTGAATCAGAGCATTATTCTGATCATCTTCATCATACTCATAAAACCTTGAAGGTTTTTCAATTCCTTCATCAACCTTCACATTTGTACTTTCTATAATCTTTCTCAATCTCTTGTTATAACACCATTCAGAGTAGCCATCTTACAAAGGATTTACAGAGAGATATTCAATAAATACCTCTTGCGCTTCTAGGGTTTGCGGAGTGAGCCAAATTGATTTGTTGGATGAATAGACTTCGGTGGTTGATCTTTGAGAAACTTTTAGATAAGTTATTTGCAGAGCTCCTTTTCTTCTTCTTCTCAAATGTAGAATGAGCAAATGTTCAATAGGAGAACCCTTGTATTTCTGTGCAAACCCTAATTCTTCATTGTAATAAATGTGCAACTGGTTATTCCGGATACCTTGTTTTCCTTGTTCAGAGAGGGAGAAACTTATCCGGATCATTGTGATGCACTTAGGATTGATGTTAGAGATGAATCATAATGACTACCTTTTCCTCAGATCGTCCCATTTGTCTGCAGATCAAGATGTTTTAATTTAGAATCATACCGGACCAAACTGTGAAAAACCTACTTTTACCAAAAGACTGTTAAACCGGATCAATCTGGAGGGATTAGACTCTTTAAATCTTCTTGCGGATCTTCCAAATCTTTACCATGGCTTATTCAGATGTTTCTCTGAAAACCCTTTGATCTGCAACCTTTCATGTGCCAATTTCAGGCACCAATTGACTGGCTGGGGGAATTGGTTTTTCTTTTGTTACTCCCCCTGAGCTAGAGCTCATCTATTCAATTTTCGGAAGGAATATCAGCACCAGATTCTGGTGCGGATCCATTCCCAACATTCTCTATGCTTTTCTTCACCCAAATCTTATTCATCTCCCTTTGAATTTCATCCTTGTTCACCTTTCCTTTTCCTTTGTCTTGATTCTGATTATGATGCACTGGACCCCTTTTGTCCTGATTCTTGCTTCTACAGAATTTGGCAATATGACCGGCTTTATTGCAATTGTGGCAAACAACATTTCTTTGCATATTTAAATGATATTCTCTTGATCTGCATTGATTGGTCATATGTCCCATTCTATTGCATGCAAAGCATCTACCATTGAATGAATTATTTATTTGTATATTTCTGCATTCATGAGATTTGTGACCATACCTTTTGCAGTTGAAGCACTGTCCGGAGAAGGATGTATTAGTCTGATTTATTCTCTTTCTGCACTGATTAGCTTTATGACCAAAATTATTGCAGTTGTGGTAGTATCCATTGAAGGATGGATATCTTTGAGCATTTGGTTGCCTTATCGGAGGTCTTCTAGGCTTGTTTCTTGGATTTTCTGGTTTAGAGTTCTTCTGACCAGATCTGGAGCTTTCACCTTTTTCATACCCCAATCCTTGTTTGTCATCTACCCTCTTTTGGCTTTCTAGAAGGACTTCAAGTTGAGCAGAGCTTATCTTGAATTTCTATTTATATTCATTTGCTATTTGAAGATCCCTTTTGAGAGTGTCAATCTGATTCTCAAGTTGTTCTTCATTTTCTTTAGCTTCTTCAAGATCAGATTCTAGATGCCTTATTATTCTGTCCATATCGTGGCAGTCTTCAGACTTTTCCTTGAGAGATTGTCTTAGGTTATCCTCAATTTTTCTTTTCTCTTCAATTTCTTGGGTGAATTTCATAACTCCTGAATCCATTTCATGTCTTACCATAATGACTTCTTTTGATAGCTTCTCGCATAACTTGTTCTTCTCATTCAGATCATCATCAGTGTTATTGGCTTCATTTTGATTTGCTAATTGTTGAAGTAGTTCCTTTCTCTTTTTCATACAGATACTTAGTTTCTCTTTTAGTTCCTTGATGAAATGATCAGCTTGTCTGAGTCTTTCTTTTAGGTCATGGGCTTCAGAATGAGACTGTTCAAGATTATCTAAAGCAGACTGAAGCTGTTCCCTCATACCATACATGTCCATCAAGATTCCCAAATCTTCCTCAAGCTGTTAGACTCTGTTTGGAGGGACTTGGCTCTGATACCAATTTTTAGATTCAGGGCAAACAACTGAGAGGGGGTTTGAATCAGTTGTCCAATACTTTTCTTTTATCCAAACACTTACATTCACTTAGCAGTAAAATGATAAATCAATCATGAAACTTAATGTATTTAATTCAAGAGCAGAAACACATCAACACATGAGACACCAAGATTTTAACGTGGAAAACCCGGTTAAGGGAAAAACCACGGGGTGACTAACCCAAGATTGCATTCTCTGTTAGAAGAATAGAAAGAATAAAATGGCACTTGCCAATTAGGGCTCATTGCCTGAGCACACTGCTCACAAGAGGCTCACTGCCTACAAGAGACACACTGTCTACAAAAGAATAAGTATCACATACTTGAACTAGTAAATAGCATCTTTACCATACTTGAGTCAGTTCCATTTAAGCCCAACCCTTTTGCTCTTCCTTTCGCTCTTCTCCTTGCTACCACACACTCATCTTCAACACACACCTTTGAAATGACCTTGCAATCCATTATTTATACATGATATCAACTTAGGAATGATCATCTAAGTCAGCTAACAATCATAAGAACATCTGCAAGATATATAATTCATCTGGTCGGCCAGTCACAGAAAGAACACCATCATCCGGAAGTTATTCTTCATTTTCGGGCCCCAACTCTAATGCGGACCATCAACACAAACTGGATATGATCAAAAGACCTCCACAAGCATACCTGAATCACCAAGAACATCCGCACTTCTTTTGCTTACTGAAATTCTTCTCTCCATCATCCAGAACCTCAAGAACACAGTTTGTTATTACTGTCACAAAGGAATAGATGCTTATGGACCTTCAAACCATGAACCAATTAAGTTGACACATCATAAGGACTTCCCGAACACTCCTTCAAATCTGTAGAATAGGAAAATACATTTTCAGATCTCACCAGACCTTTCTGTAATTCTCTGTCACCTCTGAGCACTTACTGGAACCAGTTTTACTTGAGCGATCACAAATTCTTCATATCTTCATGTGGACCTCTGAAATCTCTACTGGAACATCTTAACATTCATATCTACAAACCCTTTAATCTGCATCCTCTAATCCTCATCCTATCTTGGACTTTTTACCTTATGATATTACTGTTCTTCACTGTTCCTGATTTGGACTAATTTTCTCAATATCCTCAGCACATATCTTATCCAATCCTTATCATTAATGCAGCAGGAGTATGTTGACATCAATGAAAACACCGGTTAGGCCCATACTTGCAACAGGTTTCTCCTATTCTGATGAGCACTTTGATTTTTGTGAGCATTGTGTGTTTGGTAAACAAAATAGAAAATAATTTCCTTCAGGAAGCAATAGAGCAAAAGAGAAGTTAGAAATTATTCATACAGATGTGTTTGGAGCTATGGATAATGAATCTATCAGAAAATCTCATTATTTTGTAACCTTCATTGATGATGTATCCAGATCTACATGGATTTATTTTATGAAGCATAAATCTGAAGTTTTCATTAAGTTTAAGGAATTCAAAGTCTTAGTAGAGAACCGATCAGGTTTAAAGATAAAAATATTAAGATTTGACAATGGAGGGGAATATTGCTCTAAGGAATTTGATGAGTTTTGCAAGCATGTAGGTATAATTAGATAAAAGACAACTCCGTATACACCACAATAGAATGGTGTTGCAGAAAGGATGAACCAAACAATTATGGAAATAGCCAGAAGTATGCTTAGTGATGCACAGTTGGATAAATGCTTTTGGGCAAAGGCTGTGTATACTGATTGCTACTTGATAAATAGATCTCCTTGTAAGGCTCTTGATTCAACACCTTATGAAGTGTGGATAGGTAAGAAACCTTTTGTTTCACATTTAAGGGTTTTTGGCTATGAGGCTTTTGTTCATGTGCTTAAGGAAAAGCGGTCTAAGTTAGATCCAAAGGATGAAAAGTGTACATTCATTAGATATGGTGATAATGTGAAAGGTTATAAGCTTTGGAATCCACTAACTCACAAGATTATCTTTTCTAGAGATGTTATTTTCAGGGAACTTAGAGCTATTTCTGAACTTAAGCAGCCAAAAGAGAAAGAAGAAAAGGTAAAGAAGGTGCACTTTGATTTAGAGCAGCAAGATGCACCTCAGGAAGAACAAAATGATGGATTGGGGGGTGAAGAAGAAGAAGAAGATTCAATTAGTTTTGATGAAGATGAATTTGTTGTTACAAAAGAAGTTGGTGCAGATGATCATGTAGAAGAATGAGTAGAGTCTCTTACTCTAGCCTTGAGGAGATCCACAAGACAACAGAATCCAGTTGATAGGTATAGCCCACCAAATTTTTGTTCTGTATATGCTTTATTGAGTACTAACGATGAACCTAGATCCTATAGGGAAGCTATTTTTGTAGATGATAGTGAGTCTTGGTAGCTAGCCATGCAAGAGGAGATGATGGCTGTAGACTCTTGTAACACCTAGGATCTTGTTTGTTTGCCCAAAGGAAGAAAGGCCATAGGTTGTAAGTGGGTCTTCAAGAAGAAGTTTGGAGTAGACAGGTCATTAGAGAAGTACAAGGATAGACTGGTAGCCAAGGGATACTCCCAGAGAGAGGGAGTTGATTTTGGTGAGATATTCTCTCTTGTTGCTAAATTGACTTCTATTAGATTTCTCTTATCCATTGCTGCAAATTATGATTGGGAGATTGAGCAAATGGATGTTAAGACTGTGTTCTTGCATGAAGATCTTAAAGAAGAAATTTATATGCAACAACCTACAGGTTTTGATTTAAAAGGAAAAGAACATTGGGTTTGCAGGTTAAAGAGGTTTCTTTATGGTCTAAAATAGTCCTCCAGAATTTGGTATCAAAAGTTTGACTCATTTGTTTTGAAATTAGGTTTTGTTAGAAACGAAGAGGATCACTGTGTTTACATTCATTGTGTTGATGATTCTATACTGGTTATTGCTTTGTATGTTGATGACATGTTTTTTAGCAATACTAAGGGTGTGATCAGTGAGTGACAAGGGTCATTGTACCTCATCATTTAATCATATTTCTTTTATCAAATCCAGGGTTGTGTCCTTGGCTATCTGCAATTAGGAATCCTATAGTTTCCAGTTTTGTCTAATTAACTCTAATGACTTCTACTGATTTAAAGAAACTGATCTATCTACTACAAAATGAATTCAAAGAATATTTAAAATAGAATTGAATAGTAAATTACTTAAAAAAAATCTTATAAACTAAAACATGCATCTATCTATGAAAACAATAAATATCTTTTAGAGCAAAATCAGAAACAACAAAACAACAACAGTACTAGCCTTCTATCTTGGTGGTGAGAGTGGGCCCTTGCTCAACACCCTTAGGGCTAAAAACTAAAGTAAAGAATCAAAACCAGAAAATAATATCACAACTCAATTAAGTCCAATTCCATCAACTTTGCATTAATATCACAAATGAGATTACAGAAATCAGAAGGAAAAATAATCGCTTGTTCTTTTTCTGCTGCTTCTATAAGTATATATAAAATTAGTGATGAGATATCACTTATCTTATCTACCAGTTCTTCTATGAGATGACATCCATCTCTTTATTATACTAGCTGTCTAACTACAGAAAATAACCATGCAATAAAAATAGATTGAGTGGAACAAAAGTCCACTCTGAATCTGAGATTTAGTCTTAATATATTTGGGTAGCGAGGCCCTGAAAACATGGATATTAAATCAGTTTCATCAGTAACTCATGCAAAAACTAAAAAGAGATAAAAACTCTCAGCAGTTAACTATAGATGTCCCTTAATCACTGAGGTGATGATTTGAGTAATATCAGGGGTATCACGATCACTACTGAAAGTGTCTGACTGATAGCTATGCTAGAAATCTGCTCTGCTCTAAAGAGGTGCTGGAGATGTATGTCTCTATTTGCAGCTCTGAAGATGTAATTGTGGCCTTCTTGCTCAGCTTTAGAGATGCTCCAGATTTCAGTCCAGCTCCTGAGATGCTTTTCCTCTTTACTCCAAAACTTCTGATGTCGTGGTATTCTGATATTGTCTCTGGAGGTCATTAGGACTACCTCTGAAGATGCACAAAATTTCCAACCCGAACATCTACACCGATTGATTCAAAAAGAGAAGTTTTTCTGCATATTTCCATCAATTCCATGCACATTAGTCCTTTAATCAGAAATCATGATCTTAAGTAATTCATCTCCTATTAATCATTATTTAAAACAATCTTGCTAGCCTATTCGGGTGTAGTCATCAAGAAGATGGAATCAGAAAGGAGAAAAAGAGAGGTAAAAAGATGTATTTCATGGGTGCTACCTGGTACTCATCATCCCCCCATACCTAAGGTTTAGCAAGTCCTCCTGCTTCTCATAATCTAGACTTATTCTGGTGGAGTAGCCTGTCAGTCAAGCTGTAGTCTTGTGCATAGGTAGTCCAAGTGGTGCAGTTGGTATTACTATTTCCCCTGTACTGATCAACCTACTTCAACCACTCCTGTAACTTATCATCTTCCATCTGCTCAGCCCAAATAGGTAGTGGCTCAATTATGAGAGGGGGTCTGAACCACCCACCTATCCACTCCTGTTTATGTTTATCCATCATTTTGGATATTAACCTTGCCTTCCTCATAAATAACCTTAAGTTCGTAGGGGTTACCACTTCTCTCATTTTCTGCTCTGAGGTCAGAATGTTCCACCTTTTCTTTGCTATTGCAAGCACTGGATTAGCTGAACTATTCATAAAAAGACCAAAATCAATGGAACACTCTTGCAGATTTTTCAAGTATAATGGCAAAATTTTGTTCTGATTTTCAGGGTGATAGACATATGCCCTGAATTGGATCTCAAAAGCATGAGGGTTTGGACACTCCTTTCTGATGAAAAGATTTATTTTTGTATCCTTCTTGAGGTGAGCCTCCATCCACTCATTCCAAATCTGATGATTCCTCATCATTGACACGAATGCTTTGAGCTAGCAATCCCCTACAAAATAATTAAGAATGAAGGTCATATCGTCAACACATAAACCATGCAGATATAATTCACACATGAAATTTTTGTCTACATCAGAGCTCCTTGTATATGCTTCCATGAACCCCTCTGCTATCTCTGTACTCTCAGTTAGATCAGACAGGACTGAAGATAGTTTTCTTTGCAGGACCGTTTCTTGTAAAAACATAGCATAATTGGCACTTGGAGGCCCGCAAGATAAAATCTCAGAAGAAATGGAGGCTATCTAAATGACTTTTTCCTCCAAAGTTTCTACTCTTTTTGTCATGGCAGTAATTGCCCTTTGCAATTGCAGCATAGGCTTAGAAGCCTCATATTCTCTACATCTCTTTTCCTAGTGAAACAGGGCCTTCGGTATATCAATGGGGATTGGACCCACATATGGATCTGTTTGTACCTCCTGTTCACTAGTTACCCCTGGGCCAACCAACTCATGAATATATTCTTCTTGATCATCTATTTTGTTGTTGGCCCAAGTCAATTGTTTATCTTGGCTCTGTACTTTCTCAATTAATGCTGCAATTACTATGAGACCATTGTCTCTAGCCCTGGTAAGATCATAAATACTTTGTACTACCTCTATCTCCTTTTCCTTCATGATTTTAGCTGTCTCAGTCTTCTGGGCTTCCAATTCTGCTTCCCCCTCCTGAATTATTTGATCTTTTCTCTAGAGCTCTATTTGCAGTTTTTTAATTACCTATTTTTGCTCCATCTCTATCTCCATTCTAACCTTCTTGAGATCAGTGATAATCAGGTTTTTCCCCCATAGTAATCTTTTTAGATTACTAATTTCGTCCAACATTTGCTTCTCTTTTGAAATTTCAATATCCTCTTGATGAGAGGGGTGAGAGAAAGTTCCTATTTCTTCTTCTGTTTGCTGCACATCAGGATCTTCTATAGCCATCTGTCTTGCTTTGTCATATGCACCCAATTACTTTGTTTCATCTTTCCTTATAGACTCCCTATCTTGAGGTTCTTCTTGGGTTTTCTCTATTTTTGCTAGTACTGATGAAGGCCCAGCTTTCTCCTCAGAACTTCTAAAACCCAGAAGCACTTCAGCTAGGAGAGCAGTATTTTTCTCAGTTT
The DNA here is from genome assembly GCA_027924645.1 of Cunninghamia lanceolata. Lineage (NCBI taxonomy): Eukaryota > Viridiplantae > Streptophyta > Pinopsida > Cupressales > Cupressaceae > Cunninghamia > Cunninghamia lanceolata. Next base: position 1,341,060 of record BSBN01000026.1, on the reverse strand, counting down.
GGGAGAGATGCCTTTTTATTTTGCTTCTTCATAGCATAGTTGGGGCAGGTACCTCTAGAGCAGGTATCTCATCCTCATAATCTGAGGAAATAGTAAAAGTATGCCTGTGTTCTATCTCCGGAGCAAGAGATTGTTCTAAAGTTGGACTTAAACCTAGATGAATAGATGGTTCTGGGGAAACTTCTCTCTGTCTTTTCTTTCTCACTAGAGGGATCTAATCAGAATCATGAGATGCTTCTTCAGCTCAATAGTGTATTATAGAGTCAAGATTTCTTTGGGGTTCTCTTTGCTTGCTGCCCTGACCTCTCCCCTGTTAGTCCCTTAGGAGAAGATTCCTCACCTAGAGACATCTTCCTCCTAGCTAAGTGAGTCATGTATGGAGTTTGCTCAAGAGCAGGCTCTTTAACTTCTTTGCCTTTCCTCTTCCTATCAGAAATTGGGGTAGCAGATGAAGTTGCCTCCAGTGAGGACTTCTTTCCTTTTTCAACAACTAGAGAGGATGTTGAAGGTTTTGTCTCTTCTTCTTGCTGGGTAGAGGAATCCTCACCCTCTTCCTGTGCCCTCTTTGGCTCTCTGTCTTGGGGATTTTGTTCAAGAAATGTTTGCCATAATTCTTCCCCATCAGCTTGAGACAGAAAGTGGTGTTTAACTATTAGAAAAATAAGGCCATGATGTTTCATAGGACCCTTGTTTTGTTGATATTTTTCTGCAGTTGCCCTAATGGTAGAGTACAGAAAGTTGGGAATGTTTATGCTGAATTTAGGGTGTCCATTCCCATGCCTCAGAAAAATCAACATTTTCATTATTGGTCCTAAAACTAAGGAAAATTGACCATCACATGTGAAATATTTCATCAACCATGTAGCTATAGATTGCCAAGGGTTGGAAGTGAGGACCTAAGAATTCCTTTAACCTCATTTTTATTTAAATGCAATTGTATTGCAGGTTCACCTTCAATAGAGAAATTCCTAATCAAATCAACATATAAAGTTTTCAGATGATAGAACCTCTCACCTTGTTCAGGCAAGCCAGAAATATGACTGATAGTGGTTGTAGAGAGATTGATTTGAACTCCCCTTACAACTATTTGATTGTCCCTTACGTTTCTTAGGAACTCATCAACAATATCTTCTTGAAACCCTTCAAACTTTTCCAAAAACTCCAACCATCCTGCATTCCTTAGAATGTCTGCTGCAACATCATCTTGCAAAAGGTATGTAGCACTTTCTGGCTCTAATTTCTTCTTAACCCCCATTTCTAAATTCTTTTCCTATCCTCTGTGCTTACAATTCTTCCTCACTCCGTAGGCTTCAGAGAACTATTTCAGCTGACTCTGTTCTTAAAGGTATTTTGCAGTTTTGAATGAGGATTATTATGTCAATTCATTGAATGGCTTAGGATTATGGAAAAAAGAACTTAAATTCAGTTAGAGTGCTTATGCGGTCATAATTGAAGCAGAGTGATGGGACACTTCGTAGGCATGGTGGAAGTTCAGCAAAGATGGCGGCATGCATGAATTTGGGAAGGAAAATAATGGCAGGAGGACATGTCATATTGACGGCACCCAAAAATAGAAATGACAAGATAGTTGCTAATTAATGCTTAATTAAGAGAGAATTACTTGAACCATTCTTAATTATGAGGCGTGATGTACTTGGATGAGATGCTGTGACATTAATGAGACTGGATGTGATGTGGCACTTAAGCAGCTTGTTGTGGTTTGAAATGACATCAATCATCTTTATTGTCACGCAACCTGCAATCATTCCCACTGAGTGGTTCAAGAATCCATGTATCCAGGGTGACATCAACATAGTCTTTCTAAGTACCCATGCAAACGAGAGTAATGATTTCTCCTGAGATGCGTGTTGACTTCATCTTTGTTCTTGCCATAAAGTGGAGGATGAGTCATGATGACCTCATCAAATGACATCTCTACTTTATTTCCTAGAGAGGTGGGTCCCCTCCCACTTATTATGGTTGTGAATAACTCTTTATTGGTGGAGTGCCAGAGGTGCTCCTAGTTTGTGAGCACTGGAGGTGTGTTTGAGTAACTCCCGACACCTAATCACCTCCGTAGCTTGGTTATTCATATCTGACATGAAGAAGAGAACTGCCATTTGCTGGTTTTCAATCCCCTTGGTCGAGAAAGACAACCATTTACTAGTTTTCCATCTTCCTCTATTTTTTTTAAGAAGGCCGCCATTTGCTGGTTTTCAACCTTCTCCTTTTTTTTGTTTTTATTTATTTATTTATTTTTAAGAAGGCCTCCATTTGTTGGTTTTCAACCCTTTTTTTTTCAGTCCAAAACTATGACAGAGGAAGTATCCCCTATATCAAAACACAAATCTTTGATGAACTCTTCTTTAGTGGATGGCCTTTTATAGAGTCTGATTCAGTGGCCATTTACTAAAAAACTGTCTGTGCTTCCATCAATAGGTTCCAACAGCACTATTCCATTTTAAAAAACTTCCTTTATTTGATAAGGACCCATCCAATGAGTTTGTAGTTTCCCTTTGAACTCTTTGAATTTAGAATCATAAAGAACCCAATCACCTTGTTGGAATGTCCTCCTCTTGATGTGTTGGTCATGCCATTGCTTCCTCTGATACTGAACCAGTTCTGTTTACTGAATGGCCTATGTCCAGATTTCATCCAACTCATTGAGCTGAAGAATTCTGTTTTGTTGGCCTATGGACAATGGTAGACCAATATCCAATGCAATTTTAAGTGTTTGGAGTTCAAATTCTATAGACAGAATAGGCTTTTTCCCATAAACTAATTCATATGGTGACAACTTTGTTGTGGACTTCCAAGTGGTATTGTAAGCCCAAACTGCTTCAGGTAATCTGTTAGCCCAATCTTTTCTATTCATTGCCACTGTCCTTGTCAGAATATTCTCAAGTTCCCTATTAGTCACTTCTACCTGCCCATTATCTTGAAGATGGTAAGGTGAAGATTTTCTGTGCTTGACTTGATATAGATCTATGAATGCTTTGATTACCTATGAAGTAAGCATAGGTCCTCTTTCTGAAACTATGGATCTTGGGGCTTCAAACCTCAAGAAAATTTTATTATAAAGGAAATCAACAACTTTCTCTTCTCGTGCAAATTGCAATGCTTGAACCTCAGCCCATTTAGTCACATAGTCTGTGCATACTAGGATATACTCCTTGCCTGATGATGGTGGAGAAATTGGTCCCACAAAGTCTAGGCCTCACTGTTCAAATGGCTCCATTAGTACTTGAGGATGCAGTAACATCTCCTGGGTGAAGGTTGGCTGTCCCATCCTTTGGCACTGGTCGCATTGCTACACATACTTCTTAGTATCCTTATGAATAGAGGGCCAATAGTAACCAGCTCCTAGGATCTTGTGGATAGTTCTGTGGGAAGAATAATGCCTACTAGATGGTTCATCATGACATGCTCTCAACACATCAAAAATTTCATCAGATTTTAAACACCTGTGTAGAATGAAATCAGGACCACATTTAAATAGCAATCCATTTAACCATTTGTAAGATAAGCTTTCCTTAACTAAGCATTTTTTCTGTTTTGAGGTAAAATGGGATGGATACAAGCCTATAGCTAAAAGATTAGAAATTTTAGTGAACCAAGGTACAATAGAGGAGATAGCAAAAAGATGTTCATCTGGGAACTTGTCCTCCACTGGCTTGTTTTCTCCTCCTATATGCAATCTTGACAGAAAATTAGCAACCAAATTAAACTGGCTTGGATTATCAACTATGGTAATATCAAATTCTACAATAGCAATAACCACGTGATGATCCTTGCAACTAATATTGGCTTATTGATTAGGTACTTGATGGCTGCATGATCAATATGTAGAAATATTTTATATCCAGTGATATAATGCCTAAATTTGTTTATAGCATAGATGACTGCCAAGAATTCTTTTTTAGTTGTGGTGTAATTTCTTTCTGCAAAGATAAGGTTTTGCTAATGTAATAAATGGCATGCATGCTCTCTCCTTCCTCCTTCTATCCTAAAACTGCCCTAATGGACTCATTTGAAGCATCAGTTTGTATGTGAAATGGTAAAGTCCAATTAGGTCCTCTCAAAATAGGCGTGATAGTAAGCTTCTCTTTTAGGGTTTCAAATGCTAATTGACAGTCTTCTATCCATAGAAATTCTGTCTTTGTTAAGCAGAGTAAACAGGGGGTAGTGTTGATGTGGATGTTAGTCACACACAAACATACTAAACAAAAGTTACAAAACAATCCTTGTTTATCTTGAAAGATATGATGAATTCATAGAATTCATGATACCAAGTCTCCGATGATTAGTTCATAATCTACTGATGTTACTCAATGGTTGATGTGTGTTGCTATTTTCCATTTTGGGGTCTTACGTAGATCAGTAGATTATGCTTCTGCAATAATGCTTTCATTCAAAGAGGTTATTCTATACAACATACTCCTTTAAAGGATGTGTCTAAGTGGATATTTGCATGAGTTCTACCCTTATTTGTGTTTCTTTGCATGATATTTTCAATAGTACATGCATCTACATCAAAAAAATATGCTAATGAAGTTCAGTTGTCTACGGGATATCAGCATATTCCTTTGTTCTACTTAATATTTATCATGACGTATAGTTATGGAAGTGATTTCTATGAAATTAAAATGAGAAAAAAGGTTTAGAGAGTGAGATTCCTAAAATTACTTGACTAAGATTATTGATCCACATACATGTTCCCATATAGCAATGAAGAGAAGAAAACTAAAATCATACTTCACCAGGACATTCCACAAATCAACATGATCCAGTGCAAATCTTCAGAGGTAGAGTTGACAATAACATGCAATGAAATGAAAGCGTTTCTATAGAACATAGCATTCACCAGTACATATCCAGAAATCAACTTGAAGATTACTTAGGATTTACAATCAAGATGTAATCTAAAGCTTCATCTCCATATAGTATGCTCATAGAACAGGTACATTTACAATGATCTGAGGAAAGGACCTTGACATTTCAACAATTCAGTCCTCATTAGTCTCAGTAATCCGATCTCCTGCATGAAATTGCTACAGGTCAGATATTATATGATTGACCTCCCTCCCTTTTATTTAGAGTAATGGAGCTGAATATATGTCTCTATTTTTCCCCCTAATACAGCGCCCAAGAAATCCTAATGGATCAACGGTCAGCATCCTCAGATGCAACATCAAACGGTGGAAGATAGATCCCGCTAAAAGGCCTTGAGTAGCATGCCCATACTGAGTGTAAGGATGTCCTCTGAAAACTCTGACAGTCACCAAAACAACTATTGCTCCTTTTAATATTGTTTCCTTCCATTTGCATTTAAAGCCCTGTCTCCTCCTGGTGTGTTTTCAATTTTTCATGATCCGATCTGCCTGGGATGTCATTGCCATTAAAGCCCTGTCATTACATCGGCCTGCATGCCGCCAGTCAAATCTGCATATAGACCCTTTTGTAGGCCTTGCGTGTATTCCTTGTTCCGCACTCTTCCTGATCATCGGCGAGACACGTGCAGTTGGGTTGAGCATTTATTTCTCCACCGAAGATGGCCTCCTGCAGTGATAAACCTGCATACCTACCAACAGACATAAGTCAAACATCATCATCATCTCAATAACCAGCAGGAAATTATATTAAATCATGCCCTGGATGTGCAAACATATATATCAGGTCAAGAAACTATGAAAATTACACATCCCAATGCATATACAATGTTAGAAAAGGGTCAAGTCAACCATCGCTTGACCAAAAATCATGCATCGGGCTTCAGAACAGCCTCAAAATCCTCCTACTTTGCCTTCCTGCCATTTTCTTTTGAATATTGGGCTGCATTTGGAGATATGCATCGCAATGCATGTTAGATATAAACAAGCATAAGATGCACTTGGCAGACTTAAATGATCATGCATTATAACTTTGAAACTCTTCATTAATCAGGATATGATGATGACATCATCATCATGGACAGGCCTTGCTAAAGTGTGAAAGGATGACGCCATCGTCCCATTGCAGGACATCGGGAGGTTAAGAAATATGACCCCGATATTGAATGAATATCACCCTCCAAAGAAGATGACGTCACCGTCATGTTGAGTTTATGTATATCGGGTCATGTTTTAAGATCAGGGTGATATTCAGAAAATGCCCCCCGCGAGAAAATGACCCTCGCGAGAAGATGACCCCCCCGAGAAGAAATGTCTAGATGACATCATCAAGTCGATGACTTGGCTAGATTGCTGTAGTTACTATGACGTTATCGTCATGTTATCGGATGGGGTGATCATTTGAAATACACCATCGTGAGGTTAAAAGGATGATGATGTCATCGTCATGGTGATCTCCTTCGTTCATCGGGCTTAGATGACATCATCGTCATATCGACATGGGGGTGATATTCTGCGAGGGGGTGATCTTTGGAAGATCAGGTGATGCACAAGAGATCGGGTGATGTTTGAAATATGACCCCTCGGAAAAATATATGCAACTGCTTGACGGACAGATACAGTCATCACATAAATTTGACGTTCGGATTTGTGAACAAAATGATTGTCGGTGATAGACCGATATCGGGGTGATCTAAAAGATCGGGGGGGATCTAAAAAGATCAGGGTGATCTAATGTAAGGTGACTGATATTTGAAATATGACCCCCCCCAGAATATCAGGTTTGACCAGAACTTTGACTCGCCATAACTTTCTTACTTGGCCGAATTTCAGGGTGATGCAAAAGTCAAACTTGCTTAGAATTTTACACTCTTTCACATTGCAGGCTACCTGAGGCAAGATTGAGACTTTGAATTTTTGGGTTTAGACCTGAGGATTACAAATGCACTTGACATGATGCTACCTTTTACCATTACCGCCTAGAGCACAAAAACAAGGGAGCAAGCCACAACAGGGGTCCTCATTTTGCTAAGGAGAAAAAGAGGCGTGTTGTGAACATCACAACAACTAGAAACCAAACAAAACAATCAAAACTAAAACTATTAAAGGAAACTGAATGAAATGAATTCATAACTTATAACTATCCTTCTGTAAATCATCATTTAACTTGAGACTCAATGTATTCAATAAGGTGCATGAATTTTCCTTTCAATTTACGTGGGTGCATGTGATTAATTATCCTCATCTTGAAGATTAGTTGAACAAACTAGTGATTGATATTAGCCTACGTAGGTGAGGACGTTCCCTCATAGCCAACCGGATAGAGCCTTGCTGCCAGCAGGCGTCCATAGCCCCGGCAAGGTTATTGTTACAATTCTCCTAACTAGAGCCCCACTACTAGCAAGTGTCTATAGCCCTGGTAGAGTTACTTAGATGGCTTAACCTAAATTTTTAGTAAAATCCATTTTATTACTTTGTATTTTTATGTATTTGATGGAAACTTCATAAGATATTGCATTTGTAATCTTTATGATGCAAGGAGTGGTCACTTGCTGAAATTAACCTGAGAATTGTAATGGTAGCAAGGGTGACCTCTGATTTTTCACCTAATATCCACACTGGTAAGTTCAACAAACCCAAAGATTTTAGGTGTGTCATTGTGAGAAACATTCCTTGAATACTCAACCCATTCTTATTGAATACAAAATTTCACAAGTCAAACAACTCTCTACATTCATGACAGTCACAACAAGCTATGCATAAATTTCAAACAATTAACCTGAATGATCTAAATTTTTCATTGTTTTCTGTGGTTGTTAATCTGCTCCTTCATACTCTAAATCAAAGTAAAGACCCAGCCAAGGCCACAAAGCAACCAAACAAAACAAATAGAACAAAAAGACTGTACAAACAGCTATACAACAAATGTACACTATGATACACATGACTGTCATGGTGCTATTTCAGGCCTAAAAATCGTGTTTGAGGAATTGTCCATTGACTGGCAGTGGAACATCCTTAGCTATTAAGGACTTGAGCCTGTAGGCGTTGTCTCCTAAAATTTTAGAAATTTGAAAGGGGCCTATCCAGAGTTTATCAAACTTACCATGATCACCCTTCCTTTCATGTGCTTTGTCCCACATCAAGACTAGATCTGAGATCCTAAAAGCCTCAATCCTAGCTCTTTTGTCAAACCAACGCTTGACAACAGCCTGATGTTTAGCAAATTGGTTAATTGCTTCACTTCTTTTTTCATCTAGGTACATCAATTGCATCAACCTAACTTCCTATTTATTATCTATGCCTAGGTATTCTTGTGCAAACTGTAGTGTAGGAATCTTTAAGTTAACGGGGAGGACAAGATCTACCCCATATACTAAGTGAAAAGGTGAATTTCCTAATGCAACCTTATTTCTGGTTCTATCTACCCACAAGGCATATTTCAACAAAGTGTTCCATTCCCTTGGGTTTTTCTCTATCAATTTCTTTATGATGTTTAATAGGTTCTTATTTGTGGATTCTGCTAATCCGTTCCCTTGGGGATAGGAATTTGAGGAGAATTTCAAGATGATCCCATAATCAAAAGCCCAACCTGATAGTTTAATTGAAGCAAAAGCAGACCCATTAACACATACTAAAGCATATGGAACTCCATACCTGGTCACTATATTGCTTTCCAAAAACTTAATGACATCCTCAGCATTACATGTTTTACTGCTGACAGCTTCAGTTCACCTGGTACAATAGTCAGTAATAGTTAAAACATACCTGTGGCCTGAGGATGATGGAGGATTGATAGGTCCTATGAAGTCCATCCCCCATTGAGCAAATGGGCTCATCTCCATCATTGGCTGCAAAGGTTGAGCAACATATTTTTCTCTGTTTGCAGCAACTTGACACATATGACAACATTTAATATGTTCAGCAGTATCTTTAAAAATTGTGGGCCAATAATACCTGCCCTAAGGATAGCATGAGTGGTGGCTAAGGATGACCCATGTGTAGTCCCAAATTTATCGTGCAATTCTGCTAGCACCTTATCTACTTCTAATTTTTTCAGGAACCTTAGGTATATCCCCTCATAGTTTTTCTTGAAAAGGACTCCTCCTTTTATCATGTACTTCTGTGACCTTATCTTCAGGGCTCTCCTCTGTGAGGCCTGCAGTCTTAAGGAACATCTTCCAGTGACTAGGATGTGTCTGATGTTTGAGTACCATTCTCCATCTTCCTTTGTATTCACAACATACTGCTGGCTCAAGATATTAGGATTAATCTCTGATATCATCTAGCTTAATGCCTATCCTCTTACTAACTTCATGGGGGTGATGTCCATATCATACTCTTGGAGGACAGTGATCCATTTAGCCCTCTTTTCTCCTGGTTCACTTTGCATTAACAACATTTTCATTGCTGTATCAGGTACCACAACAATCACTTTACTTCTCAGGATGTAATACCTGAATTTCTTGACTGCTCAAACTAGAGCAAGTGCCTGTCTTTCAACATCCATGTACTTGAGCTCTACATCTTTGAAAGGGCAGCTCGTGAAGGCTATAGGCTTCTCCTCCTTTTCTTCATTTCTTTGTGTCAACATTGCTGCAGAGGTATGTTCTGAAGCAAATGAGTAGATGTAGAAGTCCTTGGTATAATCTAGACTGATCAGAACTAGAGCATTTGATATGGCTTTCTTAATGTCTTCAAAAGCTGCTCTAGCTTCCGGTGTCCATTCAATTTTAGCGTCCTTCTTGAGCATGGCATTCAACAGCCTGATAATCTCTGCGAAGCCAATGATAAATTTCCTATCAAAATTAATCTTACCAAAGTAAGACTTGAGCTCTGTCTTGCTTCCAGGTAGTTGTATCTTCATGATGGACTCTATTATGTCAGGATCAATGATAATCCCATTCTCAGTTATCAGGTGGCCTAGCAATTTCCCTATGGTCATCCCAAATATGCACTTCTTAGGGTTCATGGATATCCTGTATTATTCACACTTCTTCAGCACCTTTCTCAGGTCCTCTACATGGTTTTCTCTTTCTTTGGAGAACACCGTCAAGTCATCCATGTATATTACTATGCACCTACCAATTAAGCCTCTGAAGGCTATGTCCATTGCTCGCTAGAATGTGGCTCCAGTGTTTATCAACCCAAACGACATGCGTCTGTAGGTGAAGATCCCCCACTTTGTGGTGAATGTAGTTTTCAATCTGTTAATTCTGTCAACCATCACCTGGTTGTAACTAGAAAAACCATCCAAGAAGGACATCATCTTGGCATTGTTCACAATCTGTAGGACTTCATCTAGAGAAGGCAAAGGATAATTATCCTTTTCAGAAGCTTTATTTAAGTTTTTGAAGTCCACGCACAGTCTGATGTCACCGTTTCTTCCTCACTGGGACTAGGTTTGCCACCCACGTGGAATGTCTCATAGGAAATATGATCCTGGCATCAAGCAGTCTTTTAACCTCTTCAAAGATGATGGGCTCTAGCAAGGCATTGATAGGTCTCTGTTTCTGTCTAAAAGGCTTGGCATCTGGCTTCAAAGGTATCGTATGAGTGATGACTAATGTGTCATAAGTTTTTAGCTCATCATACGTCCAGGGGCCTGGGTTATTCCTTTCAATTCCTCCTCTATACAGACTTTCCCAATCATAACATTTCTTTTTTACCACCCTACCCAATGTTAACCTGGGAGTACTGTCCCTCATCAGACTTTGTAAGATCCTTCTATTTTAGCATGTTGTCTAGATCAAATGCTCTTTCTAGCTCTATCATTCCTTAGGGATCCTATTGCTAGGCAACTCTAGGATTTCTTCTTCTTCCCAAACATGATCCTCTACATTCCTTTCATCAATGATCTATGCTCCAAAAACATCTCTGTTGGAAATAAATTCTAAAATATGCTGATCGTCGTCAAATACTTGAAGATTGGTTACATTGTCAGGCACAGAAGGCATTGATATTAATTCAACTGAGAATCATTTTAGACTAGATATGGGTAGTGGCTCTAAAGTACTGGCAGCCTAGGTCAAAGCATCTACTTTATGGTTTTGCTCTCTGGGTACATGGGTGATAACGAAAGCATCAAAATCTTTTATTAAGTCCCACACCCTGTATCTGTAGTTGGACAACCTTTTTTATTTGCAAGAGTTTATACCTGTTACCTGTCTGACAACTAATTCTTAGTCTCCATAGACATACAAAATTTTCACCTTCTTTCTAAGTGCAAACAACATCCCATGAATTAGAGCTTCATACTCTTTCACATTATTTGTACATGGGAACTGCAACCTGTATGTTGCTAAGTAGGACTTTCCTGATGGATTGATGAGGTCTATTCCTACTCCAGCTCCTTGTTTTGACTTGGATCCATCAAACCTGAGGATCCATGGCCTATCTTCATCTAAAATCTTGTCTGGGGCTTCTTTCTTCCTTTTGGCTCTGGCAGCTGCACCACCGGATATCCAATTTAATTTCAGTATCTCAGCTTTCTCGAGCTTCACCTTATCGGCCTTATGGGAAGCATACATTTCTTCTTTTCTCTTATCATCAGGAGGAACATCCTCTGGACTAGGTAGCATCTGCCTTCTCAAAATATGCAGGAACAATGAACAAGATGTTTCTGAATGAGGTGCTTCATGTAACCTGTACCACCTCTCAATCAAGACATCCTGTGGGGATATCTGCTGCTGTATCATCTTTTGAATCCCTCTTGACAGAAACTCTTTGAATTTGGATAGATTGCTGCCCCTATCATCATTAGATAACTCATAATTTGATTCTACCAAACAATCACTCCCTGGGGTGATCTTCTTCTTGTTCTTGGCATTACTCCTGTTGCACACCAGTATCTCTTCTGTTAAATGAATAGAATCTTCATCATGATATGTGCATCCTCCCATTCCTGTAGGAAACAAACAAAAATTAGTATCATTATCATTATCTGTAGAACTCACCGCGGATGATGATGAAGATGCCTCATTATATGCTTGTTCCAGCTCCAACATATCTAAATAGGCATCACAAGTCTTTTTAGAATGCGCCTCATCATGCAACCTGCACCATCCATTAATTAAAATATCATGAACATGAATTTTTAATAATTGACATCATTTCACCTGTTTGGACAGGTGCATCTCAAAATTCTTAAAATGATCTAACTCATTCTCATTCTCAGGATTACAAGCAGACTCTTCGATTGTTTTATCATTTTGAGGGTCATCATCATGATCATGAATGTCAAGCATTAGGATCTCCTCTATCCTAGCAGTTTGGGGTTTGATGGAGTAAACTCCAGGTTCCACATCCACATACATGATTTCATTAGTTTTGTTATATTCAGTGATCATGTGTTTCATGCAGGGTTCAGCATCTATTCTTATTTGATTTGGTATTCCCTTCCAAGGTAGCCGCATATGACTGAAATCAGTAGACATGTATTCGTTGAGGGTTCTTGACCAGTCTCTGCTGAGTAACATTCCATATGTATTAGGTATATCAACTATCTAAATATCAATATAGTGCTGGATTCTGGGATCCGATGCTAGCTGCATATGAATGTGAGTTAGTTCTCCTACCACACTTACTTCTGTTTTGTCCAATTGTGTTACTTTCTTTAATGATTTAGCATGATGTAACCCTAAAGCGTTGCATATGGATAGGGGCATTACATTGGTAGATGCTCCTGAGTCCACTAAATAGTTGTGCAAATTCTTACTGAACATCCTCACGGTAAGGAGGAAAGGAGGTGACTCACTTTTGTCTTTGTATAAGGTCATGTGGGAGGTCTCTCCAGCTTGAACAGTAGCTAAGGTTTTAGGTTTGACATTGACATCCCTGGTAGCATGATCTTTATTTCCAAGCTGGCCTGAGGTATGACTATCTTCCTTTTGAGCAGGATCATCTAATGATTTCATGAAGGCATTCTTGATAGCAAGGGTTTTAAGCAACTCTGACAATGGCAGGCTGATCTTAATCTTTTTCATTTCATCAGTCAGATAAGAAACCAACTTGTCAGATCCAGGAGGTAGATTTACAGCTTTTGGTGCTATGTTCTGTGGCGTTAAGTACTGAGCATTGACTTTGGGAAGTCCAGGGTTATTATTGGCCTTAGGATTAGGTGGAGTGTTGAAATTGTTAGGAGGCAAGGAGGTGGTCAAAGGATCAGTAGATTTGTTTGAGTTATTCCTCAGGTTGTAATTATGTCTACCCTGAGGTTGTTGTTGATAAGCATTGACTTCCTCATTCTCAACTGATGGCTCATTCTCATCCTCAAATGGAAAAACATAGTTAGATTCAAAAGCCATGGTTGATTCCTCACATGTTGAGGTGTAATCCTGATGTGATGAGATTGTCTACTGATAAGGATGATGCATGAAGCTTTCCAGCACTAAGGCAGAATCATACTCACAGGGGACAATTTCATTTCCCTCTACATAAGGTGGGTTTCCTAAAGTATTGGACACTTCAGCTTGGAAAATGCTGGCAGTAACCCTAAATTGAGGACAGTCCAGCTCTGCATGAGCATTGGTGTTATGTATCATGCACCAGTTTGTAAGTACTACCTCTACAAGGTTTACTCTAGTGGTTTGTTTAGGTTCACCAGGAGGCTGATTGTCTAGGGTGATGGAAAGGAACCATTGTTTGGCCTAGTGTTCCACACTCTAGGTTGTCTAGGAGGATTGTTGTTGCCATTATTGTTATTGTAATTATTGTTGTACCCCCTGTCAGGATGATTAGGTCTATCATTAGCATAACCTTTGTTTTGATTAGGCTGAGAATAGAAGTTCTGATTTCTCAGATGAGTGACCTCAGTGGTAAGTTTAATTAACTGGGCTGATATTTCTTTGATTTCTTCTTTCTCTTCTTGAACCTTGGCCACTACATTCTCTGTCTGAGGCTTGAAAAAGGAAGACCCATTGTTATTGTTGGATTGTTCTATAGCCTGAGGTATTTGTGTTTGTCCCAGGTATTGTAACATCTGTCTATTCCCACCTGGTGGTGGCATGACAATGAGTGGAGGTATCTGCAAAAGGGCTGGCATTGCAGCTGAAGGTATCATGGCTCCATTGGTCTGTTGGTGGATAGGATATGTTGGATAACTTGGAAGTGTAGGGAAGGCAACATTTGGTGTGGGAGCAAGAGCTAATTGCTGGCTGACCTTGATAGCTTCCCCAAAAGCTTTTGCTAAAGTTGTTACACCAAGATGTGCTCTCCTGATAAACATGGAAGTCAAGGGATCTAAGGCTGAGTAATAAATGCTCCTAGTAGCATCATCTGTTACAACATAGGGAGAAACTAGCTTAGATAGCATCCTATGGAATCTAGCATTGAAGCTTGCAATAGGTTCTCCTTCAGCTCTCTTGATGGTGGAAAATAAATGATAGTTCATTGAAGGATCCATAGGTACCTTGAACCTATCCTTGAAAGCCTTTTCCAAGGCATCCCATGAATTGACTGAACCCTGACCTAGAGTGATATATCAATTATAGGCCTCTCCCCCTAAGGAGAATGGAAACAACCTGCATACCACATCTCCATACTCAATTCTAGCCCTACAATAGGCTTCCTTGAATGTTTTGACATGATCATCAACATCTTGATACGGATGATACCTAGGACAAAATTTATCTGGGTTTTTAGGCAAAGCATGATATGCATTGAAGGTCAAAGGTGATTCTGCTGTAAAAAATGACATTGCCACCGGTGGAGGTTGGACCTGAGGTGTGATAGATGGTCTTGTGGGTATTTGTAAGCCTATAGGAGTTATAGGAGTATGCCATGGTGAAGCTCCAGATGCACTAGGATCAGGTGAGTGATGAATGTCCACGGTCCTAGGTCTGAATCCTGTGATAGGTAGTTCTTCAAAGAGTTCACTAGATCTGGACTTGGTATTTGGCTTGGGAGCCAAGATTTCACCAATTTTTCAAGGAAAATTGGCTGGTTTATGGTCAGATTTTGAAACTAATAGGATATTTAAGCAATGTTTGCAGGAATCTATAGTTTCCTTTGTCCAAGCCCTCCTTCTAGCACTAATTTCTCTGTTGATGTGGATGTTTGTCACACACAAACATACTAAACAAAACTTACACAAAAACCCTTGTTTATCTTGAAAGATATGATGAATTCATAGAATTCATGATCCTAAGTCTCTAATGATTAGTTCATAATCTACTGATGTTACTCAGTGGTTGATGTGTGTTGTTGTTTTCCATTTTGGGGTCTTATGTAGATCAGTAGATTCTGCTTCTATAATGCTTTCACTCAAAGAGGTTATTCTACACAACATACTCCTTCAAAGGATGTGTCTAAGTGGATATTTGCATGAGTTCTACCCTTATTTGTGATTCTTTGCATGATATTTTCAATAGTACATGCATCTAGCTCAAAAAAATATGCTAATGATGTTTAGTTGTCTACAGGATGTCAGCATATTCCTCTGTTCTGCTTAATATTTATCATGATGTGTAGTTATGGAAGTGATTTCTATGAAATTAAAATGAGAAAAAAGGGTTAGAGAATGAGATTCCTAAAATTACTTGACTGAGATCATTGATCCACATACATGTTCCCATACAACAATGAAGAAAATAAAACTAAAATCATACTTCACCAGGACATTCCACAAATTAGCATGATCCAGTGCAAATCTTTAGAGGTAGAGTTGACAATAACATGCAATGAAATGAAAGTGTTTCTATAGAACACAGCATTCACCAGTACATATCTAGAAATCAACTTGAAGATTACTTAGGGTTTACAATCAGGATGTAATCTGAAGCTTCATCTCCATACAGTATGCTCATAGAATAGGTACATTTACAATGATCTGAGGAAAGGACCTTGACATTTCAACAATTCAGTCCTCATTAGTCTCAGTAATCCGATCTCCTACATGAAATTGCTATAGGTCAGATATTATATGATTGACCTCCCTCCCTTTTATTCAGAGTAATGGGGCTGAATATATGTCTCTATTTTTCCCCCCAATACAATGCCCAAGAAACCTTAATGGATCAACGGTCTGCATCCTCAGATGCAACATCAAACGGTGGAAGATAGATCCTGCCAAAAGGCCCTGAGCAGCATGCCCATACCGAGTGTAAGGACATCCTCTGAAAAATCTGATAGTCACCAAAACAACTATTGCACCTTTTAATATTGTTTCCTTCCATCTGCATTTAAAGCCCTATCTCCTCCTGGTGTGTTTTCAATTTTTCATGATCTGATCCACCGCCTAGGATGTCGTCGCCATTAAAGCCCTGTCCTTACATCGACCTGCACACTGCCAGTCAAATCTGTATATAGACCCTTTTGTAGGCCTTGTGTGTATTCCTTGTTCTGCACTCTCCTTGATCATCGATGAGACATGCGCAGTTGGGTTGAGCATTTATTTCTCTGCAGAAGACGGCCTCCTGCAGAAATAAACTTGTGTACCTACCAACAGACATAAATCAAGCATCATCATCATCTCAATAACCAGTAGGAAATTATATTAAATCATACCCTGAATGTGCAAACATATATATCGGGTCAAGAAACTATGAAAATCATGCATCCCAATGCATATACAACATTAGAAAAGGGTTGAGTCAACCATCGCTTGACCAAAAATCATGCATCGGGCTTCAGAACAGCCTCAAAATCCTCCTGCTTCCCGCCATTTTCTTTTAAATATCGGGCTGCATTTGGAGATATGCATTGGAATGCACGTTAGATATAAACAAGCATAAGATGCACCTGGCAGACTTAAATGATCATGCATTATAACTTTGAAACTCTTCATTAATCAAGATATGATGATGACATCATCATCATGGACGGGCCTCGCTAAAGTGTGAAAGGATGACGCCATCGTCCCATTGCAGGACATCGAGAGGTTAAGAAATATGACCCTGATATTGAATGAATATCACCCTCCAAAGAAGATGACATCACCGTCATGTCGAGTTTATGTGTATCGGGTCATATTTTAAGATCAGGGTGATATTCAGAAAATGACCCTCGCGAAAAAATGACCCCCCTAAGAAGATGACCCCAGAGAAGAAATGTCCAGATGATGTCATCAGGTCGATGACTTGGCTCGATCACTGTAGTTACTATGATGTCATCATCATGTTATTAGATGGGGTGATCGTTTGAAATACACCATCATGAGGTAAAAAGGATGATGATGTCATCGTCTTGGTGATCTCCTTCGTTCGTCGGGCTTAGATGACATCATTGTCATATCGACATGGGGGTGATATTCTGCGAGGGGTGATCTTTGGAAGATCAGGTGATGCACAAGATATCAGGTGATGTTTGAAATATGACCCCCCCACAAAATATACGCTACTACTTGATGGACAAATATGATCATCACATAAATTTGACGTCCAGATTTGCGAACAAAATGATTGTCGGGTGATAGACCAATATCGGGGTGATCTAAAAGATCTGGGGGGGATCTAAAACATTTGGGGTGATCTAATGTAAGGTGACTGATATTTGAAATATGACCGCCCCAGAATATTAGGTTTGACCAGAACTTTGACTCGCCGTAACTTTCTTACTTGGCTGAATTTTAGGGTGATGCAAAAGGCAAACTTACTTAGAATTTTACACTCTTTCACATGGTAGGCTACCTGAGGCAAGATTCAGACTTTGCATTTTTGTGTTCAGACCTGAGGATCACAAATGCACCTGACATGATGTTGCCTTTTACCATTACCTCCCAGAGCAGAAAAACAAGGGAGCAAGCCACAACAGGGGTCCTCATTTTGCTAAGGAGCACAAAGGGGCGTGTTGTGAACATCACAACAGGCAGCTATTCTGTTGAAATTTTCTATGAATCTCCTATAGTAGCCTGCATGACCCAGAAAACTTCTCACATCTGTTTGATTTTTGGGCAAAGGTAATTGTTTGATCACTTCTATCTTGTTTTGATCCACTTTGATCCCATTTGCTGAAATGTGGTGTCCCAATACAATTCCTTCTTCCACCATCATGAAGCACTTTTCATGGTTTAGGGATAATTGATTTTTCTCACAGCATGTCAGTACTTTCTCAAGGTTTGTGAGAGCTTCTACAAAGTTTTCCGCATACATAGTAAAGTCATCCATATAGACCTCCATGCACTCATTAGCTAATTCAGCAAAAATGGCTAAAACAAGCCTCTGAAATGTAGCTGGGGCATTACATAGTTCAAATGGAAGAACTTTGTAAGAAAAAGTTTTCCAAGAGCAGCTAAAAGTGGTTTTGTCCTGGTCTTTAGGTGCTACTTGGATTTGGTTATACCCATTGAACCCATCTACGAAAGAAAAATACTTCCTCCCAACAAGGTTGTCCAACACTTAGTCAATGAATGGTAAGGGAAAGTAGTCTCTTTTTGTAGCTTTGTTTAGCTCCCTATAGTCAATACACACCCTCCATTTCCCATTTTTTTAGGCACTATGACCAGGGGTGAGATGCATTGACTGTCTAAGATTGGATATATAAATCCTGCTTGCAGTAATTTTTCTATTTCAGTCTTAACAATGTCTTTTAAAGAAGGATTCAATCTTCTCTAGGGTTGTCTGACAGGTTTGATATCCTCAGTGTATATATGATGGGTACAGATCTCAGGAGGGATGCCCTTCAAATCTTGGTATTCCCAAGCAAAAGCTACTGAATGGGAAATCAGAAGTTGGATAAGTTTTTCTTCCTGATTTGCTGTCAACTAAGTATTGATATTAAGTGTTTTCCCTGGTAAAATCATGACCTGTTTTGTGATTTTATCCATGGACGTAGTTAATCCATACATTGGAGTCATGGTATTGAGGGGACAAGAATGTGGAAGCAACATGTGGAATGTGGCTAAGTCTCGGTAAAAGGTCTCCCCACAAGGAATGATATTTGCTAGGGTACAATGAGTAGAAGTGAGAAGTTCTCTCCTAGAATCTTGGGCAAGCTCCATCACATCCTCATTGATTAGGATGTGGGTAATGTCTTCTGTTGTATCATAGTAGATTTATTCTTCCAACTCTCCCAAATGTTCTTTGATGGCTACCATAGCTACTGAGGCACTGTTGTCCATGTTATCTGGTTCATCCACCCATACTCTTCCTATATAATGTATTGATGGTTTAGCTAGAGGATATAGAGATATTTTCTTCAAATCTATCCCATTAGAAATGACCATATCCCTAGTTCAAAAATCAATAGATGCTACTGCTGTAGCTAGCCATGGTCTTCCTAATATTAGTGGATAAGCATTTCTCTAGTTTCTTGGTTCTAATATCAGGAAGTCTACTGGAAATTCCCATGATTCTATCACAACTGGAACATCAGTAATTACCCCTTTCAGAATAGCTACTGACTGGTCAACAAGTTGAAGGATTGTAGTCGTGGATTTGATACCTATTAGGGCTAATTTGTCCATTGTATGAACTGTAATCACATTAATTACTGCTCCCAAATCAACCAAAACATTTGAAATTTCTACCCTTGAGATGAAAATAGTTATAATAGGATTTCCAGGGTCTCCATATTTTGGGAGGAGCATTTCTCCCATCAATAGATCTACTACTTTCCCTTCCACCTGGATTGTAGAAGGAAAGTTTTTCTTCCTGCCCTGTGTTTTGACACAATGCTGTTTGATGAATTAATTTAGTTCTGGCACATCTCTGATTGCTTGGAGGAGTGGAATTTCAATGTTTAGTTGCCTGATTTCTTGTAAAAGTTTTGATTCCAAGTTAGATTGGACTTGTTTTTGTAAGATCTTTTTCTGGAGAACATGCTGTTTGAGCCATTATGGGTATGGTGCTAGTTTTTCCATCTCTAGAGCTTTTATCATAAGTGTGTTCAAGAATGTTCTCTGGAGTCAACCTTTTAGGAGGAACTTTGGAGTTATCCAAGGATGATTCTTTTAGCACTTTTTCAGTAGTAATCTCCTCTGGGAGTTGAGTGGATGAATCTTCAGGTTCCTCATCATTGGTTACTTCAACTATAGTTGGAGGAGGTGGTCTTGGGAATGCTTTCCCAGAATGTAGCTAGAGATTATTTGGATATATAACATTAATACCAGCCATGTTTTCTTACTCTGTCATGTAAACAGCTGCTCCCTATTTATTTCATGGATTTGGTAGAGGTTGAGTTGGTAAGGGTGGTTGGCTAATTGGCTCATTTTGCGACTGACCTTTTGTGTTAAAGGGTCCAGTTAGTAATGCTTGTTGTTGAGGTTGGAAATGCCTAGGTTGTCCCTAGTATTGTTGATTATATCCCTGTTGAGAACCCCATTGAGGTTGCATGTTTTGTGATCGAAACTATGGTGGCCACTGTTGATTCCCCCAGTGCTGATTTTGCCAATTTTGGTTTTGCCAATGTTGATTTGGCCAATCCTGCTGTCCCCAAGGAGGATTGTTTTGAGGCCCATGCCAAGTTGGATTCCATTGATTATTTCCCCAATTAGAAGGAGCTTTGTAAGAAGGCTGGTTTGGATACTGATTATAAGGGAAATTTCCAGCTTGTTTTTGTCCCACATAGTTTGATTCTTCTTCTATGATGGCATTCTTCTTACTGAACCTTTTTAAGGCTGGAAGTTGACTACATTGACTGGTAGGATGTTCCCTGTCATAGATCTGACAAATCTCTAATTTGTCTAAAGGGCATTCTCTCAATAGATGCTTGTTTCTACACCTAGGACAATAGATGGAGAGTGTTTCAGTTCTATTTTGATTAGTTGTTCTAGTTTTTGCCTGAATCCCATCCAATGTGGTTTAGTTGGACCAAAATATCTATTTTCAGATTTGCAATCTCTTCGATTAACTGTCTTATTTCATTCTTTCCTTTAATTTGGATGATCTCACTCCATCTTGGGTTCTAGAATAGTTCCTGTAGAGTTCTTCTATAGCAGGTATATCCATTTTGTTGATATTTCCTTGTCCCATCAGATCCAGTGTCTGTTTTGATTCTTTATCCAATCCTTTTACAAATAGGGTTCTGGCCAAAGAGTGATTTACTGGGTTGCCATACTTTCTCAAGGCGAAGTTAAACCTATCCACATAGTCCTCAAAGGTCTCTTCCTCTCATTGTCTAATTTTGAACAATTCCTCATTTTTATTACTGACTCTACAGTAATCTTGGTACTTTCCTAAAAACTTTGTTTCCATCTAATCCCAAGAATGGATAGAGTTTTGGGGTAATCCCATAAACCATATCATTGCTGAATCTTTCAAGGTTGAAGGAAACAGTTTGAGTTTTTGCTTATCTAATCCATAATCATAAGTTTGGCATACCACTTTGAATTCATAGAAAAACTGATCTAGATCCTCAGAAGAAAGACCTCTAAAATTTAGCAAGTGTGCTGGTGAGATATTTTTCATAGGAGCATTATCTCCAGTAGCCAGAACAAGGAGATATGAGAAGGTTCTTGGAGCCTAATTTTCCTCCTCTTCATGATTATCATGATTATCATCCATGTTTAGTATTGGTTCTTCTCTCTGAGGTTCTAGGAAATTAGGTTCTATCAAAGGATCTGCTTGGAACTTTTGTTGTAATTCTTGGATATAATCAGTGAGTGGAAGATTTGGAGGATTTAAGGGATTATTGATTTGAGGTGTAGCTTCCAAGGTAAGTTCTAGGTTTCTTTCTTCAACAAGATCTTGTGCCACCTCACTGCTTTCTCCTATAGTTTGTTGATGGGGTGTCTATTTTATGTATCTTCCTTTTGAATCTCTAGCTCTAACCATATAGATCTATCCTTAAACTGTTTAGCTAAGTTTTCCTAATTAACACAACATCCCCGGCAATGACACCAAAAATGACAAGGGTCATTGTACCTCATCATTTAATCATATTTCTTTTGTCAAATCCAAGGTTGTGTCCTTGGCTATCTGCAATTAGGAATCCTATAGTTTTTAGTTTTGTCTAATTAACTCTAATGACTTCTACTGATTTAAAGAAATTGATCTATCTACTACGAAATGAATTCAAAGAATATTAAAAATAGAATTGAATAGTAAATTACTTAAAACAAATCTTGTAAACTAAAACATGCATCTATCTATGAAAACAATAAATATCTTTTAAAGCAAAATCTGAAACATCTTTTAAAGCAAAATCTGAAACAACAAAACAACAACAGTACTAGCCTTTTGCCTTGGTGGTGAGAGTGGGCCCTTGCTCCACACCCTTAGGGATAAAGACTAAATTAAAGAATCAGCACTAGAGAATGATATCATAACTCAATTTAGTCTAATTCCATCAACTTTTCATTATTATCAGAAATGAGATAACATAAATTAGAAGGAAAAATAATCGCTTGTTCTTTTTCTGCTTCTTCTGTAAGTATATATAAAATTAGTGATAAGATATCACTTATCTTATCTACTATTTCTTCTATGAGATAACATCCATCTCTTTGTTATACTAGCTGTCTGACTACGGAAAATAACCATGCAATAAAAATAGATTGAGTGGAACAAAAGTCCACTCTGAATCTGAGTTTTAGTCTTAATACATTTGGGCAGCGAAGCCCTGAAAATATGGATATTAAATCAGTTTCATTAGTAACTCATGCAAAAACTAAAAAGAGATAAAAACTCTCAACAGTTAACTATAGATGGCCCTTAATCACTGGGGTGATGATTTGAGTAATATTAGGGGTATCACGATCACTATTGAAAGTGTCTGATCGATAGCTGTGCTAGAAATCTTCTATGCTCTAAAGAGGTGCCGGAGATGTATGTCTCTGTCTGTATCTTTGGAGATGTAATTGTGGCCTTCTTTCTTAGCTTTGGAGATTCTCTAGACTTCATTTTGGCTCCTAAGATGCTTTTCCTCTTTACTCCAAAACTTTTGATGCCGTGGTATTCTGATATTGTCTCTGGAGGTCATTAGGACTACCTCCGGAGATGCACAAAATTGCCAACCCAAACATCTGCATCTGTTGATTTAAAAAGAGAAGTTTTTCTGCATATTTCCATCAATTCCATGCACATTAGTCCTTTAATATCGTGATCTTAAGTAATTCATCTCCTATTAATCATTATTTAGAACAATCTTGTTAGCCTATTTGGGTGTAGTCATCAAGAAGATGGAATTAGAAAGGAGAAAAAGAGAGGTAAAATGATGTATTTCATGGGTGCTACCTGACACTGATTAGTGAGCTTAAAGCCCAACTTCTATGTGCATTTGAGATGAAGGATCTTGGTGTTGCAAGGTATATTTTGGGAATGGAGATCATGAGGGACATAGTTAATAGAAATCTTTGGTTGTCACAAAGTAAGTATGTGAATACTATTTTACAGAGGTTTAATTTGCAAGATTGTAATCCAGTTAGAGTTCCTTTACCCATTGGTACTAAGATTTCATTAGATATGTTCCAAAGATTGAGGATGATCTTGAGGATATGTCTAATGTGCCATATGCTAGTGCTATAGGGACTTTGATGTATGCAATGGTTTGCACTAGAGCAAATATTGCCCAAGCAGTGGGAGTTTTGAGAAGATTTATGTCTAACCCTGGTAGACAACATTGGAACTATGCAAAGATGGTGTTTAAATATCTTGCAGGTACTCCTAATCATTGTTTGGTTTATTCTGGTACTGATAGTGTTGATAAATCTTTGGATATACAGGGTTTTGTTGATGCAGATTGGGTAGGTGAATTAGATAGTCGAAGGTCCACTATTGGCTATGTGTTTACTCTGTTTGGAGGAGAAGTGAGTTGGATGAGTAAGAGGCAGCCCACAGTTGCTTTGTCCACCACATAAGCAAAGTATATGGCTACTACTCATGTCTCTAAGGAGGCAGTTTGGTTGAGGGGACTGTGTACAGGTATTGGTTTTGATTATAGGATCATTCAGATTGGTTGTGATAGCCAGAGTACTATCTGTTTGGCCAAGAATCCCATGTATCATGCTTGGACTAAGCATGTTGATGTTCAGTATCACTTTGTTTGAGAGTTGGTTGCAAATGGAGAGATTGAGCTGAAGAAGATAGACACTCAAGAGAATGTTGTAGATTCATTGACCAACCTGTGAGCATAGAGAAGTTCGTATGGTGCAGAGAGGCCATGGGCCTTGTTTCTAGTACCTAAGTATTTTCATTTGATTTCCTATGGGTTGATTTACAATGTATAATGTCAAGTGGGAGAATGTTGGGATAAGGTGCCATTAACCTTGTAAATTCCAATATTGTATTTATTCCATTTATTATATGTAATTTATAATTATCCATGAGGAGATGTACTAGTTACACTGGCAGGGGTAATTTCAGAGTAACTGGAGGTAATTATAGAATGACTTTTACTGTTGGCAAATGTAAAAACTCAAAGTAAATGAGGGTAGGCATGCTCCCTTGAGGAATCTACTATTTTTGGCATGTATGATTGTTGGCAAGAGACACTATGTGGCTTCATAAATGTTGTCATTGATGGCAACAAAGTCCATCCCACACATCCGCAGGACATGGTATGTCTATACCAGAAGTTAGATTGAAGAGTATTTTGGTCCGGTGACCAAGAACAGAGTATGCAGCTGGTCTGACAATCAGGTCCGGATCTCTCAGAAGAAGTATCTCAGTAAAGTGCAGACTTGGGGAAGTCAATAGAAGTATTGTGATTGATACATTCCAGAGATTGAGCCTCTGGTGATGAAAGAGTGAAGAGATACAAGCACCTAAGTGTTGGGTTCCTGTTTGGCAGAGTAGATGAGGAAGAACTGACTGGCAGAGCATTAGACCTTAATCCGGATGAGAAATTGATGGTGATCAAGTTTCTTGAGGGATCATTCATGGTTAGCTGACATGACTAATGAATTCTCTAAGTATCTCTTTGGTATACATCACTTAATATGCAAGGATTCAGCCGACAGATCAGAGTTTGGAAAATATTGAGTATTCTGGATGCTGACTAGAAAGATGATGAAATCCTTAGTGCA
Source organism: Cunninghamia lanceolata (assembly GCA_027924645.1). NCBI lineage: Eukaryota > Viridiplantae > Streptophyta > Pinopsida > Cupressales > Cupressaceae > Cunninghamia > Cunninghamia lanceolata. The sequence continues at coordinate 1,316,271 of BSBN01000026.1, read as the reverse complement.
GATATATATACCAAATGGATTTCAAGGTAAAGGTGTGTGTTGTGTGTTGTGGTGTGTGAAGAAAAGCAAAGAGTGGTGTGGAAGTAGCTTTACAGGTCTAGAATGTGACAAGACAACAACACCAAAGAAGAGGAAGAATGAAGTGTAGTAGATTAGTGTATTGAGCCTAACCAGAACTGAACCTCAGCATATGTGGATGCTTCTCATCAGTTCAATTACCTGGTTACTTTCTTTATACCCTATAGACAGTGAGTCTCTTGTAGGCAGTGAGCCTCTTGTGAGCAGTGTGCTCAGGCAGTGAGCCCTAATTGACAAGTGCCATTTTGTACTTCTATTCTTTTAACAAAGAATACAATCTTGGGTTAGTCACCCCATAGTTTTTCCCTTAATAGGGTTTTCCACGTCAAAATCATTGTGTTATGTGTATTGATTTATTTCTACTTTCATGATCATGCATGCTTATATGATTTGATGTTGCACTAGTTGTTAAAGAAGAACAAAAAGTTAAAGCAATTAAGATAACTGATTCACCCCCTCTCTCAGTTATCAACAATTGGTATCAGAGCCAAGTTCCTCCAAATAGAGCCTAACAACTTCAGGAAGATCTAGGAATCTCAATGGATATGTATGGTATGAGGGAACAACTTTAGTCTACCTTAGATGATCTTGAGCAATCTCACTCTGAAGTCCATGACTTAAAAGAAAGACTCAAACAAGCTGATGATTTCAGAAATGAACTAAAAGAGAAACTGAGTATCTCTATGAAAAAGAGAAAGGAACTACTTCAACAATTAGCAAGTCAAAGTGAAGCCAATAATACTGATGAAGATTTGAATGAGAAGAACAAGTTATGCGAGAAGCTATCAAAAGAGGTCATTATGGTAAGATATGAAATGGAATCAGGAGTAATAAAATTCACCCAAGAAATTGAAGAGAAAAGGAAAATTGAAGATGATCTAAGACAATCCCTCAAGGAGAAGTCATAAGACTGCCACAAAATAGATAGAATAATCAGGCATCTAGAATCTGATCTTGAAGAAGCTACAGATAATGAAGAACAACTTGAGAATCAGATTGACACTCTTAAAAGGGATCTTCAAACAACAAACAAATACAAAGAGAAATTCAAGATAAGCTCTACTCAACTTGAAGTTCTTCTTGAAAGACAAAAGAGAGTAGATGACAAGGAAGGCTTGGGGTATGAGAAAGGTGAAAGCTCCAGATCCGGTTAGAAGAACTCTGGATTAGGAAATCCAAGGAACAGGCCTAGAAAACCTTTGGTAAGGCAACCAAATGCTCAAAGATATCCATCCTTCAATGGGTACTGCTTCAATTGGAATAACTTTGGTCATAAAGTAAATTAGTGTAGAAGAAGAATGAATTAGACTATTTCATCCTTCTCTAGATAGTGCTTCAACTGCAAAAGGTATGGTCACAAATCTCATGAATGCAGAAATTTGCAAATAAATAATTCATTCAATGGTAGATGCTTTGCATGCAATAGAATGGGACATATGGCTAATCAATGTAGATCAAGAGGATATCAGTCAAATATGCAAAGAAATGTTGTTTTCTACAATTGCAATAAATCTGGACATATTGCCAAATTCTACAGAAGTAAGAATCAGGACAAAAAGGGTCCGGTGCATCATAATCAAAACCAAGACAAAGGAAAAGGAAAAGTAAATGCGGATGGGATTCAAAGGGAGATGAAAAAGATTTGGGTAAAGAGAAGTACAGAAAATGTTGGGGATGGATCTGCACCAGAATCTGGTGCTGATATTCCTTCCGAAAACTAAATAGATGAGCTCTGGCTCAGAGGGAATCATAAAAGAAAACAATTTCCCCCAGCCAGTCAATTGGTGCCTGAAATTGGCACATGGAAAGTTGTGGAGTGAAAGGACTCTCAGAGAAACATCTAAATAACTCTTGGTAAAGATATGAAAGATCTGTAAGGAGTTTTAAAAGGTTAAGCATCCAAGATTAATCTGGTCTAACAATCATCTGGCAAAAGCAGGACTTTCACAGTTAGATTTGGTGTAATTCAAAGTTGAAATATTTGGATTTGTGGCTAGATGGGATGATTGGAGAAAGGGAGATAGATTGTCATTTACCACCAAGAACCATTCTAAATACATCTCAGTGATCCGGAAAGATCTCTCTCAGAAACAAAGAAAACAAAGCAACCAGAATAACCTAAGTTGTGCATTTATTACAAAATGGAATTAGGGTTTGCGTAGAAATAAAAGGGTTCTTTTGTTCATCATTTGTACATTTGCATTTAAGAAGAGGAGAAAATGAGCTCTACAACATAATTATCTCAAGCCTCTCAAAGATCAACCACAAAAGTTGATTCTTCCAGCAATCTGATCCGGTTCGTATCATGAACCCTAGAAGCATAAAAGATATTTTTCGCTCTTGAAAACCTCTCTCTGAATCTTTTGAAAGATGGCTACTCTGAATGTTGTGAAGATCACTAATAGGCCACATCCTAAATTCAAGAAACATCCCTACAAATCCCTAGAAGTTGATCCCCTAGGCACATTTTCTAGCATTCTACATGGAATTTTGCATGAAGAAGATATTAGGGTTTACATACACGCAAACATTGAAGAATTTGGGGAATCCAAGCTGAGGGATATCTACCACAAGGAACTGATAGATGAGTCATTTGAACTTAAACCCTAATATAAGGCCATCCAGGATAAGCATTTTGGGCATTGCATCCATTTCCCCTATTTTGTAGAAGATGAATGGGTTCGGTATGTTTTGAGCAGAATGCATGACAACTTTATGTGGTTAATGAGGCCATTCAAGATAACCAATGATGCAATTAGGGCGGTAACCAAATTACACTCATCCAGTGGGTTGCCTACTCTCAAATCAATCAAAAACCAAACTGTCAGTGAGGCAACCAGATCAAAATTTGACAAGCGGGCAATGACAATAGAGGACATCATAGATCCAGATATCAAGTTTGCATCTATGATAACTGGCTATAAGATATATCACTCCAGTAGGGAAAATTCTGTATCTGGAACTGCAATCTATGCTACTTATTAGATGTTAAGGGAGAATGCAGACTATGATCTTTGTGAGCTGCTTCTAAACCAACTGTTGGAGAACCTACAAAAGATCAAGAAGGACAAGAAGAACTCATTCAAGTATGGTGGGCTAATACTATGTTTGTTCTTTTACTTTATGAATGAGCTACCCAGATCTAGTGGTTGGGTATGACAAAATGATAGACCAGTAGCCATACAAATTAGAGATTACATGTATGGGCTTGGTGATGCCAAAGCATAGAATACAACACTCTGGGGCTATTGCAAGAACTTTCAAAGTATGATGCAAGCCAAAGAAAGAATCCCCCAATCATTGGTTGAGAAATACAAGGATTCAGTGTGCTTCATGGTAGACACTAATCAATGCCTAATAGAGGTAGTGGAACTGAGAATAGTGTGGATCATGCCAATAGGGTATGAGGTTGATGAGAAAATCCTAGAGCTACATATCCAACACCTGCTAAGTGAGCCCAAAGACCCTAAGGCAGAAAGGTTTGGAACCTTCCAAAAGCTGAGTGTAAAAGTTCATGTTGAATTAAAACAGCCTGAGATGAAAAGAAAAGCTAGAAGAGAAGTAGAGGAAGTTGCCAAAAGATTTGGCATTTCAAAAGAAGCACTCGATGCAAATAGAGAAAAACTAGAAAGGGCAGAAAAAGAGAAACAAGAAATTGAAAAAGAAAGTGCTCTAGTGCAAGCTCCCTCCTAGACCAAATCCTCTAGAAGCTCTGTACCTGCCACTTCTAAGAGCCAAAAGGCATCAAAACTAGAAGCTTAGACATCTGGAAAGGGAGAGAAGAGAACAAAGAAAAAGGCAACAAGGTCCTACACAAGCTAGAAGGATGATGAAGAGACAGAATTAGACGAGGAGATCAAGAAAATGAAGAAGAAAAAGAAAACATCTAGTGAACCCTCTACTGGTCACAACAAGGAAGAAGAGGCAGAAGAGTTTGTTGAAAAGCCTACTCTATCCATTGATGATGTAGTCAAAGCAGTTACTGCGGATGGGAATCTGCAACCAATGACAAAATTCTATGATGAGTATAATGACACAGATAAAAGGATCTTGGAAGAAGCCACATTTAAGTACTTGAACATATATAATAAAGCATTTATTGAAATCATCTCTCTAATTCCCAAAAGTTTAGAGAAGGAACTTGAAATGAGAAAGGAGAATGCCAAGGCAAAGGATTTAGAGATTAGAGAACAAATTGCTATCCAACTCTATCCTTCCATTACTCCTCAACAAAAGAACATGATCTTCAAAGATTGCAAGGCTGAGTTCCGGAGCAAAGCCAGAATTAATAAGCTTATGCTTAGAGAGACTAATCAGGTGGCTAAAGAGACTGAAGAGATCCTCCAGAATGCCTATAAAAGATTCAATATTCCTGTTATAGAGGATTTAAGTGATGAACCCTCTGTCATGGATGATGAAGGACTCAGCAAATCAAAGGAAGATCCTACAGAGAAAAATGTAGAAGAATCAAAAGAGATGGATAAAGAGAAAACTAAGGACCTAGATTCCTTTGTTCCAGAAGAGGAAGTCCAAGAACAAGTAAATATCTCTCATCCGGATCCCCCAGTAGACTCTGGAACTGAAGGAGAAGCAAGAAAGGAAGAGAGAAACAGTCAAGAGGAAGAAGTAAAGGGAAGAGAAGAAGATCAATCAGAGAAAACCCTTGGTGACAGTTCTAAAGCTGCAGAAGGAAAGAAGACTGTCTCTGGCAAGAGACACTACAAAAATAGTTAAAGATTTCTTGACCAAAGAAATGATGGAGATTGATGAACTAGAACTATTGCAAGGACCATTCAATTTTGATTCCCTCTCCCCAGTTCAAACAATGAATATAGCATCCTTTGCCCAAGCAAAGGCAAAAGAAAAACTTTTGAAGTCTCACATGGAAGATTGTGAGCTGATAGAGATTGCATCCGATGTGTTGGAAAATATCATGCCATCCTTCCAAAAGGATCCTTCGGCCTCCACATCCGGTAATCTAAAGTCTCTTGTTAATTCCGTTGATACACATTTTGACTCTTTAGAGAAAGTTAGGAAAGAATTTTTGAGCAAGAGATTCTTTGAAGTACAAGGGCTAATAACAAATGATAGGAGAAATATGGATATTGGGATAAAGAGCTTAGAAAATGCTCTTAAAGATGGCAGAGACATATATAAATTTTGTTTATCCTGGTTTAAAGTGACAAAGGATATTGAGAAGAAAGTGAAAGAGCAAGAGGATAAACTATCAAGTGTACCTCAAAATTTTGATCCTCTCACCACATCCATAATAAACCAGGAATGTTAGACTATTTCCATTCTAAATGAACTAAAGAAACTTGAAAAGGAAAGGAAGAATATAATAAGTAGGATGGGTGAACTTAGAGGGATAATTATCCCTAAATTAGAGGCCATGCATGAGGCCTTAACTGATGCTCAGACCATAGCTCGGACCAGTGATCTGATAGATCTAAAGAGGGTAGAAGATTTTGCATTCCTGTTGAGTGGTCACATCTCAATTTTGGATAGGATGAAGTAGAGTTGGGCAACATAATTTATACAGTTGAAGACTACCTTTGTAGATATACTTCAGTATATGTAAGTATAATATATGTATATACTTATGCGGCTAAGTATAGATTGATTTTTGCAAATTTTGGTGTGTAGACCCCACCCTTTGCCATTGATGTCAAAGGTGGAGTGAGGAGTAGTGAAAAATGTGGAATCTAGCTAAGGGGGAGCTCCAGAAAAGTGTACTTTAGAACAAAGCATCAGCCAAGGGGGAGTATAGTGTGACAGTCATTTTTTACTAAGTGTTGCCATCAATGCCAAAGGGGGAGATTGGCAAGAGACACTATGTGGCTTCATGAATGTTGTCATTGATAGCAACAAAGTCCATCCCACACATCCGCAAGACATGGTATGTCTATACTAGAAGTCAGATTGAAGAGTATTGTGGTCCGGTGACCAAGAACAGAGTATGTAGCTAGGTTTGACAATTAGGTCCAGATCTCTCAAAGGAAGTATCTTAGTAAAGTGCGGACTTGGGGAAGTCAATAGGAGTATCGTGATTGATACATTCCAGAGATTGAGCCTCTGGTGATGAAAGAGTGAAGAGACATGAGCACCTAAGTGTTGGGTTCCTGTTTGGCAGAGTAGACTGTGGAAGAATTGACTGGCAGAGCATCAAACCTTAATCTGGATGAGAACTTGATGGTGATCAAGTTTCTTGAGGGATCATTCATGGTTAGCTGACATGACTAATGACTTGTCTAAGTATCTCTTTAGTACGCATCACTTAATATGCAAGGATTCAGCTGACAGATCAGAGTTTGGGAAAATATTGAGTATTCCAGATGCCGACTAGAAAGATGATGAAATCCTTGGTGCGGATATATATACCAAATGGCTTTTGACGTAAAGGTGTGTGTTGTGTGTTGTGGTGTGCGAAGAAAAGCAGAGAGTGGTGTGGAAGTAGCTTTACAGGTTCAGAATGTGATAGGACAACAACACCAAAGAAGTGGAAGAATGAAGTGCAGTAGATTAGTGTATTGAGCCTAACTGGAACTGAACCTCAGCATATGTGGATGCTTCTCATCAGTTCAATCAGTTGGTTACTTTCTTTATACCTTGTAGATAGTGAGTCTCTTGTAGGTAGTGAGCCTCTTGTGAGCAGTGTGCTCAGGCAGTGAGTCCTAATTGGCAAGTGCCATTTTGTACTTCTATTCTTTTAACAGAGAATACAATCTTGGGTTAGTCACCCCGTGGTTTTTCCCTCAACAGGGTTTTCTAGTCAAAATCATTGTGTTATGTGTATTGATTTATTTTTGCTTTCATGATCATGCATGCTTATATGATTTGATGTTGCACTAGTTGTTAAAGAAGAACAAAAAGTTAAAGTAATTAAGATAACTGATTCACCCCCCCTCTTAGTTATCAACAATGACAACTATCATAATGTTTGGTAAGTGAATCTATGATAGCTGCAAGTTGTCATAAGATTCTGAGATTCTATGACGCATATGACAGATATGTTAGTTGTATATTTTCTATATTTAGCCCAAGGTTCCTATCTTGGAAAGATACTCAATTGTGGAATCTATGATGGTTATGGCACATCATAAGATGCTATAAGAGGCTAGATTTAGTCTTGGGTGCCCAACCTTTGCGTGGCTATTTTTGGACACGTGTAAGATGCTTGTAAGATGGTAATTAATGTTTACAAGTTGTAGAATCTTAGGAGAGAGAAGGTGAACGCCTAGGATGAGTTGGAAAATGTTGTCTATAAGTATTTTCCATGTATTTGTTGATGCAATATAGATTTTAGGTACTCAGGTGCTGTCGGAATGCTGTCAGATTGAAGACTTGTGGAGAGAGTTGTGTAGTTGATGTATTGTACAATCTTGTTGAGATTAATACAAATTTGTGCCTCTTTCTTGGTGGAGTTTTTTACCTGCAAGGGTTTTCTCCATGTAAACACCATGTCATTATGTTGAATTCTTCATGTTTGACATCTTTTCTATAGTGGGTTTTATGTTTTGTTACAATCTCCATTGTTAATGCACACTTAAAGATTGCTGAAATTTATTTGAATCAAATTTCCATTGAAGTAGTGTTGCTTTCATTTCTAACATTTATAATATCATGGAATGTGAAAATTTGTCATCTATTATGAAAAAACTTTCTCAGAATTATCTTCAACAGATGCCCTATCAATATTACAAGACCCGCATTTGTCCAAATGAATCTGACATCTGACAGGAAAAAAAGAGTAGATGAAAGAGAGGTGATGCCCTTACCTGGCATGAATAGAAGAAGAGTAGCACAAATTGAAAGGCTGAGATATCTGGAAGCAAAGGCTATCATGGCTCAAACTCGAGACTTTTGAGATATAAGAAAGTGAGTATGCGCTTTAGGTATGGAAAGGAAATTGGGGTTGCAATATAGGTCCCACCATTGCTAAGGATTTGCCCAAAATAAGGGCGAACACAAAAAACCCAAACACTTGATCTCTGCATGCCAAACACTCGATCTCTACATGCCAAATGCTCAATCTCTACATGCCAAACGCTCGATCTCCAAACACAAAATGAACACCAAAAATTAATAAAGTTTTGTTTTGTGTTTTATTGTTTTGGAATATGTGCAGGCGGGAATTTTTTTATTTTTTTTGATCCATTAGTTGGCACTATAGTCAAAGCAGTTAGTGACAACTTTAGCGCCACCTTTTAGGCCTAAATGTAATCTTTTTGGGGCACAAAAGGTAGTGCAAAGTGCACCTAATTTAGCACCTATCAGTGCAAAATGATGTATTTTTCTTGGAAGTTGATATCACTATCTAATGGAATGCCAAATTTGGTTGCTTGTAGCAACCTCACCAAATTTGGATTGTCCTTATAATAAGTAACTATATCTTGTTTCCATGATAGCATTTTGACTTCATGCTTCTCTTATGATTAGCTCAATAATGACTCACTCTTTCATGACCTTACACAGATGGTTGGTGACAATCCTTATGCAAGTGATATGGATTTGGAAAAACCAAACAAATCTTCTCTTACTATTATGACATGATATTGGGACTATATTGGCAGCTTATGGCAATGCTTATGGTATTGTGATTTTTATTTCTATGTTCTCACTAACCTATTTTAGGTTGAAGCATGGTAACTAACCTACTAGCTAATATGACAGTCATAAAATGACTAGACAATCCTCTACGCTTTGTCTATGATAGTCCTATGCATGGTGTTTTCTTCATGATAATCCCCAATAATGTGAATTATTGATAGTAGCTAGTTCAAATGGAGTTTTGGGTGGTGTAGTAAGTTGTCCCTATGGCTCATGATAGTGCATGCCTTGGTTATGTCCTTGTGACATTACTCTCTAGATATCTCTTTATAGTGACAAGGTTTTAAGAACATGACAACTTGGGTAAGGTATCAACTTGTCTCTTTAACCTTTGGATTGTCATTTTTCAAGAACTGATCTCATTGAAATGCAAAGACAACATGTTTATTGATGACTAACTACATTGCTACTATGATAGTGACTTAACCTGGTCACAAGATTAATGAGACAATTTTATAGTAATAACTCTATGGATACATACCTAGCTATCCTAGGTGTACTATGACAATAATTTAATGTTGCTAGTGTTGCTTTTAAACCTCCTATAGTTGTTACCTATGCCTCATGGTATGACAACCTCTACAATGTTAATTATGATATTCATATGATGGTGAATATTGGATGACCTAATAACATTTGTGATAGTCCTTTGGGGTTGTGATAGACCTTTTGGGTTGTAACAATACTTTGGATGATTGTCCATCAACTATAACAAGGCATAATGATGGTCCTTGATATCATCCCCCTATAATGATAGTGGGTGGGTGATATCATATGGTGGCTTCCATTTATTCCCATTTCAGTCCATTGACTTGCTAATAAAGATTCTAAATCTTTGTTAGTACAACACTAGGTGGTATTTGGATGATAGCAATGATATGATAAACTTTGAATCCTCAAGATCCCACTACAATAGTAAATTAACACTATGATGGTCCCCTGACTTATCATTTTGACACCAATTATTTTAGTTGGAGCCATGACCTTCCATCTAACATTTCAGAGTTAGATTTGGGATTAAGGACAACCTTAAGATATGTGATAGGAGATTGACAACATTTTAGCTAAGTCATGACAATCTTTGTTTATATTATGTGACTTCACTATAATATTGAGGCCCGGTTTAAGAGGGTTTAGGTATGTGATTAACCTAACTGTTGTTGATGAGGATTGCACCCTTATGCAAAGCTGTGACACCCTGCAATCCTTCAAAACATGGTGACAAACTTAGGTTGTGGGTGACCTATAATGAGTTTGAACCTCCAGATTGTGGGCTAGTTCCCTTAAAATATTCTATTTTTAAAATTGTGATTTTCTATTTTGGAAAAGGGTAAGAAGGAAACTATAAGGAAATGAAACTGTAAAATTTGGTGATGCACCTAATATGGATAGAAAATATGCAATCTGGTTCACAATATAACTCAGAAATCTGACTCACACAATCCAATCTTGGCACAAATATCACAAAAAGTGTTTCTAAGGAAGGCTTGAAAATAGACCTTTAATGAAGGAAAAGGATTTCTCACAACACAAAAAGATTATTTTCACTAACACAACCTAAGACCTATAATATCACTATGCTTAATACTACAAGTAAGAGTAAGACAATAATTTTAAAGGTTTTAATGATTAAACACAGTAAAACTTCATCAAATCACTTTATACAATTAGCATCAAATGGAAAGGCAACTACTTGATTTCAAAGAACAAAGGAAATATTGCGAGAGAGACAAAAATGGAACCTGTACCCTGCTAATCTCTATAAAAACTGTAAAAAATGAGCTACAAAACTTTCTTCTCTCTCAAAGTGTATAAGAGCAAAAAGGCAAGAACTAGCAAAAAAACCTTTTGCTTTCCAATAAATAGCTTTGCTCTCACTAAGAGGCATGCAAAAAATGAACTGCAGCTAACTATCTCTAAAAATAAGTCCTCCAAAGTGATCCACGAGCAAACTCAAAAATCCCCAAAAATAAGGGCTCAAACTACCACAAATCGAGCAAAAATAGCTCCAATTTGGACCTCTCCATATGCTTGACCAAAAAGTTGACCAAGAACCCTGAAAATAATCCTCAAATCATGCAAGAAACCCCTAGATGGCCTAGTTAACTCAACTTATCAATTTGCATGATTTTGCTTTTGCAAAATTGATTGTGATTAAATAATAAAGTAATTAAAATAATTACTCTATTATTGGTTACAACTTGTACTACATTTGATTTTACAATTTGTGAAAAATAATAAAGTAATTTGAAGAATATTACTTTATTATTTATTTACATTTGACTTGTTTTGTAAAATCATGCATGAAAAGAAAAATAGATCTCCTTATCTCTCCAATTTACACATGCCTAATTTGCATGATTTGAGCAAAAATAGGACTTTGGAAAAAATAAAAACCCTTAAAACTCCAATATTTGTATAAAAAAGAAAACAAATATCTAACTCTGCCTTATCACTCCATCTACAATGCAAAAATGGCCTCACTTGCCATATATATTCATCATGCAAAGTAAAACCCTAAGTCACTTTGTTACTCTGCCATATGCATCATTATGCCAAAAATACCTTATTCTCTCCATACCTCCTTCATGCAAAAACAAGAATATCTCTGTCACTTTATCTGCCCCTTGCAATCTCCTTTGTCTTCTTGCATCCTCTTGGCTTTGACTTCAAAAGATAATCCCACAAGGTATGAAGAATATCCATCTTGACCATATTCTGTTACCTCACATGAACCAATGATTACAAGGGAATCATGTTTTTTACCATGCATAATACCATTAGGGAATGTGATGTTCTTCGACTATATTGTACTCGACCTCAAGGTAATAAGCATTGTTTGATTTTTGTAAAGCATAACACTCACCTTATGATCACCGACCACCATTTGATTTCTAACAATATGCAAGGTATATATTCTATGTCGGCCACCTCTTATAATGACGCTACGAAACTACATCATTGATGTTGTTGACCTCGGTCGACTTTCAGATATGGCAATGATGATTTTTAAGAAGTGGAAATCAAAAATTGAGGAAAAGAAACCTCCAAACCACTGACCAAAAGAAGGGAAAATACCCTAATCTTTTGTCACTTTCACTTTGTTTCTTACTGCTCCTTGTGATGTTGCCACCATGGTTGCTCTAGGGTTTGGAGCTTCTCTTCATTTCTGTGCAACTTCCTGAAAGTTCTCCATGATATTCTTCTGTGCCTTTGACAAGAAATGAAAGGTGAGTATGTATGTCATTGTTTTGAGACATTTCTTTGACTTCTATTGCAAAGAATTGGCCTTTAGGCCACAACCATAGTTAGTTTTTCTTCCTCATTTTGATTTCTTACTGTGGTTTTTATCCTCTCCGCATTGGACCACCATATGGCATATGATTTGAGCTCTTTTGAAAGTGATAAAAGAGAAAATACCCATGACCTGTAGGTTCTTTCTTTCTTCTGCAACGAAAACAAGGTAATGTCTCCTTCTATCTTGCATCATTTGAGTGCTTTGACTGTATTTCTCAATATATGATGAGGGTTTGAACCTCTGAATATGAAAATAGAAATCTCATTAAGGGCCACGACCTACTAATTTCTTGCATTCTTTATCACTTCTTTATGTATAAAAAAGTGATATAAGGGTTTCGAAAAATATGAAATGGGTTTTGATAATTCTTGCATGAAATGGTCTCTCCTTGTATAGCCATGGTGTTTTCTTGCCTCATGATACATATTCACTGCATTTCTTCCTTGTCTTTGTAGATGCAAAAATGAACTTAGGGTTTCAAGAATTATAGTGAGGGTTTTGTCATTTTTGCATAATGAACTTCAATGGCCATGGCAATGCTCCACTCTGTTCTCTGTATTTTGCTCATGCATGCTGAGATCTCTGATTTCTGTGTTCTTTTCTTCACTATATACAAAATATGAAATGAGGGTTTGAAGAAATGTTGAAAGAATATTTGTCTTTCTAAATAGTGAGGCCCTCTCTGGTAGCCATAGTTTTATCTTTGCCGTATATTCTATTGACTTTGGGCTGTGAAGAACTCTTTTGTTCACTAATGACCTTTACCTTCTTTTGATGGATTCTTTTGTGAATGCTAGGTATTTATTGTCCCTTGATGGTTTGTATAAAGCCTCCTTTTCAATTTTACAACTTAGACAATGCTACATGACTGTTCCTCCTTTCATTATACATGCATGTTTTACTTCTATTGCTCTACATGATTGTTATTGCTACTGTGCATGATTATTTTGCTACACCTATTCTTCTACTATAACTATCATGTAGGGCAGCCCACACCTTGTAATTGTAGTAATTGTTGACTGAAAACTCTGTCTTTTCTAATATGTTGTTCCTTTGTTTGTCTTTGTCAATTCAATACATGTATTGTTCTTTCTTTCAAATGATCTACCTATTCAAACTCTTGGCATTCTTCTCTGTATACCAGGCTATCTCAAATGGCTGCTATCATGCTTAAGATTTGCAATAATGTCTAGGAGTATGGGAGTCCTCTTGAGAAACAAAACAACCTACCTCTAACTACTGCTCTTATGTTGAAATTGTTATAAAATCTTAGTTCATGACCACACAGTATATGACTGTCTCTATTTGTACATTCTTTGCTAGTGTTCATACATTATAACATGGTTCCTAACCTATCTCTATCAAAGCTTCATCCATCACTATCCCTATTTAACATGTAGGCTTCCTCACACTTGAACAATTTTAGGATCCTTTCTGATTTGTTGTTACTATTAGACTGTCATTCATTCATGGTACTCTGCTAATCTATGACAGTCATTTTCATATGTCTGGCATGATGTTCTTGATGTCTTGAAGATTACCTTCATGAAATGCTTTATTAGTTTATTGCTGATCATTGCCTTTCCTTTGTGATGCATGGCTCCTTGTTCTTGTATTGGTCATTTTATAGATTCCCCAAGCTTGACAAATGGAACGAAAACATGATATTGATTCATTATCCAAAATCAACTTGGGATTCAATGCATTCTAAAATACCAATAGATATTTACTTGTATCAGGAAGCCTAATTATGTATCCTTATCTTACTGTCCCTAGGTCAAACTCCTTTTTAGGTCTTGATGGAGCAATCATACTTAGGCATTTGTGACAGCTCCATGATGTAGACCCTTTGATCTCACTTATCAACTACAAAAAAATCTTTTAATTTTTTGTATGTAGGCCTAAAATCACCATTGATGTCTGCCCTTTACAAAGTGAACATCCTTCCTTCAGGATGAATGTTCCATGTTCATTATTTTTGGAAACTGTAAGATTATTATGACTTCATGGTAAGATAATCAGAGTGAAAAGAAACCCTTCAATGCTTTTAACAATGATTCCACCCTTTTCTTACAACTTAACATGATATTTTCAAAGAAAATAGTCATTCTTGACTATGGTACCTGACATACCTGTACTTGTCTGTGCATTCTTACAAATATCTTTACAACCTCATTGTGTTACATGGATATTGATATGTACATTGTGATATCTGTTAATCATAAGAGTTTTATCATTGACTGCTCTTTGTGCTCATACTGCAGTCTCACTTTTTTGATTGCACCTTGGTTGTGTAAATTGTATCATTGATATCACATATGTTACATGATAGTGGATTGACTTGCTATGTATTTTTTGACTGTCCTACATGATTTTGACATGCACTGTTGCTCTAATTATGATGGCTGTACCCTTACTGTACCTCTTACTTGTACTTTGTAATTTGACTGTTACAACTCTCATACTTTATGGCTCTCTTGATAGCATGATGAATTCTTTATAGTTGTTCCATATGGCCTTTAGTTGTACCTTGCAATTCACTTGCTAGCATAGAGCTATTATGAAAAATCACACTTCATTAATGATAAAGAAAGTAGAACAATACCTTGTGTTTCTTGCATATCATTTGGAATTTGGTCATTGATGAGCTATTGGATATAGCATAACATGTAATGGTATCACTTTGAGCATGTTGGGCTCGACCCTTGTGGGAGCCACATTTTCTCCACATGCTTTAATGTCTTCAAATCAGCAACATTACGTTTCCTATACCTGCACAGTGAACAAACAAGTTAGCATAAAAAACATACCTGATGGTATTGATTGATCCTCTTCATGATATTCTAATTTGTAGCACATGTCTGATTTGATCTTTCATATGAAATGCATGATGTGACAATTTTATAAGTCTACATGATAAAACATATCATAACTTTAAACATCCGAAGCTCTTACGGGACTTTCCCCAATTTTTTGTAGGTTCAACTGATGGTAGGAGATGAAGCTGAAAATTGAAGATCAACATCAATAAAACAACCTTCTTGCTCAGGCAATGATGGATGTTTAATTTTATCATGTGTTCTTTACTTCTTTTATCATCAGATGTATAGCTTGCATGTCTGCATTGCTTAACCTAGTTACTCCCACGGCTTGTGTGGGACACATTTGAACACTTCTTTTAAACATAATCAGTTAATCTATCTTATGCACTTTATGTATGTATATTTCTTTTTCAATCAATGCATAGGATAGAGCAACAAATGCTGAATTGTATGTTCCAAATATGACATGAAATGACAGTTCAAATAAATATCTTTCTTTCTTTCTTTCAAGTATGATCAAGTGAATAATCAATCTGACTTATAACTCCTGAAAGATAACACTATGTTGGATCAACTGTATTTCTTGAATCACTGATACCTTGACAACCTTATTCTCTTGTCATGATGATTCATCAGTCTTGATTAGACTGATGGGTTATCCTGTCAACTAAATTCCATCTCTGCTCTGTCAAGACATCAACTGTTCATTAAATGCATAACTTCAAAGTTTTCTTTTATTCCTTTTGAACAACTACACTTAGGTATAAATAAATTTAGTGTGAACAAAAATTTAGTAACACTAACAAAGATCTAACGATGTGATTTCAAAATTAACATCCAAATCATCCTTCCCTCCATCAAGAATTTAAAATTTTGGTGCCAAAGACTCTTTGAGATTGTTTTGAGGGTTCTATGATAGTTTTGAGGGTTTTATGGCCACTTGGAGAGATATAGATAGCCTTAAAATGACCCAGAAAAGAAAAAGGAGAGTGAAATATGAAATAAATGTCTTTTTGATGTGAATTTGTAGTCATCTTATAATCATAATATTTGAGCTCTAGTTGTCAAGATTCCGCATGTAAACTTTTTGTGAAGAACAAAATGTTGCAATGTCCTATTTTGTTTTTCATAGTGCATCTGAATGAAAAGTGAGTGTATTAACAAGATAATTTCAACAATATTCTCTTGGTGCATAACTGTTATGTGACTATTGTCATTGTTGTGTATTACAGGATCCGGAGGAGGCCATGGAGAGAGGACGTGGATGGCGTAGAACTACTAAATCACAGAGAGGAAAGTGGGTGGAAATAGATATGACAACGGAGTCTACAGATACAATAGAGGTAAGAAGAGAAAGCAACCTCAACCAAAGGAGGAAGGTGTTTATGAATTCACAAATGCTACAACATAGAGGAGATAAAGTCATTTTTTTTGTCCATGAGGCCTCTGAGGTCAAACTTATTGGTTGAAAGTGCACAGGAATGGTGATTAAATGTGATTCTATGATCAAGGGAAAAGTTTAAAAATTAGGATGGCCAAAACATGATATCAATATGTCAAACATATGACTAAAGTGAGGTTTTGTGTTGGATAGCATATTCACTGAAATGATATAATTGGTGTACTAAACATTATTTACTATGTTGTGTATTATAGGGGCCAGACGAGGCCATGGCAATAGATCATGTCATATCAAATGAGGACACACCGGATGAAGCAAGACATCAGGTACTCAAATTTTGACTTAGCTTAGGAAAAAATGATTTGATAGCATTTTGTGATATGTCCATCTTTTTTCATAGTATTATTAAAATTTATAATGTACTATCCAATCTTGACATAAATTAATGCATGTTGTTGATTATTTTAGATGGAGATTGGAACAAATGTAGAGCCTGAGCGTTCAACTAGTAAAAGAAAAAGATATGCACGTGGATGTGGACCTAAAATGGTTTAATCACATAGAGGATAGTGGGTGGAAGAGGATATGACAATGGATCTTGGAAACACAACAAATGATTGCACTGAACAAGAGGTTGGTCAGGACTATAGTACATGGGATGAAACTTTGAGAAAATTGTCATTTGTGGATGTTCTGTATGTCGTGGAAAGAAACAATTCAAACGAGCGATTGTATAAAGACATTACATATATGATGAGCTTCTAGTTGGTAGTATTCCTCCTACAATCGATTCAAATCCAATAGGAATTGTGGTAAGGAATTTTCCAATTTGATATCAATAACATGTATACTTCGTTTAAACATTGTTTTATATTATTTAAATAACTATTTTTTTTCTTAATGGATACTTGCAAGATAAAGTTCTTAGTTTAAAGTTTCCTAGATCACCAACTTCCACCCTAGAGAGCAATGATCATTTATCAAATGATACATCTAACAAAAATATGTGCCAGTATACCAGCTTGGAAGATGAGGAATTGATGAAAACAAGCAACAGAACAAGAACTAGTTTAAAGATGCATAATTTGCTTAAAGACAAGGGCAAGGTGGACTACATACCCTATGAGAATGAATGTGATGGAGATGATAAATTTCCCCTAACTTTGAGATCAATTTACAAACAGACATTTGATCATCGACTATATTGCGCTTGGCCTAGTGATCAACAACTACCTAGAGTGTACGAGGTGTTTCAATTTTGGGGATACAACTACATGATACAACCCTCCAATATTCATGGAGCAAATCTAGGCCTCTTTATTGTGCAAAATGTACATGTGGGATCTAAATATAGAAACAATTTATAACAAACCACTAGGATATTAATGCCATATTATGGTCCATCATATTACAGTGGTGAATGGAGAAGGCTAGCATAATATAAGCCTAGCATGTCAACATATGGTCTAAATTCAAATATGTATACACATCGTCTCCAATTGGAAAGTGGAAAAGAAATGAATAGAGGTCATCTTATGTATATAGATGGATGTGCATACACACAAAAATATTGCAGGATTTATAAATAGTAGTAAGGGAAGGGACCCTACTGTAAGACCAAATTGTCAATTTGTTGAGGTTATAAATGATAAAGATGGAGACATGGAAAGAGAGGTTGATAGATTGATAATGGTTGAGGCTATTATGGACCTTACCATTGGGGATGAGTTATTGATTGATTACCCCTTCTTAAAACACACTCCTGCGTGAAAGAAGAGGAAAGAACAAGGTCTCCCTAAGGATGTTCTTAAGGGCAGAAAACTAAAGAATAATAAATGAGTGTGGACTGATGTTTTATAAACTATGTTGTCAAAATTGTGTTTTATTTAAATTATTGTATAAAAAGGTAGTCTATAAAATAATGTTCCATTATTCAATTGATGTATATATGTTCATACAATTTATATTTTGATTTTTCAAGCCATATTTGATTATATTTCTTTGAAATTGATACATTTATGATTTATCCAATTGTTGCCAAATGTTAAATAATGCTTGCATTTGTTGATAGGTAGAAGATGTTGATGAAACACATACTAATACCCAAGATCTAGCTGGGTTATTAAGATTTGGATAGGATGATCCAAACCATCCTTTAAACCATACCAGAGTTAAAAGAGCAACATTGAAAAGAATACTACCAACTGAGAAATTTGAAGACCTGATGAGATCCGCATACACTGATGACATGCCACCTAGCCTTAATGATGATGATCATGATAGTGAAAATGCAGTGCATGAATAAGGATTGAATGAAATGCTTACAGATTTCTTTGGGGATGGAAATAATGATGACAATAATGATCATATGGTTGACAATAATGATGATAGCAGGGTTAATTACCACCAACGTAATATTGATGATAAAAACTTGAAAGACTCCATCAAGCAAGCAGCGAAGACACCCGTGTTCAAATTGGGTGCAAGTAGAACCTCAAAACTGACATTCACATTAATATTATTAGAAATTAAGTCACTATTTGGTTGGCTAGACAAAGGATTCACTACCCTACTGAAGTGAGTTGAAATATATTTCTTACTTTGTATTGTCAATTGGTGTACATAATTCGTAAACATTCATCAACTTCATTTATATTTCTTTAAGGGGATTTTAAAACCATATTGTATATAAATAGTCCTAGTATAGATTGACATATCAAACATGTTCACCATAAGTCAAACATTCAATTGATTTAATATCTAGCAATCTTACAGGGCACTAAAAACTAAAATATTCCCTGAAGAGAAAGTGTTGCCATCAACTTGCAGAGAGGCGCGTCTGTTGTTGGTTGAGTTGGGGATTGAATATAAGTATATTCATTCATGTAAAAATGATTGCATTTTATACAGAGATGAATATCAAAACAAGGTAGAATGCCCTGTATGCAAAGAGAAGAGATATCGCATAGATGTACAAGGTCCTACAGTTCCAAAGAAGGTTTTACATCACATGCTAATTATACCTAGACTTCAACAAATGTTTTGTTGCAAGTCACTTGCACAATTGATGGACTAGCATGTAAAGAACATGAGTAAAGATGGATTCATGCGAATTCTGGCCAACTCCAATGCAATGAAACACATAGAGGAAAAATGGCCAAGAAAATTCAAAGATGAACCCCATAGTATTAGGTTTGGTCTTGCAATTGATGTAGTGTACCCATAAGTTAGATTGATAGTATACAATATTCCCCCATGGATGAGTGTTAGAAAGGAGCACCTTATGCTGACTCTCATTGTTCCAGGAAAACATCAAGTTAAAAACATAGATGTTTATCTTGCACCTTTTATTGATGAGATGCAACTGCTATGGAAAGGCATAAGAATGTATGACATATCAGGTCCCCCATCAAATAGGTCCTTCATGTTGTATGGTGTGCTATGTTGGACTATTCATGATTTCCCAAGACTTGGTGTTTGTTCTGGTAAGATAAAATATTTACGTATTTACACTCATAATTTATTTTCATCCCAATTTTCATACTTAGTTTTATACTATTTTTTGATGTTATTAACATTACTTATTGAATTGCAGGGCTTCAAACAAAGGGGGTATTTGCATGTCCAAGATGTTTAGAACAATTTCAAGGGCGGTATTCTAAAGATCTACATAAATTTATTTACGCAAACAACAGGGTTTTTCTACCACTAGATCATAAGTTTATAAATTGCCTGAAGAATCAATTTGATGGAAAAGTTGAAAATAGAGGCCCTCCCATGATTATGTGTCCAAGTGATTGGCTTAAGAAGTATGAAGATGCTAAATTGAAAGCTTGGGAGGATTTTTCTGATCGAGGTGATTTAATTGAAGAACCAGAACAAGTTGTAGTTAATATGCCAGAAGGAATAAAAAGGAAATCCATATTTTATGAGCTCCCTTACTGGAAGGATCTATTAATATAT
Source organism: Cunninghamia lanceolata (assembly GCA_027924645.1). Taxonomy (NCBI): domain Eukaryota; kingdom Viridiplantae; phylum Streptophyta; class Pinopsida; order Cupressales; family Cupressaceae; genus Cunninghamia; species Cunninghamia lanceolata. The sequence continues at coordinate 1,296,098 of BSBN01000026.1, read as the reverse complement.
CACCTTTTAGATCCTATGCACATCTTCAAAAATGTCCCAGATTCTATATTTTGACATATATCAAGCAAAGAGAAGGACACCTTGTCTTCGAAGAGAGATATTGCTCTTTCATGTACCAAAATTGATGGAAAACATTTTTGGCCAAACAGGGAAAATGAAATATATGCAGAAGCTCCATGGATTTTGAAAAAAAAAAGCTAGACCAACTAAAAAATGTCATCCACTCAATAAGGACACCTACTGACTATGTGTCATCATTGGCTAAAGCTTTTACAATTGATGGACATATCACAGGATTTAAAACACATGATTTTCATAATTTTATGAAGGTATTATATATCATCATTTAACATTTATTGGTAACATCGATTAAGTACTAAATATATTTTAATATTTTGTTGTGTGAGAAAAAATTACTAATGACCTTTTCATAAATGTGTTTGATAGCATATCATGCCATTGGCAATTAGGGGGGATTCCTGTCTTACAGTTGACTTAAGGAATGCCATAAGTCAATTGTCAGCATTTACAAGGTATGTGGTTATATAAAATGTTCATGTGTGAGAGACATAGAGATATTATATTGCATTTTAGTTTTTGACTAAAGGTTCATACTAATTTACTATTCTTATATTAGGTGGGTGACCTCCAAGGAGATCCACGAATGTGAAGTGCCAAAATATAAGAAGGAAATTGCAGAAATTGTATGTGTATTTGAGAAGGGGCTTCATGGACCTACAAGTCCATTTACTTATACACCTAGTTGATGACATTGAATTGGCAGGTGTCGTATCAATGAGGTGGATGTTTTCTTTGAGAGGTATATGAAAACTCTAAAAAGATATGTTTGACAAAAGACACATCCAGAGGGTTGCATGGCTGAAGGGTATGTATTGAATGAAGCATTTTTCTTCCTATGTGAATTCCTTGGTAAGGATTTTGAAGATGGGCCACGCTTCTGGGATGAAGAACAAGCATCAGATATTATTGATGGAGAAAAACCACAATCTAATGGTGTTCAAGTAGAAATTAGTAAGTAAATTCATGATCAGTGTGGTTGTTTTTCTTGCAATCATTAATTTACTTTGTAATTTATTTGTCAAATTAACAGCATGACATTTGGAGTTTGAAATAAACATGTTGACATGTAATAGGTGTAGACAAAAGTGCTATACTCAACAAGTTCATTCTGTACCACATGGACTTTATGAACAAATGGATTGATCTGTATGATAAAAAGATAGAAGTGTTAGATGCAAGGAGACAGTTTAAGAATTTGAACCCAAAGAATACTCCATTTCCCACTGATCTACTTAGGGAATGGGGCAAAGATTGTACACTACAATGGGTTACTAAACAAATTCAAAATCAAATAGAAGATGCAGGTATAGATTCAAACGTAACAGAAGATGAAATCAACATGTCTAGAGGATGTGAAAGAAAGGTACAGTTGGAATTTTACAAAAATATTGTTTCCTTACAGTTTTGACACTATTAACTATTTTAATATTCATCATTATATTTGTTTTCACTGAAATAAATGGTCTTTCATAGGCGAAGAAATATCTAGCAATGTGGGCATATGGTCGACATTATCGTGTAGAAAGTGTAGATGTAAAGAGACAATCCTTCGATTGTGGCATCATGGTTGACTTCAAGCAATCCAGTTGATCAAGCTCAAAAGATAAGAATATAATTGAAGGGAATCTACAATATGTTGGAAAAATACAAGAAATTATTGAGTTGGATTACCGCTCTTTTAAATGTATTTTTAAGTGTAGATGGTATTAAGCATTTGAGAGGACACAAAGACATGATACCCATAGTGGATTGTTTTCTATAGATTCCTTATGTTTGCTACTAGAGGATAAGGAGCCTTATGTTCTACCAATTCATTATGAGCAGGTATTTCTTTAACTCAAACAAGAAGTGGTAGTGATCATTAATCTATTAATTCATAGTTTATTGCAAATATATACATGTGTTTATTAATCAATAAAATTGTTATACCATACATCTAATAAATGTATGTCATTCATGTGCAGGTATTTTTCTATGAAGATATTTTGGACCTGAAATGGATATTTGTCGTACATTATGATCTAAGATTAAGGCATGTATTTGATGATGCATTAGTGGATACTAAGAAAAACAATGATGGCCAACAAAATGAGAGAGAGGGATTAGAGAACATCAAAGAATATGACATCCATGATGATGTTGAAGATGGTTATGTTTAGGCACAAGAAGACAACAATCCAAAGTTAGATGATGTTATGGAAGACAACAATATGGATGGTATAGAAAATGATGATCCAAATACATCTGGTAACAATATAGATGGTCTACAGTCAAATTTCAATGATGATGAAGATGATGCAGGTCAAGATGAGGATGATGATAATATTAAACACTTGAAAGAACATATGAACATTGACAATGATACACTAGATGGCATTGTAGCAGATAATAATGTTAATGACCAAGAATTCTAAATTTTTAGAATCATTTGCAATCCATGTTTAAAAAAGGATGATTCTTATGGCCTAAACTTTGAAATCCTTCAGTAATATTATTTGTGTCGATACAAATTACCTATTGCAATATCCTTAAATTGTTCAATCTTTGGTATGAATTGTTGGCATAAAAAATTAGGATTACTTGGATGCAATTTCCTTTTCATTGCTTTATATTTTGCTTGAATGTCAAGGTCTCAACCTAATCCTCATTTTGCACTAAGAAGAAACCTTAGGCTTAACTGTACAATGGCCTCAATTCATTGCGAGGAAGTTATGATTGAGGGTTTGATGACTACTACATATTTTAATGGGGAAGATGTTTTTCATCATGATGCACATGTTGCACATATGGCTAGGTAAGACATGAATCTTACTACACAAATACTTATATCAAACCTTTACAAATTTGAGCAATAATGTTAATTATTCAAATTTGATTAATGTTCTTTATAACTTGTTAATGGCTAATCCTTGTGTGATGGAAGTATTAAGTGATATAGGTCAAAGGATAAGCTCATCAAGTTCCTTAAATAATGTGTCTCCTCCCCTTCCTTCACAAGCCTCTTCATCTAGTGTGCCTCCTTCCACATCTTCTCCTGCATTAGCCAAGTCACATATGTCTTCTCTTCTCTGTATTGCTTATTAATTTTTCATAGATCCTATCATTGATCCTCTCATTGTACCTACTTCTCATATTGTACCTTACACTCATCCCCTAATTGTGTTTACTTCTTACCCACTACTCATGTTCCCACTTCTAGTGCTGTCATTCCAACTTCATTCTTTGTCCCCCAATCAACCTACACTTCACGCATTATCTCATGTTGCCACTTCCACTCCCATTTTAATCATAACTCCTAATGTTCATTCTTCCAACATAGATGTCATCCTTAAAAGAATTGATGAGATGCAAAGTAAAGTTGATGCATTACCCCTAGTAATCAAAGGATATCATAGGAGAAATCAAGCATAATCCAATTTCATTTGAGTTATTTCTTATCCATTTCTAGTTTGTTCGGTGGCCCCTAGTTTTGTAATGTATAGTGGTAAAGGGGACCTTGTGACACAATTAGGAGTTTGTTTTGATTATGTTTATGATGATAAACTTTTTACAAAGCTCTTCCCTAGAAACTAAAAGGATTATGCAATTGAATGGCTTTATTCTCTTCCTCATAGTTCTATTCATTCCTTCAATGATTTGGCCAATTATTTTGTACATCACTTTAATGTCAATATTGGTTTTGTTGGTACTCAAATTTGCAAATTATAAAACCCTAAAGATATGCCAAATCTTATGATTAAGTTTTATATCTGAATTTGGCCAACTAACAGAGTTACTCAGATTAATCAAAATTCTCTGCACTTTAGGCTCTATTCAAGCCTAGGTGGGTGTTACCTTGTTTCACCAATGACAATTTACTTTCAAGTTTGCTAGTGACTTCAGAACAGATTAAGGAGCTTATATAATTTTGGCAATTAAATCATCCACTTCACTTAACCTAATCTGGCATACGATTTGGATTAATGTTTTCTATAAATCTTGAAACCCTACTCCTAAAATAGAAAAACAAAATTGGATTTTGAAAATATATACAAGGGAATTATTTTCAAAAGAGAATGACCGGTGCCTACCTTTGGGTTACAGAGTTTTCACTCTAGGAAGAATATGTGCTTCCCTTTTAGCCACAACTCGATTTGCTTGGCAATTCTAGGTCTATGACTTGCATAGACATGCAGATATGCAACTTATCAGATTCTTCTTTAACAATCTAATTTAACTTTCCAAAGTTATTGTGATTCACCTATAGGATTTTAATCCTTTCTTGAAGAAGCCCAATAAACAAACCACACAAGAAACATCAAATGTGTTCTGATCAATCAACAATATACTTGATAGGTTGATTTGAATAACAAAGAAAAAGTAAATTGGAGACAACCAGATAAATTATTAGAAATCCAATTCAACAAACAAATGAGAACCAAAAGTTGAGCACCAGAGAATAACAACTTTTATATTGATTTGCTTCAAAGTACAGGTAGTGCAATGTCTCTTTCAAAAAATCAAAATCCCAGATAGATCTCAAGCCATAAGGTCTTGGTTTCCTTTTATAAAGGAAGCAACAAGCTTCAAACCTTTCACATTCAAAATGGCTCTTTGTATTCCTAACCCTTGATATTACAATATTTGCCTTTTATAAGTCTAATTTAGATTTTCAAATATATTTGAATACATTCTAAAAACATGAAGAAAACATAAAGAGACAAAAGGAGAACATTCAAGATGTGGTGGTGCTATTTAATGCCAGCATATGGCTCATTGCTCCTCTGCACCTAAACTTGTGCTACTGATGATTCATCTCTAAGATAGAAAACCCATGTTCCAGGAACCTTGAGTAACCCTTAGCTACTTAGATTCAGAAGAAAAATATACACAACTTGGAGATAGATAACCAAACACATGCAATGAAGCATTACTCATTTAAACACAACATGAAATTCATAAATTTTATGCATAAGGCATCCAACATATAACTCATAAACTTACAACACAAAATAGAGCAACCTAGAGAGCCTGTATTTTCATTACTTCTCCAAAATTTTCCAAGTCTTCAACAACATTAAAATGAGTGATACAGTTCCGTTATATAATAGGAACGTATACCCTTAGTAATTAATACATTGTCTTTCAAATTCAATGAATACAAAGAAGCACCCAAAGGCATTGAGGACACATTAATTGCACTAGAGGAAAAAGAAAAGGAGTGGTTGGCCTTGAGAAACATGAGGAGTTCCCTGGGGATTTGCATTGTTATGGTTGGAAGATAATAGACAAGTTGTCATTCTTTAGGTCCATATCTATCCTACCACATACCGTATGTACTCTCAGTCGGCCAAGGAAATGAGATGACTTTTGTTATCTTACTATTGTGGCTAACATATTGTGCATCTAGGATACTTTTGACATTTTTACCAAATAATTCAAATGTGATGTCCACCACATGTAGCCTTTCAAGTGTCCAACTTAACACATGCAGAGATGGATCTCCCTTATCACAACAAGATGGAATTAACTGATTACCATTATCTATGATTTCCTTCTTCCACTTGTTCATGTCCTTTGTCATCCCATCTGTTAGAAATGAAAGCAACACTACTTCAATAGAAATCTGATTCAAGATAAATTTTAGAAAACTTTAACTGTGTGTTATTAATGGAGATGGTAACAAAACATAAACCCACAATACAAAAAACATACCAGAAGCAGAATGAAGCACATAACACAAGTGTTTAACATGGAGAAAACCCTTTCAGGTAAAAAACTCCACCAAGAAAAGAGGCCAAGTTGTATTATCTTCACAAAAGGAGATTACAAATACATTCACTTCCTCTGTCCTTCAACCTTCACTCCGACAGAACCTGGGTACCTATAAACTATTATATATTCTTCTCATCTACTATGCTATGGTTTATATAGAATTTACACAACCTCAAGACATTAAATGACTTCTTACAAGCCCATAACACTTGTCAAGAGTCAACAACACAACCTTGGGCGTCCATAGCCAAGAATAGGCTCTTACGGGGTCATAAATGCTGTCATACATGCATCCTACACTTGGGAAAAAGTGCCCATGCAAGCTTGAACACCTTGTGGCCAAAAATAGCCACTTACAGCATCTTATGCTGCGTCATATGCTATTATTAGTGTCATAGATTCTTATGACAACTTACAGTTGTCATAGAATCTCTTACACCTTCTTACAACATCTATGACATGTGTCATAACACTAAAAATAGATTATTCCTCCACATGTGCACCCCACTTTGACCAATTACCATTTACCGTAGTAAATGACATCCCGTAACTACTGCCGGTAACCCTGGGACTTACCGTATAGTAACTCTGTAATTACCGTGGATAGTAAATAATTTTTACCACTGTCGATGAAACTTGTACATCCCTTATGGGTAATTACAAATAATAAATGGAATAATACAATAATGGGATTTACAAGGTTAATGACACCTTATCCCAACATTCTCCCACTTGACATTATACATTGTAAATCAACCCAAAGGAAATCAAATGAAAAATAATCAGGCACTAGAAACAAGGCCCATGGCCTCTCTGCACCATACAAACTTCTCTATGCTCACAGGCTTAGTCAATGAATCTGCAACATTCTCCTGATTGTCTATCTTCTTTAGCTCAATCTCTCTAGTTGCAACCATCTCTAGAACAAAGTGATACTGAACATCGACATGCTTAGTTTGAGCATGATACATGGGATTCTTGGCCAAACAGATAGCACTCTAGCTATCACAACCAATCTGAATGTTCCTGCAATCAAAACCAATACCTGTACACAGTCTCCTCAACCAAACTGCCTGCTTAGAGACATGAGTAGCAGCCACATACTATGCTTCTGTAGTGGACAAAGCAACTATGGGCTGCCTCTTACTCATCCAACTCACTGCACCTCCAAACGGAGTAAACACATAGCCACTAGTAGACCTTTGACTATCCAAGTCACCTGCCCAATCTACATCAACAAAACCCTGTATGTCCAAAGATTTATCAACACTATCAGTACCAGAATAAACCAAACAATGATCAGGAGTACCTGCAAGATATTTAAACACCCTCTTCGCATAGTTCCAATGCTGTCTACCAAGGTTAGACATAAATCTGCTCAAAACTCCCATTGCTTGGGCAATATCTAGTCTAGTGCAAACCATTGCATACATCAAACTCCCTACAACACTAGCATATGGCACATTAGACATATCCTCAAGATCATCCTTAGTCTTTGGACACATATCTAATGAAAGGTTAGTACCAATGGGTAAAGGAACTCTAACTGGGTTACAATCTTGCAAACTAAATCTCTACAAAATAGTATTCACATACTTACTTTGTGACAACCAAAGATTTCTGTTAACTCTGTCCCTCGTAATCTCCATTCCCAAAATATACCTTGTAGCACCAAGATCGTTCATCTCAAATGCACCTGAAAGTTGGGCTTTAAGCTCACTGACCATACCCTTAGTATTGCTGAAAAACATGTCATCAACATAGAAAGCAATAACCAGTATAGAATCATCAACACAATGAATGTAAACACAATGATCCTCCTTGCTTCTAACAAAACCCAATTTCAAAACAAATGAATCAAACTTTTGATACCACATTCTGGGGGACTGTTTCAGACCATAAAGAGACCTCTTTAATTTGCAAACCCAGTGTTCTTTTCCTTTTACCTCAAAACCTGTAGGCTGCTGCATATAAATTTCTTCTTCAAGATCTCCATGCAAGAAGGCAGTCTTAACATCCATTTGCTCAATCTCCCAATCATAAGCTACAACAATGGATAAGAGAAATCTAATAGAAGTCAATTTAGCAACAGGAGAGAATATCTCACCAAAATCAATTCCCTCTCTCTAGGAGTAGGCCTTGGCTACCAGTCTAGCCTTGTACTTCTCCAATGACCTGTTTGTTCCAAACTTCTTCTTGAAGACCCACTTACAACCTATGGCCTTTCTTTCTTTGGGAAAATAAACAAGATCCCAGGTATTACAAGAGTCTAAAGCCATCATCTCCTCCTACATGGCTAGCTGCCAAGACTCACTATCATCTGCAGAAATAGCTTCCCTGTAGGATCTAGGTTCATCATTAGTACTCAATAAAGAATATACACAACAAAAATCTGGTGGGCTATACTTGTCAATTGGATTCCATTGTCTTGTGGATCTCCTCAAGGGTGGAGTAAGAGTCTCAACTTGTTCTTCTGCATGATCATCTGCACCAACTTCTTTTGTAACAACAAACTCATTTTCATCAAAACTACTCGAATCTTCTTCTTCTTCACCCCCCAATCCATCATTCTATTCTTCCTGAGGCACACCTTGCTTCTCTAAATCAAAGTGCACCTTCTTGACCTTTTCATCTTTTTCTTTTGGCTGCTCAGGTTCAGAAATAGCTCTAAGTTCCCTAAAAATAACATCTCTAGAAAAGATAATCTTGCGGGTTAGTGGATTCCAAAGCTTATAACCTTTCACATTATCACCATATCCAATGAATGTACAATTTTCATCCATTGGATCCAAATTAGATCACTTTTCCTTAGGCACATGAATAAAAGCCTCACAACCAAAAACCCTTAAATGTGAAACAGAAGGTTTCTTACCTGTCCACACTTCATAAGGTGTCGAATCAAGAGCCTTACAAGGAGATCTTTTTATCAAGTAGCAAGCAGTACACACAACCTCTGCCCAAAAGCATTTATCCAACTATGCATCACTAAGCATACTTCTGGCCCTTTCCATAATTGTTCAGTTCATCCTTTCTGTAACACCATTTTACTGTGGTGTATACAAAGTTGTCTTTTGTCTGATTATACCTGCATGCTTGCAAAACTCATCAAATTCATTAAAGCAGTATTCCCCTCCATTGTTAGATCTTAATATTTTTATCCTTAAACCTGATTGGTTCTCTACTAAGACTTTGAATTCCTTAAACTTAGTGAAAACTTTAGATTTATGCTTCATAAAATAAATCCATGTAAATTTGGATACATCATCAATGAAGGTTACAAAATACTGAGATTTTCTAGTAGATTCATTATTCATAGGTCCAAATATATAAGTATGAATAATTTCTAACTTCTCTTTTGCTCTATTGCTTCTTGAAGGAAATGATTTTCTATTTTGTTTACCAAACACACAATGCTCACAGAAATCAAAGTGCTCATCAGAATAAGAGAAACCATCCAACAAATTTTTATTCTTAATAGTTTTTAGTACATTATTGCTTGTGTGGCCCAATCTACGATGCCACAACATACATGTATTTTCAGTAGCAGCGTCAGATACATAGGAGGCATTACAAACTGTAGTGGCTTCAAGCTTAAACAAGTTCTTGAATCTCTTCCCTTTCGCTACCACCAATTTTCCTCTCACCAATCTGTAGCCATGCTTTTCAAATGTCACATGCATTCCCTAATCATTTGACTTCGAAACTAAAATTAGATTTCTAGCTAATCCAAGAACATGCAAAACACTAGGGAGGGTTTTAATCCTCCCATCACTAAAACGCATCAATACGTTTCCTTTCTTGACAATCAGATATGTAGAGTTGTCACCAAGGTAGATATTACCTCCATTATATTCTTCATATGTGGAGAACCATTCCATATGCGGGGTCATATGAAATGAGCATCATGAGTCAACCAACCAGTGATCATTAGAAACAAGATTACATGCAGAAAGTAAAACTTCTTCACCTGCATTCAAGGACTTATGCAAAGCACTCTCCCATTGTTTCTTGGGGTTTCTGCACTCCTTCTTCACATGTCCCCTTTTACCACAATTCCAACACTTAACTTTGTTCATTTTACCAAGAGTCTTAGACTGGCCCTTGGACTTGTCCTTAGCCCCTTTCTGATCTCCTTTAGGTCCCCTTTCCTTAGACCTTCCCCTGACACTAAGAGCATCCCCTAAACTATTCGAACTCTTCTTCCTCAATTCCTGTGACAGTAGCACTGAAACAAGAGCATCCAACTTCAGATCCATAAGGTTAGTAGTGATAGAAAGGATAACATTCTCCCAAGACTCAGGTAAAGAACATAGAAGTAAGATACATTTATCTTCCTCACTAACCTCAACATCTACTGAATCAAGCTGACTCACCAATAAATTAAAAGAATTTAAATGCTCTGCAACTGATTCACCTTCTCTCATTTTCATGGAAAACAATTTTCTTTTTAAATAAAGTTTATATACCATACTCTTGGCTTGATAGATCTCACCCAACCATTTCCACAACTTGTATGCAATCTCTTCCTTTGCGACATTCAATAGGATAGAGTCTAAAGACACAACCAGATGGTTCCCCGTGCCTTCTTATCTAGTCTATCCCACTCATCTTGAGAGACATCATTAGGTTTCTTCTCTTCTTGGATAGCCAACCATCGGTTTCTTTCTTCCAACAAATCTTCCATTTTCAGCTTCCACAACCCATACCCCATTCTGTTGAACTTCTCAATGTCCAATCAAGAGGTTGATGCAATAGTGGATGCAACCATAATAAAAACACAAGATCTACAAAACAAACACAACCAAATCTCCCACTACAGCTACCGCTTCCACACTACCACCCAAGAGTCAAAGCTAGCTAGGCTCTGATACCAAATGTTAGAAATGAAAGTAACACTACTTCAATGGAAATCTGATTCGAGATAAATTTCAGCAAACTTTAATTGTGTGTTATTAATGGAGATTGTAACAAAACATAAACCCACAATTCAAAAAATATACCAAAAGTAGAATGAAGCACATAACACAAGTGTTTAACATGGAGAAAACCCTTTCGGGTAAAAAACTCCACCAAGAAAAGAGGCCAAGTTGTATTATCTTCACAAAAGGAGATTACAAATACATTCACTTCCTCTGTCCTTCAACCTTCACTCCGATAGAACCTGGGTACCTATAAACTGTTACATATTCCTCTCATCTACTATGCTATGGTTTATATAGAATTTACACAACCTCAAGACATTAAATTACTTCTTACAAGCCCATAACACTTGTCAAGAGTCAACAACACAACCTTGGGCGTCCATAGCCAAGAATAGGCTCTTACGGGGTCATAAATGCTGTCATACATGCATCCTACACTTGGGAAAAAGTGCCCATGCAAGCTTGAATGCCTTGGGGCCAAAAATAGCCACTTACAACATCTTATGACATGTCATATGCTATTATTAGTGTCATAGATTCTTATGACAACTTACAGTTGTCACAGAATCTCTTAAACCTTCTTTACAACATCTATGATGTGTGTCATAACACTAAAAATAGATTATTCCTCCACATGTGCACCCCACTTTGACCGATTACTATTTACTATAGTAAATGACATCCTGTAACTACTGCCAGTAACCTTGGGACTTACTGTGTAGTAACTCCGTAATTACCATGGACAGTAAATAATTTTTACCACTGCAGGTGAAACTTGTATGTCCCTTATGGGTAATTACAAATAATAAATGGAATAATACAATAATGGGATTTACAAGGTTAATGGCATCTTATCCCAACACCATCAGCTTCTAAAATGTGAGGTAACCATTTTGTGTTCAGCTTCTCAACTACTTACATTTTATCCTTTAGTACTCTATCCAATTTTAAATGATAAGTAGCCACCTCCTTAAAATTTTCCAACATTCCTACTACCAACTGCAACTCAGGAGGAGCATCTAGATGATATCTAGAACACCTGAGAAAGTCTCTAATTTTTCCAATCCTTGGTAACCAGCCGGTCTTCATAGTTGATAGCTTCTATTTGTCTGATTCATGCTTTTCATGTGTTGTCCTTAATAGAGAGTAATTCCTATGGGTCTCCCCCAACCTATCCAATATCCTGTTGAATCTATACATGATTAAATTTGTGGCTACACCTTCCACTTTTCCTTCTACTTCTCCTTTCAACTGCTTATTTTCCTCTTTCAACTCCTCTATTTCTTAAATTAGGGGTTGTGTATCCACTAGTAATGACTCTATAGTTTGTATAATTAGAAGTGTTTGAGATGGACCAGCTTCCAATTGAGGTTGGCTCTCATAAACATTAAGTCTGGCCATTGCCTCTGTATATTTCCCTAATAATTCATTGTAATCTTTATGCAGTTTGAGTGTTGCTGCCTTTGCAAAATGTGATGTCTGTACATTCAAGCTGGCTGCCTGAGGAGCAAGGGTGTTTGACACCCTCTTGATGATCACATTACCAGTTAATTCTTCCAAACCTACCTTTGGTTTCTTATCATTTGGGGCCAATGCCCAGATAGGCAAGGTATCAAATTTAGGGTCAAAGATAGCACCTTGCAATGCCCTCCTGGCTTGTTCTTCACTTACATCTGCATCATCCCTGGTAATGGTATCAAATGCAATAGCATCTAACAGTGTCTAGTGTGGCAATAGTAGGATTTTGATTCTCTTCACAAGTGCTCTTCCTTCCTCAGGAGTTATGGCACTGATGTCCTTGTTCACTTCACTCAAAACCCTCCTTGTGATAACATCATACTCTGAAGGGTTTGCACCACTTTTTGCTTCTTCTATCTTTTTCTGAAATTCTTCACTCCTCATTCTCAACACAAAGAATTTGAATTCTAGAGTGGTAATGAATGCATCATCAGAGATAAACTGATTGCACGCCACCTCCCTCACATCTTCGGTGTCCACTTTATTGTTGACTGTGGATCTTGTCAACCTATTTTCTAGGGAGGCATATGGTGCTATCCTCGGGGGAGAATGCAATTGATTTGAGGGCTATGGGTCTTGTTCCTCTATCACCTCCTCCTCCAGATTCACAACTTCCACTTCTTCTTCTATTTCAAGATTAATTATTTTTTCTCTCTTTGGGGTAGGGGCTTCAAGGGAGTCAGGGGAACTTTTCCTAATTTACTTACCCCTTGAATTGCTTGGCTGATATGTGGGCCTCTCTTCTCTAGTAGATGCCTCAACAATCAATTCATCTCCTTTAGCAAAGAACATTTTGATTCTTCCAATGGGGTTTTGAATCTCAATGAAAGCCCCTTGATATGCAAAGTTAGCATTATTTTTCCTTTTCTCTGCATCCATTATCAATTTCCACTTATTTTTCAAGAAAAACACTTGTTGCATTGATTCACAATTTCTGACAGTATCCTCATCAAGTAGGACATGGTGTGGGTATGCAGGCCTATCAACTTTATGCCTTGTGTCGTGAATAAAACCTTTAGGATCAAAGAGCCTTATTTTCTCCATACTCATCCTATATCTTTGCAACATGAGACCAATTTGGTCCAAGCCACTCTTATCAATTGTAATAAAATCATGAAGCTTTAGAGATGCTGGGATAAGAGATCCCTTCTTATGCTTTTTGAAGTGCTCCTTGTCTGCTTCATTCAGTTGTCTGATGATCTCGATAAATCCTATTGTTCTGGGAACAAATTTTGGTAAGGATTAGGGTGGAGCCTCACACCCATAGACTCTGATACAAGTTGTATTTTTATGGAAAAACCAATCTCCCCAATTGTGATTGATCTTTAGATGGGGGGTCCTCTCCATTGGTCTCAGAAAATCCTTAATCTCCTTTGGTATCCTTTCTACTGCTAGCTCTAGGAATCACAATACTTTCCTTCACAAAATGCTCCTCAAAAGTGACATAGCTAGCATATTTAAAATGCATGTCTAGCATGCAGGTCCAAATCTGAACTAGCATGGCATTGCCTTCTGCATCAGTAATTCTCAAATGTAATTCTTTGCCCCAATGGCCAGACAGAGAAAATAGGATCATGTGGCACATTAATGAATACCAAGTGAATTTTACATGGGGACTTGGAGTGTACATATTGTTCTTAATGGCCATCATCTATTCATGCATCTTTTTTGACAAGTAACCTGCATAATCATATGGCTTCTCAGCTCCATAATCTTGGATATATACTTCCATCATCATTAGAGACATCGACATTCTATCTGATGCATCTCTTCCAAGCACATGACACAAGCTATGATAGGTTTTAACAAAATATTCCATGAATAGGCTGCATTGGAGAGGCTCCTCTTCTGAGTCAGGGATTTTGATCAAAGCTCCATCAACCCCCTTTAATCTATGCTTGGCCAATTTATGAGACCTGTATGTATACCTAAAAGTTTTGTATTTTTCCCTAAAGGCATTCAAGTCTATAGGTATACCGACAGTAGGATCAAGATTGAAGACAGTGGCAATATAGGCCTTAGTGAATCTAATGATAACATTACCATTTCTAGACAAGATAGACATGGTCTTAGGGTCATACCTAGTCGCTACAGCTCTCATCAAGTTTGTGTTTATGAAGACATTAGGGCATATTAATTTAGCTAAGTCAAGGGTCCAAGCATGGTAGATTGGGGCTCTATAATCACTTTGATTGTGCCAATGTTCAAACATACTCCAAGAAGATAGGGATCCTAGAATCTCGACAATCTACATAAAGATCATATATTTTATCATTTCTGCCAACCTCTCCTAAATTTATCAGAGGTCTCTTAGATGATCTAGGACATTGAATCATGATGTCTTCATCCAAGCTACATTTTGAGGTCAAAGCTTGACTTGACTGACTCATTTTGTAGTTTATGCAGGCAACCTAGGGTTTATGCAATTAATGGCTGCCCTAAATGTCTCAGAAAATTCTTATAGATAGAAAACTAAGTGTAGGGGAGAGACAATGACTTACTGGTTTTTGATGTCACAGAGGTGCATAATTGTTTCCCCTTGCTCATTTTGATGATTGTCTGGCTCTAAACGCGATTACTCCTTGAAGAGTGATGGGAAATACCTTGAATTATGCTATTATAACATCAAATTCTTGTACCATTTTGCATATTAATGGAGGTCGTGGTAACCATAACTCTACTCGTGCCATAGTCACTCAAAGATTTTCTTTGTTTGCATTTTTTGAATTCAAACCGTTGATCATTTGTCACCTTTCTGAAATCCATAGCCTTGATTCATTGACTAGATTCGACAATCTTAGTCATCTTGGTTGATAAGTCACCGCCTAATGAGAATGAGCCAAATCATCTATACTTTCCTCGCACATCAAATCATCTTCGACATGGACTGGACGCGTGTCACCTTTTCTCAGTGTCGCAGTCGAAGAGGGCCCACCATACATCTACCGCGCGATGGTACGATATAGCACCCATGTGCCTTTATTATACTTGCTTTTTAATCAATGGATGCCATGTGTCATCATCTCATCATCTCATTTCAAATATTCCCTCTAAAAAGATTCCCCTGCACTGGCACATAGCCGTTGGATCTTAAGTTTTCTCTGACATGTGGTAGCAGATAGTTGGCTGAGGCGAACACTTCATAGGCAAAGGTTACATGGATAGGTGCCAGCCTGTTGCGGCATCACGACTAGGTACTGACATCATCCTGACATGCTCCGTGACGGTGCAATTTTCATTTTATAAGACTTTAAGACCTACCAGAGGCAATAGGTAATGACTAGGTTAAGGGGTCAGTCAACCCATGGGCACCAAGACTTAAGGTTGTGACTTAAAAGATCGACAACCGGTGATAATGGTCAACACAAGAATATAACAATAAAGTGCATGACCTAAAGGAAAGGGGCAAAGGGCTTTCGAAACTGGATAGTTAGAATTTTTTTTTAAAACCTAAAACCCTAACCCAAGGGGGGAACCATCAAGGCCATGGTAAGATTTAGGTGTCTACATTTCTAACGGTGCATTAGTTTTTGGGTTGATCAATAATGATCACAATTTATCTTTGGTAATTTTTTCCTTCACCATATCATGAGATAATTTTGAGGAACAAAATTGATGACAAATTTCTCTATGGGTTGCCCATGTATTTATTTTCCTTCACTAAGATAGATTGAAGGAATAGGAGAGCATCGAACATGGATCAAATGAGTGCAATCATGACTATGTTATTGGATTTCAAACTTTGTCAACAAAGATACACTATCAAATTTGGTGCAGGAGCACCTACCTGACAGCTGGCCTCCATGAGGTAGTTAGTTTGTTTTGAGTCTTGTTAATGTTTCCAAGAAGGTCTTATAAGACCAATGCATGTAATAAGGTCATGTTGACCATACTTTGCTATTTTTAGATAGTTTGTTATGACAGCTGTTATGCTGTATGTCCGGTTGGATCTCCCAGCCGCTTGGAGAGGTTTCCCAGCTGCTGGGAATCGAGTGGTAGTACTCGCAGGAGATCCTATTTATGCATGAGGATCGGTTGGTTTTAGAGATCAGACATTGCATTGTAGAAGAGTAGTGACAGCAGAGAGAGACTGAATATTGTATTTGCATCTTTTGAAATCAATAAAGAGATCCTGTTGTGTCAATTCTCTATTTTGGATTCCTTTGTGTGATCGATTTGCTGTTTTGGTGGTTTCATGGATTCGCTGATCCATTCCACCGGTTGATTCGTTGAATCGGTGGAATGGTTGTGTACAGTAGGTTAGGAGGTAGTTTTCCTTTTCTGTTCGTTTGCATGTATGTTTGCAGGATCGCAGTCAAGAGGTGTTGAGAACCCTAGCATGGGCATGTGCTAGGTCGTGTTGGTTGTTAGAGTCTGGAAAGTTGTCCAGAAAGTAGATCGGGTCATCCCAGGAGGTTCGGTGGATCGAAATTCGCTAAGGTTGGAAGATTCATCACAACGGCATCATCAAGATATTTCTGTGTGTATCCTGCAGTTACTTCGGGCGTCATCCGAGGAGATGGAGGTGAGCATGATGCAGTCGATTGCATAAGGTGAATGTGCATTGGGGTGATCATCATCAGGTGTTGCCGAGGGGGAGCGTATCGGCATAAGGTAGAAGATCGGGTTGATAAATCCGTCGCGGGCCGATAATGTTAAGTTTGGCCGATAGCAGGATATTGAGGAGCTGCATGTGACGTCATCGTCATCAGGATAATCGTCATCAGGATATCGAGGTGACGTAAGCATCGAAGGAAAGGTGCGTGAAGAGAGTCGTCGTCAGGATATATGGGAGGAACCGGATGTTCTATATCCTGCTGATGAACATGATGTTGAACATCATGATGCTGAAGATAGAGTTTGGCGGTAAGATGAACAGTGAACGTCAGGAGGATGTTTGCGCTTGCCGAATGTGATGATGCTGCCGATAGCCAAATATGATGATGCTGCTGACAGACGAAAGGATGAAGGTTTGTCTGCAGGAGGATATCGGTCGGCAGGGGAAATATGATGATGCTGACAGTGTTAAGGAAAATATGATGATGATGAAGGGTTGCGGACATCCATGCTGTATGTCAAGGTTATAGTGTGGATGCCTCTGCATCATAGTGGTATCAGAGCTCAGCAAAAGGTCTGGGCTGTTGTGTGTTGATTCTATCACCGAAAGGACAGAGGTAGAGAAGTGAGAGGTTGACAAAATGCCTCCGAAAGGTAGTGGTACTGCAAGGGAATTGCAGGAGATGAAGGAAAAACATACCAGAGAGATGAGGAAGATGAAGGAGCTTGTTGAAGCACTTCGAGCCAGGCTTGTAGCCCTGGAAAAGAACAAAAAGAGGGAAGTGGAAGACAGTGAGTCTGAAGAAGATGAAGATGCTGTTGAAGAGTATGAAGAGGTAGCTGAAGATCTGGATGCTGAAGACCAGAGATTTGCAAAACTGTTAAAGGCAGTGTAGAGTGATAAACCTAAGGTAAAGGTTGATGTTTCCAAGTATAATGGAAGTTTGAATGAAGATGAGTTACTGGATTGGATTGCTGCACTTGATAATCACTTTGAATGTGAAGATGTTGCTGAGGATCAGAAGGTAAAGATTGCAAAGACCAAGTTAGGAGGTCATGCTTTGATATGGTGGGATTATGTACAATCCGAGAGAAGGAAACAAGGGAAGTCAAAGATCACTTCATGGGATAAAATGGTAGCAAGGATCAAAGGTAAATTCTTGCCTAAGGATTATGAGATTCAGATGTTTAAGAAGCTACAACTTTTAAGGCAGAAGGAAATGGATGTGAAGGCATATACTGAGGAGTTTTATAAGTTGAGTATGAGATCTGGTCATCATGAGAATGAGGTAGAAAAGGTGGCTAGGTACTTGGCTAGTTTGAGATTGAACATACAGGATGAGTTAGTTTTAGCTAACCCTAAGAGTGTGGAGGATTGTTACCAAATGGCAATCAGGATTGAAGAAAAGATGAATAGGAGACAAGATAAGTCCATGAGAGGAAGAGGCAGCAATATGAGGGGAAGAGGATTAGCCCCTACAACAAGGCAAACCAATGAGGGTCAAGAAGACACTGGTAAAGGACAGGGATAGTCTGATTTCAGAGGTGGATGGAAAGGTAATAGAGGCAGATTTGGAAGCGGTAGAGGTTCTACTACATTTTCAAGAAAGTGTTACACCTGTGGTGAGTTTGGTCATCCATTTTTCAAATGTCCAGAAAGCAAAGGTTCATCATCCAGAGATGATAGAACGAATGACAAGAGAGTACAACTTGTGCAAGAAGAGAAAGTAGAGCAAAGTGTGCAAAGTTCAAACACTTATGGAGATAGAGTTCCTGACAATTATGGATATCCTGAGGAGGGAGAAGCATTGATGCTCAGGAGAATTAGTTTGCAGGCATCAAAGGATATGATGCAAAGAAGAGCTCTTTTCAAGACCACATGCCAGAGCAAAGGTAAAGTATGTAAGGTTGTCATTGATACTGGTTCAACAGACAACATGGTATCTCAGGAAATGGTGGATAAACTGCATTTGGAAAGGATTCCACACCAACACCCTTACAAGGCATCTTGGGTGAGTGATAGTCAATCACTTTTTGTCTATGAACAGGCATATGTGGATTTTCAGATTGGGGCATATCATGATAGAGTTTTGTGTGACATTTTGCCCATGGAATGTTGTCACCTACTGTTGGGTAGACCATGGCAATTTGATAGGAGGGTACTGTATGATGGGTATGCTAATACCTACACCATCAAGAAAGATGGGAAAACTATTATGTTGATGCCATTACAGGAAGCAGCTGCAGCACAGGGGGCAGCCAAAATCATTTTAGTGGGAAAGAAGGAGTTTGTGCAGAAGCCTATAGGAGCAGGCATAAAGGCAGTTGAGGACACTGTAGGGAAAGGAGTTGTTAAGGACAATAGTTTGAAGAAAGTTTCAGTTTTGACTGACAGAGGTCAGCAGCAGGTTCAGAAACAGATGTGCAAACAGCAACCAGTTGAGAGGAATGACAAGGATGTTGTCATAGTTGGGACTATTGTTTGTCCTATAAAGGTTGAAAGAAAGACAGAGTTGAACATTGCAGAAGTTCAAGAGGCAGTTCAGACAGAGGTTCTGGTCAGACAACCTGACAAACACAAGGTATGTGAGAGAAGGGCCTACATTGACAGGCATGAGGATTTACTTGCAAGAAAGCAAGTTACAGTTCAGAAGTCTTGGAGCAGCCAAGAGACAGCAGAGGATAAAGCTGGAACAGGGCAGAACACTGCAAAGGCAAAGTGTGAAGGTGGAGGACTTCCACAACCAAACTCATGGGACATGAGTTCTTTTCTGTTGGGGAGTATGGTGCAGGAGCACCTACCTGACAGCTGGCCTCCATTAGGCAGTTAGTTTGTTTTGAGTCTTGTTAATGTTTCCAAGAAGGTCTTATAAGACCAATGCATGTAATAAGGTCATGTTAACCATACTTTGCTATTTTTAGATAGTTTGTTATGACAGCTGTTATGCTGTATGTCCGGTTGGATCTCCCAGCCACCTGGAGAGGTTTCCTAGCCGCTGGGAATCGAGTGGTAGTACTCGTAGGAGATCCTATTTATGCATGAGGATCGGTTGGTTTTAGAGATCAGACATTGCATTGTAGAAGAGTAGTGACAGCAGAGAGAGACTGAATATTGTATTTGCATCTTTTGAAATCAATAAAGAGATCCTGTTGTGTCAATTCTCTGTTTTGGATTCCTTTGTGTGATCGATTTGCTGTTTTGGTGGTTTCATGGATTCGCTGATCCATTCCACCGGTTGATTCGTTGAATCGGTGGAATGGTTGTGTACAGTAGGTTAGGAGGTAGTTTTCCTTTTCTGTTCATTTGCATGTATGTTTGCAGGATCGCAGTCAAGAGGTGTTGAGAACCCTAGCATGGGCATGTGCTAGGTCGTGCTGGTTGTTAGAGTCTGGAAAGTTGTCCAGAAAGTAGATCGGGTCATCCCAGGAGGTTCGGCGGATCAAAATTCGCTAAGGTTGGAAGATTCATCACAACGGCATCATCAGGATATTTCTGTGTATATCCTGCAGTTACTTCGGGCGTCATCCGAGTAGATGGAGGTGAGCATGATGCAGTCGATTGCATAAGGTGAATGTGCATTGGGGTGATCATCATCAGGTGTTGCCGAGGGGGAGCGTATCGGCATAAGGTAGAAGATCACGTTGATAAATCCATCGCGGGCCGATAATGTTAAGTTTGGCCGACAGCAGGATATTGAGGAGCTGCATGTGACGTCATCGTCATCAGGATAATCATCATCAGGATATCGGGGTGACGTAAGCATCGAAGGAAAGGTGCGTGAAGAGAGTCGTCGTCAGGATATATGGGAGGAACCGGATGTTCTATATCCTGCTGATGAACATGATGTTGAACATCATGATGCTGAAGATAGAGTTTGGCGGTAAGATGAACAGTGAACGTCAGGAGGATGTTTGCGCTTGCCGAATGTGATGATGCTGCCGATAGCCGAATATGATGATGCTGCTGACAGACGAAAGGATGAAGGTTTGTCTGCAGGAGGATATCGGTCAGCAGGGGAAATATGATGATGCTGACAGTGTTAAGGAAAATATGATGATGATGAAGGGTTGTGGACATCCATGCTGTATGTCAAGGTTATAGTGTGGATGCCTCTGCATCAAAATTCCTATTGATGAATTGCAAAGAATATTTGTTAAGGGCTTATTACCTACTATCCAAGCTGAGACAATGTACCTAAACAACTATTATTCTTCCATGGATTTTTGTGCAAATGTAAGAAACATTGAATTGAAAATTCTTAAGTCTAATGCACCTAAATATGGATCTCATCCTTCAAAATTTGAATAGGAAAATTTAGTTTTCAAAAGGGTGAAAATAGGCAAGAAAATCAACAAAATGCTCACCATGTTGCAGTTAATTTATAGTCAACTTTAGATGTTATTTAATCTAATTCCCAAGGTGAACTGAGGGACAATCCTATATTATCTATTTATGTAATAAGATCATAGAATACATAAAGGAAAATATATATGTAAACCAAAACACATTCAAATATAGAAGGGTTCTAACATATATGTCACTTCTATTCAAAATGAATGAAGGAAATATACAGAGAGGTAAGATG
The DNA here is from genome assembly GCA_027924645.1 of Cunninghamia lanceolata. Taxonomy (NCBI): domain Eukaryota; kingdom Viridiplantae; phylum Streptophyta; class Pinopsida; order Cupressales; family Cupressaceae; genus Cunninghamia; species Cunninghamia lanceolata. Next base: position 1,274,680 of record BSBN01000026.1, on the reverse strand, counting down.
AACAAATGTACTCAAACTTGTATGGTGCCAACTAGATCATTGTGGCATGTAGCGTACGTGGACATCACCATGTGTTAGACGCATACAGTGCCAATTATATGATCATGTTTTGTAGTACAAATGTCATTAGGTGGCACACTTGTATGGAAGCATAACATGTGGTTGTTGATGTTCCACGTGTCTAACTAGCCACCAACATGTGTAGCAATGTGTATAGCTACACTATCTAGATCCTTGAAGATCCATAAACCTTGAATAATGCCCCTAAACCCTAAACCCTAACCCCTAAACCATAAACCCTAAATAATGCCCCTAAGCCCTAAACCTTAACCCATAAACCCTAAACTTGAGAAACCCTAAACCCCTAAATCCTAAACCGCAAACCCCTAAACCCTAAACACTAAACCCAAGCAACCCTAAATCTCTATCTCCCTATCTCCCTATCTCTATCATTCCTCTATCTCTCAATATCTCTCCGTATGTCTCTGGCCATGTTCCTCACTCTCTATATCTCCCTATTGGTCCTCTCTCTCTGAACACTAAACCCTAAACCCTAAACCCTAAATAATGCCCCTAAACCTTAACCCCTAAACCTGGGCAACCCTAAACCCCTATCTCCCTATATCTATCGCCCCCCCTCTCTCTTTCTCTCTCTCTTTCTCTAGCTATCTCTGAACCTGAGCAACCCTAAACCCCTAAACTCTAAATCCAATCAACTCTAAACCTCTATCTCCATGTCTCTCCCCTATCTCCCTATCTCTATCATCCGTCTACCTCTCAATCTCTCTCCCTATATCCCTGGCCATGTGCTAAACCCTAAACTTGAGCAATGCTAAACTCATAAATGCTAAATAATGCCCCTAAACCCTAGCCCCTAACCCCAAGCAAATCTCTCTCTCTCTCTAGATCCCACCATTTTTTCCCTATTTTACTATTTTCCACCTCTCCTCTCATGCATCATTCTTCCCATCCAATGAACTTTAGTTTTATCTTGATTCCATTTCATCCTGTCAATTTATATCCTCATCCTTCTTTTCATGTCCTAGTTTTCTTGTTTCCATTTGCAGAGAGAGAGAGAGAGAGAGAGAGAGAGAGAGAGAGAGAGAGAGAGGTTTAGGGTTGCTTAGGTTTAGGGTTTAGGGGTTATGGGTTAGGCTAGGGTTAGGGATTAGGGGCATTATTTAGGGTTGAGGGATTTAGAGAGAGAGAGACTTCTTTTGACATGCAACCGTAAACCCTAAATAATGCCCCTAAACCCTAAACCCAAGCAACCCTAAACCTCTAAACCTTAAATAATGCCCCTAAACCCTAACCCTTAATATATATATAAACCCTAAATAATACCCCTAAGCTCTAACTTGTAATCCATAAACCCTAAACTTGAGAAACCCTAAACCCTTGAATCCTAAACCCCAAACCCCTAAACCCTAAACACTAAACCCAAGCAATCCTAAACCTCTATCTCCCTATCTCCCAGCTATCTCTATCATTCCTCTACCTATCAATCTCTCTCCCTATGTCTCTGGCCATGTCCCTCACTCTCCATATCCCTATCTCTTCTGACTATGTCTCTGAACATGTACCTCACTCTCTATATCTCACTATTGGTCCTCTCTCTAAACACTAAACACTAAACTGTAAACCCTAAATAATGCTCCTAAACCTTAACCCCTAAACCTTAAACCCGAGAAACCCTAAACACCTATCTCCCTATGTCTATCATCTCTCTACCTCTCAATCCTTCTCCCTATCTCTTTGGATATCTCACTCACTTGACTCTATCTCCCTATCTCTCCCCTCTGTCTCCTATATCTCTCCTTATTTGTCTCCTCTCTCTCTCTCTCTCTCTAGCTATCTCCAAACCTGAGCAACCCTAAACCCCAAACCCCTAAACCCTAAATCCAAGAAACTCTAAACTTCTATCTCCCTATCTCTATCATCCCTCTACCTCTCAATCTCTCTCCCTATGTCTCTGTCCATGTGCCTCACTCTCTATCTCCCTATCTCTCTCCACAGTCTCCTCTATATCTCCCTATCATTCCTCTCTCTATAAACCCTAAACCTCTAAACCTGAACCCCTAACCCCTAAAAAATAAACCCTAAACCCTAAATAATGCCCCTAAACCCTAACCCCTAACCCCTAAACCCCTAAACCCTAAACCCCAAACCCAAGTAACCCTAAACCTCTATCTCCCTATCTCTCCCCTCTCTCCCTATCACCATTGTCCATCTACCTCTCAATCTCTTTCCCTATGTCTCTAGCCATGTCCCTCACTCTCTATCTCCCTATGTCTCCCCTCAGTCTCCTTTATATCTCCCTATTGGTCCTCTATCTCTCTCTAAACCCTAAACCCTAAACCTTAACCCCTAACCCCAAAACCCAAAACCCTAAACCCTAAATAACACTCCTAAACCCAAGTAACCATAAATTAGGCACTAAATAAGGCACTAAATCAGGTGCTAAATAAGGCACTAAATAAGGTGCTAAATAAGGCGCTAAATTAGGCACTAAATCAGGTGCTAAATCATGTGCTAAATCATGTGCTATATCAGATGCTAAATGTGGTGCTAAATTAGGCACTAAATTAGGTGCTAAATTAGGTTCTAAATTAGGTGCTAATTGGTGCCTCATTTAGTGCCTACTTGTTCTGATTGGTGCAAAAAATGCCTAAAATAGCACCATCTCAATAAATAGCGCCGACTTTTTAAAAAAATTGGAGAAAAATACATTAAAATAGTGGGTGAAAGCAAAAAATGGAGCAAAAAAGGGAGCTAATTATAGGGATTTGTTGTAGTGATGGGTCACAATCCTACAAGAGTTTGATATAGAAATACAACCCATGAAATTGGTAAGGGGTCAGGTGTTAACGAAAACCATGGTTGAAAATGGTCCAGGCCTAGTTTCTTAACAGTATATGTTAGAAGACATTTCCAAAGACGAGTGGTATGGAGACATTGTGTTCTATCTCCTCAATCAGTGTTGCCCTCCTCAACTAAATTTAGTCCAAAGGAGAGAACTCAAATTAAAGTGTAACAAATTTATGATTAAGGGATCAGTGTTGTATAAAAAGAACCACGAAGGTATCTATTTGATATGTTTGGATAAAATAGAGGTCGCACAAGTTTTGACAAGTTTCCATGAGAAGTTCAGAACTTGCCATAGTTCAGCCCTGTCAACTACCAATCAGATTCTTCAGGCAAGGTATTACTAGCCCACTTTATTCAAAGATGCACATTCACATGTAAGGACCTATCACACATGTCAAACAACTGCAACAAGGGAGAAAAATGCTGCCATGCCTCTACAACTAGTACTAGAGGTACGACCATTTGCATAATGGGGGTTCAACTTCATTGGTATGATCAACCCACCTTCCTCTGTAGGCCATAGGTATATTCTGACCGCTATTGACTATTTTTTTAGATGGTCTAAAGCTATAGCATGCAAACAATGTACCATGGAGGTAGTAGTTGAATTTTTTGAAAAACATATCATTACTAGGTTTGGCTGTCCCTTTTCTTTAGTTTGTGATAAAGGCCCTGCATTTTCATTACATTTTTCCAATTGGGCATTTGAATATGGGATTGTTCTAATTTTTTTTTCTAATTATTATCCCCAAGGAAATGAAGTGGCTGAATCAACGAATAAAAACTTGCTTGAGGTCATCAAGAACTACTTGATAAAAATCCTAGAGACTGGAACACTTAGCTTATATTTGCTTTATGGGCTGATAGGGTTAGACACAAGGCTGCATTAGGAACATCACCTTACCATTTAGTTTATGGTACTAAGCCTATCTTTCCCATCCATCTGAGAATTCCCGTGCTACAATTCATGCAGGACTTCCTTGAACCAAATGATCAAATGTCATCCTGCTTAGCTCAATTGTTGCACTTGGAAGAAAAATGTGATGCTGCCATAGAAAACTTTGCCAAACATCAGGGTGTAGTAAAACGATGGTTTGACAAAAGGGCTAAAGTCAAGGCCTTTCACATTTTTGACTTAGTTTTATATTAAGACAAAGCCCATGAGAAGAAAGGTGAACATGTTAAGTTTGACAAACTTTGGCTAGGCCCATATCAGATTTATGAGATCTTTGGTGATAATACATATCGACTAAAGAGCCTTACTGGTGAGGAGCTCCCATTGCCTGTCAATGGCGAGTTTCTAAAGCACTACTTACAGACCTAGGAGGCATCTTTGTCTCCTTTTAGTGTACATAGTTAGGTTGAGTGTCTGTTTTGGTTAGGTTAGGTTGCTGTTAGATTAGTTTCTGCTTTCCGCTTTTGCTTTCATAGTTGTAAGGTGTTTGTTTTTGTTAGATTAGTTGTCCTTTCCTACTTTACTTTTTCCTATTGTGCTTTCTTTGTTGGGGATCTTCATTTCCTGAATGTGGTGGAAGTTGTGTAGATCTGCAAGTGGTCCTTTGTTGGGTAAGTAATCTAGAATATTGCTTTGAGAAACTGAAGTTTTCTACTTAGGTCCTCCTGTGGTTCCGCGGTTACACTTGGAGGGTATGATGTCTGTTCATAGGAAATGAATTATTAGTTGGTGCACTTGAAGTATTTTCTATCCATATATCTTTTGCATAGTTTTAAATCTTGAAAGTACCTAAGTGAGTCTCAGTGATCTTACATTAAGTGAAAAATCTAAGGTCCACTTTTGCCACCATCAGGAGTCCACACCTAGCTAGCTGAGTTATCAACGTAACTAGTGCCATCAAAAGCATGTGTTACAAGGGTAGTGGTACTGCATTGCACTCTATCAAATCTAACCTTAATGAAATATCCATAAATTAGGAAAAGAAAATAAAATTAGAAATCACAACCACACAGTATAACTCAATTAGATGGACAATCAAGTAATCTCTACCGGGGCTATGGATGCCTAACCGGCAGTAGGGCTCTGCTTAAGTGGAATTCTGACACAAACCTGTCAGGGCTATAGATGCTTGTTGGTAGTAGGGCAATATCCAGGTAGTTCATGAGGTGTGTACTAATCATGTAGCTTATTGTAAAGGACCTTAGATGAGCTTAGTTGCCTAGGGATGGGAATTAACACAATTACACACACTCAGGTTTTCAGGATATGGATGGTTGCACCTAGTTATTGAGCTCTACTTCTTTGATAGGGTATCATGTCTTCTTGTTTAACATGTGGGAAACCAGAGGTTCTGGGTTCAAACTAAAGTTTATCTTTGAAATGCTTTGAAGCATTTCCTAGCAGAGTCGCCATTTGTTGTGCCTCGCACACACGCACCATCTCGCTAATGGGGATCCCTTCTTTCGAGTTTTGGCTTAGAGTGTTGGCCTAGCTGGTTGATTCCTAAAAGTATTCCAATGGATGAGCAAAATCACATTTTTCACAATTGAAAGCATGAAGGTTACTTAGGTTCTCCAAAATCATTAAGTCAAGTACTAATTTTCATCAAAACCAAGTCTAATGTCCCTTTAGCACTAAAAACATTGTTTGCTAACCTTTGAGCTAGATTCTCACTCCACTGACCTCAGCACTAGAATCATAAGTCACTGACTTAGCATCAAAATCCTCATTCATTGACTTAGTGCTAAATTTGTTTGTCTCTAACCTAGCGCTAAATCTTCCTATCCCTGACTTGTGCTAAAATACCACTTTATTGACTTAAGTCAGAGGATACTTAAACCCGTGCAGGTTTCAGATGACCTCCAAAGTTGTGCTAGGTATAAAGAACTCCAAACTCACACAAAACCTTAAAACATTCTCTATGCATTGTGTGTCAGCCTAACAAAGGGTACAACTAGGCATTAATGACAAATTAGACGAGGAAATATGAGGTTTCGAATCCATTTTAAGAGCTCATTTTATACACAAACAAGTTTTTATCGAGGGCTCTACAAATTGACTAACCGGCGAACAAATTGAGCGGTGGTGAGAATTGGTTGAGGACGCATTTAAAAGTACCTTCTCGACTCCTACAACTTTCTTGAAACCAGGTTAGGACATCTTTTTATTTTCTCTATCCTTTCTCACCTAGGGTTTCATACATTATTTAAGCTGTAATTTCCAATAGGTTTTAGTTTCATATGTTGATGTAAGGATCTAAGTTTAATGAGGGTTTGATCTTAATTTATTATGCTTAGTTTGATCGCTAGATAAACCCTAGGGCTTGGTGATTGCACTGCTTAATTTTAGATTTCAAAACGAAGAACCTAGTGAGACCTATCATCAAATTTCAACCAGAACACATCTCACAAGAAAATTGCAAATTTGTTGAAGTCTTTGAAAACTCATAATGAATACAACCTACATGTTATGGTGCTTAATTTGAACTCAACCGACCCCTTTTGAATGGCCTCTATGAACATAATTCAGTTGACACCCTGTAATTTCCATGATCCTTTCAAGTCAAATCTTAGCACTAGATTTAGTCTTCATGGACTTTGTGCTAAAAAACCTCCTACTGACCCTTTTTTGGTTAAAAAGATCAAACACTAAAAAATTCTCCATTGGAATTCATTATTAGGAGTGGCGCTAAATTGAACCTTCATCGACTTGTGTCATAAAATGCCCACACTGACTTTAGTCAGTCACATCCAAAATTCACACTGGTCGGTGGCAGTCCAAAGTTACGCTAAACTCAGTCTTTGAGTGTTTTGTCTATTGTGCTAAGAACTGATCTTCCTAACACAGTGCTGAAAAGTGCCTTCACCGAATTTGGTCGGCAAACCCCAAATCTCACGCTAAGTCCAACATGACCAGAATCTATGCCAAGTCTTATCCCCACTTTTAGCATTGAATTCCAACCTGACCGACCTATGCTGAAAGTATACCTCACTGAGCTCATGACTCAACAAAAGTTGGTCATTCCCAAATCTAGCACTAGGTTTGACCTATTCAAGTTTAGCGCTTTTCTACTGCCCAGGTCTGAGACCCCTGAAATATACACAAAATGACTTCCAAGTTATTTTTCTTGAAATTTTCCAAGGCAAATGGGTCTACTTGATCATAATGAACATGGCACAAGTAAAATTGATATGTTTTGTATGATTTCATTTGGTTTTTCAAGCAATTTAGCATTTATTACATAGATTAAAGTAGGATTTTATATGTTGTTTTAGTTATTTAATGAATTTCATTAAGTGGTGGAATCTACAATTATGAATTTGGGGATGTAGAATATAGAAGACAACTTGAAGGATTGATTCATTAGGCAATAAATTGACTTAGGGCGAGTCATTTGTAGCTAATCATTACAACTTAGAAGATAGAGGCCTTTAAGATATCTTTAACTTATTAGGTCTAGCCATGCAGGTTAAATGACTGCCTGAGCCCAAAACATGAAGTACAAATTTAAAGGAATTCCTCTTGAATCAAAGATAGCCTCTGCATGGCCAAACATAGGAGATACAAACTTAGGTCATATTGACCTAGAGGACTTCAAACTCAGGGTGTTTGGACCTGATCCTACCCCATTGGCCAGAAAGATAAGAGACAATGGAATTGCAGATTCAGCTGCCTTCCCCACCTCTATACAATGTGCAGAGCTCATAGTGGCATGTGAAGAAAGATATGATCCCTTGACCATAACCATCCAGACTACCAATGGGGATATTCTAGCAAATTTAAGCTCACTCTCCTTAGTAGAAATCTTTGGCATACCAGTTTACCTCATGTTATCAATACCAAACATAAAGGATGCAAAGGAAACTTACAAAAAGGGTATTCAGAAATGTAAGAAGCAAATCAATGATGGATGGATGAAACATAAAAGGTCTAAAATCATCAAAATTCCTCATACACTCTATAGGAGTGATTTTCATAGTGAGATTGGAGATCGTGTGACCTTACTGAGCATAATATATGGACTACCTTCTGCATCAATGTTTGAAGGCTGGATGTTCACATTAATTGAAGAGATTATTCATGGACAATTAAAAATCCATTGGGCTCAGATTTTGAGTGATAACATACATGAGGATTTCACAAAATTTAGGGAGAAGATGACCCTTAGATGGTGTGATAAGTGAGATCAAAATGAAGATAAAACTAATCTAATGCATAAACAAAATAATTATACCTCCATTGAAACCTCATGAATCCATGCGGGAAGGAGATGCACCCAAGAGCTCCTCAAGATTGTTCCCGTGATCAATGTGACTAATGTGGATTGCTCAAATCTTTTCAACACAAATGTAGATGAGAGATAAGTGGATGGATAGATTAGATGGGATTGAGGCAAGATTTTGACATTATGATAGTGGGATGAAGGAGATTTTGGAGTGATTTTGGCAAAGATTTGATGCATAAAGGAGTCTCTCTCAAATGGCTTGGAGAGGGTTTCATTTATAGAGTTCTTGAAAGGAGGATGGAGGGTGAGGATTGAAAAATAAGATCAAGGGCTAGGAATCAATGAGAGTTAGGGTTAGGATCGAAGCCATAGCCTTGTGACAAGTGTCACAAGGAGAGTGGATGAGGGAGATCAAGGGTTGAAACTTAGTCAATGGGATTGGAGGGCTCTCATTAAAAGTGAATTTTAAATTCACATGGGGAAAGGTGTGGAGGATTAAAATGAATAAAAGATTCATTTTGGGAAGAGGGGACATGACAAGTGAATTTTTAATTCACTTTTATGTGGAGATGTGAAGATGGTACTCTTACATGTGTAAGAGAGTGATAAATGAGGGTTAAGGGGGATTTGACCCTTTGAATAAAAGATTGATTTTTATTCAAAAGGTGCATGGAAGAAAGGGATAAGCAAGGTTAATTGAGTGTTTAGCTTAATTAACCTAGGTCTAGGGGATAGGTAGGTCAATTAGTAGGCTAGATTAATTAGATAAGCATGATGTATCTAATTAATGAGGATTAGGGAAAAGGAGAATTTAACTAAATAAATATTGTGAATATTTATTTAATCAAATGAGGATATAGTTATGAGGTAAAAGTGATAAATTAAATAAATTAATTGATCACAAGGGATAGACAGATGGTTTAGGGAAGATACGGGAAATTGATTTGCAGAGCAGGTCAGTTTTAGGTGTCTACATTTGCCCCTCTTTGAGATGGTGTTGCGGCTAAGCAACATCATTTCAAAGAAGTTAAAACATAGAGTTGGATTGGATAGAAAAAAGATTTTGGCTTAGAAGAATAGGGTAAGGTTGGGGATAATTGGTAAGGATGATGCCCCCTCGAGAGGATAGGCTGGTTGCAAGAACACGATTGTTCTCTTGAAATGGATGGAAGAGATTGGTTGGAGTGGTTGGAGGATAAGTGGTGAGATGAAAGGATGATGATGGTGGGAGATTGATTGGTGGATGATCATTGTGTTGAAAATTGATTTAGAGCAATCCTAGGTTTGATATAGCAAAGTGGATATTTTCACCAAGGTATAGAAGACCAAAGTGATGATGTTTATCCAACATTTGCATGGACTAGACACGCAAACAAAAGGATGATCCCATGCATGCCCAAGATAGTACAACCTTGTCCTGACGAGGGAAGGGAACTCATAGCATAAGTCCTTAGTACACAAAAGGTATGATGAACCTTAGATGCATAAGGGGATCAATATGCTAGAACTGACCCTATGATCAACAAGATATGAATACTAGCTTGGAGTAATGAAAACAACCCACAAGCACAGCATACAAAAGTAAGACTATGCCCCATTCTAGATGTTTTCACCACATACCATGATATAGTGAGATCAAGGTAGCTTTGATGTGATCTTCAAATAGGACAAAAGATAAAAATCAAAAACAAAAAGACCAACAAACCAAAACAAATAGCCATTGTATCTCTTGCCAAGATGGATGATGAATGTATAGATTCTGCCTATTGTAGGAAAGATATATCCTAAGGCAGGAATCGATTGATGATTGGATCATGATTAGTTGATGTAAGATTGGCTCAAGATATGATGGTGACAAGTTGTGGTTGATGCTGATTTGATAGTTGATGATTTTGATTAAGGGACGATGCTTTGATAAGTGATGCGATGCTTGGGTCTAGTGTAAGCTCATTGAGGATAGATGGGTGCATCTTAGGTACCTGAGTACTGGAAACTTCCTTCGTATTCCATACTGCCTACATACCCTATATCCATGGGATCAAGGCACATTAAGATGCGAGTGATGATGATATGTAGTTCTGATTTGTGATGATGATGTGAGATGATGATAGATGTGATGATGCGATGAATGATTGAATGATGTGTTGGATGATGAGATGTTGATGGAGCAATGTTGATTTCATGATGGATATTTTATGGATTTTATGGATTTTTTAATTTTTTTTGGATTTTCTAATTGTGGAAAAGGCATGGTTTATTATGAGATGGTTGCATTGGCTTTCGTGTGGATGACCTTTATGCTAGATAGCAATGACAAGGGAACACCAAGTCTAGAGGTGAGGGTGATGGGGTTGGATAGGGGGGTTGGCGATGAAAGGATGATGGATAATTGATTCGTGGTAGATGAATGGACAAGAGATAGGGATGCCAATTAGATAGATGGAAGATAGGGATGAGGATTTTTTCCAAGGGCTAGGTTGCAAGGAATCATATGCCCCAATGCTTAGAATTTTGCATGATGGGTTCATGTTTGAATGGATGGACTTTGCAATAGATGGATAGAAGATATACTTACAAAGGGAGTATGCCAAGAGGTGTCCAAAGCATGTTGTTGATATTTTGCCCCTTGTCTTCATCAAAATCTAAGGAGGAGGATGTAGTAGATAGAATGGATGGGGAATGATAGGGTGAATAGGGGATGGTAGATAGGAATATGATAAGATAAATAGGGGATAGTGGATAGGATACGCAAAAGGATGTCATGGATTTGGATGATTAGATGGTTTTGCCCCCAAGTGTAGGGATACAAAATGGATGGAGAAGGGATTAGGTAAATGCCATGAAGGTAAAACACTAAATCAAATGCAAATGAAACACAAGATTATACCTCATAAAACACAACCTAATCCCATCAAGGGAAGAAGGAGCCTTTGCACCCAAAAGAAGCTCCCAAGACCAAGATTATCCCTAGAATATGGATTCAAATGTGAAGTGCTCTTCAATTGTGCAACTCACTAGCTAATCAAAGATGATTTTGGCATGGTAACTTTGCATGAGATTGGATGATGAAAATGACTTGTGAGATGTTGTATTTATAGACTTTTTGGAGAGATTTTGATCCAGGGGTGGAGATTGATTGGAGAGATCAATGGTGGAGGATGAAAGTGATGTGGAGGGCCTAGATTTGATCTTGGAAGATGGAGGGCTAGGAATAAAAGTAAATCTTTTATTCATTTTTGGGAAAGGGGTGAATAAATGAGGTTGGGTGAGATGGATTATTTGTGAATTAAAAATTCACATGGGGAAGGGTAAAATGAATTAAAAATTTATTTGGGGAAGAGTGGATATTTATTAGTTATGACATGTGTAAGGGATGTGTAAGAGGAGTAAATGTGATGTGTGATTTGTTTGAATTTTAGTTTTGGGGGATGTGGAGAGAAGTGCTAATGAGGGTTTGACTCACTTAATTAGGGTGATTAACCTAATTAATGTGGCTGGAATAAATTAGTAGAGGGATTAGAGGGAGGATAAGATTAATTAATCAGTGATTTAATTAATTAATCCTAAGGCTAGGATGAGGTAGGCTAGAGTAGGCAATTAAATAATAGTTATTTAATTGACTAGGGTAGGGATAGGCTAATTAGTAGGCTGGATTAATTAGTTAACATGGTTTTAACTAATTAATTGGATTTAGGAAAAATGGGGGAATTGATTTAATAAATTTTGCATATTTATTAAATCAATTGGCTAAGGTTTGAACTATTGAATCAATAGAATTAATTCAATTTTGGGGATGAAATGGGTAATTAATTAAATAAAAATTTAATTAATTGGTTGGAAAGGGAATTGGTATGTTTAGGGATGTCGGGAGTCAGTTTGGTGGTCGAGACATTTTTAGGTGTCTACAGATGGACCTCATATGTGGTATATGCCTTAGCAAGAAGAACTGAGTATCCAGGTTTATCCAAGTTGGGAGTTGTAGGTAATGGACAGCTGAAAGTATATGAATGTTATCCCCAACTTACCATATCTCAATCCTTGATTCATTTCAAAAGGGTAAATGATGCATTTACCATGTACATCACAAGACTACTTCAAGGAGCTACTTCCCTGAGAATTTCTCCAGAGGCAATGAATGTAATCAACCAATTCAGGAGGTGGTATATTTAATTTGAGAAATTCACTTACATAAAGGTACAAAGATTCACAGGGACACCATATAGACTACTGAGGTACCCAAAAGATAAGGTAGTACTACTAGAACTAACAAGGAAGTTAATTCCATGTGCAGAGAAGCTAAAACTCTTGCACAGAATTAATGTCAAATTTCCCATGCTGCTAGGTAAAGGATAGTTTGCATTTGTTTCATTGGTTGTAGCCGAATCCTCTGATAAAGAGCTACAACTTCTTAATCTACATTTGTACATCAGAAGAAGTCACTTTGATCCACATGGTGTAGTGGAGAAGTATGTTAGCAAGAGGTTTTTCCTAGGGTGCATCCCGAGGATTTTTGGGCTGATTACGTAGATGACTATGAGGTACTGAAAAGAAGTCATTCAAGAATGTCTCTGGACTTTATTAAAAGGTTCCATATCATAGATGTCCTAGATCAATTGGTAGATGATGACAATGTGGTATATAAGGGACCTTGGGAAGATCAATACCGACACCCAATTCCTCTTCTTGTTGGATCTAGGGCATACAACTGAGAGGGGGGTGAATCAGTTGTATAAAAACCTGCTTTACTTTACATACTTGATTCTTCTTTGTTAGTTAACAGTATATCAATTAATCATCCATGAAAGCATAATGCACAAACACAAGAGCAGATAAACATCAACACATTGAACACCAAGATTTTGACGTGGAAAACCCGGTTAAGGGAAAAACCACGGGGTGATTAACCCAAGGATTATTCTCTGTTAGAAGAATAAGAAAAAGAATGGCACTTGCCAATTAGGACTCACTGCTCGAGCACACTGCTCACAAAGAGGCCCACTGCCTACAAGGAGACACACTGTCTACAAAGTGATAATAATCACAATCTTGAACTGGAGAATGACATCTCTACTATGTCCGGATCAGTTCCATTTAAGCCCAAAAACCCCTGCTCTACCTTTTGCACTTCTCTTCGCTACACCATACTCATCCACATAATCCACACTTCTAAATGAACTCACAAACCTTTATTTATACAAGACATCGACTTATGAACAATCATCTAAGTCAGCAATCAACCATAAGAATATCTGCAAGATGAATAACACATCTGGGCGGCCATCACAAGAACATTTGCAGGATGAACAACTCATCCGGTCGGCTAGTCAGAACAAGAACTTCATCCGGAAGAATAACTTCAATTCTGGGCTCTACCATCAATGCGGACCAACAACACAACCTCATCATGATCCAAGAACCTTCACAAGCCTACCTGAATGACCAAGTACATCCGCACTTTCTCTACTTACAGGAATCTCTTCTCTTCCTCATCCGGAACTTCAAGAACACAGTCTGTCGCCACTGTCACAATGCAAAAGGCACTTCTAGACCTCAAAATCATACACAACTTGAGATGAAACATCACAAGGACATTCCAAACACTCCTTCCAATCTGCAGATTAGGATTATACAATTCCGGACCTCACCGGACCTTTCTGTGATCTTCTGTCACCTCTGAACACTTGCCGGAACTGGTTCCACACCGACAGCCACAACTCCTTCAGATCTTCATGCGGACCTCTGAAATCTTAATTGAAGCATCTCAAGACTCATATCTACAAACCCTTTAATCCGCATCCTCCAATTCACATCCTATACAATACATTTGCCTTCTTCTTATCACTGTTCTTCACTGTTCCTGACTGAGGCTAATTTTCTCAATATCCTCAGCACACTGCTCATCGAATCCTTCTTGTCAATGCAATATGAGTATGTTGACATCAATGACAACACTGGTTCACCTCATACTTGCAACACTTCTAAACTGGGCAAATGCTGAAGAGAGCTCCTTATATGAAATCATGAAGGAACTTATAAGGTTGAGCAAGATGTGGGTTAGGACCCAAATTGCAACCATGACTCAGAATGGGGTGCAATTGACTTACACAAAGGTAGAACTATAAAAGGAATTAGATGGTGAAGAAGATCAACCAGTGGAAGTGCTAGATGTTGAAGAGCGGGCTTAAGAAGTCTCCAAAGAAATAGATAGTGAAGAGCACATCCCATTGGCAAAAAAGGTAAAAGGGAAGAAAGTTGTTCCAAAAGAACAGCAAAAGAGTTCACCTCTAGCCAAGGGAACTAGAGCTCCACAAAAGAGAGATATGCCAAGTGGACTAGGTGAGGCTTCCACTATCACTACTTCCACCACTATGTCTACTATCTCTAACACCCCATCTACCCCAAGTCAATCTTCCATTATAACTACAACATGCCCCTTAGTATTAGATTCAAGTACCCCAAGCCTTTCCACTTCACTCATTTATGTTGTTGCCACTTCTTCTACTCCTCCATTACCACCTATTTCAACTGCCTCCCTACCTGCCATCTCTTCTATCTCTCTTTCCACCTCATTCAATTTACCACCTCTCTCAAATATTCTTTAATCTTCCTTTTCTCTTCCTTCCTCCTCCATCCTTTCATCGATTGCCATGCCTCCTTCCTTGGGTTTTGCATTATTTTCTAATCTGACTCATGTGAACCTCCCTCCATTGCTAGCCCATTCATTACCCTTGGTCCACAACTCCTTAATTCATTTAGTGCAAGATTCTGCCCACTTAACTGTACTACAACTACCTGGGATCAAAAAGGTCTATGTAGAGTTAGAATTACAAGAACATGGGATAGAAAAGGAAACATTTGAAGAACCTCTCCCCGAGCCCACAAGAATTGAAGTGATTGAGATATCTGATAGTCCAGTTGACAAAGGCACTACAGATATAGTTATGAAAGCTACTCAACATGAAGTGTTAGAAAGTTTACAAAATATTGGGCAACTAGGAGATGAAGAAGAGGATGATGACAAAGAATCTGAACATGAAGTGGAAGTCCTTGATAATCCACTAGCTAAAGAAGATAGTCACACTAATGTCCCTAAGGATTCCTCCTCTACGGCACCAGATTGGCTACAATATAGGCTTGGAACTAAAGAGCCACAGGTAGAAGTAATGAAATGGGATTTAGATACGATCTTAGCTAGAGTAGTGAAGCCAAAGAAACAAAAGAAGGCCAAGATCCAATCTAGAATATACAAAGATGCCATTGGATCATGGATTACTGAGGTGACTATCCCACTAGCCAATGTGAGTAAAGATCAAGTGAGGGCTGAAGATTACGGCATTACAACTGTCAACTTGGGACCTGCTTCTTGGGGATAGAAAATTGATGAATTTAAAGGTACAGTCTCCTCCATTCTAGAGCAATTAGACAAAGATGAGATCACAAAGCAGGAGTTGAAACAACAAAATGAAGAACTAAAGGCTTGCATTCAGTTTTTTATAAGACTATTGAACTCTGAGGGAGAACCAAAATTAGCTCCGGCCCTACTGTCCAAAGATGAATTATCTAATTTTGATGATATCAAGGCCATTGCCGTAGGAACTCAAGAATGGTTCAACAAGGTATACAATGAAGGGTGTGAGATAATAGATTTTTCCGCCAAATACCATGAAGATTTTAGCACTCTCAAAGGAGCTTGGGATGAATTGTATGAAGACTATGAGCCTTATGAAGATTACTTCTCCCCCTTTTTTCCTCGAGTAAAAAAGATGCTAGATCTTCCTAGTGAAGTTTTGCTGTCAGAAGGCATTCTAACCAAGGATAGAGTGAATAAGCCTCAAGATTGGACAAACCAGATGACTATGAGAAAAGAAGTATTTGATGAAATAAAAGATTCTTATGAGCCTGCAAGGAACTAAATCATGGATGCCATCTATAAAATAAATGATACATTGAGAGGCTGTCTCACTTCAGAGATGGATGATTTAGCCCCCATTAATGTATAGGAACATAAAGAAAAGCTACATCATATAATTTACAGGGAATCTCCACTTAATATGGTAGGTAGATTGGATAAAATCAGTGACCTCTGGGCTGCTTTTACCGAGTTCAAGAAAGATAAAAGAATGCGAGAGGCAGTCTATTGCAAATTTTCCAAAGAGGCCAAGCAGTTGGAATATAGAGCCATCTACATTAAAGACCCAGACCCATCAGATATTAATCCATCCTTGTCAGCACTAGTTACATATTGCAATAAGAAAGCAGAAGACAAAATAGATTTAGAGGGAGATGAATAAAATAATAGAATATCTAAAAATTGGAAATGTAATCCCATCACTTGTGACTAATGCTATATTTAGAAGGTCATGTGACACTATTTTGTCTTTATTCTACTTTAAAAATTGGCTTTTCCCCATGTATAGCTCCATGGGTATCCAAAATGTCTAGATTTAATGTATTTAAGAGTTGTATTTTGTCTTTGTCATACAAGACAAAGGGAAATCTGGGAATGGATGATAGCTATTGTATACGGTGTAATTTGGACCATTGGTGTCGAGTTAATCTCCACCGTCCATTCAAAAACTTAGTATGGTGCCTCTTCTATATAAAGGGCCATTGTTCCTCTCATTGTAACACAGTCTTGATGCCGAATTGTTGACACTCTGCCATTTGAGATTAATACAAAGCAAGTTTCTGCAGCATTTCTAAGAATTTGTTTATTTGTGTTATCTATTTGGTTTCATGGTTCACTTCATGATCTGCAAGTAATTAATTTTGCTTTGCAATGTTACTCTTTTGCTGAAGGTATTTGATGAATGTTCTATGTCCATACTTTTAGTTGCTTGCTGACTGTAAGTGGTTGTGTAAATTTAGCCTAGACTAATTATTTTGTACTGAGTTCAATTGCATTACATTAGTTAAGTTACACCATTAACTAGGTATTTAATGCATGCATGCAATCTGAAAATCTTAAGAATCCATATAAGATAACATCATTTTCTATAATGTTGTAGCAATTAGTTAGCTTGGTTATTCAGGAAGTGGTTTAAAATCTAGAACATTTGTCTACCATTAGTAAACTATGCACTGTGAATGTCACTTAGGACCTCTCTAAACCCTACTCCTTTTGCATTTTCTTATTAATGAACTATTAGTATTAGGTTTCAACAACATTTACATTGTGATATTAGCTGAAAGTCATAAGGGTTTGAATGTATTATTGTCCTAACCTATCGAACCTGTTCTATTGCATGTAAGACCCCTGGTAGGTGTTGGAACTGGGAATTAACAGTCAATTTTTGTAAAAAAATTCACGATCCCGTGATGAAAAAATCAATTTCACTACTCAAAATTTTACAATTGGCCATAGCCATGCACTAGAACAAATCATATCAAAGGATTAATTCCGACATACCTACTTTGTTGTGCTGTTTTATTCAAATCCCTAGTGATATCACTTCAAACAACTTTGTAGTTTGGATTGCATCTTTTTGAAGCACACAAAACATACATCGACCAACTCAATACTCTAGATGAGATTAGATATGTCACACCAAAGTCATGCGACAATCACAAATCCTTTGATATGATAATTTCATTAACAAGGAGTTATTCCAACCTAGTGAGTGGGCCCTTCTTTATGAGCTACCACCAAATATTGCAATAATTACACTTCAGGAACTGGAGGATGAGCTTATCTTTTTGCATTTAACACATCTTTATGAGATTGGGGAAGATGACAAATTTTCAACCCCTGCAAGAGTCTATCTTCAAAATCTATTCCCATGAGATAAAGAAGATCAGGGTCTCTGGGCAGGCTGACTACATTATTTTTTATATCATTTTCCCGTCTCAAATGCTTTTAGCTTGACTTGAATCATCAGGGGCATATATTTTACTCAATTGACCTAGCTTGATGGGGCTCCATTATAGATATACCAAGTCAATGTTGAATGACATACTCAAAAAATACACTAAATGAAGAGTCACACCAAGAATCTTTTGGATGATTATATGAAATCACTACTTTTTGAAAGAGGTGACTGTGATTTGAATTTAGAGGACAGATGTTTGGATAAGATTATCGGTGAAGCACCAAAAGATCTAGAAATTGCAGATGCCTGGCTAGAGGAGGCAACAATGAATAGAAATCATTCCTTAGCATGAGGCCCATCTAGAGATAATCTATCCATAAACAAGTGTTACAATTTGGCACATATAGTAAATCAAAAAAAAATAAAGCATCAACCTACTATGCTTCGATCTGGGACGTTGTGTGACTACAAATTGGTTGGATTATAATGGATGTTTTCTTTGTATAATAATCGGCAAAATGGAATTTTGGCAGATGAGATGAGTCTTGGCAAGACGGTGCAGGTAATGGCTCTGATTGCATATCTTACGGAGTTCAAGGGAATTGTATAAAATTTGATTTTTCTTGTAGAGACTTATGACTTTGTGCTAAATAACACAAGAACTTACTACACTAATAGAAGGTGCTGCCTTATGTTCCTCTCCTCTTTTAATAATTTTAATGCTAGTTGCAGTCCTTAGACCACATTCCTTGTACAATCCTTGAATTTACCTAGCACTTTTACCCTGTTATTGTTACACCATAATCCGTGTATATGTCTGTTAAGGTTATGGGGATGCTTTGTTGCGGTGAAGGAGATTCAAGCATAGGTCATGCTCTTGCAACCCATTTATGACCCATTCTTTGTGATTAATAATTCTAAAATCCGTTAATTATATGATACCTAGAAATACCTCTGGAAATGGGAGAATTAGCAAGAATAGATAAATTTGGTCTTCCTTTTTAGGTACTCAATTTCCTCCAGCAATAGTAAGAGCCTTTGTTTTCAAAAGCCCTGATAATATTCGAAAGAGGTGATTGCAAAATTTATAACTGTAGATTTTATTTTTTCAGAACAATAAATTGATGTGAACTAAGAAGAAAACTGTTTTCTATGATAAAGTTTTGAATTTCTTGCCAGGCCTTATCCCCATTTCTATAGATAATTATAGTGATACAAGCCACCTCGTGGATGGCAACTTTGACAATACAGATTATGATAATCTTCTTCAGAACATTCTGGATTTAAAACAAGGAAAACCTGTAAAAATTCCTGTATATGATTTTAAGCACTGGCTACAGGGATGTTGATGTTCCATCATCTAGGATTGTTATCATTGAGGGTATGAATGCTTTAAATGAACAATTATGCCCATTATTGGATCTTTGTGTATCTGTCACTGGAGATGTTCACTTTGATCTTGTCAGAAGTATATGGCCTTACCATGCCCAGAGTAGTGCATCTTCATGCCATTCCAATTCCCTACCTTCCACTGGAACTCTGCGAACCAAAAGCATAATATGTGGAAATCTGTCTACTATGTGTTTGCCTGTTAAAGATCTACGGTACACTATCTATGATCTTGAAGCATTTTCAGGTAATAATTTCTCATTGCTTGCCTGGTGAAAACACTAAGAATGTTGTCAGATGAATGGTTGAGAAGATGTTGGGTTTTTAGTCCTTCGATAAACAACTTTGTGCAGTGTGAGAAATCAATAACTTGTTAGAAATGCTCGTGTCATTGCTTCCAGGGACAATGGAAAGTCAATTTCTACAGGTGTAGGTGTTCTCTCTCTCTTTGAGTAAAATAATATAATATGATACAATAAGAATTTGAAACATTGAATCTGTTAAAAATGTAGAAAGGATATTTAATGTCATGCTAAGATGATGTGGATACCACTTTACACCCGACATTTAAGTGCAACTTGTCATATACTCATTATTATATTTGGAATGCTCATTTAGGTTTGTTCAACATGCAGCTTATCATTCCATTTTCAGGTAACTGGAAACTAAACAAATTTATTTTTATTTGGAGGTTTCCTAATGTTAAATGGTTGTGCCAGTGATTAAAATATGTACTTAACATGCTCATAACATATATCATGATAGTTTGGTGTTTCATTGGTGAGGCTGTGAATTATGTTTTGCTTAATGGAAATTAATGGATATAGTTTGGATAAGGAGATCAAACTCGTCTAATCCATGAATATCCATCCATAGAGACTAACATGTTTTTGTTGGAAAACGAATTACTTTCTATCAAACATTAACCTTGGAAGAAATTTTGTTTACTCTGTTTGTCCTATGGAAAGAACTACTCCATGAGAGTTTTGTTGGGCCTGTACGGTGCATGGAAGTCTCATTAATAGACATGAGACGATCTTACCAAGGTCAAAGAATTATAAAATCTACACTTGACGTGTGCATGTGATACCTATCCTACATGCTTTTACGGAAAGACCTAGATGCATTGTAGATTGTGAGTATATTTGTAGAATAATTATGCAGCAGAGTAGTGGGACATTTGAGCACAATTATATACACTCATTTGGATTTCTTGAAATGGAATTGTAGCATATGGATATTGGGATTTTATTTGTTGAAAACACTTGATTGGTGAAATTGTGAAGTTTAATGAATGAATTTATGAGTTTATTTTCTACAGACAGTTTAAAACTATAATTTTAAATGAATAAATTCTGTAGTCTGTAAAATGGAATAAATGACAGTAAATTGCAAAATGCTTTTTACCGTGAGCAAGAACCCTTGTTCAAATAAATAGCACACAATAAGGACTTGCATATCATTTGTTCAAACGGTAAAATTCTAATGTGCAATTGGACATGTGCTTATCTAATCCATGAAAATATTGGAAGTTTTTTAATGCCATTTTGGTCCAAAGGAAATTCAGTAGTCATACCTTGGACCAATACAATTGGATTATTAGCTTGATAAAAGTGATCGACATATTCTACATTTGTGGAGGAAAATATACCATGGATGTGTATGACAACTTCCTCAGAACAAATGCTCCACAAGAATATGATAAGCCTAACAGTGCATATTTGCTTATGTGTGGAAGAAGTAGATTTGAGGCCATCTTAGATTCTCCTGAAGGGAGCATTTGGTGATGGAGATATATTAGTGAAAGAGATGCAACAAATGGGATTACTAAAAAGAGTACCTATACAGGGATACCGCCATCAGTTCATTATTGTGTATGGAGGGAGAATTTGAAGTTTGTGCATGTGATGCATCTATTGGATAAAGATTATTTTCAGTTTCTATTGAGGATTCATGAAAGCCAATATTGAGTTGATAGTTAAATGAATTGTACAAAATAGCTGGTGAAAGGACAACATGGCACAAGAACAGTTCTTGTGACATATGATATTCAAGACAAATTTGCAAAATTAAATACAATTTTGGCCCCAAAATTTTTATTCAGTATCAAACAAAAAGGTAAAAATCAAACTTGTTAAAAAATTATAAATTGCAAATAGAGAATCCAAATCATTGTCTGGATTAATATTCCAACAATCATATTTAATTTTATTTGCATATTCTCAGAGGTGAATTATCTTTCACAAAATTTAACCCAATACAAGGAAAGATTTTGATATTTTTATCCTGAAATAAGATATGGAAGGAATTAATTCAATAGGTAATTATTTTTACCTAGAAAATATCTTTGGAAGAACATATAAAGGTTAATAAAAATTTTCACCGAGGAGCAGTAATTGTTTTCACTCAAGTAAATCAATTTTGCCCAACAAAGTGAAGAAATATGCGGGTGAATATAAATGGGGAATGAAGTAAAGGTTGAAACAAATAAGACATGGATTAAATATTTTGTTATTAAAGATGACGAAGGTTAATTTAAATATTTAATTTGGCAAAAGTAACTTGTTAAGTATTTTATTTTGCTGAGAACAAATTGAATAAAGAGTTGTACCAAAGGACATACTGGACAACAGAGAGAATATTTTGTGACGGCAGAAGATTAATATTAAAATTAAACAAACCAAAAGTCATGCCAAAAGATTTTTTAAATTATTGGAAACCTAAAAGGGATATCAAAGAAAGTTATTTTAAAATATTCGGGTATACAAAGTGACAATTAGTTAAGATAAAATGAAATCACGACGATAAAACCCTAAATACATGGCGTAAACAAATGTAAAACGGAAATAAGGAAACCATACCTCACGACAGAGATCCTAAGGTTCATATCAAAGTAAGTTATATGTTATATATTGCTTATCTAATAAATGATTTGATTTGTTTTTGCAGGATTATGATTAATATAATCAAGCGTTTCAAGCCGGAGATGAAAGAATGCAATTATGAAGATTAAACAGATGGTCGATTTATTTTCTTATTACTTAAAACCATCTACCTGCTATGTCAATTATTGTAACGGGTCTGAGGCTTGTTGCATCTCTTTAAATAGAGATCCCAGGACCTGGAGAAAAGGAGTTAGAACAGAGTGAGAATAGGGTTAGAATTAAGTTAGAAATAGAGATTCTTTACACAGACAAATTGAAACATTTTGGATATCTGATGCAAGTTTATATGCAATTTCATTCTGAGAGAAGCTATGGTGCATGATATGTTTTGAGGCAGCATTGGAGGATTCAAATTCAAGATACGTTGTGACGGTATCATCTGTTTGTCATTTTTATTCAATCAATTTAATTATCTCCATATCATTCATTTTTTGATTATTCAATTTAAATGTGTCAAGGATAGGTTTAAATTATCTGATTACAGTTGATAATTCAGTATAATTGATTTGATCAGTTTCTCAGAGAATTAAATCCTTTCTCATCAATTATAGTAATCTTAAAATATTGAATGGATTATTAAGTACGATTAATTGATTAGGTTATTAATTTGTCTCCATAGTTGATCTAATTTGTTAATTTGCAAATCTAAATTGGTTCTTTCTGGAAAGATTAAAATCCTTTTAATGTTTGCATTTAATTCAATTATGTCCTTTGGATTACTAAGAATGAATTAATAATTTCTCTTTTGCACGTTTGTACAAGTTGCAAACTATTGTATGTGCCAATCAGATTGAATTATTACCTGATACAAGTATTTGTTTCTGACATCCTGACTCCGTTGCCCAAACAGACAAAGCACCAATCAAATTATTGATTTATTTTATGTTTAAAATCATTTGTAGATTCATTTCATGTTATTTGTTATTTATTTCTGTTAGAGTTTAGGTTAATTCATTTGCTTTCCTTAGAAATAGTTTACAGTATTTCATCTGATTTACAAGTATGCCATTGTAATTGGATAAACTAGCAGCAAACCAACATAGATTTGATCATACAACCTACTTTGATAATCAAAGGTTCACCCACCTAGGTTGTAGCAGGACCTAAAGCGCAGGGAGAAGCTGATCGTTAAGGTCAAACTCCAGTCATTGGCTCAAAAATGTTGTAGATTTGACAATAGGGCTTGGCATCCCCTTAGAATCCACAACCTACATTTTTGAGACCCAACAGTAGGCACATCTAGAACATCCAACTGAGAAATTCCAAGAAAGCTAAGACCTAGTTGTATTATCCTTGGAGTAGTCTTACTTAGGGTAAGATACTTTTCAAGAGAGGTGTGATACCAATGATCATACCTACATTGTTGTGTGCTAAAACCACCATCAATAGGGAGTAGCCATAGTTTCCATTAAATAATGACATTTTGCAGCATTAAGAACTAGGAAACATTCAAACAGTCATGAAAAGTAAGAGAAAATAGGTCAACCCTTCAGATAAATACGTTCATACTAGGGAGTTGCCAGGTGATTGAAATGCTTCTAAAATCATGTTAAACTAGGAATACCACCGAAATCCTAATTCTTGAAGTTCTTTAGGTACTTGGGTTGCTTTCATCAATAGATTTGATTAGTAGAGTCGCCATGGTGTTGGAGAGACTTCCCTGAACAATAAGATGCAATGAAGAGCACACCAGAACTCTTCAATGGATGGTAAGGATAATCCATTTGGTCCCACTGGGTGTGCTAGAAATTGTTGGCACCAAGGTGGAGATTTATATATCAGGTACTCGCAAGATGTTTTCAAGATTGCAACAAGCTAAGAATAGACCAAACTTCTTAGCTTCAAACTTATTCCCACCAGGCATGCCAGAAATTGTTGTCACATAGATTTGCACCTAGTGTTGAAGGCTTTTAAGGCTCCAATGATTTAGTGAAACATTGAGATGATCTCCAGGTGTGGGACCCTACAGGGAGGCCGAATCTCTAGAGAGAGGCTGGTTCCTTTGCTGAATGTGAGATTCAACAATCCTAAGACTAAACCTAATCTATCCACCTAATAGGAAAAGAGGAAGAGGGAGTAAAATTGAAAATGAAGGGAAGGTGATACACCAGGTTTGAATAAATAACATTCACATAGCTAAGATGCACAAATAAAGAAATACAACTAATAAACTTACATAGATCATGGAGATTTTAATAGAGGTTAAGAATGGATTGCCAGGAATTTAAACATTCACAAACAATAGCCAATTCTAAGACTACACAGAGTTAAAAAGCATGAAGAAGTAAAACACCATGTGTATTGATGAAGAGGCACAATTACAATAGAGGAAAGTTCTGTTTGGAATATAGAAGCATAAGACTAACTATTTTCCAACCTTTGTTACATCTTACATTCATGCATATATAACATCTAATTCCAAATGACCTAATTAGGTTACAATACATTGCCCCATGGGCTCTGTCAGAAAATATCTCTGCTAGAAGGGA